>JARDYH010000007.1:2630000-3830000 GCA_029215795.1 Anniella stebbinsi | reverse complement strand
AGAATGCACAAGCCCCTTTGAACAGGAGGCAACTGCCCCATCTCTCTGTTTGCCAGGCTGCCTGCACATTGCTAGCCCCCTTTCCCTGGACTACAATTCCCAGAATGCCATCCAGAGAACGTAATGTCTTAAACGGGTTCATTTACAGAGCTAAAGGCAGAGTGATTTCACCTCTTTATGTGTGTTCTGTGATCTGGCTCATACATAACACTAAGCCACGGTTAGTGTTATGTATGAGCCAGATCATACATAACACTAATCTGGCTTGCTGTTGTGTCCTAACCCATTACTGCAAACAAACCATGGCTTGTTAACTAGCTATGAACCACAAATAGAACACATGGTTTGTTATTGGCTTACAAAGCGTGGCTTGTTTAAACCACTGCTTGTCATGATATCTGAACCCCATGACCGTGGCTTATCCCTGCTGGTTTGTGTTGTTGTCCACCTTGAAATAGAAGTGCCTGGCAAAAGCAGCTTGAGAATGAAAATATTCTGAAGGCTGCAAAATTGGTGGTAGAAAAACAAACCAGAAATAGGGAAAACAAGCTGAAGTTTGTTTGCTTATCCACAAGGCAATTCATGTCTAACTCAAAGTTTGTTGCCCTACCCAAGGTTTGTCTGGCAGATGATCAAACAAACTGCCAATTGTTTTCTGAATCCCTGAGTTGTTTGTTTCCCTCCTCCTTTGCCTGCTCCCTCCTTGTATCTCAAATGCCTTTACAATACTGTAGTGCTAGCATGTAGAGTGGCTGAGTTTTTTTTTTAACCACTTGCCCTCCACCTCTGCAGTTTGGCGAAACAACCCATGAACAACCTACAGTTCTGGGTTCACACATGTTTTTTATTGAGTTTGCTGGTCTGTGACCGTAATAAATAATTTGATTTGATTAATAACCTGTCATAACTATTGCTAATGGCCATGTTTTCATGCAATGGTTAACTTCATTTATGGAAATAACACATCAGACGCCATTCTTAAAGGTAGCCTATGCTGTCCTTTTGTAGCTTTCATATTAAGTCTTTTCCTGGGAAAGGCAGAACAGCCTTTATTAGTTTTCTCCTTATTTTTTTTAATAGCAGTGCCCAGAGCCCACATTAGAAGCTACATATTTGAAAAGCAGCTTCTAATGTTGCATGGGACGGTAGTTGCATGGTACTTTGGATCTTGGCCAGAGCAAGAATGCTTTCACGCCTTTACAATCTCCACTAAAGGGAGCCATAAGCCACTCCCTGCCTAGGAACGTAAGTCAGAGAACACCATGCTGAGTGGTGGTGAAGCACCTGGACAGCAGCCAAAGTTTGGACATAGTATCTGCAAATGACCTTTGGCTTGCATATGCAGGTGGGGGGGAAATCTAAGCCACAAGAAGCTTGTTCAACAAATCAACTCAGGCCTAAACATACATTTCTATTCAGGGAGAGAGGTGCTGGTGATTCACAATTTGAGTGAGTGTCCCGTAACAGGCAAGTTTTCCACGGCAGCCACATAACTACAGTTGTTTCGGAAGATATGAAATGCCATACTCTAACCGGAAATAGTTGCTATCAAACCCTTTCTTACTCTATACCTATTTCACGACTGCTATGTGGGGTGTGGGAGAAAGATCACTTTAAATATGGTACAATAGTTGACCTTGATTCATTCTTTTCTTTATGCTGTCAGAGGCACCTGGAACTTTGTTTATGCTACTGTCATACCTGAAAACCCTCTCAATAAAGTTAAAGGTGTTTTTTTAAAAAAGAAATCCCATAAAGGTATTTTCCTCCTTTCAACACCTACAATAATCTCTCTGCTATGTGAATTGCTATGGGGGCCACCCAATGGTCATAAACCCATGGGCAGGACCTGTTTGATCTTTTCGATGCTGTTCAGCAGTTTTAGATTATAATTCCAAACAAACCTAAGTCAACGTGCAGAGGATTCCTCTGTTAGACACTTTGAAGCAGGCTTCCCCAACCTGGTGCCCTCCAGTTGTGTTGGACTGCAACTCTCATCATTCCTAATCATTCCTGGGAATAATGGGAGTTGCAGTTGCAGTCCAACACATCTGGAGAGCACCAGGTTGGGGAAGGCTGCTTTAATTTCACCACCTGGAGAATAACTGAGGATCTGCTTTGGCGAGATCACTTCTTTCCAGAGCGGGGCTTACCTCTTGCCTTCCTCCCGACATTCGATGGTGATCCGTCTGGTTGCACTTGGTCGAAAACTCATCCCTTTTCACAATCTGTACAAATTAACGGAGCGAGTTCAGGAGTTACCAGCCATGGTCTCTTGCTTGAAAACAGAGCCACGAACTGGTGTAAAATGGCCACGGCGCAGAAGAGCCAAGAAGGCAAATGCCCTTTTAGCATCTGTGGCAGCCTGGACAGGCAACCGGACAACATACGTGGCTCACCTGAATATGCCCACTGTGGGGTCCCTTGTGGCCGTACATGCACTCGACCGTGGCACTCCTTCTCTCCATTAAGTGAATCCGGAAGAGGGGCTTGAATCTCATTGGGTCGTCCACGTGAGGGTCATGGGGGGGCAAGTACATCCAGCCAATGATGAACAAGCCATCCACCTGTCAAGCGCAAGACAAGGAAAGAGTCAAGATCTGCTTGCCTTTCGGCTCCTTCCCCTGAGACAAGCTTCTTCCAAGAAAGCAGCTCCGCCCCAAAGCCTTCTGGGTCAGGGTTAGCCCTCTTCAGAGGTGGCTAACTGCCTTCCGGAAATGCTGTGCCTGCTCTGCTGCTCACCGTGCGTTCTCTCTGAGGGGAAGGGGAGCTTGTTTTAGATAGCTTTCAAACGCTCCCTGCAAAGCAAGTCAGCCCCCTCCCATCCCCCCCCCCTCCGGGCTCTTTAAGCTCCAGAGAGCAGCTGTGCTGATAAGAGAACACAGACACAGAGCCTCAAACTAATTAGGAGGAAAGCACCTCACGTTGGCAGCTCTTCTCTCAGCAGGAAGACGCCAACAAGGATCCACACTCCCGAGCTGGCAGTCAGCGCCACAGAATGTGCATCTCTCTCTCTCCCCCCGCTGCAGGAGAGGGAGCCGTCATTCACAGCTCCACTTTCCAGCTCAAGGGAAGGCATTCTGGGGCCTGGGGCAGGAAATCCAAATGGCACCTGCTTTTCCCCAGTAATTACCGCGGGCCACAACCCACAGCAAAATTTTCTTCCGCAAACCTCATTAAAATGAATGGAAACTCCATTCGTTTCAACGGAGCCTGCACAGGAGAAACCATCTGCAGATTGCATCTGGCTACCT
This sequence comes from Anniella stebbinsi, assembly GCA_029215795.1. Taxonomy (NCBI): domain Eukaryota; kingdom Metazoa; phylum Chordata; class Lepidosauria; order Squamata; family Anniellidae; genus Anniella; species Anniella stebbinsi. The sequence goes on along the minus strand of JARDYH010000007.1, from coordinate 3,826,746 downwards.
CAACTCTGCTGCCCTTAATGCCACCCCAAATCTGCCACCTGAGGCAGCCACCTTCCTTCATCTTCTGGCTGCCACTTCCCCATGTACAACCCTAAGGATGTCTTCGCTTCTTGCCCCATCTTCACTTCCACAGGCCTTTAGTCATGTGCCCAGCTGTTCTCCTTTACTATTGCCTCTTCTTCAACTAGTGAATTAAAACTAATCACTGACAGCGCCCAGGGAAAACACACAGCTTTAAGCCGCCTCTGGTGTCCGCTTAAGGTTTGAATCAAGCCCCAAATTCTCCCCGGTGCAAGAAGAAAGGTCACCTCCAGCAGTACGAAACAGCTCAAGCTTCTGGCATCACACTTTGTGCCACAGGGCAGCTTCATGTCCAGGAGGCCTCTGTACTCACCACCACGTTCAACAGGCCCCCATATGGTCCGATGTCTGGTTGCCAGAGGCCCAAGATGTGCCGATATCGATGGAGCACTAAAGAATTGGAGGAAAAACAGGAGATATAAAATACAAAGAAAGGGAAGCTCTTGGAAGCAAAGAAGAGCACCAAGTGTGTCCCAGAGCTCCTTTCATGGGAGGATCAGGAACGTAGAGCTCCATGTTCCAGACTCTAAAACCCTCTACGCCCTGCTGCAATGATGCAAATTATAGTGACACTTCACATCTCTTCTGCTTATTTTGTGTAACTTATTCTGGTTCTGTTAACTGTGGAGAGTTGTAAAGACGGCAGGGCAGTCAAGACCTCCCTCCAATATTTATGGAAGGCTTTGGAGGATAACACAGATGGGGGAAATGAAATGAAGCTGGATCAGGCAGCTGTTTTAACTTTCCCTCCATTCTGTTTCTGCAGTCAAAAACCCCCATCTACTAATATTCTTCCTTGGTGGTCATATACTGGTGGGGCTAACAGCAGTGAGGCAGGGGAGGTTTTTTTAGGGAAGGGTTAAAAGCTCTTTCCCCCAGCACTGCTGCCCTGAGCTAATTAACTCCTCTTCCACACAGCTTCTTTAAAGGCTCCAGGAGATCTGATTGTGGATTTGCTATGGCATGACAGCTTTAGTCCTTATTCAGGCATTTCTTGACATTTTACCAGGCATTACCCAATTTCACAGCTAGAAACTAGCTGCTGCTTTTCTATTTCTTTTTTGAAAGAGGTAGCAGTTTCGGTTTCTTAGGATTATGGCGTCTGCCTTTAAATTTTGCATATTTTATTCCTCTTTGTGCTTGCATGGAACACTCATTGCAGTCAATGAGGGAGTCAAACACATTGCACTGTAAAACATCATTGTGGACAGAGGTGGACATACATCTTGGAAGAGCCAGGATGATCCTCAACTTTAGTCCTGCAGGCAAAGTGCCCTAGCAACTATGTCACAATGCTACGTGAAGCTGATGTCATGTAGCGGCTAAGAGCCTGGGCTCTAAATCAAGAAGTCCCCTGTTCGAATCTTTCCTCTGTCTTATGCAAGCCACCCTCCCCTCTGCGATACTGGGGTAACAATACTTGCCTACTTTATAGGGTTGCTGTCAGGATGACTGGATAATGCATGGGAAATGCTTTGAGCTCAAAAGTGCTATATACATTTATTATTATCAATTCAAGAAGCACAGCTTGACCAATTTGCAGATGGTAGCTCCATTGACAACGTTGCAGTAAAGCATGGTTGTGGTGCTGTGGGCAAAGCAGGAAAAGAAATGGACAGAATGCTTAATTGTCCAAGGAGCTAGGATTGTTCCTTCCTGGCAGTGGTGGTGGTGGCTCACGTCACTCTAGTCTGATTTCTAAAATTATGTGCAAGAGGGAAGGGCCTACATGAGAATGACAGAGTGTCAACATTCAGAGGTGGGGGAGAACATGGGCTATACACCCTCTTCCAAGTCCTGACAAGCTTTGGGATAACTGAACAGTGGGATGGGGTGACGGGAAGAAAGAAACTTAAAAAAACAAACAAATGTAAAAGATGTAGCTGTGGAGACTGGAAGTGCTGTTTCAAAGCAAAAGATTTAAAGCATATGCATAACACATCCATTATTCTGATGGTGCTATGTTTTAATAGCCTCCTGGCCATGTAGCTTCTTTTTATTAGGGACTCCTAGGTCTGAAGGTCTAATTAATTCAAGAAGCTTGCTTCCAGCTTTTGGAACATCCACTAATCAAATAAAAAGGACAGAACCTACTGTGCTCAGCCTCACTTGAAAAGCAACGCAGAAGCCCAATGTTCTCCTCTGAGGGCGACTGGATAGAATGAGGACTAACCTCACTCCTAACTCCTCGCAGGACGTTCCGAATGAAGAGATAGTGACCACACATGCACAGTTTTTAGTATCACGAATCAATCCACGAACACATACAGGGGAAAAAAGGAAATGCATCTAGTCATGTTTAGTGTGCCTTCCCTATCCAGAAAGCCTAGCCTAGCCCCCATGGCCAGAAACAGGGGCAACCAAGCAAACATGAACCCAGTATGGACTTCTAAAAAAGTCAAATATTGCCCATGGAAGGTAGCCACTAAATCAGAGAAGCACCCAAAAGAAATGCCCATTGCACAACAGAACCTCTACCATTCTATAGCTTCTCAAGGACCCACTGAAGCAAAGATGCTATGTTCCTGTTGAGGCCAGGATGCTTCACTCAGTCCACTGCCAAGGCAAAAGCCAGTCTCCCCTTGAAAGGCATCATTCGAAGTGTGTTCCCGGCTTCTACGCAGTATTTAAGCCCATGCCAAGAGGCGAGAACTCCGTTGTTCCAGTGGAACAGCTACAAATTCCCGCATCCAACATAGGAAGCTGCTAGACTATTCGTCCAGCTAGCCCAATATTGGCTACTTTTTGGCTGGCAATGGCTCTCCATGGTCGCAGTCAGAGGTCTTTCCCATCGCCTGTCACCGGTTTCTTTTTTTAAATTGGTGATGCAGGGATTGAACCTGGGAAGTTATGTATGCAACCCACGTGCTCCAGCATGGAGCTTTGGCCCAGTCTAATGGTAGAAATCTGCTTCATGTAGACCTAGCGCACTGAGAAACTCAGTCGCTTTGCAATTTGTGTGGGTGGTGAAAATAAAGGACACAAAAGGAACCAGGAGCTCTTGTGCAGGCGTGAGTGAAGTGAATGGGATTTGTGCAAGAGCACACTTGTCCTCTTGCACAGCTCATATCCACTTTATTTTTTGGTAAGGAAGGCTGTCTTCTTAGCGGGCACAAAGTCAGCGCCGGATGCAGGTTTCTCCGGCGTTGCATTTCTGCGATGGGGAAAGCTACGCTTGTGGAATTGTTGCCCAACGTGCAGCTCTTATGCAAGCCGAGACAAAACCACAGATATTTATTCTCAGGGTCACTTGCCATTTGGGGGCAAATAAAACATGGCAGTGTGTAACCCTTCTTGAACAGAAAAATGAAGCATCTGAATAGAACTTGGATTTCTGAATAGCCGTCTAAGAAAGAAGGAGCCTCCTTTCAATCACTAGCCAACACCATGAAAAGTTCAGATTCACACTGAAGAACTTCCATTAGTTAGATGCATTTCTTTTATTTTTTAAGGCGCTGAGCAGCCTCAAGATCCAGCACTGGGCAAAATAAATGCCCCAGCAGCAAGTTTCAAAAATCCACTGATTTCTACTCAAGCTCAGACAACAGCCAGAGGACTCAACGCAGAATCCACAGAGTCAAGGCAGCTTACTCAGGACTAGGAACATGCAGAGTTGCTTTTTAACCATTTTCCCTCTGTCCTTTGGCCAAAAAAAGAAAGAATAAGAGGCTGAATTGCTTTTTCTAGAGTAGGGATAGCCAATGAGCAAATTCAGAAATCCAACTCATGCATTATGGACTGCTACTCCAGCTGAGATAGCAAAACAGCACAGACTTATATGGGAAGATAAGAGGTTCCTGGCCTCTGACTATGGCTGTCACAATTCCTCACCTTCTTCTGCTGTCTAGAGCCCTTTGAACCTCCTTTCAGGTGGTGTCAGGGACTCTCGGTTAGGAAGGAGCTCCTAGAGGACCCAAATCAAATGGGTAGTACCAGGTTAGAGTCTTCAGGCATGCACAGAATGCTTGAGAGATAGGCAGGGTCATCCCTCATTTGTGGAGTGTACAGTGGTGTTAAGAAAGAGCAGGAATCTCTTGCACTCACTCCAGTTGCTTGGAAACTGCAGTGAAATAAGACCTCCCAGGAAGGGACCTGTGTGGTGTCTGGTGTCCTGCTTATCATAGGGCTGAGGGAACTGATGAGTGGATTTGTGGATGTCCTGTTCCCAGCATGCAATTCTCTCAAACTTCTCCTGATTTACCACTCATCTTCCTGAGGTTTCCTGCAAACCTAGATTTTCCAGTATGGTACCCTTTATCACACTGTCAATCATTTGCCTTTCTGCATCCTCTCCATTCCTCCTGATCCTGAATGTTGATATGAAGCCTTAAATGTGCTTTGCCTTTTCCTGATCCAGTTAAGATGTGTGGGCTTATTAAGAATGGCAAAGCTCTATCAACCACTACCAGCCCTCATATTTGTACACCTGCTCTCCAGCACAGCCCTAAAGCTCCAGACACCCAGAGCAATCTCTGCCTTGCTGCTTTCTGCATACTCCTACACCCTTGCATAGTCTCGTTGCTGATGCTAGAATCATTTCTCAGTTACACTTGATCCCCCTGAATTGATACCTGATGCTCTCAGAACACACATCTAGCTTGCAAATGGCCCAGGAAAGCTTTGCTCAAGAGGTCAGGCAGGGACACTCCATGCTTACACACAGTGCAGAAAGCGTTTGCCAACAGAAGGTACATACGGCAAGTGTAAACATCTCTGTATTCCATGTGCTCGTAGTCGGGAAGGATTTTCATAAAGCGCCCCGACTTGACTCGTGGGTTTATACCTGAGCAGACACAGTATGGTGAGTATGAGAACTTTGGTCCCCCTCTTAAAGACCCCTCTGACCACCACACACCCATTTTTATTCCAACCTTGGGATGTTGCTGGAGCAACAAAGACCTATTCTGTTGTGTTCTGAAATACGAGGTAGAGGTGACACCCCTCAGGGTCACGATTTTCTGGAGTAAGATTAAGAACTTCCTTTTAAATGAGCAAAATCAGGCTCCTTCAGGTCAGTTAAGCTTAAAAAAAATGGATGGCCCATGTTCTGATCCATATGATCAATTCAATGGGTTCCCCATGACATTTTTGCCTGAGAGAGTTGTACAAGTTCTAAGCTAAAGTCAAGAGAGAGCCATCAAGCCCCAAGGATGATGCAGCTCTCAGAAGGTGAAGGACTCAGCATGCAAAGCGTGAGCTCACACATGAACCTACTCCACAAAAACTGGTTATCACTTTAATCTTAGCACCAAGTCTATAAAAAAATCTCAAGGCAAAGTCTTAAGCCTCTTCAAAAATCCTACCAGGACCACCAGACCTACATTTCGCTTAAAGAGATGGGGAGAGGCAGAGCTGTTCCAAATCCTGCCATTTCTGGGGTTGCGCTGAAGTGCTAAATGAACCGAGCTCATTATGGCTTCACAGATAAGCAAGTTACGGCTGTTGACTTGCAGCCCTGCTCTGCTTGAGACTTTTAAGTTGCTCAAGTTAAAGACCCCCTCTAGATGGATTCTGTTTGACGCCTGTTCCTCCGATTATGCGCATCTTCTCGGAAGCGCTTTATCGCAAATGCTTGTATGCAGGAGGTAATTGAGCACTCAACAGGTGACCTTACCGGTTGTTTCAAATGCGCTTTACAAGTAGTTAATGCGGAGAATCGCTTGTTCACATAGTCAAAATGCACTTTAACGGCCGGAGCAAAATAAAACTCGCTATTTAACATGCGTTCAATAATGCGCATAATTGGAGAGAAAACGCGCCTCTACGCCCGATTTGCGCACCGTTCTTGCAGAGGTAAATTTTTTTATGCGCCTTGAAAGAGCTTTAAATGCCTCTTGTAGAGGCAGCCAAAGATTCGGTGCAAATTCTCTTTCAAAAATGGAACTCAAACAGGAACACGAGCTTGGCACTTACGTTTGGCATACACATCTCGACAGGATACTCCCGTGATCTCCAGCTTCCGCAGGTTCTCACAGACGCCATATTCTGCAATTAAATAGAGAGGACTATGTTGTAAAATATTAAGTTGTGCTCTCATGCAATGCCATCTGCTGCCCAGAGACAAGAATACTAAGTTGCGGGACTTCCATGGAACAAAGAACCTGCAAGTCTTCATCATGGTTAAATCACACTGATACTGTCCTCCAGTGTGTTCTAAAATACAACCAACAAAACAATAAAGCCCATTGTTTCCATATGTTCTTCAATCTCACCCCAAAAGCTATATACATCAGTTATAATTCCAGATATTTTTTTTAAGTTTAGGCTACTCAGCATCCATTTATTTATTTATTGGGTTCATAAAATGCACCATCTGCCTACCAGGCACTTGGGCGATGTACAATAAAAACATAAAAACACATAAAAACATGGAACACAGGAGGGAAAAAAAACATACATAAAATAAAGGTGGCATTTACAGTTAAGGCATGACAACACATTATGCAACATTAAAAGTCCAATTAAAAAAAACAATCTTTACTGCCTGTCTAAAGCAAAATATGGAAGGAGCCAATCTCACCTCCACAATCACAGTGCTGGTACCAAAAAAAATCCCTATTTCAAGTGCCAATTAAGTTAGTCTCTCTAAAACTTGGGGTATACAATACTCTCCCAATGATGATTGTAAGTTATGGGCCCATTCATAAGGGCGGACGTGGCCCTTCATTTCCACATCTATAACATGAATGGTATTGTATGCCTGTGTACTTCACATGGGGGGGAAAAAATCACAACTTGTGACCCACCAGAGGCAAAATTGACTTCCTGTGTTTCTGTGCTTGCCTAGAACTACAAAAAAAAATCCTAGAAGAGAGTGTATGTCAAATCCTTGGCAGGCCACTGGCTTGGTAGGATACGGATTGTGCTTTTGACTGGATGCTTAACAACAGAACTGGAAAAATATTCCATGTTTCTAGTTGCCTGTGTCAAAATACTATACATCCAGCAGCCTCTATTCCTCCTTCCCCCAATAATGAAGGACCCCTGACTGCTTTGGAACACAAATAGAGCCTTGCCTTTTCCCCCGTACTTGCTAATCAATATGATGGCAACAGACAGGCTCACTGTCCTGTGTATTGCTGGGACCTCCCAAATACAAACACCCCCCCCAAGAAAAAAGGCTTTTACTGCAGTTTTAAAATGGAGAAACAATTCTCAGAAGTTAGCTAACAGATCAATAAAAAAAATGCTGCAACATCCATAGAAACAGGAGTGGGAGGAAGCAAATGACAAAACAGAAGGCGCCCAAGCTCGAAACGGATCAGATGCCGGCCTCTTGGTGCCAAGGGAGACACAACCCATATTTGTTCCAGGATTTGGATGTATTAGTTAAAACCAGACCAGCTTTCCAGAGTGGAAGATTAAAGCTGTAGCTTTACACTTCCAGCACCTGCTAGATAGGAGACACCAAAGAATCATCCGCCATGAAATTCATCTAGAAAACATCAAGGGGAGGGACTCGCTAAAATTCGGCAAATTCTAAATTAGCTCTTACAACCTCTAACTTAAATGTGTCATTTCAAAGTTCAGTGTACGAAGTAGTTATCTGGACATAAATCTTTTTTTTTTTTTTTTAAATAATTTTATTAATTTCAACATAATAATAACATAAAATACATACATAATCCACGACAATCCCCCCCGTGCACCCCCACACCATGAGACCTTCTCTTAATCTTTTATTCTATCCAGAAATTTATCGACTCTTTTGAAGGTGTTTGTCCCTTCCCCAATCTTAATACATATTCCAATAGGGGACTCCATATTTCCCCAAAATCATTTTTACCGGACATTCCCCTCTTTAATTTCATTTTACAAGTCAGCATATCATTCAAAGCCATATCCCATATTTCTTTATACCATTCTTCTATTGTATAGCTTCCTTGTCCTTTCCAATTTTTTGCAATCATTAGTCTAACAGGTGTCAGGAGGTTGTTTATCAATTCTCTCTTATTTTTGTCCTCTTCCCCTCTATCCCATATTGCTAGTAGAGCAAGCTTCGGGTTTAATTCCACTTTACTTCCAATTATTTCACCTATTTCTTTAAATACCCTTTTCCAAAATTTTTGTACATATTCACAGCTCCACCACATATGGTAATAAGTTCCAACCTCCTGGCATCCCCTCCAACAATTTTTAGATATTTTTTTATCTATCTGGTGAAATCTAACCGGTGTTAGATACCATCTCCACAATACCTTATAAAAATTCTCCTTAATTCTGATCGATAACAATTTTAACATTCTTGCATTCCACAACCTCTCCCAGTTGTATTCCTTAATTTCTCCATTCACATCCTCTTCCCAAACCTTTTTTATTGCTTTAAGTGAATTTTGAAACTCCTCCTCTATCAATAATTTATATATCTCACTAGTCAACCCTTTCTTAATTTTCTTTTCTTCTTTCCTACCTTTTAACTCTATTAAATCTTCAAATCTTGTATTATTTCTACACTTGTTATTTTTCAGTTTCCATTCCTGAGTCCATTTCCCTAATTGTATACATTTAAACCATGCTGATTTTTGACCTATCAGTAGCTCTTTAATTTGCTCATTATCCTTCAAATTTTCCATCCACTTCCTTAACTTAATTATTTCCTTATCTTTCAATCTCGCTTCAATCTCCACTTTTAACACTCTTGGGAAATTCTCCACTACTACCACTGGGGCAAGTGGTGAATCTCCTGGTATCAACTTCCCTCTAAATTTCTCCCAGATCTCCACTATATTTACCAACAAAGGGTTGTATCTGGACATAAATCTGAAAGAGATTTTTAAGAAGAAAACTACAGTGCAGCCCGCCAGTTTTCAGTACTATTTTGTTTGTGTGTGTGTGTGTGTAGACAGAGAGAGAGAGAGAGAGAGAGAGAGAGACAGAGAGAGATAGGCAGACTTTAGATCTGGGTGCTGGTCGTGATGATGACTCTGGTGGGGAACATTCTGGTAGAAGGGGTCAGTGAGCAGGGAGACAGACTTCCTCCTATCCAAGAAGTCTATCCCCTCCCTGCCTTTTCTTGACTGCAATGTAGAAGGGAGTGCTGCAGGAGTTTGCACAGGTTTCCCCATCCCTGGGAAGAACCCAACAGAGAGAAAACCCCACTCTGTTAGCCAAAGCATTTAAATGTCTAGACTGGGCAGAGGGGAGAATGTGCAGACAATCCCTAAAAAACAATTTACCAGCTAAAAGAAGTCTCATCTCCTATTTGCTGTCCTATCATAATTCCGTTTCAGGAAGCAGCTCATTCAGCTTAAGCTCCATGGAAGGCTGTGCTTTTGGAGGCCAACAGGTTGCCTGTCCCTCTTCAAAAGCTATAGAAATGTGCAAATTGCTTGTCAGCTGTTACTGGCCTCTGCGGATCTTGAGCCAACTTTCAGGTTGCCAAGAGGGCTGATCGTCACACACCAGGTACTTTCTTCTAATGACAGAGGTCAGAACAGTTAGCATTTAAGAAACAAACAAATGGAGCTTGAGGATTGTTGTTTAATCAAGGTAAATCAAGCAACAAGCAGAAGTTGTTGCTAATTCGGTTGCAGTAGCCCAGGGAACAGGCATCATCACCTATTTATAGCTTTGCACAAAACTGAATTGTAACCCTTGGCTTGGCAAAGTCATGGTTCAGAGAGAAGCTGTTTATCTCACAGCTTCACAAGAGTAAAAGGGCATCAGCCCCCCAAGGGGGGCAGCTAAAAGGGTAACACAGCTTGCTAATATTTACCCCCAGACACACCAAACAGTGCCAAATTGAGAGACCACTATGGTTCTGTTCCCCATATGAAGCATAACTTTGGACATGGAAGAGCAGGACTGCCCTGGGCAAAGCCTTCCCTCTCTGACTCCACCCAAGAACGGGAAATGCTCTCACACAAAGTTTTTGCTGAGCTCAAACAGCTATTAAAGAACACTGAGAAGTGCTATAGAGTTTAATAACGCAGTAGTCTATAGATAGATAGAAGCTACTTCCAAGGGCTCGGTAACATTCTAGCAAGACTGAGAAACAGAAACCAGGATGGGACTATGGGGACCAAAGGAGATGCTGGGAGAGCGGATCAGGAACTTTGTTTTACAAAGAAATAAGATGCCTACAGTTATCATTCGTGACACAGGGCAGAGCTCGCACTTGTAACGGGGGGTGGGGGGGGGGGAAGGTTCCTCTGTCCAAGTTCATTTTGGGCAAAATGAGGCCATAATATGACAGTGGTGCATTTGGTAGTGGATCGTAATGAAAAAGAGTGAGGTCCCACTCGCACACCCTTCTGTCTCTCGCTTGGGTACCACACGTGCACAGGAGTGTTAAGCACAGATCCCACTCTAGCCCACCGAACACAAAATTATCACACAATACACCAGCAGGTTGACTGATGTGCTTAGGAACATAGGAAGCTGCCTTATACAGTGTCAGGCCACGGTTCCATCTAGCTGAGTTTTGTTGACACTGAATGGCAGCAATAGCTCTCCAGAGTTTCTGGCAGGATTCTTTCCCAGTCCTACCTGGAGATGCTGGGAATTGAACCTGGGACCTTTCCGCATGAAAATCAGGGGCTCTACCACTGAGCTGCAGCCTCTACCCTGAGAAAGTGTTACAACCATGAATTGGATTCAGTCGTGCATTTCCAGAAATTCATTAGAAGGAGAATTAGAATGACTTCATGACATGTTGCAGCTACGGAACCACTTACAATAGAGCCATAATGCAGCAGCGGAACGTGCTATTTGGAATGGGCGTAAGAGGGTCAAATTACAGCCTCTGTGGCTAACACAATAGGTCGGGCTATGTCACATTTAAAGATATATTCCTTAAATGAAATTACAGCAAGCAGCACAGGACAGAGACTATCTTATCTGTCTTCAGCACCTTGCAGGCCACTAACCAAAAAACTGCTATCCTACGGTCCAGCTTCCAGCTCAGAAATCAACCCAAACCAAAAATTAAGAAAAGAAATAGAAACAACCTTAGTCTCTCAAACAGCTACAAGGCTAGTCCTGTGGTTTGGTTTTGCTAGGGAACAGTTTGCATAAGGTGGCTTAATTTGCTACTTCATCCAACACGGAGAAAGGTTATTTAGACCTAAGGAGAGATCATTAATGGGAATATTTGTAAAGACTTCAGAAAGAAGAAGGGAAACAGTACACTGTATCCATGAAGGACAGGACAGGCTGTATTTAACCATACAAGTAGATTACATTAAGGATTTGCTTTTATATTTTTCTCTATCCTGGTCCTAACACGTCGTCAGATAACAAGCTGCCTGGGGAGGCCAGACAATCAAACCCTTGGAGAAGTAAGGAAATCTAACACGCAGGGATGCTTTAGAATCCCAACTTATGGTACAGGGAATTAGATGAACCAGTAGATTCTTTCCAGTGTGGATAACGCTTAGAAAGAACAGAGTTCTCTGCACAAGTCAGAGCACCAGAGAGATCTACTGGTACAACTGCCATGACATTCAATAGCCCAAGGAGAGACACCCCCATTTGGTTCCCCTCTCACTGTGCAATAACTCTGATAGGGTGAGATGGCACTTCTCCAAAATCATCCCCGGCAGTGAAGACTGCAGCAGTTTGAGGAAACATGATGTAAAACCCATTTAAAGAGTGTTCCAAGCTTCACCCTATCCACAAGGATGAGTCAATGTTGGCAACTATCCCCAAACTGAGCTATCACACAAATTAGAAGTTAGCCCTTGCAGCCGCAGATGGCATCCTTAATGCAACCAAAGACTCCACTTTGGACAGGAGCGGATGCTGGCTGCACTCAGATATCCAATCCCGAAGTTCGCCCTGGCAGATCCAAAATGCATGACTTCATAGCAGGCAACAGATGCAGCTGCTACGGGCTAATAGAAGAAAGAGGATGGGCCCTCAATAGCGGAGCACAGGACATGGATCCAATTGCAACCCTGAAGAGGAGTGGAAAGCAAGTAATAGACTATGAACACGTTAGGAAATGTCCCATAGGGCCCTGATGGCAAGCATATTATATTTATTGTGTTTGGGATTTCTGATTCAGCAGCACAGGAACTGGATGAAAGACTGAAACCCAGGGGTGTTGTTAGGGACTTTAAAAATCCGGGGCTCAGGCCCATAGGACAAAAAATCTGCATATGCCAATTTATACCTATATACACAAATGTAGACATCACTACTAGGTTTTATTTAAAAGGCAAAGACAAATCATCTCAAATAAAGTTAATTTTCACCCTGCCTTGGATCATCCCAAACCAATGGATTTTTTTTTCTAAACTGAATTGCCACACAGGGAAAGTTTTTTGGGTGTGTTGCAGTATGTGGGAAAGGGAGAGTTAACCGTTTTCCTCCCCAGCTACTAAGGGAACACCCTCCATGCTTGGGATGTTCCTTCTAGCTCAAATGTCAAGCTGTGGATAATCATGTTATAAAACTAATTGATTGGACCGTTAAACAAGTATATAGTTTGCCACCAGCTTGCACAACCTGCGATCCACCAAGCCAAAGGCAGCCGAGAGGCTCGATCAACCTCCAGTTTTTGCTGCCTCTTTCCCTCAGCCTCACCACGGAGCGTACCTTCCTTGCACCGCCGGCGCCAGATGGTGTCGGTGCGGAGGATGCGCCGGAAGGCGCTACAGACCAGGGCCAGGCTGGGCAAGTCGGTGCCGGGCAAGGAGCCGAAGATCTGCACCAGGAGCTCCGGAGGCAGCTCGAGCAGGGAGAGCGGGGCCTGGCCGGCGCCCCGAGGGCCGCTCCCGGGCAAGGCCGCCCCCTCGATGCGCTCCTCCTCCTCGTCCTCCTCCGCCGCAGCCTCACTACTACTACTACTGCCGCTGCCGCCGCCGCCGCCGCCGCCGCCGCCTTCTTCGGGGTCGGTGTCCGGCTCGCTGCTGTCCCCGGCCGCTCCTTTCCGCTGCGCCCCCCGCCGCCGGCAGCCCCGAGCCGGGCCCACTCCGCAGAGCCGCGCGCACACCGCCATCGCCGAGCGCCTCAGCGTCGCTTTCTCCCCTCAGCGCGCCGCGACCACCGGCACGCGCCGGCTCCGCCCCCCGCCCCCCGCGGCCAATCACAGCCGGGCCCCGCCCCGTCGCCTGCCGGGCCCCGCCAACCGCTGGCAGGACGCCCAGCCTCCCCGCCCACCTATTGGATGCGGACTTATGCCAATCACGGCCTCGTTCCTCCTGCCCCCTCAGCGCGAAAACCCACACGACCGCTCCCGGCCTATACTCTCCTTCGCTGTCCCGACCCCACCCCTCGCCTTCACGTTGTAGGCTGTCAAGTTAGCCACGCCCTGCTGGCTTGTTATTGGACCACACGCCTCTCTCTCTCTCTCTCTCTTCTCCTCTATGGCCGCGCCCTCGTGGCTTTGACGGATTGACAGCCGAATGCACGGGCCCTGCTCACAAACAAACTAATAAAACCCCGCCCCTTGGCCTTATGTAACCCCGCCTTCTATGCTGCTCAATCATGCGGCTAGTCCTGTTCTTATCAATGGGATTTTCTGCCCGGACGAGGGGAGTGTGAAACATCCTAGGATAAGTCACGGGGACAGGAGGAGGGGAGGGAAGGAGAAAGAAAGAAAGAAAGAAAGAAAGAAAGACCCCCACTATGAATATTTTCCCCGGGATCATGAGACCCTTTCATTAGTAATCCAGTACTAGGAGTGGAAACATTATTTTAGCATTGGTATTGGTGTTGTTGTTGTTGTTGTTGTTAAAATATATGCGTCCCTTTCCACCTCAGAATGCAGTCTCGAAGCGACACATACAGAAATCCATAATTAATATAACAGAAACAAATCCAAAATCGATATAAACAATAATCAGCACAATCATACAGATAAAAATAAACACAATAAAACTGTAATCTAAAAAGAATACTATACGAAAAGTGGTAACATGTCCAAACGGTGATAGTCATGGGAAGAGGAAGGCTTTAAAAAAATCTATCCCGGGAGTAATTAATGACTTTACAGCTACCGCAATCTGGAATATGGATAAACCAGTTGAGGCTGGTGGCTCCTATTGGGATGGGGTATGAATCAACTCTGGGTTTCAAGCAGAACCAACCAGAACTCTAAAGGAGCTATCCGAGGTGCTGAATCTATTTTGGGAATGGTGGTTCAACAGTTTGGATAGTTCTTTTAGAGTTCTGGCTGGTTCTGACTGAAACCCAGAATGGATTCACAGCCCCACTAAAGTCAGACCCACCAGCTTCCACTGGGATAAACTGAGGTCTAGTTTGCCTTTGCATACGCCCAAACACCACCTATTAATTGTTGTTTCTGCGCAGAGCGTCATAGCCCAGTGCCAGCCTTGCCCTCCAGTTTTATTAATTCCTCATGGAGCAGCAATTCCTCCTTTGCAATTTTTGCAAGAAAAACATAGAGAAGCATGATCCTAGCTAGAGCGTTGCATGCAGCGCCTGTCACGGCTCTTTTCTAGCGCCTCCCTGCCTTGCAAAGACCCCGCGATCTTCCCTTGAGTGACGGAGCGTTAACTGGGTGTGTAATTGCGCTGCGAAACAGAAATAAAGAGAGGAGGAAAAGGGTAGGCTTGCCCCGTGTGAGGCTCGAACTCACGACCTTCAGATTATGAGACTGACGCGCTGCCTACTGCGCCAACGAGGCTCCTGCAGCACGTCTTTCTGCAGAACGTTCTTGATATCCATCCGCACAAATTGCATTTTGGCGAGTAAAACTTTTGTTCTCTGTTAATCGCACGGATTTTATCCCCACCCCCACCCGGTCTCCATTTACACTAGCTCTCTTCCTCGCGGTACGGGGGGGGGGGGAGAGGAATTGCTTCAGACTCCGCAGTTCTACACTGAAAAGGAGTTGCTATTGCAATATTCTTGTTATTTGAAAAAAAAAACCAACTCTAAAATCTTTGGGTGAAAGAAATAGGTTTTCTCGTGGATCTTTGGAAAGTGAAGGGGATATGGCTTAAAAATAAAGCATATAAAGCTTTCTATAGTTAATATAGATGCAATATAGATGCATACATAAAATAAAAACAGTTTGTTTAAAGATATGTCTTCCTTAAAACGATTAGTTAGAAGGTTTTTGTTTTTTAAAAATTGACTAGCTAGACAGGCTAGAGTGAGTGGTGCTATAGGATTCCATCAAGTTTCTGCATGAAGAATAACTTGAATGAATTTAATGCATAATAGCATATGGAAATCCTATATGTAAACATATATAAAGCTAAACATAAATCAAAAGGTTTAAATGTATCGCAATGAGAAACAAATATGTATTGTGATCTAAAAATCATCCCAGTATCAGCAAAAGGCTTCGTTCCAAATCACAGGAGCCATATATCAAAGATTATTTATTTAGCTTTTTATTTACTGCATTTATATAGGTCACCCAATCACGCTGTTCTCTGGTTGACTCGCAACATAAAACGATAAAATACAGTATTCACATAAAGTATCACACAGCACCAAACTGCAGCAGAGGATTTCAACCTTAAAAATGCCTCATGCTGCAATCCTACACACATGCACCTGGGAGTAAGTCCCACTGAACTCAATCGGACTTACTTCTGGTTAAACGCAGATAAAATTTCCCTGGATGATGGCTGGTGTGATCTAGTGGTGTAGCGCATAGGCCTGGGAGCCAGGAATTTATGAGCCAATGAGTCACCATCGCTCTGACTGAAAGCATTTTAAAAAATCAATAACCATTAAAGATTTACCACATGGGAGACAGTCGTCATCACTTTCACCCTTCCACAAAGGACAGTAGCTTTACCCATCATTACTCGCTTACCCATTTGCAATATTGGACTTCATTTGGAGACAACATGACGCCCATTGATCCTCACATGCAACCGAGGCAGGGGCTCCCAGTTCTGAGCCTGAAATAGGTGCTCAGTTCCTCAAATCATTCAAAGGAGTCCACCAAGAAAGAGTCAACCGTCTAGAAGGGTTAACTCAAATGTATTCTTAATTTGAGATATTCCTGTGAAATGTTATCTTTATTTTCTTTTTATGAGCAAGTTCAATATATTCTGGTACAGTTCAATATATTCTTTTACCGTTCTAGTCACTGCAGCTCAAAGGGGATATTGTAGAGTTAGAAAAAGTGCAGAAAAGGCCAACCCAAATGATCAAGGCCTGGAGAAACTCCCCTATGAGGAAAAGTTACAACATCTACGACTTTAGCTTAGAAAAAAGGTGAGTATTGGTAGACATGTTACAGGTGTATAACATTATGCATGGTTGGGGTAAGTGGGTAGTGGAGAAAACTTCCTCTCCCTTAACACTAGAACCCGGGGTCACCGCATGAAGCTGATTGGTGGGAGATTCAGGACAAATAAATGGAAGGACTACTTCATACAATGCATAGTTAAACTATAGAATTCCCTAACAAAGGATGTGGTTTTGGCCACCAATTTGGATGACTTTAAAAGAGGTTTAGACAAATTCATGGAGGAGAAGGCTATTGATGGCTACTAGTTCTGATGACTATATACTACCTCCAAGATTAGAAGCAGCATGCCTGAGCACCAGTTTTGGGAGAAACAGGAGCAGGAGGGTACTGTTGTGCTCGGAACCTACTTATGGGCTTCCCACTGCCAACTTTTTGGCCACTGTGGGAACAGGATGCTGGGAAAGATAGGCCTTTGGTCTGATTCAGCATGGCACTTCTTTTGTTCTTTAATAGTCAGGACCGGCCCAGGATGTTTTGCTGCCTGAATAGCCCAAGTGTGCCAGGTCCCAGACCAAAAAGTTGATCTAGTCCAGTATTCTGTTTCCTGTTTCCCAGTAGTCAACCAAATGCCTCTGGACGCCCATCAGCAAAGCATTCCAGGAAACTGCATAGGATTGCAGTCTTCTAGCTAGTAATCTGTAGGGGTGTGCACGGGAGGAAAAGTAGTACAGGAATCGGAATCAGGACCTCAGATTTCGCCCTGGATCAGATCGGACAAAATTGGAGGTCCCTCGGATCGGATTGGATCCAATTCCGATATGAAAATTGGACATCCGATTTTCGGATCAGACGCCATTTTAGGTGTTTTCACCATAGGCTTGCATTGGGGGAAAGAAAGCTTTCCCCCAATGCAAGCCTATGCGGACAACATGGGGGCGGGTGAGTGGGGACCTAATTCCCCCCTCCCTGTCCCTCCCCCCCACTTGCGCTCCTTACCTGCTGGGGTTGTCCACTTCCATCCGCTGATCCCTTCTACTGAGAAACAGGCTTTGCGGCCTGCCTCTCAGTAGAGCGCTGAGTCACCCGGCACTCTACTGAGAGGCAGGCGAAGCCTGTTTCTCAGTAGAAGGGATCAGCGGGCAGCAGCGGACAGATGCGGACAGCCCCGGCAGGTAAGTGGGGACCTCCCTCTCCCTTCCCCTTCCCCCACTTGCACTCCTTACCTGCCGGTGTCCCGCGCTGCCGTCCGCTGTTTCCGTACTACTGATAAGCAGGCCTCGCGGCCTGTTTATCAGTAGTACGGAAGCAGCGGACGGCAGCGGGGGACGCTGGCAGGTAACGGAGGACCTCCACCTCCCTCCCCCCACTCACGCTCCTTATCTGCTGCCTCCTCACTGCCATCCACTGCCACCCGCTGCTTCAGTACTACTGAGAAACAGGCCTTTCGGCCTGTTTCACAGTAGAGCGAGGGCGCGCCAAGTGATGAAGTCACCTGGCACGCTGTCGCTCTATTGTGGAACAGGCCACAAGGTCTGTTTCAAAGTAGTACGGAAGCAGTGGGTGGCAGCGGACAGCAGCGAGGAGGCAGCAGGTAAGGAGCACGAGTGGGGGGGAGGGGGGAGGAGGTCTGACCCTCCAATTTTTTCCGAACCAGATTGGGTCCTTTCGGATCAGATCGGATCAGATTGGACGGTCCAGATGATCAGGATTGGGATCAGGATCGGATAGTTTCATCCGATTTCACCTGGATTGGGTCCGGATCGTGGATTGGACCCGATCCACTGCACATCCCTACTAATCTGTTGTTGGAGAGATGTCATTAGTTCATTCTCTCTTTCTCTGGGATGTGGGTTTAGTGCATGGGTAATCCATGCTTTCTGGAAATTTGCCTGAAATTAACATCTGACTTTAGAGGATAAAGATTCATGTCTTAACTTTGTCAAACAACAGTGTCAAGTTGTCTGTCCTCTTCTAATTTGTTTGTTGTTTGTTGTAGGCCACTCCTTCCAACTAGCCATTGGCCAATGTGATACATATGGCCAAGAGGAAAAATAAGTTCTACTGATGATGGAGCAGATGATTAGCAACATTAGAATGCAAGAATGTCACACTTATAGTGTACATATAATTCTATGATGATGTAGTTACGGGAAATACTTGGCTCTGAGTAATATGTAATTAAATGTCTGCTGATCTGCCATTGCTGAACGTGACTGTCAGAGCATCCTAGTGGACTTGGCGCTCCCTTCTTAGCCATAAATGCAACAAAGCAACATTCTAAAGACAACAAAGAGCCTCATGGTGCCTTACACACTAACAAATGTATTTTGACATAAGCTTTCATGGACACTGTCTACTTCATCAGATGCAAACAGTGTTAATCTCAAATTGACAGATTTATATACACATGCTGGGGACGGGATGTAAACTGTGTTGTTGGAGGGAATCGAAACACAGGAAGTACAGGCAGTGACAATGACAGTTTGCCACCCAAACATTGTTGGGTGATAGCACAGACATCATTGCAACAATGAGTTGATTAATATATGTAGTACAATTTTTTTAAAAAAGTTGTCCTTATTCAAAGGACAGTATCTTATGGTTTGAATAATGATAAAGGTGTATTTTTTAAAAAATCGCACTGCATATATTAATTTGCTTTCCATTGCAATGATATATGTTATCACTCAAAAACAAGATTGTCGTTTTGCTGGACTAACAAGGCTACCTCTGTAAAAAATCTAAGGAGGAAGTCATGTTAAAACAAACATACAAAAAGGACACTTCTGACACCTTTAAAAATGTTTTGCTGTGGCAGATAGATGTTTTTCTTCCTCTCTTATAATACTACTAGGAACCTAAGGTCATCCAACAAAATTGAATAGTGAAGTTGAATCTCCTTTGAAGTTTCTTTTTTCTACAATGGCCACGTTAAAGTCAATGTCAGAGCAGAGATTAGAGCAAGAGATTGCTGAATTAGAATTCATGAACAGGTTCAATTCTATCACCAGAGGCTTGAATCAGAAAAAAGGATATATTTTTTTCCAATTATCACACTATGTGTATTAATTGGTTTAGTGCCAGGATGCTTGTGTTAGCAGCAACAGTTTGTGAATGGCCACTGTTAATAATGTGAATGTCACTGTCAGTATTTTCTGCATTTAATTTCCACCTGACCTCACTATTTACAATTCTCTCCCTCCACCCACCCCAAACATGTACTGTATATGAACCTGAAACTTTTGTTTTTTCTGCAATAGGCTAACTCCGCTACCCCTATTGAGATTGTGACAATGGAGAAGAGAGAGGTTCACAGGTGGGTAGTTAAGGAAGGATAACCAAAGCTAACTGGGATTAGGGTCAAACAAGGCTGGAACACACTCCACCCACAGAACCTTCCTATGGTGGTTGCGCAGACCCCTGGTTTGGAGAGATTGCAATCTGGCAGAGCTTGAACAATGAGGTTTCCCTGGGAATTACTCTTAAAGGGTCTGCTTGCCTACAGCCTTCATTCAAACAATAGAACCCTAACGAAGAAGTTACTCAAGAAGGAAAAGATATGCAGATAAGGCTCTTCCTATATTTGATGGCTCTTAATGACTGTAGCTTAGCAACTGGAGATAGAGACACTCAAAGTTTGGCAGGCTTACCCTCAGGGGCCCTCATTAGCCAAACAGATCAGGTATCCCTCGGATTTGGTAAGCAGCATCTGGTATGTAGCAGAGAGGAAAGCAGCTACCTTTTTCCCCCGGAGGCACTCCGTTTGCTACAGGGAAGAATCCTAAATGAATTGATGAGTCATAGTACCCTATACCGTAATGTACCCCTCCTCTGCTGCAGCTGCTGTAGAAATTGAGAGCCCATCACATGAGCCTGCCAATGCTACCTGGCTGACCCCTTCCACCAGGGAATCTGGAGGGGCTTGAACCCCATAGCCCATCTTGTGCAGGACAGAAAAAACAAAGTACTGTTTCCACACACTGCAAAGTTAAATTATAGCATTCGTTTCCATAGGATGTGGGGATTGGCACTAAATTAGATGGCTTTAAGAGGGGATTACATAAATTCATGGAGGATAATGGCTGCTGGTCATGATAGCTAAACACAATCTCAGTTATCAATCTTTGCAGTATGCCTCTAAATACCAGTTGCTGGGATACAACAGCAGAAGAAGGCTGTCAGCCTCATGTCCTACTTGTGGGCTTCCCAAAGGTATCTGGTTGGCCACTGGGAAACCAGATGCTGGACTAGAAAGGCCTTTGGTGTGACCCAGCAGGGCACTTCTTAGGTTCATTTGTGGACTAGGCGATTAAGGCTGCAATCCTATACACACTCACCTAGGAGTAAGCCTCATTAACCTTTCTGAAGAGATGGGCCTAGAATGGTGATGTAAATAGTCTGGACAAGATTATACCACAATAACACTGCAATCCTATTTGTGTTTACTGGATCCATTAGGACTTTCTTGTGCGTTCAAGAGAGCAGCATAAATTTGTTACCCTTCAAGGTGCCACAAGTCTCTTATTTGTGTGTGTTTAATATACTGATGTTAGCCACCAAGAGGCTGAAATTTAGGATTCCCCAAGGTGTGTTTTCACCTTAAGAATACTTTGGAGTTGTTTTGGCTTCTTTAACAAGTGTGTGTGTGTGTGGCAGGAGGTGGGGTGGGGGTGCTTCCTGTAAGGGGGGGGGAGAGAACGATACTCTCTTCATGCTCAGGGGCACTTCCTTCTTTATTTACAAAAGCATTACTTTTGCTAAGACATTTCGTTTTCAAAAATAAATGGGGCAGGGCAATTTAACGTTGCATCCTGTGAACAGGGAGACCTCTCCCCCAAATCTGAGATATGTTAGGGGTGAGGGGAAGAGGAAGAAAAGCACTCCGCACATGCTCAGGGGATGCCTGTCTATTGTCTATTGTGCCTTGATGCGGTCCACATTCGTAGCTGTTTTAACTTGGCTGTGATGAAAGCCTGGGGGGAGGCTATAAAAACACTTTATTACAGAAGTGTAGTGGGGGGGGGGGGGGCACATGACGGACGTCTTCCTCCTGCGTAGAGACTGCGGCGAGGCGCAGCGCTAGGCCGAAGCGCCTTCCCGGGAAGGTTTCCTGGGCAACTACGGCGCTGGCGGGGGTGGGGTTGCGTTTGTGCGCGCTGAAGTCACTTGATCGGCACCTCAAACGCCCGCCTCTCTGTTTCGTCTGCGCAGGCGCACTTGCGTCAGGGACGTGGTCTCCCTCCTTCTCTGGCGGGGGCGCTCCGGGCATCTCGTGGCCGCGCACGCGCGCGGCGAAGCAGCTGACGGAAGGAGGGGCGACGGCGGCGACGGCGAATGCCCTTCCTGCCTTCTCCGCGTGACGCAAGGCGCTCGGGAAGGGGCGGGGCGATGTGGGTCAGCTGACCGCGGACGGGGTTGTTGTGGATGGTCCGCGCCGCTGAGCGGGGAGAGACGCGGAGGAGCCCGTCGCCGTCGAGATGCCCTCGGAGAAGAGCTTCAAGCAGCGGCGCACCTTCGGTGGGGGAGGGGCCTGCGAGCGGACCCGGATGTGGGGGTGGGGGAGATGCTAGGCCAGCTTTCCCCCAACAGGAAAGCCCCTTCCAGAGCTGTTGGACTACAATTCCCAGCATCCCCCACCAGACATGCTGGCTGGGGGATGCTGGGAGTTGTGGACGAAGTCCCCTGAGGAGGGGGCGCCAGGGTGATGACCTGAAGGGCGAGCAAGGAAGCATCCCAGGCCATATTCTGGGCAGGTGGGTGGGTGGGCTACCTGTGGTCCTCAGCAGGAAGGGGGCTGGGGCTGAGGGAGGCGGTGAAGCAGAGGGCCGAGGAAGGGTCTCTGAGGTGTTGTGTTGTTGGGGGGGGGGGTTATTTGTGGGGAGGGCATTGGCTACTTTTGTGGGGGTGTCCTCAGTAGTAAGGGAGAGAGACATTCTCTCCAGGAAGGGGCTTTGTATGATGCATGTGGAGGGGAGAGAGAGTAAGGGGTTCTGGCCAGGGGAAGGGTAGATCCAGGCCAGCTCTGCACCAAGCAGGATATGACACTTTGAAAACGATTTGAAAACTGTATATGGAGTGTGTGTCCTGGGCCCAAACAGTTGTCACTGCTATTATAAACCGTTTTAAAGCAGTAATGTAGATCCTGCCCCAGGCTTGGGGAAAGGGAAGTAGGAGGAAACCCCCATCCGCATCCCCATTGCTACAGAAATGAGCATGGCTTCCTGTCACCCCTACTTTGGGGTTTTCTTTTATTTCTCAAGGATCTCAATGAGTGAAGGGGGGTTGATGTGCTATTGCATCCCTCTCGTTGGTTGTCAATGTTTTGAGTTTTAGGGAGAAGGATTTTAGAAGCATTAGGGTTTTTAGGGACAAGACAAAATTCTTCGTCTTCTTCTCCAGTCTTGGTTCTTGGGGAAGGACCCTCCCTGACCCTGTGCTTGGGGGTATAGAGAGGTGTTCTTGCCATCATCAAATTCCCCCTCTGCCCAGATTCCAGCTGCCTCTCTTAGGTATGAAAGGTCAAGGTTGAAGGCTGGCATTGAGGCCAGCAGGCAAGGGATGGGGGTGTGAGGTGGTGGGAGCGCCGGGCCCTGTTTTTGTGTCTGCTTGCTCTTGTGGAGTTCAAGAGCCAGAGGAGGAGTAAACAGGCCCTGGTGCCAATCTCTTCCTCCCTGGCCTGCAAGGTGTTGTGGTGTAGCTGGCAGGGTGCCTGATCTGCACTCCTCTCCACTCCCCCTTTTTATAGCACTTATGGGGCCTGTCTTTTGTTTATCACTGTCACGGCAGTAAAGATGGGCTTTGGATGTCTTGATGGGTTGGTATGTGCTGTGGAAAAGCATTAGTCTATGCTGAATACCATAGGTCTTGTCATCTGGTTCATCTTTGGTATGGGGGGGGGGAGGGGAGGCTCTTGCAGTTCCATTTCTGAGCCTCATCTGGAATACTTTTCTTTAGAGATTGCTATTTATTGATACTGTCCAGCAGATTCATCTGCCTTTTTTTAAAACTGGGTCCTGCCAAAGCTTATACTTCAGGGGTGTTTGAGCCAAGCCGTTCTGAAGCACTTAGCTGCTCCAGTGACAAGAATTCTGGGACTGCTGTGTCAGTTTCTTGTTGTGAGGAGGAGGCAGAGGATAATGTTGAATCATCCAGCCACAAGTTTCCTAGTATTGTTGATGACTAAAACACTCTTCCAGACCTGAGCAGGAAGAGTTGAAGAAAACATTGGGTAGTTGTTTGCCACTCCACTCCGT
This sequence comes from Anniella stebbinsi, assembly GCA_029215795.1. Taxonomy (NCBI): domain Eukaryota; kingdom Metazoa; phylum Chordata; class Lepidosauria; order Squamata; family Anniellidae; genus Anniella; species Anniella stebbinsi. The sequence goes on along the minus strand of JARDYH010000007.1, from coordinate 3,803,289 downwards.
TGCCCCAGAGATTGAGTGACAGACTTGAGAGTTGGTTTGTCTTCTAGCAGACTCCTTCTGGTTCGGCTGTATAATGAGATCCAAGAAGCCTCGTGTAACAAGCTCTAGTCCTGTTGAGATGTCAAGTTCTCTCTCTTGTTCATCACTGCTTTTGAAAAAATTACAGGAAGACTTCGGGTGTGTTGTCATTACTGTTTTGTTCTGCCTAAACTGGTTTTCCGGCCTTGCGTGCCGGAGGGAAACAAGAATCATGGCTTTTGTTTTGCTGCTGTGCTGCTGAAAACGAAAGTAAAGGTCACCCTTGCTATTTGTTTTCCTTTACAAAGCCATATTGGGCACCGCCACTGCTATGGGCTTAGTTAGAAAAAAAACATTCCCAAATGGAAGCTCTTTAGCTTTAAGAATACAGGAACAATCCGGTATATTTAATTTGCTTCAGAGAAGTTAAAATTGTTTTTTTTTACACAGGACACTTGCTTTTGTTTGTATCTCACACTTTTTTCCATGGAGTGCAGCCACGTTTGACTTCTGCTGAGCAGCCAAAAAAACCCTTAACACATTTATGATTATATATATGCTATGAAGTGGACTCTAGTCTATGAAAGCTTATGCTGCATTTCTTTAAGTTGCTACAAGGCTTTGTCCATTGATAAGCAGAGGACGGCGGGGGTACGTGGGGTTCCCAAGTGATCTGTCATCCAGGCAGCGGACCAGAGCTGCTTAGCTTCAGAAAAATTGCTGTACTATGTGCTTTCAGACCAAAAAAAATTTCTCAGTTATTGGTCTGAATCCAGGCATGCATATCTTCCTGTTACTTTGATTTAGCCCTTAGCTTCATAGGCCCAGTGGGTATGAAATTAGCTGGGTTTCTGATTTTAAATATAAGTAGGATTAAAAGCAGAAGATAAAACATTTAAAATATAATGTACATCATGTAGGTCCCGTTTTAGAATCACCAATGCAGGGAAATGGAAACATTGACCTTGGCATCTCTCTTGAGAAGACTTAGCAGTCAGGCTGTTTAATAAGAGGGATAAAGCCTCCCCTTTGACGTGAAACTGAGGCAAATAATTGGTCTCCTTTAACTATGGTGGCAATGGAAAAACTGAGTTTTCCTCTTGTTGGCTTTTCTTGCATTTATGTTATGGTCACGAAGGATGAGGGTTCTGGTTTTTTCACAACAGCGTCAGATATCAGCATCGTTTCCTTTTCCATTAGCCTATTTCTCGTGGTTTGTACCTCTCCCATTAAGAAACTTTTGTCACAGGTATTACGTTCTGCTAAGCTAGGAGTGGGCAATCAAATCCAGTCTTCCTGGGGCCTCAATCTGGTCCTCCAGGGTCTCCAAGATAGCCGTGGTTCCTTCTGCCCCCCCCCCCCCCCCATCATTTGGTGGCTTCTGAGCTTTGTGCATTTTTCCCCATTCTAAAAGGTTGAAATGCTTCTTCTAAGGCTTAGTTACTGGCAGGAAGAGCTTTAAGCTACGCAGGTATTTTATTTTTGTTAGGGGGGTATTTTGGCCCTATCCTTAACTTTTGGAAGAGGTTCTGCATCCCTGTGCTAGGCAGACAGCTAAGCAGTTATCTCTACTTCTAATGTGAGCACAGCCTTGTATTTAAGCACTAGCCCAATAACCATAGGCAACCATGATGCAAGCTGGCTAGGAGAGGCAGAACGCTCCGTCCCTCCTCTATTCCCAATGTAGAAATCACATGAATTGCTGGAGGAGGGAAACTCCCTCATCTGTGCACACCATAGCAATGCAGCTCTGCCCTTCCTCTGTCAGCTTCTAGTAGGCTAAGTAAACTTTTTTGTAGGCTAGTAAACTTTTGTGGGCTTATTTATAAGGCTGTGCTGCCAAACCCTGGCTTGGATATGATAATGTGGGGTAAGAAAGTAGCATATTCTGGGTGGGGTGGTTTTAATGTGGCGACTGTGTAACACCCTTTTCAAGCACCTCGGTACAACTTTCTTTTTCTTCCCTGCAGAACAAAGAGTAGAAGATGTCAGACTTATTCGAGAGCAGCATCCAACGAAGATACCGGTGAGTAGGCTTCCCGTTGCGTTGTCCGTCTCATGGCGAGACTCATTCGACCGAATCTGCTTGACTTCATATGGATGGGGAACACAGACAAGGGCTTCTGACAGTTGCAAAGTTTGGGCAGGTTTGTGTGGTAGAAGGTCCTGTGAATGGACATTCTTGCTATAGCCAGTTGCATGGGAAATGGGAGTGCAGAAGAAGATAGCAAGCTGCCTTCTCCTGAGGTAGGCCATTGGTCGATCTAGCCCAGTATTATTGACACTGACAGCCAGGGTTTCAGACATGATTTTTAACTAGCCCCACCTGGAGATAATGGGGATTGAACCTGGGACCTTCTGCATTCAAAGCAGGTTCTCTACCACTGAGCTACAGCCGGTTGCTCTAGGTCTTCTGTCACCAGTTCTTCCTGTAGCCTTGGGCTAGCCCTGAGTGGTGTAGCGGCGATATTGTAATCTGAATTCACAGCCCTCTCTGTCCGGAAGGAATTTCAGGTGGCTTATACCCCACACAACCTTGCTTTTGTCTCACTGTAGGTGCCAATTGGCCCTTGGTGGCATAATCATCATAATAATCATAATAATAATATATTTATTTCTTACCCGCCTCTCCCTCTGGATCGAGGTGGGGAAGAACATTACAAATGATATGAAATACATAAAACTGGTTAAAAACATATAAAAACTAATACATTGTTAAAATACCACTAAAACTCTTAAAATTCGACTGGGTAGGCCTGCCAGAAGGAATCAGTCTTTATAGCTTTCTTAAATTCCGGAAGACTGTTAAGTTGGCGAAACTCACCCAGCAGGCCATTCCACAGTCTGGGAGTGACCACATAAAGGCCTGAGTGTGTGTGAAACAACTTCTGTGAAAGGATTACAAATGAGAGAGGGCGAACTATGCATTACAGCTGCTTTTCTTCCTAGAGAAGATTCTCCCTCCTAAATGTTACCTTACTTAGTGTGTCTAGAGCAGTCTTCCACAACCTGGTGCCCTCTAAATATTTTGGACTATAACTCCCAGCATTCCTGATCAGTGGCCATGCTAGCAGGAGCTGCTAAGAGTTGAAGTCCACTTGATCTGGAGGGCACCAGGTTGGCATAGGCTGGTCCAGGATGTAAGAGTATTCTAGAGACAAAGCGGTGGGACTGTGTAACTGATTCACAATGCAGCCATTGTTTGCGGAGATGTCACAGATTTGCATTGTGGCACTTGCTTGAGGTAGCAGTCATGCAGGCTGCATGTTTCTGGCATTATGTTTGAGTCTTCCTGATCCCAGAAAACAAGGAAGACCCAAAAGTGGCACTGAAGATTCCCGGGTCTTGCTAGTCATGAGACTAGACTTCTCCTTCATCACATAAATCAGTCGTACATACATTTATTCCAAGAGAAATCCATTTTCACTTGTATCTATTCTTCAACAATAATCTCCAGTATTTAGGACAGGGCTGGGGAAGGTGTGGCCCTCCAGATGCTGTTGGGCTGCAACTCTCATGAAAGATGATGGAATTTGTAGTCCAACAGCATCTAAAGGGCCACACCTTCCCCATCCCTGGTTTAGGGTCAAAGTAGCAGTCCTGGAGGAAAACCATCCTGGACTGAATAATGTGCTGCCAAAGTTTACTTTAATTGGCATCCTGTTCCCCACAATAGCTGTTCTTATATCCTGTGATCTGGGAAGTTATTAACTTTGCCACCCCATCCCCCACAAACCTCACAGGTTTTCTTCCTCTGATGGCAGTAATGATGCAGTCAAAAGAACCATGTGCTTTTAAAAGATGTGAGGGAAATGGATTCTTATCAGCACAAACATCTTTGCAAGTAGCATGTTTTAAAATGTCCTTGTTCTTTGCTTCATTGTGCATCAGCCAGGAATCTTATTACACAGCATGAAAGTACGGAGCAAAAACACTTAACTTGAAGAGTTTGTTGCCTCCATCATGTATCCAGATATCTAAGCTAATTCCATTTGTTTTTGAAGTGCCCAGTGACTCCTACACAGGAAAGGGGAATTGTTATTTAAGCAACATCCGTTCTTAAATTGGTTGCAGAAGTGGTAGTCTTCTTCATGGCTCTTAAAAAACAATGGAACAAAACCAACAACATTCAATTCCATTTTTAAACTTGTCGTATGATCTCTCCAGTCGAATCAATGCTGGCACATTCTAACTCATGGCAGCTCTCTTCAGCTCTACTTAGTAGGTATTACATAGCCATTTTTAACCTCCTCCAATAGCACCTTTCGACTTGTGAATACTGAACACAAGTTGTCCGATTGTGAAACAGCCCCTTACCATGCTTAACAGTGAGGGAGAACGATATCATGCTGTCAAACATCAGTAGAGCATTGTTGGACCAAGCACTGTTTCCCAGTGTACGCAACATTTTTTCCCAAGGAATTTCAAAGAGGAAGCTGCAATCCTCTGCACACTTACCTAGAGTAAGTCCCATTGCTCCAGAGTAGGTATGCAAAAGATTCCATTGCGAATGTCCTATATATGATGGAAGACTGAATAGTTTGTCTTTGGAAAACCAGTTTCTCAGCAAACTTTTGAGCTGTGGCTTGTTTTGCCCCTTACAACTACAACTGATATTACTTGTTTTGATGGCCTCTTATTGTGACAAGAAGCATATAAGATTCCTAGGTTAAAAAAATATTTATTTGCAGTGCATTTCCAAGAACTCATCTTGTTCCCCTGGCTTCCATGCTTTCTACAGTGATGTATATCCTATTCACCTTGCTGTGCATCTGTAGTAGTAACTGAGACACAATCCACCAGAAACTTCTATTGCAGGAGCCTGATTCAAATGAAAGGAAGCATGCAGATCCATGCTTAATTCCAGGTCTTTGCTTTAAATATCGCAGAGATAAAAAACTGAACAAGCTGAATTGCAGATATTAAACTGAGAGGGCCGACTTCCACTTCTGATATAAAAGTAATGATAAGAATTGCAAGAGCTTCTGTTCCATTTTGTACCAATAGAGTCAGAACATCTAGTTCAAGTTTCCTGTCTGTACTGAAATGTTCTCCATTGCGTCAATTCTTTTGCTATTTTTCCCCCAGGTAATTATTGAAAGGTATAAAGGAGAGAAGCAACTTCCTGTACTGGATAAAACTAAGTTTCTGGTCCCAGATCATGTCAACATGAGTGAGCTGATCAAGATTATCAGGTATCTAATCTGTCTGCAGTGCTAGAAGTTATCTAATTCAGACCAGTACTTTTTGATAAGTGAACATGAGTTAAATACTAATGAATAACAATAGCCAGAGCTCCACAATTTTTTACTTGCCTTGCTGTTCAGGACAGAAGTTGGAGTTGCAAGCCACCCTCAACTTCCTCAATGGAAAGTCTAGGCAGGGAGCATATGGTGTTGGGCACTTCTTCCTGAAGGCATCCCATGTACTTTCAGGCACTGGTGTCCAGTGCTCGCCCGTCTACCTTGTTCTGAAGCAGGAAAGGCGAGAGAGAGGAGTTGTGGGCTTGGCCCTACATGGCCATGGCTCTTCAAGCACTTTAGCCATGCAGCTTCCAAAGCGTCCCTACCCATTCCCCAAACCTTGGATTTGGAGCAGTGGCAAAGGTCTTTGGGAAGATGATCCCCCCTCCCAGCTTCAAATTTGGGAGGAAGACTAGCTGCTCATCATCACACTTGCTGCGCTGAATGGATTTCTGAAAACCTGGTGATCATGGGACCGAGGAGGCACGGCTGTCTGTCTTTTGCCGACCCTTCACGGAAAAGGCAGCCATTTATCTGGAGCAAGATTGTATGGGCTCTTCTCACAGGACCTTCCCTCTGCAGTGCTCTGCCACAGCTTACCGGCTACCTGCTTCTCACTTCACCAATCTGATTTAGGCCATGAATGGCCCAGTTACCTTTCCCCTTTTCTTCCTCTCTACCCCTCTTGCATTGTGTGCTATAGAAAGGAGCAGTTCCTTAAAGCTCTACCCCTTTGTTTTGGTCGGGCTGGAGAAAGGAGTGGTATCTGTTCTGTACGGGGCTTGTTTTGGGAACGGACTTGCTGAGTATTGCACACATTGGTCCTCAAGGGTTCTCAGCTGCTACTGGTGGGATGGGAGAGGTGGATGAAAAGCTGTCCGAGCCTGTGCTGCTCCCTTGCCCACTTGGCATTCAGAAAAGTGTGTGTTGACCATCCAGCAAGAAATTGAGATGGGTGGTGGGAATGAAAGCCAAACCGTTTGGTGCATGTGTGTGGTAGAGAAAGAGAGGATGATGATGATGATGATAATAATAATAATAATAATAATAATAATAATTTTATTTATTACCCGCCTCTCCCTCCGGATCGAGGCGGGGAACATCATCATCATAAAACACACAAAACTGATTAAAAATACATAAATATGCAGAGAGATGGGGGAAAGCAAAAGCAGAGGAGAGTTTATGTACATCTCAGATGGTGTGTGGAGATGGACATGAGTGGGGGAGCTGAATTCTGTAAGCGTGTAGGTGTTTATGTGGCTTGTTCTGGAAGGTTATTTATGGGGGGAATGCAGCCTCCAGGCTGAAGGGCCCACCCATGCTTTGTGAGATCCACTTAGCTGCATGTCCCTCCCAGCCAGTGTTACGTGGGTGAGGAGGCTGGTTTCAAAGGTTGGGTACCCTTAAGTGCATTTCTCACTGTTGGTATGACTTTTGGATATGAAGTGGGAGAACTGGAAATGCCCCAGGAGTTGCACCTTAGTCATAAACGACTTTACATTGCATTTTCAAATCATCAGCCTCTTTTTAGTGAAAGTGTATTTTGTTTCCTGAAAGCTTCTTCATCTCTTCCAGGCGCCGCCTGCAGCTAAATTCCAATCAAGCTTTCTTCTTACTGGTGAATGGACACAGCATGGTGAGCGTTTCAGCACCCATTTCGCAGGTGTATGACAGCGAAAAGGACGAGGATGGATTCCTGTACATGGTCTATGCCTCTCAGGAAACATTCGGCATGAAATCCTCCGTGTAAACCATACCCAGTGGCTTGTAGCCTAGGATAGTTTTTACCCCTCCCTCCCACAGGAAAAAGAAAGGGATGTCACTGACCTGCTTCACAGTAGTTGTGCTTAGCGGGTATTCTCATCGTACTTTTGTTTGTGAATATTTAACAGAGGAGTGCCAGTGTGGACAAGTGGCCCAGCTTCATAGATCTGCTATAAATTTGCACAGGCATATTTGCTTTTAAAAAGCCTCTGGAATTTGACTGAAACCATATCATATGTGTTAAGCTGCCAATAAAAGGGATGTTTGCATTATTCCATGCATAGGGACTGGGCTAAATGTTAACTAGTAAACTGAAATACTTGTGCGACATCCTGCTGTCAGCCCCTAAAACCTGCTTTTTTCCAGTAAGGGATCAAATAGGAGTAAAAGGCCACTTGATATAACTACTTGGTGTTTTGATAAGCCAGTCCATGTGGTGGAGAGGGGGTGTGGTTAATGCCCTGGTATTGCTATTTTAGGAGATAAAAAATCAGATTGCTAATTATTATATACCAAACACCACAGCTTTACACTAGTTTAAGGAAGTGTGTACTTTAAAACTAGGTTATATACTTAACAATTACATATGAAATTTCTGCTTAACAAGAATTTGTTGTAATTTGTCATACACCTCTTTAAGACATTGTTAAATAATCCCCACACCCCATCGAAAGGTTTGCTTGTGGCTTTTGGATGTCATTGGAGTTCTTGTTTGAAGAAATGGTTTTGAGGATAACCAGTTGGAAAAGTAATACAATATGTACTGGCATGCCTCATGACCACTGACGTTTCTTTATATTTAACATATTAATCTTACTACCTGCTAAGTTCTTGATCATTGTTGGAATAGATAAAGAACAATTTTGTGTTGTGTCCTTACTGAAAGCCCTGGTTTCCTTCAGTGTCAGTTCCAAACTCAAAGAATTTCTCTTTTGCTTTAGACTGGGCACATGTCTAAAGTTACAAAGAGCAGGTGAAGATTCTGTAATTGAAGCTTCCAGACAATTGCATGGGAACTAAACCTTAATTTTGCTGTAAACAGGGTATGTCCTATACAGAAGGAATATTTCAGATATGTGTTCTGCTTCCCCAGTGAAATGTAGTAAACTTATCCTTGTATATTAATGTGTGTGAATTTAATTATGTTATAGCAAGCTAATTTCTATTAAAGGAGGAAAAGTGCAATGCTAAATTTTGACATGTTGCAGGATATCAGTCCTATGCAGTTGGTAGCATTGCATGCATCTGTCTAGTGCTTGCTTCTAACTTTTAAAATGTCTACTGTGAGCTTTCACTTTACTGTAAAATTTTAATACATTTCTGTTCAGTTGAAGATCTTCATGGTAGCCATCCTTATAATTGATGATTGACTGATCCTTGTACAAATGATTTTTTTTAAAAGTGTGGATATGGATGATTCCGTCTGAAATTGATTAGACGTTGTGGTCATTAACAAAGCCCATTTTAAAAATGGTCCTAGTGTGATGTGTGAAGAGCAGTAGGCAGAGCTGAACAAAAAGCCTATGGCTCCCCACTCGTTTAGTTTGGCTCAGATGCTTTTACTGTTGTAGAATGGAAATATGCCAGAATGAGGAGCTTCTGTAACCTTACAAATGACAGTTGTACTCTGGAAGATGCCATGGCATTGTCCACCATCCTGAGCTATGAAAAATAACCTTGCCCATTTCTGAAGCATGGGCAAGATACCGGATTCCAAAGGGGACACTGAGAAGAGAAGGCATGGTGGTAGCATAGCACTAGAGGAAGCTCTTGCCAGAAGATGATGACTGGATTATATTCCAGGCCATAGTGTGGCTGTTCTGAATCCTTCAGATCCACTATGTAAATGGACAACTTGTATAAAACAGGCTGTTGGACAGCAGTACCTGCCTACGGCCATCACTTGAAATAATGCATGTTTGTTAGCCTTTGGTTGAACCTATTGAGCTTGCTGTAAGCTTGATTATTTTCTTTAGCCTCCAACTGAAAATGGGGAAAAAACCTATTAAAGTGAGGATGTCTGAAAAGACACTACTCTGGTCTTTAATTTTTTTCAGTACATTAAATTTACTCAGATAAAAACATTCTAAAAATGTACAATTTTACCTTTAACAAAGCATAATAAAACATAAAAATTCCAATACCAGAATACTTGACATTTACAATTTAAAATCAAATTAGGTGAATATTAAATATTTACAAAACTTTTAGTATTTATATAAAGTTACATGCACATTTTGTAATACTATATGTAAAAGAAATGGCTCGAAATGGGCAGAGGGGTTTCCTTCATTCCTAGCGGAAAGTTATGTCTGAAAAACATGTTAACCTGCACTTTCGTAACACAGGTTCTTCCTACGTTGGTAAGAATTTAGTATGCAGACATAGTCCCAAGGATAGTTATAACACTGATAATTGTTTGGATGTTGGTAGCTTTCTGAATTGCTGTTTTATTTTCTGCCTTTAGCCACATTCAGTAAAGCGATTTAAGAGGGTTGCAAATGTCTAGAAACAAAAACATCCTCTACTAAAGAAACTGAGTCAGCTGCAGAGGCTAGAACTTTCAGCATGAAATGGTGTCCTATTGACTGAAAGATTTGTCTTTTAGGAGTTGGGGTGGCTCATTTTTTTCCCCCAGAAGAGCATAAAATGCAGGGTTTTTACAGAGATTTCAGAAAGGTTCTCCCTTCATCACACACTGACTTGCATTTGTGTACTGCTCAACAAGATTCCAATTAGTGAAGTTGCATATCTGTCAGTTGTCTTATACTGTGATCATAGGCAAATGGTACTTCGTCAACTCAATTTACTGTGCCAGATCCTTTAATAAGTAAATGCTTTGTTTGATCCCATCTACACTACAGCTGTTGGTGGTTCTGCATTAAGTGCCATCTCATGACATGTTGAATCATATCCTTTCAAGTCCTTTAGTGCAAAGTTACAGCCAAGCTGACATAACAAAATTAGTGTCTTTTAGAAAAGCATCCATTTCCTCTTCCACTTGAGGTTTGCTGTAAGCTCCTCTTCCTGTATGAAACATTGTCAGCTACTTGGAAAAGAAATGATCAAGTTTTAATATAAACTTGCCTTGTACAGATTAATGCTTTTAGGAGTGAGCAAGGCAATCAGCTCTCCAAAGCTTTCCTCTCATAGGTCCAGTTGTTTGTAACTAAGTAAGAATGAGACAGTTCTGTTTGAATGGTAAGCTGAGAGTGTTCCTTTTACCTGAAAGAAAATCACACCTTTCTGAAGCAGTACAGATGTAATCAGGCCATGTTTCTAGCGGTTTCCCCCATTAAGATGCCTGATAAAGGACTTTATGCAAACAGGTGTGATAGGTTAATCCTATTTAAAAACAAACATTTGGCTTTCAGCACATATTCCATGCCAATGGAAAGATTCTCAACTTTAGTAGTAAACATTAACTGAAAGATGCAATACAGAATGGCAGATTGCTTCAACTCATGGCAAGGTCATTAAGGCAAAGAAAATAGCTTGGTCAGTTCTTCTCAGTTTTGTAGTGTAGTTTTACAAGTTTCCCAACAGTAACCATATATAGTAGCAGCCTCAGTAGTTCTGGCATTACAAACATAATTGTTTAAACGCTACAGGCTGCATTCAAACAACTATGGCTGAAATTAGTTCCCACTGAAAGAATGGGGCACATTTCTCATTACTACCCCATCAATTTCAATGGAAACAAAATTCAACTGACAAAGTCTGGATTGCACTTTATGTAATACTATTTTGGTGAAGCCAAAGTAAGGATATAGAAGTATAGTACTTCATTGCATAAAAATAACAAGTTGGATACAGGAGTGCTAGAAACCAGATGTTTTTACAACTTTGGATTCATTTCTATGAAGCTAAGGAACGGCATGAGCCTCCTGCTAAACTTTTTCCCAAAGAGAGATTAGTTTTATGCTAAATCCATCAAGAGAGTACCAGTTTTCGATTCATTTTTAAAGGCAATAAGGATAAGAATAGAGCTTATCACGGCATTATAGAAAATAGAGCAGAGTGCCCAATCCTCCACTATTCCCACCATTCGTTTCAGAGTTAAAGATCTCCTATAGCATGAAACAGCAAATGAATTTTTATAACGTCATGTACATGCAGTGGGGAGATACAGCCAATCTCACACCCCCTTTGCATATGTACCTATACAATACCTGCAACCAGTAATGCTCATTTGTCAGATCCATGTAACATTTTGCAAGTACCTACTTCACCTGTAATGTCAGGCAGTGCAGACTTCAGCCCTATCACTGAAGCAAGATAGCTACAACCAATGCAGCATGTTACATTAATAAAAAAAATCCCTGCCTCCCTTTGGCAAGATAGGTCCACACTGTTTCAACTCTGCTATATGAGCTTTGCTGGCTTCATACTATAATTTAAAATTTGTGGAGAAGTATGCTACCTAGTTATCAAAGCTAATAGAGTATAGTGTATTTCAAATAAAGGAAGCAAACTATACACCTTTTGAGTATTGATACAATGTACTACTGTATTGTATGCTGTAACTTCTAAATCCTGTAGCAAAATCCCTTTTGTGAAGACTCTTGCTAGGCAAAGCAAAGCAACAGTTTGCAAATTCTGCTGCTAGTTTTGAGTTTTAAATTTCATGACAAAGAGGACTGTTTCCTGTGGCAGAAGCCAATATATGGTAACAGTTTCAGAAGTTGTAGAATAAGAATATTTTTAAAGACCTGTTTATGAGCTCAGTCTCTGGCACTAGACCCTTGGAAACTAAATTTAATCCACAGCTGGTAACTTCGTTCTATTTAGGAATAAATGCTGACAAGCATAGCATAACTGTTTCCAGAATGAACTGAAACTTCCACCTCTGTTCTTTTGGAAGAGAGAGAGAGAGGATTACGATTTCTTTATTAGAAGTTCACATAGCCTGCTGGTGCCTATTTCCAACTGTTGGAACATCTCTCGCACTTGTCTCAGTCTGCTAAAAGTGCAGATAATCTGAACAGAATCATGTATTCTTCTGTAGTGCAATCCTTTAAAATCCCAGAGTGTAGTGCCTGATTTGTTTTGAGAAAAAGTAGACATGTTTACCAAGCCTCAAAATGTCAAGAGTCCAGCAGGCAAATGGTTACTGTACCATCAACCTCTAGCTCTCACTCCGATTACAACATAGCTGCCCAGGAGTTTGAGTTTCCAGCACAGAAGGTCAAAGTATGGCAACATTCTTCAGAAAAAAGTGCAGCGGTTTGTATACAACAAAAAGGATAGTTGGCCAGTTTCACCGACCATCTGAAAGGTCCAACATTAAGATCCACATTATAATTTTGGCAAATCAGTAAAAAAGGGTTTCACAGACCCTCTAAGCTTCAGTTCCTTCCTAGTGTTGAAGTAGAGCACCTTTGGATTAAAAAAATAACAATAAGCTCAACAAGTAGACTTCTCAGGTTCCAAATTGAAGTTTCCCAATTACTCCATGGCTTTTGCCATCACAAAATATCAAGTCTGTGAAGTTAATGTCAGTCCGTGGAATCTAAACTTTCAGCCGGTGGAGCATATTTTAACCGAAATGTACCTGCGGGAAGAAGAAAGAATACAAGTCATCAGTGTAAGTCTTTTGTACAGACTACAGTACACAGGTAATGACTGTGCATTACACAGTTTAGAACAGGGGTTGGAAACGGGTAGCTCTCCAGCTGTTGGACTACCATCAGCCCTACCCAGCATATCCAATGGCGAGGAGGGTTGCAGTCCAAGAACATCTGGAGAGACACAAGTTCCCCATTCCTGGTTTAGAGCCAGGAGACCTCAGAAAAAGGGAGTGATAAAGACTATGGTTTTTGTTTAAAAAAACTTCTGAAAGAAGCCAGGAGCACCTGGTATACTTTTACTGGGTGTATAAATTCTCAAAGCTTCCTTTAGGTAGGGAACACAAAAGCAAGCCTTTCCTACCCCACGAGAATATTTGGGCTGTGCATGCTCACTCCAGAGTAACCATCAACCACGCTTGCCCCTTCTGTACCTCAGAACACTCAGGTTTGATTCCAAGGTCTTACTGTTCAGGCCTCAAGTGACAAGACCAGGAAGTGGCAATGTGTAGGGGCGATCTGTAGTGAACTCCCCTTGTATTTCCTCAGGGAAATAAACAGTCTGAAAGGGACTCTTTTCAGGTTTTCCCTTGTCTACCACCCTACTCAAAACAGTATGTATTCTGAGCAATCTACCAACTCCACCTTCAGGAGCAAGTACATTCCTCACCTTGTCGATTGAAATCCATCGGTGGCTGTTTGCAGTCCTGAGCTCGGTGACCGCTGGCTCCACAGTTATAGCAGGAGAGATTCCCATTTTTTTTATGGGCTGTACCACTATTGTTGCTCATCATCCCTTGTGCTTGATAACCCCCTGCGGTACCTGTCATAAAGCTTTGCATTGGTGGCACGGCAAACGTGGACTGTCCGCTCAGGACAGAGTCTGGTGTTATGCCACTGTTGTAAGGAGAGTGAACCACAGGAAAAGCTGAACTGCTATTGTACTGTTGCGTGTTGATGTAGCCGTTGCTGCACAAAGGATTGAACGGTAGAAACGGGAAAGTAAACATTGAAGGTCCTGAAAAGGGGTGCTGGAAGTAGTTAGCATAACTGACAGTCATGCCGCTTGAACCACAGTTCCCACTACAGCCACAGGAACTGCACACCATGCACCCAGGAGGCTGCTGCTGATGGTGGTGGTGGTGATGGTGATTCTGGTTTGGTACTGGGATACTCCCTCCCGAGCCGCCACTGCTGTTGTTGTAGAAATTGTTCTCGGCAGCCGATGAGAGCGTGGGGCTTGGGCTGGGAGCGGGGCAACTGGGTAGGTTTGTCATGTTTGCGAATGACATGGGCGGGTGACTGCTAGAAGAGGCAGTGTTGCTGTTTGCACAGAAGCTGCTGCTGGGCATTGGGGCTACGGGCATACTGCTCATGGCAGAAAAGGCCACTTTGGTGTTGGCTGTATAGAGAGCAGTCCGGGGGGTTATTATTGCTGGGGACACACTAAATTGCATATTATTGGAGCAGGAAGATTGACCCACAATGGTTGAATCAGTAGGAACCGAAGAGGACACTAGGAGTTTGATGGGGGGTCGTGCCATGTGGAAGACGGTGCTGGACGTTACTGTGGCTGTGGTGCTTGTCTCCACTATTATTCCTGGCTGCTGGGCTGTTTTCACCATTCTGTCTAGGGTGGAAGCATGTACCATTTTGGTTCGTGGGCCAAAGCTAATTGAAGGTGTGGAGGAGCCGTTTTCAGGGACTCCAGACAGCACTTGTACAGGGTGATGGGGAGATGCTGGCATCCCATCCACAACAGTATTTCCAAAACTCTTCTCCATCTTGATGCCGCCTCGAGGTGCCCCAGGTGAGAATTTTGTCCGGTCGTCCAAAGACAAAAGCGAGTGCATAGATGACGAAAGGAGCTTCATGTCTGTGCTTCCTCGCTCTGGCTTGTGCATAGAATTTAATATTCTAATTGGGGTGATGTGAGGGGAGCCTGCAGCTATTATCTGCACTGGCAAGGTGTGATGAGCGGACGGACTAGACCCGGCATCGTTCTGCACTGGTAGAACCTGAGCGGTCGGCCTGGCGGAGCTGGAGCTGAAGTGATTCAATATCATTACTGGTTTCTCCTTCTCTGAGGGTCCCAAGTGGATCTCTACACCTACAAGAGAGACAGCTGTAAGCTATGGCCGCTACCTTAAGGAGGCAGATGCTGCAACAAAAAATTACAGTTTCCCTTACGTCTCTCATTTTCCTCAGCACTGTCAGAGCTCTCTTCCCGGGTCTGGATTCCCATGGGGCTAGAGGAGGAGCTGGAGTATTCTGAAGAGCTTCCTTCACGGGGGGTTGTGGGGGTTGGTTGATCCACATCTACACGCAGCTCTGTGGGGGGGGGGGGAGGAGGAAGAAATGTGTGTTCGAGATCAAGAAGTGTGAATGCTGTTAAATTTTTGGACAAACAGAATCTAGTTACTGCTGCAAGCTATATGACTACCAACAGGTTATACAAAATAAAGTAGTGTTCCTGTTTAGAACAGCCTGGTCCTAGAGCCAATGGATGTCACCTAACCTACGTTGCTGTACTCTGTGTGTGTGTGTGTGTGTGTGTGTGTGTGTGTGTGTGTCAGGAATTTGTGCAAGAAACACTCTCATCCAACCCTTTTACCTGCTGTATGGTTACCACGGATGCTCTGGATAGGGCCAATATGAGTAGTAGGAGGAACTCTGGCCACTCCAGTGCTCACAGAAGTGGATGTAGCTGGATTCATGGTCCGTTTCTCAGACTTTTCCCTAGAGTAAAGAAAAGGCAGTTGAGGAAGCAATTCTTTAAAATAGAAGTGCATTTAATCTGAATGAGACCTCTAACAAGACTGCTGTTTTCAGATGAGGTAAGCAACCTAGTATCCTCCAGATGCTCTGGGCTACAGTTCCCACAAACCTTGACCATTGGCCATGCTGGCTGGGGGTTTATGGGAGTTGCAGTCCAAAATATCTGAAGGGCACCATGTTGTCTACCTCCTCATGGATGGTGTACAAGTGTATGAATTCTTTCAAGGAGCTCATGGTGGAGCTTTTTAGTTTTAAAGCAATACTGTAAGGTAAGTTTATAGAGAGTGGGTTTTATAATTGGTTTCCTCTTATTTGAACCCATCAATCTAGCTACTACATAACACTGGCTCTTGAAGAATAAGAGCAGCCTTATGGTCATTCAAGATAAAAATATGAATCTGACTCAAATCAAGGAATTCTGCTTCGACAAGGAATTTCAGTTATCTAGATTAGGGTTCATCCATTTTCAGGTCATGGACACATTTGGCAATTTGAGGGACTGTCCTGGGCACCATCCCAAAATGGCTGCAACAGGAGGCATGGCTAGTCACAAAGGACAAATAACTATTGCCCAAAAGACTATGTACAAAGCACAGGAGGGCTCTGAGCTGCCAAATGACTCCTTTGAACCGTTTTCTGCGCCACCAGAAACCTATATCACATAAGGCAAACTCCCTCTCCTCCCCGCACTCTGCCAGCCAACTCATTCCTCCCATCTCTTTATCCCTTGCCCTTGATCACCACCCTTGCACACACCTCATGTATCATGCATGCATGCATGCATACACACACATATGCTGCTTCTTTCTCTGCACTGCAAGCATGTGGAAATCCTCTTTCAGGACCCCTCCAAAATTCACCATCCTCTCTGGATCACCCGTAAAACTGTTTTCTCTCTCTCTCATACACATGCAGCCTCCATCCATTTAGATAGGAAATCCTCCCTACCCACCCCCACATCAGCTGCTCTCCTCCTCTGACTCTATGCTGGCTTACATTCCCCACCTTGCAGAGAACAGCAGCAGAGGTTGCTTTCCCTTTGGTATCCAGGTAATCTACAGGCTACAGCTGCCAGCCATCTTGATTTCCTAAGAATGTCCTTGATCCCCATGTGTGGCCCACAGGCATTTGTGGAAAACGAAGATGGCACCAGGTGGGAGGCCCTCACTTTGTTTTAGAAAGATCTCAGTAGTTGGTTAAAAAAACGTTTATTTATTTATTTGTTTAAATGGGGAGAGGTAAGGCAACTTGGTGGTGTCAAAGAAGATATCCCGGGGTGCACTGGTACCTGGAGGCACCATGCTGCCTAACCCCGGAGGGACTAGATAATCTCCAAGGTCCTTTCCAACTGTATGATCTTATGAAAATAAACAGTCTTTGCTCCATAATGGTATTACCTAAAAAGCAAAGGAACAATTCAAAAACCTGTATTACCTGTCTACAGGAGGTTGAGTGCACACACCACAACCAACCATTCGCTTTCAAACTGCTTTCAGTTCTAACACACACACACACACACACACCTGCCTCCAACCCAACCAATCACAGTATTAAGGACAGTAAATCGACATGGATTCAGCATCTATACCAGCAGTAGGAAGACCTCCAGCTGTTTTGGACTATTACACCCATCAGGTTCAACGGTCAGAAATGGAAGTTATAGCCCAAAACATCCAGAGCACACCAGCTTGTCTATCCTCGATTTAGACCATCAACCTCTTCAACAGTGTATCACCACCACACATAGTATGTGCCACATCACTAACTTCGTCCACTACAACAATTAAATCATATCATTTAAATCACACAATTTAAACAACAAACATAATCTTGAAAATGCTACCATCTCAAGTTTCTTTCTCTAATGGAATTTATTTCTGAATGATCAATAGCCACAGATTCTGAACTCCTGCATTCATGAATCTCAAAAAACTCAAAAGTTTGACAGGATTGAAGCGCGTTTCCTACAGGCTGGCTTGTTTCTTGATTCATTGTTTTCTTGGTTTTCTCTAATACCTACTTTTCCAGCTCCAGCTGAGTCTTGAGTTTCTTCTTTGCTCCCATAGTGAGGGATTCAAATTTATTCAAATCCTCTTCAGTAAGACTCAGGAACTTGCAGATAAAGAAAGAATCAATTTTATAGTGCGCAACATATACTTGCATAAAACTGTATACTATTAAACATATATCATCCTTCATTATGAAAACTATAAAGTGGAGAACAAAGTTAAATGCATACACGGATAACTCTACACAAGGCTAGACCTGAAAGAATTCAGGGTTACTTGAAAAAGCATTCTCTATTGTCCCTATTCCTTGCAAAGTTGCATTACATGAACAACGACTGAAGTATCTGGACAGAAGAGAGACTTGCCTGAGAAAAGTGAAGGGTTCTTGCCATAGGTCACACGTTATAGCCTTGTGTACTATATCTCTGGTTTTCATAACAGTGGCATATTATACTCTTTGACCGCTCTTGTCAATGCTATAGTGGTTGTTCTCTTAACCATGTAAACAAAAGTAACATTTAAGTGTTAAGAGATTACCAATGCAGACAAGAAACGTTGCATATATCTAGCTGCCTAACTGTCCTTTCATTCAAGGGATTACTATGGAGTACAATAGCCAAGGTCATAGAAACACGTTACAGTTTTAAGATGACTTTAGATTAATCATCAGTTTTTAAAATTTGTCTTCTTGAACAGCTACCGCTGATGCATTCCCTTGATCGTTCCTATATTATTTCTGTCAAGATATCCAAGGGCTGCCGTCATCTAAATATCAAACTTTATTCAATTGCTATCTATCAAACAGAACACTAAATACATTTTCCAAACAGAAAACATATGCACCAGGCCAGGCTTATTAACATTGGTAATATATTCCAGTAAAGCAGAGATAAATATTGGAGTAAGTCTCCATCTGTTATTAAATTCAACTTGTTATTTTTTATAACTTTGTCTGTAAATATACTAGGCATTATTTACAGATTAAAAACATGACATATTATAAATACCAAAATTAGAGCTCCAGGTTTAAGAAGCAAAAATTAATCCACCAGAGGGCACTCCAGTTTTTTCTTTTAAAAAATTAACAAACCACAATGATGTGATGATTAGCTTTACAAACTGCAAGTAAAGCTGCTTAAAGTGAAATTTGTGCACCTGCAGTAATGGAGCAGTTAATGCAGGTGTGCAGATTTCCCCTTCATTTACTTCCTAGCCCTTAAATTTAAGCAAAATTCCCCTCTATTTATTTCCCAGCCATTAAATTTGTGAATATTTCTGTGTTTGTTTTTACAACTGTCAGGGAACCGCAGTAGCAGCAGTAGTGAGTACTTCAAAAAAGAGCTGCAAAAAAAAAGAAAAAAAAAGGGGGTGGGTGGGGAGAGACAATATTTCCCCTTTCTGGAGTAGCTGGAGTCTCAGGGAAGTGTTGAAAAAGTGGAGGACATTGAGACGTTTCAGTTCAACACTTAAAAGCCAGAGGATTTCATTGCCAACGGGGAGATATTTCTGCCCCTCTTTATTTGGTGCACCTATTTTTGCTGCATTCCCCACTTTTGGGTGGGGAACTCACCAATTGGTCCCTGTGACAGTCGCTCCAAAGTGCTGCTTGGGCACCGGTGGAGGGGCTATCACTAGCGGTGGCAAGGGTGTGCTCGTGAAGAGCGGGAGTCTTTGCCACTCTTCCCAAGTGACTCACAAGCCAATCCCTTCGACCCATGATGAAGTTGTTTCTCCTGGGTTCGGATGGCATAACAACCCATCGTGGATTGAACAACCCCTAGAACAAGCCATGGGTTGTTAGTGTGGCTTGTTGCTGAAAAATAAGCCACCTTGCAGAAAGTGGTCTGGGATTGGAAGACACAACAACACATCATGACTAATTACCCACAACGGGTTTTTGTGTTGTGCGAACCCAATAATTTTCTTTAAGTATTCAGGGAAGGATTCTAATTAAGTACAAAAATATAGGGTAGCTAATTACCCAAAACAAACTAGCTGAAGAAGCTGTATCAGTGGTTCTAACCATATTTTTTCAGAAGCGGCATTCTCACTATATAATTCACAGGATAAATTGAGCAAAAGGAAACAAAGACCTCTCTGCTCCCCCCAGCACTCTACCTTCTCCATTGTGAGCTGTTTGAACACTGGATAGTACTTGTGCAAGCGCAGTTTCCGCAGCCAGTCTAAAATCCCATTCTGTTCCTGGGCCTGGGGAGTCGGAGGACTGGAGGTCATTAAATCAGGTGAAGAGTTTTCTAACTGGGAGCGGCAAGAGAGTGTGGATCCAGCCCTGCCTGAGTGAGTGCAGTGGGGAAGTGAAACTGGTGTAGCAGCTGAATGCTGCCCATGATGCTGAAGACTGTTCTGGGAAGACTGGATACCAGCTACGCCACAGATAGGTCTGCAGACAGAGAAGTAGAAACTGTTCTATTCAACATCCCCCAAACCAAACAGGAATTCTGTGCATTCTGCAAGAAAATAAGGCAAATGTTTCATCCCCAACAGTGCCCCTTGGATCCATGATACAGTTTTACATTTATTTTGAAGTGCTAACATAGCTGAGAAAAGTTAGAGGACTGGTAAACACCTGCTCTAGCTGCTTCAGTTAAGGAATCGCTGCTCCAACAGTGTGTGAAAAGGGCACAGCCAAGAAAATGGAGCAGGAGAGGGAGAATTATCTAGATGTACGAACTATCAGCATAGTTTTTTCAAAAAAGCTTTTTCTACAGAATTGTGGGGATTGGTTTTAGCTGTTTGTCACGGGCCTGCTCTAAGTTAATGATTATTTCCTCAGGAGCACTCTGGGAATTTATTCTCATTGAACGGTATGTGGGGAACACGCTACATCAAAACTTTGTCAGTGTGGATTTGCAATGGCAACGTCAAACTTTCCATACGAATTCCCTACAGTCATTGTTCACAAAGCATCCCTGCCAAGGAAAATGCTGCATTGGCATCAGTCCTTTGACTTTATCACTGGGGTACTGTAATCATAATCAAAAAGGAAGTATAACATAACATGAGCAATAGCAAAAGCCAGCAGGTATACTGAATTAGTACGATACAAAAACCATCCATAAATCTAACATCAAAGTGATCGTGAAAAACATTCCCCATGATTACACCGGAAAACAGAACAATGTCCCACAGCTTGTCTATATTACTCTCTCTTGCTCAGACTCACACTCACAAAATTAGCCTTACCTTCCAGAAGCACCCAGGGTAGTACCAACTTTATAAAGGGAAGCACTGCCAGGACCTATGGACAAGGGAGATTGGGTGATGTTTGAACAGGCACTGACTGATCAAATTTTTATTCATATATTAGTTGGAATGGGGAGTGAATCTTTAGACTCACTTGAACTCTGAAACTGTTGGGAGTGAGATGAAGTGCTGAAAAACTTCTTGACATGGTCGTTTTTCCAGATGTGGGAAGGTAACGATGCCAAATACCTGAAAAATAATTTCAGTTGCAGGTTTTATTTGCATTTCGATCACGAAGATCAAAGCCTGCAACTTTAACTGAAGAGTGCCAAAATGGGGATTTCAGCACAAAACACAACGGGCACACAGGGCACACATGCTGAAGAGGTCCCTCCAATAGGCAAGAGCTGTAGTAGTCTTCTTTTACAACAGGTAGTCCCAAATCCCCACAGCATGAACATGTAGTCAGAAAGAAGAGTATGGTTCTCTCTTGTTAAGGACACGAGAGAGAGAGAGACAAATATCCACCAATTCCTGTAACCTGAAATGGGTCATACTACCTCCATGAACAGACCGGAATTTGTTTGGACTCTGAAATTGGCTTCTAATTGGGCTCTTTAAATTCACATGTACCGTCAGTAGGGTAATTAAATATTTGACATGAAGACAAATGTCAAAGTGTACATTTAAACCATAACTGAACTGTGAATAGTTACAATTCCGAAATTGAAAATTTTAGCGTATCTTGCTTTTACGGGAGAGTAGCAGTACTAAAAGATAGCAGACAGGCTTCTAAATGTTCCTTCACCTCTTTTGCCTTCTCTTACAAATTTTAAAGATGGAGCTTTCCTAAAATCAATCAAAGCTGCCAATCACGTATTATATCATTATGCCATCATTTTTCCGAAGGGAGTGGGGGAAGAAAAATACCTAATAGGGAAAATGTTTCTATTGCATTCACACTTTAAAAAAAACAGTTTTGATTTACTAGGAGACACAAGAGCCAAAGTGAAGGCAATGTCTGACTTGTATACTTGAATGGTGGGAAAAATAAGTAAACCTCAAGAATCCAGAGCAAATCTGGACATCTGGCAAGTCGATTAGTATGTGCTTTGTTGGAACTTTCAGCCCAATTACAACCTCAAAGGTCTCATGATGGTGGCTTTATTTGATCATGATTAGGGCATGTGAAAATCATTAATATGAAAAATGCAGGCACAACATTTTTGGAGGCTCAAGCTTGTAATGAGTCCAGATTTTTAAAAACATAATAATAATCTAGACTCCAGCTGTCATGAAGCAACAATCACTGTTTGTGGATGAGCCATTTAACCCAGCAAAGATGGATTACTTGAAACTAGTTCTTTATAGCTGTTTGTAAGCCAACAGCGGCAATGATTGAAGAGTTTTTGACCATTATATTGTTCCTGTCAACAAAACATGAACTTCAAAGTTTAGGAGAAATTAATTAAATGACAATCCTTTATTTGTAAACAATTCCTGTCTCAGTCTGGGAGGCCACACGAGCAGTTCTGCCAATCCTAGTAAAAAGTAAAGACATGCTTCCCTAGGCTCCAAAACAAAGATATGCAGGAAATATGCTTCTAACATACTACTGAATACTAAATACTATGGGTTGGATCCAGACTTAATCATGCTTAGAGTAGACTCATTGAAATCAATGGGAGTTAAGTCAGTCATGTCTGGATTCCTCAGACTACAACCTATTTCCTACTACAGGAACTGCTTTACCTTTATCTGTTCCTAAGATGCAACCCAGTTCTTAAGATTTGTTTTAGCTGCATCTTCAGAAAGTACATCTTGTACTTCTGCAGCTACAGTGAAATTCCATCTTTTTACATTTAATCCTGCTTACTAGAAAACCCAAGCCTAACATTATATGCCAAAATTATCCCCCCCCTCTCTTCACACAAGCTTCTCACTCTTTACTTTCCACCCAACCCAGGCCTTATCGTACTGCTCTTACACTGACACATCGCTTCCTAAACTTGTCCAGTTCCACAACGCTCAGCCATCCAAAGGTCTCCTGCTCCCTGAAACACCTCCACCATTTCTCCCTTGTTGCTCCTTATATCTGGAGCTGCTCTCAGATTAGTTCCATGCAGCCTCCTCCCTTCCAAATTCCTGCTCAAAACTCACCGGGAGTGGGAAGCCTTTGGCACAACCCCGGTCTGAGAGGCAATTCAGGAGGACAGGTAACGTCAGGGGCAGTCCTCTCCCCATCCCAGTATCATCCACCCCCACTGTCTGTGCAGAGAGGCATGGAGCAGTTGCTCTGTGCTTCCTTCTGCACATTGAAAAGGACTCTACAGCTGGCTTTACTCACTTCTCTCCAGCCATGATAAAAGGTGGGCGAGGCAGCTACGCACTTAACTGGTCCCTGGAGGGGTGGCTCCTCAAGGCATTGGCTGAGTGCACAGATGGCTTGGTTCCTCCCTCACCTTCCCCAATCGCACAAGGTGGGCAGACTCAGCTATCATCTTGAGGAGCTACCTGAATCCTGAGCTAGCTTCACTCCCCCCAACTGAAGAAGGTGAGTGGGGAGCAAAGCTTGCTTGGGACTCAGCTAGCTCTTAAAGGTGCTGGCGCAATCTCTCCTGCCTCTTCGAAGAAGTGGGGCAGCTTGGTGGACTGGGATTTCCCCATAACACTCTATTTTAACTTAGCCAAAGTAACTGCAATTGAAATATTATTCAATATAGGCTGTGACAGGGAATTTTGTTTGTATTGTGGATTAACACTTTCCATATCGTACTGGTTTTAGATTATGTGTTTGTAGTTATTTTTAGTGGTAGTATTGTACCAATTACGGTTGATTTTGAGTTCTTTTCTGTTATCTTAATTATAGATTTCTGTATTGTGTATATAAGTTGCTTCAAGACTGCTTTTTCTGGTGGGAAGTGACATACACCTTTGATTGTTACTACTATTGGTAATCTGTTGTTTAACCTAGCCTCTCTCCCCCCCCCTTTTTTGGGGGGGGATTGTAAGACCCCAGGGCTAGGGACCTATCAAATCTGCCCTTTATAAAGCATTATGTACATAAATAGAGCTAACAGAATGAACTCATGCATGGCTGGTACTTTGCAATTCCTAGGAGCCAAAAGGATCCATTAGGTACCACAAACAGGCCAGCAGGAATCCCTACTAAGAAAAACTGCTTGAGTGATTCAAAGACATGTAAAGAAAAACACATTCAAGACAAATGAGAATCAAACAAATAGTAAGCATATCTATAAGTTAAATCCCAGTAGATCTGAACAACAAAAAGTTCATGTAGGGAAAGATTTCTAAGTATACCTAAGGTCCGATTCCAGGTCCATATGGTTTCTGTCTAAGTAAAATGAATCTGGACCAGCTAGGCAAGGAATGAATTTCTCCAAGTTTTCTTCTGGGTACAGTTGACCTAACTAAGAAAGAAGATATTAGATTTCAAACTGAAATACAGCAACCAAAAATGAGAAGGACAAAAGAAGAAAAAATAAACTTACTCAATGTACACCATTTATTTAAAAGCAGAGTCTTGAGTCGTACACTGTATGAATTTTATCTATTCCAAAAACCAAGAAGCTTTTGGAATATTAGGTATAAGAAAGCCAAGATATGTTTTTACCTTTGAAATGAATTCAGTAACCTCAGCAGAAGACTTTGTTACCAATGTCATTGAAGAATCAGACCATAAAACCTTAAGAGAATGAAGAATGTTTTTAGTTCCTTGCACCGAACACTACTGGAATTGGTTTTGCTAGTATGGGTTTTCAGTGTTCCCAGAGTGAGTGAATGAATGAAAAAGGGATCTGGCCCACCAAGATTACTGTTCCCACCCTTCTCCCAAGGGCAGAGGCTTATGTTACACCACTGCAACTATACTGTGCAGCCACAAGTAGTAACGTTTTTCTCTCTCATTACCATTTGTATTTAAACCGTCATTGGTATTATTTCATTTATACCTGCCTTTCTGAATAAAATACATTTTGAATGAACATTACAAGCCAAAACATTACAAGCCAATTGCATTTCAGGTACCAGCCATCAGTCATATAGCACAACTAAATGTAATGCAACAGTAGAGTTGGAGGAACAAACTCCTTATTAAAAGCAACAACACAGAACCACACAGACAAATTCTGCTGTCAACTCCTATAGTTATTGTATTATCCAATACTTAAGCTGTGGCAACTTTTTGCTTCCTCATGTAAAAAGTGTCACAAGACAAACTGTGCCTCTTTAATCAGCAAAATGCACTATGGGAAAACTCCATATTGATGGTGCAGACAACATATTGCAATAATCACATTGACTAGCTGTGCGGGTCATTAATGATGCTTGTGCATTGGTATGCAACACATCACAGAGTCTCCAAATCAGCTGAATGCAGGAGATGGGCATCTGATTGACGGATTTGTACCTGAGGATTTACCAAGCCAACATTGTCAGCATCCTCCTGCTCTATATTTTCTATAAGCTTATTCAACACCTTTATCAACTCTACCCAAATATCCACTAGGTTGGTGGATGGATGATTTAACTAAAATATACGTTATTTTTAACACAATACAAAAGCGTCTATCCAGCACTTAAACTCTGTATTATATTTTATTTTTGCCTGTGTATAAAAGTATTTGGGATTTATGGGGAAAGACTGCCTTTATCCTTTAAAAAAAACGGGGGGGGGGGGGAGTAATGTGATACTAGTATCCATGACAACCAAACACACATTTTTCCAGCCCTGAGGATGCTGCCAAAAGCCCTGGTGAGAGGAGAGTTTCAAAATACATTACGTAATTGAGGAATTTCCTCTTCCCAGCACTGGTTTCTCTAAAACTAAGAAATAGCAGAAGTTTTTAGCTCCGCCTCTGGCTTTTTTGATCACACACATACATAAATGATGTAAGAAGATGAACAAACAATGCTCTTGGGTTATACACTTTGACAGCCTTACGAACCACACCTGGATGGTTCAACTGTATTACTGTCATCTTGCGTGTGTGTGTGTGTCTCTCTCTCTCTCACACAGCATACATACATTTGTTTGCCCTGACACCATTTTGCTGACAGTTAACTGTAGTTCCCATTGTCCTGCTAGCACTACACCCACAAGTCATTTCTGTGGTATTCTGGGGCAGAGGAGTTTATACGTGGAACTCTCTCCTTTTGCAAGTCTGCCATGAGGACATCAACAGCTAGCTGCTATGTCTAAGTAGCAGACTGGGGAAAGACATTATGAAAGATAGCAGAAGAAGCATTATTAGAATGATTATCATTTATTTGATTTATTATACTCTGCCTTTCTACCCAAACAAATGGCATTCAGTGCAGCTTACAAAGCAGTTTAAAACAGATTTAAACAATTAAATACATTAAACTACAATAAAAACAGCACCTAGTCTACTGGCAGAAAGAGAACAGAGAGGGAGTGAACCTAGCCTCCATTGGGAGAGTGTTGCACAGCCTGGGAACAGTCTTGAAAGAAGGGCCTCTCCAGAAGATCATAGGGACTAGGCAGGCTTATATGGGGAAAGGCAGTCTTTCAGGTAGCCTCGTCCCAAGCTGTATAGGTCTTTATTGGTCATAATCAGCACTGAATTTTGCCCGGAAACAGACTGGTAACCAATGAAGCTGCTATAAAAAAAGGAGTTGCATCCCTGTAACCAGCTGCAGCATTCTGGACCAGCTGACGTTTCTAACTAGTTTTCAAAGGCAGCCCCAGGTAGAATGCATTACAGTAGACCAAACCGGATCAGACATCTCTAGGGCCGGGCAAAGTTGGCACAATAGCCTCAGCTATGCAAACATGCTCCTGGCCATCACAGAGACATGGGCATCCAGGTTCAGGGCTAAGTCCAAAAGTACACCCAAACTGCAAGCCTGAGTCTTGAGGGGGAGGGTAACTCCATCCAGCACAGGTAAAATCCTTATTCTCTGATCTGCCTTTGTTTGCCCTCATCTAGTCCATTATCGCCATCAGCTATTGATTTAGAACCACAACAACTTCCTTGGATTTAGATAGAAAGAAGAGAGAGTTGGGTGTCACCAGCATACTGGTGGCACCAAATTCCCAAACTCCAGACAATTTCTCCCAGCAGTTTTATGTATATATTATTTTGACAGAAGAGGCTGCTTCTACCCTACAGTGTCTAAAGTCAGGGAATTATAATACTTTCCCTATTCCACATAAGTGGAACTAGGACGTATAGGACATTTTGTTGTTGTGACCTATGGTAACAGTACCATATACAGAATGTTTTTAAAATAATAATAATTCTAGATATTCTACACCTTCACATCTGCATCCAATTTTCCCTATCACTATTTTGTTTGATCCACCTCCAGACAGAAGTTCCATGCTTTTAAGGCATTTTGAATATGAATTGGCAACCCAACTTCCTTTTCTAAAAAATAATCAGGGTTTCCTATATCTTATGATATAATATACATCATAACATAATATCTAATGCTCCAAGGCATATAATTTCAGCAGCAGAGTTAATGCAGAGTTTGGGTCTTTCAGACAAAGACATTTACTTGAATTCTGAGTGTTTTGCGTGCCCCCTAAGGTTAGACATTTTACACCTCTTTAAAGTTTACTCTCTCGTCATTGTAAATCTTTGGAACTTACCTCAAAGGAATATTCAACGTTCCTATCGTTCTTCTTGGGCAATAATCCCTTTAGTTCCACTTTTTCAACACTCACTGTTAAAAAACAAAGTAAGGTATGTCATATGATCCAAGCAGGCAGAGTAGCAGTGCAGTGAGCCTAGAGCCTCTTAACCCTCTTTCTTCCAGCTGAGGGCAATCACCTACTCCTTTGAAACTCCTCACTCCCTGTGTGACCATGAGAGAGCTCTTTTTCAAGCCTCCCTCTTGCCCTGACTTCTATATTAAGCTCTACAGCAACACTCATTTCCTGGGCCGTTCACCTCCCTCCTGCGTTCTTTTTTTGTGCCAGGTAACTTTAAGCTTCTGTAGCAAAAATGTCTCTTCCTTCTGGGCTAGCCTCAGCAAGGGGAAGAGAAGAGAGACAAGCAAAAGGGATTTCTGCTTACTCCCACATCGTCTCTGCATAGTTCTCTGTCTTCTCTCTTACCCACTCCGCTCCCCTTCACAAACCCCATTCTGCCTCTGGGTCTCAGGAAGATTTCTTGTATTCTAACCCCCCACAAGTAGATTAAGCTGAGGACGGTGACTAGCCCAAGGTCACTGAGTGAGCACCACGGCTGAATGGGAACTTCAATCCAAGTTTCCCTCTGAAGCAGCATTCATATTCAACACTGAGATTTATTTCACTGTTGCTCCTTGACTTTTCTAAACAACCAAGTTCCAGATTCCTCATTCCTTTCAGCAGCTCTTTCCCATCAGCAGCTTGGAGAACGAAGGCCTTTCTCAGGAACTTCAACACAAACAAACAAACTTCCCTTGCTCAACCAGCCTAGACTTGTAGCAAGGTAAACTTGAGGCGCTATAGGAGCATCTTATGGGAGCTACATGGCCCAATTGTAATTCCATGTGGAAATGATTAGGACATATGGTACTGTCATGTCTTGGTTTTGAAGGGAAAGAATTTTACTGGGGTATAATGGGGGGAGGGGAGAGAGTACTCACATTTTCATGATTTTTAAATCACCTTTGCCACCCAACTAAAACTTCTCTCAGTGACAAGGGTCTGTGTATGTTTGAACAACCAATACACTATCCTGGCTCATGGTTCTTTCCCCTTTGGGATCTCTTGCTTATCAAGTCTGAGATGGCTTGGCTTTTCTTTTTGAACTTTATGAATGACTTAAAATAATCCAAGGCCCTCTTTAGAATTTATATCCTGTGCTCTTTTCTGAAATTAGGGCTGGCCAAAGATGAAGGCCTTGTACTTGGAAGAGCCTTTATATGCAGAGCAAGTTAATGGAAGCATGGCCAGGCAGCAAGGAACAATAGGGACACTGCCAAAGAATTGTGGAATACAGTCATAATCAGGAATTACTTATTAATACTTCTTACACTGAAGAGGGACAGAGCTGAGAGCCACTAAAGGTATAAGACGTCTTTGAAGAAGTCTTCAAAAGCTGAGATCAATAGGCCTCTCTTAACAATAACATTATTAACGATAAAATATGTTCACACAGTTGCCAGTAGGTGTAAAGCTGGAATTAAATGAAAGACGTGCAAAGAACAGTTTTGGAGAGCATATCGCTAATAATATTATTAATAATTTATATCTGCATCTACATATCTCAGAAGCAGGAAACCAACTAGGGAAGCAGTTGAACTGTTGGATAATAAGGGAGTTACAGGACTACTAAAGTAGGGTATGGAGATTGCAGAGAAGCTGAATGAAATGACTGAATGAATTCATATGTCTTCACTGTTGAAGATGTAGGGTAGATACCTGTGCCTGAACTGCTATTTTCAGGAAGGGAGTCTGAGGAACCGAGGCAAGTAGTGGTGACAAGAGATGAAGTTTTAGAACAAACAAGTCACCAGGTCCAGATGGTATTCATCCAAGGGTTCTTAAAGAATGCAAGTGTAAAATTACTGATTTTCTAACAAAAATATGTAACATGCCCCTAAGATAGGCCTCTGCACCAGGGAAGTGGCCAATGTAATGCCAATTAAAAAAAAGAAATCGTGGGTGGGGGAGATCTAGGAAGTTACACGCTAGTTAGCTTAACATCTGTTCTGGGTAAATAGGTAGAAAATGTTATTAAAGATAAAATTACCAAGCAAGACTTGCTGAAGAAGAATCAAGATGGCTTCTGTAAAGGTAAGTCCTGTCTCACTAACTTTTTAGAGTTCTTGTGAATGTCAACAAACATATGAATAGGGGTTATCCGGTAGAAATTTTTTACTTAGACTTTCAAAATGCTTGACAAAGTCCCTCACCAAAGACCCTTGCACAGTCATGGGATAAGAGGAGAAGTTCTCTTATGGATCAGTAACTGGTTAAAGAACAGAAAGCAGAGAGTAGTCATAAATGGACAGTTTAGTAAGGGAGAGGTGCAAGCAGTGGGTTCCCTCAAGTATCTGTATTGGGGCCGGTGCTCTTTAACTTGCTCATAAATGATCTGGAGTTAGGGAGGACTGGTGAGATGGACAAATTATTTAGGGTGGTTAAAACAAAAAGGGATAGCGAAGAGCTCTAAAAGCATCTCTCCAATTTGGGGGAATGGGCATTAAAATGGCAAATGTGGTTCAGTGTAAGCAAGTGAACCACCCAGAGCGCTTCGGCTATGGGGCGGTATATAAATGTAATTAATAATAATAATAATAATAATAATAAGTGCAAAGTGATGCAGACTGATGAAAGGAATCTCTGGGTTGTTGTGGATAAGTTGTTGAAAACTTTGATGCAGTGTAAAGTTGCTGTCAGCAAGTTAAATCCCGTGCTGGCGAATCTTTAGGAGAGGAATGAAAACTAAAGCTGCCAATATCATAATGACTCTTATGTTCTTAAACGTGCATACTTTGAAGCAAGGATAACAGAATTTTAAGCTTGCTTTGTAAGTCACCACAGTATTGACATTGAAAATAGAACAGCACAAAGTGCTAAGCAGACTTTCCAAAAATGAAACATCACTCACAATGGATTGTTTTCCTTTAAACAGGAACATTGTTGCCTTCAAAAAATTACACAGTGACTTCAAGTTCTCATGTAACCAGCTCTTACAATTGGGTAAGCTTCATTACAACTGAGGCAGATTTGAACCACTTTTTTTTTAATGAGCTGGGTGACAGACACAGCCCCAAATTAACAGTTACTTAAAGGATTTGAACATACATAAAATATTAAACTTTGAAACAAAGGGACAAGTCAATTAACTGTTCCTTTGGAAAATACAAGTGTTCTTAGCTTGCTGGTTAACATGCCAGCAGGCAAAAAGAAGGTATTTAAAATAGCCATGTTTCTATAATGAATATTAACCTATTATTTAAAGCACTGCCCCCAACCCCTGTTCCCTTAATGTTCTCTCCTACCCCTCCCAAAAACACTTTTCTCCTACATGGTAAATGCCAGTTTAAAATCCAAAATGTTGAGGTTCCCTTTTGCTGTCTGTCCATATACAACAGAGCAGCCAACACACAAAGCTTCCATTGAAAATGGCAAACTTGAATGCAGTAAAATGAAAACTCAACTACAATAAATACCTGCAGTGCTACTGAACATTTTTAGCTTTACTTTTCAGTACTTTGAATCACAGATGTTCAACTTCCTCTAACACCTAATAAAAGACTGAACATGGATTCATAAATGACCGGACATTTATTTTCTGAGCAGTTCTTCCACTGTGAAACAGATATCTGAGCACCACATTGGGAGGGCATGGGGAGAATGAACGAGCTCTAGCAGTCCTAGGAGTGAGCAAGTGCTGTATATTAACCTCCTGTGCCATATTGCTTAAGCAACAGCTTCATCATGGAGCCACAAGTCAGATCCAAGGAAAAAATTGAGCAGCCAGACACGTGTCAAAGGATCATATGAAATTATCTCAAGATGAAACTGTAGAGGTTTGATTCGGCAACTCAAGACAGGTAACACGGAACCTTTCAGTAAAAATGATCCTAGAATCCATTCTGTGTATTAAGTAGAGGAGAAGCAGGTTATTTATAAAATCGAATATTTAACTAATGCCTTAACGAATTCAGAAAGAAAACACCATGGGTGACATTCATTCTAGACTAGGAAGACTGTGCCAACTATAATCTTGAGCAAACAACAAGGGCTCCCTTACAGGAGCTCTTCATTGAAACAACCCACCCTCCTTCCTTCCTCCATTTATAACTGCTCAGCTAAACTGTCTATCTAAATCATTAAATATCAAAACGATATAGAAACCTTTAAACTTAAACTTTACTCCATTTAATGCTCAGCATACAAGAGACACAAGATTCTTCTGACACGCATTAACTTGCTCCACAAACAGCCCTAAGCAGAGATGGAAGCAGAAACAATTCTGTCTCCTTGAACTGTGTTAGTAAGAATGGAATTTGTGCAGTGCAATCCTACGTGTGTCTACTCAGAAGGAAACCCCACTGGGATCAGTAGGACTTATTCACAGGTGAGTATAGAACCCAAGTAGAGTTTTTGGTAAAAAGTAAAAACGAAGAACCCAAACCACAAAAAAAGTACTTGTTTTTCCTTGCACCAGGGGTGCACAACCTTTTCAACCCCAAGGGGGGCATGTAGTGTGGTATCAGGAGCTGCACACACATGCACACTCACGCATATATACTAACAGCAGCAGCACTCACAGGGCACAAGTGATAGAGCCCTCTGAGAGCAACTGCTAGAAGGCTGCTCCACTGAGGGCCCTTTGGGAGCACTGAGAGAGCGTCTTCTCAGAGGGAACTCAGCAGCAATGGCAGCTACAGCAGCAGCAGCGGAGAGTCTGAACTGGATCAAGCGGGTGTGTGCATGGAAATCAACAGTTCAGAAACTGCAGTGGGAAAACCAGCGGCCAAAACAGTAAAAAAAAAAAAAAAAAGGCCAGAAATCGGTGGGGGACATAGGCTCCTGAAGGGGCCTTACACAAAAAGAGAATGTGTTTGAGTTTTATATTTTTATACCTCTAAGCAGATTTTAGCAGCTGGGAGGCAATAATAAAAAAAGAGGATAGCTTTATTGCCAGATTGTTTTAAGCCATCCTAAGCCAACCTCAGAGCAGAAAACAATCCTTTTGTGAAGCTTAGTATTAATATGAAGTAGTGAGTGTGAGTGAGAGATCATACAAAGAGCTGGGCACAGGATAGCTAGGTCCCCAAGGGGTAAGTTAAGAGTACAAACCAGGAGAAAGAACCATGATGTTGCAAGTATTTTCAAATGAACTGTTTTTAGATAGTCCCAACGATTTAAAAGTAAATGGCAACAATGTTACTATTCTGTCATCATGAAACATCTCCTAGTACTTATAAAGCACTACAAATGGAAACAAAACAAAACAAAACAGTGAGCAGATAAAGAGATAGCAGTTATGGGAGTCTCATAATAGTTTATTAGAAAACAATTTAATAGCAAAGCAGTGTGTAGTATTCATAGTCATTTATAAAGTACTACTACTTTTTTACATTAATTATTATATGCCTATCCTATACTCTAGTTATAGGAGAATAGAAGAGGAACGGAAAACGTGAAGCCTTTTTGTATCTAACAGAACACCAGTGCCTATTCAAGGATCCAGCTAAAATTAATTATCTAAATGCAATCAATTACCAGTGAGCATACTTTCCCATTGTATGGGCCACGAAACCACATTTCAAAATAATTTTTGGTACAACTGGAACTCTACTTCAAACATATTACACAGTTCACAAATCATCTTCCTCCTAGAAACCAAGTTATTGATACAAAATGTAAACACTGCTAAGCGCTTTAGAGGCACAAAGCCCTTATTCAAAGGTTACAGTCTAAATAAATGCAGTACAAAAAGACTGCTCTGCACTGGATTTAGAGGGGAATCTGGAAAGACTAACTACACCTAAAAGCACATATTTATCTTCTAATCAGTATCCAATTCTAAAGGGTACGGTGATAGATATCAGCAACAGAATCGCCATAGTAGTTAACGAACATAAGCTCAGGAGAATTGTCATTTTACACTTACTTGTAGACATTAAGGGGTTTTCCAGTTTTATAAATGATTACTCATAAGGGAAGCATACGGAGTACTCAATATTATTAGCTTGAGTCCTCTCACTTCCAGTTCATAGTACTATTATTCTTAATGTTCCTGTCTAGTTCTGCTGCTTGGTTCCTTTTATTTTCAGACTCTTTCATGTGTCTCCAAAGACAGGATCTAGATTAAAATGAAAACTTGGGTTTATATCCTCTCATTCTTAAAAAAAGAAAGAAGGTAAAATCAAAACAAAGCATGAATTCAAAGATGGCTGTAGTGAAGTCAGCATCTTAGTTAACCACAAAACTTCTCTTAATAAGTATTCCAGAAGTTTAAACATATTAAGGGTTATGAGAAAAAAATAACTTCTATTTAAAAAGGGGAATGACTCATCTTTGGGACAGGAAACGAAAAACCAGAGGAATATTTTTTTTTCTACAAAACAGCTGAATTCAACATACTATATTCTTATGCTAGAAGCATAAGAGTTCCCTGGATAACAGTTCTGTCTTGTGTTAACAACATGACTACTCTGACCTGGTTTGCACAATTAAACAACCCATGGTTTGTTAACCATGGATTGTTTGGGAGAGAGCAGGAGTGAGCATATTGGCTTCTACCCGCTCACCCACCTCATCTCTGGGTTGTTCTCCATGACGTACAAACCCAGAATTCTGGGTTGCTGAGGGAGAAAATGCAGGTTGCTTACCTGTAACTGTAGTTCTTCGAGTGGTCATCTGTGCATTCACACATATGGGGCTCTGCGCCGGCGCCGAGCCCCAATCGGGAAACTTCACTAGCTAGCTTAGTGCTTTTTTTGGCGGGAACCCCTCCCCCACCATCCATCGCGCATGCTCCGGGTCCCGCCTTACCTCAGTTCCCTGAGACCGCGTTACGGCCTCGCACCAGGCAATGAATAGGAGACATATGCGCTCTATCCTCCTGCATACACCATAGCGTTGCAACGAGGGGATGGTGGGCGGGTTGTGTGAATGCACAGATGACCACTCGAAGAACTACAGTTACAGGTAAGCAACCTGCATTTCTTCTTCGTGGTCTCTGTGCATCACACATATGGGCGAGTAATCAGCCAAACTTACCGGAGGAGGGGATGCACGCTGGTGGGTCACTGACAGATGGAAGACAGGACCGCTCGGCCGAACGAAGCGTCTTTTGCGGCTCTAACGTCCAGCCTGTAGTGCTTCACAAAGGTTGGGGCACTGGACCATGTCGCCGCCCTGCAAATGTCCGGAACTGATGAGCCATAGATCAGGGCCGACGAAGTGGCTTGCCCCCTTGTCGAATGTGCTGTGAACGAAGCAGGGGGCTGTTTGTTAAGAACTTGGTAAGCCAGGACAATAGTGTCCACAATCCAATGTGCCAGACGTTGGGGGGAAACTGCCAATCCCTTCGTCTTTCCACCATAGCATATAAAGAGCTTCTCCGAGTTACGGATAGACTCTGTCCTCTTTTTATAAAAAGCCAAGGCGCGTCGCACATCCAAGGTGTGTAAAGCCGTAGAGAGGGGGTCTGTAGACTCCTTAAAAAACGTTGGAAGAACTATATCTTGATTAACGTGGAACATGGAAGACACTTTGGGAACAAACGAGGGGCCAGGACGTAACACAACCTTGTCCCGAAAAAACTGGGTGTAAGGAGGTCCCACCATTAGTGCCGCTAGCTCTGAAGCACGTCTAGCGGATGTTATGGCAACCAAGAAAATTGTCTTAAACGTTAGCAATCGGAGATCAATCGTAGCTAACGGCTCGAAAGGCTTAGTCATTAACGCCGTTAAAACTACCGATAAGCTCCATTGAGGAACAATCTGGCGCAGTGGTGGGAACATGTGGCGTAGCCCTTTCATAAAAGTTTTTGCCACTGGGTGCGCGAAAGCTGTATAGCCGTCAATCTTCGCGTGTTGTCCTGACACGGCTGCCAGGTAGACTTTGATTGAAGAGGGTTTTAAGCCTGCCGTATGAAGTGAATACAAGAAATCAACGATCCCCGATATGGGGCCATCGTGAACTGGAAAGCCCTTGTCATTGGCAAACTTAGTAAACCGCCTCCATTTTCTAACATAGGAAGCCCTTGTAGACATTTTGATGGAGGCCTCGAAGATGGAACGCAGAGCCGGAGGCATATCTAATGACTGCCATCTGGTTGGATCCGCCACGCTGTGAGGTGCAGTGTCTGCAGGTCCGGGTGCAGGATACTCCCTGCGTTCTTGGACAGTAGGTGCGGTACCCTGGGCAGGCGCCACCACTGCCGTCTCGACAGACGATAGAGGGTGGTAAACCAGTGTTGTCTTGGCCACCAAGGGGTCACCAGTATGGCGTTCAGGGGGCACCTTGCGGCCTTGGCCACCGTTTTCGAAATCAGCGGAAACGGGGGGAACATATATAGGAAGCCGTTGGACCAGTCCCACTGGAATGCATCTCCGAGAGATGCAGGTCCAATCCCGGCCCGAGAACAGTAGTCCTGGCAAACGGCATTTGCAGAAGTCGCAAACAGGTCTATCGACGGCTTGCCCCACTTTGTGAACAGACGCTTCAGTACGTCCTGGGATAACTCCCACTCGTGGGTGTCGGTGAACTCCCGGCTGAGTGTGTCTGCCTTCGTGTTGTCCGTTCCCGCAATGTGAAGCGCGGTCAGGCAGATGTCCCTGTGAATGGCCCAATGAAGAACATCTAGTGCCAACTGTAAAATGCGAGGAGATCTTGTCCCGCCTTCTTTGTTGACGTACCACACCACAGTGGTGTTGTCCGACAGGATGCGAACCCTGTGTCCCTGAAGGTGTGGTAGAAAAGCATGTAGCGCCCGCTTTACAGCCAGAAATTCCAGGAGGTTGATGTGGAGTCTGGACTCTGACTGTGACCATTTTCCTTGAATCTGCAGGTCGTTGTAATGCGCTCCCCACCCTTGCAGAGACGCATCTGTAGTAACAATTCGAGTGGGATCTTTTTGATGAAACGGCATGCCGTGGGCCAGAATTGCGGTGGAAGACCACCAACGGAGAGAAGGGAGGACAACCTTCGCAATGGTAATTATTATTCTCCTTGGATTTAGGTAAGGCCGGTAGTGCTTGAGAAGGAGTTGTTGTAGTGGACGCATGTGTAGACGAGCCCAGCGAACAACGAATACTGCCGAAGCCATGAAACCTAGGAGGCGAAGCACTGCGAACGCTGTTGCACGGGAGTGTCGGTGAAGCTTGGCAGCCAGAGATACGATCTTTTGAGCGCGTTCTGGTGGCAGGTACGCCCTTCCTGCGGTTGAGTCTAGAATCACCCCTATAAATTGAATTGTTTGTGTGGGGCGAAAAATGGACTTTTCTTCGTTTATTTGCAGACCCAGGCTGGCCAGGCAAGACATGACCAGGTTGACGTCGGAGAGTGCTCGCGACCGCGATGGAGAAACGATCAACCAGTCGTCGAGGTAAGGGTAGAGCTCGACATCCTGTGATCTGAGATGGGCGCACACTACCGCCATACACTTGGTAAATACCCTTGGCGCCGTCCGGAGGCCAAAGGGGAGGACTGAAAACTGAAACGCCTTTCCCCCAACAACGAATCTCAGATATTTGCGATGAGTGGGGTGTATCGGGATGTGAAAGTAGGCGTCCTTGAGGTCCACCAGGGTGAACCAACGGTTTCGTTTTAGGAGGGGCAGGATTTGGGCCAACGTGATCATGCGAAATTTCTTTGGTTTTATAAACTTGTTCAAATGTCTGAGGTCCATTATGGGACGCAGTCCGCCGTCTTTCTTTGGAACCGTGAAGTAGAGCGAGTAAAAACCCGCTTTTAAAAGTCTCGTTGGGACGCGGACGATTGCATTCTTTTGCAACAGGGTTGTTGTTTCGTGTAGCAGTGTGGGAGACGGAGGGGTAGTCCTCACAGTGCCGAGAGGTGGAAAGGCTTGGAACTCTATGAGGTAGCCCTCGGAAATCGTTGAGAGCACCCACCCGTCGGTTGTTATGGATCGCCAGCGATGCAGAAAAGGTTGGAGCCTGTTGGTCTGAGCTCGAGGCAGGAGTAGAGGAATGGAGTCAAAGACGCCGTTTCGACGGTTGGTCCTGGCGACGTGCCTTGCTGTATCTGTTAGTCTGTTTTCTTGGCTGGAAGGAAGATTGAGACTGTTGTGCCTGAAAACGCTGGGTGCGCTCCTGCTGACGTCTAGGTTGGTACTGGAAGGGGCGGTACCAACGACGCGAACGAGATTGTGGTTGCGTCTGCTGTTGTGCTGGCGCGCTCATCTTACGAGCCGTCACCTTTGACTTGTGGATAACGTCCATGGTGTTATCGGTGGACGAATGAAATAGGCCCTCCCCGTCAAACGGGAGATCCTCGATTCTAGATTTTGTCTCAGCTGGCAACGTGGAGGTGCGCAACCAGGCATGGCGACGCAAAGCAACTGCCCCCGCGAGGGCTTTTGCCGCACAATCCGTTTGGTGATTTGCCGTCGTTAACTGCTGTCTGGATAGTCTGGTCGCTTCAGCCTGGAAAACTCTGGCTAGTTCGCGTTGATCATCTGGAAGGTAATCAGTCAATGCGGAAATCTTGTTCCAGAGAAACAGCTGGTACCTAGCCATGGTAGCCTGATAATTAGCTACTTTAAAGCCTAGCGTAGCTGAAGAGTACACACGACGACCAAACGTATCCAGCTTTCTGCCCTCCTTATCAACAGGAGTGGAATGGCTTTTAGCATTGCGTCCTAGTGACGATTCAACCACAATAGAGTTAGGTCTGGGGTGGTTACACAGAAAAGGCGCATCGGCATCCTTAACTTTGTATAAAGTCTCCAAACGTTTGGAAGTAGCTCCAACTGTAGCCGGTGTTTCCCACGCACTCTTAAAGGTCTTTAAAAGAGTTGGTACTAGCGGCAGATTGA
The DNA here is from genome assembly GCA_029215795.1 of Anniella stebbinsi. Taxonomy (NCBI): domain Eukaryota; kingdom Metazoa; phylum Chordata; class Lepidosauria; order Squamata; family Anniellidae; genus Anniella; species Anniella stebbinsi. The sequence continues at coordinate 3,765,196 of JARDYH010000007.1, read as the reverse complement.
GCTGAGGTGCTGGCTCCTCATACATGACGTCGTAAATTTTGTCATTTAGGTCTTCCTGTGGCTGATTAATATCTAAGCCGAGGGATTGAGCCATCCTCTGCATCTGGTCAGAGAAAGTGCCTAACTCTAAAGATGGTGATGGTCTGTCCCTAGACCCCACCCCTTCCGGGGGAGATGGAACTGATGGAGCTTGGGAACGTATGGACGAAGTGTCCGAGGCATAGTCATCTCCAGATGTTGGCGACAATGGTCTCGGCACAAGAGCCGTCGAAGAGTGTGCTGCAGAAGGCAACTGGCGATACCTACTCTCCCGCTGCGAGGATGATCGTCCAATCCTTTTCCCTGTATAGGGATCGAAAAGGTATCTCGGAGCCTTCCGGTGTCGAGATCTACTTCTAGATCTATCGGAAGCCGACTCCCAGTGTCGGGACCGAGAGCGAGAGCGAGACCGAGAGGGGGATCGAGACCGGTAGGTCGCTTTAGAATCTCTCGACGTCGGGGATGCCTCGACACCAAGCGGTGAAGCGTGATGGCACTCCTCAATAGGTCTGTCCTCATCGTCGCGATCGAAAGAAGTATCTGCCGGGATAACGTCCGTTATCTCCAAGTCCGATGAGTATACCTCCACATCCAAAGTTTGGAGGGCTGAGCGTGGCGGCAACGACGAGGCCCTTGGTGTCATTGGGGCAGACCGCTGAGACAGAAGCGGCGAAGATGCCGGGCGGGTCAGAGTCGGAGCCGTGTGCTTCTTCTGTACCGGCGCGGGCTTTGTTGTCGGTACCGACGGTTCAAAGAGTCGTGGTGTCGACGATGCCGACTTTCGGCTCAATACCGACGCCACCTTAGTTGGTTTTTCCCTCGATGTCGAGGGGCGGCCCGATGCCGACGGCCGGTCCTTAGAAACCGAGGGGTGGCTCGATGCCGACGGCCGTTCCTTCGACGTCGAGGGGTGGCGCGATGTCGACGTCCGATCCTTCGACGCCGAATGTTGGCTCGATGTCGAGGCCGAGGGCCGTTTCGCTGCCGATGGCTCCAGCGGCGATGTCGATGGCCGCTTAAGAGTAGGGAGACAATCCTCTCTTGGAGTCGAGCGTTTTCTTGAATGTTTCGGTAACGAAGGAAGCTTCGGTGTCGATTTCGACGGCTTCGACTTCGCAGACTGCTTAGTCTTACTAGCCTTTTTTGCCGCCAAAGTGGACCTCTTGGAAGATGGTTCCTTCACAGGTCGCGGCAAAGGCGCTTCTGCAGCGTCCCTAGGCAGGGAGGAGCAGGGAGATGCCGGTTGCGAGCGATTTATAGGCTTGTGCCCACGCTCCCCGGATGGCGGACGGCCCCCTTCTAAGTCCACTGGGGAAGGCTGTCTTGGTCTATCCACCGCGGACAAGGCCTTACTCCATAACAGGCTTTTGAGCCTGTCTGCCCGATTTTTCCTGGTCTGGCGGGAAAAGGTCAGGCAATGCGCGCACGAGTCCACCACATGCCCTTCTCCCAGGCAAACGAGGCACAAAGAGTGTCCATCAGTTAGGGTCATTTTAGCCCTACAGTGGGAACAATTCTTGAAAAGCGCCGCCTGCGCCATAACTATTATGGACAAGATGTCCACTACTTAACACTAAATAACTACTTTAATTTTTTCTTTTTTTTTTTTTTTTTTTTTTTTTTAACAATAAACTACCCTAACACTAAGCTAAGAGAAAAAAACTGTTTTACTTTCCTCAGAATACTACGAACGAAGAATCGTCCGGAGAAGTCTCCCGCGAGGCGATCAGCTACGCGGTCGAAGAAGAACTGAGGTAAGGCGGGACCCGGAGCATGCGCGATGGATGGTGGGGGAGGGGTTCCCGCCAAAAAAAGCACTAAGCTAGCTAGTGAAGTTTCCCGATTGGGGCTCGGCGCCGGCGCAGAGCCCCATATGTGTGATGCACAGAGACCACGAAGAAGAACAACCCAGATCCCATTATTTTTCATATGAGATTGTGAAAAACAAACAAACTGTGTTGTATGTTAATTCTTGGTAAGCCTAGGAGCAACATGTTGATCATAGCTGACTGATGATAATTTTTCAAATGTTTGCCTCATCTGCATTGCACAATAGAATTATAGAATGCATGCAGAAACATGGAGGCGAGGTAAAAAGGAGTCAAAGAACGTCCACTACCACAGATCATATTGCAGGTCTAAGCAAATATCCTAGATTCAGTAATAATGGGACCTTTCATTTAAGAAGACAGGAAATGGTGCGATAGAGTACATGATAAAGAGTTTATAAGAGATTAAGAACAGGGTGGAGAAAATCCCCTTGCACACAGAAGACTATGGCTGAATTCGGACAACACATTAAGCAACTGAGTGGGGGGAAACAATCGTCAGTTGTGTTGCTTATTGTGTTGTGTGAAGGGTAACACGCTGCTCACAAACTACTGACGGTATGCTATTCCGCCCAAATAAGCAACTGAGAGAAACAACTGGCTTGCAAGTTGTTTAGCTCAAAGCCAGTTGTTTAACGTGTTGTGTGGAGGGGTAAGTGTGTTAATAGCGTGTGGTGAGTGGGTTAAAACACAAGCCCATAGAGGCAGGCGGCAAGAGTGACCAAAGCGGCTGCTGCCACTCTGCTACAACTGGTGCAACTTGCAGAGGCTGCTGGGATAGAACTGGGAGGACTGAGGGAGGAGGGAGGGTGGGGAGAGGGGCAGGGGCTGTGTCAGTCAAATGCTGGGTTGACTATTAGTCCACTCAATGCCAGCCCCAACCACCCACAGTTGTGAAGGAACATGTTGTGTGGGGAGTACCCACAAAATAACCAACTGTGAGTTGGCTACTCAACCCACCATTGACTAATGTGTTGTCCGAATTCAGCCTATGTGTGTTGAAGGATTCAAGTCTATAATTCATCTTGATATGCTAATATTTCTGTATAGGGATTCTCTCCCCCCATCCCTGTTGGGAACATTCCAATATATAATTGCCCCACATGCAATGATGTGGCACAGTCCAAGGACAATTGACAGGGCCTAAGTTGTGGAATTCACTGCTATATACACAAAGCATTAATGACCACTGTCAGGTGTGCGTTCTAAAAGACTGGATATGTTTTGGAGGATGGATCTATCAGTGTTAAAATTGAGCTTCTGCAACAGGTTGTGAAGTAAACTGCTGCTCTACAGGATTCAATAGATCAGGATCTTAAGTAGCTACAGAATGTTCAAAGCATGAGCAAATCACCCAATGGTATCATACCTGGGAATATGCCAGTGGGACTACAATGTATCAGCAGCTGCTGGGACAACATGCCTTAGTGAACTTTCAGGTGATAAAACACTGTGGCCAGGATATCATATGGCAGTCTGAAAAAGCTCTATGCTGAGTAATGTCTGTGGCTAAAGCTGCAGTCTTAATATAATTCAGAAATAAAATGATGTGGGAACCACAAAATTAAGATACGAGAAAATAGTTTAGCCTTTGAACTCTTCCAACAGGCTACACCAATTTTACAGAACACCTTTTACTACTATGCATGGCTTCCTACAAGAAATTACTGATCAGGAGCTATCCAGGTATTTGAAAATCTATTCAATCACCCTTTGAAATCACATATAAACTTAAATTGTTTGAGAGAGTCACATAGGGATACTCTCAAGTGATCTGTACAATTTATACCACTTTCTTTCACTGTGTATGTAAATGATGAAATTACATCAGCGCTGCCCCTTGAAATTATTGTTAAAAATAGCATAGGCATGATATGCTGATGAAATGGATACACTCAATGCAGTGAGGTAACATAATAAATCAATGGTCTTTCCTAAGAAAAACAACACGAGAAGAGGCAAAAGCAGCTCTGCAATTTCTACTTGGTTTTCTTATTTATTTATTTTTTGCTTATTTAGGAAAAAACAGATTGTGCTATTCAAATTTCTAATTATAAAACTAAAAGATTATTCCCGTTGGAAGACAGGTAATTACAGCTAGTGCTTTAGTCATTCCCATACAGCTAAAGAATCCATTTTGTTGTTTTCTTCTTCCAGTGACACATGCTGGTTAATTTCACCTTAAAAGGTTTCACTCAGGAGAAGAGCTACAAGTGTCTTCTGCCCCCATTCCAACAGACTTGCCATTTGACCACTGTTGCTACACTGACACCTATATTCCTTAAATGGATCAACATTCTGTATAATGTAACCTTTTTTTAAAGGCTTAGAGTTATAACGTGCCACGGAAGACACAGGGTAATGGGAGTGAGAGTTCAGGTTCAAGATTCATTTTTATCTTAAGTTTGTTTTAAATGCTGTTACATGTCAAGCTGCATTATGAACACAAAATCCACATTTTGCTGTCAGAATTTAAAATGCCAATAAGGTTGCTTACACGTGCTAATTTTGCATCGTTTGGAATTCTGAATTGTAAAAGTTTTAGTAACGTTGTATGGCTAGTATAACTTGTTTTATTGCTAGTGTTGTTTTATGAGTGTTTGTTAGCTTATTATTATATCTGGGATTTTTTAATTATTTATTTATTGCATTTTTAACCACCCTATAGCTGAAGCTCTCTGGGTGGTTAATTTTGTAAGCTGCCTTGGGTGGGCTTCTACTCTGAAAAGCAGCCTAGAAATATTTTAAATTAATAAATAAATTGGGGAACAAAGTATTTAGAATTTGAATTGGTCTTCTTTCTCTTTGACCTCAAGTAAACATTCTTCTTCATCACTTTGTTACGTTTTTCAACTGATAGTACTCAGCTTCAGTCCTACTGCACTAGTCTGAACCCAGCCACACTTTATGGTCTTCTATTCCCTGGATCTATGTTGTTCGCTATAGAGCCTTCTCAGGTTAAGATCTGCATACTACAAGTGCTGTTTGATGAAAGATTCGACAGGTCTTTTCAGCAGAACTTGCCCCAACATTCCTTTACATCTTAGTCCTATACAAAAGTGACTTTTAAAATAAACTTGCTAAAATAATATGTCTTTAATCAGCCAGGCTGCAAGACACTGTATGGAATACCTTCCCAATTCTTATACGGCTATTATTCTTACTTGACTTCAACTGAATTTAAGCACACATATCTGCACTGGATTGCAGCCACCATCTCCAAACCAACTCAGTGCTTTCAATATAGCACTTCCACTTTTCACTTCCCCCACAAGTAAGCAATTCCATTCTCTTTACTGCTTACATCCTACCCTCATTTATCTTGTTTAGATTCCAATGTTTTTAAGCAAGTCTTACAGGAAATCGATGCCTATACAAGCAAAGATGCATGTGTGTGTGGGCAAGAGAAGAATTGTATGATGAATTGTTGGCAATGGTAGTAAACAAAATTGTTGATGGACAGTATTCTTCCGCATATTTAAAATGTAACTGGGTGTGGGGAGGGGGGTTGTGTTAAAGGGCAGATTGATTCTACATGAAGGTACAATGTCTATGCCTTACAAATACAGGACTTTTTCTGCACACTATATTTTAGAATGGTTCATGTACACTATTTCACATAATAAAACAAAAGTCTCTATATTGCCTCCAATACCTGAGCTTGGAAGCTGCATACCTATTATACGTTCCTACATACATGATGGAACAAAGTCACTTGAGAAAGACCCCAATGCAATAAGGTTAGTTTTTATGTTTTGTAAGTTCTCCATTTTACCACACTACTGTAAGACCTTATCTAATGTAGAATTCATTTTGACATCTGGTTTAATGTACTTTATGCCACACTATGCTTTTGGAAAATATGCTGTGGTCAAGACATCTGGTAAAGTTCTAAAGAGACATGCTATATGGACAGTGCAGTACAATTTGTTGCTCATGTTGTTCATCCATGAGCTAGAGATGAATAATTTTGCTTTGTTTTAATTTTTATATTCAGGGACATTAATTCCAGCTTCCCCAGTAGCAATAACACAGCAGGAATTTCCATAGTTTACCAACCATTGTGTCGATTATTTTTTATTGTTTTTAGCAGCAAGAACTCAGACTAGACTATTTATAACTCTGATCATTCATTGAATTATTGTCAGAGTAACATCCCAATTCTGTTCTATACACATGATCCCAAAGGCAAGAAAGGACTGTTTTCAAAATTTGTGGAAGTTAGCTCAATTTACCATGTAGACAAAATGACAGACGCTGAACTTCAACACAAACTAAGCTGCCTGGAATCACTTAGTATTGAATATGACCAAAATTATTTCTTTTTGCTTCACAAATTATTTAGGCTGCATCCTATACCCACTGACCAGGGAGTAAGTCCCACTGAACTCTTTAAATATTCAACTTGCAGCTGTGGCTTGTCATGTTGTGCGAACCTGGGGATCGTGGATTATATGAGAGTAAACAATCTTTGCATAAGCCATGGTCTGCTGTTTAGTTATGTGAGGGCTGTTTAACCCTTGCATAACCTACAGTCCCTTGGTTTGCACAACATGACAAGCTGCTGTCGGGCACTGAATATTCAAATCCAGGCCACTATGCGCCGCAGCCCACCATGGCTTAAACAACCCACGGTAGGCTGTTTTGATCATGCAAACCAAGTCTTAGTCTCCATGTATTTCATATGATCAAGCAAAGATAGAAGTCACTGCTCTGAATCTAAGGAGCAAATGATCAACCCTGCACTTCTGATGAAGTCAGAGCCAAGACTGACAACTGAGAGGGATTCCTCAACCTTCTAGATGGCAAGAAGTCTGTTTGATTGGCCCTAACTTCCAGGGAGGTGGAGATTACCCTTTCCTGCCTGTTTCACTCCCTTGCTGACCGAGAAGAGTATTATGAAAAATATTCTAATCTATTACTGAAGTTTCTTTTTAAATTGCCATTTTAAAACTGAATACTGAAAAACTCAATGGATTTCTTACAGATAAAATGAGTTAAGGTTTGCTTAATCAAATGTCCATTCTAAAATCTTAATGTAAGCAACCCTATACAGATTTACCAATATCGGAAGTATATGCCCTCGAGGAAAAATACAGTCCAAGCATGAAAGATTTCATCTTCAAGATGGGGACTGGCCATTCCAGTTAACAGAAAATAAGAACTGGACTAACAAAACAATGGAAAACAAGTTGGGGTTGATTCAAGTGACAGCTAATTCAGGCACCTAACATTCATTCAACAGGGTTTTGCCTGAGACAGAATGTCAAGTTTAGCAGCTGCAAATAAAGCTATAACTTTAGTACCATGCACTAGAAAAACTAAAGACAGGTTCATATTCAACCAAGGCACAAAGCAGCAGGGATAAGAGCACACTCCTGTGTATTGCTTGCCTCAGTCACTGACTGCATAGCTAAAAACAATCTTCTGAGCATGCAGGGAGAAATTTTTAAAAAAGATCAGTGGAAAAAACACACCTGCATATTAATGCAATGAAGAAAAAATACTCCTGCTCGTTAACTAAAAGCTTTGAGTGCAGGTGCTACTATAATCATTACAGAATAGTTACAAAATCACATTAAAAAGAGAGATTTCTTGCACCATGACTGGTAAAAATTTAGGGATTAACAAGATAAACTAGAGAGGGAAATGAGTATTCTCTCTCGACTACCACTAGACCAGGCAAGAGCAACAACAGACCAGAAAGACCACTTCTAGAAATTAATTATGTCTTGATTTATCAAAATTGAACTTAATAACATTTGCTTCTAGCTACTGTTATTTTACAGGCTAGGTTCCAAAGTACGGAAAGACAATAAACAACTTGGTTTCCACTTCTCTAGGTGAGATTGCTCTATAGGGCAGGATCCAACAGGGCCCTTATGCCCCTGCCAATTCTCTTTTGCCCCACTAATTCTGTCCCACAAGTGGACCCCAGTGCTTGTGCAATGGCGATTTAGTGCTTCTGGGGCAACCAGAAACAAGTGAAACATCTTATTTCTGGAAGGAGGCAGTCAGCAGAACTCACGTAAGGGAGCACTGCCAACCTGCCTCCTTGCAGAAACAACTGTTTCCACTCGTTTCGAGGCTTCCCCTAGGAAGAGCTAAATCTCCCTTTCGTAGTTGTGGGTCCTGCTTGCGCAACAGAATTGGCAGGACCTACTACTTGCGGAAGGGACTCAGCAGGGCGGAAATGAACTGGCGGAGCCATAAGCATGCCAAACGATTATGCCCCTTGAACCATCATTCCTTCTGTTCCTGATGTTCTGGTGCGGGTGTCATTGGTTATGTTGCCAAAATGGCATCACCTACATACAAGAGGGCAGTATCAGCAGGCTTGGGGAAGGTTTGCAGACATACAAAAAATCTGAGGACAGGGATTGGATAGAACACCGTGAAGGAGGGCATAGCTGACTGAAATAGTGAACAGGAGCACATGTTGTTGCAGGTCCCTACCTCAATTATTATTATTATTATTATTGAAAAATTGAAGATTTATTGCTGTATATGCTACAGAGAAGTAGAAATTTAACTAGAGGGGCTTATCTAATGTTACAGGGGGAAAACTGGTTAAACTATACAGAATTCTAGACCAGAATTAATTTCAAGCAACAATTAGGCTGGCCTAGAAACTGCTGATATCTAGTTGCTATTGGAGACCAAATCCAGAAATACTAGCTAATTGTCAAGCATAATACTAGTTTATTATCAACTAGGATTTCTGTACATGAGTTTTCCTATGAACTGACATTAATTTTCTGACATTTACTGACAGACACCAAAAACACTTTTTTTAGTTTTGAATCAATTCTTAAATAATTTTCAATGAATCAGAAATACACATTTTTTCTCAAAAAACAATAGTATCAATAAGGATTATTATTCAAAACCTGTAGATGCACCTTTAGAGTGTTTCCCTGAAGGCCTCTTGGGTAATGACTCCTCAATGGAATGTGCTGATGTATGTAGTGCATTTTCTAAACTGTTACCGATGCTGTTTATGGGAGTCTCAGACCTTGGAGTAACCTGGGGAAAAAGAAAATCACATGAAACAAACTAGTCAATTTTACCTTTCCACATTGAAATAAAGTCCCATGGTTTATTTAAAAGCAATGTTCCTGTTTACAAGTTGCTACATATGGTCTGGAAAGTTCCCCTATACTCACAGTGAGGATCAAATGGATCAGAATTGCATTTTGGAGATATCCAAGTTATCACATAATGGTTCAGTTCATATGCAATGCCAAACCATAGTTTGGCACAGTACATGAACCAAGCCAACGTATGCAACCTGCAGATTCTGACCTGGTTTGCACATTTTAGCAATTCCTGGATTGTTTAACCTAAGGATTGTGGGGATGAATGGAACGTGCAAGCTGTGCACTTCTTCCCACATTTAATTAACAACTTGGGAATTCTGGGTTAGTAGATCATAAAACAGCCCTAGGTTGTTAATTAAAAGTGGAAACGACAAGCATGAGGTTCGTGCACTTCACGAATTGCTGCTGTGACATGCAAACCAGGTCATTGTGTGGTTATGCATTTGTCCGTTTTTACTATTCTCCAAGCTGGAAATGATTCCCTTACTTCCTTAATGTTTCATTTTATCTGGAATATGTTCAATCCTGCTCTCTTTCCACAATCATCATCGTTCAACTAATTTGCTGACTCACTCTTATCAAATACACACATAAACAAGAAGTCCTGAACAGTTCCAAGCATAGTACTTAAGATACTAAATGTTATTTTGGTTGGTGCTCAATACAACTGTCTAGAAACTTTTTCCGCTGAGTATCATATCCTCTGATGCAATATATGGTTAAGATTCCTCAAGAAGAGGAAATTCAATGGAACAATTGTTTACACTGTCAGCTGTTTCTTCTGAGGCCCTTTTCTTTTCTAAAGTTACAGAATGCAACAGTCAGAACATAAACCATAATATCCACTGCCTTACAAAACGATTCAACATTTAAGCACAACAGATCTTCTGCACCCCACTCCCCTTGCACAGGACCTAACCAGCCTGTGTGGAGTTCCTTAGCTTGCAAGCAGTCCTATTACTGAAATCTGGCCCCAGGATCCCAACAAGCTGTTGCTTATCATCCATCCACTTGCTTCCAAAGCCAATGCACTTCTTGCCATCCTTCTCACTGCTAAGATCCTTCATACAGTATCAGGCTCTCTATTCTTCCCTATGATTATCACAGTCCCTGAGCCACAGGAGCAAGTATACCATCCATCATTACTATCTTAAGAAGATGCCCAAGGCCAGGTGTTTATTTCCAATACACCCAGTACTCCAATAGTGTGCCAGCTTAAATGAAATTCATCTAGGCCTCACCACCATACAAAACACTGTTGCAGTGCCCAACACTAACTGAAGGGCAGGAAACAACGTTCACCCCAGAACTAGGAATGTCCTCATTAGTGACCCAGAGGTTGGAATTAGTAACTTGAGAAACAAGAACTTTGCATAGTAATACAACAATAAAAGATGGAGGTGGGGTAGTAACAAAAGTAGAAAAAATGAGCTTTGCTCTATAGGGAGGTAAACTACTGGATGGACGGATGCAACAGATAAAGCCAATACAAGGGGTACAGGGGATACTTGGGATAACAGCATGTTGTTGTGCTGTGTTTCAAAGGTAACAGACAAAAAGGTATTATCAAGGATGATAAGCAAAGAGGATGATACCCAAAGTATCTCCTTTGAGATTGCTTCAGTTTTAACATTTGTTTGCTAGAGATACAGCAGTGATGCAGCACAACTAGCAGTTATCAAATTATTCAAAATGCTGAGACAAGTATATGAGGTGGGCACATGGGGAAGAAGCGTAGGCCTCAGGAGACCCATCTAGCGCCAACTGTTAAGTTTTTGTCACTTGTTCAAGAGCTATTTGTTTAGGAAGGAATTTAACTTTGGCTAACTATTTTGGTCTCTGTACTATTGGATTATTTTCTAACATTTTTTTTATTGCTGAGTTAACCAATTGCTCCCAACCTTTTGCCCATGGTAAATGCCCCTTTGCTCTCTCCCCATTCTTGCGCAAATCCCCCTCGATCCATGGTTTGCATTATACCTTCATCAGCATTATGATTAACACTATTCAGAGTTCCTCTTTTAACCAGGATTTGAAATTGGTTTGCAAACTCTGTTTAGAGAGAAATCAGGTATATGCTAACCACAGTTAGCACTAATAGAGATATAAAACTCTACCACAGTTAAAGCAAATCATGGAAAGGATGGTAAAAGATGTGCTGAAGTGGTGAGGAGGCACAAGGAATACAAATACTGAAAGCATGCATCTTTCCTATCTCTGAATCACACTCAGGAGACCAGAAATGTTATGCCTACACCAGGCTTCAGTAAGATGTTTAGGTGGTTCATTTCAAACCGACATTCTAGTAAGAACATCTTTCATATCAGTTAAAGGTAGCAACTTATTTTCTCCTTTTAATCATCTCAGGATTAGAAATAACCATAAAAATGCTGATGTTATTATCTTTACACAAATCCATGACTTGTAGATTTAATTTCAATAATCACTGAAATTGTTCCTCATAATATGGTGTCCTACATTTTGTTTCAATTCCTCCCCCCAGTATTCCCTATACAGATGTTGCCAACTTTTATCTGACTTGATAATTGCTGAACTTAATAAAAATGTAAAGAATGCTTTTTCTTCACTTCAACTGCTGATAGTATGTTTGGACAAACTTTGCATTTGTTACATATTAATACCAATACAAATGTGGGCTGATCTGAGCTGCGAAGATGTGGATGCTCAAATGACAATAGGAATGCGTGATCAGCCAGGAACATATATTTTATGAAGGACTTAATAGTTGTTCCATCCACTTTACCTTAGCTATCTTTTTGTAGCTTGTTGTGGTGTTAAGATGAGTCTCAGAAGACTCTTTAAAGCAGTCTTCCTCAACTTGCTACTCTAAAGATGTTTTAGGCTACAACTTCCAGCATTCCTGACCACTGACTATGTTGGCTGGAGCAGAAGAGAGTTGTTGTCCAAAACAGTTAGAGAGCACCAGGTTGTGGAAAGCTGCTTTAAGGCCAGGAATTAGTACCAGAACAAAATATTTTCTTTTATTGTGAGATCCTATTTTAGTTATTTATTGATTTAAATATTTCTTGGCCATCTTTCAGGGCAGAAGCCCATCCAAGGCAACTTACAGCAATATTTGTTGCATCTATTGTATCTCTTAGTATAGCATGCACTCATATTTTTGATGCAGTCATAAGCAAAAGAGCAGGTGAAGCCTCTAGAATGTTCTAGTACAAAACCCACAGAATGCCAAAAGAAAGCTCTGAGTTCAGAGATTTTCTAGTCCCAAATGTTAAGGGATTCCCCTTCAAGAGTTCACGGTTCATCTCAGCACTTTCTGACTGCTCCTGACTATTGCATGAAATACGTCTCACATTTTATTTGGCAGTACTAAAGTACAAGTTAGGCTTATTTTTTTTCTTCTCTGCGAAGATTTTTGTACAAATATGTTGAGGTGGCATTGCATACTATACAAGTGTGTGAAGAGGCGCTCACATCTAGCAGCACTTGGGGTATGGATATTCCATTTAACTGGGGCTGCTTGAGAATGTTTGCAGATCCAATGTTTTCATCTGAAAAATGATAAAGGAGCTACTGGTATCTGGTCTCACGAAGTCAGTTGATTCCAAGAGGTAAAGTCCAATTCTTTGGAATGCAGAATGTAAAAAAATGTTCACAATTAAGATAGATTAGCATTTCTGTTTCTTGAACACACAAGAAAATAAGATGTACTGAGCTGTGCAACGATCAGATTCACTAATACAATATGCTTCACTCTGTTTTTATATACTACCCACAACAGTTTTCTCTCTCTTCGGCACATAGTAGGAAGTTAGCATTCCACCAAGGTAAATTGTAGATACCATCAGGTAGAACCTTCCATTCAATCTATCAGTCTCAGAACGGACTATATTGCATCAGACCAAATGAACCAAAACAGAATTTGCACAGTGCAAGTATCAAAGGATAAATCCTGAAAAGCCTTAACTCTTAACACTTCTGATGTGTTTTCTACGGAAGTAATACTGAGGTTTACCATACGAGGCCACAGTGACAAGGGGAGAAGCAAGCTTGCTTCAGAGGCCACAATGACAGAGAGAGAAGAAAGCTAGCCTCGGGCCACTTCTGACGAATCGAAACAATGAGTTAAATGCCTGCACACAAGTTTCTTCTCTAATTATACCTCTCCATCAGCATCTAACCTGCAATTCAAAAGCCACTCAACAGTTCATATCTGCTTATTGATCCCAGATATTTTGATACAAGGAAAGCAAAGCATGAGAAAGTGTCAAAAGTACACACTGATAAGAAAACCTGCAGGAAATAAGTACAACCTGTAACACTACTTTATCAGATCCAAGTTGCATACATTACATTTGGTTACCTAAGCCTGTTAAACACTGTCAAGTACAATTGTCATTCAGTTTTACTAAGGGCCTTGTTTTTACAGCTAAATGGACCCGACTGAGGTCCCCTCTACAAGGATTCGCTTTTGCGCCCGGTTAGGCGATTATGCGCATAATCGCAGAAGCGCATTTACGCCTAATCCCTCTGCACGAGAGGCGGCGAAGCACATTAACGGATGTCCAAAATGCGCTTTACAAGTAGTTAATGCGCATAAGCGCATATTCACACAGTCAAAATGCGCTTTAACGGACGGAGCAAAATAAAACTCGCGATTTAACACACATTCGATAATGCGCATAATCGGGGAGATAACGCGCATCTACGCCCGATTTGCGCTCCGTTCTTGTAGAGGTAATTTTTTTAATGCGCCTTGAAAGAGCTTTAAATGCCTCTTGTAGAGGCACCCTGAGTTTTTGTTCTTGGATAGACATTTGCAACTAACACAAGTTTCTGAACTATTTGCTCCATAATGGACTTTTGTTTCCAAGTATGTTCCTCCATGTGAAAAAACCAAGATCTGTCTCTGCCTTTCCAAGCTTAGCCCACCACATGCAGGAAACCATCCTCTTAGTCCAAGCTCATCTCAAGAGCAGCATATAAAGGGATGCCAGCTTCTGGCTGAAAGATGCCCAGTTCTCCAAAGCAGAAAATCAGAGGGAGTGGAGGCACAAAGGTTAAGAGAAGTGAGCTTCACACAGTACATGAGAGGGAAAGGAGAGAAATGGGATGAGAAGGGTGGATCTGTTGGCCCATTGCAAAGCTAGCTGCCAGCCACTGTGAACCACATGGCACTTCTTCCCAGCTACGTTCCAACAGGCAACTCCCCCCCACGACCAGGATAAAATATCTTTGTCCTTTCTACAGACCCTGGAAGATAAGTCCGAGGATACAATACCCACCTTGTGACAACCAGGACAAGTCCCCATGGTGCTAGGTGTGGGAGTGCTGGGGCTCTTGCTGGTACTGGCAACGATGTTTTGGATCTTGGTGAGTTCTTGCCTCAGCACTTGCTTTTGGTGGAAACTGAAGGCAGGATGGTTGGATGCCATGGTGAAGAGCAGCAAAAACTCATCCCCAGTCCTGCCCTCATTGAGCTGCAGTCCATAGTTGTGGATGACAGAGTCAATATGGGTGAGGGTGCGGAAGAGGACCCCAGCTGCTTCTCGGTGGGACGAGCCCAGGAGCGCGAGTGAGACCAAGAGTTTGCTGCGCACCACCTCATCCGTGAGGTTGGTGAGGCTGCCCAGATCAGCCGGGTTGTTGGCCTTGATTTCGGAATCCCGCAGCGAGTGATAGTCTTTGCGGGCCAGGTCCTCCAGGCAGGCGCCCAGGAAACGCAACTCGAGAGGGATGCACAGGTCCAGGAGGCCGCAAAGGAACTCCACCCGCTGAGGAGAGGGCAGTTCGGAAAACCAGCGGTACACACTCTCTCTCTGCAGCCGTGGGCACCGCTTCTCTACCATGCTGCTAGTTACTGCCCCCAGAGGCAGCAGAAACCCCCCTAGGTCAGAGGGTGACCACGGCTGTGACCGCGTTGCACAGGAGAAGGGGCGAAAAACACACACAATGCAAAACAGGAGGAGGAGGAGGAGGAGGGGCCCTAGGGCCTGGCCTGAAGGAGCTTTTTTAACAAGAGGCAGCACAGGATGGCTAGACAAGACCCAACCAACGCCTCCACAAAAGGAAGAGAGGGTCAGAAGGGGTGGGGAAGAGAAGCAGACTGTTTAGAAGAGGGAGAAGAGGGCACGCAATGGAAGAGTGGGGGGGAAGGGGAGGGAGGCAAATGAGCAGCCCCTTGCAAGAAGAGAGGCAAAAGAAGGGGGCCCCCAGGTAGTGAGGTGGGGAGCAATAAACAAAATCCAGGGAACCTAGAGAGAGAGAGAGAGAGAGAGAGCGAAAGAGGGGAGGAGCCCAGCTGAAGACCCTAATTGGAGTGGGGGCAAATGAGGACCCTAATGAGGTGGGGGAGGAGCAAGGGTCCTGCTCAATGAGCTGGGGGAGGGGCGGCGGCTGAGGCGCCCCCAGGCGTGAGGGGGAGGAGGAGGAGGGTAGCGGGTGGGCCTCCTCACGTGTAGGGGCCCAGCTCGCGTGAATCCCTCCTCCTCAGAAACGGAGCCTAAGCGGGGGCGGGAAGCTGAGGGAGGGCCTAGGCCCGTGTTCGGC
The DNA here is from genome assembly GCA_029215795.1 of Anniella stebbinsi. Classification (NCBI taxonomy): domain Eukaryota; kingdom Metazoa; phylum Chordata; class Lepidosauria; order Squamata; family Anniellidae; genus Anniella; species Anniella stebbinsi. Next base: position 3,749,697 of record JARDYH010000007.1, on the reverse strand, counting down.
GGCTGAGGAGCGAGGGCCTTTCTAAAATTATGATCCCCCCGGCCTCTTTTCTCCTCACGGGGCGGGAGCGGCGGCGGCAGCGGCTCCTTCCCCCCGCCTCAGCCCGGCTCCCTCCATCCCTCTCTCCGGCCGGGCGGAGGGGAAGAATAACCCGCCTCCGCGCTCACCCTCTCCGCCTTTTTGCGGGGCGCTTTTGCCTCCGCCGGCCTCCCCCCGCCCCGCGGCCAATCCACCCCCTTCGCCCGTCTCCTCGCCCCTCCCCCCCGCCGGTTCCAACCGCCACTAGCGCGGCAAATAATCCCCGCGGTCGGCCAAAGGCGATGGCGGAGGCGCACGCGCTGCTGTTGCCTCCTCCGCCGTTATGTGTGAGAGATTCCAAGGGCGGAGGAATCCCTTCCGCTATCAGTGAAAAGACCCTGCCGGCTGAGAAAGCAGCAGCAGGAGAAATGGGGGGAGGCCGGGACTCAGTGGCCCTCTCCGCCCCGCCCACTCCTCCGTCTGACGCGTCACGATTGGCCCGCGCTTCCCCACCCTCCCTTTCATTCCTCCTCCTCCCTGCCCCCACCTCCTCCGCGTCTGCTCTCCCACCTAACGGGAACCGCTCGCGCCCGTCGGACAGCCACGGCTGTCAATCACTCCCCTCAAGCGGGCTGCCATTGGCTCTTGTGCTGGCGAGGGGGGGGCGTGGCGTGGCAGCAAGAGAACTGTTTCTGTGCGTGTTGTGGGCACGTGCTGTCTTGCCACGGCACGGCAGAAAGAGAAGCGCCCGGGCCAATAGGAGACTGCGGGCGGGAGGGGGGCAGAGGGAAGGAGGAGGGGGCGCCGGTTGCCTAGCAACAGGGAGAGGAGTCGGGGAAAGGCTGAATTGCTAGGAAGGAAGAGGGGAGGCGGAGAAGTTCTGGTTACTTAGCAACGGAGGCATGATGGGGTCAATTGGGAAGGTTTTTATTTATTTAGGCATATATTATTTAAGAATGGCTGTCTTGAGGGACAGAGGAATTTGTTTATTTATTGTTTGGTTTTCCAAATTTATAAACTGACCATCAACAAGGGGGTCCCATGGTCATCCAGGGAGTTTTAATGGGGATTTGAACCTGTTTTTCTTGGGAGATGGGATCTGTCACAGGAAGGAGCTCAGTAATAGAGCCCCTGCTTTGCAGACAGAAGGGCCGGGTTCAATCCCAGGCTTTTCCAAGAACGACTAGGAAAGAATCCTTGAAACTCTGGAGAGCCGTTGCTGCCAGCCAGTGTCGACAATACTGGCCTAGATGGACCAATGGTCAAACTCAGTATAAGACAGTTTCTTAGGCTGCCTCTACAAGAGAGGTTTAATGCTCTTTCAAGGCGCTTTAAAAAATTTACCTCTACAAGAACGGAGCGCAAATCGGGCGTAGAGGCGCGTTATTTCTCCGATTATGCGCATTATCGAATGCGCGTTAAACAGCGAGTTTTATTTTGCTCCGGCCGTTAAAGCGCATTTTGCCTATGTGAACAAGCGCTTATGCGCATTAACTACTTGTAAAGCGCATTTTGGTCATCCGTTAATGCGCTTCGCCGCCTCTTGCCGCCTCTCGTGCAGAGGTATTAGGCGTAAATGCGCTTCGGCGATTATGCGCATAATCGCCTAACCAGGCGCAAAAGCGAATCCTTGTAGAGGGGACCTTACATTACATACAGGTCCCCTTAGTTTCCTACACCACATTGGCACAGTGAATTATTGCAGCTGAGAAGGAACCTGCAGAACAGTAGTTTGACAAAACATCCCTTGTATTTTAAATGTAATGTAAGATATACGTTACTCCAGAGCAAAACCACGGCATGGAACCTCAAGATTGCAGAACAGAACCGGTCTCTGCGTAGCTCTTAGAATAAGAATCCTAAGATTAAATTCACGGGAGCAGTAGAAGGTCTGCTGTGATACCATAGTTTCCAACAAGTTTACAAGTAACCCTGAAATTCCTAAGAGCATAAAACAAAAGAAAAGAAAAATAGCTGTGATTAAAATTTCTGGAGACCTTGAAAGCTTGCACACGTTTATGGCATTTTGGTTGGTCCTGGACTTGCTGACCAGTTTTTAACCTTGGGGGAAGAATTGTGCTAATATGCATTAGCACATTAGCACAAATTTGCCCCAGCACTAGTACATACTTGTGCAAAATGCACATGAGTTAAGATGATTTAGCACTAATTTGCATTAACTAATGCATATTTGTGTAAGTACACATTAGACCTATGCAAATTAGCACTAATGTGAATTAGTGCAAGTAATATGAGATTCTAGTTTTTAAAAGCTCTGATTCCATCAGTGAGTGGATGACAGAATGAAAGATATAAGAAAATCCATACATCCCTACCTACTAGTGCTACTATTCCTCTAAAATGCCCAACTGCAGCAGAAAATACTGTCTCGCTTGTACTACTCGCCAACTCACCAGTCTTCAGGAATTTAAAAGATCTATAAAGACTGATCTCTTCCGGCAGGCCTACCCAGATGAATTTTAAAGTGTTTTATTGGTGTTTTATTGGTATTTTAATGATGTATTGGTTTTATGTGCTTTTAATCAGTTTTGTATTTTATGTTTGGTGCTGTTCTCCGCCTCGATCCGTTGGGAGAGGCGGGTAATAAATAAATATATTATTATTATTATTATTATTATTATTATTATTATTTTATGGTACATTCTCAGAACATAGTGAACTTTGATGAATCTGCCGAGTTCCCCCTGTGCACTATGGCTCAGGATTCTCCTGTGCAATGCACAGGAGTGGAACAGCAGATGAGTTGCTTCAGGCTGCATTCTCATATCCACATTCCGGCAGGCCTTTGGAGAATAATGTGCACCCCATCTATGTTTTGTCTTTTAATTTTTAATTTTAATATGTATTTGAAATGTTGAAATGTTTTAATATTGAAACCTATTTAATTTATTTTAAACTTTTGTATATCTCTTATTTATAGTTTTTAACTGTATATGTTTTAATGTTGTAATGCCGCCTTGAGGCCCAGCATTGGGCAAAAGGTGGGATATAAATAATGATAATAATAATAATAATAATAATAACAATATCCAACATTTTTGGTTAGCTAGGGTGACCACATTTGGGAAACCAAAAAAGAGGACCCTCAGTGGGGTGGGGGGTGGGAAAGTGGCTTTCCGGGGCCTCTGGAAAGCATGTCATTCACCCCCACTGCTTTAAAGGACCCAATTGGAGCGGAGGAGGGGAAAGTGTGTCATTCCTGCCCTCCACTGCTCCAATCGGGTCCTTTTCTATAATGTCCAGGAATGACATACTTTCCCCTGTAAGGTCCTGATTGGAGCAGTGGGAGGGAAATAACCCACCTCCAGAAAGCTCGTCATTCCCTCCCACCATGCTAATGGCAGCCTTAAAGGGGAAAGCGTGTATTTCCAGGACATTGTAGAAAATTACAGAAAATCCCCCCTGACACCCAGGATAGAACAAAAACCAGGACAAATCCAGGGAAATCCTGACAGTTGGTCACCCTAGGTTAGCAGCTGACAGTGAAGCCAAACACAGAAAAATGGATTTAGGATGTGCTATTGTGCTAATGCCCTGCTTGGTACTTAACCTGTCAGGGAAAATGCCACTCCATGAAGAGTGTTCAGAGATTATTGGGGAGCAACAGCAGATGAGGACTATTGCTAACAAGCCCTGCTTGTTGGCTTGTTAGGGGTATCTAGTTGGCCACTGTGAGAAACAAGATGTTTGACTTAGCAGATCCACTTTGGTTTTATCCAATAAGGCTCTTCCTCTGTTTTATGTTCGTATGTGCTGTTAATCTCTTACTGTATTGTAAACAAGACGTTGAGGCTAAAATGCTCAAGAGCAATGAAAGTCTCTGTGAATGTGTGCTTGTGTCCTCTAGTGGATATTTTATGGTAGCACTCCACACATTTTTCTCTTTGTGCCGTCCATCAGCAGTGTGGTAGCAGAAACTGAAAATATGCCCATACTTGGAAGAAAACGCTGCAGAAGCAAGCAAGGGTTTATATGAAAGATGATGATACATATAGCAGCATAGCCAAATGCTACCAAAATCCATCTTTGTGTGTGGCAGCTATAATAACTATGATACATATAAAGGCGACCAATATTATTGTGTGTGTGTGTCTGAGATGTATTTTATTTTATATATTATTACATTTATCTCTCTTCTTAAATCTTTTGCAAGAAATGCAAGGCAACTTACATAGTCCTCCTCTCCATTTTATCTTCACAACAACCCTGTGAGGTGGGTTAGGCTGGTCCAGTGACTGGCTCAGAATCATCCAGTGAGCTCATGACCAGGTGGAGACTAGAACTCGGTTCTCTCAAGTCCCAGTCCAAAACTCTAACCCTCAGACATCCGTACAAAGTTATCCAAGTTGGTAATAACAGTTCTTCATTCATATAGGCACTACCACACTAATCTGGCAAATAATTATTATTGGAGTGAAATTAAGGCTAAAATCCTATGCACTTTTACTGGGGAGTAAATCCCACTGAAAACATTTCTGTGTAAATATGCTTAGGATAGCACTATAAGAATGTATCTTAGATGGAGGATCTCCACTTCTTCTGGTTTGATGGAACAAATCTGGAATATATCTAGATACCAAACCGATAAACCGATTCTGTTGGCAGATTTCCATTAGTGCTGTGCAGCGCTCTGTTTCAGAATCCCGAATCTAAAGTGAATCGGGGTGATTCGGAAGACAGAGCAACAGATCAGAGGCAAGTCAGGGGAGGTCTGGATTGATCCGAAGCGAATCAGGCTAGATTTGGTAGGTCCGAATCAGCATCAGAAGTGAATCGGGTCCGTGCACAGCCCTTGTTTCCATAACTTATAGCTAGGGTTGTATGAGAATTTCGTTTTTCCTCGCTAAACATGTTAGCATGCCCCATTCAAAGCCCAAAACATGAGCACATGTCCTCCAGAAATATTCACAAGTTGTCGAACATGTGCTTGTATTTGTCGCATTCCAAATTCCCAGCTCAATTCGTGCGAATTTCCTAATTTGTGCACATTTCCTCAGTAGACTCAATCAACTCTGCTTTTGTTTCTGAAGTAAATTTGAGCAAAGTTGGGGAGATTTGTACAAGTCTCCAATTTGATCACTGTTCAATTGGCGCACGTTTCTCATTGGCGCAAAGCAACCAACTATCGCGAATGGGAATGGAATAGGGCATGAATAGGGGCAAGAATATATTTGGAAAATCCAAGCGATCTCGAATATCACTTGTTCACTCATCCCTACTTATAGCACATGTTGTAGTGAGAAAAGTGGTTGTGTTTCTGGCTTGCTGCTGGACCAGCAAGGCAAGAGCCAGCCATGGAACATCTCTCTGCTATGGAGTTCTTTTCAAAGAATATAACAATTATATGATAGAGCAGAACCTCCATCTAAGATGAATTTTTGTCCCAATTTCAGTCATGAGTGCCCAGCACTCTCCAGCAGTGAATAGATAGATCACACACAAGCAGGGTATGATGGAGATAGCAATCTCTTTCTCCCCCCCCCCCAACACTTGCTAATCAGAATTATACTGCCTCTGATAGCTCTATCTTTGAGGTAAAGGTAACAATATTTGTGGGGGGGGGGATAGAAATGTGCACAGTGCCTCCCCTTCAAATCATGTTGCTTCCAGACTAACTGGGATCTCAGCATCTCTCTTTTTCAATGTTTACCACCTACCAAGGGAGAACCCATTCATGCATCAGCCCCCCACTCCCAATCCAAATCATAGTGTGCCACAAACAGAGGGGAAGTGCTCTGTGCTGAAGTGCCTGTGCAGAAAATAAGATAGGCGATGGACTTGGATGGATATGTCAACCTTTTGGTGGACAAGTTTTCCAAAATGTGCAGGACCAATGGCGTACACGATAGCGGCATCGTGGAATTTAGGCCTGCGTAACTTGGAAAGGGGGTTATGGCCTCAGATTGCAGCAAGATGTATTTTCTAGCAGCAACCGCATTAAGTATGAAATAAAGATAGATTAAGAGGCAGTTTCCTGTCAAGTTCTAAGCTACTTCTAAGCCTCAGCAAAACACCGGCAGAGGCAGGGAGCACATCTCAAACCTGGTTGGCCTAGCCCTACCCTCCTGTGCCACATTTCCCCCTTTGTTCACACATGCTCTTTTCGCAGGGCTCACACAGCTAACATCGCAACCATAGACCACGAATGTATTTATAGACCCAAACTCTACAAAGAACACAATTGGCTGTTGCTATGGAAACTGGGATTCTAAAAGTATTCAGATGATTTGTTCGGGGAGGCTGAAAGCCGACGCATGGGCTTCAAAAGCAGCGGGCTTTCAAAGGCAGAGATCTGGGTTCAAGAGGTTGCTGTTTTGAGTATCTCCTCTATTAGAGAGCTGTGTGCAGCAGCAGCAGCAGCAACACATTTTTTCATCCGATTTTCACATCTAAAATCCAGCTGTTACAGCCATTCTAAGAAGCCCACCTCCATTTGCTCAGTGCGCAAATGTGTAGCTTCTCTGGTGCGGCTGCAGTGTCAAGATGAGCAGCTTTGTTAAAAGCCCCCTTGCAAATACTTCGTAAGCACACTCTGGCCAGCTCCAATCCCCTCACCCCCATCCCACTATTCCCTCCATCTCCACATCGCTCTGCCTACCCCTCATTTGATTGCCTGTCATTTCAGGCAAAAATAGACACGATGCCAGAGAGTGGTGATCTCGATTGGAACAGCAGTGCTTGGGGAAGGGATGTTTAACACCCCTAGCCTCCCCCCTTTCCCCCACCCCATATCTGCTATCAGCTCCACCTGAGGAAAATACAACAAGGCTATTAGTGCATGCCTATGGGGTGGGGGGAGATCAGAAAAACAGCACAGGAAAAACGATTAAGTATCTCTCCTTCCTCAACAGGGTCTCCTGGCACCCACCGTATACTCCTTTAGACGCCAAGCGAAGACCTTTGTATTTTCCACAGTATTTTCACAGTTCTTCAGTTCAATTTTTAACCTTGCTGTTTAAATTTGTATTTTAAATCCCTATCAATTTCTGCATGGCTGCTCGGTTTTTTATCCTGGTTGTGCTTTTACGCTGTATTTCAAATTATGTTTTTATACTGCCGTCGTTTTATATTTTGAATGGGTTTTATGGTTTTAATTTTTGTAAACTGCCCAGAGAGCTTCGGCTGTTGGGCGGTATAGAAATGCTGTAGATAAATAAATAAATAAATAAATAATAACAGTGTTGCTTTGATCAAAATCAAAGCCCTCTCACAGCCATTCCAATTTAAAACAACAGGGTTCTTGCACATCTTTTCTGGCCCTAAGCACACCACACAAACACACATACACACACACAGAGAGCTCACATTATTAGACATACATTTCTAGGCTTAACGTTGACAAGAGGCGTACTGTCTGCACCTGTGGTTAAAAATCCTGAAACAATGATGTTCAACTACATATTTGCATGCTAATTGCTTGGCATGGAACTGCAGCCAGAAGGGGTGGGCTGGCCTTCCTCTTTCTACTAGAGAAAGAGGTGTCAACTCGGTGATGGTAAGAACGGGCCTCTTAAGAAGTTGGGATGAAACATGGGACTCTTGAGAATCAGTCAGTGCTTAGTCCCTGCATGTTGAAAGCAGGGCCTCTCTCTTGGTGCTGATGAGCGTGCGTGCATCCGGATGGGAGGCTGGCAAGGCGCTGCTCCTCAGCCGCATGTCCAACCCCCAGAGTAAAATAGATTGGGAGGCCCTGTGTTGGTGCATAAGGACATTGCTGTAGTATGTTATGCTTTGTGTTATGGGGGAGAGAGGTGTTAAGGAAGCAGATCACAACTTGCTCTGTGATTTTGTTGCTGATTTAAATTGACATCCCGAAGCTGCCTGTTTGCATGTTCAAGCCCCCCCCCCCCATGAATTGCTTCAGCAGAGCTGAGTAAACTCCTGTTCCCTGATATTTGATGCCACTAATAATATTCAATCAGCACATTGCGCTCAGCTCAGCACAGGACATAAATCCATCTGCTTGGGAGTTATTGTTATGGGATTGTGGGGCGGGGGATGGAATACAAGTACCGAAAGAAAACCTTAAAAGCAGTGTAATTGCCATATTTTTCCATTGGGGGGAGCTTGGGGCTTTCTAATGCATGGCGGTTCTTATAAAATCAGTGCCACATATTAAATTACACCCTTAATCCAGAATGATTATCAAAATCCAACTGTGATTTAAGCACAATTCTCTGTTGGAGTGAAGCCAACATCTATTTATTATACTCCCTGCAAGAGGACTTAGACTGAAGAGAGATCAGAAGTACAGATACCTTTCAAAAGCAGTAGCTAATCTTACCTTTGGAGTCATGTGATTGTCATGAGAGGCCTTCTCCACCTGTTCTCAAGCTGCCTCCATTCACTGCAGAGAGAGCTCCTTCCTCTCTTGAAAGTGGAGCACAAGAGCTAGCCGCCCATGAACCTAAACTTTGGGATTAGCGTGGCTGCATGTGACTGTGCACAGTGTCTTCCTGTGCCTAGAAGAATGTATGTACAGCTAAAGTAAGGCGTGATGTTCTGATGAATCTCCTGTAGAAGCAGACTGTATGGTAACCCCCTCCTTTGCTTCTAGCAAAGAAAATCAACAGGTGAAACATGCCTTATGGGTTCCTCTGTATCCCTAGGGAGATTTAACCTGTTGAATTTTTTGCCTGTCAGTGCAGGAGAGAGCAGTTCAATGACTCACCTGCAGTAATTCTGCAGCAATGCCCAGCATCCTGATTACAAAGTCTGTGCATTACACACGATGCCATCCGTCTTCTCTTTGGCACTCTTGTCGGGATTCTAACTGCTCCAGACCTTCTGCTCTGGTTCCGTGCCGCGAGAACACTCTGTATGGATGAAAATGCAACTTCTGTTTCATGGGCATCTAATCCAAATGGAACTGCTACAACATTTCAAGACTATAAAACCTACTTTCAAACCGGGATGGTATGAACTGGCTTCTCTGAATTTAGGACACGAGGGATGCTGCTTACACAGAATCATAGGGCTGGAAACCCTATGTTACTAGGAGATAGTTTCACTTCTCGCTAAACGTGCGGGGTTATTTATGCCAAACGGAGGGAAGATTATCCATCTCTTTCTAATTACTACTAATGGCAGTCCTTTAGAACCATAGGCATGCACAGCTCATTTAATTAGGGTGTGCACCTTAAAGGCCCTGATTGGAGCGGAGGAGGGGAAAGCATGCTTTCCAGGGCCTCCGGGAAGTGTGTGGTTCCCCCAGGGATGCTAATGGCAACTTTCTGGAGGCTTTCCCATCCTCTTTAAAAGCCCCGATTCGAGCCAGGGGGGCAGGAAAGCGGAGGTGGCCCTGGGAAATTAGGGTGTGCCTGGGCACACCCAGCACACCCTGTGCGCATGCCTATGATTAGAACAATGCTGGTTTCACCCAATATTACCTCCCTTGCTATTGATTGTTTACTGGTCTCCCTCCCCACAATTGTATTTTTCACTGAAGAAGATTCCCACACCCCTTTTCTTTCTACATCAACTCTTAAGTTATTTGAGATGAGCTTTGCAGGAGGATGACTGTATTATCTTTAAAATCTCAGGGTTAGTTCAGGGGTGCCACGGGCATTATTGAGCTGCCCCTCCTTATGTACAGAGAGAGTGTCCTTATTGTCCTTTAGCCACTTTGACTGTATGCGAAAGTGCCTCCTCTTATCTATGAGACACGGTGAAGTTGGCTTATCTTATCAGTATTTTACATGCAGCAATTCTGCTTTGTATTCCACATTCCCCAGCCATTCGCTTTAAGCTCTCGAGGAAGTCGGAGCCAAAACACAGCCACATTGCTGTATCCATTCTTCCTTTCACTCTTTAAAATGTTGTGTCAATTTAGGGTGATTTATACCAAATGGTATAGTTTCTGTATTCAGGAACTTCTGAATAGCTAGACAAAGCTTACTAACCCCAAGTTAGCAAGTTCTTTTAGGATCAGAATGAGAGCTGACACGCGAGTTTGCGGTAGCACACTATTTATGTACCTTTTATTCCAAGCATTCCATTTAACATTTCAAATGAGTCAAAGCCATCATAATCACGGTTTTAAGTTTCTTTAACAGAGCAAGCATAAGCATCATTCCTACCTGCACATACAGAGTGAACTGGCCGAGTTCAAGCTGTATGGGTGAAAAGGAATAGAGAAGACACAGTCTATATGCACATAGAGGAGACCCTCTTTGATGATGGTGTTCTGCTTCCATCTCTTCTAGGTCTGATCAGTTTTTATAAGTCTAGTTCTGCTTTGCCCTTTGCCTGAGCTCTCCTCTTTCTGACAACACCCATCCATCAGACCCACATGTTAGTTGGTTGGTGGGTCTTATCAACTTGCGGCCATCCCAGCCAGGCTGACATCTCCACCCTCCTGGATCGGCTTGACATTCTGCTGTGTCGGGGGACTTTTAGGGACTTTACACACATGCTACTCTGTAAAGTTGTTTGAAGAGTTGTTTCTCGGAAACTGCTTTTGTTTCTTATTTCCTGGAAATCACCCACATGTTTGCCTTTGGCCTGGTTACTATGCACACACACACACACACACACACACACTGCATCCAGCCAAGGCAAGCAAAAGAGCAGGCGAACTGAGGTTTAGGTAGGCCTGCAAAATCTGTCTAATGCTAGCAACTGCAACTTGGGTGTGATTGTTAACAGAACAAGTATAGCCCATATCTGTTACTCAGTATTACAACCTAGCAACTTGTAGTACACACTGGGGCATGTGTTATTATGCAAACATTAAAATAAATGAAAAAGTCTTCCCAGGATGGTCATACCATGACGGTACATCCATAAGCTGAAGTCATTCTGCTCACCAAAAGGATGAAGTATGACAGGTGTAGGGTGACCAGATAAAATCCAGGTCAGGGCTCATGTAAAAGGGAATTTCAGCCAGGGTCATTTGTATGCAATTAGTTCCTGGTGATATTCCCTCTTCATCACAACAGTTAAAGGTGCAGGCACTATACTAGAGTGACCATATACAAAAGAAGGCAGGGCCCCTGCAACTTTAACAGTTCTGATGAAGAGGGAATTTCACCAGGAACTAATTGCAAACAAATGACACTGGCTGAAATTCCCTTTTCTCTACAACTGTTAAAGTTACATGAGCCCTGACCTGGATTTTATCTGGTCACCCTAGACAGGTGTGCAGAAGTGCCCAGCAGCAGAATACAACAGTTCAAAGGAAGTGACAAGGACCTTTCAAAGCTATCTGAAACAGCTGGGAGGGGGAGGGAAGAATCAGGCTGGTGGAGCCAGCTGTGCAATCGTGAACAAATTGGGATTTGGCCAAAGAAATAATCCTACATCTGGTGGAAACTATGGATGCGACCGCATTAGGCTTGTTACGAACATATGACATTGCCTTATCCTGAATCAGATCATTGACCTGTCTAACTTGGCGTCGTCTCCTATGCTTGTCATCAGCTGTTCCAGGTCTTGGAGAGAATTTTTCCCCAGTTTCTTTTCCTTAGCCTGCTGTCAGAGATCTTTTAAATGCAGATGTCAGGAACTGAACCTGATACCTTCTGCCTGCAAAGCATGTGTCCTGCTACTAAGCTGTGGCCCTTATAATGCTTAATTCTGTCTGGAACAAGGGAATTGGTCTCCAGTCCACTGAAGAGTGCAGCTGACTTATTTGCCACACGTGGCTTCCACCAAGATGTTCTGGGAGCTGTAGTTTTGTGAGGGAGCCTGGAATTCTCAGCAGGAGACCCCTTCCCTCCCTCACATAATGACAGTTCCAATGATTCCTCGGCAAAACACGGCACCTCTCAGTCTTCAAAAGCATCCCATGCTCACACGTTTTCAGATGCCTCGGGCTGCTCCCCAACTTTCTGTTGCCAATACATCTTACTAGAAGGGAGGTTTCACAGATGTATTTCATCACTTGATGACTCAAAGCTGAATATGTGAATTCTCTTTTAAACTGTATCGTGCTTGGAAGAATGTACACCAACTCCATTGCGTTTTATCTGCAATTTTTGTTGCATGCATGCAAGTGTTCACTGGATGTTGTAGTGATGAAGCGATCAACACACGCATGTGGACACTCCCTTATTATAATCTTCCAGCCTAATAAAATAGACACCCCTAGCTTTGTAATGTCCGACGGACCTGTATGTTTTAAATCCTACAAACTCTTACAATCTCCCATCTCTCACAGAAGCCCACAGTTTTACATTTCTGAAGGAAGACTGGGCGTGATCTTCCTTCCTTCCTTCCTTCCTTCCTTCCTTCCTTCCTTCCTTCCTGACTCAAATCTTCTGTGCCCTATATCAATTTTATTTATTTTATTTATTTTATTCCATTTATATACCACCCCATAGCTGAACCTCTCTGGGCGGTTTACAAAAATTAAAAACATTGAACATTAAAACCCCCGATATACAAAATTTAAAAATCATAAAGCATAAAAACAAGTTTAAATTACAATATCCTTCTGGGTCAAAGCACAACAACAACACAAAAACACAAAACCCTCATCATATGCTGTTAAATGCCTGGGAGAAGAGGAAAGTCTTGACCTGGCGCCGAAAAGATAACAATGTTGGCGCCAGGCGAGCCTCATCGGGGAGATCATTCCATAATTGGGGGGCCACCACTGAAAAGGCCCTCTCCCTTGTTGCCACCCTCCGTGCTTCCCTCGGAGTAGGCAACCGGAGGAGGACCTTAGATGTAGATCGTAGTGTACGGGTAGGTTCATGTTGGGAGAGGCATTCCATCAGGTATTGTGGTCCCAAGCCGTGTAAGGCTTTATAGGTTAGAACCAGCACCTTGAATTGAGCTCGGAAACGTATAGGCAGCCAATGCAAGCAGGCCAGAGTAGGTCTTATATAAATCTAGCCATCTCATTTCATCTGCACAACAGTTCTGAACAGCAGGCTAAGCTGTAAGAGACGGACTTGTTCAAGCTAACCCCAAGATCTTCATGGCATTTTGGATCTAGAACTCCCATCTCCAGCCTGTCAATTGCCCCACAAGTTTAGTGGGAATCTGTCTCATTTTGAGTTGAGAGCTAGCCCCACACAAATTGCATTAGTGGCTTTATGGATGTTGTGAAACTATCTTTTCTTAGGCTGATTATGGCCTGTTGATTGTCTGGGATGATCAGTTGATTATCAGTGGTAACTAATAAGAAGAGATGTTTCCTGATAGCTGAGATTTTCTCTCCAGTTTTTGGAATACAATATCCATTAGAGTTCGGAAAGGTGACATCTGCCATCTCGAGGAAAGAGGGAGAGAAACAGTTTGGAACCAATATTGTGATTTGAATGGAGAAGAAAGAGAGAGAGAAAGAACTGGACAGAGAGAATTTGGAGCGGAGAGTTTGTGGTAGGTGAAACACTGTGGGATTCAAAAGCTCTCCTGATAGAGTTGGTGTAGGATTGGCAGATATGCTGCCAGCTTTAGGACTGCTGGTTCCATCCAGTATTTCTGCTTGTCTGTAAATAAATATTACAAGGCCATCATAAGTCTCAAGTTTTCTCACCCAAAATAAATGAAACGCTATAATGTTATCACTGGAACTTCTCACCACTTGGAAGTGGGGAGAACATAACAATGCAGCAACACAGAGACCTGGTTTGCATGTAATGACAACCCAGATTATGGGTTGTGTGTGGGTTGAGTATGGGCTGTCGATGGATCACGGGTTGTCATTACATGTGAACCCAGCACTATGGTTTAACTACAGGTTGTTAACCACAAACAACGCAGAGTTCACAACCCAACAACAAACCATAGATTCTCTTTCTCGGTTGTTCGTAGTTAACAACCCATAGCTAAACCATAGTGCAGGTTTGCATGTAACAACAACCCATGATTCAACAACCCACGATTCATCAACCCACAATTCAAACAACAACCCATACTCAACCAAGCCATATTCTGGGTTGTCGTTATGTGTGAATCAGGCTAGAGTGTGGTGCAAAATCTGCATAACACTAAGCTATTTCCCCTTATTGCTCTAAGAGGGCTCATTCTTGTGAAATGCCACCTCTGTTCAGATGTTCAACTCTTCCCCACCCCCTCTTTCTTGCTGCCTTAGTGACCTACCAGCAATGTGGGAATGACTCACTCCATGCTTGTGGCAAGTCCATGCCTTTTTTAACAATTCTATTTTAGTTGTTGCTCTGAAAAGCAACAAGGACGGGGAAAGCCTAGGAATGGGGGCGGGGTGGCCTGGGGAGAAGTGAATATGTAGCTCTCCAGATAGTCTTTGGTCGATCTGATCATTGAAGCACCTCGTTTTCCTCCCAACCCATGGAAGAGATGGGATTTCCAAAACACACAAGCCTGGATGTGTGTTGCAGGTGAGAAAGGCAGAGAAGATGCAGAACAGAAGCCAGCAATATCGATTTGGGACTGAAGATCTGCAGTTCAAAAGAGCTCAATCTGCTCATTCCTTCGAAGAGGCAAAGCAATGTAACATAAACGTTTAAGTTCATTTGCTGGATGTGGGGAGCTCGCGACCTTAGGGCAACAATCTGTCCATTTCAGTTCTTTGCCGTATGCAACAGGAAAATTCTCAGTGCCTGTTCAGCAGGCTTCACTCCCTGACAGGGCCAGCCCTCTCATGAGGCACGGTGAGGCGCCCATGTCAGCCGGTGGTATGGAAGGAGCGGTGAATCCTGTTGCTCCAACCCCCTGCCAGGAGGGGGCGCTACCTCAAGCAGGTGCTCTGGAGAGCCTTGCCAGCCATTCTTCTGCCATGGCCTTTGCCACAGCGGGAGAGCGGCTGACCGGGCTTTCTGGTGCAGCGGGGGCGATGCTTGTCCTCTCCTGTCTCAGGCGGCAAAAGAGCCTATCCAAGGAACGGTCCCTAAAGAGATTTGCCGAGATGAAAAATCCCTTTGATCCAACAGGGTTTGCTTACAAGGGTCTTGTGTGAAGACTGCAGCGGCTGTCTTAAAGGGAAAAGATGTTTGGGGAGGGAAGTTACAAACAACCTGGGGTGTTCTGCTACTGCAACACAGATCCCAGCAGCCTGGTGTTGTGCATCTTTGTTCAGAAGCAAGTTAATTGGGACTTACTTTCAAGACCCATAGCTTGAACGTAGGTACAGGACTGCAGCCTGGATTCTTTCATTAGGTAACAGCACATGCTGAACCTGTATTCTTCCAGTCGCCTCTTGTTCCCTTCCCTTCCCCCAACACTGATTGCATTCAATATTTCATCCCAGCATCACGGGTTGGATGAGTGCCTCCCTTTGGGATCAAGGCATCGATCAGCAGCTGCTGCTAGCAGAAGTCTCAGCTCTCCTTCTCCATCCGCTCACTCACAACAACAACGGATGGCAGAAAGCAGCTTCTCGATTAACCTCCCCTTGGAGGGAAATTCTTTATGCCAGTTCCAGGGCTGGCATAAAGTTTCCTCCAGGTTGGGGGCTAGGAGAGCAGCCTCTGCCCATGCCACGCCCCCAGTCCTGCCCCGTTCCCCCTTCTCCAATGTCAGTGCTCCAATGGGCCTGTTCGCACATCACAACATCCCACCATGGCTTAATTTACCCACCAGGGCTGTTGTGTCACGCCAAATACCTGCCGGGAGCATTTCTGCTTAGCACCCATGGTGACTTAATTTATCCGTGGAAGCTGTCATGTCGTGCAAACCCACAGGCACTGTTTTAGCATGGTGCCCGGCTTACCGTGGCTTGTCATGTTGTGCAAACCCAAGGGGAAGGGGTTGTTTTAGGGTTAGACAAACAAGCCATGGGCTATTTCATGGTAAGTAAACCATGGTGCTCCGCAGGGCAATGGTAGTGTGGTGGGTGTGCATTTGTGGTTTTCCTACCCCTCTCCACTCTGTGGATAATTTACCCTCTCTCCCCCCAGGATCATTTAAATGGGACCTGAGGCTCTGGTGGCGGATGGTTCTTCTGTCTGGATGGGAATGTGCAATCGACTCCGGGTGGGGATCACGCTCCCCCTGAAGCTTGGGTGTGCTCCTGGATCCATCATTGTCACTGGTGATTCAGGTGTCCTTTTCTGTGATATTCTCACATTTATGGAATGTTCTCCCTGAGGAAGCTCACCTGGTACCAACACCGCCATCTTCTCGATGTACTTACTTTCCCGGGCATTTAGACATTGGTTATGGAACAGCTTTTGTCGGCTGCTTTTGTGATGTTCATTCTAGGCTGTGAGAGAAGGTTTTGTATATGGTGAATGAACACATTTTGCATTGTATCACTTTGAGATTATGTTTTTAGGGTGTTTATTTTTATTTGTATTGTTGTGCTGATTATGGTTTATATTGATTTTGAGGTTTCTTCCTGTTATATTAATTATGGATTTCTGTATTTGTTTGTGTAAGTTGCTTTGGGACTGTTGTTTGCAGTGAGAAGTGACACGTAACTGTCATAAACAAACAAACATAATACGCTAATCCTACAGACTCCAAAGGTGGGGTATCTCCTAGGGCTGGTATCCCAGAGTGCACACTATGGGGCTGTTCACATAACATGCTAACCCACACTCAGTGGTTGCGTGTGGGTTATTTTAAATTGCAGTTGGTTTGTTGAACTGACGGTTGGCGTGTTGTCTGAACGCAGCATGTTTCCAACAGGGCAGGTTATCCTGTTGTTTGAATGCAGCCAGGGTGGCTTGTTAACCATGCAGTATGGCTTATTTTCGCAAACAAGCCACCTTGAGAAAATAAGCCACACTGCACGGTTAACAACCACCTGGCTCCATTCAGACAACATGCTAACCCCGTGGTTTAACAAACAATCAATGGTTCAAAACAACCAGCACTCAATGTGGATTAGTGTGTTGTGTGAACAGCCACTATATTGCATTAACTCCTCCAGGCTTTGCCACTACTGTTCCTGCAATCAGGTCCTCCACAGCTGAGATTTCAAGGTCCATGCTGGGGTACATGGCCCTGGTGACTCAGCCTCCTCTGAATATGCCCCTTCTGAGTCTGGCTGGTAGGACATGTTCAGCTGGAGTGAAGCTTGTGGCTCCAATGATAAAATAGCCATGCATATCAAACCGCCTTTAGCGATACGGTTCTTCTCTCCTAAAGCATTCCAAAAGCTTCTTATATAGGATAATCCATTTAAAATATCAAGTCTCTCATAAATATACAAATTCTTCTCACAACTGGCATGTTCCAAGCAGAAAACAACTTTATCAAAGAATACGTGAGATGTTTCATTTCCATCATTCGTGGTACAGGTTAGGCTGACCAGATAAAATCCAGGTCAGGGCTCATGTAACTTTAACAGTTGTAGAGAAAAGGGAATTTCAGCCAGGGTCATTTGTATGCAATTCGTTCCTGGTGAAATTCCGTCTTCATCACAACAGTTAAAGGTGCAGGCACTATACTAGAGTGACCATATACAAAAGAAGGCAGGGCCTCTGCACCTTTAACTGTTGTGACGAAGAGGGAATATCACCAGGAGCTAATTGCATACAAATGTAGGCTGACCAGATAAAATCCAGGTCAGGGCTCATGTAACTTTAACAGTTGTAGAGAAAAGGGAATTTCAGCCAGTGTCATTTGTATGCAATTAGTTCCTGCTGAAATTCCCTCTTCATCACAACTGTTAAAGTTGCAGGGGCCCTGCCTTCTTTTGTATCTGGTCACTCTAGTATAGCGCATGCACTTTTAACTGTTGTGATGAAGAGGGAATTTCACCAGGAACTAATTGCATACAAATGACACTGGCTGAAATTCCCTTTTCTCTGCAACTGTTAAAGTTACATGAGCCCTGTCCTCCTTTTCATATGGTCAGCCTATACAAATGACACTGGCTGAAATTCCCTTTTCTCTACAACTGTTAAAGTTACATGAGCCCTGACCTGGATTTTATCTGGTCACCCTAGTACAGGTAGGGCCGGACTTTGGAGCTGTACAGCCCATGGGCTCTCAAATGACTACCCAGAGAACAGCAGGTGATAAGGGCAGCAGAAACAAACTCCATTTTATTCCTACAGTTATGTTAGTGCTATGATGCATGAGCTTAAAATCCAAAACTGCACATACACAGAGGGTTTTTTTAAAATCAGAGTTGGCCAACACTTTTGTTATTATTCTAACATATCAGGAATGTAGAAGCAGTCGTAAAGCACGGCATGGTAGTTGGAGTGGTGGTAGAGAAATGTGAGTTGTGTGCTTCACAACTAAAGTAATACACATGGCTGTCTAAAGAGTTCCCCCTCCCCAATGAGATCATGAAGTCCAGGGTCTATAATAGTCTAACTGCACCACTGTCTATCATTCCTACCTTTGTCTGAAATGACATCCGGGTTTTTGCTTCCTTCTTAGTTTGGGCCTCAGGGGTTGAAGGTTGCAGCATCGTTGAGCCCTGCCTGTCTCATCTAGGGAGGCTTGTGCCTTGTATGGTTTTGGGAGCCTTGTTGTATCTTTACCGAAGAGTAAAATCCACACTCTTCTCCATGCCAGTACCAATGGGGAGCCCTCACACCTGCCTAGTTACCAGCACAAAGCTTTCTGGCTGCTGTACTTTCTCTGATCAGGATCAACTCCCTTCTGCTGCTCCTGCTGTAGTTGAGCCTCTTGATTTCTCTGTGGAAACTGGCTCTATTTTTATCTAGCTAAGGAAGATCAGATTTGCAGTAATTGGCTAGATAAACAGACACACTCTGTACGAACCACGTTAATGGGATACATTTGGTGGCCAGCGAAGGCACTTTCCTGATGCTCTGCCCAAAGAAAGTAATTAGGCTAATTTACTGCACTCATGCTGGTAACATGTCCATTAAGGTCCATGTTTGTGTGCCGCACTCCATACACTTCCATGCTAAATCTTATTGCCTGGTGCAAAGCATGCAAATGCTGTGCGTTCATCAGGAGTAAGTATAAAGCATTTCCTGGCCATTGCTAAAGCTCTTAGCAAAATGGAATTAAAGCCAAACACGTGCAAGATCTCTCTTTCCAGTTAACCCAGGTCCTGACCTTTATTTACCCGAGAGAGATTATTGATGTTACAATGAGCTCCTAGCAAGAGGGAGATGTTCCTTCTTTCCTAGATGCCCATGAACGAACCTGTGTTGATTCTTAACATTTCCAGTGACTTGGAAAGCTGTTCTTAAACTAGACTCTATCAAGCAGCTTAATAGTATCTCTCCTGTCTGCAATATTGTTGAGGGATCTGCTGTGGGGGCAACAAATCAAAATGATGTGGGAAAGTTGGCATGGAAGGAGTGGAAGGGTCTATATTGCATGATTTTGTCTAGTGGAATCCAATTAAGAGAACAGAGGAAAGAAGGAAGTTCTCCACTCTTTCTCCCATAATGCATCAAAGTGTTATGGACAAAGTCTCTGAATCTTTATCCTCAGAGGATCCTGGCCTCTCGTCCCCAGAAGAAGAGCCTCTGGAGTTAACAGTTCAGGAGAGGACTCAATTACAGGAAGGGTTCATAAGGCTTCCACGTCCTCATTCATTTGCCCCATAGGCAAAGCTTTCTGGCAGTTTACCTTGTCAATGTCCTTAAACTGCATCAACTGAAACTTATCCAACAAAACTGGAAGACTGTGGACATGTCACCTGATTCACCTGCTATAACTATGGAATCTGCCCCAGCCCGTGAACCTGTCACAGCAGGCAATAGATGGTTCCATAACCTCCTGACGGCATATAATATGCCCCAAACAATTCTGAAAAGCTCCACTGGACACAGAAGATGCACTAGAGATGTCATGTTCACTGCCCCTGAATAAGTTCAGACATGGGCATACACCTATGTTCAGTGGCATCTGTTGGGAATTGTTCTCCATCTATGCTCCATTTATGCTTCAGAGCTCTCAGCTCCCATGTATACCATGGAGTCATATGAGTGCTACTAATCAGCCCACCCCTTTTGCCTTTGGCCCCCCCACCATTGGAATGCAGGCCCCAGGAGCATCTCCAAAATTGAATTTGGCCTTAGGCTGAAGGAGGTTCAACACCCCTGATGAATGGGAATGCAAGGTATGCAAAAGCACAGCCAGACATGGGGCTGGATAGGATTGGAGAGAAGAGGCCAAGGCACATAAACCCCAAGATCTAGTGCGATGAGGGAGCAGTTTCATATCCACTGCTATGCTACTGTAATACACTATACATGGTGCTGCCCTTGATGGCTGGTCTTAAAACTACTGCTACCAATTCAAACACTTGGGCTGGAGGCTGGCAGAACATTTATTTATATTTATTTATTTATTACGTTTCTGTATGGTTCAATAGCCGAAGCTCTCTCACGGCTGGCTGGGGAATTCTGGACGTTGTAGGACTTTTTAATGTTTAAACATGCATGGGATTGCACCTTATAATAAGCAAATACTTTTGCTTATGATATCAAAGTGCTTTATGGCTACTCTGGATAGGGTAACTAAAATGCTCACAATAATCTTTTAAAACCCTTTAAAAAAAGAAAAGAAAGGTTACATTATTTTTAATTGCTCTTATACCTGTGGTTTGTTTGTTCTTCAGTTACTTTGTAGACAAATGTTTGATCTCCCAGGTGTCCAGATGTTGCAGAGAAAGTTATTTACACAGTAAAAACAAAACACCCCACCTATCTGTGTTCCCTGAGACAGACTGTGAAAGCGTCAGCAGCAGACTGAATCCACCGACAATAACGTCAAATCGAAGTTTGTTTTTTACATGAAGTGTTGCAGATGTGATCAGAAGTGGTTGCAATCCACCAGAATTGGTAGGATCTCAGACTGCGGCGACGAAATGGCAACCATCCTAACCACGCTTGCTCGCTTCCCTTACTGAAACCAGCACCACTTACTAATAATGAATAAGCGTGGTTAGGATTGGGTGATAAATGTGTAAAGCAATTATCCTCTGAACTTGCTTGCCTTTAGAAATCCCCTCCCTCTGCGGGCCGACAGGGGCCCCATGCATTTTTCTCTCTCCCCGGGAAAGCTGTCTCTATGGCCTGCTGGAGATTTTTTAGCCTCCTGTCTCTAAGGAAGTGAAAGAGAAAAAAAGAGATTTGCTGGGTTGGGAGTAATATGTGTTACGCAGTTCCTGTACCTTTAAATCCAAGAAGCTTGAGCTGACACACACACACACACAGAGAGAGAGAGAGAGAAGGAGAGAGAGAGAGAGAGAGAGAGAGAGAGAGAGAGGGGGAGGGAGGGAGGGAGGGAGGGGCTAGGGACTATTGCCTTTAACAAGCAAGATTTATATCCATTGGGAAGACAGGAAGAAGGGGGTGAGGGACCTGATTAAAGGGAGACAGAAGGGTGGGGATGCAAGAAGATTTCTGCCTCTTCCAGACTGGAGCTACAAAAAGGGGCCTCTCCCCATCCCTCCTGCATCTCTTCCGCCCCCTGCAACTTGCCACCCTGCTAAAGCCAGCCTTCCCGAAAGGGCATCTCTGAAGCCAAAATGTGGGACTCGTTCCAAAAAGCAAGCTGAGATCTAACGGAGGGAGGTTTGCCGGAGGGGCTGGTGGAGGGAGGCGTGGGGAGGAAGAAAATGCGAACAGTTCTTTTTGTAGGGTGAGGTGTAGGGGTGTGTGTGTGTGTGTGAGAGAGAGAGAGAGAGAGTGAGTGTGTGTGTGTGAGTGTGTGTATCTGTGTGTGTGAGTGTGTGAGTGTGTGTGTGTAAGAGAGAGAGGGGGTGCGTGAGATTGAGACAGGCACTGCATTGCTGCTGATACAGGAGTCTTTCCAGCAAATACTCAACCATCAGGATGCTGCTGCTGTGGCTTGGGCTTGCTGATCAATTTCACCATCAAAACAGCAGCAGGTGGAGGTCACAGAAGGGGATTTAAGACCCTCCCCGCCGGTGCGTTGTATTTTTCTCACCCCCACCCCCAAAATCAGGGATTCTTCTTCTCCTTCTACGTTGACGCTTGGCCTCGGATGGTTTTAAAGGAGGCTCATTTGCATCAAAACCTGCCTGATTTGCTGCTCTTGACAATATCATTCCTCCTATTTTGGTCCAGTACAGTCTCCAGAGCAGGAAGACGAGAGGACGGATCCTGAACCTACCCCCAAGAGAAATGTGCAAGCAGCAGGAATTGACTCAAGCGGCTCCTTGAATTTGGTGCATTATTTAAGGTGGTGTTTTTGTTTTTGTATCTGTGTTTTCCCCCCCCCCCCCCTGGCTCTTTTCTCTCTCTCTCTCTTTTTTTCTTTCACCTTTTTGAGAATTTGCAAACTGAGTTACATGCATGTCCAGTGGGGGAAGGTTTAATTTTGACGATGGAGGGTCCTATTGTGGAGGCTGGGAGGATGGCAAGGCTCATGGACATGGAATATGTACCGGCCCAAAGGGTCAAGGCGAGTATGCAGGTTCCTGGAGTCATGGCTTTGAAGTGCTGGGCGTCTATACCTGGCCGAGTGGCAACACCTACCAAGGCACCTGGGCACAAGGCAAGCGGCACGGAATTGGTGTGGAGAGCAAAGGGAAATGGGTGTACAAAGGCGAGTGGACTCATGGATTTAAGGGACGCTACGGGGTGCGTGAATGCACGGGCAACGGGGCCAGATATGAAGGCACTTGGAGCAACGGACTGCAGGATGGTTATGGAACAGAGACCTACTCAGATGGAGGTAAGTGGCAAATTTGCTGCTGCTGCTTCTCTTGGGTTTGGTCAAATTGTTCCTCTTTCCTCCACGTCAGTCTGTAGTGCATCCTTCGAAAAAGTCCTGCTCACAAGGAACATCAGTCTTACGACCGTTTCCTAATGGGCAGGGAAAGCATCTTGCCCTGGCAATGTCTCGGTGTTGCCATTTCAGTTCGTTTGGGGGGGGGGGGGTCAGAGCAATTTGTTGTTTTTAGTTCTCTGCCACTTGGTTCATGGAAGGCCTGTTTCGAGTCCTGGCTTGCTGGATAGAATGGGTTTCGGAAGTGGTAGAGCAGGATGCAGGTCGGTCCCCGACTATGAAATGTGCTGCGTGGCTTGGTGGTTATCTCTCCGCCAAGCATACCTCAAGGGATGACTGTGAGGATGTGATGAGTTGGTGAAAGCACTTTGGCATACGGAAAAGAGCTTAGAAATTCGTATTAATGGCTACGAGAGGACAAAGATGTGTGTGAGGAAAGAGGAAACACAAGGAGGTCACGTGGAAAGGAATGGCCTTGGGTTGCCAGAGGAAATCTGGCAGGCCCAAGGTATCTGAAGCAAACGGTCCAGCAGTTCCCTTTTGCATTGACTTATCAGAGGAGCAATCCATGAGGAAGCCATGTGTGACTTCCAATCATTTTTGATGAAGTTTGTGCGAGAGAACTTCCTGGTGGATTGTGCCCTCTGGGTCAGAGCTGTATGCCTGCCACCTGAGGTGGTCACCTGACCACCTATGAAAGGAAAACATGACTCTAGATCAGCCCTCCCCAAGCTGGTAGACTCCAGATGGGTTGGACTGCAACTCCTGGAATCCCCCAGCCAGCATGGCTGGCTGGGGGATTCTGGGAGTTGTAGTCCAGCCCATCTGGAGCCACCAGCTTGGGGAAGGCTCCTCTAAATGTACCACCTTAAACCTGTAGGATCATCAGTAACTAGGCTGAGTAGAAAACACACACACAACCCAACAAACGTAGTGCTGGAGAATCTCATCCAAACATTTTGAAATTCTCGCCAGGGTGAAAATGCAATGGCAAACCGTGATCGTTCTTCTAATTTCCCTCCAAGCTTCGAGCTCAGCTTGAAGCATCCGGAGCTTATCTGGTGAACGATTGTAATTCATAGAGGATTCTTCTGCGGAGATTTCACAGCTTAATGCACGTAGAGAAACCTGGAGGCAAATCCGAACAGCTGTTCTTGGCTCAGGATGTCACTTCAGGTGTCATTGGTGGTCGTGGGGATGAGGATCGACTAAAGAGGAGCCTATTTAGCAATGATGGAGAGAGAGAGAGAGAGAGAGAGAGAGAGAGAGAGAGAATGTATGGATAGATTCAATGTTGACAGCTTCTCTGGAGAAAATGACAGCCTTTCTCCTGCAATGGGCTGAATCACTTCATCTTGTGTTCAGCAATGGCTTTCTAAGCTAACTTTGCTGTGTAGTAGTAGGGTTCAGGCCTACTCACTAGAACTCCGTGGACGCAGTAAGGGGGCTCCCTGGCTTTAATGTTATGTGGCTGTATCCAAAACATGCTTCCTTCACTCCCTCCCCCATCCCAAAGTTGCTCTTTCTGCCTGAAAGATGAGAAAGAGAAAACACACAAGGCCTCTCCTCTCAGTCTCGAAAGGTGAGATTGGCAGAGCAAGAGGGAAGGAAATGCAGGAAGAATGTTGAGTTTCAAAATATGACATGGTAAAGCAGAATTTGCTTTCTTGGGGTAATGGGGGTGGACAGGCAGGGAAGGAGAGAGATGAGTAAATGTTCCCTAAACCTCCTTTTACAACCTGTGCTGTATTTATGTATCTACCTTTGGATGGTTAGAGCTGAAAGTTTTGTTTATTGAGCATTTTTTTTAAGCAGAGCATTGTCTGGATACGTTCTACATGTTTCTGCTGTGCTTGCACAACCTTTATCACTCCCTAAGGAGGCCTTAGATTCTGACTACGTAGAGTTTTTTCCCCCTTCTGTAAAAGCCAAGACCAAAGCCAAGATTCAGACCTAAAACTCCAGGGTTGAATGTTTTAGAAGATGTTTGTCCTGTCCATACCTTTATTCTGAAATCAGCATGGTTGTGTCTTACTGCACCTGGGTGGAATCCCCCCTCCCCAGCCTGCATACCCACAACATAGGAGATCAATTTGAATAATCCAAGAATCAGAAATTTAGTCTGACACCCAAGTAAAATGAATCCTGGCTCTAGGCCTAGAAAGGATGGGGGAGGGGACAAGCGTCAGGTTGATTGGGATGCAAGGGCTGTCCAGGTAGCAACAACCTATCAGCTATGAAGAACAACCTTTGTGGGGAAATGTGGAGCCTTATTTTGTGCCACTGAATAACCCTATGGTTGTCAATCTAGAAAATAAGCTAAGCACACCATCCAGTGTATGCCCTAAAAGAATGGTATTCAGTCCCTTGTCTTGTATGTCTATTTTCTTATGGTTCACCTGAGGATAAACAGACCTAGTGAAGTTCAGTTGAGCCCTTGAAAGGTACCCACAGATTTCTCAACTCAGTCTGAAGTGGTAAGGCTAGCTAGAACAGAGCTTCTCCAGGCTTCCTGATTATCAATCTTAATGGACCTCCTGCATTTGGATAATAACAGAGTCCGGATGTACATGTGGTCATTATATTACAGTGGGAAGGAAGGGCTCCCTGCTTCTCATGAGGAAAGAAGCAGCTATTGGGAATTAAGACGCATGCATCTCTCTAATTCATCTGATTTATTAGCTTCATCACTTCCTGGAATGTCCGAATTATCTGCCACCTGTCATGTCTTAAAAGTCTTATATCAGATGTATAAACAGGTCAGCTTTTGCTAACAGCTGTAGAAAAAGAACAGCATGCGTGTATGAAGGCTCCGAACTCAAAAGCTTACCTTTTCTTGTGAAAGACCTGAAGGAGACAAGGGGCCATGCAGGTGTGGAGACTTTGCTATGATTTGCAAATTACCATTGTGAAAGTACTGGTGTGTTGTCCATTTTAGCATGAATTTGGAATAAGGGTTCCAGATAGCTCTGTTTTCATCATTTGCTCTCCTCATGCAACTTAGAGACACATTCCTCTGTATGCCTCTTGTGGCTCCCCTCCCCCTATCACACAGAACATGTTCATTCCTGTTGCAATGAAGCACACTCATTTTTCATCTGCTATTCTCAGAACTCCCACCATGGGCACTCTTATCCCGTAGGCACATATGTAGATTCACACCCCTGCGTACACCTCAACGTTGCCACGCACAGAAGTCACCCTGTTTACACATACCCACTCACGGATGTTCACACCCCCACTTTTGATTCATTAGGGAGGAGCTGTAGCTTAGTATTAGAGCACCTGCTTTGCATGTAGAAGGTCCCAGTTTCAACTGCTGGCTTCTCCAGCTAGGGCTGGAAATGATACAGAGCCGGTACCAGTCGCCTAGGCTAGGGTCTGAGTTCGTATATGGCAGCTTCTTACCTTCCTATGTTTCCAGCACACCTGGCACAAAAAGATACACGGATCACACACACAAATAGTGTATATGTGCAGAATAGGAACAGTGCTCATAATTGCTTGCAAGCACACAGATGCATCACACATACACAGAAGCACAGATAATCATAGAGAATGGTGCTTCCAGATGTGCTGGATTACAATGCCCAGCATCCTCAGCCAGCCATTCTGGGAATTCTAATCCAACACATCTGGAGGGAAGCAGGTTGAGGAAGGTTGCTGTAGACACATACCATTGCCATAAAGCATATCATGCAGCGTCTAAAAGGACAAATATTGCAAGTTCATTCTTCTTGACATCAGACTGGAGCGATCCACATGCATGTACTCACACTTGCATATTTGCTGTTCTCAAGCATATATGCACCTGCATGCTGAGTCGGACAAATCGTATCTACAACCACATTGCTATTGTCACACTTTCTCTCCTAGGCAAAATCTCAGCATGGTTTCATATACAAACTTAGTTGAGTTGGGTAAAGAATTTGGACTCTACCTGGTCCCTTCCAGCCCCATGACCATATACATTTCCATCAGCACAGTTTCTCTCTTAAAACATGCACTCGTATCAAGAAGGAGAAGGAGAAGAAGAAGAAGCCAACTCTCACATTTCTGGGGCACAAACCTTTCTAGGAGCCAAAGCCACGGATGTTAAAGCAACAGGACATAAAGCAGGGACACAGGAACTGGTTTCTCGGCCTGAAAATTACAGTCTATAAAAAAAGAAAAGCCTTCAAGCACTTCATGTGTCCCTGCAATCTCTATTTTCGCTCCTTTATATTTGGAAATTCAAGCAGAGCTAACTGAACAATACCCCAAAGGCAGCCCACTCCTGGAAATAACTAAGCAATACAGTAGTGACTATGTCAGGCTGACGTGGGTAACTCAAATTAGCTTAGCCAGTCCTTAAGAATATATTTTTAAAAAACTCCAAGTTTAATTTCTAGCAATCTTGTCTCAAAAAAGCACACTCGCCAGTTCTCAATCTTTCTCCTCTTCCTAACCTCGCTTCGTGTTTCAGGACCTTGGAGAGTACCCCACTCTACTGATTGTGCTGACCCAGGGTGTGCAACCAACTGAGCCCTGTTGCATAAGACCTCCATTTATTCCAGACCTTATTCCCTCCTAGCCTGAAATGAATACAGGGTGCTGCAGACCCCAGTAGATGGTGTATTATAACCATTGCACTCCTTGATGACACATCCAGATGGCAGTTGTGAAGGAGGCTCCCCCCCCCCCTTCCCCAAACACCGGCAAGCACCGGACAAGTAGAAGTCATGAATGGGGGCTGCAGACATTAGAACATAAGAAGTGCCCTGCTGAATCAGACCGAGGGTCCATCTAGTCCAGCACTCTGTTCACACAGTGGCCAAACAGCTGTCAACCAGGGATTAACAAAGCTGGACATGGTGCAACAGTACCCTCCCACCCATGTTCCCCAGCAACTGGTGCACACAGGCTTACAGTGCATAGTTAAATTACAGAATTCACTTCCACAAGATGTAGTGATGGCCACCAATTTGGATGGCTTTAAAAGGGGGTTGGATAAATTCCAGAAGGAGAAGTCTATCAAGGGCTACTGGCCCTGATGGTTATGTGCTACCTCCAGTATCTGAGGCAGTAAGCCGGTGTACACCAGTTGCTGGGGAACGTGGGTGGGAGAATGCTGTTGCACCATGTCCTGCTTTGTTGGGCCCTCGACAGCTGGTTGGCCACTGTGTGTACAGAGTGGTGGATTAGATGGACACTCGATCTGATCCAGCATATGCACTTCTTATGTTCTTAACCATGGTGTCTGTGAGATTTACCCCAAGAGGATAGTGAACGATTGTTTCCTTTCCAGGGGTATAAAGTGTGTGTGCTCTATCCATTTCCCTTGTTTGTATTTCACCCTTTAATAGTGCAATCCTACACAGAAGCAACTCCCATTTAGTTCAATGGGACTTTATCCCAGAAAGCTGGCATAGGATTGCAGTTTAATACATTCTGTGTGATAGTGAAGCACCTGAACAAACTAAGGATTCTTGCAACGTTTGTTTAACTGTTTACAATTCACCTCCACGTGCTAGCAAACGTATCATAGTGCATTGCCTTAACTCGGCTGAGAAGTGGGACGAGATCACAGAGGATGAGTGAGTTTGAGGATTAGCAAAGAGAGAGAGAGAGAGAGAGAGAGAGAGAGAGAGAGAGAGAGAATTGGCCAGATTCTGCTCTAGTCTGTGCAGAAAGCATATTAGAAAAAGAAGGCAGCTAACTGCATTTGGGAGCCTTTCACCTCCTACATGCCAAAGCTTCAAACAATCAGTAGCACTGATCCTGCCATCAGAAGCACAGCAGAATGGTCCTGATTTGTAGCAGGACTGGGAATCGAATTGGTATGATGCAGTGGATAGCGTGTTTTGGGCAATTGGCCATTAAAGCCTTGGACATGTCTGGCTTCCTCAGCTTGACTTACCATGCAGGGTTGTCATTAGGCAAGAACATTAAAGGCCTTTGTTCAGTGGGATGTGCTACAGAAAGAACCTATGGATCAATGGTTGCATGGCTTGCAGACCTCCTTCTCTTGCTGATGGCTACACCGAGGTTCTTGCACAAGGCTGCTCCAAGCATCAGTGGCGTTCACCTCAGGGAGATGGAACTCCTGGGGATATGTGCTCAGCAGCTCTTCTGCTGTCTAAGCAACCTGCTTGAGTATTGCCATAGATACAGCTCCCGGTGCCTCTGCTCTGGTGATGCCTGCCTTGATCGCCCACGTGCTGGCGGTGCAGAGAGACTCTCCCATACTTCCCCCCCCCCACACCATGTCAGGCTCTCATGACATGGAGAAGATCCCTGTTGAAGGAAGAATGTAGCACCTGATTGCTAGAAAGTTGGAAAGCGGTATTTGGTCCCTGCTAGCCTTTGTTTGAAAGCATCCAAACTTTCCTTTGGACAGAGAAAGGAGATTCCACAACCTCCCTAAGGCAGCCTGTTAGTGAACTACTCTTATCATTGGGAGGGGTTTCCCCCAATAGTTCATCTGAAGTGTGGGGGAGGGGCAGAAATAGAAGGCCCCAATCTTGGCCATTAAGGCGTTCTTCACCTGGTATCATCCTAGAGGTAAAAGAGGTGAGGAAACTGATTTACTGGCTGACTAGTATTGAGGGTATTTAGGCAAGCATGAGGAGACATGATAGAGGTGTCCAAAATTATGTATGGTGCAGAGGAAGTAGATAGGGAGTGGTTTTTCCTCCCCCTCCTGTAATACTAAGATCTGGGGTCAACCCATGAAGCTGAACGATGGGAGATTCAGGACAGATAAAAGGAAGGACCATGCAGAGTTAAACTATGGAATGTGCTAGTGATGGCTTGGATGACTTTAAAAGGGGGAATGGACAAATTCATGGAGGAACATAAAGCTATCAATTGCTGCTAGTCCTGATGGCTATATGCTACCGCCAGCATCAGAGGCAGTTTCTAGGGAATATGAGCAGGAGGGTGCTATTGAATTCATGTCCTGCTTGTGTGCTTCCCACAGGCATCTGTCTGGCCACCACATGAACAGAGAGCTGGACTAGAAAGACCCTTGGTCTGATACAGCAGGTCTCTTCTGGTGTTCTTAGATTCTTAGGGTGAGGGGTTCAGGTGTAGGCCTTCTGTCCCTCACTTCCATCTCAAAGGAGTCCCTCAATAAAAAATAATAATTGCGGACTGGGTACCTGAATCAAGTTTCTTGTAAAATGACCCTATTTCCCCCTTCCCTTATTGGACTCGATGGCCTTATAGGCCCCTTCCAATTCTGTGATTCGGTGACAGTGCATTCACTGTGAGCTGTGTATGTTCCGGTTGCTTCTAGTGGAAATTTTATTGCAGATGATGAATTCACACTGTGAGCCTGGACGATGGGTCCTTTGCCTCTTGAGTTAAGAGGAGTATCATTTCTCAGAAGTAGTTTAATCCCGGGCAACCAGAGAGAGCAGCAACTGAGATTTTGTGAAGAGAGAGATTTATTGGGGGGGGGGGCAATATCCTACAGTGGGTGCCTCTACAAGAGTGATTTAAAGCTCTTTCAAGGTGCATTAAAATTTTTACCTCTACAAGAGCAGAGCGCAAATCGAGGTGCTTTTTATCTCCGATTAATTGCATTTTCAAATGCTCGTTAACTAGCGAGTTTTAATTTGCCGCGGGAGTTGAAGCGCATTTTGGCCATGTAAACATGCGATTCTCCGCATGTAAACAACTTTAAAGCACGTTTCATATAGCCCGTAATGCGCTTCACCGCCTCTCATGTGTAGTTATTAGATGTAAATGCGCTTCTGCGAAGATGCGCATAATCGGGCAACCAGGCGCCAAACCGAATTCTTCTAGAGGGGACCTCATTTGCTAATCCAAATTAAGTTGCACTTGTCTAAGGGCCTCTAGTGCAATGCCAATAGCGTTAGCTTGCATGATGGGTTTCCCCAGAAAACCCATCATGCAAGCTAGCGCTATTGAGTTGCACTGGAGGTTCCTTACAACGGCGTAGTGTGATTCGCGATAGCAGAATGACACCTTAGAATACTGAGCTTTACTTCTAATATTTATATGCTGCTTTTCTACTAGAAGCAGCTCAGAAAGACTTCTAAAAATTGTGTGACTAAAACAAAGCAAAAGTACATTCAAACAAAAATGGCAAAATGAATGAAAAGCCAGCTCAAGCAGCAGAAGCAGGTGATAAAACAAAGCCGTAAGGCAGCAATCGTTGAAATTAAAAGAACAGCCAGGCAAAATTCCATTAAAAGCTTTGGCGCATAGATATGAACCTAGAGGTGGAAAGTTAATCTTGTAGGCACCTCCTTGACCTGTCTGTGGTGGATGTTTCAAAGCTGAGGTGGCACCACTAAAAAGGGACCTCCCTGGGTCTCCTGCAGGTAGAAGCACTCAGAGAATGTCCCTCAAAGTAGATCTTTAGGATCAGGCAGGTCCATATCAGAGAAGGTCCCAATATGCACAGGAAAGAATGTTAAGAAGAAATGGTCCCTTCTGGGAAAAATTAGTGCATATCGAGGTAGGCAGCAGGAAAGTTTTCACAGCAAACCCAAATCCCAGTTTAATGTTGATACGGACAGCATTTTCTGTATTGTCCAACTTGAATATTGGTTAAACTCCGAGATGAACCAGAAACTCACCAGATAGCCTAGGGCAGGTTACCATCTCACAGCCATCGCTTTCCCATATAGAAAATGAGTTTGATAATTACCTTCCTCATGGTGCTGTTGCAAGAATGAATGAGGTACCAATAATGAAGTACACAGCATATTACAGGAGCTGATAAAAATGTCTGATGTGATGGTGATGATGATTTTTTTTAGGAAAAAAAAACTTCTAATAGGTTTCAAAGCAAAATTCTATAACATGTATGAAGTGAATGTAAGCAGAGTAACATAAAAAGCAGGGGTGTGATGGCTACTCAGGCCTTTTGCTTTGAGCTGGAGTGAAGTGGCACAAAGTCTTCGCTTTGGGAGGATCTTGTGAAATAAGGCTTTTCTCTCAGGAGGCTATAGGACTCTGGGTCCAAGCAGTCAACAAACAAACAAACTCCTGAAAGGATATCTATTTGGGGGAGTGTATCACACATGCCATTAGCTGGATGCTGCATCAAATGTCAGCTCCTGCTAGGCTTGTCTCTGATCACTTATTAAATCTTGTCGCAGGGAGATATTCCATTTCTCTAGAATTCATAGTTGCTGGGGGAAATGCTCTTCCCCTTTCCTCCTCCTCCTCCTCCTCCTCCTCCTCCTCCTCCTCGCATCATTCCCTCTATTTGCGAAGCTCAGGAATGAATGCCAACCCTTATGTAGACAAAATGGAAACACCTAGCCAGGCACTCGCACACACAAGCTCAGGCGAACAGCAAGGTTTGCAGAGCTATGAAAAGTCAGTTGGGGGGAAAAACCTGGGGGGGGGGCAAAACATCCAAAGCAGCAGAATGAATAGGCACAGGATGCTCGCGGTCTATTGCAGAGAAGAACAGGAATGGCATCTCTAGGAGGAGAGTGTTGCTGGCTTCCTGGAACCCTGATCAGGAACAATCCACCTGCAACATTTTGTTGCAGTTCGGTCTAGTATCCATTGTAATGGTGATGATGGAATGTGGTTTAGGAAATTCTACTGCATGATGCTTGCGACATCAGTAGTAATGAGTGACTCAACACCTCCTTGTACCTGTGCCATTTTTGTGCATGTTTAAATGTTATATATATATATATATATATATATATGCATGCTAAACACTCTCACACCCAACCACCAGTATTAAAATATGTGCATCTTTGATTGCAGTGGGTGTGGGTGTGGGTTTGGGTGTGGGTGGGTGTGAGAGAGAGAGAGATCATAGTTTTTCCTGGAAAAGGTGCACATTCTGAGGACCAACTGCTCCTGAGTCAAATTACACCCTGCTGGGCCTTTAAGACCTCCTACTGGTTTTATTTTTTATTTATATTATTATTGTTGTTTTACCATGGATGCTTTTACAAAACCGGCTAGCTCCTAGCAAGATACCTTTTAAAAAAGAAAGAAGAAGCCACTGAAATGGAACCCTGCATTTCAGATCCACCGCTCTCGGTCAATGCAGCAGATTCCCAGGCTTGCTATTCAAAAATCGAAATCCAGGTCGAAGCTGTGGTGCAGTGCGTGCTTTCCTCTCCCTGCTCAGTCAAGATTCCCAGAGAAGGCACCTCCCATTTTCTTCGTAGCGCTTCCCTCCCCCCCCCCACCATATGCCCCAGTATCCTTGCTTCCCCATGTTCCGAGTGAGTCAGTTTCCTCTCTTGCTCTCCATCGTCTGCAAATGCAGCCAGAGATGTTGGCTCCTGCCAGCAGGAAGAACAGTCTCCACAATCCTTCTGCTTGGTGAAAGCAGTTTCGTTCTGCTCCGCCTCTCATTACCTTTCCAACCCTCCCCTACTCCTTTTGGGGGCAGAGGCGGGATTTGCAGCGCTGCTGTGGCTTCTCCCTGATGCTTGGGGATTTTTCTAAAGACGCCTGTTGCTTAATCACACAGGCTCCCGACTAGCAAAGATCACTCAGCCGCTGGAGGGAAGGAGCTGAGAATGATGGGCCTGTTTAATAGGAGGAACACACCCTTTCTTTGAGATTGCAACCGAGGAGACCGTCACCTGGAACTCGATCTTAGGTGAAGGCAAGGTGGCTGGCAGCTGGAGGAAGAGGAGCCATTGTTTTCAAATGTGCTTGCCGATATTAAAATGTGTGTCCTCCCAATTTGTAAGAAGCATAGGAAGGGAACACCGAACCTCAGGGCTTTGTAAGAAACATAGCAGGGATGCTGAACGTCAGGGCTCAGGTCCCAATCTGGCCCTCTGGTATTTCCCAGAAGGCCTCACCCCTTTGCCCTCAACCACTGATTACTTTTCTGCAATGGTCTTTCCCCCAAGTCTAAAAGGTTGAATTCTTCTCCCAACACATAGTTCCTGGTATTTTGGCCTCACCGCTTTTTCCCTTCAGCCCCTCCCACTGCTGAAATGTGGCCCCTGGAGTTTCTCCAAAATGGAATTCGGCCCTCAGGATGAAAGAGGTTCTGCACCTCTGGGATACAGGAAGCGCAGAGCTCCATCACACGAGTGTTTTATTGCACGCTCATTACTGGGCACTCATGGACTTTCGCAGGTCCGTCTCATGACGCCGTCTGCCTCCCGCGCGCCTCCCACCCCTTCTAGCCTTCCTCGGGTGACAAAAAAACCACCCATGTGCTCATGTTTATACACCATAGCAATAGAAAACTCCACTGAATTGTTCATGTGTGCTTTGTCAGATAAAGAAGGCATAGGGACGCTCATCAGATGATGTTCCAGAATGCGCTGTTCCGATTTGGATGGGGAGTTAAAACTGGCGGGTGCAGAATCTCACGTGGAGAGGGGTGGGCCACCTTTGGCCCTTCAGATGTTTTGGCCTGCAATTCCTATCATTCCTTTACTATCCATTATCCTGGCTAGGGCTGCTGGGGATTGTAGGTCAAAACATCTGCAGGGCTACAGGCCACTCACCCTTGATCTAGAAAATACTAGTTTGCGTGAAGGGAAGAAGAAGGGATGAAATGAGTGGAGAGAAAGGAATTTGGTGTGTGTGGGGGTGTCTCCTGGGAGGCAGGGGCTGCCTGTAATTCCTGTTATGGATTTCCATTCCCCTCCCCCTGCATCCCCCCGTCCCCCCTCCCCCCAGTGCATTAGCTTCATTTCAAACCTCTCCACTAGGTTCTTGTGTCCACAGCTGTTGCGAGGCTGTTACTGACCACATAACGGATGTTGCATCTTCCTAAAATGGAGCCACTCCATTCCACCCATGTAGTTAAAGGCTGTGGCAAGCTCCCTCACAAGGGTCAATTGTGGGCAGTGAGCTGTTCGGCTATGGCGATGGGCGGAGGAGCTGTATGTCACAAACAATGAGTCGACTTTGGTGAAAATGCAGCGCAAAAAGGCACGTTGTTAGTGTGCTCATGGCGTCTGCCACAGTGGTGTGGTGGGTACGCTGGGGGCTACAGGGAAATCCTATTCCAGATACCAATCCCCCCCTGGAAAAAGAAAACTTTTATGAGATCCACTTTGTGAGGCTGCTTCCTGAGCCCACCTTAGAGCTCTTTGATACTGCTGACACATGGCTTTTCTGCAATTAGCTGGAAGTGGAATTAAAACGGAGTTTCCACAGAGCACTTAATATATTGCCATATTACACAGCCAAGATCCTTGTATAGTGTCTCTTTAGAGTTAATTTCCATTCAGCAAAGATCCTTTCTAATGCTAATTGAAAGCTTTAGTGTTTTACAGCGCATCCTTTTTTAATTGTTTCTCTGGTCCGCTTGTTTGGGGGATTAGCAATGATTGCCCCTTATTAGTCAGTTTTGTAAGGGGGGGGGAAAGGAATATTAAATTATGAATTCCTTTCTTTTGTGTACATACAGAAATGTGTACGTATGTACACAGTTACGCGCACACATTCTTTCCATTCTAGTGAAGTAGGGCCACTCACTACGATGCAAAGTAAAGATACACACACCCCAAATGAAACTAAGTGAGCTGAACCTGCAAAGAGGGAACTGTCGATGAAAACAAACTGTTAACGTTTTGATAGTGGTTTGCCTTTCCAGACCTCACCTCCAGGCGGTTGTTGCAAGAAAACACAATCGCAGCAACAGAATAGTCACATATTTGATGGGGGGGGGGGAAGGGGGTTGTTGGAATGCAATAATTAAGGGAGTGAATACAATGCAGTAAATTTATGTCACCCCATAGCCGAAGGGTATGGGCGGCAGCCATAATAAAAACAAATACAATAAAACCAATGATGAAACATGTTAAAATTATTTAAAAGCAGCAACAACAATTTAAAATTGTTTTTAAAAGAGGGGTAAATATCAAAGCAACTAAAACACAGGAAAGGATGTTTTTAAAACACAACTATAAACATATTATTAAAATTAAAACAAGCAGCAGTTTGTTTGTTTTTAAAGGGTTTTGTTAAATCTGGGAGAATAAAAAGGTCTTTGCATGGTGCCAAAATGTCAACAAAGTGAGCGCCGCTCAGTGTTCCACAATTTGGGGGCCACCGCAGAAAAGGTCTGCTCATGAGTAACCATCTGCTGAATCTTGGTATGTTAGGAGCACTTGGAGCAGGGCCTGGGCAAGAATATATGGGAAGCGACACTTCTACAGATACCGGGACTGCAAGCTGTGAAGGCCTTTATAGGTGAACCAGCCTCTTGAATTGGCCCTGGAAATGAATTTCAAGCCATTCAAGATGGTACAATACTGCTGTAATATGATTGTTCATGCCCAGTTCCAGTCAGTACCCTGTTTGCCATATTTCCAGAATGGTGTAGCCTTGGCCATGTGTCCTCCTATGCAGAGAACAGTCCTCTATTTAAAGAACGGTGAAAAGGACAAACCTCTATTTGAAAGTGTCCTCTATTTGTCCAGTTCAGGTCCTCTTTAATGTCAAAGAATCCTAAGAAGGGTCTTGACGCTGCCCATCCACAGTGAGCAGCTGGACCGCAGACTGAGCAGGCAGGCTCACAGGTCACCTGGTCAGTCTTCCCCCACTATGGGGAGATTGATTACCTTTCTATTTAAAGTATAACTTCTAAATTTGCATCTTCATGCATGCATTAGCACAGGCTTCCCTGATCTTGCACCCTTTGGGTGTGCTGGGATTGCAACTCCTATAATTCCCAGTTAGCATAGTTATTGGAGGGGGGGTAGGGGGCAGTTTGGGGAAGGCTGAATTTGGCCTCTATTTTGGTGATATGTAAGTGGCCACCTTAGGAACTTCTCCAGAGATGCCGGGGGTGTCTGGGGTATCTCTGGTGTCAAGGAGCCCCATAGGTCCTTCGGACTTTGTGACATCAGGGCTTTCATGTGAGGATAAGACATTGACCTGGTATGCATGTAAGGACAACCCAGAGTGGGTTGTTGTTGAATCATGGGTTGTCGATATGTGAGAACCCTACACTATGGCTTGACTATGGGTTGTTAACCATGAACAACCCGAGAAGAGAACCTATGGTTTGTTGTTCGGTTGTGAACTCTGGGTTGTTCATGGTTAACAACCCATAGTTAAACCATAGCCCAGAATTCGCATGTAATGACAACCCATGATTCAATGACAAGCCATACTCGACCTGTACACTGAGTTATTGTTATGTGCAAATGAGGCCATTCTGCTCGGATTGCTGCTGTGGGCAGTAATACAAATCTGTCACTATAAGCAAAGGAGGAATGGCAGCATTTGATGCTCCAGCACCCTAGCTATGTGGCTGCGCTTCCTGGCTCTTTTTTTGGTCTGGCAAAATGCCCCACCTCTTTTTAAAGCAGTCTGACATAGTATGTGCCTAGGTATGTTCCCCCCACCCCCAGCAAAACCGCTTTCCTTCTTTTCCTGACAAAGCCTGTGTGCTTTTAACTGCTGCTGGATGGGCAGACAGCAATTCAACAGGTGCAGCTTCCCATTGAATTGTGGTGTTATCTGTACCTGTTGTGTTTCTGCATGTCTCAGAGAGTTGCTGTCAGGGAGGAAATGGTTGTGTATTGGAAAATGGATTGTATGAATGGAAACATTTGCAGCTTCCTCCCAGCGCTGGGTTTCCTAAACTGTGACTCTCCTGTCCATCGCTGGTTTTCCTTGGCATACCTTGCTTTCCACAGGCTCAGTAATACAGCTTCCTCCAGCCTGAGCCTCAACTCCGAGTTTTAACCCCCTTCTCTTGGTCCTCACCCTAATCCCTAATCTTTCCCTATTTCTCTGTGCTAATCCTATAAACCCTCCATTAATCCTATCTGTCTAGTTCTGTCTCCATCACCCTTCTCTGTCTTTATGTGCATGGTGCCGGGGGTGGGTGGGTGGGAAGGAGGAGGAGGAGGCAGAGATACATCAAAGGAGGTAGCATTTCCGTATATTCTGGCTGTAGTACTTTAAAGGGCCAACAGCCACTCCCCCCCCCACGCCCTCTGTGCATGTGGCTGTGTACTACTGCTGGTACCTATTTGGCTAGAAAAGTTCAGATTGTTTTGCTTGGAAAAAGGATCCGATGACTTCTGCTAATATGCAGGGAACGTAAAAGCTCTGGAGTATCAGATCAAATGTGTATCTCAGGGGTGGGAAACACACTGGCCTCATGCGGGGCCCCTGGCTGTTTTTTCTTGAGAATATTAATGGTATTGTATATTTGCAAAATTTAATATAATATATACTTTAAAACATTCAGCGAACGAGGTAGTGTGATTGCACAAGACAAGTCTCGTCTGGAAGCACCTTCTGTGATAATGACAAACCATGGTTTCTTGTTACAAAAATGAGCAGTAGTGAACTGTGGACTTCCTCCTCCCCTCTTCTTTTTACACAAAAGTAATTTGCCCCTCACACTAGGATCATATACCATAGTCTGATCATGGTTTGTAGGCCAATTAGTTTCCCACATTTGGGCAAATAATAGTTAGCCACAGGTTTGAAATAGGAGTATCTAATTTCCTCTCCTCACATGCAAAGGACGGGGAGGCGGAAGATTGCTGCTTGTTCTCATAATGGCAAAACCATGGTTTGTCATTACATTTGCCACTAAATCACTTCTCAGGATTGTTCTCATGATAGCAAACTATGTTTTCCCACCATTAGATTTGTCCTTCTGTTACTCGTTAGGGTTGTTCTCATAACGGCAAACCATGGTTTGTCATCAGATTTGTCATTCAGTCACTTGTTAGGGTTGTTCCCATAATGGCAAACTATGTTCCTAAGAAGCACCCACCCACCCACCCACCTACCCCCACCCACCCCCACTTTCAGCATCCCCCTTCCCCGGTGCACACTCTCCCTTCCTCTAGGTTACCCCTAAAATCAGGAGCAGCTGGGGACCTCGGTGAGCACAAAGGGAGGCGTCCATGGGCACTATGTTTGAGAACCATTCATAGATGATATAAACACCTCTGTACCGGCCCTTTCCAGCATGCGCTGGACCAATGATTTTGGCATGGTACACTTTCACATGGCACATCAACAGGGAGAATAGAAAGGAAGCTCATACTGGAATGGACATGGTTTAGGAGCCCCCTATTCTGAAATCAGAGCAGATTAAATGCATCTTCATCCGTGTGTTCATTTCCCTGTTCAGAGAGCCTGGATGGAAGAGCGCTATGGGAAGCCAGTCTGACCTAGCAACGCAGGGAGATGGCTTACTATACGTGGTCCACCTAGCCCAGCATTGTCAACACTGACTGAAAGCAATGGCTCTCCAGGGTTTCAGGCAGGGGATTCTTTTCTAGCCCTACCTGGAAATGCTGGGATTGAACCTGGGACATTCCGCCTGCAGAGCTTGTGATCTATCCTTTTGCTGCAGGACCTCCAACAACTTGGAGGGAGAGTGATCCATAAATGTAATAAATAACTTTTTAAAATGTTTGCTTTTAAGGTAAGCAGATCATGTGTAATTCATATCGCTGACCTCTTCTGGACCCACGTAGAACTGCTCTGCAGTGTTTCTAGCTTTCAGCGATAGAGATCTTGCAGAATCCCCCAGCAGTCCCCATTGCTTCGTGCGACATCGTGGCAACAGATAATTTTGTCTTTGCCTGTTGAAAACAACTCCCACACCCGCCTACACCCATAAAGAAAACTGCGTGGTGGGAGCTCGGGGTGGGTTGGTGGGTCACGGTTTATCCTTTTTGAAAATGCTACGAAGTCAAATATTAGTAAAAATTCCCAAAGTTTTGGGAGGACTCAGGATAAGTTATTATTTAATTATTTATTCAAAGTATCCCATTCCTGAGCCAAAAATGCTACTGGAGCGGCTTTTGTATAACCAGTTAAGACAGTCTCTGCCCACAGGCTTGCAATCAAAGAAGACACAACATACAAGGCAAAAGCGATGCGGAGGGGAGAGGAAAAATGTAATAGTCTTTGAGCGGAGAATTATTATTATTATTATTATTATTATTTATTTATTTCATTTCTAGCCCGCCTCTCCATCCAGATCGAGGCGGGGAACAACACCAAATATAAATATAAAACAATAAAATAGATAAACCGTTAAAACAGATAAAAACAAATACATTATTAAAAACATCTTAAAATTAAACTGGATAGGCCTGCCGGAAGAGAACAGTCTTCACGGCTTTCTTAAATTCCAGAAGACTGCTAATTTGTCGAATCTCCTCCGGCAGGTCATTCCACAGCCTGGGAGCGGCAGAAGAGAAGGTCCTCTGGGTAACACTCGTCAGCCTAGTTCTGGCTGACTGGAGTAAATTCTTCCCAGAGGACCTGAGTGTGCGGGGCGGATTATACGGGAGAAGGCGATCCCGCAGGTAACCTGGACCCAAACCATGTAGGGCTTTAAAGGTAATAACCAACACTTTATACGTCGCCCGGAAACTAATGGGCAGCCAGTGGAGTGATTTTAAGATTGGTGTTATGTGGTCACCCCTAGGTGTACCGGTGACCAACCTGGCTGCCATATTTTGAACTAATTGAAGTTTCCGGACTAGGCACAAAGGTAGCCCTATGTACAGCGCATTGCAGAAGTCGAGCCTCGAAGTTACCAGTGAGTGCACTACCATCTTTAGGTCTTCCAACTCTAGGAAGGGGCGCAGCTGGCGTATCAGCCGAAGCTGATAGTAGGCACTCCTGGCCGTCGCATCTATCTGGGCTGTCATCTGGAGCGACGGATCCAGGAGTACCCCCAAGCTGCGAACACAGTCTTTCAGGGGGGGTGTAACCCCATCCAGAACTGGTTGACACACCTCCAGACCCAGGTTGTGGCCTTTGACAGCAAGCACCTCCGTCTTGTCTGGATTCAGCTTCAGTTTGTTTTTCCTCATCCAGCCCATTACCGCCTCCAAACATTCATTCAGAGGAGACACACTATCCTTAGCTGACGATGTTGTCGAAGGCACAGAGAAATATATTTGGGTGTCATCAGCGTACTGATAGCACCCCGCCCCATGCCTCCGGATGATCTCTCCCAGCGGTTTCATATAAATGTTAAACAGCATTGGGGAAAGGATGGCACCTTGTGGTACACCACATAGCAGCTCCTTCTTTGAAGAGCAGCTATCCCCAAGCATTACCATCTGGAACCTGCCCGAGAGATAGGACCGGAACCACTGAAGCACAGTGCCCCCGATTCCCAATCCCCTCAGGCGTTCCAGAAGAATACCATGGTCGATGGTATCGAAAGCCGCTGAGAGGTCCAGGAGTACCAACAGGGACACACTCCTGCCTGCCTCCTGGCCTCGCTGCTACCACCACTACCACCAGCCTCTAGAGGATTTCAGCCTGGCAGACTGCCACTCTTTGCAGGACCAGGCTCCCAGGTACTGAGCCAGCTGCTGTGGACAATTACATCAGTCCCCCTCCCTTCCTGGGAGGGATATTTAAGCTGCTGGCTGAGGGGGCCTGGGAAAGCCATCAACCTGCAGGAGAGGGAGGCCTGCCGGAGGAGGAGGAGGAGGAGGAGGAGGAGGAGGAGGAGGAGGAGGAGGAGGAGTGTGCCTGCCTGCCTGCCTGCCTGCCTGCCTGCCTGCCTGCCGGCTTTCTGTTTTTGTGTTTGGTTGTTTTTTGTTTTTTTGTTTGTTTGTTTTTTCCCCTTTCCCCAGGCTTGAGCTATGTGCCTGGGAGGGAGGATACAGGGCCAGGTGAGGGGATCTGAGGGGAGCACAATCAGGGTAGTGACGGGTAGAGGGAGATATGGCGTTGTGAGGAGGACTTGCCAGGTTAGGGAAACAAGGCCCAGACAGTTAATGGCTGTGCCTTGTTCCAGTTCCCCTCACACCCACAGGCTTGTTGGTTGCCTTATCAGCCAGCCCTCAGGCCTCCGGGTGCTGCTTTTAAATGCCAGATCAGTGCATAATAAGATCTCCCTCATCCACGATTTAATTATGGATGAGGCAGCCGATCTGGCATGTATAACCGAGACCTGGGTGGGAGAGCAGGGAGGAGTTAGTCTCTCCCAGTTATGCCCACCGGGGTACTTGGTTCAGCATCAGGGTAGACTTGAGGGCCGGGGAGGGGGGGTTGCTGTGGTCTATAGGAATTCCATCCCCCTCTGTGGGCTCCCTGTCCATGCGACTGCTGGTCTGGAGTGTTTGCACCTTGTGTTGGGCCAACGGGACAGATTAGGGATTCTGTTGGTGTACCGCCCACCCCGCTGCTCAACAGACTCCCTAGCTGAGCTGACAGAGGTGGTCTCTGGTGTACTGTTGAGGTCCCCCAGACTCTTGGTTCTGGGGGATGTCAACATTCATGCCGAGGGCACTTTATCTGGGGCAGCTCAGGATTTCATGGTTTCCATGACAACCATGGGACTGTCCCAACATACCATCGGCCCAACGCATGTAGCAGGGCATACTCTAGACCTGGTTTTTTCAACTGGACATGGAGATGGGGATCTGAAAGTGGGGAACTTTACATCAACCCCTCTGTCATGGTCAGATCACCACCTGCTGAGGTTTAGACTTACAGTGGCTTCTCCCCTCTGCAAGGGTGGGGGACCCATTAAGATGGTCCGCCCCCGGAGGCTAATGGATCCAGATGGTTTCCAGAGGGCTCTGGGGAGTTTTCCGGCTGATAGGGCTGGCTCTCCTGTCGAAACCCTGGTCGATCTGTGGAATGCAGAAATGACCCGGGCAGTTGACACGATTGCTCCTGAGCGCCCTCTCCTGTGTAGAGCTCGAACGGCTCCGTGGTATACCCCAGAGCTGAGAGTGATGAAACAAAACAGGAGACGGCTTGAGGGCAGATGGAGACGAACTCCTGATGGATGCAATCAAACACTGGTAAGTGCTTATGGTAAGCTGTATTCAGGGGCAGTGAGGGCAGCAAAAAAACAATACTTTGCTGCCACTATTCAATCATCAACCTGCCGCCCAGCGGAGCTTTTCAGAGTTGTCCGGGGGCTTTTACATGCTGGCCCCAAGGACATGGTAGAACCATCTAAGGCCCGCTGTAATACATTTGCTGGGCACTTCCAGAATAAAATCTCTGGCATCCGTCAGGACTTAGACTCCAGTGTTATAGCAGATGAATCTAGTGAGGTATCCAGAGCACAGGCTTGTCCTGTTTTCTTGGATGAGTTTCAGTTGGTGCAGCTCGAGGATGT
Source organism: Anniella stebbinsi (assembly GCA_029215795.1). NCBI lineage: Eukaryota > Metazoa > Chordata > Lepidosauria > Squamata > Anniellidae > Anniella > Anniella stebbinsi. Next base: position 3,707,030 of record JARDYH010000007.1, on the reverse strand, counting down.
TGACAAGGTGCTTGGACAGGTTCGTGCAACCACTTCCATATTGGATCCTTGCCCCTCTTGGCTAATAAAAGCTAGCAGGGATGGAACAACTGGCTGGGCCAGGGAAGTGATTAATGCCTCTTTGCAAGAGGGAGTGGTCCCAGGCCTCCTGAAAGAGGCGGCAGTGAGACCACTCCTAAAGAAATCTTCCCTGGACCCTGAAAATCTTAATAACTACAGGCCAGTAGCAAATGTTCCATTCCTGGGCAAGGTCCTGGAACGGGTGGTTGTGAGCCAGCTCCAGGCACTCTTGGATGAGACTGATTATCTGGATCCATTTCAGTCGGGTTTCAGGCCTGGTTTTGGTACGGAAACAGCCTTGGTCGCCCTGTATGATGACCTATGTCAGGAGAAAGACAGGGGGAGTGTGACTCTGTTGATTCTCCTTGATCTCTCAGCGGCTTTCGATACCATCGACCATGGTATCCTTCTGGGACGACTGGCTGAGTTGGGAGTGGGAGGCACTGCATTGCAGTGGTTCCGCTCCTACTTGGTGGGTCGGCTCCAGAAGGTGGTGCTTGGGGAACATTGCTCGGCCCCGTGGATTCTCCAGTATGGGGTTCCGCAGGGGTCAGTGTTGTCCCCCATGCTGTTCAATATCTACATGAAACCGTTGAGTGCAGTCATCCGGAGTTTTGGAGTGCGTTGTCATCAGTACGCTGATGACACGCAGCTCTATTTCTCCTTTTCATCTTCATCAGGTGAGGCTGTGGATGTGCTGAACCAGTGCCTGGCTGCGACAATGGACTGGATGAGGGCTAATAAACTGAAACTCAATCCAGACAAGACTGAGACGCTGTTGGTGGGTGGTTCCGCTGACCGGATGGAGGGTGTTCAACCTGTTCTGGATGGGGTTGCACTCCCCTTGAAGGAGCGGGTTCGTAGCTTGGGGGTTCTCCTAGAACCATCTCTGTCCCTTGAGGCGCAGGTGGCCTCAGTGGCACGGAGTGCCTTCTACCAACTTCGGTTGGTGGCCCAGCTACGTCCCTATCTGGACAGGGATAACCTGGCTTCAGTTGTCCATGCTCTGGTAACCTCCAAGTTAGATTACTGCAATGCACTCTACGTGGGGCTGCCTTTGAAGGTGGTCCGGAAGCTGCAGCTTGTGCAAAATGCAGCGGCCAGATTGATAACTGGAACCAGTAGGTTCGAACGTATAAGACCTACTCTGGCCCGCTTGCATTGGCTGCCTGTATGTTTCCAAGCCCGGTTCAAGGTGCTGGTTTTAACCTATAAAGCCTTACACGGCTTGGGACCACAATACCTGATGGAACGCCTTTCCCGACATGAACCTACCCGAACACTACGTTCAACATCTAAGGCCCTCCTCCGAGTGCCTCCTCCGAGGGAAGCTCGGAGGTCGGCAACAAGAGAGAGGGCCTTCTCTGTGGTGGCTCCCCAATTGTGGAACGATCTCCCTGACGAAGCCCGCCTGGCGCCAACATTGTTATCTTTTCGGTGCCAGGTCAAGACTTTCCTCTTCTCTCAGGCATTTGGCAATATCTGAGGAGCCTGGGGTTGTTTTGTTTTGTTTTTGTAGTTTTTTTGAAGTGTTCAAGTGGTTTTAAATGTACAGATTGTGTGTATGTTGTATGTTTTTGCTGTTTTAATTTTTGTATATTGTTTTTAATTGTTTTTAATCCTATGTAAACCGCCCAGAGAGCTTCGGCTATGGGGCGGTATACAAATGTAATAAATAAATAAATAAATATATAAATACTCAGGCGTAGATCATCCACTAAGGCGACCATAGCAGTCTCAACTCCGTATCCTGCCCTGAAGCCGGTTTGAAATGGGTCTAGAAAATCTGTATCATCCAAAACTGCTTGGAGTTGGGAGGCAACAGCCCTCTCGATCACCTTGCCCAAAAATGGAAGATTTGATACTGGCCTGTAGTTATTAAGGTCCAGAGGGTCCAGGGAGGGCTTTTTTAGAAGCGGCCGTACTACCGCCTCTTTTAAACATGTTGGAAAACTCCCCTCCCTGAGAGATGCATTAATAATACATTGTAGATGTGATCGAACTGCATCTCCTCCCTGGACAACAAGCCAAGAAGGACAGGGATCGAGAGGGCAAGTCGTCGTCCTCACTTGTCCAAGCAGCTTGTCCACGTCCTCAGTACTCACCAACTGAAACTGATCCAGTGTAATTCCACTCGCGGAGTTACTGGACACTCCATTGTCAGCTTCTGCTATAATGATGGCATCTAAGTCGGCTCTTATCCGAGAGATTTTATCTGTGAAATGGTCATTAAAGGCATCACAGCGAACTGCCGAAGGCTGTAAAATCGGGTTCAGGGGGGAAGGTGCCTGAGTTAGACCCCTCACCACCCTGAACAGTTCTGCTGGACGCGAATTCGCAGACGCAATGCGTGCAGAGAAGAAAGCTTTCTTCGCTGCACGTATTGCCACTCCATAGGAACGAAGATGTTTTCTATGTCGTGTCTTGTCAGATACAAGTCGAGTTTTCCGCCATCGTCGCTCCAGTTGTCGTCCTTCCCGCTTCAACTCCCTGAGTTCTTCAGTATACCAAGGTGCCCGATTAGGAGCGGGTCGGAGAGGACGTTTGGGGGCGATCGTGTCGATAGCCCTAGTTAGATCTTGATTCCAACTGTTAACCAGGGCTTCTACAGGATCGTCGATGATACCAGCCATAGAACCCTCTAAGGCTTTCTGGAATCCAAGAGGATCCATCAGCCTTCGAGGGCGGACCATCTTAATCGGTCCGCCACCCCTGCAGGGGCGGGTGGTAGCCGTGATACTAACCCTGACCAGAAAATGGTCTGTCCATGACAACACGGAGGTATTTAGCACCTCCGCCCACAGATCTGTCTGTTCGGAACTGAAAACAGCATCGAGAGTGTGACCTGCTGAATGTGTAGGTCCAGAGACCAATTGGGATAGGCCCATGTTTGTCATGGATGCCATGAACTCCCGAGCTGCACCTGACAAACTGGTCCCGAATGGGATGTTGAAGTCGCCCAGGACCAAAAGCCTGAGCGAATCCAACACCAGCTCCGAGACCAGTTCCGTGAGCTCGGCCAGGGAGTCTGATAGGCAGCAGGGTGGCCGGTACACTAACAGAATCCCTAGTCTATCCCTGGTCTTCAGACTCAGGTACACACACTCGATGTGATTCAATTCACGGACAGGAAGTCTGGTCAGGTTAAGGTTATCCTTGTAAACCACAGCTACTCCGCCCCCCCGCCCACTTTCCCTCACCTGCTCACTGACACAGTACCCAGCTGGGAGGGCCTGGACCCATGTCGGGCCACTGTCATCTCCCAGCCAGGTCTCTGTGAAACATGCCAGGTCGGCCTTCTCATCTAGAAGAAGATCATGGATGATGTTTGTTTTATTTTTAACCGACCTGGCATTACATAGGAGCAAAGAGAGGTTTTGTGGGTGGCCTGGTTCATTCTCCAAGATCCCCGGGGTAGCAGGGCGACTGGAAGGTAAGATAGGTGTTAGATATCTATCTCTCCTTCCCCTGTAACGGCATTTCGCCCTGCTATCGCTATATCTCCCTTTGCCCTGCACAACACAAATTGCCACTCCCTGACACATTCTAACTGACGTTCAGCTGGCTCCAATGTTGTCACTCCAGCCTCTGTTCAGCCCAGGCTTCTCAGGAGGAGCGTGGGGGAGGGGAAGGCTATGATGTCCTGCTTGCCTCTTTCTTTTCCTCTCCACTCTGCTGGCTCGTAGTGACATCTTGTGTGCCTGAGACCAGGGACAAGATGGGGGTGTGCCACCACTCAGCTTTAGTGCTCAGCTAACCCATGGCTTTTAGAAATGCTATAAATTCAAACGTTAGTAAAAAAATTGAATGTTTTGGGAAGAAGGACCCAGAAAGTACAGTTGCCTGTATTTCCCCCGATCAATATGTATAAACACACACAACCGGAAACACCTGCACACGCTCCTTTTACATGTTGAAGAATTTGTATTTTTACTTTCAATAGGTAAAGACCAATTTTATTGTAGATGTTCCATGGAACTGTTATAGACTAAGATTTATAATTAGTGAATTCCTTTGTTTCTTTAATGAGTTTGATTTATTATGATATGTTTTCTTCTTTTTGTTGCCTTTATTTCGTTAACCTTATTTCAAATCAAATCAAATTTCATGATAAAAAAATATTTTATTATTTATTTATTTTTTGCACTGATATCCCACCATTTTTCCTCCAAGGAACCCAAGGTGGCATACAGAATCCTCCTCCTCTCCATTTTTATCCTAACAAGAACCACCCTGTGAGGTAGGTTAGGCTGAGAGTCTGGGACTCGCCCAAAGTCACCCATTGAGCTTTCATGGCCAAGTGGGGACTAGAACCCAGATCTCCCAAGTCCCACTCCAACACTCTAACCACTACACCACACTGGCTAATGGCTAAGGATCTGAGCCTCAGAGTCCACCTGAGCTGCTATCATCAACCTGCTAACCAAATCCCCTTTCCTTTCCTGCCTCTTTGCTTGCAGGAACCTACCAGGGTCAGTGGGCTGGCGGGATGCGCCAGGGATACGGCGTCCGGCAGAGCGTCCCGTACGGTATGGCTGCAGTTATCCGGTCGCCACTAAGGACCTCAATCAACTCTCTGCGCAGCGAGCACACCAATGGCACGGCCCTTCACCCCGATTCTTCCCCCGCCATAGCAGGAAGCCCCGCCATTTCTCGAGGGGGATTTGTCCTGATGGCGCACAGCGATGCAGAGATCCTCAAGAACAAGAAAAAGGGCATCTTCCGGCGGTCGCTGCTGAGCGGGCTCAAGTTGCGCAAATCCGAATCCAAGAGTTCATTGGCCAGCCAACGGAGCAAGCAGAGCTCTTTCCGCAGCGAGGCGGGCATGAGTACCGTCAGCTCCACGGCCAGCGACATCAACTCCACCATCAGCCTTGGTGAGGGCGAGGCAGAGCTGTCCGTCATCGAAGATGACATCGATGCCACCACCACCGAGATCTACGTGGGCGAGTGGAAGAATGACAAGCGGTCGGGGTTCGGGGTCAGCCAACGCTCGGACGGGCTCAAGTACGAAGGGGAGTGGGTGAATAACAAGCGCCACGGGTACGGCTGCATGACCTTCCCGGATGGCACGAAGGAAGAGGGGAAGTACAAACAGAACATTCTCGTCAGTGGCAAGAGGAAAAACCTTATCCCGCTGAGGGCCAGCAAGATCCGCGAGAAGGTGGACCGCGCCGTCGAGGCGGCGGAGCGTGCCGCCACCATCGCCAAGCAAAAAGCGGAGATCGCTGCTTCCAGGTAAGGCTGCGCCCATTGCTTTGCCGGCTTGATGGAGGATGAGAAGGAGGAGGCGTATTGACGGTTCCCACTATTGAAGGAGTGGGGTGATTGTGGCATTCCACCACTGGCTGATGATGAAATACGCTCTAGTAGTATTTCTCTGTACAGATGAGACCATGAGGTGGAACCAAGGCCAGGATAATTAGCATGCTCTGCAAGATAGACGGCAGGGCCGCTATTGAGTTGGCCCCCAGCATGACAAGTACTGGAGAGTTTTCTAGTGTGGAGGCCAGGACAATAGTTTTCTTTGCACTGTCGTTCTAATAACAGCTTGAAGTGTTATTTTAATTGGTGTGTTTTTCAGCACTGTAACCTGAATTCGGGTCAGTTCAGTTTGGCTGTTTTGTGTCGGAGCACATAATAATTGTTCCTTGGTCATGAGTCAGGAGGGTAACAAAGATTCCAACTGGAAGGCGGTGGGGTGGAAGAGGAAATGCACAGGACATTGAGAGCCTGTCCAGCATGAGTGAGAGAAATATTCTCAACAGATCAAGGTGAGGTAGATAGGAGTGGGGAAAATATAGATCAGTCAGGGTGGAGAGTTCTGGCTCAACCTATGGAGATGCCTCTGTCTGAATCGTCTTCATGGCTGAAGTGTGATTGAAGGATCACCACATTTGGGGTCCAGAATGTGTTTCAGTATATGGTTCCCATGTGCTTTAATCTGGCTCTAAAGCAAGGGTGTTGAGCCTCAGGTCCTGGAGTCCCAATCTATCCCACTGGAGTTCTTCAGTTGGCCCCACCCACTTTCATGGCCCCACCCACTTTCCCACGACCACAGATTGTTCGGTAGCTTTCCAACTTTTTCACAGTCCCCCCCTTAAGGCTACGGGCAGCAAGAGCTTTAAACTATCATATGCTGTTAATTTTGGCCCTACTCTCTTTGCCTGTGACTCACCCCTTTTGCCCCACCCATTTCTAGAATGCAGCCCCTGACATCTTCTCTGAAATGGAATCCAGCCCCTGTGCTGAAAGCGCTCTGCACCCCTGCATTAGGGTCGGTAGATGCGAGTAGTAATGTACAAAATCATGGCTTTGGATGGGGTTGGAGGCCAAGGTTCGAATCCTCCCTTGGCCACGAAACTCCGTGGGAGGCTCTGGTGATGGTGAGTCACCAACTCCCAACATGGCTTACCTCAGTATAGTCGTCGCGAAAATAAATGAGGTGGGTGTTATGTGTAAAGCATTTGGCATACGGTGCAGTGTTCTGAAAATGATAAATAACAATCAGAGATCACAGCTTGTAAAATCCAAACCAAAAAAGTAATTCCCGACATATTTTGCACTGATATGAAACTTGGTTTCTAGAATGAATAGGTTCTGTGGTTCAGGGTGTCTAGAATTCATATTCCTGGAATCCAAAGGATTTCCAGAAAACCGGGAAAATCCCTGGTGCCTTGTTGTCCAGGTGCCTAATATTAGATTCCTGTGCCGAAATATATATGTCTTTTTGTTTCCCATCCTTGCCAAGGGATGGTATCTGTAAATGAGATCCTGGGTCTGGGAATTTGAAATATATTTCCAGTCCGGAGAGCAGACTAGCACTTGCCTAGAACGGAGAGCGACATCATGGATCTTGGCAGGAGCTTGTGAACATCCCCAATTCTCTCCGCCTCGATTTCAGGCAGGCCTTTGATTACAGTCCCAAATTTTGGCCTCTTTTCAGGCCACAGCTCATCCTTGCCAGAGAGCGAGGAGTTCTCGAACTCAGAAAAATTCCTGCACACCGTGGGAATGCACAGAGAGTTTCTGCCCAAACAGAGGAGCCTTTCCAATCACCATCATTGTTATAATTGCCCACCAACTCCCCTGGGACTCACCCAGTTTTACTCCTATCATATAATGACACAGATATTTGAGATTTAATTACATTTTTAGCAACAACAACCACCAAAAAAGCTGTCTCTGCTGTGGAGCCTCGTTCTGTTTTTCTTTTTCTTTCTTCGATAGGTGTGTTTACACCTCCCTGCTGCCTTTCAGCATATGCTGGAGCAGAAGTCTTCAACTTTTCCCAAAACTCGCATCCCTGCTTTAAGCATAACCCACAACACGGGTCCTATGTTGTAGATTATGCTTAAAAAAACGGGGTCCTCTTTCCACATTTCTTCCTGCCTTTCTTCTGCTTCCTCTGTCTTTCTCAGCTCATATCTACACTTCCGCCCTACTGACTTTACAGTCATCCCTTCTCTCAAGTGGGAGTTGTTGTACGTGTGGGGGGTGGAAAAAGATCTCTAATAAGGAATTCATAGCAAACAACATTTTACCATCTTCCAGGATCTTTTTCTTGAGTGGGAATCCTTTTGACGCTAGTCCTATCGGTCTCCTCCTTTACGCCCTCTTTCGACCCGCCATTCTTTTCTACCTCTTGCAATGCAGCCCAAAGTCTATTCTTCTCATACGACTGTCCCTCTCTCTTCCTTTCCTTCTGTTCTTAAGATGAACCCCTGATCTTAAGAGAGGAACATCAACCGTCAAGTGCATGAAGGAGACAACAGGCTCACAGTCTTTTCAGGACATTGTAGCCCCCAAATGAAATCAAACAAGCCAGTGGGAGATGGTGGTAACCAGGTTGGGGGGGGGCATGTGTCCTATTTTACGGAGGATGGTCCTCTGTTTGAAGAGCTGTCAACAGGCAGTCTGCCTATGTGCACCAGTTGCTGGGGAACATGAGCAGGAGGGTGCTGGTGTACTCGTGTCCTGCCTGTGAGTTTCCCACAGGCAGCTGGTTGGCCAAGGTCTATCTAGTCCACAGAAAGCGGATCCAGGATGTCTCTTTTTCTTATGTGCTTATGACAGCCCTCTATTTGAAGGCGTCCTGTGTTTGAAGGGCTGACCAGTCCGGGCCCATTGTAAAGATCAAGAACTCTAAGAAAAGGAAGCAGAGGCCCTGAAGTTCCCCATCACCACTTAGCACCTGGACAGCACCTGTGAGCAGACACAGGTCATTCAGTCACTATCTAGTCCACCCCATTGAGATGTACTGTATTTCGATATAAATCATAGCAATTATTGCTAAAGGTGCATCTGTACACAGAGATCAGCATCTATGCAAACCTTATTCAACTCTCCATCCCCTTTTGTCCTTTTGGTTTGGTTTTGATGATGATGCGATTCCTTTTTTCTTTTCTTTTTGGAGATGCATAAGCAGCCAGCCTAGCTTGTATGGAAATCTAGCCTCTGTCTAAACTCTTGCCCAGAAGGAAGAATAGGCCAAGCATGGAGAAAAGGCCCCTCCTCAGCTCCAAAGGTAGTCCCTTTGGCATCCTAGGACGACTCCTTTGCAGGGAAGTTTGCTCATCATAACAGTGCAAACCCTCTCTTATTTTTTCTGAATGGGACTGAAAGAAACGAAGAAGGGAAGTGAGGAGGGGTTGGGGGCCCATCCTGGCCTAACTGGATTAGATTAATTGTATGTTTCAATCATGTAGAAGATTCAAAACCCTTTATCAGAAAGCCTGCCAGCTCCCTTATCTGCAGATGTGAATGAACCCTGTGGGCATGTTACGCCGGCTTGCACGTTTGATGGGGTTAGTGAGGATGTAAAAAAAATTATCGTCAAAAGCTAGAGAGAAAACAGACTGAGGAACGTGACTGAGGAGAGGCATCTCTCCTTGTGGCTTTTGAGCTCTATATGGATCATGCACAGATGGATTTCTCATGGTGGCATTGCTGGGGCATGTGCATTTGGTGGCAAAATTCAAAGCCTATCAAAGGAAGTTATGGCTTATTATTATTATTATTATTATTATTATTATTTCTATACTGCCCAGTGCCCAAAACAGTCTGGGTGGTTTACAACAATTCATAAAAATACCAAACACAACATAATAAAAATGTCTAAAAAATTTAACATAGGAACATTGGAACAATATAAACAGCTAAAACAATTTAAATAAACAATTTGTACCCGGATAGCAGACCGGTCAGGTACACAGGTCTCTTGGTCAGTGTGATGTATTGTATTCCTTTTTACATTGTAGTTATTATTTCTATATGTTTCAGTTAACATATGCAAATCTTATTTCTTTATTTATCATTATTTTATTATTTCATTTATATCCCGCCTTTTTTCCTCCAAGGAACCCAAGGTGGCGTACATAATCCTCCTCTTCGCCATTTTATCCTCACCACAACAGCCCTGTGAAGTAGGCTGGGCTGAAAGTCTGTGACTGGCCCAAAGTCACCCAGTGGGTTTCCATGGCCGAGTGAGGACTAGAATCCGGACCTCCCGACTCCCAGTCTGACACTTTAGCTGCTACACCACACTTATGTGAATTCTTGTCCTCTTTTGCCCCCTTTGTGGGGAGCGGGGTGACACCTTCTCTCATTTTTGGCCCCAGAGCATGGGACCTTGGACAGGGTTGCCCTTTTCCTTGCTACACTCTGCAAAAAAAGAAAAAAAGAAAAAGGCAGGAAACGTCAATGGGACCTTGGCATAAGCATAACAGACCGGACTACGTTGTGTTGTTGAGATGGAGATATAGGGCTAATCTCAAAAGCAGAGACGATGGAGATAGAATCAAGAGACCCGAGAGATGCTGAACTATTCCCAAGCCTTGTCTCCACTGCTCTTGAATGGATGGAGCAAATAAGGATGGTCCTTTATGGCTTTCTCGTTGGAAAAGAAGGGAACGGGGGAGGAGGAGTGGAGAAGCGCTTAATGGACGTGAGCTGCGCATGAGCAACAAAAATGTAAATAGCATGTTTTCCTAGGGGCTTTCCTCCTGATCGCTTGGAGTATGGCCCAGCCGCCTTCTTGCCTGCACTTTCAGCATCCACAGCAGAGAACCCTTCCCCCCCCCCCCCCCCGTTCTCTCACTGGTGCATGCCCAATAGCTGAGATGTACCCTTTTGCAGATGGAGGGTGAAGAAGGGGTGAGCAGCAGTAGCAGCAGCAGCAGCAGCAGCCCCCCTGGCCTTGTGAACCAGCCTTCAGTTAGGAACAGTAACAACTCAGGGCCCCTCGTCGTCTGACTCTTGGGGCTCTTCCACAGGACTCGTTTTCAGTGCTTCTGTGTTTTAGCTGGATGCATTGGTTAGCTGCTTTTAAAAATCCTGCCGGATGTGTGCTCCTAAACATCAATCCCAATATGCTAAAAATAAGGGATAGGGGAAGGTTGTTGTTGGTGTTGGGGTGTGTGTGTGTGTGTGTGTGTGTGTGTGCGTGTGTGTTTTCAATCCTGCAACTAACATAAGAACACATGAACATCAGAAGAACCCTGCTGGATCAGACAAGGGTCCATCTAGTCCAGCATTCTGTTCACACAGTGGCCAACCATCTGCCCAGAGGAAACCCACAAGCAGGACATGAGTGCAACAGCACCCTCTCACCCATGTTCCCCAGCAACTGATCTACAGGCAGACTGATACTGGAGGTAGCACACAGCTATCAGGACTAGTAGCCATTGATAGACTTCTCCATGAATTTGTCCAATGCCTTCGTAATGCCATCCAAACTGGCGGCCATCACCTTGCCTTGTGGTGGCGAATTCCATAGTTTAACCATGCACTGTGTGAAATGAATTCCTATTGAGCAGGGAATGTAAGGGTGCTTCCAGACAAGCCTTTTATAGGGGCCCCCTCCACAAGGATGCGCTTTTGCGCCCGGTTCGGGGATTATGCGCATTATCGCGGAGGCGCATTTACTCCTAATCCCTCTGCACGGGAGGCGGCGAGAGGCGGCGAAGCGCATTAACTGATGTCCAAAAAGCGCTTTACAAGAAGTTAACGCGCATAATCGCTTGTTCACACCGCAAAACTGCGCTTTAACGGCCGGAGCAAAATAAAAGTCGCTATTTAACGCGCATTCGATAATGCGCATAATCCGGGAGATAACGCGCCTCTACGCCCGTTTTGCGCTCCGCTGGTGTGGAGGTAAAATTTATAATGAGCCTTCAAAGAGCATTAAACCTCTCTTGTGGAGGTAGCCAGGGATGTCACCCTGCCTCGTTTACAGGATTTTACCAAGGGTCCAGATGTTGACCTCTTCTCCTCGAACCCCTCCCACATTTTCCCACAGCTGCACGACAAAGCCTTTGGACAGGTGAGAAAGTAATCATCAAGTATACATGTCCCCAAGCATGTGCAGAATGCATTCCCCCACTCAGTGTGCCATCACAACAGGCCGCCATGCCCTGAGGGTTAATGGGAAAGGCTGGCACCCAGGTGAACGTGAGGCTCCGCCTTTCTAATTTAAGAGATGTAAATACGGAACGAGGGGGAGGCTAGCTGTAGTGGACGGAGTGGGGGCGGCAGGGGGGAAGGAAGCCTGCTTCGTTTGGCCAGGATCCGTTTGGGGTTGTGTGTGAGGAAGGTGCTCCAGACCTCTTTAAGGTGAACTGGGTCAGGGCTAAACAGCATTCCAGAGCGTCCACCCAAGCGTGAAAGTTCATCTTTAAGGGAAACAGCAGCGGCAAGCCACAGCCTGCCCTGACCTATTTTAAATAGCGTAATGAGAGTGCCTATTAGCGCAGGCAGCAAAATGGGGTGGACGCAGCTGGTGGCTGTGAGCAGGGAGGGCATCCATTCATAATTCATGCGCCTCCTTGGTTTGTGAATGAGAATACGGAGGGCGATGCTATGGGATTAGTGCAGCCGCAGACGCCTCTTGGGGATGTGACCTACATTGTGCGTTAGCCGGCTGTCCTTCCCATAGGTGCAGCCATGGCTTGTTTTGACTCAGAGCTCAGGCCAGAATGATGACATAGCAGTGACCAACGTGTGCTGCTGAGCATGTGCAGAGTGCCTTTTATCAGCACCCAGCTCCTTCACATAGGAACCATCACCAGCGTTCCGGGGTGACTGCCAGTGACCGTTTGAGCTCCAGCGGCTGGCAGCCAGTGGAGACATTTCCATGTTATTCTTTTATTTATTTATTTATTTAATCGAATCGAATCTAGAATTATGTCTAGGCCAACTTGAAGGGTGGAACCCTCTCAAAGTGGCGTACAAGATAGAAACCACACAAAGTTGATACAATCAAAAATCCATAAGAACAGAGAACATTAAAATCAATAAAAACTAAAATTACCTGTGATACTATTGGCAATAAGTTGGGGACCAGGGCCAGCATCAAGGATAAGAATGGCCGGGCATCTGCCGAGGGCCCACAGCCCAGCAGGGTCCCCTGGAGTTGCTCCTCCTCTTCCCCATTGCAACCTGTTTCTTCACCAGCCTCTTCTTCTGGCCAAGGCAACGATGATGAGAAGGAGGAGCAGGAGATGCCCCACGGCCTGCGTGTTCCCTGGCTCTCTGCCTGTCAAGCAAACAAATGGTGGCGAAGATGAGAAAGAGGATGAGGAGCAAGAGCTGCTGGGGACCATGGTGGTGAGGAAGATTCACTGAGGGAGGGAAAGGGGAACACCCCATGCCTTCAGTACAAAGGGAACCCAAATGTTCTAACTTCACTTCTTCTCTGTCCTAGGCTGCCTCTACAAGAGGCATTTAAAGCTCTTTCAAGCGTCCCCCTTAGCTACAGATTGCAGCCATAAAGACACTACTCTTTATATAGATATTGGATCACTTTCTGAATGAGTGCAAATACTCTGGTTCTGGGGACTTTAGAATCCTGAGTGGGGGAAAGAGCAAGCTTAAATCAGCTTCTTTTGTATGCTCAGGAGAGATAGTGTCAGTGTTAACCCTTCCTCCCAGCATCTCCCAAAGGTGCCTTGGGAGTAAGAGAATCCATTGTTTCCATGTCTTGAGGAATGCAAAGAAAATGAATTTATTTGCTCCTCCTCCTCCTCCTCCTCCTCCTCCTCCTCCTCCTCCTCCTCCTCCCGACAAGGGTCAGATGATAACCGCAGTCAGATGCAATTAGGATCAGCTGTTGCTCCTTCCTGCATCTTCCCATCAAGCCATGTAGCTGGCAGGCTGGATAACACAGGGCTCTCCTCTCCCACTCATTTCTGGTGTGGACCCAGCTGTGTTTCTACCTCAGGGCTGGTGAAAGTTCTTTGAATGGCACAGAGTAAAACTGCCCTCTGTAGTTGGACTCCCACAATGCTGGGAAGGACTGCAGTGGAAGAGACTGGCGGACGGCTCCAAACAATGATCTGTCAGGTATCTATTTAGCTGCTAGGATACCTGCTTTTAATAATGGTTGCATTATTATTATTATTATTATTATTATTATTATGCCCACTTTAACCACTTTGCTGAATTCTGGGAAGAAAATTATAATATTTATTTGGGCCATGCGTCTATCTAATATATATCTAATATATTAGATAGACCTATCTTACGTCAGCAAGAAACAGGTCTGGTGCCTGTGATCTTACGTATGTTTAGACAGAAAAAAGTCCTAGAGCTCCCCACATTCCCCAGCTAGCCATGCCACCAGCTTTGGTGAGCAAGAGCCCATGTCAACAGGTACCCACCTCTAGCCCACTAAAGCTGACCCTACCCCATGTTAATCTTTAAGAGGCCAAAGTAAAACACACTGGGGATACTTCAATATATGCTTTAAAAAAATCTTCCTTCTTTTCTCATTGGGGGGCAGCAACCCCCCGTCCCCGTGGTGAGCTGTTCTCTTAAGCGTCATCAAGGAGATCTAACTGCATCTGAGAAATGGTTGGAAAAATACCGACTTTTAGACCTATAGGCTTTTGGGTGGCCTGTTTACGCACCTCCCAAAAAAGGGGGCAATGCATCATCAAAAAAGAGGGCAGAGATTTGAATAATATTTGCATGGATGCTAATACATGTGTACGGATGCACATTTAGAAATGATTACTGCCATTGAAACCAAAACACAGGACGTTATTTATTTATTTATTTATTGCATTTTTATACCGCCCCATAGCCGAAGCTCTCTGGGCGGGTCACAAAAATTAAAACCATGAAATCATTTTAAAATATATAAAACAAGGCACAATCTAAAAACACAGAATAACATACAATATAAAAACACAACCAGAATAAAACCAAGCAGCAGGAATTAATACAGATTAAAATACTAATTTAAAACAGCAAGGATTAAAATTGAGTTAATTTAACTGTTAAACTACTGGGAGAATAAAAAGGTCTTCACCTGGCGACGAAAAGAGTACAAAGTAGGCGCCAGGCGAACCTCTCTGGGGAGCTCATTCCACAGCCGGGGTGCCACAGCAGAGAAGGCCCTCCTCCTAGTGGCCACCTGCCTCACTTCCTTTGGCAGGGGCTCACGGAGAAGGACCCCTGTAGATGATCTTAGGGTCTGGGCAGGTACATATGGGAGGAGGCGTTCCTTTAGATAACCTGGCCCCAAGCCGTTTAGGGCTTTAAATGTTAGTACCAGCACTTTGAATTGGGGCCGGACCTGGATCGGCAGCCAGTGAAGTTGGAAAAGGACTGGCGTAATATGGTCTCGTTGGCCAGTCCCCGTTAACAATCTGGCTGCCCTGTTTTGTACCAGCTGAAGTTTCCGGACCGTTTTCAAAGGCAGCCCCACGTATAACGCATTGCAGTAATCCAAACGAGAGGTTATGAGAGCATGGATAACTGTAGCTAGGCTATCTCTGTCCAGATAAGGGCGCAGTTGGTATATCAGCCTAAGCTGGTAAAAGGTGCTCTTTGCCACCGAGTTCACCTGTGCCTCAAGCGACAGTTCTGGATCCAAGAGCACCCCCAAACTACGGACCCGATCCTCTAGGGGGAGTGCAACCCCCTCCAGAACAGGGTGAACATCACCTCGCCGAACAGACGAACCACCCGCTAACAGTACCTCCGTCTTGTCTGTTGGAAAAATATCGACTTTTAGACCTATAGGCTTTTGGGTGGCCCGTTTATGCACCTCCCAAAAAAGGGGGCAATGCATCATCAAAAAAGAGGGCAGAGATTTGAATAACATTTGCATGGATGCTAATTCATGTGTACGGATGCACATTTAGAAATGATTACTGCCATTGAAACCAAAACACAGGACATTTCAATGTAGTATGGGGTGTCTCTTGGGGAAATGGGCAAGCATTCCAACAAGGTGGAATGAAGAAGAAGAACAGAACTCCATCACTCCCAGCCTGAGAGGAGCCTTCCTCCTCTTCATCTTTGCCCGCTTCACACGCCTGTGTTAACGAGCCACGGACACAGAATACAAAATGAGCGCTGCAGAATTTGTCTGTTAGCCACATACACCGAGGGCTGCTCCGTCTGGAATAAAAAGTCTTTGCCAACACATACACACACACACACACGCACATACACACACACCCCGACCTCTGCCCATCTGCTGTTCCATCACCTAGGGAGGAATAGCACGGCGCAGGATCATTTCCTCGTTTGCCTGTGCTCTCAGAGGGGACCCCGGAGAAGGAAATTGACAGGTACTGTCCAACCAAAGCATTTGGAGGTGCCTTTTTTTTCTGGGTCAGTTGTGGCTTTTTTTGCCCCAATCCTGGAGATTCTATGGCTCAGAACAGCCTTCCCCAAAGGGGATGTTGGGCATTGTAGTCCAAGACATCTGTGGGGGGGGGATGGACCAAGTAATGGAAGACTGGCTCAGAGATAGTTTCATGGCAAAGAGAGAGAGAGAAGTTTCATGGCAAAGAGAGAGAGAGAGAGAGTGGGGACTGAGGTGATTGGTTGTACAGCTGAGGCTGTACAAGGCGTTTGGTTGGGGTAGGGATATTGTTCATTCATCCACAATATTTATATGCTGCCTAATAACAAAGTTCTCTGGGAGGTTTACAGTAAGGCATACGATACAATAATAAACAATAAAATATAATCCAGGGAAAAGAGCAGGGGCCTCCTTAAGTAAATTCAGGGTCATGACGCATGACGGAGCATACCTCAGACCACAAGATGTGGGCACTACAACAGGGTAGGTTTTCCTAGGATGCACTGCTTGTAAACATCCCCTGCTTTTTCCTGCCCTCTGTGGGTCTCGTATACACAGCCGCATTTGGGGGGTTATAACACTGCTAGTATTCCACCAGAGTTGTTCACTCTCAATGGGAATATTTATTTCATTTTCTATGTAGAATATATTTATCCTGCTCCTCTACCAGAAAGGCTCTTGGAACGGCCGTTGGCAGGTGCCTGGCCTTGCCGACCCTTGTTGCTGGCCCTGCCCCAAATACACAACTAATTAACACTTCACTGTTACTAGTTGCATCTTGCAGTCCTGGCTCCAGGTTTGGAAGGTGGGAAGATGTTCACCGGCCTCTTGCTCTGGCCCAGACAATGGGGGTGTTGAGAAGGAGGAGGAGCTCTCACTGCCAAATTGCTCATAGAATCATAGAAGGGTATAGTTGGAAGGTGCCTGTAAAGCCATCAAGTCCAACCCCCTGCCTAATGCAGGAATCCACCTTAAAGCAGCCTTGATAGATGATTGTCCAGCTGCCTCTTGAAGGCCTCTAGGGTGGGAGAGTCCACGACCTCCCTAGGTCATTGGTTCCATTGTCATACCGCTCTAACAGTCAGGATGTTTTTCCTGATGTCCAACCGGAATCTGGCTTCCTGTCACTTGAGCCCGTTATTCCATGTCCTGCACTCTGATACGATGGAGAAGAGATCTTGGCCCTCCTCTGTGTGACAACCTTTCAAGTACTTGAAGAGTGCTCTCATGTCTCCCTTCAGTCTTCTCTTCTCCAGGCTAAACATGCCCACTTCTTTCAGACTCTCCTCATAGGGCTTTGTGTCCAGACGCCCGATCATCCTCGTTGCAAAGATGAGAAAGGAAAGAAGGAGTAAGAGCAGCTGGTGCCAATGATGGTGGAGAAGGTGGACTCCTGAGGGTCTCTTGCCGAAGGGACTTCCAAAAACTGGAGCCAGCACTGAGTAGAGGCCTTAGGAGAAAGGCTATTGAGCGAGGCGGACTAGTGATGGGACCAGCATGGCAAATCTTGTGTTCTTCTCTGTCCATACAACGAGGGCAAGCACTTTACTGTAGGATTGGGGGTGGGGGAACAATGCAATCAGACTTTTGCTCTGACCCACACTGCTAGGGGGTCCCACGAAGCTGTATGGGGGAGAGCGTGGCTGGAAGAGGAGCCATTTGGAGTGGAACATTCTGTCTTTGCCGTCTTTGGGTATTTTGAAACAACAGGGCCAGATGGATGCAGGCAGAAGTGGTGTGGCTGGGTAGCGAGACAGGAAGAAGGAGAAGTTGTCAGTGATTCAGCCTTGGCACTGGGCTGCTTTTCGGAGAAGGAGGGCACGGGGAGAGAGTAATGATGGGCAGAGCGCAAGGAGGCATGTTAGCCCTCCTTCCAGGATGCAGGCTGAGGCAATGGATACTGTTCTGCCGCCTCCTCCTCCTCCTCCTCCTCCTCCTCCTCCTCCTCCTCCTCCTCACCACTTGCTCGCTGCTGCTGCTGCTGCTGCTGCTGTGCTCTGTCAATCCTCCTCCACCCCCCGCCCAAAACAGTGCAGTTCAGATGGTCTCTCTTCTGCAGTGCCCTGAGCAAATATTCCTCCCATTCTGGTTAGAGTAGGATGCACCAGGGCAGAGCATTTCAGGCTAGGAGAAAGAGATCTGGGTGGAGATATTCTTCCTGTTTGAAGGATCAGGCTGAGATATATTCAAGGTTACCCTGCTAGAAAGGAGTGCAGTGCACTTGAACGGCGTCGGTTGCAATTATTTCTGGGCTTTCTAAAACTTCCCAGTTGCTATGGTATTGTCACCAATGTAACCCAGCCCGCGGAGCAGCTGGGTGATTTTAGATCCTGAACGTAATGGTCTTGGGAGGGCTTTGGGGGGCTTCCCAGTGTGTGGGGGGCATGTTTATTACTTCAGTTGTGAAGCGTACAACCAACATTTCTCTTCTCCCATTGCTCTCCTTGCTTTACAACTGCTGCTACGTTCCTGAAAAGTTAGAACAAAAGTGAAAAGCAACGTCAATTGGCCGACACTGATTTTAAAAAAAAGAATTCTGTGAGCGTGTGCCGTTTCACACTTTTAAAACTCACTTCAATCCTGGCACCGTCATGACTACAGGTGTTTTTGTCTGCTGCCCTGACGCTAAACATGTTTTCTTCGGAATAAGCACCACTTTGCTGTAGAAAAGGGTAAGATGGTTTTAAATTAAAGAATAATAAAATGAGTATTTCTAATCATGCACATGGCCAGCAGCCAGTTGCTCACAACTACAAAGTGTTAAAAATAATAAATAAGGGAAGGAAGGAAGGATGCTGTTGTGACTAGAATTGGGCCTGTCTGGCCCCAGTGTTCCCATGCCAATCCAGGTGCTGAGGCTGGACGCTCCTCCTCCTGCTACTGCCCCCATCACCTGATCCTTTCTGAATGGTCATTCCCGACTCCCCAGGGCTATGAGGCCCTGAACTTCATTGCCAATGTCCAGCCTTAATTGCCCCACTGAGGGCAGCCACCTCTCTTTGGGGTGAAAAGAAGGAATTTGTGCCTTTGTTATACACCAGTTTGGGCTGCTGTCACACTAGGCATTTTTATCCCGTAATTTACTGGGGCTTTTGCTTCCAGATTCTTTACAGGATTAAAATTGGCTCCTTTACATGAGTGACGCATGCTTTGATTCCGGGAATGCATTTGTCCGCAAGTTCTGTATGGTTCATTATACAGACACCAGATGGTGCTGTTATATAGCACAACCCCATCATTACGCACAGCTTCACCTACCTCACAGGGTTGTTGTGAGGACAATATGAGGAAGAGGAGGATTGAGTAAGTTGCTTTGGGTTCTTTGCAAGAGGGAAAAGGCGGGATATAAATGAAATAAATAAATAAATAAATACATACATACATACATCTGAGGGCTTCCTCAGGTATCCCCATCAAATGAGGCAGGGCGGGTGACTACAAGACAGGAAGCCATTTCAGTGGTAGCATCCCAGCTGCCGAACACTTCCCCAAGAGAGGCTTACCTGGGATCTAAGAATACCTTCTCATTCTCCCAGGCATTTTAAGAACTGTTTTTAGTGCCTTTAGTACTTTATTCTGCAGCTTGTTTTCATTTGGTTTTATGATGCTGTTACGGTTTTATCCTTTGCTGCTGGTTTTAGCTGGGTTTTATTGTGTGCCTTTTTTACTGATTTTATTGTCCATGTCTCACATCTTTATTGCCTGCGTTTTATGTTTTTAATGTTTTGTACACCGCCCCAGAGAACTTGGGTTATTGGGTGAGTTAAAAATCACAATAAATAAATAATCGAACAAACAAGGAGTGTCATATTCTGAAACAAATGGACTTTAGCACTTGAACAGCCCAAAGCACAGATCGGGACTGGATTTAGCTTTTGGTGCAGAGGGCACAAGCTAAATCGGGTGAATATTGGCTGGTATGGAGGGCACCAACTTTCTCTCTTGGATGTGCACGTATCATTCCAGTGCGGGCTTCGAGCCGAGGGCTTGCTGCTGCTGCTGCTGCATGATTCCCTTCTTGCTGTCTTCTGCTGCTGCTCTTCTTACTATGCAAAGAGCACAGGGAAGGCACAGCTGCAATTTAGTGGAGAAAGACAAGCTCACCTCCCACTCCCAACGCTGCTTGTTTTCAGGCATCTTGGCAACAGTGCGTGTATTTCTGGGCTTCTCCACTCTCCCCCCCCCCCTTCCTTCCTTCCTTCCCTACGGGGGCTGTGTGTAGCTCAGTGACAAGTTAAATAGAAGTAGGTGGAACGCATGGGCTGCCTGCGCTTGGAAAGAGGGAGCGCTCGAAATGCTCCTTCCGGCTCTTATGCAATTGCATTGCAAAATGAGGGCAGATACCTACCTTCGACAGCCAGCCCTGTCTCTAAATGGGCTGTGGCGATCAGGAGCTGCCTGATATTCCTATGCTGAGGTCTCCAACGTGATGCTTGCGGCTACCAGTGAATCCAGAGCCACTCTCTTGGGGCCTGCCAGATTTCTGACCCCTGGGGGTGACCAACTGTCTGGATTTCCCCGGATTTGTCCTGGTGGTTTTTGTTCTATCCTGGGTGTTGGTGGATTTTCTCTAATGTTCTATAATGTCCGGGATTGACACGCTTCCCCCTTTAAAGCTGCCATTAGCATGGAGGGGGAATTATGTGCTCCCCCAACACACTGCTCCAATGAGGGCCTTAAAGGGGAAAGTATGTCATTCCTGAATTTCCTGGACATTATAGAAAAGCTCCGATTGGAGCAGTGGGGCAGCGGGAAGATGACATGCTTTTCCCTCCATTCGGGCCCATTAGCATGGTGTGTGTGGGGGATGACACACTTTCTGGAGGCCCCGGAAAGCCACTTTCCTGCCCCCTCCCCACTGGGTGTCCTCTTTTTTGGTTTCCCAAATATGGTCACTTTAGGCCCCTCCTGATTTATAATTTGATTTCTTAAGATTTTTAAAAATAAATATTTTTAACCCAGGAGGATGGCAATTGTGTGTGTGAGATTTTGGAGTTCAGGCCCCATTTCTGCTTCGTACTTAGGTTCTATGGCAAGTTACTTTTCTTTTGGACTCACCGTATTCCCTTCTGGGAAATGGGTGTTTCGTCACCACCCATGCCCACCATGGCAGCCATTTTATGAATGGGCAAGTTGCCCCCATGACAGGTATTTTGTGAGAGCACCCAAAAAAACCTATTGAAATTCTAAATGTGCCCACTGACCCAAAAAGTTTGGGGATACCTGTGACTTCCAACCTTTGGGGCTGGAAAGTGGATGCAGCGTTTTATAACAGGAGAAAAGGGGAGTTCCTGATGCCACAGTCAGCAAGCCAAATAAGCACAGTTTGCTTCCGTGGGACTCTGCTGAAATGCTCTGCTAAAGAACTTGTGGATTATTCTTTTCAAAAAGATACATTTGGGTAGGACCCCAGAATGGATGCTGTTTTGTCTAGATGTCCTACCCATCTTGATTCTCACAGCACCTCTCCTCCTCTCAGGGCAGTGGGCCCTAGGCAAGGTCGCTAGACCTGTTGATTTCTTTGCTGACAAAGGTTCATTTTGAAACCTTTTTTCTGCACATCTACACTGCTCAAGCTTCAGTTTTAAAGAAAAATGAGCAAAATCGGTCTGGTAGATCTTGAGTAGTAAGCCTTACACTACCGCATTCTTATAGACGATATGCTGGTATTTTTGCCTTGCCCCTTTGGCCCCACCCACCACTGGAAAGCGGCCCCCAAAAGCTTCTCCAAAATGAAATTCGGCCCTCGGGCTTAAAGAAGTTCTGCACCCTTGTTTGTAAGAGCTTTCTGGTAGGTAGAAGAGAAAAGAAGAGAGACATATTCCCTGGCATGGAGATAAACCGATGGGAAAAGCAGGTGTTACCTCTCCCATCACATTATGTCCGTGCCAGGAAAAAGTTATCCAGATGAAGCCCTGCACCAGGAAAAAGTTATCCAGATGAAGCCCTGCACATCTGTCAGTGGTTAAAAGGAGTAGGGCCCCCTGCCAAAAATAATGCTGGCAAGTCTTTGTGCCTCATCTTTGGTATTTTGTCAGTCCCTGGAAGATTTCTGGAGCTATTCTGTGGATCTTCTGTGTTGTGAAAGCATGCCACATTCTCCCCAAAATGCTAGTAAAATGGACTGGATCCCTGAGGCCACTGAAGCGAGACAACATATGGCAGGGGATCGACTGTACCAGAGAGATTTCTGCCTTATATACCTGAGAGATTTCTTTGGCACATAGGAAACTTCCTTAAATACAAGATCAAACCATTCCTCCAACTAGCCGAGTATTGCTCACTATCTAGTGGTGGCTCCCTAGAGCAGCCTTCTTCAGTATGGTGCACTCCGGATGTTTTAAACTTCAACTCCCATCAGCCCTGAGGAAAGATGGAAGTAGTGGTCCCTCTGTCTGAAAAGCAGAGCTCTGTCCCTTTATCCCTCTCGCGTGACTGTGTCCTGCCACCAGCTGGCAAGTGCTTTCCATTGTTCTTCTTTAAACACTTCTGGCCACCATGTTCTTTTGGGGGGGGGCAAAAGAAACTAGCCCAGGATTCTCTTGTAATCCAGGACATTAAAGGCTTTGGCTTCAGACGCAGCTCAGCCAGGTTCAAGTGGATTTAATGCACATGGATCCCAGAGATTATCCTTCTAATAGAGTGACTAAACAAAGGACCAGCTCATCAAGGTGGTGCGTTGCTATGCTCAGCAGCCCTCTTAGGTCAACAAGGGGACAGCTGCAATCCAATGCATGAAGGGGTGAGCACCAAGGATAGGCATGGTTGGGCACCTGCTGAGGGCCTACACATCAGCAGGGGCCCACTGACAAGAGCCCTCCGGAGTTGCTCCTCCTCTTCCCCATTGCAACCTGCTTGTCCACCTGCTTCTTGCTTTGGCCCAGATGATGATGGTCATGAGAAGGAGGAGGTGGAGCTGATGTCACGGCCTCCTTGCTCACTGGCTGTCTGCCTATCAAGCAAGCAAGTGGTAGCCATGATGAGGAAGGGGTTGAGGAGCAAGATGAAATAATGGCAATGGCGGTGAAAAGAGATACTCATGGAGGGAGGTGCCCCACTGAGGGGTCTTACCCGTGGGCCCTCAGAAAACTGGTGAGCTGTTTCATGATTCCCAGACCTTGCAGCGCCAAGAGACACCCAGGAGGATTTGAGCCCACAGTGTGATGTGGCTGCAAAAAAGAGCAAATGCTATTTTGGGCTGCATTCATAGAAGTATAGCTTCCAAATTGCACGAGGTACTGGTTCCCCTCTATTCAGCACTGGTTAGACCTCATCTTGAGTGTTGCATCCAGTTCTGGGCACTACACTTCAAGAAGGACACAGACAAGCTGGGGGTGGGTTTCAGAATAGGGATGTGTATCGTATCGTTAAAATGTATGATAACGATATGATATGCTCTTTATCGTGCATGCGTTTAACGATAACATATGGTAGGAAAGCCTACGATAATTATGGGAGATGATAAAAAATCCTACGATAATTATCATATGTTATCGTTTTATCGGAAGGCTCTTTCTCTTTTGCTGCCACATGGATGGAGCTAGAAGGTGGGGTGTGCTTGCTGAGACAGTGACCAATTGTGCAGCAAGGATTCCAGCAGGCTCCAATCACAATGTTGGAGGAGGGCTACGGATATCCCCTCATAAAACCTCCACACTTGGTGTTCCAGCTCTGTTGGGAGTTAGGCGTTGAGGGGAGACGGGTGGATTTTGTTGGAGCTCTGTCCTGGCTCCTGGGTCTTATAGTTACTTGGTGGTGAATTGTTGGAAATTCATTGTAGTGTTGCATCTTTGTGTCTCAGGTTCGTTTGGCTGTTCGTTGCTTGTGTGTTTGAGTTACAGTTTTTATATGTTTTCTGATTGGTTTGATTGAAGGGTTAGGTTAGCATGAGTGGGGGTACTGTGACTGAGTGAGTGTGTTTTGTCCTCTTCCCTGTTTAACTTTCTTAAAAAAAACCAAAAATATATATTTTAAAAAATATATATTTCTCTCCCTTTCCCTCTCTCTGGGTGTGTGTGTTTGCTTGATTGACTGTGAGTGTGCTGGTATGTTCTGTAGCCTGCTTCACAGGATAACACTACACAATCTGTGGTCAAAGCAGCACACAAACTGTCTGCAAAGGATTGTTATTAATATAAATAATTTCATTTTCAATCACTTTGTACCAGTATGAAACGCGGCTCTAAGGCTCGCCTTGGGCAAGGTGGCTCTGGGTCTAGGAGAGATGCTGTTGCTGCTGGGGGCAGTTCTGGGGTGGCTGTCTCTCCCTCGCACACATTTTATTTCTTTATTAAGACACTGCTCCATCCAATGTTTCCAGTCTGGAGGGACTGCTTTAGTGAGCCTTGAGAGATTCCTGTATTATTATTTTTCGTCACTACATGCCTGGGTCTGCTACTTGTGGAGTCCGTTAGTGAGGGACTGCAGAAGCATCCCCCTCACACATTTTTTTTGGAGACTCTGGTCCAGGCAATGTGCCTACTTCTACCCCGAACGTGACTTTTTATTTGGCAATGTGCCTACCTCTACCCTGAACGTGACTATTCCCTCTGCTCCAGCCAATGTGACCACCTCCACCAGAACATAACTTATATTAATTTGCCAATGTGCCTACCCAGAACATGACTTTTATTTGCCACTGCGCCAGCCAATGTGTGCAGCTCTGGCATGAAGAACTGCCCACCTGTCTGCACGGGAATGGTGGGCAGACTGGGTCATTTTAATTTCAAGCATGATGAGGTCAAGGCGGTGCGTGAGGGTTGTTTTGATGGGATCCTCCAGGTTTCCTCGCTACCTGGGGTATCTCCTGGTTCAATGAGGCCCTGCCTGCTAAGGCTGGCTAAAATAACTGTAACACCTGTGCTATTCCCCTACCCCCCAATCCTTTTAATTTGTAGACATGCGTGGCCTAATCAATGAGACAAGGCAGCAGCAGTTCACCATCTTCTGATTAACACATTTTACTTTTATTACTGCATATGGAAGGCACTGCCTAGGTTTATCCACAGGTTTTGAAAGTTCATTGTATTCATAAAAATATACCTATAAGTCTCAGCAGCAGCAGCAGCATGGAGTACATTACCGGAAACACTGCATGTTGTTGAGATCTTACTTCCGAGTAACGCCTGCAGTTGTGCGTCTGAAATTGGGCACAGATGAGTCCGCTCAAGGCCATCTGTGAGATGCCCATGAGTACTGGACAACGTCTCTTGAAAAAGGACCACATTTCAGCCACCTGAAACAGTGTATTTGAAAGCTGAGTAACGCTTGCACCGATTGTTCTAAAATTTGGCACACAAGACTAGCAACACTCAGTCTGCACTTGTGACCAAGTTTCAAACCTGTAACTTGGAAAATTAAGAAGTTTTAGGCCTTTCTGACTCAAAAATCAACTCTAGAGTCTTTAGGGCAAAATGGAGAAACAATATAATATTGGATTTCCGATAATTATCGGAAATACGATACAATACGGTTCACCTACAATATAATCAGAGACAATACATTTTTTAGTCTGAAATTCCAATAATGATACAATACAATATTTTTGGGTGTGCACATCCCTAGTTCAGAGGAGGGCAACAAGGATAATCAGGGGTCTGGAAACAAAGCCCTATGAGGAGAGACTGAAAGAACTGGGCAAGTTTAGCCTTGAGAAAAGAAGACTGAGGGGAGACATGATAGTGCTCTTCAAGTCCTTGAAAGGTTGCCACATAGAGGAGGGCCAGGAGTCTTCTCTGTCATCCCAGAGTGCAGGTCGCGGAATAATGGGCTCAAGTTATAGGAAGCCAGATTCCGGCTGGAGATCAGGAAAAACTTCCTAACTGTTATATTAGTACGCCAATGGAACTAATGACCTAGGGAGGTTGTGGACTCTCCCACCCTAGAAGCCTTCAAGAGGCCATCTGCAAGGTATGCTTTAAGGTAGGGTGTCCAGATCACCCGGGGTTTCCCAGTCCTAACCGGGAAACCTAGGCTGATCCGGGCCAACTGGGGGGGTGGCAGGGGAAAACCAGGGTGGCAGGGGGTCATGTGGCGGTGGCAGTGAGCAGCGACGAGCAGCGGTAGACCCGGTGGTGGCGGTGGTTGCAGAGGAGCCTGGGAAGCGGCCGCCCCAGCAGGTAAGTGCCCCCCCATGCGCCTCGCGTTCCTTACCTGCAGGGGCGTCTGCTTCCCTCTGGAGCGCGAGGCGCGAGGGGGGGCACTTACTGCCGGGGCAGCCGCTTCCCTGGCTCCTCCGCTGCCGGGTCTGCCGCCGCTGGGTCCTCCACCACCGCCAGGTCCTTCACCGCCGCTGCCGGGCTCGTGAGGCCAGAGGCCGTGCGGAAGAGGCAGGAGAGAGCCGATTACGTCACTTCCGGATCCGGCCCTCTCCCGCCTCTTCCGCGTGGCCTCTGGCCTTACGAGCCCGGCAGCGGCGGCGAAGGACCTGGTGGTGGTGGAGGAAGACCCGGTGGCGGCGGGGGACCTGGGGGCGGCGGCTGACCTGGTAGGGGCGGCAGCAGAGGACCTGGCGTGGGCGGCGGAGGAAGAGAACCCGGTAGGTCAAGGCTGGTGTTTTTGGGGGGGGGGTGGCTTGGTGGGGGGGGGTTGTTTTGGGTGGCGGGGGTGGCGGGGGGGGGACCGGGATTTTGGTTTCCAAAATCTGGTCACCCTACTTTAAGGTGGATTCCTACACTGAGCAGGGGGTTGGACTTGATGGCCTTATAGGTCTCTTCCAACTCTACTATTGTATGATTCTACGATTCAGATCTGCTCAGTCTCTGCCTGTCCATACAACCGGCCTTCTCCAACCTGGTACCCTCCCAATGTGTTGGACTGCAACTCCTATGAGAGCCTATCTACGCTACTGCTTTAAAACAGTTTATTACAGTTTTAACCGGTTTAAAACTGTTATAAACTGTTTTAAAGCAGTAGCGTAGATAGGCTCTAAGTCCCACCCAGCATGGCCAGCAAATCTGAAGGGTATTAGATTAGCAAAGGCAGTTGTAAAGCTTATAGAGGTCGTGTAAATGAGGTTGCTTAAACCTTCCAGAATTCTGTGTAAATACCAACTCTTCTTAACTGAGAGCAGAACCATCTCGCGTTTTGTACACTGTGAAGTCGTATAGAAACACTGCATCATAACGTTCTTGGGAAGGAAAAGAGAGACCTCATGACAGGTGTGCATATCCTCTTTCAGCCTGAGAGCCAAATTCCTCTGGGGCCGCATTCCTGTGGTGGGCGGAGCCAAAGGCAAAAAGGAGGCAGGGTCATAATACCTAAAATGCCAGCCTGTTTTAGCTTCAAGTTCTTACTGCCAGTATCTTCAGCCTCAGGAGAGGCATTTCCAAATGTTCAGAACTGCACCAAAGCCATGAAGCCACGAAAGCACCATTGGTTAGAGGGAAAAGATGGGGCCAGGGGAAAGGAGTGCAGCTTCCTGCATAACCTTGCAGGATTTGTCCCCTGGGCTTCAATTTCCTAGCCTTGCCTTATGGATATGTATTGGGGGGGGGGGGTGGATTCATGGCCTTCTGAGCTTGCCTTTCACCTCCTTTTCTGTTCTCTGGAGTGAGGCAGGGAGATGCTCAAAGACCAAGGCTGAAGCGGTATGTGTTTGTGTGAGTGTGTCTGTGTGTAACATGCCCACAGGAAAGCAAATCTCAAAACTGACTCTTTCGGTGACGGGGCCTGAAGTTCTAATCGGGAAAGAGCCTGCTGGTTGTCATGGCAACAGCAATGATCTTGGCTGTGGACCGGCACTTCAGCCGAAGAGAAGGGGGCCGGGGGCATGTTCGGGAAAGGGCTTCGGCTTGGGGACAGCTTGTGAACGGAAAGGCCTGTGGAGAGATCCTGGTCTTTCCCGTTCTGAGACAAATGGGTTTTCCCCTTTGCTCTGGCAAGGGCCAGTTGAGAGAGATAATACCACTGGTTTTCTTCCAGCACTCTGGCTGAGATGCCTCTAGAGTAGTGGAGGCTGGTGCCTCCGATGTCAGTGGGGCAGTGAATCCGCTCTGGGTTTCAGTCAGAACCAATCAGAAGTCTAAAGGAGCTTGGAGAGCTCCTTTAGAGTTCTGACTGGTTCTGACTGAAACCCAGAGCGGATTCACTGCCTCACTGACATCGGAGCCACCAGCTTCCAGTGCACTGAATGACACCCCAAAGTCTGTTGAACCAGAAGATAATTCTGTCAGCATCCCTTCTATGGAATCAGGACCCTGTCCAATTGCCTTATTATTGGGATGAACTTAAGTTCAAAGCAGAAGGAAGTTTAGCAATGGGTAGTGCTGGAGGTGGGGCGGAGGTCACTCATGGTTCTACAAAAGATGCTCCTCTAAGCTTGTACTTGACCCTGAACACTTTGAGTTGCATCCAAGAACTGCCTTCCATAAGAGGAAGGGATCTTCCTAGAGAGAAAGGAGTCTACTTGCGGAAGGTCCCACTGCTTGTTTTGGGGGGTGGATCTTCCCTCCCCTCTCTTACCCTATTCAGCAGGGTCTCCTGTCCCTCTGTGTAGCATTTTCAGGGGGCTGCCCTTGGAAGGAGGGGAGCAGGAAATCCACTTTTGATCCAGCGTGAATATGGATTCAACCCTTTGGAACCTCAGTTATTTCTGTAACAGCAATACAGGAACTTGAGCTGCTGCAGTATGTGGCAGCCAGAGTCCTTATAGTGAAGCACCCAACGCAAAACAAACAAGCAAATTCGCGGAAGTACAGATACAGTTTTAGTGAATTCTCCCTTCCCTATCTTCCCCTGTTAGCATTTGATATTTTGCCCAAAGAGTGTGTGGATTAAAAAGAAGGACCTTGGACTACAGATGTAATCTCGGCGCCTTGGTTTTCTGCACCCAAGACATTTCCTGCGTATTATTTTCCCTGCCTGCCTTCTCCGAAACAGTCACTTGCCTGATGCCCTTGATTGCGTTCTATTAAAGGTGACAGATGGCGGGAGATGCAACTCCCTCTGCAGATGTTAATTAAGTTGCAATCTGTAAATAACATACATAGACATATTCAGTACACACGCCTTGGCATGGAAGAGTTGCCATCACTAAATAATCAAATACTGTTGACCCTAACCCTTGACTCTAACCCCTAATATCCTGAAGCAATTTTAAATTTCATGGTGAAGATGTGTGCCAATGTAATTTAAGAATGGGTCTATGTTTAACTGCATCACTATCCAAGATCTGAAGGGATTGAGGTCCACCAAATGTGCATTTAGGTAATTAACTAGACACATTGGCCAGGTTCACACAACATGCTAACCTACCATGGGTTATCATATTGTCTGAATGCAGTGCATTTTCCACAGGGTGGCTTGTTAACCACCCAGTGTGGTTTAATTTGCTTGAACAAGCCACCTTGGTAATAAAAAAATTATTAATCTAAAAAAAAAAAGACACCTTGGCAACCCATGGCTTGTTGTTGAGTTAGAATTCTGGGTTGTTTGCTGTGGAGTGCCCACCACTAATTCACGGGTTAAACAACCCATGAATTGGTGTTACATGCCAACCAGGTTATTGAGGGGTGTCTCCAAATACTCAGTACCTCCAAAGATGCTGCATCACAATGGTAACACTAAAAGCTGAATCCTGCACATCATGTTGGGCGCATCTGCCTCGTTCACTGTGGCTAGAAACCAAAATCAGTCAGGCATTTCCTGACCCTGCGATCCAGCCCTACCCAATAGTTTGACCATAATTTGAATCCACCAAAAAGTTAGAAATCTTCTAGTCTAAGCTAGTTATATCACCCTCGTTCATTCACATTCCGTTTCTTCCTCAGACATTTTAGAACGAACAAAACTAATAGACGAGAGAGAAGCTTATAATGTCCCTCAAGACTTCAATATTTTTTTTATCCTGTTCCTTCTCCCTGCCCCCATTCCATTGTGAATAAAAAAAATGTAGCTCTGATATTTTAAATTCAAAAATTGAAGATTAAATATTTATCTGACCTGATCTCATTTTGTGAATGAGAAGGGAATGAAAATAGAACGCCAAGAAAAGAAGAGCTGACGTGATTATGAGGATCATCTGGATGGGAACTCAGCTGCATTCTAATTTAAATCGTTCTATGAATGGCACTGAGGCTCCTTCCAGGGCCAAGAAAGGAGAGGGGCAAACTGTCACTGAGAACTCATCCCAGACTGTAAGTTCATAGAATGCCTCCCATGTCATAGCTTAGACCAGCCTTCCCCAAGCTGGTGCCCTGCAGATGATTTGGACAACAACATTCCTGTTAAATGGCCATGTTGGCTGGGGCCTATGGGAACTGAAATCTGAAACATCTGGAGGGCAACAAGTTGGGGAAGATTGGTTTAGACTCACAACCCCATGGGCTACAGCTTTATTGAACGCATCAGTGGTTTAACTAGGTATGGGGTGAAGAAGTCCTTCCTTTTATCTGCCTTGAATCTCCCACCAATAAACTTCATGGGATGACCCCAGTGGGTTCTATTATTATATGAAAAAGGGAGAAAAATGCTTCCCTGTCCACACCAGGCATATTTTTTTTACACCTCTATCATGTCTTCCCTTTTTCTCCTTTTTTCTAAGCTAAGCAATCCCAGATGTTATAACCATTCCCCATAGGCTCCAGCCTCTTGATAATTTCAGTTGCTCTTCTGTGGACAAGGATGATGCGGCAGAGTGTTGTCCATAAGAACTGGCTGCCGGGGTTCTCATCCGCAAGGGCCTTGGCAGGCTCAGTGCTGCTTTAAAACATGATATAGGGAGGGTCTGTTAAGAACATGAGTAGAACCCTGTAGGATCAGACCAGATGCCTATCCCGTCCAGCATACTGTTTTCCATAGTGGCCAACCGGTTGCCTCTTGGAAGCCCTCGGGGCATGCTGCCTGTGAACCTGGAGATAGCCATCATGACTAGCAGCCATTATTAGCCTTCCATCCATCCATCCATCCATCTATCTATCCATCCATCTCCCTTTAAAGCGCCATCTCATCTAGTAGCAGTACATTCATAAGTTGATCATCATACAGCAGAGGTCCTCAACATTTCTGGTCTGGTGGGCACATTTGGAATTTTTACAAAATTTGTGACAAAATTTGTCACAAAATGACTACTGTAGTGGGTGTAGCAAGTCCTCAGACGTCTATTTCATAGGGAGCTAAATTGGTGTTGCTAAAAGGCAAAAAAGTTGCCCAAGAACCTAAGTATAACGCAAAGGCTGGATCCGAGCCCCTAAATACAAAACCATGCCATGGAACTGCTCCAACATTTCACAAAAGGGCAAGCCAATTGTTTTTCCCAAATTACTTCTAATGTTAATTTACTGCGCCAAAGTTATTTCTCCAAATTAATAGGCAGATCATCCCCCAAAATCACATACAAGAACCACACACTGCAAATACACAAGAACCACAACCACACAGACATACACATTCAGGATCCCCCATGTACACACTCTAAAACCAGGAGCAGCTGGGGGCCTTGGTGGGTACCAGGAGAGGTTCTATGGCCACCATAGCACCCTTGGCCTTGGATTCAACACTGAGAACCCCACTCATACATGATGACACAGGCACTGCCCAATAGGTGCTTGTGATGCTTACATCCAAAAATTCCATGTGATGATCTGGAATGTGATGATCTGGAATAAGGAACCATCCTTTTAAAATCAGAGGCATCTGGAAGTTGGGCTATTTAGCATGCAGCCTTGACAGCCTGCCACCCAATCAATTAAGACAGGACCTGCAAGTCAATTGGCACCTGAGATGCAAGGCTTTGCTGTTTGCTATTCACGGCACTTGCTTTCTGTCTGGTTGCAGAGTGCTGGAGCAGGTGTTTTCCTCTTGAATTGCATCATGCCAGAGGTCGCATTAGCTGCTTTTCCTTTCTTAATTAGGGATCCAGCTACAGTGCCTGTTCCAGGGAGTGGGCAGGGAATAGCACAGAGTTAACAGAGGAGACAGACTTATCTGTGATGAGCCGTTAATTTGGGAAGCCTTCACAGAGAGTTAATTGCTGTGGCTAATAGTTCACTCCTGAGTTCTGACATCCTATTACTGCTTTCATAAATCACTGATTGTAGGTCTTCTGTGCAGATAGAAACCTGGTGAGGAGAATGGGGTGAAGTGCATAAACGTAGGTAAGAATGGTCTTATTAGGACTACAGGCACCTGATTGGCAAATAACAAAAAAGTGGCTAACAGTATCGCTTAAACGATACACCTACTCTGCACATTTTCAGATTCAGGTCCCTGGCCTGACATTTTGCACAATCCCTCTTAGAATCATAGAATAGCAGAGTTGGAAGGGGCCTGTAAGGCCATGGAGTCCAACCCCCTTCTCAATGCAGGAATCCACCTTAAAGCATCCCTGACAGGTGGTTGTCCAGCTGCCTCTTGAATGCTTCTAGTGTGGGAGAGCCCACAACCTCCCTAAGTCATTGGTTCCACTGTCGTACTGCTCTAACAGTCAGGATTTTTTTCCTGATTTCCAGCCAGAATCTGTCTTCCTGTACTATGAGCCCATTTTTCCATGTCCTGCACTCTGGGACACAATTGGGTCAGGAGGGATTCCTCCATCACCAACAACCCTGTCCCCTGCCTTTTAAGGTTTTGAGGATTTCTCCTATCCCTCTTTCTCCATTTCCCTACAATAATTCTTAGGCGGTTCAGGTCCATGAGAGGACTGTACCACATTAATGTTTGAAGCAACTCTTAGAAGCCAGAATTTGAACCTGAATGTTTGGATCATCTCTTAATTCTCCAGCAACTGCATGGAAGCAGTTTGTATGTTTTTTTCTGTCTACTCCATTACAAAGACCTACTGTTTTCTCAAGTAATACAAAACAACTATATTCATCTGACAAACGTTGGGGTTGATGGGATAGGTATGTACAGAGAGAAAAGGGCTTCTGTCTATTCTGTATAATCAGAGACAGGTTAAGACTAGGTGAAAAATAACACACACACACACACACACCAAATAAAATGATGAAGCTCAAATTCACATTACTGGCAGCAAATCTTTCCGGAATGAAACTTACCAAGATAATACATTAAAGCTGATTATCACTTCCTCCTCTTTGGTAAATTGACATGTCTGCAAGGTTGCTATACCCTGGGAAAGAAAGTGTGGGCAGAGAGAGAGACAGAGACAGAGAGAGACCCCTTTGGGAATTGTTAGAGTTGTCTACAAACCCAGGATCAATGGAGGATGGAGAAATAAGATCAGGATGAGACAAGAGAGAGTGAAGAAAGGGGTAGCAGGGCATGGTGCAGATCTCCTCGCTTTTCTTACAGTATTGGGGGGGCAAAGCACAGTGGTGGAGCCTCTTATTTCCATGCATGAGGTCCCAAGTTCACCCCCCCTCATCACCAGGTAAGGGCTAGGAAAGAATCCTGCCCAAAACCCCGGGGAACAGCTGCCAATTAGTGCCTACTGGGCTAGATGGATGCATGGTCTAACTCAGCATAAGGCACCTTCCTATATTCCTGGCCTGAACAGCTCTGGTTATTTCACCTGCACAAACCGTTCAGAAAGAGAAGCACATGTTTCGTTTTGATTTGTTTTGTACTCCTGATCCCTTCTACTTTGAACTCAGATCTCTGCAAGTGGAGGAGTCAAAGTACTCGTTAGAATATTTGTCCCGCCGTCCCCCAACTTAGGGTCCTCCAGATGTTTTGGTGAAGAACTTCCAGGATTCCTGACCGTCGGCCGTGCCGGCTGCAGCTGGTGGGAGCTGAAGTCTACAAAAGTACATTGGCTGCTGTGTACTATTGGTGCCCTTTATCAAAGAGAGTAGCATGCAATGGATTGTGTAGGATGGCCAGCCATAAAGGAGGGCAAGATCAACACCTCTGATAGTTGGCAAGCATCCGAAAAGCGTCATCTGCTGGAATGAAAAGTAGCTTGCATCTTTGCTTCCCGTTAACCTGCCAGGGTGATCCTTTGCAGGCAGGATGGCGACTGAGCATGTTCCTTCTCGTCTTGCCTTCTCCCTCTTCCTGAATGGGCTCCCACTTAAAGCTGCAGAGAAGCCGGGGTGCCTGCATTGGCAATTAATAATTCAGCCCCTGCTCACATACTCCAGCCAGAGCCTGGAGAAGATCAAGCTACCTACCCAATCGATTGTTTCCAGACAAAACCTGAAAGACCAGAAGAGGGGTTTGCCACGGAGCCAGGACAGAGGCAGGAACAGGACTCTCCCCCCTGTCTTTTCAGAGATATTGATCCCAAGCCAGGTTATGGCTGCACACAGACACACAGGGCCATTAGCAGGGCTCGTGCAGGCTATCTGATATTCTTTGGGGAGGGTTACTTCATAGAGATGGAATACCCTCCCTGCCTCTTGCCTTCTGCTCACTTCGGTGCAGGGATTCATTTCATAGGCCTGATTAACTGAAGGGGTTTACTCTCCCCACTTCAACACATTCAGATATCATGCATCTTGCAATCTAAACGGCATGACTCTAAATTTGGAAGGATTCCCTGGATGCTGAGATTTCACCCCTTGCAGGTTCCTCTCCTCCTCTCCCCTCCTCTCTTCCCTGCCCCACCTCACCCCAATCCAATCCCATTTGTGCCTTTCGTGGCTTCATTTCCAAGCCAGCTCTCCAGGAAAACAGATGACTTTGAAGATTTGGCTCTAGAAAATCCTCCTGCACCTGTTGTCTCTTCCCTCCTTTAGGCAATGGGACCCGTCTCCATGGCAACTGCCTGACATCACAAAAGAATGCTTCAACAGGGAAGTTCTGCAAGAGCGGTCCATTGAGACCAAATGGCCCTTGGCTGCCTCTACAAGAGAGGTTTAATGCTCTTTCAAGACGCTTAAAAATTTTTACCTCTACAAGAACGGAGCGCAAATCGGGCGTAGAGGCGCATTATCTCTCCGATTATGCGCATTATCGAATGCACGTTAAACAGCGAGTTTTATTTTGCTCCGGCCGTTAAAGCGCATTTTGCCTATGTGAACAAGCGCTTATGCGCAATAACTACTTGTAAAGCGCATTTTGGTCATCCCTTAATGCGCTTCGCCGCCTCTCGCTGCCTCTTGTGCAGAGGTATTAGGCATAAATGTGCTTCAGCGTTTATGCGCATAATCGCCTAACCAGGTGCAAAAGCGAATCCTTGTAGAGGGGACCCTTGCCTCTTCATAGTGGCAAATAAACCAAAGCTGCGTCTGGGCAACTGAACATCTCAGTTAGCTCTTGTATAGTCTGGTGAAGTGGGGTGGGGTGGGCTTCCTCACCTTTTTAAAAACACACAGCTGTTTTGCATTGTCTGCTCCTTCTTCTGACCTTGTATCTCAGAAGCCTGGATTCGGTTTGGGGGAAGCTCTTTGGGGAGGTGGCGGTGCAGTCCAGTAGTGGGCGGGGTGCAAGACAAAAAGGGAACGGGCCCAAATGCCCCCAATACCAGCATATTTTAGCCTAAAGCGCTTAGCTGCTAATAACTGAGAGCTCCATCACACCAGCGATTTCGTGCAGTGTGTGGATTTGCAGCACGGTACTCACAGGATGCCATGCCTGTCCTGCTGACGCCCCACCTCTTCCCCAGCCTTTCCTAGAACGCTAAAAGTCTGGAATATTTTCCCTAAGCACATTTAATGCACCCTAAGCCTCCGTGTAGTTTTAAAGGAACTGGGGGCTTGAATGGATGGTATCGGGTCCCGGCAGGGAAAAGCGATCTCTCCCAGCAGCCGGCTCCAAACTTCATTATAAAACCCAAACCTTACATCCCAGGCTTGAAAGCCTTTTTTAAAATCACACAACGCCTGAATCTCTGCAGAGACAGGAACGTACTCCCTCGATGCCCCCAAAGAGCCAGTCTAAAGTGTAGTTCCATTTTTGCCCGGGAGAAAGGCAATCTGGTTGACGTGCTCATCTGGCAGGACCTGACTAGACGGAGAAAGAGAAGGGGAAGGGCGGAGTGGAACCAAAGAGCTAACAAGCGAAGGAGCAAAAGAGCAGCTATTCAGGTGAAAGCGATCATAAGCTGGACGCGCTTCTGCCTCAGAGGTAAAAAAACTCACGAAGGCAAACCGGGGGGATTAGGTGTGATGGAGGTCTAAGCCTTAGGAGGGGCATTTCTTCTTTTTAGAATGAGGAGAGAGGCCAGGGGAGACACACAAAAACCAGGAAATCACCAAATGAGCAGTGATTTCATACACACACACACGTGTATGCGTGCACTGACCCCTGCTGTAACTTGGACATCTATATCTATGCATATAAACCACATGCCCATTTGCATATGAAAAGGAGGACATGGCTCATGTAACTTTAACAGTTGTAGAGAAAAAGGAATTTCAGCCAGTGTCATTTGTATGCAATTAGTTCCTGGTGAAATTCCCTCTTCATCACAACAGTTAAAGGTGCAGGCACTATACTAGAGTGACCATATACAAAAGAAGGCAGGGCCCCTGCAACTTTAACTGTTGTGATGAAGAGGGCATTTCACCAGGAACTAATTGTATACAAATGACATTAGCTGAAATCCCCTTTTTTCCCTTGGTCCATCAGTATTGTCAACCCTGACTGGCAGCAACGGTTTTCCAGGGTTTCAGGCAGGAGTTTTTCCAGCTCTACCTGGAGATGCTGCCAGGGATTGAACCTGAAGCCTTCTGCATGCAAAGCAGGTACTTAACCACTGAGTCGCCCCCCTCCCCCAAAAGAAAACAAAATGTGAAGAATGAAGGCTTCTAACTTACATTTTGGTAAACGTACTAGTTCTTTATGTATAGGAAGGAATCTCTCTCTCTCTCTCTCTCTCTCTCTCTCACACACACACACACACACACACACACAACATGGAGAAGCATTTCATCATGTGAGGCCCCCCCACTTCAAGTTTGAAGTGGTATATAATCTGTGAGAACTAGACTACTTTAAATTTGCACCACCCATGACTGCAGTGAAAAGAAACATCCCCCTCCCTGCAACAGGAAGATTGAGATGAGTTCCTTAAAAACTACCTGACTGCATATTGACCTGAAAGACAGAGTGGTTTCCATGGAACCAGCGAAAAATCCCCAAGGAGAACACTAGCTGGCTGGTAATTATGCAATGGAGTCACCCGGGCATTAACTCCTTCGCTGTTTGTATGCTTTTGAAGGGATGACCCAGCAAAACTGAAGGCTTGTTGGCATGGCCATGGGGTACGTGTCAGCCCTGCCGGCGCCCAGCTGACCGTAATCTGCTCATGTGCAGTTACTACTATGCGCAGAGCGTAGTTTGGGCATGCCTTGGCCAAGTTTGCTTTTCAAGAATTTGCAGGGGGCTGCCAGGAGCTGACTCTTTTGCAGGTGCAGTGGATGAGCCATGGTTCACTGGCAGAGAAGAAGCTCCCAGGTCCAGTCTGTAGTTTAAGGAGCTGTGCTGGAAAGGCCTTGAACTCAGATCTCAGTAAGTCACTGTCAAAGTAGAGAGCAGCACTAAGCTAGATCACTCTGACTCAGTAGAACAGCCTTTCCCTGACTTGGTGCTCTCCAGATGTTTTGGACTACAACTCCCAGCACACCCAACTATTGGCCATGCTGACTGGGGCTGATGGGAGTTGAAGTCCAAAGCATCTGGAGGGCATCAGGTTGCGGAAGGCTGGGGTAGAAGGTAGCTCATGTATCCATCATCCTAAATAGCTACCAACTGCCTTCTGGTCATTGGGTTTTGGTCCGCAAAGTCCTTCAGCTTCCTAATAAGAAGGTAAAGTTGGAAGTCATCCCATTTCTGTTGCTTGGTATTTTAAAACAGGATGAGATGCAAG
The DNA here is from genome assembly GCA_029215795.1 of Anniella stebbinsi. Classification (NCBI taxonomy): domain Eukaryota; kingdom Metazoa; phylum Chordata; class Lepidosauria; order Squamata; family Anniellidae; genus Anniella; species Anniella stebbinsi. Next base: position 3,669,657 of record JARDYH010000007.1, on the reverse strand, counting down.
ATCATGCCTGCCATTGTGTAGTCTCAGGGCACGTCTACGTATATTATACACTTAAAACAATTTCTGAACTCTTCTAATGAATCCCACCCAGAAATGCTCAAATTTGCATTTCTGTAAATGATCTAAGGCAACAGTCGGCAGCTTTTTGGCCCGTGGACACATTTGGCAGTTTGGGAAACAGTCCTGGCCACTACCACAAAATGGCTGCCATTGTGCCTCTAAAGATTAGGGTGGCCATATATGAATCACCTAAACAGAGGAGCAGAGGACAGCAATTTACATAACATTTAGACAGTGTGCTGCAGTGGTTAGAGTGTTCGACTTGAATGCTCTGCTCTCAGACTGCACGCTCCGGTACACATCTTACTTGCCAGGGGACAAGGGAGGGTTAATGCATGGAAGATTAGGAAGACGCAGAGCAAACTAGCTTTTATCCCCACAATGAGCCTGTGTTGTTGAGCTAAAGGCTCGTAGCAGTAAGGGGGATGTTGTTTCCGTTGCTCTACAGAAATAGTCGGCTGCTAAGGCAGCTTTTGCTATTAGTGTGGTGTTTATATATCAAAGGAAGAGATTAACATCGTATTTTGATAGTTCTTCCTGGAAGGCTAGAGGATGCTTATTTTGGCAGAGAGAGGCATGCCAGCTTTTACCAAAAGCTTGTTTTCTAGTTAACCACAGGCATATCCCCGTCTGAGCCACAGCTAATGAGCATCTACCTGGTTAATGCAACCATGCATTGGCTTTGTCATGGAATCCAGCTAACACAATAGTAGGCTGACCATATGAAAAGGAGGACAGGGCTCATGTAACTTTAACAGTTGTAGAGAAAAGGGGATTACAGCCCATGTCATTTGTATGCAATTAGTTCCTGGTGAAATTCCCTCTTCATCACAACAGTTAAAGGTGCAGGGGCCCTGCCTTCTTTTGTATACGGTCACTCTAGTATAGTATCACCAAAGAGTTAAGGTTTTCAACTTAACTCTTTGGTGATTTTGTATTGGCTTTTTTGGTTAAGGATAGCACTGTTTTGTTGTGTAAACTCTAGTATAGTGCCTGCAACTTTAACTGTTATGATGAAGAGGGAATTTCACCAGGAACTAATTGCATGCAAATGACACTGGCTGAAATCCCCTTTTCTCTACAGCTGTTAAAGTTACATGAGCCCTGTCCTCCTTTTCATATGGTCAGCCTACACAATAGGTTACCATCAGTGCTGCTGCTTACTTATGGTAAGGAGAAGAGATCCTGTTGTTACACATGCATAACAATCTAAATTAATTAATATTACCCCACAGGCATATACTATAGAATCATCAGAGGGTCATCAGCTGTAAACAATGAACAATGGAAGAGAGAGAGAGAGAGAGAGAGAGAGAGGTGCAAAGTGGCACAAAATTTGTGATTCTTACCAAAAAACTGGAGCAGCCTGTTGCAAGACATTTCAGCTTATCTGCACATAAGAGTAATTCTTCACAAATGATTTATTGTACACTCGTGATTGGTCGGTCACCCATGGAAGTTTGCAGGTCCTTTACACAATGTCATCAAGACTCCTGTGCTTTCCCTCTTTATCCCGTTTTCAAAAAGATCGAAGATAACCCGATAAGCAAGCACAATTTGAAATATTGGCATCGCCATCTAGTGGCTGTATAATGAAACACATGGAAAACAAAGAATTTACCGAGAAAGGGCATCCTCGATTCAAAGCCTGTGTCCGCCCATGTAACCATCCAAAGTTGCAGAATTTAGTGTCAGGCTGGCATTTTCCTCCACATCAAACTGACATTTGTGTTTCCTCCCGCTCTGTCACAGCATGGCTCTTTCACAGGGGTATAGTGGTAAATTTTGAAGTGCTGGCCATGGATGGGGAGCGGTATATAAATACTGTAAACAATAAAGAAAACTTTCTGGCAGTTTTGTTCTGCCACTCTAAGCCGAGGCAAAAATGAAACCTTTTCCCCTGATGCCTTTCAGGCACCTGCTTGATTTAAAGTTGGCTTCTGCCATGCAGACGTCGACAGCTTGGAAGGCATGTGGAAGCAGGTGAAAAGTGATTAAACAGCGTGTACGTGTCATGTCGGAGGACCTGCTTTACAAGGAAAATAAAATCAAGCAATTAACAGGGGAATTAAGAAGATGAGCTAATGCACACTCCGTACGGAGCACCTATGCAAAAGCAGGCGTCCAGTAAGTGCTTTGCGGAGCAAACACACTTTGCAAGCGCTATATGGATCGCTTGCATTTATTTGTGGTGCCGATACTCGTGATGATGCCATGTATAATGGATCACCATGTTAATTCTGCATTTCGCTCCTTCTTGTCGTCATACTGACTCCTTGTAAGGCAGGTGAAGAATGCAAGCTTTATATACTGTCTTTCAAGGGAGATGGGGGGGGGGGGTTCCAAACAGCTTCCATGTAGGCTGGGCAATGGTTTGTTTGTGGGCCCTGGCTGAGGAACCTTTTCCCTGACGCATGAGAAGTTCAGGAGATCTTTCCCTGGAGAGGAGGCCTGCAGGAACTCTGTGTGAAGCCCAGGCAACCAGCAGGAAACAGCTGGGATTGTAAAGAGATGCTAATTAGACTATTATATTGCAAATGGAAATGGTTCCGTCCTCAGTTCGGAGGAGGCAGGGACCCCTGGGTCTTCTGAGCGTCTCTTCTGGTGATATTTCACAGGAGGAAACGCTGGACTTTGGATGCTGTTCTCTCTGTTGATGTCACTTTTGCTCAGCATTCTCCATGGTTTTTACCTTCCAGGGCTCATGTGGCCAACTTTCCCATGACTCTTACATGTGCTGTCACAAGAATGCTCTCAAACAATTGCTTTGAGCTCCTTGTTTCCTACATGATGATGATGATGATGATGATGATGATAGTGCTCATCTTTATATACCAAGGGTGTTTAACCTGAGGCCTGCAGGCTAAATCGGGACCCTCGGAGATTCCAGTCTTTTTCAGGGTTCCCCTGATGGCTGTGCCTTTTATTCCCTCACTGCCTATCATTTGGTGGTTTTCTGGCTTTTTCATGGCGTCCCCCAGAGCTGGCCAGGAAGAGCCGGCCAGACAGACTGAGTGGGCCATCAGGATGGCCTGCCACCACAATTTGAGTGGCTAGAAGAAAGTCTCAGTGGCACGGAAGGGTTAGCGTTAAGTAGGGTGGCCATATGAAAAGGAGGACAGGGCTCCTGTATCTTTAACAGTTGCATAGAAAAGAGAATTTCAGCAGGTGTCATTTGTATGCATGCAGCAGCTGGTGAAATTCCCTCTTCATCAAAACAGTTAAAGCTGCAGGAGCCCTGCCCTCTTTTGTATCTGGTCAAGAGGGCAGGGCTCCTGCAGCTTAAACTGTTGTGATGAAGAGGGAATTTCATCAGGTGCTGCATGCATACAAATGACACCTGCTGAAATTCCCTTTTCAATACAACCAATATACAGGAGCCCTGTCCTCCTTTTCATATGGTCGCCCTAGCGTTAAGCCTCTGGCTAGGGTTAGGGTTGGGAAGGCACAGCTCCCAGGGCAGGAACTGGGGCTTTGGGAGAGTCTAGCCAAGCCAGAAAGACTGAGTGGGCCACCAGGATGGACTGACTAATGATTTTGAGTGGCTGGAGGGAAGTCTCAGTGGCAAGGGAGAGTTAGGGTTCAGCCTCAGAGTAGGATTAGGGTTGGGGAGGCAGGGCTCCCAGGGCAGGAACCAGGGACAGACAGAGAGAGTGGGCCACCAGCATGGCTTGCCCAGTGACTTTTGAGTGGCTGGTTCTGATTTGTCACCATCTCATCAGGCCTTAATCGTGACCTAGGTTGGCTAAATCAGAACACACAGTAATTTTCTCACATGTAGTGTCAATGGGAATTGAGTGTGTGCCTGGACCCATCCATTCCTGGGGGCTTGTCAACCCTGAAAGACAGAAACTCATTTAACTTTGATACCTTACACAGTATCTCTGCTTTCAGAATATCTTCATTTTCTTGGTTTCATAGAATCATAGAATAGTAAATTTGGAAAGAGCCTCTAAGGTTCAGAAGCTGCAGCTTGTGCAAAATGCAGCGGCTAGAGTGATAACAGGAACCAGAAGGTTCAAGCATATAAGACCTACTCTGGCCCACTTGCATTGGCTGCCTATACATTTCCGAGCCCAATTCAAGGTGCTGGTTCTAACCGATAAAGCCTTACACGGCTTGGGACCACAATACCTGATGGAACGCCTCTCCCAACACGAACCTGCCCATACACTACGATCTACATCTAAGGTCCTCCTCCGGTTGCCTACTCCGAGGGAAGCATGGAGGGTGGCAACAAGAGAGAGGGCCTTTTCAGTGGTGGCCCCCCAATTATGGAATGATCTCCCCGACAAGGCTCGCCTGGCACCAACATTGTTATCTTTTTGGCGCCAGGTCAAGACTTTCCTCTTCTCCCAGGCATTTAGCAGCATATGATGAGAGTTTTGTATTTTTGTGTTGTTGTTGTGCTTTGACCCAGAAGGATATTGTAATTTTAACTTGTTTTTATGCTTGATGGTTTTTAATTTTGTATATCGGGGTTTTTAATGTTCAATGTTTTTAATTTTTGTGAACTGCCCAGAGAGCTTCGGCTATGGGGCGGTATATAAATAGAATTAAATAAATAAATAAATAAATAAGGCCATTGAATCCAACCCCCTGCTCAATGCAGGAATCCACCTTAAAGCATCCCTGACAGATGGTCGTCCAGCTGCCTCTTGAATGCCTCTCATGTGGGAGAGCCCACCACCTCCCTAGGTCATTGGTTCCATTGTCGTCCCATTCTAACAGTCAGGAAGTTTTTCCTGATGTCCGGCCAGAATCTATCTTCCTGACACTTGAGCCCCTTATTCCGCATCCTGCACTCTGGTGTGATTGAGAAGAGATCCTGGCCCTCCTCTGTGTGACAACCTTTCAAGGACTTCAAGAGTTCTATTATGTTTCCTTGCAAAACAATGCTTTTTTCAGCTGTCCCAGTGTGTGTCTGTGTATTCAGCTGTCCCCTCTGTACATCTCACAAAGATAGGTCATGCTGTGATAAATTTGTTAGCTTTTAAGATGCTACATGATGCACTGTTTAGCATAAAAATCAAAATAGCATCTATTACTCTGTTGGTGTTGCTAACACCACAGTCTATCTGCACTATATACAGGTTGCTTTTGCACCCATTGAACTCTCAGAGGTTTTCCCAAAGAACCGTGGGAAGTTCAGTGACTGTGCTAACAATTCCCATTAGACATTCCTTTCTCCTCGCAGGACTACAATTCCCAGGCTTCTCTGAGAAGTGGGACTTACTATTAAACCATTTCAAGTCTCTGATGCCAGACTGCCGCATTGCCACTCAAAGTCACACAGCACCATCAGCTGCTACAGAGGAAAACATTTATTCTAGACGCAGCATCTGTGAAGAAAATGGTGTCAAGGCTTGGGTGGGTGGAAATCCTTTCTTTATGGTTTGGCATCGCAGCTCACACTTCCCTACCAACGGTGTAGTGGTGAATTTTTGAAGTGCAGACGCTCATCATGATGGCCTTCATACCCACGTCCCCCAAAGAAAGGCCACAGCTGGAACACAATGACTGGTATTGCTTTCTGTCTCCTGGTTTTTCATAGGACATCCCATTCCCGGGCGAAGGCAGACACGGCGATGACGGCGGCGCAGAAAGCGCAGGAGGAAGCTCGAATTGCCAGGATCACTGCCAAAGAGTTTTCGCCTTCCTTCCAGCACAGGGAAAACGGTCAGTACAAGCCACAGCCTGTGCAGGGCTGAACCTGCCGTGAAATAGAGCAAACTGTTTTTTGTGGGGATCCTCCTAGGTCTGTCTCCAGTGGATTAAGGCCAAGCTCAGAGGAAACAAAGAACTCTGAGGGGGGTGGCAGGTGACGTCAGCCTTCCTGCTAATGAAAAAGTGTTGAGGCTGCATCCCTGCGAACCCCGACTCCACTACATCACTGCCAGGCCTCATCTACACCAAGCAAGATATTGCACTATGGAAGTGGTATCAAAGCGGTATATAGAAGACACACTACTGTTTTATAGTGGTATTGAAGTGCACTGACAACTGTTGGGGCCCATTGATACATACCATATACTGCTATATCCTGCTTGGTGTGGCGCCTGCCTTTTATATATCACTTTCATACCACTATATCCTGCTCGGTGTAGATGAGGCCCCTGTGTCAAAGATCAGTTTCTCCAGGGCCCCCTTTCCTTGCTGTTCCCTCTCCTTTTGAGTCCTTGGTAAACCCCCCATCAGCTTTGTCTATGGGGCGGTATATAAATGATGATGATGATGATGATGATGATGATGATGATGATGATTCCACCTGTAGGGCCACAATTCCAACCTTCTCAGTTCTGTTTAGCACAGTCAAGATCCTGGCATGGCATTAGCAGCCTTGATTGGATCTATACCAGCGAGAAAGCCATCCCAGAATGTTTCAGCCACACACCTGATGCATAGTTTTGTAAACCGCCCAGAGAGCTTCGGCTATGGGGCAGTATATAAATGTAATAAATATAAATATTATAATCATCATCATCATTTATTCATGGCACCAAATTAGGGTTCCATCAGCAGAGAACTCAAGTCATCTTGATACACAATTTAGCTATTTTTTTTAAAGGGCACAGGATACATTAAGCTCCTTCTGTCCACGCTGCTCTCACATGCCTGAGATCATGGCTCAGAGCTTCTAGGGCAGAGAGGACTGCTTCATTTTGCCAAAAACAAAAAAAGTTGACTATTTGTTTATTTAATTTATTGTGCTCTCAAATCTCCCAAGAACCTGAGTTCTCTGGGGGGTGTACAATACACTAAAAACATAAGAATATAAACAGTAAAACAATGAATAAAACTAGCAACCAAGCAAAGTGTAAAAACACTACAGCCCGTAAAACCAAAATGAAACCAGCAGCAATAAAAATGCTGTGATGTAAAAGCACTGAAAATGGAGTAAACGCAAGCTTCGGCCAGCCACGCTTTCCCAGAAGTTGGAGGGAGCGTTAGCTTAGTTTACAAGCTGCGTTGAAAGCATCCCGATGCCCTTTGGGGCTTGTAGAGCTCCGTGATGTTCCCTGCAACGCTTCCCTTGACATGGTAAGGAATTTGTCAGGTTTATTAAAAAAATAAAATAAAAGGCATTGTTCATTTAGGGGCAACAGGAAAACCAACGAACGAACAAGCAAGCAACCCACATGATTGTTCTTGAGGAGGGCTGAGGGAACAGCACAGCGATGCCAAAATCAATCAGGAGGCTTGGATCCTGAGAGCCACTCCAGATTTCTATTGCCCTTATGTTTGGCTTAGCACACTTGCGTGAGCGTGTCTTTCTGTGTACCACAAAAGACAGAAGTGGGATGGGTGAAGAGATGGAAGTCTAAGTTGTACTCATTAAACAATACATGAATTAATGTGTGCTCATCTCATAGCACCCCATTCTAGTGCTTTGCAACCTCATTAGAAGGTTTTGGTTGGTTTTGCCGACATTTTTTTTTAAGTGTTTCAAATTGGAGGTTACGCATCTCCTTTACTCTAGGTTATTGAGGATTTGACAAGCGATGGTACATTTAGCTAGCTTCTTGCCCTTTCGGAGTTCATGCGCTCCTTTCAACCTGCCCCGAAGTTTCTTTCGCTCAGCAGAGGGTGGCGTGGGGAAGCCATGGTGAATCTGGCTCTTTTGCTACACTGGCCAGTGTAAAATAAATATTTCCACCTGTGTGTGTGTGTGTGCAAACCCTGCCAGTGTGGGTTCAGTTTAGAAAATAGCATATTCCAGAACAGAAGTAAAGTTTCTTTTCTGTGTTTATCAACACGGAATATGAATATGAAAACCATTCAGGGGGCTTCTTAGATGGACTCCCGTAGTGCTACCAATCAAAAGCCCTTGTGCGGCTGCTTTGTCTTTTCTTCCTTAACAAATTGGTTTTTTCCTGGTAAGAGAAAAATGGGAAAACATGGGAGGGCTAGAAATGGAAGATGACATCCTCTGGGCCTCCAGATCCAACAATAAAGGCCACATCTGGAAGCACCCCCAAGATAACAACAGCAGTGCCGTCAATCATATTTTTGCTTCTAGGCAAGGTGTTTTTTTTTAAAAAAAAATCGTGCCATTGCTCTGCCTCATTCACAGAATTTTACCGGGTGTGTATACATGTGTTCAAATGGTGACCTCTCCCTCTCTTACCGCAGAAAACCCTTTAAGGGGGAAAAGACGGAACAGCCAAACCAGGGCCTTCCAGTTGGAAGTGCTAGAAGTCCTCTGTCTGGAATCACCCTAAAGCAGGACTTGGGTTTATTTTCCAGCTGGCAGGATGAGAATATTTTGAGTGAACGGGAAGAGGCAGCCTAATTAACTCCTGTGCTCAAAGCAGAATTGACCCCATCGCTCCCAATTTCCCCAGACCTCTCGGCCCACCTTAACTGAGATAGATGCCCCTCCCCTGCATTCTCTCCCATCTCCCTGGTAACCAGCCATGCTCCCTTCCCTCCCACCTGATGCCTGTGTTGTAAATCCACCTGAGCCGTGCCAAACGCTCAGCATATTCCTTCCATTTCTTCAAATGGTGAAAAGGCAGCTGAGGGAAGGGGCCCATTGAGAGTGTCTTGCCAAACACCCCCACCCCCCAAACCTGGAGCCAGGCATGGTGCAGATGTACTTGCAAAGAAGAATAGTCTAGATTTGGCTTCATGTAGTACAGACTGCCAGTCAGCCTTCCTCAACTTGGCACATTCAAAAAGTAAGAACATAAGAAGAGCCCTGATGCCGGATCAAACCAAGGGTCCATCTAACGCAGCACTCTGTTCACACAGTGGCCAACTAACTGTCGACCAGGGACACACACCAACAGGACATGGGTGCAAGAGCACCCTCCCATCCATGTTCCCCAGCAGCTACTGCCTCTGATACCGGAGGTGGCACATAGCCATCAGGGCTAGTAGCCATTGATAGCCTTCTCCTCCAGGAACTTATCCAACCCCCTTTTAAAGCCATCCAAATTGGTGGCCATCGCTACATCTTGTGGTAGTGAATTCCATAGTTTATGCACTGTGGGAAGAAGTCCTTCCTTTTCTCTGTCCTGAATCTCCCACCCTTCAGTTTCATGGGATAATGACCCCATTGGGTTCTAGTATTTTGAGAGAGGGAGAAAAATGTCTCCCTACTAGACTGCAGGTGCCATTGCTGCAGACTACTGCCCATGCTGGTTGGGGCTGAAGGGAGTTCTGATCCAAAACACCTGAAGGGTACCGGGTTGGGGAAGGCTGCAATAAATAAACAAAGTGTTTGCCAACAGTTGGGGAAGCTTTCATGCTGGCTGGGGATGATGGGAGTTGTAGTCCAACACATCTGGAAGGCACCTGGTTGGGAAAGGTGGATAGAAAGGAAATCTTCCACCCTTCACTAAAATTACTAAGATCGCCACTAAAATTATGTGCAGCTGTACAAATCATAATATGCCTTGTTATAAACACATAGAATGAAGTCAGTATACAAGGATGCAATGAGTGGTGTTTTTTAAATATATATATATATATATATATATATATATATATATATGTCACAGTATGATAAAAGCAGCCTACAAATAGGATATCAAGTACCAGAAGTTGGGATGGTGGCTGATATTGAGGCCCGGCTTTTTCACCAGTGGCTCAGGGAAGATGCTGATGTCCTGTACCTCCATTTGTACTTCAAATCAGATAGCAAATCCAGTGTAGGAACAAGCCTGTCTTCAGAGAAGATCCCCCTGGGTTATCACTCCCTCTCAGAGCTGCGATCCAGATATCAGACATCTAAACATTTTAACAGGTCTCCTTGAGTCCCAGGGGCCCCTAGAAGCCCTGAGCTTGTTCACTATCTACATCTCCAATTGCCAAGGGAGTTCTTCTCTTTAAACCTAATCTCTTGAAAAGACTTTTCATCCAGTACACACACACCCCGCCGCCCCATCAGCTTCTAGACTTTGACTGCAGAATGCTGTTTGCATTAAGAGTTTGTTTCCAATGCTTTTGCATTTAGGAAGGATTTTATTTCACATTCCAATTTTGGGGGCATTAAAAAAAATCCTAACATGCCAAATAGAGGGTTTGCTCAAGAAGAAATTAAGTAGATAAAAACTGGATCCCTCGTTTCATGAGTTCCTCCAAAGCCGCAGGTTGCAATTTTCATCCAAACAATAACAAAATAGTCCTCACAAGGTCAAAGAAGCAATGTATGCATAAAGTCATTGGACATTGGGAGGGAGTATCTATATGCAAGATTAAAGGCAATCAGAGGAAAGTCAGGACTCAAATGGAAATATGAGTTTGGGTGTTAAACAGGCAAGGAGTGACAAAACACTGTCAAAACATTATTATTTTTTTGAGTTCTAAAAGCAACAACAATTTAAAATAATTTTAAAACAAGAGATAAATCCAAACCAATATGAGGAAAAAGACTATTTCAAAATGCAGCGTTAAACATATCATTAATGCATCCCTCTGGGACTGAGAAATAAATTGTTCATTTCACTTCGAAAAAGTCTACTGATTCTCTTTGTCAAGATGTGCCCCAAGAACTTGCAGAATCACAGGGCTGTCTCAAGACATTTTGTAACCTGAGGCGAGGGAAGAGATGGCATCCTCTCCCATTCCAGGTACAAAAAAGCTGACTGGCCGGCAGCTGACTCTTCTTGGACACTGGCGATGGGACAGCATCTTCCACGGAACACTGCAGGGTAACTTAGAGGCCACAGAGTGGATTGCATGGCCCACAGCTCTCCCTCCCAACACCCCTGCCATCACCTCCCTGCATCTGCGCCCGAAGCAAGTGCCTCAACTCTGCCTCATGGTAGGGCCGGCCCTGCAGAATCGCTAACTCTTTTGTACATCTTGCGTTTCTTTCTTTCTTCCTCCCTCTTCCCTCCAGGGCTTGAGTGCCAGAGACCAAAGCATCAGAATTCAAGCGATGACATTGAAATCCTTTCGACAGGGACTCCGCTCCAGCAAGAAAGCCCTGAGCTCTACAGGAAAGGGACGACCCCGTCGGACCTCACGCCCGACGACAGCCCTCTGCAAAGCTTTCCTGCCAGCCCCTCGTCCACTCCGCCTCTGGGTCCTTCCTGTAGAAACAAGAGCGCTCACTTCTCCAGGCAGGTCTGCATGGACGAAGAGAGGGGAGGGGAGATCCAGATGTTGCTGGAAGGGCGCGGCAGGGACTATATGAGGCCCAACAGCTGGGGCGAAGACAAGGAGGGCGGGGCACATGGCGTGAGAGGCGGGGTCTCGCGCAGCGGCCAACCTGGCTCCTCCGAAGACTACCGGGGCCGAAGCGGCGGGCACAAGCATACAGCCTCCAACCACAAACCACGGGAGAGGTGGACGGACCCCCTGGGCACAGTTTCATGGACTCATCACCGTCCCCACCCCCACGGCTCGGGGAGCAACAAGCTCCTAGAGCTGGACGAAGAGAAGCTGAGCAACTACGAGATGGAGATGAAGCCTCTCATGAAGATGGATTCTTATATGCAAGAAATACACTCCCAAAAAAGACATTATAGTAAAATGGGGCCCAGCCGGAGTCTAGCAGAGGCCCACCACGGGGAAGACCGGAGCTTTGGGGTTCAGAGACTGAGGTCTAAGTCCCAAAACAAGGAGAACTTCAGGCCCACATCTTCTGCCGAACCCACAGTGCAGAAACTGGAAAGTCTGAGGTTTGGGGACAAAGGTGAACCCCGGCTATTGAGGTGGGACTTAACCTGCTCTCCACCACAGAAATCCTTACCTGTTGCACTAGAATCAGAGGAGGACAACGGGGACGAGCTCAAATCCGGTGCAGTAAGTAGAGGATACCCTACTTGTGTTTATGTGTGTGTGTGTGACAGAGAGAGAGAGCGAGAGAGAGAGCGGGGGGACCTCTTAAACCAGGGGTGTAGACCCCAAGGGCCAAATTCCATTGCAGATAAGGTTTCAAGGGAGGATGGTTCATTCCAATGATGATGGTAAATGGGGAGGGACCAAAATTACAAAAAATACCAGCCTATTTTAGCTTCACGCTCTTCCTGCCGGTACCTGAGTGTCAGAAGAGACATCCCAACCTTTCAGAATGAGGGGGAAATGAACAAAAGCTGGTAAACCATCCAATGATCAGTGTCTGGGGACCCTTGGAGGCCGGATATGCCTCCAGGCCTGAAGCTCTGTGCCCCTGTCTTGAAACGGTGGAAATATTTGACCTGGTGCGGGGCCGGTGTCAACGGTAGGCATGGATGGGCACATGCTGAGGATCCACACCCCAACACAGCCTCTGATCAGGGCCCCTTGGAGTTGCCCCTCCTCTTCCTCTTCTGCATTGCCACCTGCTTGCTCACCTGCCCCTCACTCTTGCTCAGACAACGGTGGTGGTGGTGAGAAGGAGGAGCAGGAGATGCCATTGCGGCCTCCTGGCTCCCGAGCAATCCGCCTGGCAAGCAATTGGCAGCAATGGTGAGAAAGAGCAGGGGCCACAATGGCGGTGAAAAGGTAATTTCAACGCTCATTGAGGGAGGGGGGCATTGAGGGGGTCATGGATAATATTCCTGGCAGTTAGGTGCTATAAGCACCCCCCCCCCACACACACACACACACAAATAATGGAAAGCTTTATTTCCTACGTATGTACAAAAATACTCATCCCTCCCCCACATTATACTGAGAAGACATCCCCCTCCCATACTGTGGCTTTACAAATATAAGAACTGGAGGAGCGCAGGGTGAGTTGGGATTCCAGGATGGTTGATGCGCCTGCCTTCTTCCAGGGAAGATGTGGTGGGTTGAATCAGGGCTTCCCTATCCAGCTTTCCACCCACCCAAACAGTTTGCAGCAAGGATGTGGTGCTTTTCTGCATGGCCCGGCGTTATTCTAATGCATGCTGGCTTCCAAAATAAATGCAGCCCGCGATCAGAAGGATCTGTTTGTTTGTTTTTTAAAAAAATGGAGGGTGGGGAACGTTTGTTGTTGTGGCAAAGGAACACGGGGCTATTTTTGACCTGCCCTAGGTAGAACTGAGGTCAGGTATATGGGGCAGCCTATGCTAAAAATAACCCGCTACCAGGCAGCCCTGCAATAAACCGAATTGTGTCTTGTCATCACCATTTCCTTTCTGTACTGGGTCATTCCTGACGGTGCATCCTAGAAATGGCCCCAAAGGGTCAAAAGGCCTGATTCATATTATTGTGCGCTACAGGAGCTATCAAAAGTGCTTCTGACTGGTTCTGACTGACTAACAGGCTGGTGAGGATGATCTAATTTTGAATTGTTCGGGGGGGGGGGAGGGGAGATGTTCCCAACTTCTTGTCAGAGGTGTGATGCGAACAAACTGGAAACCAGATTAAAAACATTGATTTCACTCTAATCATTTCTCAGCCGCCTCTTCTCTTACAAAGCTAGACACATAAATTGCTTTCTCGAGAACAGGTGAGATGATTTTGCTTCTCAGCCCTGGCCTTGTAAAAACCCTTTTAATCAGAAGGCTTTTTGATATTGTTGAAGGGCTCGTCCTCATTTACCTTGTGCCTGTCACCACCAACATTGAGCTATACTTTTCCCCAAGTAAATTATCGACAAACCCAAAACTCTGAACAGCTCTGAAGGCTCCTGAACAGGTATATTCCGTGCAAATGACTCTGGTCTTTCAAGCACCTTGGGGAAGATGAAGGAACGTTCAACTTGTAAATGTATCTAGCAAGAAAATAGGTGCTGTTGGGCCTATTGACAAGGTACTTTTTCCAGGGTAACAACACGGCTGCTGGTACTGGTGGTATAAATCCATATGTAATGAAGGAGGCATTATGTTCTATGCCGCTGTGATGTTTTGAGTAAAGGGACAACCCTTTCCTATAGATTAGAGACAACAGAGGATGATTCCTCCTGGTGATGGGGCTTGGAGGTCAAACCCTACCCCCTGGAGAAATCCCAGGAGGTTCCACGGGCCAAATCTCTATAGGCCAAGTATTAGGCCTGTGTGCCGGAGGTTCCCCACCCATGCTATAGACATTCCTGTTATACCAAAAGATACTTATCAGTTCTTCACTATCGGTTTTCAAAACATCAGTCGGAATTGTGAGTGATGATGCAGATAGAAGGAGAGGAATTGTCAGCTAAACTTCTCCTGTTTGAATATGCTTACGGAGTTTTAGATTTATTTATTCATTTATTAAATTGATAACCCGTCTTTCCACCAAAAACGGTGCTCAAGGCGGCTAACAATAATAAGATACAGATTAAAACAAAATCTTGGTTAAAACATAACAGAACAAGAAATCAGTGAAGAACACAACAACAAAATGCATTATTATAATGTCAAGAAATATATCTTGTCCTGATTTGACTTTCTCCCTTGTCCCAACGTCCTATATTATGGATGGGGCTGCATGGGGAGGAGGGGGGGGGGAGAATTTTAGAAAAAGGAAGGTGTCAGAAATATTGCATATGACAACTTGTTATTTAACGCGACTACCGCTTCCCCATTCTGCTGACAAGTTGTAGGTTATTAAAAGTTGCCCTCAAAGTGGAATATCAAAAGTGACATTTGAAAATGTTCAGAAGCCAAATGAGTCAAATTCAGATGTGGGGCTAGTTTGCTGCGTTTTGAATGTGTTTTGCAAAATGTCACCTGAGGTCTCCTTGTCAGCTTGAAGGCAGGAATGGACCCTCCCTGGGATGGGACGTTTCTTTCCTTAGGGCCCCCAGGAGGCTAGAAGGGCAGGCTTGGGGGTGCGCTGGGGGTTAGCCTAGGGTGCAAAGAGTTTCCCGATGAGAAGCCCAGACATAAAATGCATTTAAAAGTTGAGCCACGAGGATTAATGCTTGGGTTCCAGCAAAATCCGTTGCCGGACGAGGCTGGGTGAGTGAGAATAAAGCTTTTTATCAGATGAGTCATGAATATTAGCAGGACTTCTCTGCACCCCCTGGCAAGGCCATTTGGTGCCTTTCCAAGGCTTGAGCCATTTGCAATCGGAGCAGCTGCTGCATTTTACCTGTAGAAGTTAGAAGGGAGACAGAGGAGCAGCAGATAGTGGGGAAAGACAAATGGAGACTGTCCGCTACAATGGGGACCAGCGGGTTTGTACCAATTAATTACCAAACACATCACCCCAAAAGAGGAAACACATCTTCAAAGAAGAGGGCAAAAGAGAATGCCGAATTGCATAACATTTGCATATGCATATATATACGTAGGTGCAAATTTAGAAAGAATTACAATTTAAATAGAAATATGATAGGTTGAATCCAGGATATGTCTTCCTCGAGAAGTAGATCTCCACTTGTGGAAGGTCCCTCCACCTGATTTTTGGGATTCCCCCCTCAACACCCCAACTCACCCTATTAGTGGAGTTTCCCGACTCCCTGGGTAGCGTTTTCAGGGTGCTGGAGGGGCTGCCGTAGGAAGGAGGGGGTGGGGAATTCCACTTCCACCAGTACAGTTGCTCCAGCATAAATCTCCATCCAACCCAATATATCTCACTATAGTGGAAAAGACTGAGCAGATGACCTGTGTGGCTGCTCAGAATGAAGTTCAGGTTTATTACATTTCTATAGCACCCCATAGCTGAAGCTCTCTGGGCAGTTGCCGAAGATGAAAAATCATTAAAATAGAGTATACAAAGTCTAAAAGCCATTTACATAAAAGCACACAAACAGACATCATACACAGAGACAACTTATATCTAAAATCAGTTTTGAGCCATCAAAGTCTTTAAGCCAAGTCTTTATACCAGACATGGACTGGACGATCTTTCAAATAGAGGACACCTGCAAATAGAGGACTGCCCTCTGTAAACAAGGCCACCCGGCCACCCTGTGACGTGGCTTTGGTGTTGCTGTTGGTTTTGTAAATCTGTATTTCTTGAATACTATACCATGTGTTAGACAGATGAAAACAGGGACACTCCTGCAGCAAGCCTACTTTCCTACCAAGGATCATGCCCTGCTCTCCTACCCCTTTTGCACACTGCTGAAGGCTCTCCTCGTCCTGCTCCATCCATGTCCTTTGCATCTGCCAATCTTGCACTGTTCTAAAAGCTGAGGCAGAGTTTGTTCTACGCTCTGATATCAACCGTTCAAAGTAAACCTTACCCCTGTGTAAAATGGCAGTTTGCATACTGGGTGGTGCATTGCTGTTCATGCAAGGGCACTTCTGTGCAAGCACATTAGAGACAAGGCGCATCCAACTCTTCAGTCCCACACCCTATCTGAGCCTTAACTGTTAGAAATCCTAGCCCCTTTTTTTCCAACCTGGTATCTATATGCTGTGTTAACTCTGTAATGGCTGCGCAGGGGCGCTCTGTTGTTTATATGATGCAGCTGCCCATTCTCAGCCACATTGGACTTTTACCCCCGAAACGGAGGTTTTTTTTTTTTCCGGTGTTGTTTTACTGAGACTTTTCCAATTGCTCTGATGTTACCACGCTGTCTCTGGTGGCTTTGGTTCAGGAGCGTTCCTAGGGGTGGATGGCAGTGCTGGGAAGGCCCAGGAATGCAGGGCAGAGGGACAGGGGGTTCGCTTAGCAAGCCAAATGGCCGCTGGCACTGAGGTTTTCCCTAGCCGGTATCCTGCGCTCCCTCCTGCCAGCTAGCTTTCTTGATTCCACCCCGCAGCAGCAGCACTGCGGGGTTATGATGCTGCGTATAGACACCCCTCAGATGTGTGGAAGTGCAACTCCTAGCATCCCCAGCCAACATGGTCGTGGATCTTAAATTTCCAGGGTTGTTTTTATCTGCATCAGAACGTCTTTCTAAATGCAGAGCTGTTCCCTATACAGTCCATTTGAAAAGACATTGCCCAGAGAAGGGGTTGCGCTGCAGGGAACAACCAATTCTCACTTCTATGTTTAAATATCTCTCCTCTTCTCAAACTGGCTTTGGTGGTGCTGGGGAAACAAATGGCCAACATCAGGCGTATTTTGTTAGGTGCCACCTCTCCATCAAGGCAGCGTATTCTGAATGTGCCCATTTCAGTCAGCGCCCAGGATTTCAAGCCACCGAAATAAGATTACATTCAAGCACTCCTGCTGAAATGTTTTGCAGGTTGGCTTTGAAAGGGATTTGTATAAACCAGGCAAAAGCAAGTACCTGGCTGCCATGGCCGGTGGGGGTGGGGGGTGGGGGTGGGAGGGATGTCCTGTGAAGGCTCTCCATTTGGTTGGCTAGCTTTCTTTCACCTTGTTGCTATGCAGCACCAAAGGCCTTTTCCATGCTTTGAAGATAAGAGTCCTTGGCTGCCTCTACAAGAGGCATTTAAAGCTCTTTCAAGGCGCATTAAAAAATTTACCTCTACAAGAATGGAACGCAAATCGGGCGTAGAGGCGCTTTAAACATCCGATTATGCGCATTATTGAATGTGCATTAAATAGCGAGTTTTATTTTGCTCCGGCCGTTAAAGCGCATTTTGACCATGTGAACAAGCGATTCTCCGCATTAACTACTTGTAAAGCGCATTTGAAACAACCGGTAAGGTCACCAATTGAGTGCTCAATTACCTCCTGCATACAAGCATTTACGATAAAGCGCTTCAGCGAATATGCACATAATCGGCTAACCAGGCGTAAAGCCGAATTCTTGTAGATGAGGCCCTTGTCCAAGACTTTTCCTCTCTTTGCAATACAGGCATCAGATCTCTCTTTGGTTTCCAGAGAAGAAGGATGTCACCCCTCCCCTCCCCCCCAAATACTTTTCTTAAATACCTCTGCAGGACAAGGCAAGGATTTTTAATTGTTATTTAAACACACACACCCTACGTGATTGCATCTAGAAGAAGCAATACATATCTTATTTTTTGTTGATAAGAAAACGAGCAACAGAAACACTCCTGCCATTTTGAGAATTTGTCCCAAAGGCACCTCCCAGCCCATCCCATGATTTATTATTTCCTTCCTAAATTTATAGCCCGCCTTTCTGCCCCAAAAGACACTCAAGGCAGCTAACAATAAGAAACCCAAAATTCATATTAGTGTATTATCTTGATTAGGCCAAAGGAAATGGTTATAAAAAATGTGCATTAAAGGGTGCAGAACTTCTTTCCGCCCAGGGGCCCAAATTCCATTTTGGAGAAGCTCTCAGGGGCCACATTCCTGTGGGGGTGGGTGGGGCTAAAAGCCAAAGGGGTGTGGCCAAAATACCAGCGCAATTTACCTGCAAATTCTTACTGCAAGTAACTAACCCTTAAGAGAGGCATTTCAACTTTTTAGAAGGGAGAAGAGCCAGGAGGCCACCGAAATGTTGGCTGTCAGGGGGAAGGGAGAGGGTCTGCCAGTGAACTCCGGAGGGTTGGATTGGGAGGCGGCTGCAGATACAGACGATGGGAGCAGCACAGGAAAAGCAGAAGCCGATGTTGGATTCGTCGCACTTTAGCTCGATCACAACTGCTTGTAAAGTGCAGGTTCTGATGGTACATTAAGAGTGGGTGAGGGCCGCATTTGGACTGTATTGTTGACCATCACGTGACCAGCTCAGCCCCCAACGGTCAAGTTGAAGGTCAGCAGGGGCTGGTCAAAAATGACGGGCTACCGCAGTTTCAGAAGATCATGGAAACAGGCCCCTTCCGTAGGATTTGGGCGTCTTTCAATTGTGTGGGGCTACATCTGCATTGCTAGTTACTGGACCTCACCTGATGGGTGTCCTCCACCGCCACTCCAGCCGCCCTCCGCTGCTCAGGCCTTTCAATGCCATTCGATAATTCTTTCCCTCTTTTTCTCCTACAGGGTTCAGCTCCCATCCTGGTAGTCATGGTGATCTTGTTAAACATTGGAGTCGCCATTTTGTTTATTAACTTTTTCATCTAACTCGAGACTGTCTTGTTTGCAAAAATTAACAGATTAATAATAAAAAAAGGTGTACGAATGGGGGAATAACGAAGCAAACGACAAGCGACATAAACAAAAACAAAGGGAAAGATGCGATCTTTTTGAACTGTCCTGCGACAACTTCCAAGTCTTTTCACAGAAGAACAACAAAAAATTGAGTATCACTCACAGTTTGCCTTTTTTTCCCTGGGTAATGTTTTTGGATTTTAGCCAAAATCCTTTGCTTGTATAACACTTATGCTGTGTGGCATGGCAGAATGGAAACAGCCCTCCCGCCCTCCCAGCACCAGTCAGGATGAGAAGAGCTTCTCAGTGTGATTAATCAGAAAATCTTCATGCATGAGGGGAAGTTGGTTCATATGAGCCATGTGATTCTGGGCGGGAAAGTCCTCTTTTGGCCGAACCGTACGGAAAATTCACGCATGCGCGGCTGTCTCAGGATAGCTCGGTTGTGCGAAATGGCTGTCACAGGTCAGTGAGGTCTTCAAGCGATGCACTCATCACTTGATAAAGTCCCAACTCCAGTAGCAGCATGAACTGGGAAGTTGAGGGGAAACACCCAAATCATTTTTGTTGTGAAGGTGATGTTAACCAATCCCTTTTCTTTCCCATCCCAAAAGAGAAAACCCAAATCGGTACCGGTGAAGACGTGTTACTTTTGCGGGAGCAAAATGCACCCTGAAAAGGTTAAAAAAGCAATAGCAAGAAGAAATATCTTAAGCGCCCTGCTCAACAGCCATTCCCTCCAGGTTAGGAGCCCCTGAATGCCCAACAGCTCCTCTGGTAATCCCACTCAAAACAATGACTCAAATCTTAAATTGCATATATAAAGCCACAGAACTGAAAATATATACATCTTGGCTCAGGTAAAATCCTGTCGCTACAATTCTGGAAAGTTACAAATTTCGCCCATTGCTTACGGATGTTTTCACATCCGTCATTCCTGGCCCGTGTTAAAATGTGACTCAGTAAGATTTTTATAAGGACAATGAAGTTCTCCTGGAAATTTACTTTACCTACCCGATTCAAAACTTCACTAGGGTCAACCTGTTACACTCTCCTACTTTACCTGGAATGGAGTGGTGTTAAAGGGGAAGCTCTCTTGCTTACCTTCCTCCATTATAAATCACAGCCGCACCTGGCTGTCAGGCTCTCTCTCCCCCATGAGGTGCTGTTCATTGGCAGGTTTTTTGAGGAGCCTCCCTGAAAGGCATGGGTGGGGGGCAGCTCCCCTCTGCAGCAGGCGGTGGGGGTTCCTGTTCCATCTTGCCATGGGCCATTTCCAGATGTCATGCTTGGCCTCTGAGCATGTAATATTTTTGCACTTTGTCCGCAGGATGTATATTCCAGCTTCCGACATATCCCTGTACAAAACAAAAAACGAAAAAACATCATCGACCACAGCAGCCTCTGAGTATATGTAATGTTCTTTTTCTATTTCGTTTGTTTGTTTCCCCCCACCTCCTCTATGTATCACTTAATTTTGGTATGGTTCAAAACATCTTTGTAAGATGCCTGCCTTGTCCTTCTTCTGTTCTTTCCTTTGGGTTTCGTTTCGATTCCCCTGGCAATCCACTGAAAATATGCATTGTTCATTAAAGATGCAGTACCCCTCTTTCGAGCGGTCATCGTCCCGTTGAGAGCGCAATGTTCGCTCGGGCCTGTTGCATATTGAAAAACGAGCCCCGAGGCTCCCCAAAAATGCACCACTTCCTTCCTGCCAATCTTCTGTCATCAGTCTGGTAACCAGATTACAGACACGATGGTTTGACAAACTCCTCTCTTCTATGTTATCTATTGGGACCAATTTCTACTCCCAGGGTGCTTTGCATCCAATGCAAGTTTAGAGTGCTTCCTGTTGGTTTGAGTATTAGGTGCAAACTCTGCAAGCTACATGGCTCCAGCGAAGAAGGTATGCCAGGGGTCGGCAACCTGGTGCCCTCCAGATGTTATGGTCTACAACTCCCAGAAGCCTCAGCCAGCATGTTCAGTGGTCAAGGATTCTAGGGATTATAGTCAAAACATCTGAAGGGCCACCAGGTTGCTTCCTGAGCCATACTTTCCCTATGACAAAATATAGGGAAACCAATGGGCATGCATGGGTAGTATCCATGATCTACCCAAAAGAATGTGAGGTTGGTGTGAAAACTATGCAAGCACCTTTTCTCTGGGATGCCATCCTGAGGCCAGACGAAAACCTGGAACCATCGCTTGTGTCTCATCATGGCTTGTATAAGGCCATGGAGGGGGTGTTCGAGGAGGCAAGTCCGTCACACAACTATCTAGGCTTGCTCTTAGTTGGATCCACCAACCCGTTCACATGGACCACTCGTCTGTTGCTTACATTTTAGCTGTCTTTCCGCTATCTTTTGAGCAGGTTTCTTTCCTCCTCTGCATTGGATGGCTACATTTTTAACCAGAAATAAATGAAAGAGTAGAGCATGTAGCCGTTAAATTCCAGTCTTGTGTCCCCTTGAAATGTCCCCCCTCCCTCCAAATGTAGCAGTTCCCCCCCCAACAGTGGCTGGTGAGACCATGCTGTGATTTGTGCTTTGGCATCTGAGTTGCAATCCATTGTTTAAAAAGGAAACTCAGTTCTAGAAAACTATTTTTGGGCATTCTAATAAGTGCATGACACAGTACGCAGGGTCGGTGCCAAGGGTAGGCATGGGGCCCACCGACTAGAACTCCCTTGGACCTGGTCCTGCTCCAGTTCATCTCTGCAACCGGCTTGTTCATGTGCTTCTTGCTCTGGCTCAGACAAAGGTTGTAGTGAGGAGGAGGAGGAGGAGGAGCAGCAGCAGGAGATGCCACTTTCTGCATGTAAAGCATATGCTCTACCACTGAGCGACGATGGCGCCTCCCCATAAGTCAACTTGAAAGCATCTGCTATAATAAATCCGTCTTCTAAGGTGCCACAAGGCTCTTCGTAGTTCTAAAGCAGGCGTGGGCAACAGGCAGCCTGCAGGCCGCGTAGGCCCCACACAAATTCAGCAACAGTTAATTTTGTTTGGAGGAGGAGGAGGAGGAGGAGGAGTCACTTTTAGCATTATGGACCACTAAAAGCATCAAATATAACTTGCTTGCATGTTCAATTTGACCATATTAGCACTCTGTAGCCACTACAGAGCACTAAAAGGGTCAAAGTTAGATTGCAAACAAGCTAAATTTAAGCCTTTTAGCACTGCAGAGTGATGGGGGGGGGGGACTGCTGCCAAATTTTGGCCAAAAACCATTAAAAAAAGACATTGGAGTGTGCCTCGGGAGGGGTGTGTGTCCAGGGGCAAAAATGGCCCTCGGACCTCTTGCAGCTACCTGCCTTTTTTCTAGGTTTGGACAGGGGATCAGCAGTGCATTATCCTTCAAACCCTTACATTGGTTGAACATGGAAACTGGCTACCTGTCCCCCATGAGCCCCCCACTCCCTGGGCCAGTTAGCATATGAACCGAATGCATCTTGGGTGGTTAATTGAAGAAGACAATGGGGGCACTGAGAAACCACACCTCGTGTCCCCAAATCCTGTCCCGTGGGACTGGTGGTTCACCCATTACATAATCAACAGCTGGTGATGGGATATGAACACCTGACAGAACTTGACCGCCTCCTCCCGTTGCCTCGTCTGCAAAAGAGCCTGTTCACACATGCAGTTGTCAACCATCAAGTGATACACGCAAAGCGACGAAGCGGTTCTAGTCCCGCAGTGAGAAAAGTGCACCCTACATGTGCTCAAGAGTGAGGCGGATGATCCGGATATTGCTAGTTACATGCAAACGTGGGGGACAAACACATCTTAAGAGGCAGCAGGGACGGAAAGCTTCCCAAAGGCTCCCTTGAATATGGTTCCAGAACAACGTGATAAAAAGTAACGACTGTTTGATTCTTCACTGCGGGTTGAGCTATTTATCTCTGCCTCTGCCCTCCTCTCTCTCTTTGGTGGCCAAAAATAGTCCTAAAACATTCATCCGAAGATACAAGCAAGTCATTAGCCTCTTGTTCCCAAACTGTACATTCTCTTAACACCGTTTCCCCCTTACACGCGCGTGTGCCTTTTCCAATTTCAAACTCATATGTAGACCTACATGGAGAACAGCCAAAGTGTGTTCAAAAGACCATTGATCCATTTTCCGGCCCACATGGTTCATTTTGTTTGTACAAGGACAGAAATGCAGCATTTGAGACCTGACTCCACTGCTGTGCCCGGCTCTACTCCTGCTGGTGGGGTTAAGTGGCCATGCTAGCATTGATCTTGCATCCATTGAGTTGAGGACCTCCACTTACCCTCTTTCAACGTCAGGTAAGCATGGTAGCCAGTTGTTTCCTCTTGCTAACACTGTCACTCTGGATTTGAAGGAGGCAGGGAAACATTGGGGACACTGGGCAGGTGATTCAGTGGGGATAGAAAAGGACCAGACAGCCAGACGAGTAGACACACACACATACCAAAGTTGCATTGACATAAGCCCTTTGACTGCAAAAATTCAGGCACGAGAGATTCCAACCACAGGAAAGAACTTCTGCGTTGCTGAGGCAGTTTGAGGGTTAAAAAGAAAATTGGAGTGGGTGGAGGGAAAGACCTCCATCACACCTAATTTCCTCCCCTGGTTTGCCTCTGCATTTTTTTACCAGCGTGTCCAGCTTATCATCCCTTGCACCTGAATAGCTGCTCTTTCGCTCCTTCGCTCCTTTGCTCTTCCACTCCGCCCCTCCCCTTCTCTTTCTCCCTCCAGTCAGGTCCTGGCAGAGGAGCACTTCAATCAGACTGCCTTTCTGCCGGGCAAAAATGGAACGACCCTTCAGCTTGGCTATTTAGGGGCAGCGAGGGAGTACAATCCTGTCTCTGCAGAGATTCAGGCGTTGTGTGATTTAAAAAACACTTTTAAGCCTGGGGTGCAACGTTTGGGTTTTATATTGAGGCTTGGAGCCGGCTGTTGGGAGAGATCGATCTGATGCAATCCATTCAAGCCCCCAGTTCCTTTAAAACTACATGGAGGCTTAGGGCGCATTAAATGTGCTTAGGGAAAATAACTCAGAGGCAGAGGCGGGTAAGAAATAATAATAATAATAATAATAATAATAATAATAATAATAATAATAATAATACAACAATTTTAGCGTTCTAGGAAAGGCTGGGGAAGAGGTGGGGTGCAGCAGGACAGGCACGGTGTCATGTGAGTACCGTGCTGTAAATCCACACTCCAGGCATGGCGAGAGTGTACTAAATCACTGGTGTGATGGAGCTCAAAGGGATTTGATGCCACCAGGGATTTTGCCATAGACGTAAAAGCAGCAGCAGCAGCAGCAGCAGGTACTTGAATGTGGCTTAGAATGAAGGTGTGGATTTGCACCTGTCATTCTTCACGCTGTATTGGGCATAGAGACACAGCCATGTACCATAATCTCTGACTGCTAGCCATGCTGGCTGGAGCTGATGGGAGGTGAGAATTCATTATTTGGAGGGCCATAGGTTCTACACACCTACTTTAAAAGAAAACACAGAGAAAGAGAGAGAGAGAGAGAGAGAGAGAGAGAGAGAGAGAGAGAGAGAGAAAGTCCACCCCCACCCCCCATCCCAATCCCTACTACATGAAAAAAGAGAGCCTCCTCACAAACAGAACAACTTTTATTTATAAAATTGTTTGAAATGGCAAGTCCTGGTTCCCGGTCCGACGATTGGATTGGGAAAGAGAAACTGCCTGAAATTCTCATGCAAACTCAAAACGGCTTCCGACAAGAATAACTAAACTTTAAGGCCAGATTCCTCCAAATCCATCAACTCTCTCAAAGTTGCTGACCCCTGAGTGGCTACCATCCCAGCTCCTACAAGCGTACATCCATAATATCATCAGGAAAATTTTCCTTCAGTCCTGAATTGTCAGCAACTGATCCATTGGCAGGAGAAGTAGCCTACTCTACGGTGTAACTGCGTACTTCTGCTTCCCAGCCAGTTCTAAAACATACAGAGTTCCACGTGGTACAGCTTCTCCTGAACTGTTCCATGCATACTGAAGAGGTGGAATTACATGTTGGAACACCCCCATTCCCCACAGGGCCGGTGGAGTGGTGGGGTGGGGAATCTCCCTGCACCTAGCAGGCTAGCACACTGAGGAGAAAGCTAGCTTGCCACAGGGGAAGCATTCAAACACAGGTGGCCCTTGCCTTGAGTCAAGAAAAGATGTATTGTGACATTCAATGGTGTCTCTGTGTGTAGACTATTCAGTGTTAAACTCTTGAATAGAGACAAACATGCTTTCTAACAAATGAATGGTTTGGTGGATCAGGCACCTAAAACCCACGGTGCAAGGCCGGAAAAGCAGCACTCTGTTCAGTTCAGGAGGACAGAAGGACCCCAGGTACATCCATGTCGCTAGGCCAAACAGTTACTCCAGCACTCATCCTTAGCGGCAGGAAAGACCCGTCTAGGCAGACCCTTCGTAGAAGGCCTTTGCCATGGTGTGCCCCACTTTTATGGCCTTCTTTTCTTTGGCGCCAGGGCCCATGTTCCGGCAGGCCAATTTCACCCAGTACTGTTCTGTCCTGGAGAGATAATCCGCGTACTTTTCATCATGCTTTACGGCAGGTCGCTTTCCCTCTTCTACAGAGCAATGAGGAGTCAGAAAGGGGAAAAAAACGAGACATCAATGAGGAGCCAAGCGATGATAGAAAAGAGAAGTCATACGATGTGCGGTTCAGCATCTATCTCACGAATGGGGCTATGAAGGAGAAATAAGCTGCCAGCAGCAGCAATATTTGTGCGTACTTTGCAAAGCAATGTATTTATTCATTTCAATAACATCCCAACTTTCTTCCATAGTGGAACTCAAGGGGGCTGCATGTTGTTCCCAGGGAGTCTCCCCTCCAAGCACTGACCAGACCTATACCTGCTTAGCTTCAATGAGGTATCTGCCCCATGTGCCTTCAGTCAATGCCCTGGGACAACTCATTTTTTTCTTTTTGCCAATATATATCTGAACACAAGATAATTTGGATATAGAGGGTAGGCAGGGAATACAGTTAACTCTGTACCCTGGAGAAAGGAGTTCCCTGCCTCTAACATTATGGATCTGACCTGGTCCAGAACCTACCGTCGGATGAACCTCAGCCCTGATCCAAAAAAACTTCCTTCTTGCTCTAGTATTTGAGGAGGGCCTGGCAGGAGAACCTTAGCTCCTAGTATTGCCTTGTATCTAGCTTTAGCCCCATTCATTCCAGTGGGTCTACTCTAAGTAGGACTAACACTGGATACAACCTGTTGACCCCTACAGTTAAATTCCAGACCGCTGTTCTGCAGCCATGGTGGAGTCATTTGCAGTGCAATCCTATGTGTGTCAACTCAGAAGGAAGCCGCACTGAATTAAATGGGATTTACCTCTAGGTAACTGAACATAGGGCTGCAGTTATAACGTTCCACAGGCCCACGCCTTCTCAATGTCTAGTAATCTGCTTCAAATTCAGCAGTTTTAAAATGGGGTTGAAAGAGAAAAACAACTCTTTCTTTAAACCGACTGCAAAATCCTATGTGGTTCCCCCCCGACCCAAAATCACTGAGGAATCCGCACTTATTCGAGGCAGCGTCTTATGGACATGGTCTGAACTGTGCAATTCATTTCTGAATCCGCTTCACAAAACCCCCGAGGTGGAGTGCAGAGCTGAACAGGCACGGAAGTTCCTTCTCTCCAGCACCCCTTGACACAGGTGCTCTTGTTCACTAGTTTTTCTTTGCACCTACCTTCACCTTCACTCTCACCATCTCCAGAGCCCTCTTCTTCCTCTTCCTCTTCCTCCTCCTCTCCTCCTTCGGCACCTTCTACATCTGCATCTCCTTCTTCATCAGACTCAGATTCCTCAAGCCATTCCTGAGTTTCTGCCGCAGCCATTGAAGAACACAGATATAAAAGGAAACACAAAATTAACCACAGTAAAAGGTTTCCCTTTGGGCATTTCAGCAGCAGCAACAAAAACCTCTTTTTGTTTTGGTTAATGCCTGGGATTTCGGCAAAGGTTTCCTACCAGGGGCCTGTGCTCCGCTCTCTTTCGTTTTAGAAATTAAACACTGATGCTCGGAGGCCGAGGTTTTAGCCTTCACAGTTCTGATCTCTGTCCGTTGTGTCTGTCTACGAAACAGATCAGAGGAGTGTGTGTGTGTGTGTGTGTGTGTGTCAGGGAGGCGGACAGATGGATGGTGCGATTCTGGCCTTAGGTATTCACAGGGGAAATCCAACAACATCTGGAGAACCACAGCTTCCTCTACTCCTGGCTTAAAGTGAATTGGCTGTTAACAAATGACGCAAAGGCAGGAGGTAGGGCGGGAAACAGAGCCAACTTTCTGATCTCCCGAAAACAGCAACAAAGCCAGGAAAAACTGCTGTGCCACCTGAGGAGCTGGAGAGACTCCAGGCCAAGGAACAACATGCTCACAGAGCCAACAAGAAGACCTGGTTTCCCCAAACTCTTGTAAAAGTAGCCCACGGCATACTTAACCAGTGCAAATACTTATCCTCAGATAGCACGAAGAACGCAGACACCAGCTGGTAAATACCTTCAGTGGCGTAATGGAGTCAGGGCTCACAGAGCCGAAGCCCCGGGCCTTTATTCATTAGCAGGGACCGTGATGGCATGGTCTCCCACCCCTGTCAGGCTTCCCTGTTCCTTCCGAGCTGAGCTGCAATCCTCACCATTGGGGGAAATAGATTTTCCCAATTGTTGTGAGCTATTCCTGTTGTATTGCAAAAAAATTGAGGTTGCTTGGTCTCCAATCAGCAATTCAGGCCCATTTAGCTTTTCAAAGGTCCTGCTCCAGGTGGAGAATTTTCCCTGCCTGCCTCCGGATTTTTATTTTTACATACAAATAATGAAAAAAATAGTTTACAATTTTGTCTTTAAAAGGCCTGCAAACCAGATGAATTCCCCCCCCCCTTTT
Organism: Anniella stebbinsi; assembly: GCA_029215795.1. Taxonomy (NCBI): domain Eukaryota; kingdom Metazoa; phylum Chordata; class Lepidosauria; order Squamata; family Anniellidae; genus Anniella; species Anniella stebbinsi. Next base: position 3,641,920 of record JARDYH010000007.1, on the reverse strand, counting down.
TGGGTACTCCCCAAACTTTTAGGATAGCTATGGGTCTGGCCACCTAGCTCAGCACATTTGACGAGAGTAGCCAGAGAAAGGTCTCTGCAGATGACGTCTGGACAGGTATGGAAACAGGTGATCATTCAGGTAACCTGGCCCAAGTCATTTAGGGCTTTAAAAGATAATGCCAGCACTTTGCATTGGGCCCAGATATGGGCCAATTTAGCTAACATTGTAGGGATTCAGGGTTCTGCTTTGGGAATTTATTAAGGGTCCCCATTCTTCTCCCCCCTCCCCAATAATTCAAGCAATGGAGAGGGGTTGGGCGCCTTGTACAGAGAGTTTTCAGCTTAAATTAAGGGACCAGAAGGGGTTAAACACCCCCTTTCTGACTCAGGTGGATTTAAGGCTAAGGTTTCAAGATCCAGACACGCATGAGGCCAGGCAGCTTCAGAGCCATGGGTACGAAGCGGAGGAGGTTTTCCTAGGGATTAAGCCAGGCCAAAATTAGCTTGTGTCTGCTGTGCATTTGATGAGATGCAGTGCTATTCCCAGCCCCAAGAATAAAAGCGGCCCCAGCTGCATGCTACATCACCATCACCTGTCCCCAAGTCATCCTAAATAGGCTTTTGTCCCCAGTTTGCACCTGTCGTGGGATAAAATTAAACACGCCTGCCATTAGGGCAAAGATTTCGAGGAATGTTTCTGACGCCTGGGAACAGGCCCAGTTGCTGAACCAAAGGTCATGATCCACACCTAAAGTCTCAACCCTATGCTGACAGCTGAGTGCACATTCCATGATTTCAATTGTCTTGTGTCAGTGCAGACTTCGGTGTTCAGCATAGGATCTGCCATTTCAAGCATCTAGGCTTTTTTTAAAAAAAGTTTCTAGTCCTCCATGCTTTTTGAAGCGTATGAATGCTTCCCTTGTCAAAGCAAAAAGAAATCCATCATGCCAAGGAAAAGGGTTCTACTCTAGCCTTCTCTCCAATGTGCTAGTTCCACAGGTGGGGAAAGAATTCCCAATTCTGTGTGGACCATGTAAACAGATTATGTAACTCAAACCAGTTTGCATAGAGTTCTGGCTGTTATTTTCTTCTGCTACCCACGGGGATGTGCAAAGAACCATACAGAACATGGGCTACTCTGCTTTCTGATCACTGGTAATGCTGTCCAGGCTCCAAAGGCCTTTGAAAATTCATCAGGCACTGCCCATAGGCTTTTAAGCTTCTCTTCAGCCATAAGGACTAGCAACTTGATTTATTTGGTTAAAAAAAAAAAAGGAAACGCAAGGGATGTTGAATTCTGCACATCCATTATCTTTGCAATAGCTCAGTAAAACAGCAGAATTACAGAAGACACACAGAACCGGCAGCAAGAGCTAAAACCGAAACATGACAGGCAGTATCAACTTACTAGGGTCCATCTCCACGAGGACCTTCCACTCTTCCATCTTGTGGAGGTCGATGGCATAGAGGTCGTTGAGAGTGAACTGGCGGTCGCCCACCTCAAACATCCCCCCGTAGACGTAGAGTATCCCGTGCTTGGCTGCCAGCATGGCGTTTGAGCGTGGGCATGGCTCCACCTGTTGGCCGGAGGCCTCGCCCCCTGTCCCGTCTTCCTCATCCTCAGACTCCGACCTTGCTGGCTCTGCCTCGGGGGCTGTGATCACCTGCTTGATGGTCATCACCGTCCCATCCTCCACCACCACCTCCTTGACAATCTCCACGGGGCCTGGAGGGGTCTGTCCCTCGGTCTCACCACCTCCACAGTCAGCCGCATTGTCCGCCGCAGCACCTCGCCTTCGCTTCTTTCTCTCAGACTTTGGGCCCTGTTGATGAAGGGGGAAGGGAGAGGAGGGGAAATGCTTTACTAGAAGTAGATCAAAGCTGGTGACCCAGATGCGAGCACCCCTGGAGCTCTGCACAACTTTTGAAAAAGACAAGGTGGGACCACCACCACCACCTTTCCGACTAAAAGGTTTACATACTAACGACGTTTGGTCAGAAATCATTTTTTTATCACAAAGTATGATTTACCTACATCCAGGGATGGGAGAGAAATTAATTCATTTCTCACCCTTGAACCAATGAATGGGAACCGAAACTCATTTATCCTTTGAAATTCGCACTTCGACGAATGTGCTCCAATCAAAAAGTGCATGCAAAAAGGTATGTACTGGAGAAAATAATGTTCAAGGATGCATTATATTAGGGAAATATCTCTGGCAAATATGCATGCATTAGGAGAAACGCTTATGGATTTTTATGCAAACTTTTTTTTAAAAAATCTTAAAATTCAGAATGGGCTGCACTTAACAATGAAAAAAACGAGAAACCAAAATTGTCGGATTCAGAAATGGTACAGTCTTCCTTGTACTGTACCACTTTGAAATGCCTGTGGGGATTGCACTATATAGATAGATAGATAGATGATAGATAGATAGATAGATAGATAGATAGATAGATAGATAGATAGATAGATAGATAGATAGATAGATAGATAGTGTGACCAGATAAAATCCAGGTCAGGGCTCATGTAACTTTAACAGTTGTAGAGAAAAGGGAATTTCAGCCAGTGTTATTTGTATGCAATTAGTCCCTGGTGAAATTCCCTCTTCATCACAACAGTTAAAGTTGCAGGGGCCCTGCCTTCTTTTGTATATGGTCACTCTAGTATAGTGCCTGCACCTTTAACTGTTGTGATGAAGAGGGAATTTCACCAGGAACTAATTGCATACAAATGACACTGGCTGAAATCCCCTTTTCTCTACAACTGTTAAAGTTACATGAGCCCTGACCTGGATTTTATCTGGTCACCCTATATATATATATATATATATATATACACATATACATACATAGATAGATATACACACACACACACACACAGTATACATATATAGCCTCCCTATATGTATGCCATCTTACAAGCCTCCCTATATACCTCCCTATAGATATGCCTCCATATATATATATATATATATATATATATATATATATATATATATATGCCTCCTTTTACAAAGCCCACTGGAAGAAAGAACTAGCCTAGACCCCTTCTCCCCAGCACGTGAAATGTCCTTGTGCTGGGAACACTGTGGTATAGGAAGGATTCAAACATGCAACCCCTGCATACTTTTTAAGTGATGTATTCCAAGCAGGAGTGTCCCACATGGCTTTTCTGAATGGGTAGATCAGTTCATAGCGAGGAACACACGCAACATCCTCATCTATTTCCTACGTTACAGGAGTCCTGCATGCATTGAATCATACAGTGAATGAAAAGTGACCTTTCAAGGTAGTTTCTTTCTATTTCCTTGATGGGTTTTTGTCTTCATAATGTTGAAAACTATTTCAGCCTCGACTATGTGAGGAACGTTATCCGAGGCCACCTCTTTTGATAAACCATTAAACACGTACACAGCATTTTACAGACACTTTCACCTGCATTGCCTGGTTGCAGTCCTTCCAACAACCTTATAAGGTAGATCAGTATCCTTATACCCATTTTGCAGATGGAAGCTGAGGCTGACTTGGTCTAAAGTCACTGAAGAGAAGTAGCAAAAGGAGGATGAACCCTGTGCATTTTTACAGACCTTTAACTGTCCAGGAAACCACCGGTTCTTTGTCAGGTCGTAGAAATAAATGTCGTTAAAGAAGTCTCCTTCGAGGTGCTCCTCCTCTTCCTCATCATGGACGCCCCCAAACAGAAGGGAGCGGTTGCTGGGGGCCATCGCCACCGAGAAGCCAGACCTGGGTGTCGGCTTGACGCCAGAAGGGCTCATCCGGGCCCACATCCATTTGTCTGGGAAACATAACGGAGAAACGTTGAGTCGGTGGATGGAGGGGAAAGATGAGGAGCGGACAATGGAAACACCTTGACGTCCAAGCCCTGCTGAGCCTGGGGAGAGAGCAGTGTGCCCACGTTGCACGCAGGAGATCCCAGAATCAATCCCTAAATTAAAGGGAACAAGTAGCAGGGGAAAATCCTTCTGTGCCCAAGATCTTGGAAAGCCACCACCAGTCAGAAGAAACAAGACTGGATGGATGGACCAGTAGACCAACACCATAAGGTTGAGTCATACATTCATCTCTGAAGGCCTTTGAGCCCCATTATTGGCTTCCACCAACTCTCATTTCAAGGCACACATGGGGTCTTCCATGCTCTATGCAATTAGCATGGGAGCATCTATATTCCTGGTTATTTTAAGGGAGAGAAAAGGGACCTCAGTAAATTATCTTAAAACGCTACGGCCTTATTACATTTTAATAGGGCTCAGGAGAATCCTTTGAACAGCGGCGGTGTCACAGGTAGGTATGGTCAGGCACCTGCCAAGGGCCCATACGCCATCAGGGGCCCGCTGACAGAAGCCCCCTGGACTTTCTCCTCTTCTTCCCTGCAACCTGCTTGTTCACCTGCCTCTCACTCTGTCCCAGATAATGGTGGTAGTGAGAAGAAGGAGCAGGAGATGCCCCACGGGCTCCTGGCTCTCTGTTTGCCAAGCAAGGAAGTGGGAGCAATGATGGGAAAGAGGGCGAGGAACAAAAGCAGCTAGGGACAATGGCAGTGAGAAGGTCGACACACTGAGAGAGGGGGATCATTGGAGGTGTCTTCCCCAAGGGGCCTCCAAACCCTGGAGGCAGCACCGCCTTTGAACCTTGCCGTAGCAATGGCCTCTGCCCACCCTTATGAAACGGCACCCGTCATCCATCCACCAGACTCTGTCCGCTTCTTCGCAACTTTCTTCTGCCTCACTGCAGAAGAGCACTGAAGAGCAAAGAGCACTGAACACTAGGGCTGTGCACAGACCCCTCGATCCGATCCGGATCTGTCAGGTCCGGATTGGGCCCGATCCAATCCAACTCGGATCTGATCCGGGTCCATGCACAGCACTCCCTCCTGCTCTCCCCTGCCCTCCCCCCACTCTCCCTGCTTACCTGCTGGGGAGTGCTGTGCATGGATCCGAATCGGATCCAGACCGATCTGGGCCTGACCCAATCCGGTTTGGATCCGGGAGGCCCAGATCAGCCTGATCTGCTCCGGATTCGGGATCCGGATCTGGATCCGTGCACAGCCCTACTGAACACCTCACACCGGTAAGTCAAGCTGCTATTGAACTGAGCTCAGGCCCAACTTCCTGTTGGGGGACATCAGGCGGCACTGCATCTTCCCCTCACCTGAGCTTTCTCCCTTCAACAGGAACATGTCCGTGTGGAGCGTGCCTTTGTCGACGTCTTTCTTAATCCGCTATGAAACAAAAACAGGGGAAATGACACAAGGCTTCTGCTCCCAAGCTTGGGACGGAGTTGTGAGATGAACAGGAAGGCTGGAATTTGTACATCTCAATGGTATGAATTGTTCAACAGTGGAACAGGCTGCCACAGGAGGTGGTGGGTGGGAAGCTTGGATGGCCATCTTGTCAGGGATGCTGTAGCTGCAAGATTCCTGCGTTGAGCATGAGTCTGAACTAGATGACCTCCAAGATACCTTTCAACTCTATCAATCTATATGGCTCCTATGTAGTCCAACCAACTCCCAAACAAGCAAAAACTCACAGCAGCCTTGAAGGTCCCCACTGAGCTGTCACCATGGGTATGTTTCTATTTATTTATTTATTTATTTATTAAAAATTAAGATATTTCTACCCATAAGCTATTCCTTCAACAATGAGGGCTAGAAACTTAGTTGTCAGTTGTTGTTTTTTAAACAGGTGACACTCTTAAACATTTGTCAGATTCTGCCTTATTCCACACATGCTTCCTTGGGGTGAAAGCATCCAGCAAAATGGACATCAGCCAAATGTTCTTGTTTGGGACCATATACTGCAAACATGGGAGCGCATCCTTGACTGTTAAAGTAGCCAAAGAGGAGAAACAGATTTCTGCAAGCAGATGAGCGAGCAACTTGAAATGAGGCACTCCAAATCCTTTCTTGCTCCTCTGTCAGAAGAGCCAAGAGGGATAACTATATTATTTTCCTCTCAAAGCGACGTGACCCTTGTAGTAAGTACACTGAGTTTTAAAAAAACAAACCTAAGAACCTACAGTGTTTTTGTGGATTGGAGGCTGATGGAGGTAGCCAAGAGCTGGGGGGCAGAGTGGGGTGGAGAGCAAGAGAGGAGGGAAATAACCAATGCCTTAGGGAAAGAGTTACAATCCTCTGCATTTGAGTACGTGAAGGCTTTGAAATCTAAGCAGAAATTAATCGGATCCTGCACAACAGAGCAAAGCAAACTAATGAGAAAAGGAAAAAGGAAAGGGAAAAAAGAAGAATCTGTCCCCTAAAAACAGGAGAGCAGCTGTCACTTTCCTCTTTTGTGTTCACACCAATAGCATCGAAGGAATAATAATAATAATAATAATAATAATAATAATAATAATTAATAATAATAATAATAATAATTAATAATAATAATAATAATAATTTCTGACAAGAATCATGGAGACATGGAGAACGACAATACACCTAACAACAGACTGGGGCCATATACAGACAGAAAAAATAAATATCAAACGTGGCATATTCCAAGTTGACGCATTCAGCGCCCTGTGGTTTTGCCTGTGTCTGAATCCACTATCCAACACCCTTAACAACACCACAAACGGCATCGACATAAAACACCCAAAACAAGCCAAGCACAGAATCAAATCACCTCCTGTACATGGATGACATCAAAGTCTATGCTTCAACTTCAACACAGATAAAAGGCCTCCTGCGAATCACTGAAGAACTGACGGCAGACATGAAAATGGAATTTGGGATAGGAAAATGCAAGATGCTACACATAGAAAGAGGAAAATGGAAAGAAGAAGAAACATCAGAAACACTAAACAACAAAATATTATATAACATGGAAGAAAATGAAACATACAAATACCTAGGATTCCAACAAAACACAAAAATCAATCATTCCACAGTAAAAACTCAACTAAGAATGCAATATGAAACTCGTCTATCATCAATTCCAAAATCTAAACTCAACTCGAAAAACATTTTTTTATTTTTTCTTCTTCTTTTTAGAAAAGTTTATTGTACAACTTTGATCATTGCAGAAAAAAATACAAAATACATTATTCACATGAACCAGATAGATCGATGCGCTACAGACAGGGTGTTATGAATTTGAGTATTACCAACGTACATAATAAATTGATACCAATCCGTAGTAAATGTATCATAGTTCCTGCTTCCTTTTGCCAATTGTAACTTGTTTGTTAATTTTTCTGATAAGGCAATCTTCCAAACCCGAGTCCACCAGACATGTGTCGAAAAACATTTTCAAAGCCATCAACACCTACGCAATACCCATCCTCACATACTCATTCGGAATCGTACACTGGTCACACACTGAACTTCAAAAATAAACAGACTCAATCGCACCGAACTCACAAAACACTGCATGCTCCATCCCAACTCATGCATTGAAAGAATAACAATCAGCAGGAAAGAAGGAGGAAGAGGTCTGCTGGACATTAACAAAATTCATGCTAAACAGATAAAATCACTCAGAGAATTCTTCCACACCAAAAACACCCCAATTCATAAAACCATAGTAAAAGCACATAAAAAAAACTACACCCCACTCAACCTAGCACTACAAAACAAAGATCAAACACAACCACTTACACTCGCAGAGAAAAAAGAAAAATGGGCACAAAAACCACTCCATGGGAAGCACTACAACATAATGCAGAACCCACAAATAAATAAAGAACAATCGTACGAATGGCTCAGGAAGGGTGAGCTATTTCCACAAACCGAAGGATTCCTAATAGCTATACAGGATCAAGCTATAGCAACCAAGAACTACCACGAATACATCATAAAAGATAACAGACCTATGCAGGAAATGCCATTAGGTCCAAGAAACAATAGACCATATAACAGGAGGATGTAAAATTCTGCTAGGAATGGACTATACGGATAGACACAATACAGCTGCAAAAATAATTCACCAACAATTGGCCATCAAATTCAACCTTATCAAACAACCTACACCATACTATACATATTCACCTGAAACAATCCTGGAAAATGCAGATCATAAAATATACTGGGACAGAACAATTCATACAGAAAAGACAATACCTTGCAACCGACCAGACGTAATGGTCATAGACAAAAAAGAAAAACACACGTACCTCATCGACATAGCAATACTGAATGACAAAAATGTTGTTGAAAAGGAAGAAGAAAAGAGAGACAAATATTCACCACAGACCATGGAAGTCAAAGAGCCATGGCAACAGGAAAAGGTCACAATTATTCCGTTAGTCACCTCAGTCACCGGCATCACATCAAAAAACTATACAGAAAACCTTCAGAAACTGGGCCTACCAGAATACATTCACATCAACATCCAGAAAGCAGTCATAATTGAAACATGCTCAATTGTCAGGAAATTCCTGAATCTTTAAAAGGCAAAGCCCGTCATGTCCGTCTAGAAAAGCCACCATGAGCGAGAAAGAGATAATAATAATAATAATAATAATAATAATAATAATAATAATAATTTATTTATTACCCGCCTCTCCCTCTGGATCGAGGCAGGGAACAACATTAACAGCAAATGATATAAAATACATAAAACTGATTAAAACGTGTAAAAACTAATACATTATTAAAATACCAATAAAACTCTTAACATTCAACTGGGTAGGCCTGCTGGAAGAGATCAGTCTTTCTGGCTTTCTTAAATTCCGGAAGACTGCTAAGTTGGCAGATCTCTCCCGGCAGGCCATTCCACAGTCTGGGAGCGGCAGAAGAGAAGGTCCTCTGGGTAACGGTTGTCAGCCTAGTTTTGGCTGACTGTAATAAATTATTCCCAGAGGACCTGAGTGTGCGGGGCAGATTGTATGGCAGAAGGCGATCTCGCAGATAACCTGGACCCAAACCATGTAGGGCTTTAAAGGGTCATTTAAGGGGAAGGGGAAGTTGTATTCACAGAATTTGAGCATTCCTCTTGTGCTCTTATGCAATGTATACCTCAATTCCATCTCCCTGTCCAAGCAGGGAGCATTTAAAAATATTATTGATTTTTAACATAAGACATGAGTGCCAGAAGAATAGAGCAGACAAATCATGGGGAGAGTCCCAGGCACCAATCTGTGTTCAGCTACAAAATTCACTGCGTATTCTCAAACACGCCTCTCTCCCTCAGCCTAGCCTACCTCCCAGGGTTGTTGTGAGGCTAGGATTACACAGTACCCAGCCTGGTGTCCTTGGGACAAGGCAGGAAGAAACTCTAAGTAAGATTTATGTCCCCTGTCTACTTATCCACTAAGAAAGGTACTGCAGAACATTCATTTCATAACCTTGACTAACAAAGCAAAAGGAAAGACATGGGAAATGCTTAGAAAATGTTCTCCCTTTGGCTGTTCAGAGAAATTCGCTAATGAGGTCTGCCTCCGTGCCCTGCGAAAGGTGGGGGAGCAGGGAGTTCCACTCCTGATTGTTGGTTGCTTGTTCTCTGCACATGCTGGAAAAGAGTCGTATTTAAGACTGTGAAATTGAGCAGGATCAAAAAAATAATGTGCAAGTTTCTGAGATCTCCAGATCTCTTCAACAGGCAAGATGTTACAAAAAGCAGGTTGGCCAGGAAAGGTTAGGGCGGGGGGGGGGGGAATTGTTGAACCTCCTTTTTTGAAAATATAATATTGACCTGTCAACTCAAAAACTGTCTCCATCCAGGATGTTGGAAAATAGAAATAGAGATCATTTAGGCAGACTCTATATTAAGAAAGCTGGAGATCAGTGTAAATGCTATGCTACGTAAAACGAAAAAGAAAAAAGAAGCCAAGTTCAATAATTTTACCTTAACAGCTCGATGTTTTATTTTCGAAAATACCGGAACAACTATTGTCTGTGAATTTCTTGCGGACTTAGGAGCATCAAAGCCTGAAAGTATGACATCAACTGGCAGAGACCAATTTGAATGTCTGCAAACCTTCCTCTTCCCTTAAGATCTTAAGATTCTGACTACAACATGGGGTCAGCCTTTTCCCTTTCCTATTCCATCCCCCCCCCCCCCCATCTGCCTTTTGTAACATCTTGCCTGATGAAGAGATCTCGAGATCTCGAAAGCTTGCACATTTTCGGTGATCTTTGAACTGGCCACAAGTAAAGGAATTATCCTGTATGGAATATGGAATTTCACTTAATAGCCTTTTTTAACCATCCAGATATTTGGTCTGGTTGGTGAAGTATCGGATACTCGAGGCCCGAAGTGTAAACTGCTGATCGAGAAGCTTGCTGAACAACCTTGGGCCTAGATCCATCCCTACTAGGAGACTCTCAGTCACACAAAGGGAGAGCAGTATTGAAAAGGAGTCATGCCCAAGGCGTGATCCAGTAGCAGAGGCAGTAAGCTAGGGAACACAGGCGGAAGAGTGCTGTTGCACTTGTGTCCTGCTTGTGGGTTCCTGGTCGAATGTTGGTTAGCCACTGTGTGCTGGGCTAAATGGCTCCTTAGCTTGATCCAGGAGGGCTCTTCTTATGTTCTTATGTAGGTATGACTAAAGTGTTTTTAGGCTAATAGCTTTTTAAGTTATCATAATGGTTTTAAATGCATTTGTATATTGTATGTTTTGCAGTTTTAATTTTTGTATATTGTTTTTAAATGTTTTAATCTTATGTGAACTGCCTAGAGAGCTATGGCTATGGGGCGGTATACAAATGCAATAAATAAATAAATAAATAAAATGATCCAAGCCCTAAATGGGATGCCGTCAGATAAGGGAATCCTCCCATTCTGTGCAAACTCTCGCTTTCCCCATTCCAGAGAATATCCCGTCTCAGGGGATGAATAGCAAGTAGCAAACCATGCCATAGAAGCAGTTGTGTAGTGGAGGCAAGGCTCACAGGGTCAAAGTCCTGGGACTTCTTCACTAGCAGGGATGATGTCATCATCTGCAACTCCCCCCCCCCCCCCAGAATTCCCTGTGAGCGACTCCTGTTGTAATGCAAAGTATGTTTGGGTGTCTCCATTTTGAATGCGTAATCGAGATCCATTAGCTTTACAAAAGACTTGTGTGTCCCTCAGACAGACAGACAGACGGATGGATCAACACAATTGCCTGCATTTTGTATTCTCTTTGGGGGCGTGGCTAAGGGGTTGTCAACGTTTACCACTACACTGTGGCATATGAGACAGGTATAAAAGGCATCGCTCACCTGCTTAGAGTAGCCTCCATAGACAAGGACGTTGCCATCTGGAGTGGTGGCCAGATGGCAACCAGATCTTGGCGCTGGGGCGATCCCGGAAGGAGCCAGCTTGCTCCAGGCAAACATGTCCAGATTAAAGGCATAAACGTCGTTGTAGTAGATGTAATCTCTAGTTGGAACAAAAGCAGCAAGCCAAAACAATGATAAGGAGGGGGAGGCTTGTTTGGCAGAGCCTTAAATATGATTCCCAGCAGAGCCGAGGAATTGCACGGACTGAGAAGGCGTTGAGAATTGGAGGACAGGATTCTGTGCCATTACAAGCCTGAGTGCTATGTGTTGTTACTCATTGTTGTCCCTGGGTAGCCGTGCTCTCCAGGGAAAATGTGCTAACTGTAACTTATCCATAATGCAGATGTGTTTCCTTACCCTGCAACTGCAACTGGGAACTACCATTCTTTGGGGGAGGGGAACCAGGAAGTGATGCACAGTCAGACAGCCCAGGAGGATACCCCTGACACCCCAAGCTGCTGCCTACAAAGTTCTACGAACCCTGATCTTCCTTTCCTGTAATTCAGATTTTTCATCCAAATGAACATGTGTGAAAGTAAACAAATCTGTCTAATTCCAGCCTTCCCCATACTTGGCTGGGGGATTCTGGAAGTTGTAGTCCAACACATCTGGAGGGCACCAGGTTGGGGAAGGCTGCTTTATCCCAACGGCCTTTTTGGTTCTGTGGCTTATGGATTTATGGACTGCTCCGCTGCATGAGACCACCTCGATCAGCATCCTGCTTCCCACAGGCGCCATCCAGGCACTCCTGGCAAAACCACAAGTTGAGAATAAAGGAACTCCTCTTCTTTATGCCCAGCAGCTGGTAGTGAAGAGTTACTTACTCTGAACCTGGAGAATCCAGTAACAAACTAATTTGTGGAACAAAAGCCCGTTTTTCTTTTAATTGCCAAACGTCCCACATTGTCCTTAGAGCATTAATCTGGGCATGTGCTCATCCCGTTGGCAGTCTTCAAGATTTGTGCTGAACACATTTTGCCATTTGGGATAAAGACTGTATATGGAGAAACATTACACCCAAATGGCTGAGTAGGGTGAAGTTGCTGGCCTTGGTGCTGAATGTTCTAAAGCTCTTTCACCCTTTGGCTAACCATCAACCCCCAGGACAAAGTTTGCCATGAAGCAGTGTGGAAGTATCATTTCTGGAAGGTGATACCACAAGAGAGCCAGTCTCAATTCCTCTACATCACTTTTCATTTTATATAAAGGAAGCTGCAGTCGAACTACAGAGCTTCCAGAATATACTCAACTAGGGAGAGGGCCTTCTCAGTGATGGCCCCCCAATTTTGGAATGATCTCCCCAACAAGGCCCATCTGGTGCCAACATTGGCTGAATTCGGACAACACAATAAGCAACTGGGCAGGGGGGAACAATCGTCAGTTGTATTGACTATTGTGTCGTCCGAAAGCTGCCATAGTCAACTCAGCGCTGATCCTAATCCACACCACAGTTGATTATTTATTACCATGTTGTGTGGGGAGTACCCCTTAGATGAACAACTGTAAAGTTGATTATTACCCCACCATTGACTATCGTGTTGTCCGAATTCAGCCATTGTTATCTTTTTGGCGCTAGGTCAAGACTTTTTCTCTTCTCCCAGGCATTTAACAGCATATGTTGAATTTTTTAATTGACCCCGATCTATCTTTAGGCCTGGCTGAGAGTCTCAAAGTTGCTTTAAATGTAAAATGTCTTTGTATGTTTCCTGTTTTTATGCTTTTATGCTTTTAAATGTTGTATATCGATTTTTAACGTTTAATGTTTTAATCTTTGTAAACTACCCAGAGAAATCTGTACTCAAATCTACTCTGGAAGTAAAGCTATCTATGCTTGAATATATTCTGAGTATATTATATTGTGTAATGAATCCATGCTTGATTATTATTATTATTTATTACATCTCTATACCGCCTATAGCCAAAGCAGTATAGAAATGTAATAAATAATGCTAATACTAATACTCAAGCATGGATTCATTACACGATATAATATACTCAGAATATATTCAAGCATAGATAGCTTTACTTCCAGAATAGACTTGAGCACAGATTTCCAGAAGATAATCAAGCACAGATTTATTACGCTCCTTATAATGTCCTCAGAATACCCAGAATGCATTTGAGCATAGACATATTAATTTGCAGAATACACTCGAGCATAGATTTAGACGCGCAGTCCAACACATCTGAAGGGCACTGGCTGGGCAAGGCTGCCATAGTTGTGTGGCAGTGAATTGCACAAGCGTATTGTGCGCCGAAGGCACACGGCAAAACTTCCCAAACGAACGGAGGGCGCGTGGGACCGACCTCGCACTTTCGTGGAACCCTCCGAAGACAATCAATTTCCTCTTGCATACCACCATCCGGTGTCCGCTGCGACCTGACGGACCCCCAGCAGCCCTGAAAAAGATGTCAACAGACTGATCAGCGAGGGGCTGGCTGCCCACGCATCCTCCGCCCCCCCGTTCCTCTCCCTTTTGGCGAATGGTTCCATCTGCGCTCAAACTCTGCCCGGTCTATTCAATGCCTCTTTTCCACAGGCGACACCTTTGCCCCCACAGCAAGACAAGCAGCTTCGCCTCCCCGCCTCCCCGCCTCCCCCACACCCACCCCGTTCCATTTTATTTATTAGAAACAAAACACACTCTCCGCCCCCTCCTCGGGAAGAGCTCCAACATCTGTGCTGATGAGAAAGGCTACGGGGGAGGCAGGCGGCCTTTGTCGCAATGCGATCCTGACAGAGTGCGAAACAAAATCAACAGTCTGCTCCACCCTTCCTCTGGCATTTAGATTGCAGTTCTCAGAGGACCCAAAGAAGATGAAGACAGCGAGGAGGAGGAGGAGGAGGAGGAGGAAAAGCGCAACAATGCACATGTCAGAGGAGGGACAGAACTGAGTAGATCGGCCTTCCCCAATCTGGAGCCCTCCAGATGTGTCGGAATACAACTCCCATGGCTGGCTGGGGCATGCCGGGAGTTGTAGCGCCACACGTTTGGAGGGTGCTAGGAAGCCTGGGCTAAAGGGTCTGACTTGGTATAAAAGCAGCTTTGCATATTCTCGTAAAACAGAGCATTCTAAGAGCATTTGCAGGTGATACATGAAATACACTGACCCTTGGCTACGCATCCGAAGCGCTTTCTAAAAAGCAACCTCATTCTATTATGAAGTTGGGATCAGAAAGTGAAGGCTCACTGGTTTTTATTATTGATTGAGTCATTGATTTGATTTGTACCCCGCATTTCTACCAAAAATGGACCTCAAGGCGGCTTACAATCACCCAGAAAAACAACAAGAAGCAAAACACAATTAAAAACACAACAACAACAGAGTAAATACAGCATCCAGCTCAACAGACCTGCTTGAATAAAGCGGCCTTTGTCTCCCGGCAGAAGGACAGCAGAGAGGGAGTGAACCTAGCCTCCCTCGGCAGGGAGTTTCAAGTTAGGGGGCAACCACCGAGAAGCCCCTCTCAGGTCCTTACCGAATGTGCCTCTGCAGGTAGCAGTCTTTTTCTCTCCCCCCCCCCCTCCATCTTAGGAGTAAGCTTTAGAGCTGGGAACCTTTTTTCCTAAAAAGGGCCATCAACTCACAGGAAAGTCAACCGGAGGCTGCACCAATGGTGGGCAGATCCAGGGATAAAGGGAGCCGCGTTTGCGGCAATGCATCGCTTTGGCAACCCCATCCCTTCTCCACCCCTGTCTCTCTATCTCACTCCCAGGCAAGCATGCCAAGTGGAAGCGATTCTCAGAATGGCGGTCCAGAGAGCAAGGGCTGCCCCACAACGTGCAACAAGATGGATGATGCTATGGCCGCATTTGGCCCTCAGTCCGCAGGCTCCCTGCCCCAGGACTAACGCACCCCCAGCGCTCAAGCATAGAAACAGGCTGTGCATTATGTTCCACTTACTTGATTTGCTCCCAGGCCTTGCTAGCCAAATGCAAGACCCAGAGATCTTTGTAGTGGTAAAACTGCTCCCCATCTGGCGAAGCAAACTCTCCGCCAAACACCCAAAGCTGCCCACCGCCTTGGGCTACTGCGACAGCCTGCCAGAAAGAGGGAGGGAAAGAGCGTTAGGGCAGCACTTGTATTGTTTTCAACCTCCAAAGCACATGACGGTCCCTCTCCATCAGCATGACCGATAACATGGGGACATGTTTATCCCCATTTTACAGACTGGACGACTGAGGCCAAGAGAGTGTGCCCAAGGATCTGCATGCACGTTGCTCCAAAAGTCAGTGATTTGAATTAGCTCTGAACCTAAGAAGCACCGTGCTGGGACAGACCAAAGGCCTCTCTAGTCCAGTGGCCAACAAGATGCCCCAGTAAGAAGCCCGCAAGCAGAACTGAGTGCAGCTGTGATCTGCTCCTTTCCCCCAGCAATGGGTATGAAAAAGTACAATGCCTCTAATCCTGGAGATAATATATAGCCATCATGAATAGTAGCCATTGATGGTGTTATCTGCTGGCTTGGTTTGCACGTAACGACAACCCAGAGTATAGGTTGAGTACGGGTTGTTGTTGAATGGTGGGTTGTTGTTGGATTGTGGGGTTATGGCTACATGTGAACCCTGCACTGTGGTTTAAGTATGGGTTGCTAATCATGAACAACCCAGGAAGAGAATCCATGGTTTATTGTCGTCTGGTGAACTTTGGGTTGTTCAATGACAACCCAGACTCAACCCACGTGCTGGGTTGTCGTATTGTGTGAACCAGGCCTATAGCTTGGCAGGAGGTGATGGGAGTTGTTGTTCCACACATCTGGAGGGCACCAAGTTGGGAAAGGCTGGATTAGAGACCACTGCTCAAAACTACTAGATTAGAGACTACTGCTCAATTTAGGGAAAAATTACAATTTGCTCAAGCGCCACCTGCTGGACACTGCCATTTATGACAAGCAAAATTTTACAGGGCGTATATAGACTTCCCCCCTTGTTCCCAGATACCTGCCTCAAATTCAAGCAGGTTTCTCTAGCACCTCCATGCAGATGTTCTTATTTCTATATGTCCTGCAAAACACACACACGCATGCACGTACACACACACACAATCAGGGCCATGCTTGCTACTCTGAAGCAAACGCATCGCACAAGGTTTGGCAGCTGGAACGGCATCACCATCTCGCTGCCAGCAGAATGACAGCGCTCCTCCTGGTCTTCTGGAGCCTCTACCAGCGGGGGGGGGGGGGGCTTGAGCACATTACCTGGTGAGCACAGCGCCGGGGAGGAGGATTCGGGACGTCGATCTTCACCCAGCCGTCCTTCCGAATGTTGTAAACAAACAGTTCGTTGTACAGGAACGTCTGAAGGAGACATCAAACAAAGCAGGGGTCTTAAACCTCTTTTAGCCCGAGGTCTGGATTCCAATTTAGAGAAGCTCTTGGGGGCCCGCTTTCCAGTGGCAGGCGGGGCCGAAGGCAAAAGGAGTGTGGCTAGGGTGACCCTATGGAAAGGAGGACCGGGCTCCTGTATCTTTTAATAATAATAATAATAATAATAATAATAATAACAATAACAATTTATTTCTTACGCCTCTTACCTTCCCTCTTCATCACAACCGTTAAAGCTGCAGCAGCCCTGCCCTCTTGACCAGATACAAAAGAGGGCAGGGCTCCTGAAGCTTTAACTGTTGAGATGAAGAGGGAGTTTCACCAGGTGCTGCATGCAGACAAATGACACCAGCTGAGATTCCCTTTTCTATGCAACTTTAAAGATACAGGAGCCCGGTCCTCCTTTCCACAGGGTCACCCTAAGTGTGGCCAAACAGACTGGCATGTTTGAGCTTGAAGCTCCTGCTGCCAAGTACTAAAGCCTCTGGAGAGGCATTTCAACATGCTAGGATGGGAGGAAAAACATGCACAAAAGCCAGGAAGCCACTAAATGATTGAAGGTTTGGGGAAAGGAAAGTGGAGTAACTGTGGAATCCCAAAGGCCCAGATTGGCAGCTCAGGTGGTAAGTTTTGGGCCTGAGCTGGCACCCTGAAATAAAGGGAGAAGGGGCTCAAGAGAATATGCAGAGCCTACCCAAGAGGGGTGCGTTTTATTTATTCTTCTCTAGTTTGCAGCCTACTCCTTGAGCTGTAGACTTGGGACAAGCTGTAGACTTGGGACAAGGAACAACCCTGAAGCATTGCAAACAACAACAACACCATTGATTATTATGTTCACATGTCCAGCCACGTGAACCAGCCTCCCTCAAAGCAGGTGCGCGGCAGATAGGTTGGACTGCAATTCCCATCAGAATGATGGGAATTGCAGCCCGACATATCTGCAGGGCACCAGCTTTGGGGGGTGGGGGGAACTGCTCTTAGATCACTAGGCTAGGATACATTTGCATTCTGAACAGTGTGTAGTTTACTACCAGTGCTAAAGAGGATTATAGTTACACAGTTGCTGGTTCTGTCGCCCAGCGCTAGGGTGACCCTACGGAAAGGAAGACAGGGCTCCTAACAGTTGTACTGAAAAAGGAATTTAAGCTGGTGTCATTTGTATGCATGCAGCACCTGGTGAAATTCCCTCTTCATCACAACAGTTAAAACTGAAGGAGCTATAGCAGAGTGATCAGATACAAAAGAGGGCAGGGCTCCTGCAGCTTTAATTGTTGTGAAGAAGAGGGGATTTCACCAGGTGCTGCATGCATACAACCGGCACCTGCTGAAATTACCTTTTCTATACAAAGATACAGGAGCCCTGTCCTCTTTTTCATATGGTCACCCTACCCAGCACCATCTTGATTTGGGTTCGAAAGGCTGATTTTGTATTTTGGAATTCACACCCCAGCTCTGCCTTGGATGTGTTACTTTTCTTTTTGTCTCGTCAGTTTGGCTTCTGGGAAAGGAGCGTTTTGTGACCGGCCAAATGGGAGCCATTTTATGAGCAGGAACGTTCCCCACTGTGGCAGCCATCTTGCAGGAGCGTCCACAACACTCTCAAAATTCCAAATGAGCCCACTGATCCAAAACGATTGAGGGCTGCTGAAGTAAGAAAGATTTTTTTAAAAAAAAATAAGAAGGGGGAAACTATTGTCTATTTATACCCTAAGGATTTGAGACTACCCAATAAGTCTGCCCCAAATATCTACCTCTCCCCTTGCAAAAATCATCTGCAGAATGTGCGGATTTTGAACAGAAGGGAGGCACGTTCCTGACCGGCGGAAGGAGGGCTACATGTACCCACAGAGTCTGAGGAGCTGAAGCCGACGGCCTGAATCTGTCTCCAGAAGTTATGAACTCCTGAAACATTGATGATGGCCAGGTAATTGCTCTTGACCCTTTTAATGGAACCCAGCACGCCTGCTAGAAGTGGGAACATTATTCTAGCAGGCGGCACAGACATTCTTTTCCCGGGAATAACGCCTGCCCTTTATAGCTTCAGCTCTTCATTAAAAATCTAATCATAATTCTATGTGAGTTCACGGAAGACAGAAAGGGAAGGCAGGGTTTATACGCAGGGGAGAAAAGAGGTCAGGGAATGGGGAAGATAAGTCAAAAGAATATACTTTACTTTTTGGCCATTGAAATATTCACCTCCAAACAGAATTAGTTCGTCTTTCTCGGGATGCGCAGAGAAAGACGCGTTGAGCCTGGAGACAGAAAAGGGAAACCAGCATCCGAAGGGCCAGAGATCAGAGGGAACTGGGGAAATGTTGTGTGAGCACCAGTCTGCTTGCAGTCAGGAAATGGGTTCAAAGGACCTTGTGTCATTTCTAGATATCTCCCTTTGCTTATTTATTTATTTATATCCCACCTTTCTGCCCAAAAAAAATGGTGTTCAAGGCAGCTAACAATAAAGTCCAGATTAAAAACAGGAATTATAAAAAACACACAAAAACAAACAAATTAAAAACACAATAGCAGAAATAAATAGTACCCACCAATTAAATAAACCCTCAGCAACCTTACACACCAAAGGGCTGCCTGAATAAAAATGCATTTTCCTGCTGGCAGAAGGACAACTGGGGGGGGGGGGGGCAACCTAGCTTTCCTTGGCAAGGAGTGCCAGGGTCTGGGAGCAGCCACTGAGAAGGCCCTGTTTTACGTGCCCAGCAAACTCGCCTCCAATGGTGGTGGGACCAAGAGCAGGGCCTCTCCCAAAAACCTTGAAACCAGGGCGGGCTCATATGGGTATAGGTTTTCTTTGAGGTAGCCTGACCCAAGCTATATAGGGCTTTATAGGTCATAACCCAGAGACAATCTGGTCGTTAGCAAAGTTGTCATAACAAGAGGGTCACTTGTTCCTTCTAAGTGGCCCCAATCAGTATTCTTGACCAGCTGAAGTTTCCAGACAGTTCCCAAAGGCAGCCCCATGTAGAGCATGTTACAGTAGGTTTTGACAAAGGCTTTTGGGGTCATGCTAGATGCGATGGTGGGAGACCTGCATTCCTTTCCTTGCATCTGCCCTACTCACATATAAGGCAGGGAGGGAGGCATGGATCTTACTTAAAGGGCCAGGGGAGGAAAAGAGCACTGGGCTCGCCACTTCCTTATCCCTACTCGGCACTGGCGCAAGGGGACATAAGATGGGGGGACGTTTCAGAACCCCTTTTCTCCCCCTTGCTCCTTCAACTATTAAAGACAGACCCTCTCTCTCCACACACCCACACCACACCCACACTATAGATAGATACACACACACACACATTTGTGTGAGTGATGGCTGCATTTGATCCCACCTTTGCATGAATATCAAAAGCTTAGTGTAACACTGCTTAACATTAGGTAACTTTTTAAAAAATTAGCTGGTTTTTACTTAATGGTCTAACCACTAGACCAGGAGTAGGTAACCCAGTATCCTCCACATGTTTTTGGCTACCCCTCCCATAATCCCCAACCATTGGCCAAGTTGGCTAGGGCTAATGGAGGCTGTAGTCCAAAATATCTGGAGGACACCTGGTTTCCTGCAATATACCAGGGATGTGGAATGTATGGCCCTCCAGATGTTGCTGGGCTGCAAATCCAAGCAGCCATAGCCAGCAAGTGTGAGGAATGATGGGAACTGCAGTCCTACAACATCTGGAGGGCCACCCTTGCACTAGACTATTAAGTTAAAACCAGCTATTTTAAAAAGTGTTACCTAAAAATCACGAGGCGATAACTAGACGACAGAGCAGGAGGGGGAGTGAACAGTGATCTTTCATGGTCCTTCATCTGACACACGCATTGACCGCTCCCTCAGTGGTGGGTGAACTATTTTTTTTTTACATTTCTAAACTGCCCAGTCAGTTAGCTGGAGTTGCAGTCCACGTTTCAGGGCTGATAAAATCTCAGTGAGGTTCCTTACCTTGGGGAAGGCGGCGGGCAGGTTGCCTCGACCACTTGAGTCTTTTTAGCATCCAGAGTCTGGAACTCAGCTATCAGAGTTTCGAGATCCTCCTGTAAACGAAGGAATGAGCTCGTTACAAAGTTTAAGGAATACGCTATGAACAGGAGGGGGGCCACGCTACTAGGGCCATGACATCCAGAAGGACTTTCCCTGCATAGGCTTTGGGAGCTTATTTCATTCTCCATCCCACCCACCTCTCTCTCTCTCTCTCTCTCTCTGGCTGAATTCGGACAACACGATAGTGAATAGTAGGGTAATAATCAACTTTACAGTTGTTCGTCTAGGGGGTACTCCCCACACAACATGGTAATAAATAATCAACTGTGGTGTGGATTAGGATCAGCGCTGAGTTGACCATGGCAGCATTCAGACGACACAATTGTCAATACAACTGACGATTGTTTCCCCCACACCCCAGTTGCTTATTGTGTCATCCGAATTCAGCTTCTCTCTCTCTCTCTCTCTCTCTCTCTCACACACACACACACACAGACACACACACTACGACAGTCCTAAAATAATTAGTATTAAAAACAAAAGAAAGGTAGTTGTGTCAACCATAAGAACACTACGTTCAACATCTAAGGTCCTCCTCCGAGTGCCTACTCCGAGGGAAGCTCGGAGGTCAGCAACAAGGGAGAGGGCCATCTCTGTGGTGGCCCCCCAATTGTGGAACGACCTTCTCGATGAGGCCCGCCTGGCGCCAATGTTGTCAGTTTTTCGGCGCCAGGTCAACACTTCCCTCTTCTCTCAGTCATTTAGCAATATCTGATGAGACTGGGTCTGTTTTGTTTTTTTAGGCTTATAGCTTTTTAAGTTATTGTAGTGGTTAGGTGTACATTGTATGACTTTCGCAGTTTTAATTTTTGTACATAGTTTTTAAATGTTTCAACCTTATGTAAACCGCCCAGAGAGCTTCGGCTATGGGGCGGCATACAAATGCAAATAAATAAATAAATAAATAAATAATAATAATAACATAATTCCCAAAAATCCATGGGTTGCATCCAGGATTGCCTTCCGCAAGAGGAACGGCTCCGCTTACAGAAGGTTCCTCCATCCAATTTTTGAGCATCCCTTTTCTCCTTGCCCCCTCAGCTCACCCCATTTGCAGGGTCTCTTGAGTCTCTGTGTAGCATTTCCAGGGAGGTAGGATGGGCTGCTGTGGGAAGGAAGCAGCGAGGAAGCCCACTTCTGCCAGGGCAGTTGATTCAGCGTAAATAATCAGTGGTGATCTGCAGCCCAGGGGAAGTACAACTGACTGTCCAGAGAGCGACAGGTGATCAGGGGTGACTGTCCAGAGAGCATCACGGTAACAGAAGCAAGCTCCATTTTATTCCTGCTGTCATGCTGAAGATGCTATCATTTAAGTGAACTTAAAATGCAAAATTGCACAGGCTCATCCCCCACCCCACCCCCGGTTCAAAATCAGGACCGGCAACTATTTAAATAAGGGAGGGTCGCTCCAATATATCGGAAATATAGAAGCTCTTGTCCAGCATGGAGTGATGGTGTGGGTGTGTAAAGAGAAATGTTAGTTGCGTAATACACATGGCTGTGTAAAGGGGACCCTCATAAGACTGTCTAAAATCATCCGGCTGCATACGGTGTGTAATCATTTTATTAAGCTGAAGAAAAGGTAACCGAAAATGTGCAAGCTTTCGAGATCTCCAGATCTCTTCATCAGGCAGGCTTGGGGGGGGAATAAGGGGGGGGAATAAGGGGGGGGGAATCAGACTTGGTGGTGAAGCCACAGTCTTGCCACGTTCAGAGTCCCAAAGGACTTCAACTCCCATTGAAATGAGGCTCTGCGGGTTATGCGATGGTGACTGGTTGGAGCTGCAGCTGCCCTCAGGATTACTGGGAACCAGAAAGTGTGTGTGTGTGTGGGGGGGGAATGCTGGATTCCCCCATTTTTGGGAACTATAAAATCCACTTGGGGGGGTGGCTTTATAGAGCGCTCTTTTGCCTCTTCCCAGCTGCATAACGCTCAGAAATAAAGCCAGAGAGAGACTGTCCTCACAGCTACCCCCCCCCAGACCAGAAAAAAGCTGCACCGGTTGAATTTCTGCCTGCGGCACAGCTCTTAAAGGCACAGGAGCGCTGCCAGGGGGCCACCCTGCCTCCCTCCTGGCCCTTTTTACTCGCCTCCTCTTTCTTCGCCCGCTTGGAGACCTTCTTCTCCATCTTGGCAGCTGTTTTCTCTGCCCCTTTCACTTTCTTCTTCTTCTCCTTCTGGCTTTTCTTGCCCATGTTTGCAGGCCTGGCTGCGAAGACAGGAGCCAGATGCTGTTCCTGCTGCTGCTGCTGCTGCTGTCTTGCAAAGGCCCCTCTTGTGGTGCCACCTTGGGCTGCATGCAAAACTCACATGTCAACTGCAGCCTTTTCTTTTCCGGGCACCTGGAACACAGGTCATATCCTGCCAGGGAAAGGAGAATTAAAGAAGGGCCAGAGGCTCAACCTGTCTCTTCCCAGGGCAAGATTACAGCCATCTGCTGGGGTGGAGGTCTCCTTACAATGCACCCAGATTTATTCCAGATGGGAACAGCCTGTACCCTGCAGCGCAATAGAGCGAGGAAGAGGCCCTGACGGCGAGCAGAGATTGTAGGCTGACCAGATAAAATCCAGGTCAGGGCTCATGTCACTTTAACAGTTGTAGAGAAATTGAATTTCAGCCAGTGTCATTTGTATGCAATTAGTCCCTGGTGAAATTCCCTCTTCATCAGGGGACCTGCCTTCTTTTGTATATGGTCACTCTAGTATAGTGCCTGCAACTTTCACTGTTGTGATGAAGAGGGAATATCACCAGGACCTAATTGCATACAAATGACCCTGGCTGAAATTCCCTTTTCTCTACAACTGTTAAAGTTACATGAGCCCTGACCTGGATTTTATCTGGTCAGCCTAAGAGATTGAGGGTGCAATCCTACGCATGTCTAGACAGAGAACCTGCATAGGATTCCACCCTTATCGTGGCCGAAGCTTTCGTGGCCATGTGTCACGCCTAACAAAGCAGACTCTTGCCCACAAAAGATTTCCCCTGCAAAGATGGCGCAATTGTAAGCATGTCTACTCAAGAGGAAGCCCCACTGAGTTCAACAAGACTCTGACTGCCAAGTAAAACGCGGATGCAATTTTAGCCTTCATCGGCTCGTGTTTATATAAAATCTCATTCAGCAGTAAAAAGAAGGTAACACTCCTTTTGCTGATAGGATTTAATTTTTGAACGAGGCAGACAAGGAACATGCCTCTCTACATGGCTTCCTTTCAGCATGGCATTTTGTTTGTTTTTTTAACACGTTCAGACCAGAGGTGGGCAACTTTGACCTTCCGGGTACTTTGGACTATAAATCCCATAATCCTCAGGACCACAATACCTGACAGAACGCTTCTCCTGATATGAACCTACCCATAACACTACAATTCCTCCTCCAAGGGAGGTTCAGAGGATGGCAACAAGGTAGGGGACCTTCTTGGTGGCAGCCCCTCCCGTTGAGGTCTGTCAGGCATCAACATCATCATTCTTTTTCAGCATCAGGTTAAGACCATCCTCTCCTCCCAAGCATTTGAGGGCGTATGATGGGGCTCTTAATATCAGTTCAATTATTGGGTCCCCTTATTTTATTGCTCATTGTTTTTAGATGGTTTTTTAAAATTGTGTTAAAGATTTTATATTATGCTTTTATTAATGAAATGAAAAGATCACAATTTCTTGTGCTGGCTGTGGCTGATAGGAATTGTAGTCCTATCAGCCACAGGACCACAAGTTGCTCAGCCATGATGTACATTAATAGCACGGTGTACCTGAGTATAAATATTAACAGAGCACAGGTGCCTCCTTCGTGAGGAGTCAAAGGGAAGGCATTTATTTTCTGTCCGTAACAAGCGCATGAACAGTACAGAAGCAAAGGTATTTGCACGTGAATAGTCTCTACTGATGTGTCTCACTAACAAAACACCAGTGTGATGCAGTGGTTAGAATGTGGGACTGGGACTCAGAGATCTGGGTTCTAGTCCCCACTCGGCCATGAAGCTCATTGGGTGACTTTGGGCCAGTCACTGGCTCTCAGCCTAACCTACCTCACAGGGTTGTTGTGAGGATAAAATGGAGAGGAGGATGTCTGGTGCCTTGGATTCCTTGCAAGAGGAAAAAGGCTAGAATATAAACCTAACAAGCAAATAACAGAGTGCCGAAATGCTACCCAAATGGAGCATGATGGTTGATTACAAGGGAGAGGCCCTTTTCCGGTTGTGGCATGACCTCTGAGAGAGGTTTGCCTGGTCTTTTCGGCGCCAGGTGAAGACCTTATTTTCCCGGGCATTTTAGTCTTCCTGTTTCTGTTGTTTTGAAATCGGTGTTATTGTATTTTTAAGTCTTTATACTGCTGCTGTCTTTGTCCCTGTTGGTGTTGCCTGTGCCAGAGCAAGAAGCATTGGTAAGAATAAGATTGCAAAGGTGAACAGGAGAAGCAAGCCCAGGGGGCTCTGGCCAGTGGGCCCCACCTGGCGTGCAGACCCCCCAGCAGGTGCCTGAGCCTGACCACGCCTTCCTTTGAGACAGACCTTGGAGAGTGGTCGCAAATGGGCCCAGACATCATGTGCACGATGTTTTGACTTTGCTGGTGCTGCACAAATTTCCCAACCTATTGAAGTCAATCCGTTCCAGACAGTAACCCGGAATAACAAACGAAATGCTCAGATCCTCCTCTGTAAACTGCCAGAGGTGACAGCGCGGGGCAAGTTCACACAGCAGACATTGCAGTCTGGGCATTCTGGTGTGAACGGGCGTCTGGGTTGTCGTTGCTGTCAGCAGATTCTCTGCAGAGCTATGCATCTATGTCCATGAAAACAAAGGAAATTTGATCTGCATAGCGATGCATAGAGACATGTCCCTCCAAGCATGCACGCGGAGGCTGCATGAGGCTGAGGAAGCCATCCTTTGGGGGAACCTCTAGCATATATCGGGCATCCTCTGTTCTGTCATGACTTTAGAGAAGCGGAATGGCAGGTCCAGCCTAAGACATTGTGCTCCCTGAGGTGAAAAGCAAGGCAACACCCTTCTCCAATTCCCTATATAAAACTCAGCTGGACAGGCATTGAATCTTTCTTCCAAACTGGCAATAGGACAGCATCCTCCACCACACCTGAAGGTGGCAGGTGAGCTTACAGGGCAGGCTAAGTGGCCCACAGCTCTCTTCTCCAACGCTTTGTTGCCCCTTCCCAGATACCCACCGCCTAATGGTAGGACCGGCCCTGCTTAATGGACTTCTCACTGCAGATAAAGGATTCTTCCTTCTCTTCTGCTAAAGCAGGGATAGACAACACATGGCCCGTAGGCTGCATGAACTCCCTCTATGACTGTTTTGGGGGGCTCTACCACCACCCCAGGCAAATTTGCCTCTTGATTTTGGTTCGAAACAGAGAGCATGTACCTCATTTACAAGCAGAATTGCGCTCCCTGCTCCCCCCCTTTTTTTTAACCAAATGCATGATCTCTCTTGCTGTTGGCCTCCCCAGTCCCTGGAGTTTGCCCATCCTTGTTCTAAAGGGTTATACCTGTGAGCAAAACCTGGCTGATCCCAGAGCTTGAGAAAAGATGGCAGGAGTTTCAGTTTTCCCAGCCCAACAGCGCTGCCTAAGTCATGATCTTGGCAAAGTGACCATGTCGTAAGGCAAAGTATGTGAGGGCAACTTGGTCTTGAATGGGCAACGGAGACCCATTCGCTTTACAAAAGCCCTGCTCCTGGTGATGAAAACTCCTAGAAGTGGTTTGTTGTTATGAATCAACGCAACTGCCTGAATTTTTGGACTCTCCTTGGGGGCGTGGCTAGGGGGCACTGTCATGATGAGTGCCTAGACTTCCATGTTGGCACTTCGCCACAGATCGTGATGAGGAACGTTGGACTTGAGGATTAGCGTTAATCCTCAGGTTAGGGTAGGGGTAGGATTGGGGAGGACAGCTCTCCGGGGAGGAACCAGGGCCATGGAAGAGTCTTGCAGGGCCAGACAGATACAGCCCCAAGTCCCAAGATAGATCCTTTAGAGTTCTGACTGGTTCTGACTGAGACCCAGTACAGATTCACCGCACCGTTGGCATGGGAGCCACCAGCCCCCACTGCCAAAGCCTATCTCATCCAGCATTCTGTTCCCAGCATCCTTGAGTCGGACTCGATAGGACTAGCACTATCCCACTCATATCCCATAGCAACTGGTACACAAAGGCTCCCTCCCTCTGATATTGGAGGTAGTATATAGCTACCATGACCAGCAGCCATTGCAGCTTTATCTTCCCTGAATTTGTCTAATTCCCCATTTAAAGTTATCCCAGTTGGTAGGGTTGCCAGGTGTCCTATTCTCTATAGTCCTCAATTTGAAGGTTCCCTCTACTTAAGATAAAGAACCATGAAACCAGAGCGCAGACGGGGGGCCTTGCCGTTGACCTTCAACAGTTACCAGCTGAAGAGCAGATTGAGGAGCTACCAATGTCACCTCGTCAGCCTTGCCCACTTGAGAAGCGCTGCCTTTCTATTGTTATTTCTAAGAGTGCGTTCATACTTATTCGTTAGCATATGCAAATGTTATGCAAATTTGTGTCCTCTTTGGGGGGGGCGATGCATTTCCTCTTCTTCCATTTTTTTTGCCAATGAATAAATGGCTCACTCCACTCCAGTCCCCTGATGGTGTCTCCCAGTTCCTTTATCTAGGGCCAGGAGTGTCATCCCCACCTATGGCTCAGGATAGCAGGAATGACAGGTCTTTTGATCACACACGGCTGAAGTAACCTTGGCTTGGCTGTGGCAAGATGCCTCCTTCCTGCACTGATGGTCGGTTCACACCAGATGTCAGCATTCTGCAGAGGACCAGCCCGCCGTTGGGATGATGGTGCAAGCGTTGCCGAAGCGTTGCATCATACCAGCGGTGGC
This sequence comes from Anniella stebbinsi, assembly GCA_029215795.1. Taxonomy (NCBI): domain Eukaryota; kingdom Metazoa; phylum Chordata; class Lepidosauria; order Squamata; family Anniellidae; genus Anniella; species Anniella stebbinsi. Next base: position 3,614,463 of record JARDYH010000007.1, on the reverse strand, counting down.
TGGTTTTGCTGCTGCTTCATTGTGTGCATGGTCAAACAAAAGGCCTTCTGTGAAAGGAGAGCAGATTGCAGATTCTGTGGAGGGGATGGCAGCCTGTCCCAGACTCCTTCTCCCCACCCCCCAAAATAAAACCCTCCTCGGTCCAGCTGATCGGAGCTTCGGCAGCAAATACTACTGAGGCCGTACCTAGCAGAGGTTCATTTCTTCACACCGTGTTTTCTTTGCAGTTTTCACATCCGTTTTGTCATTAATATGTTCATTCAATATTTGTTCGATTTGGAAGTGTTTTCGCAAATAACCCACATTAGTGTTAAGGGACAATGAATATAAGGTTAGCATTCATTTATAAGGAACGGAGTTAGCAATAAAATACACAGCCATGGGGCAAAATTCAGGATAGGGCACAATTGTTAACGCATAGGGGGAGGAACAGGGTGGGGCAGTTCCTCCATGCTTCAGCCCCCTCCCGTGACCCCCAAAGTAGCCTGCCGGCCTCAGGTCTTGGGGAACTCACATCAGATGGCTGCATGCACCCTCCCCTGGAAGAGATCACTGGACTACATAGCACTTTGGCTGATGGCTATGGGAGCAGACATTGCTCCAGGCACCAGGGCTCTGAAGAGCTTTGTGGGAAAGCGTCAGAGCTTTGAATCAGGGCCAGCGTCAAGGACAGGCATGATTGGGCACCTGTCAAAGGCCCACACCTCAGCAGGGGACCACTGACGAGAACCCCCCTGGGATTACTCCTGTTTTTCATCATTGCAACAGCGTATTCACCTGCCCCTAACCCAGGCAGCAAGGTCGTGAGAAGAAACAGCAGAAGATGCCACGGCCTACTAGCTCCCTGTCTGTCAAACAAGCAAGTGATGAGGAAGAGGAGGAAGAGCAATTGCAGTTGGTGATGGTGGTGATGAGAAGGTAGACTCACTGAGGGAGGGGGCCCATGGAGGGTGTCTTGCTCAAGTCCCCCCCCCCCCCAGCACTGCTTTGAAGTGAGCTCAGAAATGGACTAGGAGCAAGTTGGGAAGATGTGCTCCATCAAGTGGTCCCAGTCGGTTGGTCTTCTCAGTGGTCTCTTATCCAAGCCATCAAGACCTCAGTGCTTCCCCAGTGCCAGATAGCGGCCAGAGACCAGCCACTATCACTCCCATTGCCCACCATCTGTTTTGATTCTGATGGAAACGAAACAGCATCACCGTGATAACGGTGAGTTCCTTTTAATCGTTCTTCATCAAGCTAATTATAGATGTGCTTCAACAGAAAGAGAACAGATAGCCACTGCCATGTGATTGGGGCAGCCGCACAGAAGCGACCGTGCAAGAATCGCCCACTTTGTCACTGAAGGGAATGACAGTTGGAGTTGCATTTAGGAGCAAATGTTTGCTCTTTTTATCTGCCGTTTACTCTGGGACAATGGGCCCAGGATGTTGGAGTCAATCAGATTTCTGCGTTGGTAGCCATGCGTCTCCCAACCAAGTGGAAAACCGAAGGTGCTTCACAGTAGTGTAGTGGTAAAATTTGCAAGTAGAAATGCTCATCATCATGACAGCCTGCTTCGTCACGCTCCCAAGCAGTGTCTAACATTGCAGGCAGCTGTGTTGATTCATATCTACATGAACATAAGAATATGAAAAGAGCCCTGCTGGATCAGTTCAAATGTTCATCTAATCCAGCATCCTGTTCACACGCTTCCCAAATAGGACCTCAGCGCAATGGCATCCTTCCACTCATGTTTTCCAGCAAACCAATTATAGGAGCTTTCATCTGCTAAGAGCAGATCTTTCGTGAAGCTCATGGGTCATAATTGCCCTTTCAAGACTAGGCTGACCAGATAAAATCCAGGTCAGGGCTCATGTAACTTTAACAGTTGTAGAGAAAAGGGGATTTCAGCCAGTGTCATGTGTATGCAATTAGTTCCTCGTGATATTCCCTCTTCATCACAACAGTTAAAGGTGCATGCACTATACTAGAGTGACCATATACAAAAGAAGACAGGGCCCCTGCAACTTTAACAGTTGTGATGAAGAGGGAATTTCACCAGGAACTAATTGCATACAAATGATACTGGCTGAAATCCCCTTTTCTCTACAACTGTTAAAGTTACATGAGCCCTGACCTCCTGTTCATATGGTCCAGCCTATTCAAGACCAAGCCACCCCCAAATACTTAACATTACAACAATTTATTTCCAAAAGAAGGAATGTTGATAAAACAGAGGACACAAAACAGAAAGCTGCATCAGTCCCCTGGTCCATCTAACCCAATATTGTCGACACTGACTGGCAGTGGCTCTCTGTGGTTCCAGGCACGATTCTATCTAGCCCCACCTGGAGAAGGCGGGATCGAACCTGGGACCATCTGCATGCAAAGCCACTCAGTTACAGCCCTTCTCAAAACAAGACAGAGATCTGTATAACATGTGCATATATACCGAGTTACGTGTACCGAGGCACATTTAGACAGAATTACTACAATTTAACAAGAAATACAAGTCCATCTCACCATCGTTGAGAAAACTGTGACCAGGTGAGTAGCGTGCTTGGTAGGATCTGCACTACTGCTCTGCAATGGTATTGAAGGGCATTGACACCTGTTGGGGCCTGTGACACATTCCGTATACCATTTTCAAACCGCCTTCAAAATGTCATATCCTGCTTGGTGTAGATATGGCCTTTGTCTGCTGTCCAGATCCTAAGCCGTGACGGGCAACATCAAGGCCCCACTCACAGTTCTTGAGGTTCTTAAGCAGACTTGAACCAGGCAGCCCTTTCAATGGAGGGTGCTTCCAACAGAGGTCTGCCCTCTGCAAAGTCGAACCTATGGCCAACCTATCTGGGGCAAGAGAGGTGCAGAGATCTGAACACAAGACCTGTAAAGTTTTTTCCCCCCTTTGGAACCGGAGACGAGACGGGGCAAGATGGCTGCTGAAACAAGCTAGGGCAGTTCCCAAAGCATCTCTTTCCAACCCAGGCCTCGAACCATTCACTGCCATCTTGACCTTGGGAGGGGTACCCCACCTGTCACGCAAATCCCAATGAGCTGTACTCCCACAGCCCTGCCTTTCCCACCAAAGGCTGCCTGGGCCTGCTGAATGCAGAACATCCTTTCACTAGAGGCCTCAACAACCTGTGTGGCTTTGCCCTTTTCCCAGGAAGCCCTCTCCATCTCTCGCTCTCCTCCCTTTCTCCATCTCCCCAGTCTTGTTACCACCTGTGCTGTGGGTGAATCACACCCCTCTTTGAGGATAAAGGCTTTCTGCTCACAAAGCCAGCCTTCTTCTGCCGGGGTGTGTGTGTGAAGGAGCCTCGTTTTGGTGGTTTTCCCTCTTGCCTCCTTGACGCGCTCCTTCTCCGCATTGCTCTAATTACAAGGGTCATGGGCTGGCAGAGGTTTCTCATGCAATGCCCAAGCCATGCCCAAGCGTCTCTCTCATCCCTCCAGCTATTCAAGAGAAATCTGGCATCATTAACTCCTCGGCCTCAACTTGCGATGGAGCAGCCATTAAGTTTGAAGCTGGATTTTGATGCCCGGGGAGACGCTCTCGCAAAGTTCTGAGGAAAGCGCTCTGAAGGCATTTCATTAAAATACAGTCAAACAAACACTGCTCCTTGTGGTAATGAGGATCCTGGAATAATCAGGCAGACCTGAAAGATCAGAACAGAAGAACACAAGCCAAGCCATGCTGGATCAGACCAAGGGTCCATCTAGTCCAGCATTCTGTTGAGACACTGGCCAACCAGCTGCCCATGGGAGACCCACAAGCAGGTCAGAAGCTCAACAGCTCCCTCCTGCCCATGTTCCCCAGCAACTGGTGTACATGTGCATACTGCCTCTGGGAGGGGCATATAGCCATCAGGACTAGTCGACACTGATAGCCTTCTCCTCCAGGAATTTGCCTAATCCCCCTACAAAACCATTCAAATTGGTGGCCATCACTGCATGTTGCGGTAGCCAGTTCCTTAGTTCAGCTATGTGTGAAGAAGTCCTTCCTTTTATCTGTCCTGAATCTCCCACCAGCCGGCTTCATGGGATGGCCCCAGGTTCTAGTATTATGGGGGTGGGGATGTCTCCCTGTCCACTTTCTCCACGCATAATTTTGTACCCTTCTATCATATCTCCCATTACCCGCCTTTTTTTCCCCTAAGCCAAACAGTCCCAGATGTTTATTTATTTATTTATTTATTACATTTGTATACCGCCCCATAGCCGAAGCTCTCTGGGCGGTTTACATAGGATTAAAAACAATTAAAAACAATATACAAAAATTAAAACAGCAAAAACATACAACATACACACAATCTGTACATTTAAAAACCACTTCAACACTTCAAAAAACTACCAAAACAAAACAAACCCAGGCTCCTCAGATATTGCCAAATGCCTGAGAGAAGAGGAAAGTCTTGACCTGGCGCCGAAAAGATAACAATGTTGGCGCCAGGCGGGCCTCGTCGGGGAGATCGTTCCACAATTGGGGAGCCACCACAGAGAAGGCCCTCTCTCTTGTTGCCGACCTCCGAGCTTCCCTCGGAGGAGGCACTCGGAGGAGGGCCTTAGATGTTGAACGTAGTGTTCGGGTAGGTTCATGTCGGGAAAGGCGTTCCATCAGGTATTGTGGTCCCAAGCCGTGTAAGGCTTTATAGGTTAAAACCAGCACCTTGAACCGGGCTCGGAAACATACATGTTGTAACTTTTCCTGAGTTGCTCCAGCTCCTTTATCATTTTGGTTGCTCTTTTCCAACTCTACAGTATCCTCATTGAAGCGTGGTGACCAGAACTGTACACAGGATTCCGAGTCTGGCCACATTTGGAGCAGTCCAGGGCAGAAAGCTGACCCGAGATCTGGGAGATATGGGTGGTGTAATACCTGCCCAGATGACTGGCAATTGCAAGCAAAAGACAAACATCTTGGCTCTCCTTTCATCTCCTGAGTGTCTCCCCCAACCCCCCCTCCCACATCCATGGAAGAAGAAATATTCTGTGGCGGGGGTAGGAATTGTCCCCCAACTTGTTGGAAGCTCAAAATCCTCTCCACCCCCCAATCCCGCCAGAAGCTTGCGGTCTCCTTTTGGAAGAAGACAGGCGCTTGACTAATGGAGGGCTCCATCTTGCTAGCTGCCCACCAGGATTAGAACTCACACCTGGTCTCACCACATGGGGGAAGAAGCTAGGATGGGCAGAGAGGAAAGAGGGTGGTGCATGATCTTATAATACCGACACTTAATGGCACATTATTATAGTGTACTGAGTACTTGATGCTGTAGCAGTTGTTCATGTGATCCCAAGCTCCACTCATACATACATGCTTATTCCCATGTACATTTATTTTGATGCATTTATTGAAAGGAGTTTTAGGTAGTCTTTCAGCCTTGGATTCTAGTAAACTGTTTAAATAAGGTTATTTTGTGTCTCAATCCCCAGCAACCTTCTCTCCTCCGCTCACTTTTTCTGAGGTCAGTGGACTTCCTCTCCTCCTCCTCCTCCTCCTCCTCCTCCTCCTCCTCCTCCTCCTCCTCCTAATATTCGGCACCAGGTCAAGACTTTTCTCTTCTCCCAGGGATTTAACAGCCCATGTTGAGGGTTTTTTTTCTTTCTTTTGACCCAAAACAGTTGTTTTAAATGGATATTGTATTTGTACTCTCTTTTTAAATTTTGTATATCGGTTTTTAACATTCAATGTTTTTCATCTTTGTAAACCGCCCAGAGAGCTTCGGCTGTGGGGCGGTATAGAAAAGCTATAAATAAATGAATAAATAAATAAATATTATTATTTTAAAGAAAACCAATATTTTGCTCTGTGTGTGCATGTGTGACCAGTTCATTGCAAACAAGAGTTCCCCTACTGAAATTCCTGGCTCTGCCTCAGTTATCACAGAGACTCCAGTCTTCCTTTTGAGATGAGGCTGCTTATTAGTTTCTTATTCTGGAAAGCCAAGAATATGCAGGTTGCTTACCTGTAACTGTAGTTCTTCGAGTGGTCATCTGTGCATTCACACATATGGGCTCTGCGCCGGCGCCGAGCCCCAATCGGGAAACTTCACTAGCTAGCTTAGTGCTTTTTTTGGCGGGAACCCCTCCCCCACCATCCATCGCGCATGCTCCGGGTCCCGCCTCACCTCAGTTCCCTGAGACCGCGTTACGGCCTCGCACTAGGTAAACAATAGGAAGCATATGCGCTCTAATCCTCCTGCATACACCATAGCGTTGCAACGAGGGGATGGTGGGCAGGTTGTGTGAATGCACAGATGACCACTCGAAGAACTACAGTTACAGGTAAGCAACCTGCATTTCTTCTTCGTGGTCTCTGTGCATCACACATATGGGCGATTAATCAGCCAAACTTACCGGAGGAGGGGATGCACGCTGGTGGGTCACTGACAGATAGAAGACAGGACCGCTCGGCCGAACGAAGCATCCCTTGCCGCTCTAACGTCCAGCCTGTAGTGCTTCACAAAGGTCGATGCACTCGACCATGTCGCTGCCCTGCAAATGTCTGGAACTGATGATCCATGGATCAGGGCCGACGATGTCGCTTGTCCCCTTGTCGAGTGTGCTGAAAACGAGGTTGGGGGCTGTTTTCCAAGAACTTGATAGGCCAGGACAATAGTGTCCACAATCCAATGGGCCAGACGCTGGGAAGAAACCGCCAGTCCCTTAGTCTTCCCACCGTAACAAATAAACAGCTTATCCGATTTACGGATAGGTTCTGTTCTCTTTATATAGAAAGCTAACGTACGCCGAACATCCAGCGCGTGCAAAGCCGTCGAAAGGGGATCTATAGACGCCTTAAAAAAAGTTGGAAGAACTATATCTTGGTTAATGTGGAACATGGAAGAAACCTTAGGGACAAACGAGGGACCAGGACGTAACACAACTTTGTCCCGAAAAAACTGAGTATAAGGAGGCCCCACCATCAGCGCCGCTAGTTCTGAGGCGCGTCTAGCGGATGTTATAGCTACCAGGAATATGGCCTTAAATGTTAGCAAGCGGAGATCTATTGTAGCTAACGGTTCAAATGGCTTTGTCGTCAACGCCGTTAAGACTACAGATAAGCTCCATTGAGGAACAATCTGTCGAACTGGCGGGAACATGTGGCGTAATCCTTTCATAAAAGTTTTAGCCACCGGGTGTGTAAAAACCGTATAGCCATCTATCTTAGCGTGTTGTCCTGAAATGGCCGCTAAGTAGACTTTGATAGAGGAGGGCTTTAAGCCTCCTGCATGAAGTGAATACAAAAAATCGATGATACTCGAGACGGGGCCATCGTGCGCTGGAAAACCTTTATCGTTTGCAAATTTCAAAAATCGGTTCCACTTCCTAGTGTAGGAAGCTCTCGTAGACGATTTTATAGAGGCTTCGAATATGGAGCGTAGAGCTGGTGGCATATCTAGCGACTGCCAATTTGTTGGATCCGCCACGCTGTGAGGTTCAGCGACTGAAGGTCCGGGTGCAGGATATCTCCTGCGTTCTTGGACAGCAGATGCGGTATCCTGGGTAGACGCCACCACTGTTGGTGCGACAGACGATAAAGGGTGGTGAACCAATGTTGTCTCGGCCACCAAGGGGTCACCAGGATCGCGTTCAAGGAGCATCTGCTGGCCTTGGCCACCGTTTTTGGAATCAGCGGAAAAGGGGGGAACATATATAGGAAGCCGTTGGACCAATCCCACTGGAATGCATCTCCGAGAGATGCATGTCCAATCCCCGCCCGAGAACAATAGTCCTGGCAGACAGCATTTGCAGAAGTCGCAAACATGTCTATCGACGGCGTGCCCCACTTTGTAAACAGGCACTTCAACACCTCTTGGGATAACTCCCACTCGTGGGTGTTGGAGAATTCCCGACTGAGTGAGTCTGCCTTTGCATTGTCCGCTCCCGCAATGTGAAGCGCGGATAGAGAGATGTCCCTGAGAAGGGCCCAATGCAGAATGTCCAGTGCCAAACGGAGGATGCGACGAGATCTTGTCCCGCCTTCTTTGTTGATGTACCACACCACAGTGGTGTTGTCGGACAGGATGCGCACATGATGCCCTTGAAGGTGTGGTAAGAAAGCATGCAGTGCCCGCTTTACGGCAAGGAATTCTAGGAGATTGATATGGAGTCTGGACTCTGACCTTGACCATCTCCCTTGAATTTGCAGATCGTTGTAGTGTGCTCCCCATCCTTCCAAGGAAGCATCTGTAGTGACTGTTCGAGTTGGACCCTTGTGGTGAAACGGCATGCCGTGAGTCAGATGAGTTGCGGACGACCACCAACGGAGAGAAGGGAGGACAGTCGACGGAATGGTAAGTATGATTTTTCTCGGGTTTTGATGAGGGCGGTAGTGCTGGAGAAGCACCTGCTGTAGCGGGCGCATGTGGAGACGGGCCCAGCGGACAACAAACACCGCAGATGCCATGAAGCCTAGCATGCGCAGCACAGAGAATGCCGTCGTGCGGGAGCTCTGTTGAAGCCGCGAAGCGAGAGACACTATGGTTCGAGTGCGCTCGGCTGGTAGATAAGCTCGTCCCACCGTGGAGTCTAAAAGCACCCCTATAAAATGAATCGTCTGTGTGGGATGAAAAATGGACTTTTCTTTGTTTATTTTTAGTCCCAGGCTGGCGAGACAAGACGTGACGAGACCGACGTCGACCAGTGCTTGCGACCGGGTTGGAGAAACGATCAACCAATCGTCGAGGTAAGGATAGAGCTCGACATTCTGTGATCTGAGATGAGCACACACCACGGCCATACACTTGGTAAAAACTCGTGGTGCAGTCCGGAGGCCAAAGGGAAGGACTGAAAACTGATACACCCTTTTCCCTATAATGAATCTCAGGTATTTGCGATGAGCTGGGTGTATTGGAATATGAAAATAGGCGTCTTTGAGATCCACCAAAGTGAACCACCGATGTCGCTTGAGTAGTGGCAGGATCTGGGCTAGCGTAATCATGCGGAATTTCCTTGGCTTTATAAATTTGTTTAAGTGTCTGAGGTCCATTATAGGACGAAGGCCGCCGTCTTTCTTTGGAACCGTGAAATAGCGCGAGTAAAAACCCGCTTTTAATAGTTGCGAGGGAACGCGGACGATTGCTTTCTTCTGTAACAGGGTTGCTGTTTCCTGCAACAGTGTGGGAGACGGTGGAGTGGTCCTTACAGTGCCTAGAGATGGGTAGGCTTGAAACTCTATGAGGTATCCCTCGGAAATTGTTGATAGCACCCACTTGTCTGTTGTTATTGAGTTCCAGCGATGCAGAAAAGGTTGGAGCCTGGTAGTCGGGTGTTGTGGCAGAGTTATTGGAATGGAGTCAAAGACGCCGTTTTGACGTCTGGTCCTGGCGGCGTGCCTTGGTATATCTGTTGCCAGGTTTTCTGGCCTGAAAAGAAGACTGCGGCTGCTGTGATTGGAAACGCTGGTTGCGTTCCTGTTGTCGCCGTGGTTGGTACTGGAAAGACCGGTACCAACGGCGCGAGCGAGGCTGCTGCTGTCCCTGTTGAGTGGGTGCGCTCATTTTACGAGCCGTTACCTTCGACTTATGGATGACATCCATAGTATTGTCGGTTGACGAATGAAACAGGCCCTCTCCGTCGAACGGGAGATCCTCGATCCGAGCTTTTGTTTCGGCTGGTAGTGTTGAGGAGCGCAACCATGCATGGCGACGTAGCGCAATCGCCCCTGCTAGAGCCTTCGCTGCGCAATCTGTCTGGTGGTTAGCCGTGGTCAGCTGCTGCCTGGATAGTCTGGTTGCTTCAGCCTGGAAAACCCTAGCCAGCTCACGTTGGTCATCTGGGAGGTAATCCGTTAACGTGGAAATTTTCTCCCAGAGAAAGAGCTGGTACCTCGCCATGGTTGCTTGATAATTCGCTACCTTAAAACCTAGCGTTGCTGAAGAATATACACGGCGACCAAAAGTGTCCAACTTCCTACCCTCTTTATCCACAGGAGTAGAATGACTTTTCGTGGAGCGTCCTTGCGATGACTCCACCACAATGGAGTTCGGCCTTGGATGACTACACAAGAACGGAGCCTCGACGTCTTTGACTTTGTACAAAGTTTCTAAACGCTTCGAGGTAGCCCCCACAGTTGCTGGGTTCTCCCATGCACTCTTGAAGGTTTTTAGGAGCGTCGGTACCAACGGCAGAGTAAGTTGAGGTGCTGGCTCCGCATACATAACATCATAAATTTTATCATTTAGATCCTCTTGCGGTTGGTTGATATCTAACCCAAGAGATTGTGCCATCCTCTGCATCTGGTCAGAAAAGGAACCTAACTCTAACGATGGCGATGGTCTGTCACTACACCCAACCCCCTCAGGAGGAGAAGGGACTGATGGTGCCTGAGAGCGTATAGACGACGCGTCGGAAGGGTAGTCATCACCCGAGGTAGGAGAGAGAGGCCTAGGAACAAGTGCCGTTGAGGTGTGCGCTGGCGCTAGAGCTGACCGTTGACGTGAGACGCTGCGTTGAAGTCTGCGTTGCGAGGATGACCTTCCGATTCTCTTCCCTGTATAGGGGTCAAAAAGATAGCGCGGAGCTCTTCTATGACGGGATCTACTTCTGGATCTATCCGATGCCGAATCCCATTGTCGGGATCGCGAGTGAGACTGGGATCTAGTGCGCGATCGAGACCGACAGGTTGTCTATGAGGCCCTCGACATCGGGGACGCACCGATACCCAGTGGTGAAGGTTGTTGCTGGTACTCTTCACTAGGTCCCACATCAACGTCGTGATCTATAGAGATGTCTGATGGGAGAACATCTACAAGCTCCACATCCGAGGAGCACACTTCAACATCTAAAGTTTGAAGGACTGGCCGTGGAGGCAACGACGAAGCCCGCTGCGTCAATGAAGCAGATCTCTGAGAGAGAATTGGTGAGGACGCTGGACGGGCAGGCGTCGATGTCGAGTGTTTCCTGAGCGACGCCGAGGGCTTGCCCGTCGGTATCGAAGGATCAGGACGACGCGGAGTCGACGACGTCGATCTTCGACTCGATACCGATGTCGGCTTTTTGGGCTGGTCCCTCGAGATCGACGGTTGTCCCGATCTCGACGGCGCTGCAGATGTCGATGATCGCTTCGGTGCCGAAGACGCTGCTGCCGATGCCGAAGATCGCTTTGTCGCCGACGCCGACGTCGATGGTGCAGTCGAGTAACAAAAAGATTTTTCTTTCCTCAGAATGCTACGAACGAAAACGTTCAGAGAAGTCTCCCGCGAGGCGATCAGCTACGCGGTCGAAGAAGAACTGAGGTGAGGCGGGACCCGGAGCATGCGCGATGGATGGTGGGGGAGGGGTTCCCGCCAAAAAAAGCACTAAGCTAGCTAGTGAAGTTTCCCGATTGGGGCTCGGCGCCGGCGCAGAGCCCATATGTGTGATGCACAGAGACCACGAAGAAGAACTTCTGCATGCAGAAAAATTCCTGCCAGCGTCAGCTGAAAAAGCTGCCAGCACCCCTTCTACCACCTCCCTGTCTCTCGGTCTCAGTCCCTCTCTCTCTCTCTCTCTCTCTCTCTCTCTCTCATACACCTGATAGTTTGTGCAATCCAGCCCATGAAGCCACTTTTATCTGGCTGTTCTACCAAACGTGGAATCAAGGTTTTCTAAGGCTTATTGTCCACTATTTCCCTAAATTAGGAAAAGTATGTCGTTTTCCAAAGTTGTGTGTGCAAGATAGATTCCACACTTAATTATTACATTTCTCCCTCCTCTGCCACCGCCCCTCTGGGTTTAGCATGAATGCATGGGGATGGATAGCTCAGGGATGGAGCCAGGCAGGCCAGCGTCAAGGGTAGGTATGGTCGGGCACCTGCCAAGGGGCACACCCCGACGGGGCCCACTGGCAAGAGCCCTCCCTGGAGTTGCTTCTTCTCCTCTTCCCCATGGCGACCTGCTTGTCCACCTGCCTCTCACTCTACCCTAGACAACAGTGATGGTCAGAAGGAAGAGCAAGAGATGCCACGGCCTGCTGGCTCCCTGGCTCTCTCTGCCTGTCAAGCAAGCAAGTGGGAGCCATGATGAGAAAGTGGATGAGGAGCGAGGGCAGCTGGTCACCATGGAGGTGAGAAGGAAGAGTCACTGAGGGAGGGGTCTGACTGAAGGGGTCTTGCTGTACTGGGTAGACCACAAGTTTTTGACATGCAGAAGGTCCCTGCTTCAACCAACTTTCCAGATGGAGCTGGGCTAGGCTGACCCTATGGTCAGTTTCATGGAAAATGGAATTTCAGTAAGTGTCATTTGTATGCATGCAGAACCTGGTGAAATTTCCTCATCATTACATTACATTAGTTAAAGCTGCAGAAGCCCTGCCCTCTTTTGGACATGGTCAAGAGGGCAGGGCTCCTGCAGCTTTCACTGTTGTGATGAAGAGGGGATTTCACCAGGTGCTGCATGCATGCAAAGGACACCTGCTGAAATTCCCTGTCCATTGCAACTGTTAAAGATACAGGAGCCCTGTCCTCCTTTTCACATGGTCACCCTAAGCTGGGCAAAAGGCAAAATGCCAGAAATGCCAGCATATTTTAACTTATAGCTGTTACTGCCAGTAACTCTAAACAACCTCTAAAAGACTGACTTATTGCACGCTTGTGATTGGCCATTCATAGAAGTTTTTGCGTCGTTTTCATGACGTCGTCAACAACAAGAATGTCTCTTGCTGAATCCTCCAGAAATCCTGGGATAAAAGCACCACTATTAAAGTGGTAGTAGCTAGGAAAAAGCAGGATCTTCTGCCACTAGATGGCACTGTCTCATTAGAACGCAATGGAACTGAACTGTCACCCCTCTCCTCCTGTGTAACGCAGCCCATAACAATCACACCAAAGAGCCAAGAAGCACAAAAGCCCGGTTAAACAACATAATTTCCCTTAATGCAGAGGTGCTCTAAGCCTTAAGAGAAGCATTTCAACCTTTTAGAAGTACGCGGAGGTGGGGGTAGGTGGAGAGGATTGCACAAAAGTTGGGAAACCGTACAAAAGCTGGTAGTTGAAGGAACGAAGTGGAGTCACGAGAAGAGGGCGAGGCCATCTGGTGAACCCGGAGGGCTGCATTGAGGTTCTAGACCCGATATAGACATCCTCACAGACAGGTATGCAGCAGGAGATGAGATCGACAACATTTCTGGCATCAGTCAAACTGCACGTTCTTTATGAAGAACAGCCAAGAAAGCATGCTTAAGGCTGCAATCCTACCCATACTTACCTGGGAGTAAGCCCCATTAAACCCAATGGGAATGACTTCTGAGAAGACATGGATAGGATGACCTGTTATGGGTATGGATCGGTAGGCATGGATAGCGTTAGACCCCTCCAGTGGTGCTGTTTTACTGCAAACCTGAAATAAAAGGAGGTAAGATGGAAAACGTTTTGGTAGCTTGGAAAGTAATAGAAGGGAGGAAGCATTAAATAATGCCATAGTTAATGGAGGAGTATGAAATAATTTGAAAATAAGACATAAAAGCAAGGATCAAGAGGGAAATGGGGAAATGTCTGTGTGCGTGAGAGAGAGCATGAGCTTTTGATAATTCCTTAAAGTTCTACAAAGAAGTTGAGCTGAATAAATGACTCAACTGGACGGAATATGAATTGAATGGGCTGCTGCACTTAAAGGCATTTTTCCTGGGAACAGGAATATTGGGCAGAATATTGCCGGGGAGGGAGGCAGGGAGGAAGTAGACAAGCCGGCAGCTCCACAGCAGTTGCAGAGTTATTTGGAGTCACAAGACTCAAGAAAATAAAGACTCCCTAAATATTTGTGATGCCTGTTGTACAGAGCAGCCGTGAGCGGTGGGTGGGAATGCAGCACGGACAACAAACACCGAGGAGGAGGAGGAGGAGGAAATGTCTCTAGATCACAGTGCCGCTTTGCCTCTTATCTTGATGTGTTTTCCTGTGGGTGGGATTTCTATAATGTGCCCAATTTCTTTTATCCTTGACATGTGTATATTTTCCTTGGCTCCCAGAGAAAGGGGCCGCTTGTTATGACAAGGGATGCAATTAGTTGATCCTCAGGGGAACAATGAACACATGAGCCAAACAAAACGTGCTCTCAGGACCGTGGCGACCTCAACGTTTGCAGGCTCCCCTGGCCAGAAGCAGGTATTCTTCAAAGAACCACGCCTTTTCAATCACGCTCCTCAAAGCACGCTAAGCTGCTGTTCCTTAAAACAGGTGTGATTGTGGTGGTGGAAGCAGTGTGTGCGTATGTGTGTGAAACTTGGTGCAGGAAGCGTGGGCATCCATTCCAGGTTGTATGTGGCCCACGACCCACAGGTTGCCCATACGTTGTGCAATTCTCAGGTGTCTGAAAAACATGTTATCATGCCCAATACGTTTCGGAAAGGACTGTCCTTCAGGGGCGTCTTCTCTTTCTCCAAATACATTGCAGAAAATCTTTCCTGCACTTTGAGCATTTGAAAACAGAGGAAGCATTGGAAAGATTTTGTATGAGAGAGATAAGTGACCCCTGAGGGTCACTTTCCAAAGTCTATGGGGCACAATAAATGTGGGGTTCCCTCCCCCCCCCCCCAGGCCCTTGAGAATATCTTCTCTTCACTTTTGGGACACGGAAGTGCTTTCCCTTGCTGTTTCCTCCATTCATGGTGCAGAGGATGCTGAGTTAGATGCTCCAAAGGCCCGGCTTGATATAAAGCATCTTGCTGTAAACGGTCTCCTGTCCTCTAGGAGTTCTTGAGTATTTGCAAATGAAGACAACCTTCCAAAAGGCACCAGGGAAGCCAAACGCGGGGCTGGCCACCTACAGAACATCTCTCACTGCTTAGGCGTGCACAGCACATTCCGTTAGGGTGCGCACCCAAGGGATTTTATTTTTAAAGATGAACGTTTATTTAATACTCAGTCATAAAGGACATTAAAAATAATGTCATTTATTTATGAAACACTGTAGACACTGATGCCCTACTTTGTGTTTGGCTTGCCTGACCACGGGAGGGCCGTTGCCGGGGTTTGTGTGTGTGTGTATGTGTGTGTGGGGGAAATGAAGAGATGCTCCTCAAGCCCCAGCATCATTGGGCCTTTGTGGTGACACTGGCCAGAGGAGGGGCTGAAGAGGGGATATTAGCTTTCAGAGTCCCTCCTCCTGGCCTGTTTGAAGCACGGCTCCCAGCAGGGTGGCTCCTGGCAAAGTGATTCCTTTTCGCTCCTGCTACTGGGAGCAATGGCGTGCTGTTGGGGACCATGACAGCACAGCACCCGGAGGGCAGCTGCATCTGGATCACTCTGCTGCATCTGGATCACCCTCTGGATCCCTACTCAACGCTTATTGCTTGAGACATTAGGGTGTGCCTGGGCACACCCGGCACACCCCTTGCGCACATCTATGGACACATGGAACAATATTTTATCAAGCACAATCCCGGGGCTTTTTCAGGCCACATAGGCAGCTGTGAGTATTGCCTAACCATTGCAAAGAGTCTCTTGTAAAACCACCCTTTGAAAAGAACGGCTGGGTCAACCGCAGAGAGCAAGAGAAAAATTGCACCTTGGATCGCTCCTTTACAGTTCTGGTTGGTTCTGACTGAAACTCGTAGCGGATTCACTGCCCCACTGACATCAGAGCCACCAGCCACCACTGCATTTTGATGGCCTCTCTGCAAATATTTGACATTTGTTTTTAATGCTACCTGCCCTGTCCTGCCCTCCCACCCTCCACCCAGGAGTTTCAATACTAGACAAACCGGATTAAGGCTGGCACAGTTCGCTGGCCACAGACAGCCACTCTTAGCATCTTGCAAGGTGTCTGCTGCTACAAGCACAACATGGGGCAGGAAGGACACCTGTTCACACATGCTACCGGTTTGTTTTGTTTTGACAGTATCTACCTCTCCCTAGGTTAAAATGGGCACATTTCGATGTACTTACGCTGGGAAATTCTCAGCTTTAAAGCTGGGGTGTGCAGCATGTAGCCTGCCAGAGGTTTTGACCGACAACACCCATCATCCCTCATAATTCAACAATGGCTGCTGGCCAAGTACCATTTTTAAAAAAATGGCTCAGAAAGGATTCTGCGGAGAACCATGTTGGCTGCGGTGGGGCCCGGCATGGCCAGATGCTGAGCTCAGGCAGTCATCTGGGGCCCACGTGGGTGTGGGGACCTTGATTTTGGCTCCTAGCTGGGGTGTGTGAGCCTATCTACACTACTGCTTTAAAACGGGTTAAAAATGGTTTAAAACAGTTTGTAACAGTAGTGACAACTGTTGGGGCCCAGGACACACTCCCTAGACAGTTTTCAAAACGTTTTCAAAGTGTTTTATCCTGTATGTGTAGATAGGCTCTGTGTGTCCTCTATCGATTGCTTTTTTAAGAAAATGGGCAGGGAGAAAAGTACACGCAGTGAAGACATAGATCACACACATCAGTTCATCATGCCACCTTCTGCTTGTAGTCCAAAGTGATACAGCCCCGGACACAGGCAGCTTCAGGAATACCAGCAGATTTCAAGAGCTGCAGGGCCAGAGAAATACTCCTTTTGGATTGTCCGACAACTTTTGTACCAGGGACCCAGACAATCTCAGCCAGCATAGCCACTGGGCAATGAAATTTGAAGTTGGGCACACTGCTTCCCTTCACAGTCCAAATAGCTTCCATTCCGGCTGGACATCAGGAAAAACATCCTGACTGTTAGAGCAGTACAACAATGGAATCCATGACCTAGGGAGGTTGTAGGCTCTCCCACACTAGAGGCCTTCAAGAGGTAGCTGGACAGCCCTCTGTCAGGGATGCTTTGAGGTGGATTCCTGCATTGAGCAGGGGGTTGGACTAGATGGCCTTAAAGGCCCCTTCCAACTCTACTATTCTATGATTCTATGATTTGCATTGTATACGTCTGCCTGCCTTGGCAATGTGCAAGCTTGTGGTGCCCCGGAGCTGCTCCCTGTAAAGAGAGACGGCTGAGTGATGGGCAAGGCGCTACTTGAGCCCACGTAGAATTCATCCATTTGGAATTGTACCAGCAGGGTTTTTATTGGCTTCCCTTTGCTCAGGCAAAGACACTTCATTATAAATAATCAGAATTGCGGTTGTTCGTTTTTCCAGTCAAAAATATGTTGCCAGAAAGCATTTTTATTTTGCTAAAGCAAATAAATGAAGCGCTAACATTTCCCCATAAACGATGATCCCTTAAGAGTTATGATGCAACACAAGGGGATGAAATTAGGTACCCTGTCTGTAAACACGCACCCCAAAGACCCCACGTTCCTGATTAAGTCGTAGTTGTGGCTCTTCTAACATCTGTCCAGCAGCGCTTTTCATTTTTTTTGATAGCTAGTGCAGCCCCTTCTGCAATCTGGTGCTCTCTAGACATTTTGAACTTCAATTCCCATGAACCCCATCCTCCATGGCCAATGCTCATGCAGGCTGGGAATACTGGGAGTTGCAGTTCAACTCATCTAGAGGGCATCACGTTGTGGAAGGCTGAGCTAGTGCAATGTGATGTAAGGGCTGAGCTTGTAAGGCAGGAAGCCGCGAGTTCAAATCCCAGCTCTGCCACAAATGTCTCCTAGGCCAAGGCAAGAGAAGAGAGGGTGGTGGTGGGCCCAACGTAGCAGACAAGGGGCAGCATACAGGCAGTTAATCATGCCTGAATGCAACACCATCTGACCAGCCTGAGCAGCGTTTGAGATCATCAGACCAGGTGCTCATGTGCTCCGTCTGGAGTCTACCCAGAGCAGTGCCTTCTGTGCGTTGGCTCCCTCTCTGTGGAACTGTTCATTTCAGGCAGGTATTAACATTGGTTTGTTTTCAGTGCTTGCTGAAGACATTTTTTGTTTAAACAAGCCTTCTGTGCTGCATAAATGGGGACAAAGAAATATATCTGTCTGGCTGGTGTGGTTGCCCAAACTGATTCTGAACAGGTTTGGACTGGAGATCTGTATCCAAGAGGCAGAGGGGCCCGATTCATTTATGAACTCAAAAGCCCCATTTTGCCAATGCAAGAGTCAAAAGGTGTGTATCCTAAACCCAATTTCCATGGTTGGGAAATATTTGGGAAGGGAGAAAAACAGGGTGGGGAGCAGATTCCTCGTTAGATGTTTCAACCTAGCTGCAAGGTCCTACCAACCACAGAAGAGTCAAACCATTCCTCCAACATCCCCTTTTAGTAGCTGCTATTAGGCAAGGGATTAGAAAAACTCAAGGGGTCTCCTCCCCGCAGCCCTTACGGCATCAGCTGTTCTCTCATTGCAAATCCCCAGGGATGTATGTAGATTTATACAAGACTCTCATTTGTCATAGACAAGCGGAGTCTAAGAAAAGCGATTAAAGAGTAAATCCAGGATTCAAGTAAATTGCTAGGTAAGCGCAAGGCAGAATTAATCTGATTTAATGACGTGCCAAAAGACAGAGGCTCACTTGGAAATGCTTGGCCAAGCTCCCTCCCTCTGCCCCCCCCCCCCGGTGCAACGTGCAAATAGCTACCTTAGCTTAAACATAGTCTGTAGCCACCGTCTAAGGCTGCTGACGCTGCAATTACAATGGGACCAGGACTAGAAAATAAGTTGGCAATAAACAGGGGAAAAAGAGAGTCATGGTGTTCATTCCAGGTTGTGAACACCTGGGTCCCCATGTTGTGGGTATATGTGTATAAAGCAGCCTTCGTGAAATGGGCTCCAGCTTCCATCAACCCCAGCCAGCAGGGGCAATGAATGGACATGATGGGAATTGTGGCTGAAAAACATCTTGCGGGTTCAGGGTTGGAGAATGGTGGCGTAAAGGTCCGCCTATTCTTTCATCCAGTTGAAGAGTGCAATACTGAATCTTTCGCCAAGAACACGCCGTGATCGGTGAAAGCGCATCAACACGAGACCTTCACGGATGAAAGAGCGTTTTCGCGGCTGGGCTCGGTATTTCACACACACTCTCACGTGCTCTGGCAAAGAACACTTTTCTTAGCCGCTGTGTTAAGAATCAAAGCATCTCAGCAGATTCCCCCCTAGGAGAGCCGGCAAGAGACAACAGATGGGAACGCGACCCATGGGTTCTCACTGCTTGCTATCCCAACATGCTCAGGTTGCCCATCTAGGACAGGGGTAGGCCATGTGATGCCCATCAGCACCAATGCACCTCCAGACACTATCTTTTAGTGCCCACCAAGGTATCATGCCCCTTCCCATTTGTTTTTAATTCACATATTTTATGACCAGCAGCTAAGATCCTTGTGAAATAGGTTTCTGATGGTGCTGAGAACTGTGGGTTCAAAGGGGCTCAGACTCCACCTCTGCCTTGTGCTCAGTCTTTTGGGCAGGTTACTTGTCCTTTGCCAGGGCTCCAAGGGCAGCCATTTTGTGGTGGTGCCCAGGACTTTCTCAAACTGCCAAATGTGCCCACAACGCAAAAATGTTGCCTACCCCTGATCTATGAAGCATGTCATATTTGAGGCAACCCCCCCCCCCCGAACCTGACTCCAAGGGCCGTTTCACACATTACACGGCAACTAAACAACCCCTCTGGAAACTCCGCTTCGTACCAAATCTGATCTTTGGTCCATCTGGCTTGTAGGGTCTGCACTGACTGGCAGCGGCTGCCCATGTTTTCAGCCAGGGTTCCTTCCCAGCCCTCCCTGGAGATGCTGTCGGTGATTGAACCTGGGACCTTCTGCACCCAAGACATGAGCTCTACCACTGTGCTACTAACTTTGGCTCTTGGACAATTAGTAAATTAGTAAAAAAAATATTTTTTTCAAGTGTAACAAAAAAACCAACACCTGTTGCTAGATTAGGTTTACATTTTCCTAACGTTAAAAACTCTTTTTAAAAAAACCTACATAAACTATTGATTTGTAAGGAGTTTGATTACGTTCCATAGGTATCAGGATAATGTTCTCGTCTGAGAGCGTCCCGTGCAAGGATCAGGGGCTATGGATTTGCTTCTCCCGTTCTGAGGGATCAAAAAGAAATCAATGTCTTCCATTGCCGACCGTCATAGAATCATAGAACGGTAGAGTTGGAAGGGGCCTGTAAGGCCATCCAGTCCAACCCCCTGCTCAATGCAGGAATCCACCTTCAAGCATCCCTGACAGATGGCTGTCCAGCTGCCTCTTGAAGGCCTCTAATGTGAGAGAGCCCACCACCTCCCTAGGTTATTGCTTCCATTGTCGTATTGCTCTAACAGTCAGGAAGTTTTCCTGATGTCCAGCCAGAATCTGGCTTCCTGTAACTTGACCCCACTATTCCGCTTCCTGCACTCTGGGATGATCGAGAAAAGATCTTGGTCGTCCTCTATGTGACAACCTTTCAAGTATTTGAAGAGTGCTATCATGTCTCCCCTCAGTCTTCTCTTCTCAAGGCTAAACAGGCCCAGTTCTTTCAGTCTCCTACTTTGAGGTAAGTCCACAGAAAAACTCCATTAAGACGCTTTGGAGAAAACTACTGAGGAGGGGTGGGGGAAATGCTTACTGAGCTCCATACATACAGGAGCGCCATGCTCCTTCAACAACTTGGAGATAATGGAATGGAGTAGAGGAAAAGGGCTTGGTTGGCTGGTACAATTCATGGAGCATGCCTCATATGCCAAGACGTTTTGCTTGCCAAAGCAGGCCAAAATCCCACGGGGGTTGGGAAATGCTGGGAGTTGTAGGACATTTTTTTTTGTCGTAACATGCATAGAATTGCACCCTTAGTGAATAATAATAATAATAATAATAATAATAATAATAATAATAATGTTTGCAATATTCCATTAAGAGCCCAGAAACAGCTGTTGCAGGGCGTTTTAGGAAATTTAAATACATATACGTGTGTTTGGAATTACAGTAATGTTCCGGAACAAACAAACAAAGTCTGACAAATTGAAGGGGGAAAAGCATTCTTGTGTCCGTTGCCGCTCGGACAAATCCTGATGCTTTGAAGTTCCTTCTTTTTTCCAAAGGTTCCAGTTGCCAATGATAGGAATCGGATTATTTTGCATTCTACTTGCGTGAGCGTATGAGAGGTAAGCACAAAGGTCTGGATCCAAAGCCTGGCTTCTGTGAGAGGAAGATCTGTCCGTCAGACTTTTGAGGATCTCCTCCCACACACAGCTGCTTAACCCGTTCAGCAGGATTTCCTGACTCCCTGTGTAGCGTGGGGACTGGGGTGGGGAAGTCCACTTCTGTCAGCGCAGGGGATCCAGCGTCAATCTGGATCCAACCCAAACACTGACCTGAGCCAAGGCTAGCAGGTTTTCTCAGATCTGAGGATTGGGACCAAACTTAGTCATACAGAGCAGAATCACTGAAATCAGTGGAACTTCAGTTAGTCATGACTAACCTACGTGCCACTGATTTCAATGGGTCTACTCTTAAGTATGGCTAAGTCCATATTGAACCCTGAATTTCCAGTGAAGGATGGAAGTTGGTTTTTTTTTTTTTAACACAACAGCATGCTAGTCAGAAATGTTTCCCTTACAGTCTTGATTTTATGCTATCCTTTGTTCTCAAAACCAGATTTTCAACAGAGTGTTTTGCACTGGACATGTACTGCAGGAGCAAGGAGCATCCATCCCATATGAACTTAGGATAAACATGCTACATGTCACAAGGAACTTCTTGAAGTTAATACTTCGACAGCAAAACAAAGACAAAAGCAGTTTTGCAACACTGAAAACGGATGGAATATTTGGTAAACAGCCACCCACGGAGCTCCACAAACAATTCACGGCAGTCATGAAGAATTAGAAATACATCTCTGGCGCCCCGGTTATTAGAACCAGCCATTCTTGGCACCACAACAGACAAAAAGTCAACCCACAATTGTCCGCCCTCTGTATAAAGCTCAATGAAAAACAACCCACCCACCCCCAAATAATACAAGCCAGTATATTGCAAGCGGCTAGCAAAAGTGACTGGATTGCTCTTGTGCATGTCCTGCAGAGGGTACCTATCTGGACCATGGAGCTTGGGCTCCTCCACAAGTCTCTCTAAAGGAGCCCCCTTGTTCTCTCCTAACAGTGATTGGCGATAACAAGGGGATTCCCCTGCGCCCCACTCCTCTACCCAACGGAAGGGGAGCAGCATGCCAGGGAATCGGATGGGGATAGTGATGGCTCCACCTGCCCCATGTCCTCTCCCCAGAGGGAGAAGGTGCAGAAGAGAGGGAAGTAGGTCCCTAGCATTGGGAGGATGGTCCTCCTAATGTGGCAACCAGGAACCAATTCCCATTAGGGGGCATGGCCATGCCTCTTTGATGTCAGGGGGCATGGCCACACCCCTGACATCATACAGTCCATGGAGGCCATTTGCTCCCCCACCGGATTTTGATAGCCCACGCCTGGTTTAGACCAATTTTTTTGGTATTACCCTAGGATATGCAACGGAATATTCTGAAGTGCTAAAAATGGGGTTAGGTACAGCCTACCTTTTCCTAGAACCTAAATCCCAGAAGAAAGGTTTACCAAGTGTACCCTACTCCTCTGGCATCCGCCTGTCTTGACCAAGGCTACTGTCAGAAGAGATAGCTTTCTTCCCCCCATGGAAGATTGGATGGCCATTAAAGAAACAACAGAACCACAGCATTAGCAACTGAAAGATACTGCTATACGGGTTTGTGATTTGGGCATCATGGGTTATTTTAAAAAGCCATTATAAAAAGGCAGATGTTTTACTCCTCTTTTGTAATGGAGTGGTAAAAAACAACAAAATGAGGTTCTTCAGAGATAGTTAATACATTTATTCTTTCAAAGCAAATCAGGAATTTCCAGAGAAGGACTGAATTGTGGGGGTTTCCTTATTGGCTCTTTAGCTAAGAAAATTATATGGATTCTCAACAAAACATTTTCATGGTCAAACTTGTTGGTTTGGTCTTCATGAGTGCGTAAAAATTTGAATCAACTCAAGGCAAGCCCGTGCTCTAAATTTAAATCAGTTTCAACTCCCCCATCATCCCCCCACCCCAAATTGCTGTGGATTCTATAGTTTCGTACCGAGGCAAAGATCTCTATGAAAACATTCTCAGCACTGTCTCCAAATGGCAACTTCCCAAGGTTCTTTGGAGGGTGGGAAGCCATGACGTAAGAACATCAGAAGAGCCCTCTGGATCAGACCGAGGGTCCATCTAGCCCAGCACTCTGTTCACACGGTGGCCAGCCAGCTGTTAGCCAGGGACCCACGAGCAGGACATGGTGCAACAGCACCCTCCCACCCATGTTCCCCAACAACTGGTGTATACAGGCTGCCTCTGATACTTGAGTTAGCACACTTATGCTGATTTCAAACCACAATAAAAGTGTACGGTGTAAGGAACAAACTACATGTGGCACTACATATGTCAATGGAAGTTGCGTGTCCTTTTTTTAACTCTACATATCTGCTAAGGGGGCTATCAGGACCATGGTTCATTGGGAGGAGGGGTTAAATCTTTCCTCCTATGACACAGTGCTAATGAAAACCTCTTTCTGAAAGCTGGCATTGACACCAATCGTTGATCGAAGCCAAACAAAGTATGGGGAAACAGAAGGCGAATACAACTGTTTTTGAGATGGAAGATTTACTTCCCCCTCAGTATCCATGTAGCCAAATGATCTAAAAAAGTCCCACCTGCCTCAAATGTGCTGACATCACAACTTATATCATGTAATTATTGGCGCCTGTTACAGGCCCATCAGTCAGGACTGTAAACAATCCTAGTGTGGCAGAACTACTTTTTGCGTTGATGAACCTAGGAAGTTCTAGGGCCTGGAAGACTGGACTTGCAGGGGTCAAATTTTATTCCCACCAATTAGCACATGGACAGAGACTTTCAACAAAATCAGAGGCTGGTGTTCCAGGCATTCTGTTCCCGCAGGAACCAAGAAAGGAAAACACAAAGGGCTGAAATGGCTTCAAACAGATTCCTCCCAACTCCAAGCAACTTGGTCCCAGGCTTTGCGGTAACGAGTGGGGCACCCTCCAGATGTGTTGGACAGCAACTCCCAGAATTCCCAGCCAGCCTGTGCAGTCCCACCACATTTTGAAGGTGCCCAGTTGGGCAAGAATAAATCAACATGGCAGCTAGCACAAGCAACAAGACTGGAGCATACATCCCAGGCCTGTTAACTGAAGCTCACGAGCACCTAGTGTTGCCTACCGGACCAGCTGGACTCTACACATGCTCAACTAAAGCCAGGTCACGCAAGGGCCACGAGCAACGCTCCCTTCTACTTTCCGCTAATGTTCATCTTCCAGCTTCATCATCGCATAGAACTGTCACGCTCCAGCCCCCAAGAGCACATTTATGGGCCTAGAATGTACGGTCACGTTCTGAGAAGTAAGGAAAGCGGCAGGGGGTTAGCACAACCGCTGGGCGCAGCCAGGAAATGCCAGCCGGTCTTCTGGGAGGTAGGAAGGGGAGGGCGAGCAATTTAGCGCAAGTGGAACCTCTCTTCTCAGCACCAAAGCTGGACGGTGCGCGTAGCCGCCTCTGCCGACAGGTGAATATCGGTTCTACCACAAAGGTCCTTGGGCCACGCTGTGGGGGATTTGATGCAAGTCTGGCAGAGAAGGCTTTTGCCCGGGCACTGAAAGCATCGGCTCGAGCTGCTCAGGAGAATCAGGATGTCGCAAATGGGACAACATACAAAACGTTTATTGTAAGTCAACACAACGCGGAACTACATGGGGGTGTGAAGGGGGGGAGTTTAAAAAGAGATCCCTAAAAAATAATTAACAACAACAACAATTAAAAAAAACCAGTTCGGGTTGGGGCAGCTACATCTGTCAGGACTGGAACAAGCTGATATCTGTGCAGCTCCACAGTGACGGATCAGCATCGGTTTCTGTTTGCTTGTGTGTGTTTTGCGGGCCCCCTATCTGTTTGCGCTAAGGAATGGGTTAAGCTCAGGAGAACTTTTGTCCAAGAAAACCCTGCATTGCCGGTTGAATCAGCCAGCCTGCATGATTGTGGGAGCGCGGAGGTGGCTCTGGGGTGCCGGCCGCTCTTGGCAACTTGGTTTTCCGTTCGTAAAGCAGGTGGCGAAGAAACTAAGCCGCTAACTAAAGAAAGAGGACTCTTCGAGAACAGGACTAGGAATCCAGCCTGCATGTAAACGTAACGTCCTGTTGGCTTCCCTGTTTGCAGATCTACTGAGGCCTCTTGAAGTTCCCGGCAGAAGTTTCTCTTCTGAATTCGCACCTTGACCTCGTCTCCTCCTGCATTTTGTCAGCTGCCTGGCTTGAGTGAGAAAAGGAAGCGAGGAACGGGAGGGGCAGGCCATGTGGCCGGCCGGGCTCTAGGCATGGTCTCCGCTAAATCCCCGGCTTCAATCTCTTTTTTTTTGTTTTTTAAACTAAACGAGGAATCCGATGTACTCGCGTTTTTAAAATAATATTGTGCGTTGGCTTGAACAGAATGTCGAATTTCCCCTCTTTTTTAAGACTCCTGTGGGACGACCTCCATCAGCTTCTGACACAGGACAGTGGTGGAGTCTGTTTGAGAAAAGAGGGGGAACAAATACAAAAATAAAATTAGCAAGTTGCATCCCGGAGGCCTTTGAACAGTGGGGGCTGCTGGCTCCGAGTCCAGTGGGGCAGTGAATCCTCTCCAGGTTTTGATCAGAACCAGTCAGAACTCTAAAGGAGCCCCTCCAAGGTGCGGATAGGGAAAGTGCATTCACCTGTCTTCAAACACATGCTCATCGCTTGCCCAATGACGCCCAAGGAAGTTACTTCAGCCATCCCCAACCTGGTGCGCACCAGATGTTTTGGAAGAGGACTCCCAACACTTCTGATCATTGGCCATGCTAGCTGGGGCTGATGGGAGTTGAAGTCCGAAACATCTGGACTTCAGCTTGGGAGAGGCCAAGTTAAATTGTAGCAAACTTGTTTTCAAGTGTGAAAAGGGGTTTTGAACAACAGAGTTTGCAAGTTTTTGCATTTCAAAAACCTGTCAAACCTGTTTGTCCAGGCAGCAGTTGACTAAAGAAACGTTGTCTGCCTCCAGCCCACTTGGCTTAAAAACTGACACTTTCTGGCTACAGTGATTTGTTTCTGATGGGAAGCAGACAAAGTCTGGGGTGGTAAATTACAGAAGAAGGCACCAGGACTAGAGGTTTCTAATTAAGGCGCTTGCAAGATATTCATTCCGTCTGTCCTGAAATATAGCGTCCCCTCCTCCCCTGCCATCCACAATCCCTCCCCGCCAGTATTCTCCTTATAAAAGAGGCCCAAAGAATGGGACACAATTAATATGCTACTTTGTCACCCAGGCGCTATAAAATGGCTTTTCTAAGAACAGAGACCAATACTTGGAATGAGAAGGGGAAAATTGAGAGGTGGGGGGATGGACAGAGTCCTTCTTCGGCAGAAAGGCTACTGAAAAACTCTTTCACTCTCCGCCCCAAAGCACGGAGATAAACCCTGGCACTTCTGCTTGTCTGCATTTCTAGGTCAGGCAGTTGCCGTTTCTGTTGCTGTTCTCTTGAACTCTGGAGAGAACAGATGGTGGAGTTGAGTTACATGGACACTGTCTAGTGAGACTTTTCATGACTCAGCCGTTTCAGATGCTTTGCTTCGGATGCTGAAGAAATGGAACACCAGCCAGGAGCGTCAATCGCTCCCGGCTCTTGCTCCAGGCGAGTCACAGATGAACGCTATTGGAAACGGCCCTGCTGCGTTGTTCAAGTTTTATATTCTCCTCTGGGAGGAGAGAGAGAACTATTACTGGGAGGCTAATTAAAATCTACATTTTAATTGGGGTTTATGTAAAAACCAGACCTCCGGTCTTCTGTTTATGAGCGAACAAAGGGGGGGGGGGAAATCTTTTAGCCTTTCCCAGGGAGATCTGCCCGGCATCTTCACTGTACATTTAGACACCAGGTTAAGACCGTCCTCATTAAAGCAGGCATTTAAAATTGATCCTGAAGCTTTATTCATTTTATTGCTGGCCCCTTAAGGTTTTAATTAAAAAATGTTTCTAATGTTTAGTATTGGATTATTTTGATACTTGTATTGTTGTATTATTATATTAATTTGGTTTTGATTGTTTTGTTGTTGTTTGGTTTATGATTGTAAACTGGGCAGTATCCGGAGATGATGATGATGTGTAAGGGGTGAATTTGTCTATGTGATGTAGTCTCTCTGCAGAACATAGGTTTCCTAGGCACAAAGGGGTATTTTGGGGCGCTATCTTAAGTTTCTACTGCCCAAGCTCAAAATCCCACTGGTCCTTCTTCCCCAAGCCCTAGCGACCCTACTATGCAGAAAGAGAACACACCTGAGATGCAGGCAGCACGTGCAGCTAGCATTGCAAGGTTTTCTAGATATATTTCAATCCGGCTTTAGGTCCAGTTTTGGGACAGGAATGACCCTGGTTGCCCTGTGGGGATGACCTTTGCCGAGAGAGGGAAGCGTAGCCCTGTTGTTCCTCTTGGACTGTTCAGTGGCTTTTGACACCATCAGCCGTGGTCTTCTTCTGAGTCGGCTGTCTGGGCTGGAGGTTGGAGACACTGCGCTGCAATTGTTCTGTTCTTGTTTGGATGGCTGATTCCAGAAGGAGGTGCTGGAGGATTACAGCATCTTTTCGGCACCAGGTAATGACCACCCTCTGCTACCAGGCATTTAATGGTATGTGATGGGGCATCTACGTCTGCAGTTTTTGGACAGGTCTATTAGGGAATACACGGTTTACTTAAATTGCTTCCAGCTGTTTGCATTGTTTTGAATTTTCTGTGTTAACTTTAGACTGGTTTTATCATGTCGTATTTTGTAATGCTGTTGTATTTTTATGGATTGTTGTAAACCGCTCAGAGAGCTTCAGCTATGGGGTAGAATCATCATCATCATCATCTTCAAGCTGCAACCTAATAGGTTGCAGTTCTAAGGTAAAACCTCAAAAATACCATTCTGTAGGGGATCAAATTCACGGATCGCTCTCCTGACGGCCCTACGATGCCCTGAAAGTTAACCAATTGTACTCACATATGCCCTGAAGAAGCCACTTAGGTTTGTTTTGCCACCAGACACCGATGTAGTAAACCGGGACCCCGCTGAGAATAATGGCGAAGCCAATGCCACATTCCTTCGGAGTCATCCAGAAGGAGACAACGATGAGGAAAAAGCAGGCGAGGATGAAGAAGATGGGCAAAGAAAGGTTGACCTGTACACGAAGGACCACGAAGGGGTAGAAATGTTAACGTCAGGGGAGTAGAAGAGTTCAGACCATTTCTACACTAAAAATACCTATCTGACCGGATTAAACACGCACAGCTACATCTAAACAGAAGCTTGGGAAAGGCTGCTTTCAGGAATTGTCGTTTTTGAGACGGGGCTGAACCACCTCTTAGTTCTGTAGTCACAAAACAAAACTACAACTCCCAGCATTCCTTGAAGAGTAGCCCAGGATAATGAAGTCTGGCCCTATGGCTGAAAAAGGTTCTACACCCCCAGAGCAGACAAATTAATAATAATAATAATAATAATAATAATAACAATAATAATTTTATTTGTTACCAACCGCTCAGTTTGGATCGAGGCGGGGAACAACAGTAAATATAAAATATGATAAAATACATAAGACGGATGCCCCTCCAGATATCTTGGACTACAACTCCCATAATCCCTGGCCATGCTGGCTGGGGCTGATGGAGGTGGCAGTCCAAAACATTTGAAGGGGACCAGGCTGCCCACCCACAGTTTAAGTTTGCAAGCTGCAAAACGAATTCTAGAATGGCCCCATTTCAGTCCGGAGCGTGCAGGACTTGGCCACTTCTGACACCGTGCTGGCCTCACCCTGATGGGTCTCTCCAGCTCCGGATGTTTGTAGCGCAGCCACAACATGCCGATGATGGCCAGGGCCACGCAGAGCCAGTTGAAGAAGCTGAAGAAGTTGATCACCGAGAAGATGTCGTTGGAGAAGGCGTAGAGCAAAGTCATGGCGCACTGGAGATTGGGGTGAGAGATAGAAAGATGAGGAAACAGACCACTGAAATGAAGGTGCAAAGGAATCGACTGGTCCAAAGAACCGTTATTTCTGGGGTCTTCAAAGTGGTGCCCGTTGGCACCAATGTGCCCGCGGACACCTCTCTCGGCACCCTCTAGGCTCCCAGACTCTCCTCATTTTAATTTCATTTCTTAAGATGATGATAATAACAATAACAATAACAAGAATGGGGACACTGCCATTAGGGTGACCATATGAAAAGGAGGGCTCCTGTATCTTTAACAGTTGAACTGGATCTACACTACTGTTTATAATGGTTTATAACAGTTCTGATAACTGTTGGGGCCCAGGACACACTCCATATAGCGTTCTCAAAGTGTTTAAACCATGACTGGTGTAGATCTGGCCTAGTATAGAAAAGGGAATTTCAGCAAATGTCATTTGTATGCCTGCAGCACCAGGTGAAATTCCCTCTTCATCAGGACAGTTAAAGCTGCAGGAGCCCTGCCCTCTATTGTATCTGGTCAAGATACAATGTTGTGATGAAGAGGGAATTTCACCAGGTGCTGCATGTATACAGATGACATCTGCTGAGATTCCCTTTTCTATACAAATGTTAAAGCTACAAGAGCCCTGTCCTCCTTTCCATATGGTCACCCTAACTGCCATGCTACAAAGCAAAGAGCTGCTCTCCAGTGCCATATTTATTTAGGTTCAACAGGGTGGTTTTGCGCTTGGTACTTAGAACCCACCTCCACCTTGGACTTAGGTTCTGGGGCAAGTTACTTTTCACCAGTTTTCCTTCCGGGAAAGGATTGTTTTGTGACTGGCCATGTCCCCCCCCAGTAGCCATTTTGTGAACGGGCAAACCCCTCCATGGCAGCCATTTTGTAGGAGCACCCACAACACTCTGTCAACACGCCAAATGTGCCCGCTGATCCAAAAAGGTTGGAGAGCCCCTCACAGCAAACTGTGCATTGTTTTGAACATCCTTACCGTGAAGATGAGGGATGGCACTGGTGTGAGGAGCCTGGGATGAATCATAGACAGAACAGACGGCAGGTGACCCTCACGGGAACCAACAAAGAAAAGCCTGAGAAAAGAGAGATAAAATCCTGTAGTTGATTTAAGTTTTTCCCCATGACTTCAACGTTTTTGGAAATTTTACAGCTCTAGGTAGATTCCAGGACAAGAAAAAAACAACACCCTGTGTGAACAGTACAGACGGCAGACATGTTCTCCTTAATGATCCTGGAGAAATATTTTTGCTTGTCTGGAGAGGCACAGTCTGTGCTGGGCTCCTATTTTTACTCTTCAATCGCCCCAGGAGATCCTCCTGTTGCAGTAGTTGTGTTACAGCGCAGAGCAAGGAGCATACCTAGAGGAAGTGAAGAGCGAGCCATTGACGGAGCCAAAGCATGACAGGCCGACAAAGACGGGGATGATCCAAGACATGACGCCCAGGTGATAGTTCCCAAAGTCCTATTAGCAAACCGGGAGGAAAGAGATGGTCAACGATTCATCTAGAAAAAGCGCCTGCAACTCAGCATCTGAAGAAATGGAAACCTGGCGTATATGCAGATAGGATAGCAGGGGGCCGTGTGAATTACATTTGGAAGCCAATGTGATTCAGCAGGCAGAGAATGAGATTTAACCCAGGACACGTGAGTTCAAATCCCACCCTCAGTGACATGAGGTACTGTGCCTTGCCCAGTCAGGCTCAGTTTGCCCCACCTGCAAAATGTGAATTGCAGTGATCTACCTTGCAGGGTCATTGTGAAGGCTAACATTAATGCCATAAAGCAGTTTGTAAAGACTAGGAAGCCTATCTTGTCATATTTTTATCTCACTCTTCCTGGTACATAATTTCCCCACTGCTTTGCATTTTGGTTTCAATAACCAACCTGTGAGGCAGGTAAAGGCTGAGAGGTAAGTGTCACTCAGCCACCTTACAAGTTTTATCTTTGAGTAGACATTTGAATTGGGGTTTCCCAAGTCTGCATCCAGTACACTGGGGCTGTTCACACAACGTGCTTACCCACACTAAGCGTTTGAGTGTGGGTTGCTGTTGAATCATGGGTTGTTTCTTGAACCATGGGTTAGCATATTATCCGAACGCAGGACATGTTTGTTTTATATTTCTTAAAATGATTTCATGGTTTTAATTTTTGTGAACCGCCCAGAATGCTTCGGCTATAGGGAGGTATAAAAATGCAATAAATAAATAATTAAGTTTTCCAAAGCTTGCTAACTATGCAATGTGGCTTGTTAACCACCCTAAACAACCCAGTAACAAGTCATGAGTCCTCAAGGTGTTTTTTTAAGAAAAATAAGCCACCCTGCATGGTTAACAGCCATCCTGCAGAAAATATCCTGGGTTCGGACAACTCGCTAGCCCACTGTTCCACAAAAAAACCCACGGGTCAACAACAACCGCATGCAACCACTGAGTGTGGGTTAGCGTGTTGTGTGAACCCAGTCACTATTCCATTACACTGCCCTGTCTACAAAATTTGAAGGAGTTGCATGCTCTGACCAGTTTAAAATTACAAGCAACCCACAAGCTAATGAAGCTTTCAACAGCTGGCCTTATCCCAAAAAGAAAAAAGAGAGAACCTCTAACGTCAATGCAGCCAGATGTCACTTTGACAACTGACCATGAGATTAACCAGCCAGTGGCGTTTCTTCGTATTTATAAACCAGCGGTGGTGTCTCACAGACGCATTTCCTGGCTACCTCACTAACTTGTCCCACTCATCATAATGTGAACCCAGGCCTCATTCTCTGAATTTGGAGGGGGTGGGCTGTGGCGGGGGGCGGGAGCGATCGGCACTGGCTGAACGGCAGAGATGTCAACCTGAGATAGCACGACACGCTCCTCCAGCGCGCGGGGACAATGTTAAAAAACCAAGGGAGCAATCTAGATAGCAAGCCCCGTTCCCGGGTGACTCATTTTATTTTTTCATTTTACCACGGCAACGGCTTCGGAGGAGAGCATCTCATCCACCGACAGGGTCGTGAAGTAAGCCAGGTTGGTCAACACATAAACCAGGGTGACGATGGGCAGAGAAATGATGATCGCCAAAGGCAGGTTTCTGAGGGGAGACAGGATGCGCGTTAACACCACGGGGTGGGTGGGGTGGGTGGGGGAACCGATCAAGGGTTTTCTCAAGCAATTTCTGAGACTGCCTTTCGGCTTCTCCCGGTATTATTGTCTCTGCACGCTGTTCACTGTGGAGTTTGCAGCAAAAGAGCAGTCCGTATCTGTCCTCGATTGATGTTGCTCTTTCATCTGAATTACAACTGAGGGAAAATTCAAGTGCGGCTCCCGGTGACGGGGTGCCATGTCTGAGATTTGAAAGGCCGTGCCGGAACGAGAAAATATCCTCATGTTAAGATCCATCTCCTTCCCCTCTTTATTTTATGTTTCCCACTTTCATAGGTTCGCAGCAGTTCACGACAAAAGCCTATATTATAAGCCAGACTTCCAGACCTGGTGCCATCCAAATAGGGTGGATTACAATCAGTGGTATAGTGGAGGCTGGGCTCACAGGGAATCACCCCTGACACTTTTTCCATTAGCAGGGACACTGACCTCATCCGCCACCCTCCTCAGAATTCCCAAATCCCTGTGAACTCAGCTGCAAGCCTCACTCTAGCTAGGGGAACATGATTTCCCCCTCCCAAGCAGCAATATATAGAACCTAGCAGAGGAATCTTTGTTAAGATAACCAATGGGGCCGTTTGCTGCTCATGAGTGGCTGGAAATGCTGCATGAAACAGGTGAGATCCCTTTTAAAGAGCCCTGGTTTGGCAGATTCTCTTGCTCTTCATCATCATCATCCAGTTGCTCTCAGTTAAAAACCCAACCCCAAAACCTTACCTGTAAGGATTAATCATCTCTTCTGTGACGAAATTCAAGTAATTCCTGCATTAAAAAAAAAATGAGGGAAAAAGATACAAAAAAGAAAGGCTAATTTAGGTGACAGTGTAGAGTTGAGCAGCAAAAGAGGGAGCATTGTCCCTAGCAGAAGTGGGGTGTGAAGACAACCTCCCACCTCCCGCCCAGGCACCAAATTAGGTTCAGCACCTTGGATAGCTCCTTTAGAGGTCTGCCGGGTTCTGGCTAAAACCCGGAATGGATTCACAGCCTCACCAAAATAGGTGCCACAAGCACCCACTGCATCAGCGCTTACAAAAGGTCTCATGCACATGCAGGTATTTCCTCCATGTGGCAAAATCCACAACTTTGACCCACCCCTTATGATTCTGAGGCCCTGCTCCAGTTGCCACCTCTGTAGAGACTGGAGGCAGGGCCTTTTTGATCGTGGCACCTCAGTTGCAGAAAGCTCTCCTTTGCAGGATCTATTCAAGACGTCGAGAGGTCCGGAGGCTAAACGTCCTTCTGAACCCTCCCCTTCTTTCTAGGAGCAGGTGACACTGCCTCTTGCCATTCAGACCACTGGTCCATCTAGCTCAATATTGCTTACACAGACTGGCAGCGGCTCTCCAGGGCTTCAGGTAAGAGTCTTTTTCCCGCCCTAGATGAAGATACTGGGGCTCGAACCTGGGACCTTCTGCATGCAAAGTGGAGGCTCTACCAGTGAGCTATGCTCCTTCCCAAAGGGTACTGTTTGTCAGCATTGAGGTGAGGCTCCAAGGCAAATGGTCTTACTGCATTCCTAGGTAGAGATTTTTATTTCCTGGGTTTTGGGTTTGGCTTCTTGGATCTACTGATTATTTCTCTCTCTGTCTAAATGCAGTTTATCGCTTTTTTTGGTGCCATTCCAGGGGTGGCCATCCAGAGAACCCAGAGGTTCTGCACATACGAACCTTCTGAACCCGAGGCTGAACTGAGGCAGGGTGCACGGACCAGACCACCCCTTTGATAAGCTTTGCACCCACACTAAATTCACCAGCAGAACAGAGAAGGAGGAAGGATGGCGAACTCATGGCTTTCTCCCACTTCCTTCCTTTCTGTCTCTCTCACGGAACTTACCAGCCTCCATAGGCAAAGAGGCCGCTATACAAGGCCAAGACAATGTTCCCAACCTCCGTATTTGTGCCCTCAAAGGAGTGTTCAAGACTCAGATTTGGCACATCATCTGCAGGAGATAAAACACAGACAAGACAAGGGATTCAGTGTGGCCCAACTGGGTGGATCCTCTCCAGAGCTCAAAAGGGTGAGCATTTCTGTATTGCGTACCACATGACACAGTGTGGTGTAGTGGCTAAAGCGTTAGTCTAGGAGTCAGGAGATCTGGGTTCTAGTCCTCATTCGGCCACGGAAACCCACTGGGTGACTTTGGGCCAGTCACAGATTCTCAGCCCAACCCACTTCACAAACGCTCCCATCAATCTGCTTCTTTGGACAACTTCATTGGGTTCTAGTATGATGAGGGAGGAAAAATGCCCCCCTTCTCTACTTCCTCCCGCCATTAATAATTTTGTACACCGCTGTCACACCTCCCCTCCCTCCCCTCTTTTTTCTAAGTGAAACACTCCCAGATGTTGTAACCTTTCGTTGCCTGCTCTAACTTGCAAAGCAGCAATCGCTGCTAAAAAGGCCCACTTCCTGTAGTATGGCGGAGGATGAAATTCAGCTCCAAAGTATCAACCCTTCAGTACCCAAAGCAAAACCTTTAGGAACAAGGGAAGCACATTGATTGCCAAAGAGTTTTGACTAAAGAAGAAAAGAAGAGAAAAGAGGACAGGCATTGTTCCCACTCAGTCAGGCTGTGAGGATCCCTCCCGTCTCTGTGGCGTCCAGAGAAACCCTCAAGTCCTCACGTCCCGGTGAATTGTGGTACACACCCCCACCCCCCGAATCCAGATGAATAACAGGAACTCCATTCTTGAGTGGAAACAGCCCAGGAAATATATATGGGGAGGGGGTCTCTCCATTGTATGTTTCTTGAAGACACTTCCAACGTTTATTTTAGTTATAACGATGTCTCAGTAGAACTTTTGCTTTGTGCCTTTTGATCTGATGGCCAACCCCAGACCCTGGAATAGGGAGAGAGGGTGGGAAAAGGCCGGCTTTCATTTCCTGGCTCTCCTCTGAAGACGGAGCCCCCACGTGTGCCTGGAAGGGAGGCACGGGGATCTGGGAAGGTGGTGGGTGGTGGCCGTCTGAGCTCGCTGCTGCCTTCCATGTGATCCGTCTTAGGGTGCTAAGAGCTCAGAGCCTGGTGGTCACATGGGCGCTTCTGCAGCAGTGAGGTTAAACTCTTTGCCCTTTCCCAACCTAGACATTCCAGTGACTCAGAGGGAGGGAGGGATGGGGGGGGGGGAGAGAAAGAAGGGAAGGGGTGGGATGGGGGAACGTTCACAACAAAAGGATCTTTCTTCCATGAGCTGCTAACTAGACATTTCCCTGAACCAACAGACCTCTGCCAGCATCACTAGTTCAAACAGGACCACGAGACGGAGCAGGGCATCACAGAACCCAACGGAAGGGCTACGCAGGCGTATTCCCAAAGCGACTTTTGCTGAAAAGGAACTCTGAGATTCTGCATCTGGAGACCTTCCATTGATCCCACTACTTTCAAGAGCCCCTCGTCCACGCGTGCCAATTAGGGATGTCAGTGGAATACGTTTGGGGTGGGGGAACTTAACGAGCTTTTGAAGGCTCAGGGCCCTAGACTCCTGTCCGTTTTCTGCTAACTGGACCGACTTGGTCTGCAGAGAGTCGGGGCGGTGAGCAGATTTTCTGTATTTTCAATTTGCACAAAGTTCACGAATTTGCGCAAATTTAGACTCCAATTTGCACAAATCTGCAAAAGGTTCCTGGAATTCGGGGGAAACCCATGGCTCAGCTCGCAAATGCAAGCCGGGTTGGGCGTACAAGCCCCAAAAGGCCCAGACTTCCAAATGATACACATCCCTAGTGCCAATATGGGGCAGAAGGAGGAAGAAGACACAGCATGGATAGCTCAATTATATACCACGCGCTGGGTCCGTACCAGCTGGGTCCTTGTTGAAATCAATTCTGCATTAAGTGCCTCTTAGTCTGGAGCCAACTCCATGAAGTTTGTATTGAAGAGATCCCAGGGGTTCAGTCCCCAATCTTTCCAGGAAACATCTCCCTGGAGAGCATGGAGCAGGAGTGTTGAACCTCCCACTGCCACATTCTACACACTTAAGAGACCCACAGTCATTTAGAGAAACCAGAGTCAATGGGAGGGGAGTTTCCATGCAAACAGGGTGAGGAGATGCAAACGAGGAAGGCAGCACGTCAACATCTCAGATGCTTGTGCTGCAGATGGAAACACTGAAGGTGCAGTTTTTAATGCAGCGGCAGGTAGCAGCACCTGCTGGAATTCCAACTTTGGTATAACTTTGAGCTATGGGATCGCCATTCTCACATCTCACCACCTTAAGGTAGCGTCTTACACGCCATCTACATCTTGCAATGACCTACCTGGAGCCAATACAGTAAACGGAGAATACACCTGACCAAATAAGTGTGCCCACTCCACTACTCTAAGACAACTTGATGAAGGTTTTTGCTATTGTATTTTCAATTGGCTCCTGTTGCTTAGCAGCCTTGAATATTTAGGAGAGGCCGGTTAGACGTGTTTTACAACAAACTTTCTAGGGTACTGCTGCAAATTTTGGAATCCCCCTCAAAAACCTGCCACTGGACTGCCATATCTCTACCTTACTTGATACTTTGACCGACTTCTTTGTTTTGTTACTTGCCAATGGAGGAGATGCTCCAGCATCCCAAAACAGTAACCGCGGTGGAGGCAATACACTTCAGAGATAGCTCGTATCAGTAAGAAATTTGAGCCATGGACGTGATACAAGGCTCCCAATCATAGGTGTTATGAGTTAATTAAAAGGAGAGTCTAAGGGAGAGAGGTGTTCTGTAATATGCCATGGGATGCAACGCCAACAGTGGGTGGAACCACCCCCACCCCAGGCACCTGCTGAAATCCAAAATGGCCATCTCTATTTACACCCCTTCCCTGCTCATCTCCTCTGCCCCTTCTTGGTTCCGCCAATTAACGGTAAGTGCCTCAGAACACGGCAGCAGCTGCTGGACTGAGCCACTGGTTCCCCCGCCACGGCGCCTGGCTCAAATGCCTCTCTGACCACAATCCGCTCTAAAATTAACCAAATCAAAGGCAACAAGTTCCAACACAAGCTCTCGCCTGCAATGGCGACTTGCCCTTTTTATCGTCACCTGGGGGCTCTTAGGGGAGGAAGGGGAGAAAAAGGGAGGAATTGCGCACCTTTAGAACACTTGATTCTCGGATCATGTCGGCACGGGCCCTAATAGCGCCAGAGAGTCAGCACAAAGGGGTTATTAATTGAGATTATCGAAGTGAACAGAGGTAGGGCTAAGTGGAAATGTGCTCGGGCTGAAGAGGTCGGTAAAAATCCACAAAATAAAAAGGGAAAAAAATGGGAGAGTTCAAAGGCGTCTCAGTGAAGCCTGAAGTCCTCCGATGCTCAGCCGGCTCGGGCTCAACCAGTTCTCTCCCCAGGAATTCAGGGTGTGCTAGTTTTAGGTCCTTGGGGAAACAGGCAGAATGTAAATGTTACAGTGGCACTTGGTGAGCCATCCCCAAAACGGCGCCTTCCAGATGTGTGGGACTACAACTCCCATCGTCCTGGCTTAGGATGATGGGAGCTGTAGTCCAAACACATCTGGAAGGCGCCAGCTTGGGGAAGGCTGATCTGGAGAAATGCTGAAACGTACCTCCGCTGCTTAAGAAATCTGTCGTAGGAACTCAAAAAATGGCAGCCAAGGGATATTACGACAAGCTCCCCCATAGGAGTTTTTAGCCAAGGAACAGCTCTTGAATGGTTGTCGTTAAGAGCAGCCCAGCTGGATTGGACCAAAGATCCATTTCATCCAGCTTCCAGATCTCCAAAGTGGGTAACCAAAGGCTTTCAGGAGTGCCATTGCGTCCCCCTCCACCCAGGGGATTTATGGGGCCTGGTGCAGGTGGGATATCTATCGAGAACAACGTTGCTCCAAACATTGACCTCCCAGCCACGGTTCTCCAGTTTCTGCACCAGCCAACGTTTGGAAAGCCGCATCCTGAGCAGGGGCAGTGCACCATGCAACACAGCAGAATTAGCACAGGCTTTACTTCCAACATTTTTGTTTCGTAGCAGTTTCTATCTTTTGGTCCGCTTTCTCTATTTTAGAATATCCATTATCTTTTAACTTTAAAAAATAATAAAGAAACGTTCTGCATAAAAAAAAGGCACCCAGCTGACCTCTTACAGCTTACGGCTTTGTTTGATGACTATCTATATAGTGCTTAGCGTATTTGAGACGCTAAGTGCTTGGTAACGTCGCCCCAAAGTAAAGCTGTGTTCCACCGATTTTTACCCGGCGCAAATGACATCGAAGTGGAAACTGCAAAAAGAAACATGCTTTAAAGCTAATCGAAGGAAGATCGTTTTTGCAATTAGCACCCACCCAAACCACCTGCAGAACCTTGCAAGCAAGATTTCAAGCACTTGCTTTTCGCCACCCTTGCGCGCTGCGGACAGTACATCCCAAAAAACTCCACAGCCACGAAGCTCAGCTTGGAGCCCTGCTCAGCACAGCACCCTGGGTGACTGCCTCTCTCGGCTAGCCCTAAGGCTTCAGGAAGCTCACAAGCAGCTCACAACCACAAGAAAGAACCCTGTCCGACTCTTACTCTCCAGAAAATTGTATTCATTGGCCTATTGCAGGGCTGTCAAATCTCAGGCCTATGGGCCAAAGCTAACTTGCCTATGGGCCAAACCTGCCCTCCACGTTTCTCCAGATGGCACTACCGCCTTCTCTTAACCACAGGCACTAGGGATTGGTCTGGGACCTTCTCCATGCAAAGCAGGGGTTCTCCTGCATGAGCTACACCGCTTCCTTCTTCTGGGGTACCCAGTTCTATTGCTCCCAGGGCCGTCCAGACTGGAGTGACCATATGAAAAGGAGAACAGGGCCCCTGTATCTTTCACAATTTTACTGAAAAGGGAATTTCAGCAGGTATCATTTGTATGCATGCAACACCTGGTGAAATCCCCTCTTCATCACAACATCGCAGAGCTGAAGGAGCCCTGACCTCTTTTGCATCTGGTCATGCTAGGCAGGGCTCCTGCAGCTTTAACAGCTGTGATGAAGAGGGGATTTTTCCAGGTGCTGCATGCGTAAAAATGATACCTGCTAAAATTCTCTTTTCTATGCAACTGTTAAAGATACAGGAGCCCTGTCCTCCTTTTCATAAGGTCACCCTAGCCGGAGCAAGTGTCGCGATCCAAATTCACGGCAGCCAGGATGGCCGATTTCACCGCAGGGGAAAGAACAAGACGGGACTTTCCCCTCCGTCTTTTCCCCTCAAGAAAAGGCAACTCACTGGTTTGCCTTTCCCTTCCTTGCAGAAAGGGCGCGGCGAGCAAAGTTTGTCAACAAACCCTCATAAAGCGCTATTATTCAATTTACTGAGACAAGAGCCACAAAAAAAGGGAACTTTGGCCGCCAGATTTCCTCCCTCCCTGCTGGGCTAAAAATACATCATTAACTCGGATTGACGGGCCCTGCGGTGTTCGCGCAAGGGCTGGTGCCTGGGAAAGAACACCAGGAATCCTGCACCTCCCGCTCCGGAGAGACTTTAAGTGGAAGGGTTCCCATAGACAAGGCGAGGCGAGTCTCACCTAAAGCCAATGTTCTGCGTCACCGCATCACATGTTCCCCCCCAAAGAGGCCCATCCTCAGCCTATAGCCTTTCCTTCACTCTGCCTGACGAGGAAGCACCAAACTTGGGCACCGCCATTTTCTTCATTGGCCACCACCAGATTTTGCCTGCTTGCTGCTGCTTCGTCATCTGTACCCCGTTACAAAGATTCAAGCTCCTTTCCAACTTCAACAGTTCTAGGAAAATTCCCAGAGAAAAATGGGCAGAAAAAATGGGAAGGGGGGGGGGGGAATTGGATTTTTTAAAAATTGGGGGGGAACCCACATCCTCCCCCCCCCCCCATTTTCCTCCTCCAAGCCTTCACATCTCTATTCATGGCACGTACTCTTCTGACCTGGTTTTAAAGACAGAGTGCCCCACGGCGGTCTGACTTGCTTCCCCATAATAAGCTTATTCCCTCCGGCTTTTGAGCAGCTCAGAAGATTTAAAACCGGAGGCTGCAGAAATGTGCAGCCAAATGGATGAAGGGACAAGGAGCTGGCGAAGTGGGCTCCTAGACGGACCCAAGGCAAGCTAATTAGGGTTTTACCCCCACCCCCACTCTGTTGGCTCGGAGCAAAGCCAAAAGCAAAACACCTTGTCTACCGGACGGGTTTGCCAAACCAGGGCTTGTTCTTGGGTTTCGGCAGGACGCCATAAGAGATGGAACAAAATGGATTTCAAAGAATAGGGGCTTGCTGCACGCAGAGAGGGGCAGCGCCAATTTAAAGGGGTGCTGGTGCTGGAGAGAGGGTGGAAATTAAATATGTTTTGATATCGAAATGTGAAAGGCTGGAAAATGAAATAACTCTCACTTCGCTTCCCCTCCCGTCGCCCCCGTGAAGGCTTAATCAAGCATCTTGCGCTGTAGGGTCAGGACCATAATTACACAGCGTTGCGAGCTACAGAATCTGCCTGCTTTTTAATCACAGGCTTAAATCGTCCTCGCCGAGGCGGAAGAGGGCGCCGCAGGGCCAGGTGCGCCGGGCTAGCGAAGGCAGGTGCCAGGTGCCTGAAGCCAAGCTGGGCACGGCAGAGAACGGGATGCAACAGGTTGCCGGCTCAAGTTCACAAACCGGAGATGATTTAGGGTTGGGCATCGCCAGTTTCTCCTTGCCTGTTTCTCTGGGGCTTTCCATTACAACTCATTCATTACAACAGACGCCAGTATTTTACCATCACCCAAGGCCAAATTTTTAGGCCCACGACCTCCGCAAAGACATGTTAAAACAGGGATGTTCATGCGCCCTCTGGATTCCATACTTGATGTTCGCAGAATTCAAACAAGGATGTTGACTGGTCTACATGAAACAAAAAGAAGGCTCCTGTGCACTCAAGGGGTAAAATCCGCCATAAGTCCTACTTAGAGTAGGCCCACTAAAATGAATGGGAACTGTATTAGCCATGGCTAACTTAAGTCTCAGTCATTTCAATGGGCCTACTCTAAGTAGGAATTAAGTTGGATTTTACTGCCCACTATGCAAACTTCTTAAAAACCCTCCCCTGGTGTTTAAGTATTCTGTCAAAGACCATAGCTCAGTGGTATAGGGCACCTGCATCTCCATGTAGCGCTGGGTAAGATTCCCACCAGCAGTCAGTGTAGACCACCTGTGGGTAACATGGTTTTCTTTAAATGTTTTGGACTACGTCTCCCATTATCTCTGATGATTGGTCATGATGGCTGGGGC
Organism: Anniella stebbinsi; assembly: GCA_029215795.1. NCBI lineage: Eukaryota > Metazoa > Chordata > Lepidosauria > Squamata > Anniellidae > Anniella > Anniella stebbinsi. The sequence goes on along the minus strand of JARDYH010000007.1, from coordinate 3,573,283 downwards.
TCATGGGAGTTGTTGCCCAAAACATCTGGAGGGTACCATGTTGCCTGGTGTAGGCCAAGGCTGGACAGAAAGTAGGTCTCCAGATATTTTGGACTTCAAGAGCCCAAAATTCCTAATCTTCTTGCGTTGAAGTCCAAAATATCTGGAGATCTACCTTCTACCCACCCCTGGTGTAGTCAATACTGTGCTGGATGGACCAGTGGTCTGATTTGGTAAAGTTGGCATCCTATTTTCCTATGGGTTTGAAAACCAAATCCTTGCAAGTGGAAAACGTTTACCAAATACATTTTAACTAAAGCAACCTGCCCCAACCTGATGCTCTCCAGATGTTTTGCACAACTCCCAGCATTCCTGATCACTGCCCATGCTGCCTGGGGCTGATGGGGAATTGGACATCTGGAGGGCAGCAGGTGGGGTGGGAAGGTTGCACTAATGGATGAAAACAACCAGATCCGCTTTCTTTTAGGTATGGAAGTGACGTGAGCTGGTGAAATAAGGAAACATTTCCAGGAGAGAGGGAGAGGCAAAGGAGCCACTAGAGCAGGGATGTGGAAAAGACCCGCACATGTCATCCTATTTCTGAATGGCGCACGTTTCAAACTGACTGCTTTTCCTGGGGAGGTACACAGCAGCAGCGCCGGTGCATTCTAGTCACTCTTTCTAGTATCTTACTCGTAAAGGCATAAACACACACGTGCCATTTGGGACGGACTCAAATGCTTTGTCCTTGGGCCACCTAAACTCCGGCGCAACCCCATCAAGTGCAAGGACAAGAACAGAGAGCGTGACAAGATGCCTCACTCTTCCATACACACCCTCCTGGGCCGTTCTAATCAGAAAACTCGTAACAAGGATTTTCAGCTGCTCCCCCCCTAGTTCCATGCCTGTTGAGGAATTAGTAGGATAAGCTTCCCTGAAAGAGGGTATCCAGGTTGGGCTGGGGAGAGACATGGGGGATATTAACTAAATAAAATGGAATTTGAGTACAATAAAAAATGCAGGCCTGCCATGCCAAAAGCATGGCTTGCCAACCAAATTAGACCAGGCAGTCTTTCTAGTGGGGATAACTATTTCTCTCGCAAGAGTGAGCGAGTTAATAGGGTTCATCAACCAACCAGATGGCCCAAGTGCACAAGCCAGAACTTTGGTTGGACACACACACAGAGTTTTTGATTAACCAAGCGTTCCTTTGCAACATTGCAATGGACCATTCTTACCAAGTATGAAAGGGAATTTTAACTCTTAGTTTAATCCCCCTGGCTTTTTCATTAGTAATACAAATTAACTCTTTGGGAAAGTGTACAGATTGTGGACATGTATTGGACATGGCTTAGCCAGACACACACACTTTTCTTCTGGACTAAGTTTAGGGTGGGTGGGTAGTCCTTGTCTGCAGTAGTAGCCAGCTATGCACAGTGCTGACTGGCTGGAACCAGTGCCATCAGTAACTCAGAATTTTCAACATTAAAAAAAAAATGCTTCCCTCACCACCCCTGAGAGGGATGAATGTACATTTAAAATGAATAAATGTACATGTGGATGCTCAGCGTATTGAATCAGCATTGTATATAGGCTGCGTGTCAGGCTCCAGCGAGAAAACTACGGCAGGCCCAGATTGGTATGTATTTTCTTTTGATTATAACACATCCAATGGGGAATTGTTTCATTTGGGCAAAATCCAACTGCGAAATTTCACTAGCGCCAAATAACATTGCGCTAAAGGAAACTAAGTTCCAAACTTTGCGCAAGAGGAGAATCCAATTAAAGTTATGCGGCGCAAACATGGTAGTGCAACCTGTTGTGAAAGCGTAATACACAACCGCTTGCACCACAAAAAGATTCATCAAAGCTCCGCTAGTGCTATTTGTGCGTGTGGAACGACACTGCTGGATCATGCCCTTTGTTAGCTATTTTATATAAGGAGTTTACACCCTGCTTCCCTCCTCTAAAAAGGAATCGCTCGAAGCAGCTTGCACAGCATAAAAAGACAATGACCCATCACTAAACACATTTGCAACAACCTTAAAGCAGCAGCAAAAACACTCAGATGCGCCAAGAACCAAAACAAAGAGCCGATGAATAAAATTAAGCCATCAACTATTTTGAAGAAATCTGTAGACTGGGGTGGAAAATATCCCAAAATTCCCACTGCTTTATTTTTCTACTTAAAAATTTCTATTTTATAAGTTCATTGGTGACAATGAATAGATGCCAATTACAAATCCAATATTAGGCAAGCCTGCACGTTTCAAAGTTGTAATTAATGTTCTTGAGGTGATTACGCCTGGCGAGCATGTGAGAGAATACGTATATGCCGCTGAAATACACACAGGCACACACATATATCACTGCAAAATACAACTAAAAGTTATTAAAAGCAAAACTGAAGGTGCGGAGCAATTTCATCAGTTGAACTCGGATGAAATAGACATGCGAGTGTCCGCATAGCTTGCACACTTCCTTGGGTTGCTAAAATTTATTAGTGTCAACGGTTTGGGGTATCTTTGTTTTTTCCCTTAAATATAAAACAGTGCAAAGGAAGTGCATGCGACTGTCTTCTCATTTCTTTACCAGTATTCCAATAAAAACGTCTACATAATGTAACAGTTAAATCACAGTAAGGATGCTTTAGTTCCCCCCCCTCAAATATTTCAGGCCACATACTTGTCCCGGAACAAAAAAAAAATTTTTTAACACGGGGTACTTTTTAAAGCTTTGCTGTTTGCCCAATGCAAGTGTATAATGAACGTGCTCAATTAGATCTTCCTCAGGTACCTCAGAACATTTCCCTATGCAAATCCGCCTAATTTGAGCAGGAACATTTCCCAATTCCGAATCTTCCTGGAAAGCCCACATCATGACTCAACAAGCCCAGCTACACAGCATAAAAACACAACAGGGATGATGATCCAGTCACACACGTAAACTTAGGGTGACCAGATAAAATCCAGGTCAGGGCTCATGTAACTTTAACAGTTGTAGAGAAAAGGGAATTTCAGCCAGTGTCATTTGTATGCAATTAATTCCTGGTGAAATTCCCTCTTCATCACAACAGTTAAAGGTGCAGGCCATATACAAAAAAAGGCAGGGCCCCTGCAACTTTAACAGTTGTGATGAAGAGCGAATTTCACCAGGAACTAATTGCATACAAATGCCACTAGCTGAAATTCCTTTTTCTCTACAACTGTTAAAGTTACATGAGCCCTGACTTGGATTTTATCTGGTCACCCTACGTAAACTTTCCCTGACAAGGGACTGAAGCTAAGCCCTCCCCACATTGCAGTGTCCTGAAGTGACCCTTGCATCTGTTCGGCAGGACAGTGCCGGCGAACGGGAGAAATAGCAGGTTACAAACGGCATTCCTGCTTCAAGGTGGGCCTGACAGCAGACATGAAGAACTATTTAGAGAAACAGTTCAAAGAAGTTCACAGAAGGAGCCATAATCTAGAGGAAGGAGAGCCTTCTCTTTTGTACTTTTGCCAAGACAAATTTTTGATGCAAATATTTCCTTTAGAGGTCTCTTACTCAGGCACCGAAAACATGAAAGGTTCTGATTCTATTGGACCGATCTCTGGTCCCAGAGAGCAGCTGCTCTGCCTAAAAAAAGATCTTGCAATTTTTTTGTTTTATCATTCTCTCCCTCACACCACCATTATCAAGATCCCTACGATTTGCCATAGTGCATACCGGCCGTATTCCACCGCCATTTTGCATACGCACCCTCCAATTTTCTGCTGGTCTTGTGACCGTAATAATAAACTATATAACCTCCAATTGGGCCAATCGGAGGTTGCCATGTGATATCTGAACCTGGACATTATAGGTTAATCATGGGTTAAACAACCCACAGTTAACCTACAATTAATTGTCAAGTAAACCGTGGGTTGGTTAACCCATGATTAACTTATAACATCTGTGTTCAGACATCGCATAGCAACCTCCAGTCGGAGGTTGCATATACAAAATGGCAGTGGAAAGTCGTGGGTTTATTAATCCACGATTAATTAAGCCACAATTTGCCGCCACTGTGTGTGCAAACGGGCCCTCTTGATTGTTTGGGGGTGCGTTACATGCACTTTATTAACATACTGCAGGCCACTGTGAAATTAAAAAGCCGCATATAAATATCTGAATAAATTAATTGTAAAAACGAAGTGCTCTTATAGTGCAATCTTGGAGTTGTACACTCACAAGTAAGCCCCATGGAGTTCAATGGGGCTTAGTCCCAGGTAAATGGGTAGGATTCTAACCTTCACCAGGGACCACTGAAAAGCAAAAACCTGCACTGTTTTCCCATTGCCTTCACATCATGCCCAGCGTGCAACATGCAAGACACTTTTATGGAGCTGCTTATGCCAAGAGTTTTGTGGCTGCACAGCGCAAGAAACAAAACTTGTTATCAGGTGCAGGATTCAAAAGCTGATCTGCTCAGGATGTTGATAGGCATGTGTTATGAATCTACGTGTGTGTGTTTTTAAACAACAACAACCATGTTCCTAGTCCTTATGGTTGTCCAGGCAGGCCTGGAACTGCATACGTGAGGCTTGGAAACATCTCAGAAGAGAGGACTAACATCCACCATTTCCAACCTTAGCCTCAGTTTACAGCTGTCAATCTCCAGCCTTCTTGCTCGCCTATAACCATGACCTGAAATGCAGAAAAGACCTTCGAGGCAAATTCCTAATGGGTGAAAAGGATTCTCTGAAGATATTAAAAGGAGAACTATTATTAGCACACAGAACTGAAGATTTCTTAGCCCAAAATGTCCAGCCTGCATTGCATTCCACAGACATTCATGGCTGAACAGTCAAGTCTGGATGGAGGCCTTAAAGGAGGAAGATGTTTAGTAAAACACTCGGGGCAGTCAGGAAGAGGACAGAAGAGGTGCATTTTGCAAGGACCAACGTCTCAGGACATGAACTTTGGGTGCGAGATGGCATCTGGGAACCTGTTAGAGGGGATCTTCTCAAAGGTCAAGCAAGGATTTCAGGCGGGGCAGGAGGGCGGAGGAGAATAAGAAGAGGGAAGGAAAAATAGTATCTTACAAGAACGAAAAAGAAAGAAAGGGGGGAAATTCCATTTTTTTTCATTTGTTGCTAAACAAGCACTGTTTATTTGGCTCCAAAGGGATTTATTCCTCCTCCTTCTCTGCTTTGTTTCACAGAAGGAAGCATTCTTCCCTCAGAAGTTCCCATCCGCTTATCTGTTCATCGAAATATATATTTAAAAAATGCTGAGGATCGTTAATGCCAACAGGGCCAGGTCGCCCGGGGCAAACCCACCCCAGCAGTTCGTGTCACGAGGGCTCCGTCATGAGGAGGAACCAAAACACAATCGACAAAAGTTGGCTTTATTCTTTAAAACGCTGAAGCTTGAGAAAGAGGGGAGCCCTTTCAACTCGGAAGTGTTGCCCAGGGGCCTGAAGGATGGCTGACCCTCCGTGCTCTTTTGCCCAGGCCGCTCCGTCGCAGCCCTGCCCCACGTATTTATTTACATTTCTGGGCCGCTTTGAAGCCCCAAAGTTTCATGAAGCAGTTTACAATTTAAACAAATGCAGTCTCAAACAAACAAACAACACCAAACTCAGCAGGGTAGCAAAACAACCTCTGGTTCTAAAAAACAGCAACAGCACAACAGCATGCATGTGCGCACACACAAAACCAAACACCAGAGCAGGAAAACACAACCAATCAATTTGCCACCTGGCAAAACAAGAGTTGGGGCCGAATCTGTTGTGCCTTTGGGGATCCGAGGGCAAATTCCCTCAACTGGAACCCACAAGGTGTGAGGGATGGGGACACCCCTCCCAGGCAGCTTTGGCGATTGGGCGGTATAGAAATGAAATAAACCAATTGTCCCTCATCAGACTGCTGGTCCAGCTAGCTCAGTGTCATCCACACCATCCTTTCCCAACCTAATGCCAGCCAGATGTGTTAGGACCACAAATCCCATCATCCCCGAGGCAGCATGACCGACCAATGGTTCCCCAAGGTTCCGGGCACGGGTCTCTCTCTCAACCCTACCTGGGAGATGCCAGGGATGGAACTTAGGACTTTCTAGCGCATGAGACGCTGTTGCCATGGAGCTGGAACCTCCCTTCCCTTGAGAAACAAAAAATGCGCGCACATGTGTCGTGCTCTTCTGCCACTATCAGTCTTCCACATGCGCTGCAGCGAATGTGAGAGCAGCCACTGCTCTGCTCGCTTCTCAGATGGCAGAAAGGACAGCAGGGGGCGCAGTCTCATCATGAACAGCCTATGCGCAGCCTGTAGACATCACTCATCTGTCTGCACATCCCTGCAAAATAGCCAGCAGGTGGGAGCGGGAGGGGGATGCATGCTATCTCACAGCCAGCCAGCTGGCCCTGCCGGCCAGTGAAAACACACAGAGGACGTAGCCAAGGGGAAACATCAGCATTCATGCTGCTCCTGGACAAGCGAGCTGAACAGCAACACCCGGTCAGGAACCGTGTGACGAACCTGGGCTGAGTCCCTGTTGAATGAGTGGTACCATCAGGTGCCTGCAGCCCATTGCGGAAAAGCAAAACAAGAATGGCAGAGGGCGTGTACGGCGGAGAGGCGACCCTTGGCAAGATCGGAGCTAGGGAAGACGGCAACGTTTCAAGGGGAATCCAGCTCCTCGCAAGCGGTCCAGCTCCGTCTGAGGTTCACAAAAGGCGGACATGCGAGAAGGACTATGGCTTGGTGGCCAAGCGCATGCTTTGCACGCAATGGTCAATTCTGGGCATCTCTACCTGTGGCAGGGTGGCAAACCTCTTTCAGCTCCTGGGGGGGGACGTGCTTCACTGGTGGGCATTGCTTTTAATCAGTTTATGTATTGTATATTGTGTTTTATATTGTTGGTATTGATGTTGTTCCCTGCCTTGATCCGGAGGGAGAGATGGGTAAGCAATAATAATAATAATAATAATAATAATAATAATAATAATAATAATAATAATAATAGTTATTATTATTATTATTATTGCTGGGGCCAAAGAAACAAAATCGCAAATACCTGCCTCTGCAGTTAACATAACGCTTAAAGATGAGCACAGTGACTTCAGTTTTCAAAGAAATCAAATATTCTCAGCATTACTATCTCCTGGGGAAGCAATACAGTTGTTATTTTTGGTCCTACGCCTCTCACTGATGTGGGAATAGGCAGAAGCTCTACAGGCAAAGCTTTTTACCAGCATTGTATCTCCAATCGGGGATGGGGACTACCTATATCAGTTGAATTTCTGCTTTCTGCAAGCTTGTCCTGTAAGCTTGTCTATTGCTGCAGATAGAGCAGGGGTCAGTAACTTGCACGACACATGTGCTTCTCTGGCCCTTTTGCCACGTTGGCCACCGCTGGATCCGAATCCCCACTTAGGTACAAAGCTCCCTGGATAATAACCTCGTGGCACTCACTGCTCAGCCCCACAGGGCTTGTTGCCAGGATAAAAACGGGGAACTCCCCATGTACGCTGCCCTTTTGGAGTTTGAAGAGGGCAGCGGGAGAAAAAGTACCTTTTTTAAAGCGGCACCGCATCTGCTTGCTTGGACCAGAACTCGCACTCGCTCCCGACCCTGTAACGGCCTCCCCACCCACCCTCCGCCCTAAAGAAGCCGGAGAAGGAACACTCACATTTCCCAAGCTGCACGAAGCCCAGGATGATGATCAAGGCGAGCGCCAGCAGCTTCGCGGCCGCAAAGGCATCTTGCACGCGGGTGGCGGCTTTCACGCTGTAGCAGTTCACCGCTGTGAGCACCACTGGAAAGAAACAGACCCAAGGGGAAAAGTTAGATCGGATCCCTCTGGAGGAGCAGCTTGGCAGGCACAGGGATACAGGCTGGGAGATGAGGGGGGGGCAGGGGGGAGGAAGCATCACATGGAATTTGGCTCTTAAGGGATGCCGTGTTTGAGGAAAGCACCCAAGATGGGCCATCGAGGTTGTATCTGCCAAATCAGGGGTGTAGACGCACGGCCAGCCAACCAGCTTGCCTGCCCATCTGACCAGTGGCCACGCAGCCGGCCCACTCACCCCGGGGCCACACATATCCAGCTGTTCTGCACTCCCAGGGGTCACTTTCAGCCGGCCAGCCCACCTGGGGACCATGCACAGCCAGCCAGTCAGCTTGGGGGTCATGCACAGCCAGCTGGCCCACCCAGCAGGCGGCCACATACGGCCCCTGCCCCATGCCGATACACAGATGCATTTCAGCACCCTTACATTTCGGGATTTCAATCCCAAAATTTCAGTTTGGGAAGGATGTGTCCTCTTAACCCAGTCTTCCCCAACCTGGCAGTCTCCAGATGTACAGGACTACAATCCAGCACCTGGGGGATGATGGGAGTTGTAGTCCAACACATCAAGAGACTGCTGGGTTAACTTGTCTCCTTTACAATATATTCCCGGAAGACACATCACACCCTCTTCCACTTCTCTTGCTCTGGGTAGCCAGATGGAAAAGAGCAAACACTTCCACCCAGGGTGACCCCCTATCATTACTACGTGATGGAGGGAAAAGTCCTGGTATTCCTTCCAGAAACCTCTTTTTCTTCTCTAGTTGGGCAACTTTGGAGCAGGACGCTGAGCAGGCTGCTGAGGTTGATTTTATTTAGTTGTTTTTCAGGTCCCTGGCTGATGTTGTGATTGAAACGGAACGTTTTCCCCCTTACAAGATGCAACAAACAAACTATAAAACAGAGAGCTGCTGGCACTCATCACCCAGCATATAATGTTTCAGAAATTAAGATAGGGGAAAGGAACTTGTTTCCAAAGCGTACCTGTACCTCTGTTGCCACGCACCCCTTTCCTTGTCCATTTACCCCTCAATCTACCTCCCGCCACCCTTGTCTCATTCCTCTAACACACTCTTAAGCCCTCTCCGCAAGGATCAGGTCCACGCATGGCACCTAGCACACCTTCAGTGCCAAACATCTATTCGTCTACTCAATTGCTTGATACATCCCTAAATTTGCAACGGAGGAAAGGTGTTGCATCAGCCCTAGCGGGGACGGTTTTCTTGCAGGAAGGACGTCGAGACGAAAGCAGCACATTTCTGATGCAATTGATGCACACATGGGTGTGGAGAAGAAGGAAGGGAAATCACCCTGAGGCTCCCCAGCAGCCTTGAAGCCATGCAAAATCTAAGAACTGGCTGGCCTCCTCCTCCTCCTCTGCCGGTTTTCAAACTGAATGAATGAACAAGCGATTCAACTTCCTCCTTGGGTTCCCGGATGACTGACTCAAAACCGCCGAGGCCAGGCAAGAGAGAAAGGCAGTTGCATCATTCACACACACTTCGGCTGAGCAGGCTCTGCAGCTGTCACCTCCAGCATCAGGCTTTGAGACTGGAGCAAAAGGCAGGCAGAAACTGGAGGCGACTCCCCGGAGGCAGAAAGCAAGAGGCCTCGCCACACAAGAAGGTGCCGGCTGCACGCATCTGCTAGGACGCCTTTCCCCAACCCGGCACCCTCTGGAGGTTCCTGACGACAACTCCCGTCATCCCAGGCTAGCCAAGGATGATGGGAGTTGCAGACCAAAACATCTGGAGGGCACCAGGCTAGGGAAGGCTGCGTGAGGATGTTAAATTCGCATGCAAGGTTTTCCTTGGCTCTTGCCAAAGAGGGGAGGAAACGAGCGTAAAATTGTGTGGGTCGTAATTTCACTCATCTGGAAGACACTTGCTATATTTCTATCAGGCTTTCATTAAAATGTTTGCTCGTATCTGACCTCCAACACACAGGAGCGAAGGGGGAAAAGTAGCCCTTTGAATCTGTAGCAGCAAAGGACAGCGTGGGGTGCAAACTTGCAGCACAATCCCATCGGCATTTACTCAGAAGGGTTCAACGGGGCTTAAACAACACCAAGTTCAACCCCGAACTTTTCCCAGCGACTCACCAAGCGGCTTTAAGCAAGCCCCTCTCTGCAAATATGGGGATAAAATGGTAATTGCAAGGATTGCAACAAGGTAACACTTATAACTCTGGACTCTTGAAGGTGTTACAACACTATTACTGTAACAGAGGTTGACCAAGCATGTGCAGAGTGCATCTTCTCCTGAGTAACGACAGCGTCCCCTCACACATTTGAGGGGTGTGCTTCCACATCATCATGGAGAACAGCTGCCTTTGGCTCTCCCTCAACGGCCACCTAGCAAGCAGGCTGCAGCTGAAGGAACAAAAGGTAGCTGAGCCATGAATCAGCTCTGCTGAGACACCAGCTCACTTTGGCTCCCCTCCTGCATTTAGCAGTAGCCATTCTATCGGCTACCTGAACCGCTTTCATCCCAGTGGCGGTAGCGCCCCTGCTATGCATGGCATGAAGATTTAATCCCCTGCTTTTCCAGGAAGGGCTAGGAAACAATCCTGTTTGGAACCCTGGAGAGCCGCTGACCCCAGACTCCACTGCACAAGACACCCCGGTTTCCTATTATGTGAAAGACTTCTGAGATATCACCAAAAAAAAGCGAACAGCTAAGATGTGAACAGCTAAGACTCCAGCAGAAAGGTCTTCATTGAAAAGTCTGCCTGGCAAAGAGTGACCCATGGCCCAAGGTTTAAAAGTTGGAAATGTGAACAGAGAAAAACAAGACTAAGACACTGCCGCATATAGAGCAGAGGTGGCCAACATGCAGCCCTGAAGTCCCCTCAAAATGTTTTTTTAAAGAAGGTTTTTGCATCTCCGCAGTGCCAAAACGGTTATATTTAGTTTGCAAACATGTTAAATTTAAACACTATTTCATCTTGTAGCATTAGCCTGAATTTCAGTGGCAAACCAGCGATTATTGCTGGGGGGGGGGGGGGGGGCGAAGTCTGTGCCCCGAAGCAATGGGTGAAAGTGCCCCCCTGGCACCCTTGTTGTAGACTATTTAGAGGCCCTTCATCTCAACATTTTCCATCTATCACATGGACCCACCCTTTGTATACCTCTTGGTTTGTAAAGAACCCGTCTGTCATCTTCAAGACAACTAAGTAATTAAAATTTTCCATCCAAGGTCAACCTAGACGGACATTTAACATGCAGGCTTTCTCCAAGGCAACGCTCCTGAGGAAGCTGTTATTTGCTCTGTGGTAAATTAACACCTCCGCAGGGATTTTCCTCAGGACTGGAGCATGGGAGAGAAGACGGCAGACATCACTTTGGAAGATGAGGAAGGGAATGATCCCCTGACGTTGGGGGTGAGATTATTAGGCCCTGTAATCATGTTTCCAGAGCACATACTGTGACAGAGTTGGATTCTGGGTTGATTGCAGGTTCTGATCCCTGCATTTGGATTATTGGCTATTGTGGAGCATTAGAGTGAGAAACTGCAAGTCAAAATTCATCAACAGGTTCAATTCTACTACCAAAGGCTCGAATCAGGATGAAGGATTTTTTCATCGCACTCCATGTGTTAATTGGCTCGCCTAGTGCCAGGATGTTCACATTATTGGTGACAACTCCATGGTTGATAACCACTATTAATAATTTGACTGACACATTATTTCCTTTCCTTCTGAACTTAATGTCTACAATTTCCCCACCCTGCCCTGCCATTTGTAATGTATAAAAACCTGAAACTTCCCGCAATACTTCGAAGTGGGCTATATAATCGATGGAAGCCCCTGCCAGAAAAAAAACGTTAAGTCTTTAAGATGCCACAAAGATCTTTGTTGGGTTTGCTACAGCAGACTAACATGGCTTCCCCTCTGGAAATAGTCCTTTTAATTATCAGCCCTCACACACACCCCCTCTCCACAGCTGGCATGGTTTGCGTTTTCCATCATGTCTAGTTTGGCCCCAGACTGTTTAGGACAAGAAGAGGGTGGTGTTATCAAGGCCCACAAGCAGCATACTGGGTGAGAGATAATTGCTATCGGCATGGAACAACCCACTGCCACCGTATGCATCAAGAAAGCTGGGAGGATATGTGGAAATAGCTCAACTATGGCTCCCGTCCCAGAATAGTAATGATAATTATTAAAATCAAGACGGAACCATATAACATGGTTTATATGGGTCGTTGCCCACCCTGGGCTCCTTGTGAGGAAAGGCGGGATATAAATGAAAGCCTGGGTGTTGCAGTGGTTAGAGCGTTGGGCTGGGGAGTTCTGTGTTCAAGTCTCCACTTGGCCCTGAAGCTCCCTGGGTGACTCCGAGCCAGCCTCACCTACCTCCCAGGGTTGTTGTGGGGATAAAACGGAGAGGAGGAGGAGGATTTTGTAAGCTAGTTTGGGTTCCTTGCAAGAGGAAAAACATAAATGTAATAATAAAATAAATAACATCTAATCATTTTTTAAAAGGATGTTTTTAGGATGTTTTAATGCAGTTTTAATAATGTGTGTCATGTTTTGGTCAGTTTTATGTATTTTATCATATTGTTGTTCCCCACCTCGATCTAAACGGAGAGGCGGGTAAGAAATAAATTATTATTTTTATAATAAATAATAATCTAGCGCCGTTCCCTGCTCAAATAAATCTTAGTCATCCCTATGAGATTGTCAAGCCCTTCCTTGCACCTGCATAGATTTGGACATGGGGGGGGGGGGGGGGGAGATTCCAAAGAAAAAATAGTATGTGTTTTTTAAATGATGCACACCTGTGCCACACAACGATCTTCTTAGAAGAGGTAACCCCCTCACCTTTTTCACATCCACCCACCCACGACGGAATGGAAGTCCATCCTGGCAGGTACAAGCTCCCAGCAGGTGTGAGCCCCATCACTTTACTCATTTGCGCTACAACTCTTAGCACACCAGCTTTGTTTTCATCCCTGTGCGTCCCTACCTTTCATCTCAAGGCGCTTGTGCCCCAGTTTCTAAATCACTGTAATCCCCCAGGAAGCAGGTTGCTTTATGGCATCGAGGGTTTTTAAGGCGGGTGGGGAGAGATTCGGAGCAATTTCTAGCCTGAATCCCTTTGGCCAGCCTGTTCTGCAGAGGATCGGGAATCCTCTGAGCCACCCGGCTGGCAAGAAAAGGGTGTGCTCTTCGCTCCGTCGGCCTCACTTTTGTAATATGAGTTGTGACAGCTTTGCTGAGAAAGGGGACATCTGCTCTTGGTCTTAACATTGTTCAATACTTCTTATTCCGAATGGACAGAAGGAAACACTCCCTATTGTGTAAACACATGCAGGGAGCAACTGGATCCAAAGTAGTCCAACACACTGGAAAAGTGCTAAATTGGAGAAGGCTGGCTTGCCCTAACGGACAGAAGCACTCGGGTTTCAGGCAGCTTTTCTCCAGCCCTGCCAGCAGCCACCAAGGGTTCATCCTGGGGCCTTCTGCGTGCACAGTACCTGCTAGAACCAGGGTTAGGTGACCTGGTGCCTTCCAGATGTTTTGCACGAGGACTCCCACAATGCTTGGCCATTGACCAGGCTGACCGAGGCTGAGAATGCCTCCCAGATGTTTGGGGAGGCAGCAGGTTGCCTCCCCTGCACCTGACCACTGACCCACAGCCCCGCTCTCTAACGTGTCTGCCAATCAACATAGTTCCAATTCCTCTGTGCGTGTGTACCTCCCCATTCTGCAGGGCTTCACCTGACCGCTGACTCTGTTCTCTTTTAGGCAACAGGAAAGGACTTTGTTCTTCAAATGGGCCTTTGAAGCCTCTTGTTATTAAAAACAAAGGGGGAAATGAGTGGAATTTGTGCTTTTATGCTCCTTTAAAAATAACCAAAAGATTTCATTACCTTAATTGTGTGCACACATCCCCAGAAAACTGCAGCCAGCCACATTGGAAGTGGTCTTGAGCAAGTCAGGGCGTAACGTAGGGCACAAATCCTGGGGCATCAGCACCTTCCAGGGCTTTTCCAAAGACAGATCCATACGACAAGCTTTTGGAGAGCTGCTCACTAAGGGCATAATACACTTCTGTTCCTTAAAAAGCAGGTTGTGCTAGAGGGGTGTGTGTGTGTGTGTGTGTGTGTGTGTGTGTGTGTGTTGACTCCAAACTGGATCAGGTCCAAGGTTCTGGGCAGGGAGGGTTACCTTTTCTCTCCCACACCATTTCTTCCACTTTAAACTCCGCTGACCCAAACCTGACAGTTCCCAAGCCAAATCTGTTCCTATACTGGAGCTATTAATCCCTCCAAACTGCTCACACCAATTTTGGCCTACATCACCAGGTGTTTTGCACCTGCCATACTTTAGGGTCATCCACAGGCACCCTCCTCCAAGTGCTCCCTCACTCTAAGACTCAGAGGGTGGCAATACAACAGGGCTTTCTCGGTGGTGGCTCCCCAGCTCTGGAATGCTCTCCCAAGGGAAGTTTGCCTGGAGGCCACATTGTTACCTTTATGGTGCCAGACTAAGTCTTTCCTGCTCTTCCCGTCTTTTCAAATCCTTTAGGGCGCAATCCTATAGATGTTTGGGGCTGGCTGGGGAATACTGGAACGCAATATATATATATATATATATATATATATATATATATATAGTCTAAACATGCATATGATGGCACCCATATAATTTTTTAAATCTTTTGCATTTTATTATTTTAATCCCTGCAGTCAGGTTTTACCCTGTACCTGATGTTGTATTCTCTGCTGTGCCGGCATCTTTATGAGGCATTTAAGAAATGTAATCAATAGAATAAATACATTCTTGAAAGGATCGAAGAGACCGTCTTCTCATACATTCCTCTCTCCCTCCCCAGCTGTTTCAAGGAGAGAGGAAGAGGTTCGGGAAAGGAGGGGAAGAGAGATACGGTGGGCTTCCTGGCAAGTCGCAAAGGCCTCAAAGCAGCCAACCAGTGAATCTAGCTGCCAGCCAGCGCTTTCTTTGGGAAGTTACCGGTTTGCAGTGTGAAATCTTGCATTGCCTATGGACAGAGGTTGCAGCGGACAGGTACGTTGGTACAAGTCTTCGGGGCTCTGGGAGGCCCCACCAGGGAACAAACGACACAGGGAATAAGGATCCTCGCTCAAAAGTCAACCGAGACCCTAATAGGGTCAAGGCAGAAACTCTGCTCCCTGGAAACGCACAAATATTTACAGGCCTCGGGATAGTGATTTAAGTCCTGAGCCGCAAGACTCGTGAATTTTGAAAAGGGGAGAGATGACGGCTGCAATTCAAGTCTTGCCTCGGCAGAGCCATATAAAGTTCTTTCAAGGGGCCTGTTAAAGGAATATACAAAGGGGATTGTTCGAGAAAGTGCTACAGGTACAAAGGCCCTTTCTACACCATAAGGGTGTAGATGGAGGGAGGGCGATCCCAGAAGTACCTAATACATACCATCGGCGCACAGGGAGGGAGGGAGATCCCGGAAGTACCTAATACACACCATTGGCGCACAGGGACCGGCCAGGGGCCATCCCAGGCAAGCAGCCTGGTGTAGAAACAGCCAAAGTCTGCCTAAGGAGGCAGCGACAGAATCCCTCAAAAAGCCAGTCGAGGGCTGAAGAGGGCGACGAGCCTATTTAGGGGAGGGGGCTAAAGAACTGGGGGGGGGGGAGAGACACAGGACACAATGTGAGAGAGACAGTGTGGTGTAGTGGTTAGAGCAATCACCTGAGACTTGGGAGAACCGGGTTCTAGATCCCACTCAGCCACGAAGCTCATTGGTGACTCCAGGCCCGTCACTGACTCTCAACTTAACCTACCTCACAGGGTTGTTGTTTTGAGGAGGAAGAAGGCTGGGCTGCAACGTGGCATAGTGGTAGATCACATGCTTGGCATGCAGAAGGTGCCAGGTTCAACCCCCAGCACTTCCAGATAAAAGAATTAGGCAGCCATAGAGGTGGAAAGACTCTGCTGCTGGTCAGAGATAAAACTGGGCTAGAAAGACAATCAATCTGGCCTGGTTTAAGGCAGTAGAAAGACAATCAATCTGGCCTGGTTTAAGGCAGTTTCCTGACTCCGATGGAATTTCTGTTTTGTTCGTTGCAAGAGGGTGGTCATACGAGCCGACTCGTCGCCGATGTATTTACAACCTGCCATGGGAGCCCTGGAAAAATTACTGGATTTCCAAAGTATATAAACAATGCAATCTCTTCTGTCTATATATCATCATTTGCTCACCCAATCAGAGCAGGGAAAGAAAAGGCACAGCACAGTTTAAGGAGCGAGTTTTAAGCTGTGGCAGTAAACACTTCTCAGGCAAGGCAAACCCTTCGGAGAGATATCGTTTCTCTCGAGCGTTTGGAGAGGCTCCAAGCAGCAGGCAACGAAACATGGTCAAGAGAGGCATTTTCCTGGGGGGAAAGTGTTAGCTATGGGAAGGGGGGGGGGAGATAGTTAGGGGAAAACAACCAAAGTGGCTTTACTTTCAATAACAACACAGCAACAGGAAAGCGGAGGAGGCCAAATCACTCCTGCCGTCGAGCTGACTTGGTACCACCCAGGAAGGTAATGTGGGTGTGAAACGTTTGCTCTGTACACACTCCAGCCCTGGACACCAGCCAAATCCATTATTAAACAAGGATATGAGACAAAGCTGGTTTTGAAGAGTAAGGCAAAAGCCTTCCAAGTACAGAAATGAAGATCAAAACACTTCTGAAGTTCAGGTTTAAAAGCTAATTTGCAAATTCTCCTCTCCCTCCCACACACCAGCGATGTGGCGTTAGTGCTTGGTCAGCAACTGGCGGCCTGCAGGCAGAATCCGGCCCAAGAAAAACCACCGGCTGGCCCTAAAAACCTTGGTCAACTTTCCCACCTCTACGCCAGCCAAGACCAGCCACATTTCCCAGTCAGCTGCTGCCACTGTTATAATAATTAGCCAGCCAAACCGCAGGGAGGACGGATCTGTGTAAGCCTAGGACTGGAAAGAGGATAAAACCACAGAGAAGTCACAAGCGTTGTTGCTGAGCAACCAAACCGTTGTCTCCTATTGATTCCTGTGATAATCCAGCAGCAAGATGGGACCACATGTCGTTGCGTGGCAACAGCATAATTCCCCAACCCCCTTCCCGCCATGTCTATGCGTTGCCTCTCCCTTACCAGTTTACAGCTAGCTATGCCAGACTAGGAATAGGATCACAGCACTGCAGGGGGTGTCCAGAGGTGTTTGGGTGCGGTGTTTGGGATCCCATCTTTCCAACTTGGGATCGACACATGTGGAACCTCAATCAGGACTCTAGAGTAGCATGCTATAGATAAGACAAGCTTTTCACAGAAACTTGTGCGCAAGGCCTAGACTTGACAACTGGGGGCGGGTATTTTGCAGCAGCAGCAGCAGCAGCAGCAGCAGCAGCAGCAGCAGCAGCAGGAGACTGACTCCAGGTTTCACAAAGGTGCTGAACTTCATTTGCGAAAGTCTTTTTGTTGCTTGGGTTTTACTCCTGGCCAATGGACACTGATGTAGTGATGGCCACCAATTTGGATGGCTTTAAAAGGGGGGGTTGGATAAATTCCTGGAGGAGAAGGCCATCAATGGCTACTAGCCCTGATGGCGATGTGCTACCTCCAGTATCCGAGGCAGTAAGCCTGTGTGCACCAGTTCCTGGGGAACATGGATGGGAGGGTGTTGTTGCACCATGTCCTGCTTTGATGGTCCCTGGTCGCCAGTTGGTTGGCCACTGTGTGAACAGAGTGCTTGACTAGCTGAACCCTCAGTCTGATCCAGCATCAGGGCTCTTCTCATGTTCTTAAAAACACGTTAACTCGTTTTTAGATCTTTGAACTGCTGCTAGCTTTGACCCTGCTTGTTTTTTATTTTTTTTAACTTAGACTTGATTTTGTTTTTTTAAATTAAGGTTTTTGTATTATGCTTTACTTGGTTTGCATTTTATGATTTTAAAGTTTGTTTGGTGAGCCACCCAGAGAGCTTTGTCTATTGGCCAGTATACAAATGTAATAAATAAAATTAAAAAGGAACATAAGGATCTGACATAATTCACTGGAGAGTTTTCCTGCTGAAACTGGCAGGGCTTCATTCCAACAAGATGTTTCCTTCGTAAACCCATGTAGAGGCAAAAGAGGATTTACCAAGTGGATCGTGCCCTGTGTTCATGAGCAGGCAAGGGCGGGGGGTGAGAGAGGAGAAAGAGAGATGACTTTTGGGGGGGCCTATATATAAAGAACAGGAGACAGTTATTCCTACAGCCAGGTGTATTGAGTTTGCCTTTGTGCACAGGCTTGCGATACAAGATAGCGATCCTAAGCATGCTTACGCGGAAGAAAGCCGCCCTTGACATCACTGGGACTTACTTCCAAGTAGCATGTTTTGGTTCCAGGTGTTAATGTTGGCTCTGAGCCAGAACCTCTTCCTCTAAAGCGCTTGAAGGCAAGAAAGAGTCTTGGATCGCTAGCCTCAATTCATCAAGTCTAGGAACAGGTAATGGGAGGTTGAAATAATCCCTCTGAGCTACATAAGAAATTTCCCTGCTCACTCGAGCGTGTATGTTGATGGGACCGGGAAAATGGAGAAATGCATCAAAAGGCACCAAATAGCCAAGAGAAAAAAGCTTGTAGATCCTCAGCAGCTTACAATAATCTCTCCAAACAAACACACAACGTATAGGAGGATTTAACTCAAAACCCTGAAACGGGAAAAAACAATCAATAGGGCTGTGCATCCATTCTGGGTTTCAGTCATAACTATCCAGAGCTCAAGAGGAGCTATCCAAAGTGCTGAGCCTATTTTTGGGATAGGGCCCAACACCTTGGGTAGCTCCTCTAGAGTACTGGTTGTTTCTGATGGAAACCCAGAATGGATGCACAGCCCCATCGGAATCGGAGCCACCAGCCTCCACTGATTTCCGTGCCACCAGGATGCTGATGACACCCAGCCTTATTGCCATCAAAAATTAATTCCAGGATCCTGAGCAGACTTCTGAGAGTGAACTATTAGATGTCACGGAAGCCACGACTTCTAACGCAATTGTTAATCTTTTGCGTGAGAGATCTGAAGGTGAGTGAGGATCCAGCGATCCAGAGCCCTTTGTAGCCTATCAGAAGATTGAACCAGCACCAGAATTTTTTTTTACTAGAGATACTAGAACTCTCATTAGGGGCACCAGGCCTATTAAATGAATGGAATGTTTAACATATTACACCCCTGCCTGCGGTTGCCAGTGACCAACCTATACAGCCAGTATCTTGCTCTGTTACACCCACTGGTATAGCGGAGCCAGGAGCCACAGGGACGCTGATGTCATCTGCCACTCGCCTCAGACTTCGCTGTTCCCTCCGAGCTTAGCTGAAAGCCTCAGAGTTGCTGGTTTTGTGGTGTCAATTTTCCCAACAATAACACATTCATTCTGTTCAGATGACACGCTAAGCCACATTGGCTAAGCACCACGTCGTGTGAACCAGTCCTTACCATGGTGGCTACATAACCAGTTTAAACACACTCACTAACCGTCTGCTGCAAAAGAGTTAGCGGCCTAACCATGGCTTAGTGTGTTATCTGAACAAGCCCACTGTTTCCTGTTATAATGCAAATTCTTTTGGGATGGCCTGGTTCTGAATGGACAATCCAGACCCATTTACTTTAGGAAATACCTGCTTTGAGCTGGGTTTGAAATGGATCAACACAGCAGCCTGCAATTTTGGACTCTCCTTGGGGTCATGGCTACAGAGACGGTCGCGATGAGCACCTGCACTTCAAAATGTACTCCATCACACCGTTGACTGCGCTGCTCATTAGCAGATTCAGGTATAAGAAACCGGTGGAAGGAACCACTGAATCTGTATCATTGTGCAAGCTGAATAAATATGTAATGTTTGTTCCAATTTACAGGTTTGCAAGGACTGCAGATTCTAAGATGGGGGAGGCGTGTATGCAAGGCTTTCCTGCAAACACCTTATCTGAGTGAGAGGGTTAGAGCAAGCATGAAATCTTGGTGTCAGATGGTGAAATTGACTAAGCAGGCTGAACATTTGGGAAGAGAATATCTGCAGGTTACACCAGTTGTCAATTACAATATTACCATAACTTGAATTTATCATTTATGGGTTCCCCCCACCCCCAGGCTACTTGAGACTCCATTCCTATATGTTTTCATATTTCTATACATTAAATTGTGTGCATGAGTTCTTTTTGTTTGCTTTCCATCTGTAAATATATTTAACCCTGTTCATTTATACTTGGTAATTAAAATTTATTCCAAGTGGGAGCACTGGATCTGGCCCAACCTGAACCTGTTATCAACTGAGGTCACAATATCACATCACATCAACTGGGGTTATGTCTCTTCCCCCAATGGTCATCAACAGCAGCCATTCCAGCAGGGCTGTAACAGAGTGAAATGAGAGGGGAGGCTGGGTCATTCCATCAGCCCTGCTGAAGGACCATTCCTTTTTTCCCTCTACCCTCCCCATCCTGTTTTCCTTGTGTGCTTTTTTTTTTAGACTGCAAGCAGGGAATGTCTTGTTTTATGGATTATATGTAATCTGCTCTTGGAGCCTTTTTGGCTGAGGCGCAGGATAAAATTACTTACAATAACTAAACAGCCTCAACCTATTGCAGATGCTGTGTGGGTCCACTAAAAAAATAATAATAATCCAGAAACCCTACCAGGGCAATAACTTCGGAGACATTTCAGTTGGCCCTAAGAGCAATATTAACCTACCATGGCTCTGTGATTTTGTTCCACCTTCCAGGATTGTTGTGGATGATAAAATTGGGAGTGAGGGGGAGGACCATAAACATTGCCCTTTCAGTTTTCGGGAGGACAGATGGGATAAAAATACACTCTGAAAAGAAAATCAAGCTATTTATCAAGCCGCGTTCCTCCACCTCACACCAAGCCATGAAATTTAACTGCTCAACCTCTCATTCCCCCAGCCGCCTTCTTCAGAACAAAACGTCAATACAGCCCCATCCGGGCCCACCTGTTTTCCCCACTCCACATTCTTTTATTTGACGTGGCTCAAGAAAGCTGGGAAAAACACACGTTTTCACTTGGCAAGTGTTAAGTAATGAGGTTAAGGCATAAGAGCAGCTAAGACGCTACATCGGGAACCTGTTTATTGCTGCTACATGAGATAATCCAGGCAGATGATGCCAAGAAGAGAGCTTGCAGCCCAAACATTGCACAATATGAAGCCGGCTTTGCCATTTCTAGACAAGCCGGTTTGTTGACAGTGCTCAGCGCCCAAGAATCCCCCAGCCTGGTGCTCTCCAGATGTGCTAGACACACAGCTGACCTCACAATTTCGATCTCCTTTTGTGTCAGTTGCTGGGAGGAGCCTGCAATATTTACTGGGGCAGGACCACGGGCAACGATAGCGCCTCTGCTTTGCATGTATAAGTTCCCAAGTTCAATCCAGGCATCTCTAGTTGAAAGGATCAGGTAGCAAGTAATAGAAAGACTTCCTTTTGCCTGAGACCACAAAGAGCCACGGTCATTCAATACTAGGCGAGATGAATAAATAGCTTGGTAGAAGGGCAGCTTCCAAGATACCCCTCTGAAAATCCTTGCTGGAAAACAATATTTAATCATCATCAAGCAAATTTAAAAAGCTGGTCCATTTGCTCTCTCAAAAGAAAGCCAAAACATCCCTATAAACCTTACAGGGAAGGAAAAAGAGATCACCATGACCACAAAATAACGCAGGTGGAATCTGCCCTGGTTCAGGGTGAAAAGGGGAGCTTTATAGAGACTCTAGGGTTTTGTTTAGACTGCCCCAAGTGGGACTTGGCCAGCCTAGACATCAGGGGAGAACGTCTCTACAAGAAGCTCTACAAATGTTTAAATGCTCTTGACGGTGCTGCGGTTGCCTGGAGTTTGATAAGCAGCACCCGAGGGTGTTTTCCACACAGGCACCCTGCTGAACTCCCTCCCACTTATATATGGTTAGAAGGTTTGAGCATCAACTGAAAACTTTACACGGCTCGGGACCACAATACCTGACGGAACACCTCTCCCGACATGAACCTATCCGTACACTACGCTCAACATCCAAGGTCCTCCTCCAGGTGCCTACTCTGAGGAAAGCTTGGAAGTCAGCAACAAGGGAGAGGGCCTTCTCTGTGGTGGCCCCCCAATTATGGAACGATCTCCCCAATGAGGCCCGCCTGGCGCCAACATTGTTATCTTTTCGGCTCCAGGTCAAGATTTTTCTTTTCTCCCAGGCATTTAACTACGTTAACTGTTTTTTATGTTTTTAAATTTTGTATATTGATTTTTAATGTTCAGTCTTTTAATCTTTGTAAACTGCCCAGAGAGCTTCGGCTATGGGGTGGTATATAAATGTAATAAATAATAATAATAATAATAATAATGAAGACCTATCTGTTTTGCGGCATCCTGTATACTGTAATTTATTTGCATTTTATTGGGTTTTTTGTTTATTCTTTTGCCTGGTCGATGTTGTATGATTTTATTGTATTTTATTGGCTGCTTTGGGATTCTTTTAGAATAATAAGTGGGTAATAAATTTCATAAGTAAGTGAAAAAGACACTCTTGTGCAGTCGCAACAGCAGGGCACCAGGTGCGGTACATAGCACAAAAGCAACAGGTACTGGGCCTCTCTGCACAGAGGCTAGGTCTATATTGGGAGGAGGGCCTTCTCTGCTGTGGCACCCTGGCTGTGGAATGAGCTCCCTATACTCCATTCGATGGCAGGCGAAGACCTTCTTATTCTCACAGTATTTTAACAGTTCACTATCATAGTCTTTTAACTCCACTGTTTTAAATCTGTATTTTAAATTTGTATTTTAAATCTGCATTGCTGCGCTGTTTTACCCTGGTTGTGCTTTTATATTGTAATTTTCTATTGTGTTCTCATACTGTTTTATACTTTGAGCCTTGCTGACGGTTTAAACTTTTGTAAACTGCCCAGAGAGCTTCGGCCATTGGGCGGGATATAAATGTAATAAATAAATAAATAAAATATTAGGCAAAATGAACCTGGGAGAAAGGTTTTTGCAAGAGAGCTAAGCGTCACTGGAAGTGCAGGTAAAGGGGTGTTGAAGCCTTACCAATACAGAGTTTGCCCTGGGCTATCTATGCCTGAAGTTAAGCTGGAGGAATTGTCAACATTCAACAATGACAGCCTGCTTCTGCTGGGTCACCGCTGAAAACTCCTCCCTGAGCCAAAACGAAAACAGGAATGCAAGCCAGCAACATCTCATTCGCTAAAGGCAACAAGGGTGTGTGGCGAATACATGCGCTGAGAAATACACCTTGATCCTCAAACCTGGTTAAGTTGGAGCACTGAAATTCAAAGCACTACTGAAACATTTAAAGTTCCAGTTCTTTAAGCCGATACCCTCATTTGCCTATCACAGCCAGACACTTGCTGAGCTGGAAGGGTGGAGAGAAAAGAGCAGAAAGAATACATAGAAAATTTAAACTGATTGCCTGATAAAGACCAGGGTAGAATTGCTGGACTGGAATTAAATACATGCTGATGCACATATCAGCTTTCTCCACCTCCTGCCCTCCAGCTGTCTTGGACTACAACATCCATCAGCCCCAGACAGCATGGCCAATGGTCAGGAATGCTGGAAGTTGCAGTCCAAAACACTGGGCAGCAGCAGGTTGGGGAAGGATGTGGTAGGCTATGGCAAGGAGACCCGTTCTTCAGGGCTGCACAGAACTAGGAACACATCCGCACAAGACGCAGGCAAACTGCATTTGTGGATGGCTCTTTGGGAGCATTTACCCCTATCCTGACCAGTAAAAAGGTACCGATTTTCCATTTACCACGTGGGACAGAAAGAAGAAATTCCGGCTCCTTAGAGGGGGGCACATTCCCCTAAACCTGAGACGTCTCTCTTATTTTCCAAAAAAGCCCTGAACTCGGCACACGCTCACCTTCTCTTCTGCAGTTACTGAAGCCCCTGTAATGCCCTCTACTGATGCTCCCCCCCCCCCCGTGAACTCAGTTATTCCAGCTCTCCAGAAGTTAAGACCCCTTGAGGAACAGTGAGCTTCCCTCAGGACTGACACCAAGGCTTCCTACAGCACGTGCTGTGGCTCAAAGCAGGCCAGCACCACCGCTGACAATATTACAGTTCTCGCTTACACGATCCACAGCATTTCCTCGCTTCTGATTATACTGCATTTCCTTTTTGTGACAAGCCACTTTGGTTCTGATTTTAATACAAAAGCAGGGCATTAAAGGCAGACAAACTAAACCAGCCGTCTGCAACCTGTTGGCTTCCAGGTGTGTTGGGCCGTAAGTCCCATCACACCCCCACCTGGAGGCCGACAGCTTGCGGAAAGCCAAACTATTATTATTATTTATTACATTTATATACCGCTCCATAGCCAAAGCTCTCTGGGCGGTTTAGAAAAAGTTATTGGCAATTCTCTGCACCATGACATCCAACAGACCCTCAATCCATCTCCTTTGGTCCAGATCATTTATATTTGGGGTCTTCGCCAAAAACCCTCGGGTTTTAGAAGGCTGGTTCTGGACTTGTGCCAGGAGAGGTGCTCAGAAGCTCAGGCCAGTTTCCCCAGTAAAACTTTCTTCTCCACCCCGGCTTACTCCACGGTGGTGGTGGTGGGGAGCAACGGAAAGGCACTCTGCACCTGCTCAGATGAGGACAACAGACTAAGGAGCTGCACTCCACAGCTCAGATAAGAGCCCTGTCCCTTTCTGCGAGCGCGAGCGCCATTGGAGAGCAGGCTCGGCCACCAGCCGCCTGGAGGAGGGATGCCCTTTGCCTGGGGTGCCTCTGAGCATGTGCAGAGCGCCTTTGGCTCTCCAACCGTGGATCGGGGAAGCGACTTTCGGACCCCGGCACGGCTTTTTCTTTCCCCTCGGGCCGGAACAATGCCCCGGCCCCGGCCGCCACGTGCGCCACGCGTCGGATGAGTCAAGCGGCGCCACGTGGGGCGCGCCGGGCCAGCGGGCCCTCTCTCCCGGCCGGCCTGCAGGCGGCCAGGGCACCGGTGCAGCCTCCTCCTCCCCGGGCCAGGGCTACTCACGGACGCAGAGGCAGGCGACGAGCTTGGCGGCGTCGAGGGGCACCGGGCAGGCGGGGAAGAGCGGCTTGAGCAGGTAGGTGGCGAAGACGAAGGCCACGATGTACTGCGACGAGGGCCGGATGATGAGCAGCTCGATCCAGAGCTTGAGGAAGGCGGGCAGCGAGCCGTAGACCTCCAGCATGTAGGCGTAGTCGCCGCCCGACTTGGAGATGGTGGTGCCCAGCTCGGCGTAGCACAGCGCGCCCACGATGGAGAAGACGCCGCAGGCCGCCCACACCACCAGCGACAGCCCCGGCGAGCCCGCCTCCTTCAGCACGCCCGTGGGCGTCACGAAGATGCCCGAGCCGATGATGGTGCCCACGATGATGGCCACGCCGTTCAGCAGCGTGATGTTGCGCTTCAGCGCCACGCCGCCGCCCCCCGACCCCGCCGCCTCATCCTCCGCCGCCGCCGCCGCCGCCGCCGCGACCCCCGGGCCGGGCGCTGCCAGGCCGTTCTCCTGCGCCGCCGCCGCCGCCGCCGCCGCTCCGCCCAGCATCATCTTCTCCTCCTCCGGCCCCGACGAGGCGGCCGAGCCGCGCTTCTTCACGCCGCTGCCCGACATGGCCCAGGCGCTGCGGCGAGGCGAGATGGCGCCCGGCCCAGGCGCAGCGACGAGAAGCTGGCGAAGGCGGCCGAGCCTCCCGGTCCCTGTCCGCCGCCCCCAACGGAAGCTCGTCCTCGCCCCCTCCCGCCCGAGCAGCAGCCCGCGCCGGCCTCCGCTGTCTCTCCCCGGCCGCTGCCTGGTGCGCTCGCTAGCCCGCTCCGCACCGGCGCCCTCTTCGCCGCTTCCTTTTTATGCGCCCGCACCTCCTGCTGGTGGGTGGGGAGAAGCGGAGGCGGAGGCGCGCCCCGGCCCCTCCCGGGCACGCGTTCGCCCGGCAAAGGGCCCCCCTCCGGCGGCGGAGGAGGGGGCGAGGCCAGGCCGCCCCCCAGCAGCTCCCTTGGGGGAGGGGGAGGAGGAGCGGGGGGGAAGGGCCACCAAAGGGGGCCGGCGGCATCCTGCAGGGGGCAAGGGGGCTGCCTCTGGGGCGGGGCGACGAGGAGCCCCCCCCGAAGCGGCTGGGCGGAGGCGCGCCCCACGCGCGCCCTTCCCACCGGCCACGTGGGGGGGGGGTGGAGGAGGGCTCCAGCCGGTGGGCTCTGCGGAGCCCGGTGCCAACAAAGGCAGGCAGGCGCAGGCGGCAGATCGGCCTCGTCGCCCGGCGAAACCCGCGCCTCGCTTTGCATCCCATCACCCGAAACGCTCTGGGAAAGCGACACCTCGGCCGCGAGCCTCCCCACGCTCCCGAGCCGCCGCCGCCGCCGCCGCCACCTCAGCTGGCCTCGGCGGGGAGGAGGCAGAGCGGCTGACTCGCGTCCTCTCTTCTGGGGGCCGGGTTGGAGCAAGGGCAGCTGGACGCGGGCGCGCTGATGCCCTCGGCGCGCTGCCTGCTCTCTGCCGCCGCGTGGAGATGTCGGCGCTCGCAAAGCGCCAACCCACCCTGGGAACGCGATCCCTGCACGTGGCGCCCGCAGAAATCAGTGATCACCTCGGGCCTCTTCTTCCTGAGGTGGCAGATGCGCGAGCGTGTTATTAGATTTGTTACCGTTATTATATTTATTTATATCCTGCCTTTCCCCCCAATACTGGGACCCAAGGCGGCTTACAAATGAAAACATGTACAGTTAAAATATGCAAAAATTAAAAATAATTTTAATTATTTGGCGATATGCAAAAATTAAAAAATATAGTTTAACATACTACAACTTTAAAACATTTAAAACTTTTAAAAACATTTTAAATACACATAATTTTAAAAAAATCCAAACTATAAGCAGTACATCCACAAAAGTCTGAACTACTCCTGAAAGGCCTGCTGAAACAGAGACGTTTTAGCCTGCTTCCGAAAGCACACCAAGGAGGGAGCCAGTCTAGCTTCCCAGGGAAGGGAGTTCCAGAGCCTCAGGTGAGACGTGGCTAGCAGGCGCTGGGTGTAATTTCCAGAAGGGTGGCTGTGTTCCTCTCTCTGGTAGCAAAACGCCCCCCTCCCCCCAGCCTTGTACTGTATTAAAGACCACCCACTGCCATTGATGCCAGAATGGATTTGCCTTTTGGGTTTCACTAGGCTCTTTGTTGCTTTTGCACCCTTACCACGCAAATCTCGCAGGGTTGGGGGAGGTGAGGATGGAAACTTTAGAAATGGGAAACTCACGGCTCCTGTTCCTTAACCATCAGTTGCAAAGCCCTTCTCCTCTGAATCGAAAAGTAGAGAGAGCATCCTGGAATAGTAGATTTTTTGGGTGAAATGGATGCTTGAATCACACGACCGTTTTCTTGGAGCAGTGAAGTCCCTGCCAGTGCAGGGTGTTTTTGTTTCGGTTGTGGACACATTCAGCAGATGTTGAAGTGTGGCATCTTTCCCTGTGAGGAGGGCCTGGCTCATCTTTTAATAATTGTACAGTTTCCCAGCTGGCAACATCTTACACCAGTTGCTGGGGAACATGGGTGGGAGAGTGCTGTTGCACTTTTGTCTTGCTTGTATTGTAGTTCCCTGGTTGGCCACTGTGTGAACAGAGTGCTGGACAGGATGGACCCTTGGTCTAATCCAGCAGGGCTCTTCTTGTGTTCTTAACATCCTAAATATAATCAATGGCTCAATTCGGACAACACAATAAACAACTGGTGTGGGGGAAACAATCGTCAGTTGTTTTGACTATTGTCATCCGAATGCTGCCATAGTCAACTCAGCGCTGATCCTCATCCACACCACAGTTGATTATTAACTTGTTGTGTGGAGAGTGCCCCCTAGGGTTAGCGTTAGGGTTAGTCAACCCACCATTGACTAGCATGTCGTCCAAATTGAGCCAATGTGTGGCTTGAACCAAGTCTCGATTTGTTGGCCAGGTCTTTGCAAGGCCAATGTTCATGTGCCCAGCCCAATCCCTGTAATATGTCAATTTGCAGGGATTTCTCTGTGTGAAGAATGGCTACAATTTAATTTTTTTAAAAGAAGTTTCTACAGTGGAGAGCACAGTCCACTGCCTTCACAAGGTAGCCTACAATATTACGAAAACAGTAAGGCACACATTACAACAAATACAGCAGCAGCTAATGGTTTTTAAGCACCAGAATGCAGACTGGAATGAATGTGTCTTCAAGGTTTTTCTTTTAAAAGGCCATATGTATTTCCCTGGGAAAGGAGTTCCAAAGGTGTGGAGCCACCGTGGAGAAAGCCCTGTCCCTTGTACCCACCGGACCAATGGCTCCTGCAGGTGGGTCAGAAAGTAGTGCCTCTGCTGCTGCTCTTAATGCATGGGCAAGCTCATACAGGTGCAGGTGGTCCTTGACATAACATCATCCC
This sequence comes from Anniella stebbinsi, assembly GCA_029215795.1. Classification (NCBI taxonomy): domain Eukaryota; kingdom Metazoa; phylum Chordata; class Lepidosauria; order Squamata; family Anniellidae; genus Anniella; species Anniella stebbinsi. Next base: position 3,545,096 of record JARDYH010000007.1, on the reverse strand, counting down.
ATCCTATTTAGGGCTTTAAAGGTGAAAACCAGCAGCTTGAATTGGGCTTGGAAATGAACAGGCAGCCAATGTAAACAATACAGACTATACATGCTAAGCAGTAAAAGGGCAACAAAGATTAATAAGGAGTCACCACCCAAACTAGAAGAGAGGTTGCTAATGTAATATTTGTGAACTACAAAGGCTAATCTGCTGTTTGTTTTACATTCATCCTGCAATCCTGGGAATAGCAGGAGATATGGAAAACACTACATTTCTGGCAACCAACAATCACTTTTCAGATAATGTGACGGTCATAGAGTCCAAATAGCCCAGGACACCATCTTTCTTACGCTCCCCCACCGTCCTGGGGCCAGTAAAGACAACACTCAATCTATACAGGTGTAATGATGTGTTTGTAGGTTTTGTACACTTTTAAGTTGAATTAGTTATTCTGATCCTAGCTTAACTTTCAGGGTATGTTCAGCTTACATCAAGGAAGGCTCCAGTCTAACATTCTGTGCCGGGGGGGGGGGGGGACATTCTGTGCCATGGGGTCCTAAATCTACGTGCATGGAATTAAACATATAGTATATATAAAACGAAACATGCATTGCATAGTTAAACCTGATAATCCGTAACAATAGCAGAACCAATAACATAAACAAGAATTATTATTAGCATTGCTTTAATAAGAAAATGGATCACAATTAGGGCAATATCATAGCTAAACTTTGCTCAGTATGTGTAATCATGTACATATAGAAGATATTGGGGGGGATTTCACCCTGCAATACACTTTCATTAGTAAAAAATGTCTGAAGTGCTTAATGCTCTTGGGTAGAAAAGACCAAATATGCATATTCCACTTGACAAGATTTATTTGTTTATTACATTTCTTATACCACCCAATAGCAGAAGTTCTCTGGGCAGTTCACAAAAATCATTGATGACTTAGTAGCTGTGATTTCACACACAAACAAACCCTCTGCCACAGTGCAGAAATATTGGTCAGAAATCTTCCTTGGTGTAAACTAAATGTACCCTGAAGATTAGGTTTTTTTCCTGCTCTGTTACCCCATTATCTTGTAGAAGAGTGGCCGTGTTAGTCTGTTGCAGCAAAAACAAGAAATAATCTTGGAGTACCTTAACGAGAGACACATTAATTCTGGCATTTATTTTGTGCCATTATAAAGGTTTTCCTCTCTAAAATGTCCAAGACTATTTGTTCCCACTATTTTGGTTTTCTATGATCAGACTCTGCCCTCTAGTGGTCCATGCTCAGCCCAGATTCCAGTGTTTTGAGAACTCGCATAAAGCTAAACATACCCATTTCCAGCAAGCCCTCTCTCCTTAGGTCCAAGGCGATTTGTTCTACACACATAAGTTGTCCTCTTGGCATGCATGAAGAGTTAATTACCCCCTTATTACTGCCTTATCCAGGGTGTTCAACTGATTATTACGTGAACTTTCTCCTTAAGGATTGCAATAGATTGGTGACAGAAAAAACTGTGATTTTTTTTAGCAACTGCTATTAAAATGAGGGCCGCAATTGCATCCTGAGTTCTAAACTGAATAATTTTAGTCCTAAATGTATTCAATGTTTTTATTTGCTTGGTGATACTGAGTATATTAATGTTGAGGATTCTCCCTGCCGAACCCTGGACATTTTACTGTCTGTTTTATGCAATATGTTTATTTTACTGTTATAAATTGCAATGGCCATTGGCTTGGTGCAAATAGGGTTGGATTTGGCATGCGTCCATGCTGATCCAGCCAGCAACAATAATCTCAGTGGTTTATTTCCCAGCTGCTCGCCCTGCGCCTGATTCGGACATTCCACATTCTCTGTGTGAATGCGTAACTGCAGGAGGCTCAGCTGCAGAAGATAAATATCTCGAATAAGCCAGCCCTTCATCAAAAGCTTCCTTAACATATATTTTTGCACTAGAGACACAACAGATTGAGGGTTGGCAACGTTGTGCCCATGAGTGCCAAGGTGCCCTCAGAAACTTCTTCGCACGCACCCTGATTTGTACGTATTTTCTTACAGGCTGGCATCCCTTCAAAATTAATCAGGGACCCCCCCAGCTGCTGCCATCTTTGTTTCCCGTAATAACTCTGGGCTACACAAGGGGCTCATTGATGCTGAGCATTTAAGAAATCAAGATCGCAGGCGGCTGCAGGGCAGGCGGACCCCTGTAATAGATTGTGGGTACAAGAGCAGTTGGTTGAAAAGTCACTACACTACGATTATTTACACGGGAAGTTGCTTCATACCAGGCCAGGCCCTTATTTATTATTTATTTTATTTTATTTATTTCATTTCTAACCCGCCTCTCCATCTAGATCGAGGCGGGGAACAACACCAAATATAAATATAAAACAATAAAATAGATAAACCGTTAAAACAGATAAAAACAAATACATTATTAAAAACATACCTTGGCCAATATTTGTCTCCTCTGACTAGCAGCAGTAATGCTCCAGGGTCTCAGGTAAGAGGGAGGCATTCGTCATCGCTTGCTACCCGATCTTTGTAACTGAAGAAGTTGGGGAAGGAACCTAACACCTCTTTCTGCTCAAGCACCTGCTCTACCATGGAGCTACGCTCCCTCTCCAACAGTCAATAAGGTGTCTTTTGCACCTGTACTCAATGTTTCTAGTGGTGGAGAAATTGCAATTACCCTATGCGTGTTGTTGGGGGTTCCAATGACCAGGCATTCCAAAGACAGGGAACACAAAGCTTTCATTTTAATGACTGTCTCTGTATGCTACCCTACTAAAGCTGTGTGTGTGTGTGTGTGTGTGACAGAGAGAGGGCGAGGGGGGGGGAGAGAGAGGTTGCCTCTAAATGAGGCACGTATCATGCATTCGTGAAGTTCTTAAGTCCTTTTCACGACATCGTCAACCTCTGATGCCTCTTCCATCTTTTTCAAGCAGGAATCCACCATTTTATAAGTCACTGAAAATGAGGTAACAAATCTAAATCATGCAATATAGCACTGCCATCTGCTGGCAGTATAAATGAAACATATGGGAAGGAACTGGCAAAAACGGGAAGGCTCATATATTGTGCTGATCGTAAACCTGCAAAGACTCTGAAAGACAAAGCCCCAGTAAGACTGTGGAATTTTACTTTAATGCGGAGACACCCAACATGTGAGAGAGGGGGGTGGAAGGTAGGTGTGTGTGTGTACACACACATCTGTCTTGTCTTTGTTGACCCACTTATTTGGCCCCCAAAGCATCCACAGAGGGCAATGCAGCCCCCAACCTCAAAAAAGTTGTCCACCTTTGACATATGCTAACATCTAAAACTATATTCCATGTTGCAGATTAGCTTAAAGGTGTCGCCCTGGGTCTAAATTATGGATGCGCACAACCTAAGAAATCGAGAAGGCAGGCAGTGAGCTAACCGCCCCCAGCTGCCAGAACTCTGGGCTAACAGCAGCAGCAGATGCCACAACAGCGGAGACATCTTGGGCTTTGGCACGATGTGAGTGTCTTGAGCTCCTGGAAGATAGCTGTCAAACTCTAGGCCTCCGTTCACCCATGCCAGACTTCTTGCGGATCCTCCTTTGCGCCTGCTGCATCCTATCAGCCATAAACATGCCCTTTTGGTTTGTGTATGAGGCCAGGCAGCAGAGAACAGTCTCAAGCGAACCAGGTGCCAACCAGCTGCTAAACGGCCTTTAAAGGGTAGAAGCAACAACTCCTTCAAACACCTCATGTAGTTATTGGCTTTGTTTTTACATGTATTGGATTGCATTTCTACACCACTGAGAGAACCTCTTTATGCCAGGCTGCAGGGCATTACGTATTAGAAATGAATCAAGTTAATGTGTTTACAATACTTTGCACAGGCCGGTCAAGGTGGTCCCGTTTAAAGGGTCAGGATGGCCAGGTGTATGTGTAATGTCCCACCAATTTTATGTTGAACCGGTAACTTTGATTTGCTTTCTCCAGTTCCTGCCTGGCTTTAGTCAAAGCTTGCACACTGTAATTCAGGCACTGTTTGCATTTAGGATCAAGTGCTTTGGACTAGGGTTTAGTTCAGTTCAACTCACTGCTTTTCGGGTTTCAGAAACATCACAAAAACATTTTTTGTCCTCTTCCTCATATACATGTAAGCTGCATTTGTTTTATGTTAATAGCCTACCATATCCCTGAGGCTCAGGAAAAGCACAAATGCTTTTCTGGCCTGTGAAGTGACTGAGATACCCAAGCCCAAGGGAGTGGAAATTTGCCCTATGCCATGCGGTGGCTCGACGGCTGGTGAGGAGTTGAACTAAGGGCCAGCATTCAACCCACCAGTTCACACTGTAAAATTATGCCCCTTCCCAACCCACGCTTTTAGTTCTGTCTTTCAGATTCAGAATGTCTACTTTGCAGAGAGAGCTTTGAAGTGATCATGCAAAAGGTAGGAAGATCGGCTCCGACTGCTTGCTCCATTACCATTGCTCAGGCCCCTTGGTTCAGCTGGGGAACCTTTGAAGAAAATTTGATTATAAGATCAGGACTCCCATGTGCTAATGCTCACACAAGTGGAGCTTGTCACATCAAAGGCAGTCTTTCTCTCCCCCCACCCCCGGAGGCATAATTCAGCCCGAAGCAAAAGTAAAACGGCCCCAAGGCCAAGAGATAAAGCAGAGGCTGCTTCTAACACAATGATCGGGATAATTGTCTTGTTCCAAAATGTAAGTTATTTGCTACACACGCAGGGTTTTCTAGTCAGCATCTGGAGCAAACTAGCCTTCACTGGCTAATCAGGTTAAAGATTCACAGTGACACACTCCTGCAGCAGGCAATTTGCCTGGAACAAAGAAAAACTTCACCTGTTCCTGAACTTGCTTCAGGTTAGACGTATTCTGTACTTCTCAAGACAGCAGGTTTGGGGGTGAACAAGGATGTGAATATAGTTCTCACACAGCCAACACTTTCCCATTAGATCCTTCAGTGAATTGCAAGCATTATGATATTGGATGCTATAGACTTTTTTTTTTTACCCAGCCTTTATTAATATCAGCCAAGCAAGCAAGAGGTGGAAAGTAGATAGGTTTGGGGCCATGCCTGAAAGTGGGAGAAATGTGGATATAGGGCAACTGATGTTTTCACAGCTTCAAAATTGAAGCATCTACAGCAAGAATGGGGAACCCCCCAACCCAGAGATCAGATACACCCTGCAGGGGTTCTGCATCTGGCCCCAAATCAGGAGATCCAGGACAGGTGACAGGAAGTTCTTCACACAGTATATAGTTAAATTATTGAATCTGCTACCTCGTGATGTAGTGATGGCCATCAATTTGGATGGCTTTAAAAGGCAGATAAATTCCTGAAGGAGAAAGCTTTCAATAGCTACTAGTCCTGAAGGCTAAGTGCTACCAGAGGATACTGTTGCACTCATGTCCTGCTTGTGGGTTTGCCGTGGGCAGCTGTTCCAGAGGTTCCCACAATCCTCAGGAGCATTTTTTGGGGGGGGGAGAGCATTGGGGTCTGCAGTGGGTGGGCTTTCTACTTTGCATATGCAGAAATGCTTTTCACCAGTGCAAAACAACCACTGGATACAGCCCAATGGGATGCATCCAGACTTGGGGTACCTCTAGACGGACTGTTTCCGTTGATATGGCTTCACACTGGAAGCATTTTGGTTACACGATGCAGCCACCAGTGCGAAGTCATCTACAGGTAAATGCCCTTTGCTTCGATTTAAAAAGTCAGCCATTTAGTGCGACCTTTTTGGAGCGGGGCAGGCAGCCCAGGGAAAGGGGATGGAGCAGCGAGCCATAAGCTCGCTGCACCGCCTCCACTGTCCTCCCCCACATTGATAAAAAAAGCAAAAAAAACCTTACCTTACCGGCAAGAAGCCAATGCTCCCTGCCGCCCCTCCAGCTGTTGCCGTATTGCCACCTGCGCAGCAGTGCTGGTAGCTCAAGGAAAAGCCGGCGTGGCGCTCCTCACGTGTAGAGGAGTATCTTGGAGCGCAAACGCACCTTGTGCTGGCTGCCGTCGCTGGCGCAATGCATAACAGACATCATCAAGAGGGACCCTGTGTCATGACTAACTTGTCCCTTTGATTTAAGTGAGTTTAAGCATGATTAAAACTGGATCCAAACCACGATGTATAAAGTGGTTACCTGGCTTATCTTAAATCTTTTTTAAAAAAATTCTGCTCATGACACCTTTCATAGCTAGTTGGTATGCAACCAGTTCTTCTTCGTGGTCTCTGTGCATCACACACTATGGGCTCGCGCCGGCGCCGAACCTCATCTGGAAGACTTCAATAGCCTAGACTTTTGGCAGGAACCCCTCCCCCCACCACCCTATCACGCATGCTCGGGTTCCCGCCTACCTCAGTTCTTTTTCGACCGCCTTGCTGTTTGCCTCGTGAGAGACTTTTCTGAGAACGAATCATTTGTATTAGCGTTTTCTTTCGCTCGTTAGCTTAGTCTTCTTTCTTCTTTGTCTTCTTTTTCTTCTTCTCGTAGTTCCTTTTCTTTTCTCGATTCTAGATCCTTCTCTGTTATTTTCACCCTGTTAGAGTACCTTATGGCCCAAACAGCTTTATTCAAGAGCTGCACTTCGTGCCGGCCCAAGTTAACGCTATCGGACGGCCACTCCCGGTGTCTCATCTGTTTAGGGGAGACGCACGTGGTCGACGCCTGTGCCCATTGCATGGGCTTCTCCTGCCAGACGCAGAAGAACAGGGCAGACAGGCTGCGGGCACTCTTGTGGAGAAAAGCGCTGGAGGCAGTCGACGTTCCTTCGCCAGCCGCCGTAGCAATGCCCTACGCTCCGGAGCAAATGTCCGCTGAGCGCTCGGCGGCCCGGTCAGCCACAAAAGTGCTTGCCTCTGTGGCAAAAACAAAGGCAAAAAAGCCAAAAAAGCCGGTGGCGTCTCATGAGGAGCCCAGCCGAAAAAAGAAGGCTAAGGCCAAGCATTCCGAGAAGCCGGCAAAATCCCACAAGGACCGCCCGCCAACAAAAGCGGCTCCCTCGGCACCGCCGTCCTCGGGACCAGCCTCGGTACCAATGCATTCCCTGGTACCGATGGCATACCCGATACCGTCGCCTTCGGCATCGGTCCCCACACTGCCGACAAAGACCTCCTTGATGCCGATCACCCGCCCGACTCCGTCGCCCTCGGCGTCTCGCTCGGTACCAAGCCGGACCCGACCCTTGGATGCGCCGCGTGAGGAGAGATTCTCGCCGTCGTCATTTCGCTCGGGCTCCGTGGGATTGGCACGTCCCCTGTTGAGATCACCTTCGGTACCGAGATCGGAAGGACTCAATTTTGAACCACCATCACCTCGCTCGATACCATCCCCTGCTCTGGGGTCGGTATGTGCGTCCGTCAACCGTTGGTACTGATCCTGCTCTCCAACTCCCTCTCGGGACTGGGATTGGTTCTTGGACCGATCTGCACATTTGTGGATCTCTCAATCGGGTCCCTCGAGGGCCACAACTGGGCACCGTCGAGACGTGGAAGGCGACTCCGAACATCGCCGTTATGTCTTCGATCCCTTCACGGGACAACGCCTCCGGGATAGCGATGAAGATGTCTTCATACTGCTGATACCTCCCAGACACCCTCCGACGGCCACCATCTCGGCACCGCCACCAGACCCGCCAGTACCGGCACCACCACCGGTACCGACACAGTTGACAGACCTCCCGACGCCGTCTTCGCCTCAGTCTATTGAGGACTATGCCTCGGACTCTTCATCCTTGGCCTCTACTCCCCCGTCGGTTCCCTCACCGGGCGATGCAGTAGGGACAGAAAAGTGAGCTTCCCCCTCAGTGGAAGTTAGTACTTTTACAGAGCAGATGCTTCGTATGGCACAGTCGCTAGGAGTTGAGCATCAACAACCTGCAGAACAGTGCATAGACTCTATCTATGACGTGATGTATGCGGATACATCTACCGCCTTGGCCATGCCTCTAATTCCCACTCTGCGGAACACCGTTCAGAAGTCATGGAAGAACCCGTCTACCATGGGGCCTGTCTCCAAGCGTCTGGATGCGCTCTATAAGATTCAGGAGAAGGATGCGGGGGTTTTATTCACACACCCAAAACCCAACTCCATGACTGTCGAGTCAGCTCAGGGGAAGTCCTCAAGGTCTCATTCGACACCTACTGACAAAGAGGGTCGAAAACTCGACATGTTTGGCCGCAGGATCTACTCATCCTCCACCTTATCAATTAAGGTGGCAAATTATCAGGCCATGATGGCCGGGTACCACCTATTTTTATGGGAAAAGGTGTCGTCTCTTCTTACGCACCTCCCAGATGAGAAAAGACAGGCAGCGCATGTATTCCATACTGAGGCTGTCCACCTGGCAAAACAGGAACTGACGACTGCCAGGCATCAAGTGGACTGTGGAGCCAAGGCAATGATAGGGGCAGTTGCCCTCAGACGGCATGCATGGCTACGTTCCTCCAGTCTACCTCAGAAGTCCAAGATGAGGATAGAGGATCTCCCATTTGATGACGAAGGTTTATTCAACACCTCGACCGACACAACCATGGATACAATCCAAAAAGCTAAATCCATAGCTAAAAAAATTGGATTTTACCCCGCCACAACTTCTCAGGTGTACTGCTCATGCAGGTGGGCGCGTCAACAACCATACGCACCACAGCAATTTCAAAGTCGGCAACAACATTACCAGCATGCGCCCCAAGTTACATACCAACACAAAAAGCCCTATCAACAGGGCCGCTACTGGCAGCAGCGCAACAGGACGGAGACTTCGCAAAAACAACAGCGACTTTGACTCCGTCCCAGTCACCCTCTCTCTGCAGTCCACTTTTGGTCACCGACTGCAACAGTTCCAGGAATCATGGCAGGAAATCACCTCGGACAAGTGGATTCTAAGCATCGTCAGACATGGTTACCAAATAGATCTAAAGTCTCACCCCCCAACTGGTCTGCTCAAAGTCACTCAACCATCGGACGCACTGCTCTCCGAGGTAACCACGCTTCTCCAGAAAGGAGCAATCATCCCCGTCTGCCACTCGAACCTGCCAAGCGGATTCTACTCCCGCTATTTCACAGTCCCAAAGCGAGATGGTGGCATCCGCCCCATCATGGACTTGAGAGGCCTCAACAAGTTCATCCCAACCAAAAAATTCCGTATGATCACGCTAGCAACAATTTTGCCGCTGCTCAGACGGAATTGTGGTTCACTCTTATAGATCTAAAAGATGCTTATTTCCATATCGCCATCCACTGCTCGTCCCAAAAATTCCTTCGATTTATGGTCGGCCCAAAAGCCTATCAGTTCACGGTCCTCCCATTCGGCCTAAAGACAGCTCCCAGGGTGTTTACAAAATGCATGGGAGCAGTTTGTGCATTCCTACGAACGGCCAGTGTGGAACTTTACCCCTATCTGGACGACTGGCTGATCGTATCCCCCACTCAATCCCAAGCAGAGAGAGATGTGACAGTAATGAGGGAACTCCTCCAGAGACTGGGTCTATTCATAAACCGGGAAAAATCCGTGTTTATACCTACCCAATCCATCCAATTTATTGGAGTTCTCCTACACTCTACACTGGGAAAAGTGTTTCTCCCAAGAGATCGGGCGTCCACCATCTAACGACTCACCGTACGCATCCTGGACTCCACATGTGTCAGCGCATTTACCCTGCTCAGATTGCTGGGACTCATGGCCTCCTCTGTGTATGTGGTCAGATGGGCACGAATGCGCATGAGACCACTGCAACAGTTCCTCCTGACCAACTACGACCCGGCCAGAAATCCGAACAAAGTCAGGCTCATCATACCGCAGAGCCTGCGGGGCGCCCTCAGTTGGTGGACGCTGCACTACAATCTAATCAGCGGGCTGCCGTTTGTGGAACAAGGTCCCACAAGGACCCTCACCTCGGATGCATCGCTACTGGGGTGGGGAGCACACTGTGACCATCTGTCTATCCAAGGGAAATGGTCGGCCGTGGAGAGGACACTCCACATCAACAAATTGGAGCTCCTGGCAGTGAAAAAAGCCTTGCAAGCCTTTGCTGTACACCTCAGGGGTCAACATGTCCGGATTGTATCGGACAACACAACGGTTGTCTGGTACCTCAATAAGGAGGGCGGGACTCATTCCCCCCGCCTCCTTCGTCTAACCCTGGAAATTCTCCACTGGACAATCAAACACGGGATCCACCTATCGGCCATCCACATAGCGGGCACAGACAATGTTCAGGCAGACGTCCTCAGTCGCCGCTTCCAGGACACACACGAATGGGAGTTGGCTCCAACGGTGCTACAATCCTTGTTCAGCCGGTGGGGACAACCAGCAATAGACCTGTTCGTCACCCTGAGGAACACCGTCTGCGTCGCTTTCTGCACGAGAGCAGGGATAGGCAAAGGGTCCTTAGGGGACGCTTTCAGTACACCCTGGGGGAAAAGACTGGTGTACGCCTTCCCACCTTTTCCGCTAGTGGCCAAGGTGGTCACGACCCTCTCGTCGTGCCAGACAGATGCCATCTTGATAGCCCTGTGGTGGCCCCGGCAGGCCTAGTTTGCCCCGTTGCTCCACCTAGCCAAGGGGGAATTCCTGCAATTACCAATTTCCCCGGATCTGATCTCCAAAGATCACGGTCTAGTCCTTCACCCGGACCTACGACAGCTGCGGCTCACCGCTTGGTGAATCCGGCCAGGTGGCAAGACCTAGACCTGCCTTCTCCAGTCAGGGCTATCTTGCGAGAGGCCAGAAAGCCTTCTACAAGAGCCTCGTATAATAGAAAATGGAGGAAGTTTGTTCAGTTTGCCACATCAAATGAATTTGACCCTAGATCTTGCTGCATTCAGGACGTTCTAGTTTTTCTACAGTCCCTTCACGAAGCGGGTTTAAAGACGACCTCCATTAAGGTCTACTTAGCGGCTATTTCAGTCAACCACGACCTGATTCAACAGTTTTCAGTCTTTACTCATCCTCTGGCCAAGTGCTTCCTCAAAGGCCTACGTAATATGCACCTGCCTCTATGTCCGATCGTTCCACAATGGAGCCTATCTGTTGTTCTGGCAGCGTTAACTGCAAAACCTTTTGAACCACTAGCCACTATTGACATTAGGCTGCTCACCTTTAAAACTGCCTTCTTGATTGCTATTACTTCAGCAAGGAGAAGCTCAGAGTTGTGTGCCCTTATGATTGACCCACCATACACTCAATTTTTTCGGGATAAAGTGTTCTTGAGACCAGACCCATCCTTCCTCCCTAAGATCGTATCCAACTTCCATCTTAACCAAGACATTGTATTGCCCACTTTCTTTCAAGCTTCCACGGATCCCGTTAGTGCTAAGCTTCATTCCTTGGATGTGAGGTGCGCTTTGGCTTTCTACAAGTCTAGATCTGCCGACTTTCGGAAATCAAACCGTCTGTTTATATGCTATGGGGGAAAGTCCAAAGGCCACCCGGTCTCAGCTCAACAATTTGCAAAATGGATTGTACAGACAATCTCTTTTGTCTTACCAGTTAGCTGGGAAAGACCCACCAGGTTCCCTAAAAGCACACTCTGCCCGGGCCCTCTCCACATCAACTGCTCTAGACCGTGGAGTGTCGATCCCGGACCTATCTAGAGCTGCAACATGGTCCAATGCCTGTACTTTTGCAGCTCATTACAAGTTGGACGTTCGAGCAAGGAGAGACTCCTCCTTCGGTAGGGCTGTCCTGTCTTCGTTTCTTCAATAATGCCCAGCGAGTCTACCCTCCTCCGGTAAGTGTTTGCTGGTTATTCGCCCATAGTGTGTGATGCACAGAGACCACAAAGAAGAAATGCAGGTTGCTTACCTGTAACTGTAGTTCTTCGAGTGGTCATCTATGCATTCACACAACCCACCCACCGTCCCCTCTTGGCCTCGCTGGTTGCGATCTGGTCAAAGAGAGTATCTATTGCGCATGCATGCTACCTCTTACATATTTGTTTCTTTGGTTACTTATCTCTATCTCGTTCATGAGGCAAGTCGGTCTCATTGAACTGAGGTAGGCGGGAACCCGAGCATGCGCGATAGGGTGGTGGGGGGAGGGGTTCCCGCCAAAAGTCTAGGCTACTGAAGTCTTCTGGATGAGGCTCGGCGCCGGCGCAAGCCCATAGTGTGTGAATGCACAGATGACCACTCGAAGAACTACAGTTACAGGTAAGCAACCTGCATTTCTTCCATTTTAAAAAGCCAATCCCTACTTTTTGCAGATATAAGTGTATTATGCCCTTTCTATTGGCATTTATACATTGCTTTCCTACCAGACAAGAGACCACTAAAAGCAGCTTACAAATGAGTACTATGCCTTGCTTGTTTCTCAATAGCTCTGAATCCTGCTGGGACATTTGGGAACTTTTTGGCTACTAAAGAATTGGGGATACAACACATTCCCTGGCTCACCAATCCCACAACACTATATCACGCCAGGATATTGGTGAGACATTCCACTGGAGAGGGAAGGAAGAAGGCCTAGCTAACCAGTCACAAGTCCCTCGGAAGGGGCCCCTCACCCTTTTGAAAGCCAGCAATTTGCAGAATTAAAGATGCTCAGTAGACAGTTTGCTTGGTACTCTTTATAGTTATTGCTCGAGCGAAGAGGCAAATACAATGGTATTCAAAACACAGCTTGCTTTTGGAGTGCATGTTTCATGCAGTCCAAGAGCATAATGAACCATTACATTATTCTTCAGCAAGTGCTGCTTTCTCAGGACAGCCGGCTCTTGTTCTTCCGTTCCAATGCAATTCAGTTGGATTTTTATCTAGTCATAGGCGCTCTCTCCATACAATGAACAGTTCTTTTTTTTTTCCTTCAAAAGGAGGATAAAACTGAAATAACTTCTGGCAACAGAAAGAGAAGTTTATAAATATGTGTTGTGTTTTAACTAATTCATCAACCTAAAATGTTTTTTTTAGATTTTTTTGAAGTGTTAACATCTTATAAATTCATTTTGCCTGGTATCTAAGCCCTGGGGAGACACATTAATCCCACAAGAATTACCACCATTCATTTAACACGGATATCTGAAGGTAGATATTACAAATACACAGGCACATGAACTGCCAGGGACATAAACCTAACGTAAAGATAAGTCACAAATACAATCCTAAGCCTAGAAGCTGATCCAGTTTCCTAAAAGCTGTGTAAATGCTACCTGTGTGCACCTCTCATCAATACCATGGGTGAAAATAAAAGTTTAGTCCCTTCTGCAAGGGACTAAATCACTGTACACGTCAAACAGCTCCTATTCCTATACAGTCCCTTAAAATAAATATCCATGACGGCATCTGTCATATTATAAATGTTGTCAAGCTGGAGTTATATTTGGCATGAAAGATCATCAGCCCATTTTGAAAAGGAAAAAAGATACCCTTGCAGAAAATGAGCTGTGTGCTTTCTCCAATGATGAGTCACTCACCGTGGGTGGTTAAAAAAGTAAAATTAATCATATTGGGTAGAATACAAAACTGATATAATTACACACATGTAAACAATTATTGTGATAGCAAGTGATACTGGCAGAAAATGGTTTCTAGTTTACCCTGTAATTCAAACAACATGGCTTACTAAACTTTAAAAACACACACATGTTAGTACGATTAGTTTCTGATTCGACACTTAAATGCTAAAACTGTAACATAAAACTCCCCAATACTATTATGCGATATTTGGAGAAATTTAAGCAAGACCTCAGAGCTGAACACTGTTGATTAATTCAGGCACATTCTAGATCTCAGGATAGCCTTAGCAGAAGATACGTTTAAGCTGCAGATTGTTATCTATGTTCCATTTCAGCAGTCTACAGAGTGAAAAAACAAATATATATATATATATATATATATATATATATATATATTAGGCCTCCTCATTATAAAATGTATGTATGAGTCCCAACCATGTCAGTAAATATATAGTATACACAGAGAGAGTGAGCCCAATCCTACACACATTTCTTGGGGAGTCAGTCCCATCAGTTTTCACTGAACTGGTTTCCAAGTAAGCATGCTTAGGATCTGCTAAAGCCCACTTGTTTACGGAGAACTTTTAAAACCCCATTCTCTGGATCCAAAACAACAACAAAACCTCTCCAGTATGCACAAAAGATACAGTGGAAAAAAAACAAGGTAACTTCCATACAGTTAGAGCTGACACATTTCAGAGGTAGATAGGATCGGAACATCTGGACCAAGATCAGCACCAGAATGTCGAGATAACGACATCTCCCTCCACAAACCACACATTTCCTTTCTCAAAAGACAGTTATGCTTTGCTAATCTCTTCTCCTCAGTTGCATCCTCCTGGGGACACCTTTTGCCACTACTCATCTTGTGGAGCAGAGGATCTGTCCAAAAAAGACAACAACACCCACAGATGCAGAGAAATCTTGATAGTAAGACAAGCTTTGGAATTCTAATTGCTGCATGCTTTAAATTGCTACTGGCAGGAGGGGTTTAATCAAAGCAGGTTCTTGCGCTATAGAAAAGTCAGCCCTGAAAACCCCCCAGTCCCTTTGAAGCAACTGACCTTGAACCTCTAAGTATGCATCCAGATATATGCTAAAAATTACATATAAGGTACGAACAAGATTTGGGCTTTGTTCTTCTCAAAGATACACAGTCTCCTTAAGGGGCACTCGCTCCTGGGTATGGAAAATCGGTTCCTTCGATCTTGTTTCTATGTTCAGCCTGTGCTGGTTTGGAAAAGATGAGCGCACAGTACGATCCATTATTGGCTGAAGTGGACGGAAATTGTCCACCATTCTGTGCTCTTCCTCTCCATCAGGGGTGAAGAGCAGCATCCGAAACACCTCGAGCTGGAAATGAGAAATGGCAAAGTCAGGAGAGGGGGAGTGAAGAAATAAGATTATACTTTCTCTCTCTGAAACTCTCCAGGGACTTTAATTATTTTCAACAGCTGCTGATAATGGTACGGTTCTCATCCAATGCTGAGTAATATGAGACTTGGCTGTCCTTTGCAATCTCAAGCATCCCTCTATATCATTTGCAGTGTGTCCTCCCTGAGAATGGGATGAGTCCTAGACATTCAAAGGATGGTGGCGTGCCATCTCTAAACCAAACTTTCTGCATCCTTCATCTGCCTTGAATTTCCGTTTGAAGCGTTCAAATAAGAATGCTTATGGTTTTGGTCGGTCCCAGTAAATATACTGTTTTGCTGCCCCTGTGAGGACCTGGCAGCATTTTGCTTTGCTTTCCATTGTCCTTGAATTTTGCTATCAGGCAATCTTTAAAATCCTCATATTTAGAACCCAAATAGATGAAACACCAAGGGTTCACACCTATACATGTTCAGGCAGAATGTTGGGAGTTGTAAGATTTCTCTCTGTCTAAATATGCATAGGATTGCAGCCTTAGTGTGCCAGTTGCAATCACAATAGCTGTTTTAACCTTCTTCACCTTCTATGGTTCTGATGAAAACTGCCCCCTACCCTCAAAAGCTACTGTTAGCCCCTGGAGGGAAAGACTGAGGTCTCAATCAAAATTAGCCACCCTTCATGCCTGCTTTATTTATTTGACTGCAAATGATGTGTTTAGCATCATGTCTAGCTTTGTTTTGTTTTTTTTACATTTATATCCCATTTTCCTCTGAGAAACCCAAGGTGGCGTATATGATTTTCCTCCTCTCCGTTTTATTCTACAACAACCCTATGAGGTAGGTTAGGCTGAGAGTCAGTGACTGGCCTAAAGTCACCCAGTGAGCTTCCATGGCCAACCGGGAATTAGAACCCGTGTACCCCGAGTCCCAATCCAACACTCTAACCACTACACCACACTGGCTCTGAAGCATAAAAGCCCCACAATTTGAAAAAGTAGTTTTGCCTTTTCACATGCAGCCTAACAGCGTTAACTATTTCTGCAGGGATTATCAGAAGGAGATAAAAATAAACTGAACTCATGCATATTCATGCTGTGTAATAAGGGCGACATTTTAGAAGATAATGAGTTACTGGTAAGCAACATCAAGGTTCATATTCTTCCATCTGCTTTCCGATATCCAAAATCCAGTAATACAGCAAACATAAATGATGTGTTTCCATTTGATGTACCTGATCGTCATCAACTTCTATTGCCCTCTTCTTGATGATCCAGGTGACAGACTCTGAAAGCGGTGGGGTGGTCAAAGACCCTGAATATGTCCAATAATCTGGGCACGATGGCAACAGGCAAGACGGGTCAAATTCATCAAATTCCAGCAGCGCATCCTAGCAAATTCAAGCATCAGGATTATAATCAAGTTTGGATCGTTTCCAATGGCATCCCTGCTTGCAACTTCTCCTGGGTTCCATCCACCAAGCATGGAGAGAAGATCCCCAACGCAAGGATGTCTGCGTTACCACCCAAGAACTTTTTGTGAATAGCTGTTAAGGTAATGATCATTGTTGGTACTTTCTGCATTTCTGTTCTGACAACACAGTTTACACCTCCCCACCCCACCTCTGCAACTTGCAAGCCACATACAAGATTATGCTATCCTACAAAGCCCTAAACAACTTGGGACCACCTTCCCTTATATATACCTGGACAACAACGACGATCCTCAGAGGAGGCCCTACTGGCCATTCCGAGACAAACGGAACGCCGCCATGAAGAACCTCGGCGGTGGGGCCTTTTCTGTAGCGGCACCCATCTTCTGGAAAACCCTCTTTCGTGCAGTTCGGGAGGCGGAAAACGTAACATCTTTTAAATGCCTCCTGAAGACATACCTTTTTACACAGGCTTCCCTGGTTTTTATTGTAGCTGGTTTTATATTGCCTTTTTAACTTTTTAACATTTAAAATTGATACCTTTTATATTTTATGGTTTTTAATTGTGCACTGCCCAGAGAGCTTCGGCTGATGGGCAGTATAAAAATGTAATAAATAAATAAATAAATAAATAAATGTATAAATCTGCCAATCTGAGTTTCATGCACCAGATGAAGTGGACAGTTTCCAGGAAAACATATTGCGGAAAACATGTTTTACTCTTTAAGGTTCCACAAGACTCTTTGTTGTTTTTGCGGCAACAGACTAACATAGTAAAATGCAGCATTCTGGCACACTTGTCGAAGGTCATACTTGGCCGTGGTTTTCTGTGCAGCACCCCCTCCATGGCAAACACATGATTGCTCCTGCATAATGTGTGGAATGGATGCTGAACAGCAGTTCATGTTAAAACTCACATTACCTTGTGCTTAATTGAAGGTAAGGCATCTACTAACTTCTGTAGCCCATTGTGATTGGCACCAAGCTGTTAAGATAGAGATAGAAACAGCATGTTCTTTACTTATTGTAACCAGAGATTAAAGGTTTTGCTCAGATTCCTATGACTCTATGCCATGTCTCTTTGAAGCACATAGGTGAAATGTTTTCCGGTACTCCATATTGGTTTGTTCCCACCCATTTCCTCTACCAATTGTATAACTCTCTGATACTGCAGGGCAGCGCAAGAAAAATATTAATACAATAACTGACTTGCCACAGAGAGGTTACTTATAACTGCTCTGGTAATGAACTGTGCCCAACGTTCCTCACCCCTTTCCCTTCCTTCCTTCCTTCCTTCCTTCCTTCCTTCCTTCCTTCCTTCCTTCCTATAATTCTTTCTTATCTCCATTTATTCCTCCCTCTTCCTGCCCCATGGACTTGATGTATATAATTGGTCTAGTTGACCAACAGGATATATCTTTACTTATTATTACTGAAATATAAACACACACTATTCAACAAACAAAAATTCAAAATAAAAAAGTTACTTAAAAGGTGCTTCCTATATAAGGAAATGTCTCTATACTTTTAAAAATAACAGTTCAGAACGAATCATTGGGAGCTCAGTTTTACTACCGTCATACCTTCAAAAAGACTCCAATCACAGCCAGACCATTATCCTCCATAATAGCTTCTTCAAAACTGTCATATTTGCAAGAATTCCAGTGTACTAAATGCAGCTGGAAGAAACAAAGAAAACCATTCGCTATCTTTTTCTTCCAAAAGTGTAATGAATTTGGTATGAACCTCAAAGGCCTTGTAATGGAGTCCTGAGTCTGCTTTCTTGGCTGCCCAAATATGGCTCCCAAAGGACACATAGCCACATGGCTACTGGCCGGATTTGTCCCTCAACTGTCAGCCCCAAGAGCCATTCCTTCAGATTGCACAGAGGGAGATTAGAGTGGGAAGCGTGGCCATTCCAATGGACTTATCACAGACATACAGTTCCTGGAAACAGAATTAGATACTAAGCCAGTTTGCACGTAACAACAACACTTCTGCTTTGCATCTGGTTCAGCAAACCCAGGAACGCCCTGTTTCTGGGTGGTTCGGCGTGGTGTGTGAACCTGGCATGCTGGTTTGTTGAGGGAGAAACAACCCAGAATTTTAACCCAACAACAAACCATGGGTTAAAATTCTGGGTGTTTTGCCAGGTGTGTTTGTTAAACCAGATGCAAAGTGGGGAGTGGGAGAGAGGCAGTGTGCTCGCTTATGCACAATCCCAACAACCCATAAATCGTCATTACATGTGAATTGGGTGCTTTTATTCCTGGGGAAACAAATGCATTCATTAATAGTGCCTAGCAAGGCTCATGGGTATGTAGTATTCTAGGAACTAGCTTGCAACAAGTCTCATATATGCACAGTGAAGCTCTTTCCTCCTCTTACCTCCGCTGGGAAGACCTTACAGTCAACCGTGTGTTCTGAGCCCCACTCATTTATGGCTCCCCAGTGAAAGTGGAACTGCTTCAGCCTGTAGTTGTTTTCCAAGGGGCCTCCTGTAATAACTTACATAAGGAAAGAAAAGTCTCAGGAGACCGACACTTAGGCTGCAATCCTATATGCACATACTGAGACTCTGGCCTAATCGACACCAAGCAGGATATAGCACTACGAAAGCGGTATATAAAAGGCTGGAGCCACATCAAGCCGGATATAGCGGTATGAAAGCAGTATATGGGATGTGTCTTATGGGCCCTAATAGTTGTGAGAGCAGTTCAATACCTCTATAAAGCACATAGTGTAATATCCTGCTTGGTGTAGATTAGGCCTCAATCCCACTAAGTGGGATTTACTTCTGAGTAGAGACATGTGTAGGATTGTACTGTTCAAGTGCATCACATACATACAGAGGGCTGGATTGGGATCCCACACCTGAAGTACTGCAGCCCTGCTTTAGAAGAAAAGCCACAGCGAACCTTGCAAAATCATGGTGAAGATGCCCCCATATGTCTCCTCTGTGGGAGTTAACAAGTGCCCCCTGGCTGGCTCAGTGAGATATTATAGGATGCTTACTCCCACAGTATCCAAACATAGTCCTTGCATTGGTGATCTGCCAGCAATGCTCCTGGAATCCTGACAGATATTGGCGACCACAAAAGTCAGAGCTATTCTCGGCCTTCTTGTCGTACCAACCAAACCTAAGCCTCGTATGTTGATACGGATGTTTACACTGCAGTGGAGGCTGGTAGCTCCAAGGTGGGTAATTCCTTATGGAATCATATTCCTACATCCACCACATATACATTTTCTTTACTAGGATGGCAGCTGCAGCTCTGTTTCGGGCTCATGTACGAACAATCAAATAAGAATTCTTCGTTACCTAATGAAGCTGCAGCAGAGTCCCTTGTAAAGGTTTTAAAATGGGACATTAATGACTTCTGGTGCTGTTTAGTCTGTCACTTTCTGGTGGTAAATCATTTGGCGATCTATCTATATGGGCCCAAACCCACCTACACGAGATGGCTTTGCTTCTTCCTCCCCACTTCCTCCAAATCATTTAATCGTTTCATTCTAGGGTATAGATAAAAAAGGCTCAAAATATTTGCAAGAAATTGCGATAGAACATAGCAGAGAAGGAAGCTGAATTTGACTGTCACCTTGTGGTGAAAATGTACTGGTGCACCTGAGTAATACGCTTACAATATGAAACCCAGTAATTTCCTTCTAAAATGCTCAACATTATAATAATAATAATAAAAAAATATTTCTTACCCGCCTCTCCGTCTGGATCGAGGCGGGGAACAACAACATGATAAAATACACAAAACTGATTAAAACATGACACATATTATTAAAACTGCATAAAAAATCCCAAATTCACATGGGACCACAGAACAAGTTCGTCCTCTGAACAAACTTGTACACTTAAAGCACAATTCTAGAGAGGCTTGGTATCCTCCTCCTGCTGAACGCTAGTAAATAAGTAGTTCCTAAACTTTTAAAGGAAGAGCGGGAAGAGAGAGAGAGCGTGTTCTGCAATAGAATTTAGCTTCTCCTGGGACACAATCTTCCAGTTCACACAAGAAGCAAAAAGGTAGCAATTTCAAATCCAGGTTAGGGCCATACCTTTATTAAGCCAACACAAATGTCACAAATTGTGCAAGCTTTCAGGTTCTCCAGAACTCTTCATCAGCTGATAAGAAAGGTGGAAGGGCTGGCTGATTTTGAAGCCGCGGAATCTGCTACCTCCTCTGACAATCCCTCTTAAGACTGTGACTGACTGCAGACTCCATGGCTTCAACATCAGCCAACTCTCCTGTTCCCGCTTTATTTACCACCAAGCTTGATAAAGAGCCCTGGGGAACTTGAAAGGGGAAAGGGCACTCACCTTTAAAAGATTCTTTACAATTTTGGAAAGATGTATAATATAATTGAATAAATGCAGGTCTCCTGGGGGGAGGGGAGCACGGGGGGTAGTGAAGGGGTAATGTACTGTACTTATGTTGTGTTTATGTTGTATTTTAAGTTGAAAATAAAAAAAAAATATTAAAATATAAAACTTGAACACTGTTTTAATTGGCCAAATAAAGTTATTGTCCTAACATGGATTTTTGGAAATCTCCCTGAACCAAGATGTCAAAGCCCCTGCAGAGTCTTAATGGTTGGCAATCCACAACATTTCTATGTTTCACTGGGCAGTCTACTAACTGCATTTTGGAACTGGTGCCACCCATAACGGATGATGAAAACGTTGCATGTCCATTAGTGACCAGCAGATGGCAACAGTGCAGGCACAACCACCATTACATACCTGTCCCAACACCTTGATTCCTCATGGTCTCTTTTGCTTGGCTTTCATTCTATGCCCAGCAGAAAAACTAGCCTCATCTTTGGCATGAATGTCTATGCGGCTCTTGTCTATGTCCTTCTAAACTCACGCTTCCTGCATTGTTCTTCCTTCTTCCTTTTATTTTTATTCTTTTTTCTTCTTTGCTATCTGGATCTCTTTCTATTTTGAGTGGCAAGAAGCAAGCAGAGAGAAAACAGATGAAGAAAAGAGCCCCAGAGGTAAACAGAAAGAAGCGTAAATTAGGATTAAGAAAACAAAGAAAAAAATGGGTTACAGTAAAGCAAGGTGATCTTTTTAGTGGCATCTCAGTCCAACTCTCATTGAAATGAACGGGGTTTGCATCAGTGGAAAAGACAGAAAAGGTGCATTTGTTAATTTTTGGCTTGAAATTAAAATTCTAAGTAACACAATTACATTACATGAATCTTTATTAAAATATGTTAGTGAAATGCTTATTCCCAGACCAATTTTGCTCATTTTTTAAAGGAAAGCTTGAGCAGTATAAATGTGCAGATTTTTTTGGAAAAGTTCAAAGCTCAAGCTTTAATAGCAAGCAGGCGCAGACCAAATAAGCATATTGTTTTACTATTAAAGCTTAAGCTTTGAACTTTTCCAAAAATTGCTTTATGGTTCAGTGGTGGTTTATTGCTCCATGCCAAAGAGCGTCTGATCTGACATCAGGTGTTTTCAACCTGAAACTTAAAGAAATGCTAAATGATATTTTTAAAAAGAGATTCTTTTTGCTAGTTTGTTTTAACCTTTGCTGGTTTATTTGTGCACCAGACTGATTTTGCTAATTTTTATTTTGTTTTCACCTTAAACAGGATTCGGTGCCAGTTTTGTGTATCAAATGGATTAAACAATTTTTTTGTTTTGTTTTCTCAGACGCCTAGTGACCGTGGCAACACAGGATTTACCCTCATACATTTATATACTGAAAAGACAAGGTAGTTCCAGGCACCACGACATTTGATTTAAAATAATGACCTGGGTTTGAATGACTTCAAAGCAAATCCAGAGAGTAGCAGCAGTTAAAAGAAACCCACAAAGAACCTGAAATTTATAGAGCAAAGTGACTCCCATGTTAGGCTGAGAAACTTGAGCGAGAGTGCCTAGACAGAGAAAGCAGAAGAACCAGAGGAAGGATTGTTCCGGAAGTTTATCAGCAAATAAGACTGGGTAATACTTCATTGTGCAATTAGCAGAAAAGTAAAGAATGATGAACAAAGGTATAGGTCAACGGAAAAATTAAGCAACATCAGGACGCTAAGAACTAAGCTCAGAGGGAACGCAGATGTGAAGCAAGACCATTTCTTTCTGCTGGCAATTCTGTCAACTTTTCCCAATATCTCCTCTCTATTTTTATTACACAAAAGCCTCCTTGAGAAGCCTACACTCATGAGCAAGAAGCTGCCTTGTACCATTTGGATAATTGGACTTAAGTAAAACGTTCTGCAACATACAACTTACTTAAGGACCGCTAGTAAATGTTCTTCTAACCATACAAAAACGTGCAATTAAAAAAAAAGTCACATTTATACTATAAACCACACAGCTTATTAGTGTTTGGCTTTGGAGCTGATATCTTACCTGTTTAAATAGAAACACCCATTACAACTTTAAGTATAGAATGCCTTGTTTCAGTGAACTAATAAAGCCTGCTGTTTCTTTGAAAGAAAGAAAAAAGAGAGCACTTATAGTGCTAGGAAAGACAGCCATATTGAGTTACTTTCAAGTTTAAATAATTCCAAGGAGAATAAAAGCAGAACGCGCTTTGCTAAAAAGCGAGCACCTATCTTGCCTTCTAGATATTTTCAAGTACATTATTCAAAAGCTTATCTGTTAAACGTGGCCAAAGTGATAAGAAGCCTTTTATTTCATTAATGTTTAATGCTGGAGTTATACTTTTCATTGGGGAACACGCAAGCATGAAACCTACTCATGTACAACATCACAGGTTTCCTCCCCAAAATGGACAGGTAAAAGATGAGGGACAGGGTGTCACAGGGTTTAAACCCCACCCTCTCTATTCAGGGTATCAGGTGCTCCCCAGGTCTTGTATAGATTACATTTGATGGTGAATTGTAGAAGGGAGTAGAAATTTTGGCAAGGCATACTGAAAAAGGAAGGGATAGAGTGTTGGAGTAAAAGTGGGGAGACACTGTTTGAAACCCCTCCTCAGCCATTAAGCTCTCACCAGAACTTTGTATGGCAGCCTAACCTACCTCACAGGGTCATTGTGAGGACAAAAACGAGAAAGCCCTATCTACACTGCCCATGGGATGAAAACGTAATTAATAAATGATAGAAAACCCTTATTTGAAGGCCAGCTCTTGTGTCACATTTAAATACGTTGGGGCATTCTGATACATCATTGCTGTGTCTAGGATGACAGTGATTCTGAGCGTCTGGAAGGAAATGCTAAGTATTAATTAGCTCTGATGGAAGATAATTTATTAGCAGCTGCAGAGTTTCACCATTTACGAACACTTCTCAAGAGCACCCTTTTCGGGTATAAAATGTTTTACAATCCTTATCTGAAGTATCGCAACAATTTTATGCAGGAGCGCAGCTTTCCACAACTGGGTGCCCTCCAGATGTGCTGGGAGTTACGAATTAGCAAGTCAGATCCTTGGTCCATCTAGCCCAGTATTGTCAACCCTGGCTGGCAGCAACAGTCCAGGGTTTCAAGCGGGGCAAGTCCCAGACCTACCTGGGGATTTTGGGGATCCAGTCAGGCACCTTCTGCGCACAAAACATGTATTGTACTACTGAACCACGGCCCCTGCTCAAAGTTGATGATGGGTGTTGTAGTCAAAGAGATCTGGAGGGCATCATGTTAGGAAGGCCACAGTAGTGTTTGGGTATGAGATAACTATCACTCTTATTTATATAAAAGATTTTAACCCACTTTTCAGGGTGTGCTGCCCTCACAAGATGGCTTGCAATATTACAAAACCATGAACATACAAATTACAATTAAATACATATATAAGCAACAGCTAATGATTTTCAGACACCAAATGCAGATTAGAATAAATGTGTCTTCAGGGTTTTTCTTTTAAAAGCCAGCAGTGATGAGGCCATATGTGTCTCACAGGGGAAGGCGTTTCAAAGGTGTGGAGCCACCACTGAGAAAGCCCTATCCCTAGTACCACCAGTCTAATGGCTCCTACTGGTGGACCAAAGAGTAGGGGTTCTGATGCGCGTACAGGTGTAGCTAGTCCTTCAGATAATTTTGTCCCAACTCATTTAGTGCTTTAAAGGCTAAAATCAGCATCTTGAATTGGGGCCGGAAACTGACAGGCAACAAATTTAAATGATACAGAATACTCTCTTACATTTTAAGTATGTATAGCAACTCTCACAAGTGTTTACATAAAGGCCTAACGCAAGAACAACCATTCACACTATGCACAGTTGCCTAGATTTTTTTACACATAGGAAACAATTCTCCAGGATTCCTTCCAAGGCACTTGTTTCTAAGCTCAGTGTTTGCAACTGTACAGACGGCAAATGGAATCCGCTGTGCCAGTAATCACAGTACAGCTTACTTTTTAGCTGGTCTTACTTGATTTATCTGTGGAATCCTCAAACTCAACCAGGAAAGAGTAGCCGTTGTTCCACATATGGAGGCAAGTGGCTGGATCGTAGCGTATTTCAAGGGGTTTAAGATCAGGGTCATAAACGCTGTCTCTCCACTGGATATTGATTGGAGACCGCCGACTGCCCCCTGGAATTGTAATCGGGCTCTGCCATAATGGATGTACTAGAAGAACAACACATGGACAGATTTTAACTATCTGTATGTATTAATTTTTTTAGGCTGTCTGAGCAGCAGAAATTGCTTGCAAATGCAGGATGCAAAGAATAGTGCAAAGGGTTCTGAAAACCCAAAGGGGCTTTGGTCGCAAAACATCAGTTCTGTAGTTTTGAAACTAAGGGGAACTTGCCATGAGGATCTGATTTTAAACACACACAAAGGTCAAACATTCCAGTGAACGTGGTGAGCCTTTTTGGCTAGCCTAAATTAGTTCTTTGGATCCTAGCTGTAGCCTTCTGAGTAACAGTCAATTTCAAATAAGGCAGTTTACAAAACTTATCAGTGAAAGCAATACCCAGCTGCAATTCAGTTTTACAGAGAGATGCTGCAATTAAATTTGCAAGAGAAAGAGGAAGGCAGCTTGAGCAAGGGAGCCAAAAACAGAGGTACTGTCAAACATGGCCCACTCTGCCCATTAGGGCATTTCCATGCTGATAAGGTTTCCACCTGTTGAATTTCTGCCTGTCATATAGTGGCTTGCTACAGTAACAAGTAATTCTTTCAGACACACATACTCCTAAGTAAAAGCATATCCGAGGCTATGGTTTGTTATAATCCATGAGCAAAGGAAACAAGTGGAGGGGTATGTGGAAACCGGATGACCGTGAAGTTTTTATTGACTTGTTCAAAGCATTCATAGGATACCTTTCAATGAGCAATTCAGCTTATATAACATTATAAAAACATCCATTAATTTTTTTTTAAAAAAAACCAATGACAGATGGGAGTTAGAGAACTGGAAGAGGATTACTAGAGAGCAGGGCGGTGCCGGAAAGCAGATGTGCCAAATGGGGAGGGGAATGTTGGTGAAAAAGCCATGAAAAGAGTGTTAAAGACAAACATTTATTTATTATTTAAAATATTTATATAACGCCCTTTGGGCGATGTACAGATTCTTTAAAGCAACAATAAAAACAAGCCATAATAAAAACAGGAAATCTACCAAGCATAGGATGAAAAACTAGCAAATGGCTGGTTAAACAGGTAGGTGTTGTTTTTTTAAAACGGGAAGGCGCATAAGCATTCATAGCCTACAGCCCAGTGCCTCAAATGCAAGAAGTACACTCTTCAGTTGGTAGATATATGGATGTAGAGAAAAAGAAGAATTTCAAGCAGCAACGGGAGGAAAAGGCTATGGAAAAAATAATGCCCAGAGTAGCCATGAAACAAACTGAAATAAATGAAGAGATGCCCCAATAGAAGGGGTGGGGGCTTTGGAGTTTCCCCTCAGGAAAGAGAGGGGGGCGCAGCAGCTGCACCTTCTCTGGGGCGCGAATGGGGCGGGGGCGGCTTGGAGGACAGGGCGGGTGGAGGGGGTCTTTCCTAAGGCGGGTGGGGGTCTGCAGGGTCGGTCGGTCGGTCACTCACCGCCGTCCCGGAGGCGGTAGGAGGCGCAGGCGCCCAAGCTGCACGGCCGGGCCGAGGCGCGGGCGGAGGAGGCGGCGGCGGAGGAGGCCCCGCTGAGGCGAAGGAGCGGCCGCAGCAGCCGGGCCATGGCGAAGGCGGCGTCGAAGAAGACCAGGAGGGCGCAGGCTCAGGAGGCTCCTCAGGCCTCAGCCGTCACCGAGGGATTTCACTCTCCTCAGCCGGCCCGGCTTGCCCAGGCCCAGCCCAGCCCAGCCCAGCCCAGCGCGCAGGCGACGCAAAGCCGGCCTGCCCCTTCCGAGGCCTCGCCCACCGCCTCCGCCGCTGTCGACCGGCAAAACAGAGCCGCTGTAGCCGCCGCCGCCGCCGCCAGGCAAACGCTTCGCCCGCCACAGGGATGTTTTCCATCCCCTCGAGCGTCGCGAAACGCCAGACATGGTCGTCGTCTGTACAGGCCGCAGCGCCAAACATGTTATATACAGGCGTTGCCGTATTATTTATTTATTTATTTATTTATTTTTATTTATATACCGCCCCATAGCCGAAGCTTTCTGGGCGGTTCACAAAAATTGAAAACATTGAACATTAAAAAGTCAATATACAAAATTTTAAACCATAAAAACAGCTGATATTTAAAACATTTTAAACTTTTAAGCCTGGCTGCAAAGTCAGTTAAAACCTCAATTTAAGCTGTTAAAATGGAAAGGAGGACAGGGCTCCTGTGTCTTTAACAGTCGGATCGAAAGGGGGACATGCTAAAATAGCTGACAGTACTTGCCCCTAGGGATCCATTGGAAAGCCCTTGCACCTTTGGGCTCTCCTATAGATCCCTATGGGAAATGCTGTCCAATGGATCCCTAGGAGCAAGTACTGTCATTTGTTTTTAGTACGTCCCAATGGAAAGGGGAATTTCAGCAGGTGTCATTTGTATGCATGCAGAACCTGGTGAAATTCCCTCTTCCTCACAACAGTTCAAGCTGTAGGAGCTATACTAGAGTGACCAGATACAAAAGAGGGCAGGGCTCCTGCGGCATGCATACAAACAGCACCTGCTGAAATTCCCCTTTCACTCCAACTGTTAAAGGTACAGGAGCCCTGTCCTCCTTTCCATAAGGTCACCCTATATTATACTTAATGTTATTAATATTATATACATTATATGGTATTAAGGTGACCATATGGAAAGGAGAACAGGGCTCCTGTATCTTTAACAGTTGCATAGAAAAGGGAATTTCAGCAGGTCTCATTTGCTTGCATGCAGCACCTGGTGAAATTCCCTCTTCCTCACAACAGTTCAAGCTGTAGGAGCTATACTAGAGTGACCAGATACAAAAGAGGGCAGGGCTACTGCGGCATGCATACAAACAGCACCTGCTGAAATTCCCCTTTCACTCCAACTGTTAAAGATACAGGAGCCCTGTCCTCCTTTCCATAAATCACCCTATATTATACTAAATGTTATTAATATTATATACATTATATGGTATTAGGGTGACCATATGGAAAGGAGGACAGGGCTCCTGTATCTTTAACAGTTGCATAGAAAAGGGAATTGCTTGCATGCAGCACCTGGTTAAATTCCCTCTTTATCGGGACAGTTAAAACTCCACCCTCTTTTGTATCCGGTCTTTCTAGTATAGCTCCTGCAGCTGTGATGAAAAGGGGATTTCACCAGGTGCTGCATGCATACAAATGACACCTGCTGAAATTCTCTTTTCTATGCAACTGTTAAAGATACAGGAGCCCTGTCCTCCTTTTTATAGGTCACCCTAAGCAACACCCCCCTCCCAAAGTAAGCTGCTGAAATCAAGAAAGTGGGATGGAAGTAGATTTGTGTGTGAAAGGATTTGTGCTTGAGCTCCAATTCTGGTACTGAAAATTAATTTCTGTGCTGAGCATGTGCTCAGAGGCACCTTATTTCAACTTCCTGAGCCACTATGCTTTTCACTGTTGATAGACCTCAGGGTTTTAGTAAAAAAACAAAACAAAGTAGATCCCATAAGTTTAAAGTCTGCCTACCTCTGCTTCACCTTCTGTTTGGAATCCTTAACAGGGATTACCATGGGATCCCCTAGGTCCCTGTCCTGGATTTCTTTTTAGGAAATGGCTAATTTTGCTTTATTGGACTTGCTGGGGAAACTATTGAGAAAATGCTAACCCACTTCTCTTAAAACAATATAAGATGTCTTATTTTGAAATGCAAATACTAGATGTTAGAGATGAATAATTTAGAATTTAAAAATCTAAATAAGGAAAAGTAGTAATTGTATTGAAGGGAAGATACAGGGCAAGTTCCGATGAGGCAAAAATCCACACTGGCGAACAAGCTACACAGTGTGGGTTGTTCATGCAGTTAGGCAGGGTGAACACATGGCATACTTAGAGTAGACCCGTTAATGAATGGGACATAAATTAGTCCCATTCATTTCAGTGGGTCCGCTCTAAGCAGGACTTACGTTGGATTGTATCTGAAGTGTCAAACTCTGACAGCCAATAAGTTTATTTAAAGGCTTCACTTGTATCAAACTAAGGGCTATTCCATCACATGTAAAGCCAGGTCCTTTCTAACCTGCCATGGATGTTTTAAACTGGATTCTTGTCCCCAGCAAGGGGTTGGACTTGATTCCAACTCCATGCTTTTCCAAAGAATTAAATGAAGACTAAGATCAAAAGATCCTCTAATGCAGCCTTTCTCAATGTGGCACCCTTCAGATATGTTGGACTACAATCCCAGTATTCCTGGCCAGTGGCCATGCTGGCTGGAACTGATGGGAACTGGAGTCCAAAAGATCTCAAGGGCACCAGGTTGGGGAAGGCTGTTCTAATGAACTATTAGTGTTTCTACACTGCTAATTGATTGCAGCTGTTCTGATGTCAGGAGCAATTGGCTATAACAGCCAGTCCTGCAGAATCTTTACCTTGGATTCATCCTTCCTAGTTTTGTTTAACTGTGTAAGTAATATATAAGCCTAACAGTATAATGTAATTATTTATACTGATCAATTTTATTACTAGACTGAGTTGCAGTTTTTAAACTATGAGGTAGATTGGTGTGTGTGTATACAAGCCACTTGTTTTACTGTGATCTTTGATGTATTTATTCAGAAGTAAATCTTATTGAATTCAGTAGGGCTTACTCTCAGGCAAATATCTATAGGATTGAAGCTATAGTGTGTTTTGATTTTGACTCTCAATAGTTTCAGAGACATGTATTTTGCTCTCCATAAGCATGATCTACTACAGTAAGGTTATGATGTTATACTCATTTATTTATGAGTAAATTGTAGGGATGTTGAGTAAACATATAGGATACATATTGCTGCTGTATTTTATGTTTAAAAGGATAATATGAAACACTGTTTACTTTTAATTTGGCTTGTTAGTACTCTGATCCAATTTGCATGTAATGGTTAATTATGGGTGATCACTTCCTCTTTCAGTCACAAAGCCATGAACGCTCCATTCCTGGATTTTTATTGTGATATCCAAATATGGAATTCTAGGTTCTTTAGGAGCTAAACAATCCAGTGTTAATCCAGCAATTGCCCATGATTTGCTGTTGGGTTAACTCTGGATTGTTTAACCCCTAAACAACCCAGACATCTGAACTCGTAGCATCATAACAGTCCAGGAATGGAATGTTCCTTCGTTGTTGATTGAAAGTGGAAATGATGAATGCTGTTCCTTGGACTAGACAATTCCTGGAATTGTCATTATGTGTGAACTGGGTCTATACGTTTCAAGTAGTTAAATTTCACTTATGAACTGAAATATATGCTATCTATTATGGACCTTGCAGTGCCCCTTTCAAGAGGGTGTCCCTTGAAATGCGTTGAGTATTGATAGGGTGACCAGATAAAATCCAGGTCAGGGCTCATGTAACTTTAACAGTTGTAGAGAAAAGGGAATTTTAGTCAGTGTCATTTGTATGCAATTACTTCCTGGTGAAATTCCCTCTTCATCACAACAGTTAAAGTTGCAGGGGCCCTGCTTTCTTTTGTATATGGTCACTCTATTATAGTGCATACACCTTTAACTGTTGTGATGAAGAGGGAATTTCACCAGGAACTAATTGCATACAAATGACTCTGGCTGAAATTCCATTTTCTCTACAACTGTTAAAGTTACATGAGCCCTGACCTGGATTTTATCTGGTCACCCTAAGATATTACTCCTACTTAGAGCAGACCCATTGAAATGAATGGGACTTAAATTAGACTAACATAGTTTTTAAGGAGCCTTGTTTTCTGTGCAATGATAGTGGGGTAGATTTAGAGGGTAAGATCCCTTTATATATGCATTCATTGTACAGCTGTTGGCTTTGTCTTCCATCCACTCCTCCTTCTGAACTGTTTAAAATTGGAAACTTCTGTCATTACCTTTCAGGGAGAGGCCACGATGGCAGCTGAGGGACTCTTCAAGGAGCTCTTTGATGCAATGACTTGTCCTATATGCCTGGTATACTTCAAAGATCCGGTGATGTTAGATTGTGGGCACAACTTCTGCAAAGCCTGCGTCAACCAATACTGGACAGAGTCTGATGGAGCCTCTGCTTGTCCTGAGTGTTGGAAGCTTTTTCAGCAAAGGGGTGGCAGACCAAACTGGCAACTGGCAAGAGTGGCACAGCTTGTCAAGAAACTTTGGGAGGAAATGAGAGCAGAAGTGAAGTGGGACATATGCAAGAGGCATCGGAGCCCCCTGAAACTCTTCTGCAAGGATGATCAAGTCCTGCTATGTGTGGTTTGTAAACGAACCAAGGCACACAAGGGGCATAGCATAGCTTTGGTGGAAGAGGTTGCACAAGAACTCAAGGTAGGCAATCGTCCTGCATTGGCAGAACGCGCCGCTGCAAGGTGTTTTGATGGCTGCTGGCTTGGATTGGCTTTAAAGGGGGACTGGACAAAATAATGGAGAAGGAGAAGAGGTTTTCCTGCTAGAGCAAAATCTCTTTCTGTTTTTGAAGGAAAAAACCAAGGCCCAGCTGAAGGCCATGGAGGAAGAGAAGAAGGACCATGTGGGCTGGAAAATGACTCCGGAGTTGGGAATGGCTGGTAAGTGTTTACTTTTATGGCTTACTAAACTTTCTTACCTGACCAGCTCCAGGGCTGGCATGAAGGGTAGGCCCAGTTTGCACCAGTCAAGGGCCCACATCCCAGAAGGTTCCCACTGACAATAGCCGTCTGGAATTGGTCCTCCTCTTCTCCACTGCATGCTGCTTGTCCACCTGGCTCTTGCTGTGGCCCAGACAACAGTGGTCATGAGAAGGAGGACCAGTAGATGCCACTGCTTCCTTGCTCACTGGCTCTCTGCCTGTCAAGCCAAGCAAGTGGTAGCAATGAGGAAGAGGAAGAGGAGCAAAAGCAGCTGGTGACAATGGCTGAATTCGGACAACACATTAGTCAATGGTGGTTTGAGTAGCCAACTCACAGTTGGTTATTTTGTGGGTACTCCCCACACAACATATTCCTACACAACTGTGGGTGATTGGGACAGGCATTGAGTGGACTAATAGTCAACCCAGCATTTCACTGACACAGCCCCTGCCCCTCTCCCCACCCTCCCTCCTCCCTCAGTCCTCCCAGTTCTATCCCAGCAGCCTCTGCAAGTTGCACCAGTTGTAGCAGAGTGGCAGCCACCGCTTTGGTCACTCTTGCCGGCTGCCTCTATGGGCTTGTGTTTTAACCCACTCACCACACGCCATTAACACACACACCCTCCACACAACACTTTAAACAACTGGCTTTGAGCTAAACAACTTGCAAGCCAGTTGTTTCTCTCAGTTGCTTATTTGGGCGGAATAGCGTACCGTCAGTAGTTTGTGAGCGGTGTGTTACCCTCCACACAACACAATAAGCAACACAACTGACAATTGTTCCCCCCCCCCCCACTTAGTTGCTTAATGTGTTGTCCGAATGCAGCCATTGGTGGTGAGAAGGCAAACTCATTGAAGGAGGGGGGGGCGGCTGAGGGTGTCTTGCCAACGGCCCCCCAAAACCAGGAACCGGCACTGACACCTCCTCCCATCACTGCTTCATCTCTGATTTGCCCAAGAGGGCAATAATACAGCAGCACACCAGTCTACTCGGAAGGAGGCTTCTCTCTGCTCCCCAGTCTTCCTTCAACTTGCTTCCCTCTACTCCTAAAGCAGAGTGAAAGGAATATGGAAATCGTGCGACACGGTCTGAAGTGGGGCAAAACCCCACCCATCCCCAAACAGCCCAATGAACATGTTCAGTAGCCAGGGAATGTTGGACGCCAGTTGAAAAAGAGAAACAGAAAACTAGGGATTGGGGTGGGCAGGAAGAGTAGAATGCCCTTGGCAGGGGAGCAGGGAAAACTGGGTGTTTGTCCTGTCCATTTATTCTTTGAAGTCTGCTTTATTGGAGCTCTGGAAGTTAAACAATAACTGGCCAGTGTTCTCCTCTGTCCTTGACCTGCCTTTACTTGAGGAAGTGGCTTCTGCTTCCTGCTAGGTCTCCTGAACAAATCCAGATGAAACCTGGAGAGAGGAAGTTTTTTTGAGTGGGCTTACGCTGCCCCTTTCCCTGTTTCCACCCAGACTCCCTTTTCTCTCTGTCCTACAGGAAATGTGACTCTGGGTCCAGACACAGGATGTAACAGCCTTGATTCTGTCCAAGACTCCCAAGAGCATGAGATGTAAAAGGCTAGGAATTCGTCTGAGCCCCTTTGATGAAGTGCTGGACACAAGAGGGATGTACTTTGGGGGACACTAATGGGAGGAGGAAAGGGTATACTGACTCTTGGGTCCTGGAAGACTCTCTAGCTTAGAGGTCGGCAATCTAGTGCTCTCCAAATGCTTTGGACTACAATTCCTATCACTCCCAACCAGTGATCAGGAATTAATAGGAGTTGTAGTGCAGAACATCTGGAGAGCATGTGATTGCCTACTTCTGCATTGTTCAATATGCATTTTCAATTAATGTGCATAGGGAAGGGGGTGGCTGGCTCCACCCTCTGACCTACATGCCACAGTTTAACCCCTGAGTAGAACCCTCCTTCCTCTGTAGAGAGGAGTTTGCTCATATATTCTCTGTTCAAGGGGCATCTCCTTACTGTAACTTGTTTATTCTTAAATATTTGTTGGGTTGGGTTGCATATCATGTTCAATGAAAGTTGGTTTTACGAAATAAACTAAAAAAACAAACAACCACACTGGACTGTCCCTAGGGAGTTTTCCCTGCTTCTGGAAGCCATCTGATGAAAATGACAGATCCAGTGATAGTGCAGCAGAACGCTTGGCCAAAACTCTTGCATGGGGGTGCCCAAGCAAGGGAAATGGGGGTAACTGTCAAAGAAGACATTGTCTTCATCGGAAGCTTGGAGGCGTCCAGTAGTAAGGCACCTTGTTTGCTTTCAGAAGGTCCCAGCTTCGATCTCTGGCATCTCCAAGTAGAGCTGAGAATGTCTCTTGCCTGAAATCCTGGAGAGTTGCTGCCGGTCAGTGTTGACAGTACAAGGTGATGTTCCTAGCATTGGGAAATCGAAAGCTGGGCTAAACGGACTCTTTAGTTAGAATTTTTTCCCATTCCCTATGAAATCCTTCCTACCTTATGAAATCAGGCAAACTATCTTTGTTTAACCTGTGGGATTATCTTTAACAGCAATTTAACAGAAGAAACTAACAGATTTGGGGAGGACCTGCTCTGCTTATTTCCTGCTGTCAAGTTGTTCATTGGAATATAGCATCTATACATCTCTCTCTCTCTCTCTCTCTCCTCCCTTCCCCTCCCCTCTCTGTCTGTGACCCTTGTTCAGTGTCTGTATCATTTTTGGAGCTGTTTATGATCTCTTCAAGTAATTGCACTAAAAGAAGAAAAGAAAGTACAATAGTCTCATGGCAACTTAAAACCCTGGTAGGAAAAAAAACTGTGTGTATAGAATGATGGTTAGTTAAATGCAGCATTCCAAAACCTGGTGTCCTCCAGATGTGTTGGACTGCAATCCCCATCTTCCCCATGGGTTCATGCCCAATGTGGTGGGAGTTGTAGTCCAGTGCATCTGGAGGGCAGCAGGCTGGGGAAGGGGCTGCCTTAGAAACTTGTTGGAAATCCTTGTAATTTTAAAAAGGACAGGTCTGCCTGGTATGGTTGTGAGAAAAAAGGGGTTGTGTGCTGTAAAGGTTGCCTGAAGGTAAAAGTAGGGGAAAGGGCAGGATTGCACCATTAACTGATAAGAGATTTGTGCTCTTCTCTGCTATGTAAAAAACCGAGGAAATAGATTTACTCCAGGAATTTTCCTTCCAAAGTGAGTGATATGGATTTGCTGACTCCACTGAAATTATCAAGTGGATGTAATAGATGTTTATTTTTCACCCAATCTAGGAAAGCATTTCTGGTCAATTTCACAGTTAATATGTGAAATAATATTATTATGAGTAGCTCACTAAAAAAAAAACTTGTATCTATAACAAGCTTTGCTGTGTCGGTAACTAGCAACTCTGTAACTACTTCTCCAGGCTGTTTACAAACTCGCAAAAATCTGACAGGTTGCACACCAATTCCAAGATGGGAACTGCTCTAAAGCGAGGAAATAGGCTGCACTTATTATTTCCTAAAAGCAGCCATTTTTTCAAGTCAGAGGAGCCAATATGTGGTATGAATGCATATATAGATATATACATTTAAATCTAGCAAACACAAATAATGGATACGTGGGGACATTCGTATCACCAAACACGACAACTCACAGAGCCACATTCTAACACCTGAGATACAGGTTATAATTTTTGCACAACTCAGGAAAGGATATGGCGCTAGGTATATATGATTAGAGAAAGACATGGTATACTGAGGGCTGGATCAATTGTCGTGCGCTCTCTTCCTGCAGAAGATTGCAAGCAGTCAATTGCTGGGCACCTTTGCAAATTTCCGATATTCTTGGTCAGGGGTGGGCAGAATGTAGATCTCCAGATGTTTGGACTGCAACTCCCAGAAGACCTCTGCCAGCATGCCCAATGCTTAGGGGTGCTTGGAGATCTACTTTTTGCCCATCCCTGCTCTAGGGAACTTTATTGTATTTGCTTTTCATAGCACAGTATAAATAAAGCTGACTCAAGTTCCAGTTTTCTATGGGCTCCTTCATATCCCTAATTCACCTTTTTCGCTTCAAAATATACACATTTTCATATAAATGTTATCATGTGATCTACCTTATCATAATGCAAAGGTAGCCATGTTTGACTCTAAGAAAAATCCCCAAATTGGGGAAATATCTCTGTTAGGCCAACTCAAATGTTACAAAAGTTGCGCAAGCTTTTGGGATATTCAGATCTCTTTATCAGTCAAGATGTTGCAAAAAAAAAAAGCAGGTTGGAGGTGGGGAAGGAGGAAAAAGAAAGGATGAGCTGCGATTGGTCATGAGACCATGCAGACTTAATGACTTTAACATAAAGTCAGCCACATTTTTTTTACTCCTTCTCACTGCATCCTCTCCCTTCCCCACCCTTTGTAACTTCTTGCCTGCTGAAGAGATCTGGAGAGATCAAAAGCTTACACATTTTTGGTGACCTTTCGAGTTGGCACAGTTTTCCTTGCTGTGCATAATTGAGGTATGGAGCTTAACTGCTTCATGAAAGAAAGATGGAATAATTGAATTCAAGAAAGGAGTAAGCTAATTTGTCAGAGGCCAGAGTGTTGATTGTGACATAAAAGGATTATGAGGATAATGCATCCTGTTTCTTAAAGGGTTCCTTAAAGTATTCTGTTAGTGTCTGAATACAGGCATACAATTAGCCTGGCTCAGTCAAGTTTTTGTTTTTTTAGTTCTCTGTGCTTGTTCCTTTCAGTTTCTATGAATTCATTTTCTCCTGATGCTGTGGCAAGAAAATAAGGGCATTCCATTTCCTCTCTACTATTTTCTCCTGGAAAGAAAAAGTAATCTGATCTAAATGCTAGGATTTGGAGGAGGGGCAGGCAGAAAGTGAACTAGAGGCAAGATTTTTCAGAAGAAACTTTGGGTCTGTTACTATGGAAATACCCTGGAACAATCTGAACCAAAACAAAGTGAGAATAGGATGTGCACAGGGCAAATCTTACTGAAGCCACTCCCAGCTGTCAAAAAAGCTTTCCTCAGAGAGGCTGAGCTGGTATAATTGCCATGGCAATGCATTACAAGTAGAAAACAAATATTGTTGCTGTCTTTTCCCCCCTTTATCTGCATGTCCAAACTGAAATGTTTTTGGTTTGTTTTACACACATGCATCCTCTCTCTCTCTCTCTCTCTCTCTCTCACACACACACACACACACACACACACACACACACCATCCAACATCATCAAATCTGCCTCGCTCATGAAGATGGATTCATCTCATTCAGTCTGCTACCCAGTTACATTTGTTTTTACCTGAGTATTAATCAAGACTGCAATCCTAAGCACACTTTACTAGGTTGTAAGCACCACTGAAGACATGGGACTGATTTTAAAGTTAATGCACATAGGATTATTCTGCAAATCTGTACATCAACCTGGCACCCTCCAGATGTGCTGGACTACATCCTCCTCTTCAGCCTGTATGGCCATTATACAGGAGGAGGACGGACCACCTCCTCCTGTATAAGCCTGCCCATAATTTGAGATCTTCATCAGAGGTCCTTCTGCATGTTCCACCACAAAGAGAATTTAAGTTGGTGGGTAGGTGGAACAGAGCCTTTTCTGTAGCGGCCCCTCAATTGTGGAACTCCTTCCCAAGAGAGGTCAGACTGGCTCCATTCCTATTGAGTTTTAGACAGCAAAAACTGTATTGCTTCACCAGGTGTTCAACTTTTAAAATTGTGTTCAGTCTGTTTCTTAAGGAACGTTCTATTTGTCTGGTTTTTTGGATTTGGTTTTTTGTTGCAATTTTATTGTGCATCGCTTTGAGGTCCCTGGTGGGGAGAAAAGCGATACAGAAATACTTTTAATAAATTAATTAATATTTCCCGGTGTAAACACAGATTTTGGGGGAGACTATCTCCCTCCCTGTCCATAAATCCCCCTTCCTCAATTTCTTCCTGGTGCTTCCTCACTTTCTTTCTTCAAATCCCTCCTCAATGCCAACCCTTCAATCATCGTTCACAGTAAGCAGATTTCAAGTACTTCACCCGAAAGTCTGGGAAGCGCTATATACAGTGATGGCACTGTATGAATGAGTAAATAATACATTTTTTCTCCAGATACACATCTTGCTCTTATCAACATCATCTATTCTCTTCATAGAAGTTCGGTTTGGGAGGATGTTGCTCTTTTGAACCAGGAAATTGCCAGCTTCAGTTAGCTAAAACTTTAATCCCTTTTATGCAACACAGTGAATAAAGGCATGGCATATCAACACCTGCTCCTCCCCGCTCAAACGATCCTATGTGAATGAAGCATTGGACTGTGTCTGAAACAACTTGTGCCACTGTTCTCCAGGAAGCCAGAGAGATGTTCCTGCTGAAATCAGAAGTGGGGTAGTGTAGGGTGACTCAATGGCATTTTTACTAGTGCCAAGGTTATTTTCTCTGTTGTTTTCTTCAGTGCTTTGCCCTTGGCATTCATTACCCTTTTGTTTCTGGTATGGAGCATGAGTTCTGAACAGCATGGTAGAATTATTTGCTATCCATGGCTTGGGGGATAAAAGTAGCCAGTTTTTCTAGGTAAGTTCTCAGGTCCTCATGTTGATACTAAGCAGAACAGCTAGGAATTTACTCCTCCCCTGCTTTTCCCTATGAGATAGCAAAGACAGCCCAGAGCAAAGGGGTTCAAGAGAATTTGTATAAGTGGTAGAAGTGCATTCCTTAGTGGAGTTTGAGCCTCATGTAAAGAGACAAAAAAAACCTGACTTTTATCCAATCAGCAGTTGCTTATTCTATGATATATGTGCATACTTGCTCAAATCAGTAAGCTAGTCTGTGAGAAGCACTGACCAGTAATATTCATGTTTTGTTAGCATGTGATGATGCTAGCCAATGAAATAGCTCAAAAATAACAAGTACTGCCTTCCTTTGTTCAAGAAGAGAATCCAGAGAGACAGTTGGTGCATTCTATGGCTGCAGACATGAGAATGACTTGATTAAACTTTTTCCTCCCACCCTGTGTGTTTGATTGGGCAAGAGCACACCGGGCCGAACTTTAATTACTCTCTTCTTGGGAGTCAACAATTCTGGCGACCGTTTTCGGCAGGACAATGCTGCTAAGAGCTTTGCCCGGTCCACCTCGTAGCTTTGCCTGTGTCGGGAGAAACAGAAACCAGCGCGCAACCGGCACCTTGAACCGGTGGTTGTCTTTTCTCCCGATTCAGAGGCGAGGCTGCTTGAGGGGTACAACGGCGCAACGCTAAGAGGAATCAGCTTAATCAACAAGAGAGAGACGAGAGATGTTTCCTGTAGGCGGGTGAGTGTCTCATTTACCCCGGGGTAAAATAAGCAACTGTAAAAGATTTCACTGTATTGATGCTATAGGGAAAAAGTGGGTGTTTGAGTCTCCCCTTTTTTGCCTTTAACCGGGCTGTGGAAAAACCCGGAGCAGAGCAGGAAACCGCGGAGACGCTGGAGGCGGGTGAGGGCCGACCGGTTCGAGCCCGTGGTTGCCCCCCATTGGTAGAGGGAAAGAGAAAGTTTCCAGCCGAGCGGCGGTTGCGATTTGGAAAGAGTAAGAAAAATGAGAACTACCCAGTCAAGGAGCCCCCCTCTCGTCTCCTCTTAGTTTGGGAAACAAAAAAATTAGAAAGAAACCCAAAAGGAAAAAAAAGGAAAAGCATGCACGTGCAAGAGGTTTCTTTTGTGTCAAGTCAATTTTGTTTCCAGTTTGAGTCATTTTGTTTTTGATTCTTGGCCATTTTCCCTTGTTTTGCCTTCTCTATGTTTTTGTTTTGAGAACTCCAGAATGTGGCAAAACTCTTGGTACCTATCAAATTTTTGAGAGACTGAAGTTTTTACACCAAGCTTGTTGAAAATGTAAGCAACCTCTTGTGCTTAAACAATGTGTGAGGCAAAGTGAGCACGAAAACATTTTAGAGCGTGTCTTTTGCTCAGCTTGTTAAAAAAATCAATGGCAGCTTTCTGCCAGGGCCAGGCAGAGAAGCTAGAACATTGATTTGCGAGTCTGACGCGTCTGAAATGAATTCATAGCCTAAAGGCCTTTGGGAGTGATTGCGTAATGTCTAAAGTCTATTGTTAAGAAAAAAAAGTTTTTCAGTGTTGTGTTTAAAATCAGATCCACTTGGTGTCTTGTAAAAGTGTAGTAGTTTTGTTAAGAGCATAAGAATGTGCGAAAAATGTTCTCTTAATCCTGTTCCAGATCAATGTGTTAATATCAGTGCACTCTCTGAGCATGTGCAGAGTATAGTTTGCCAAATGCAATTTAAAAGTGTGGGTTTGCAGAGCCATGCTGAGAGTCAGTCTTAGATGTTAATAGCAGAAGATCTTACTCTGTTCTGTTCAGGAAAATAATTAGCTGAAGAAAGTTGTAAAGAGCTGACTGCGAAAAGAAAGTAGCATGAAAGAGTTTAAAAAACAAAAAAAAAACTTCTAAAAGGCTGAGAGCGTTCTGGAAGTGTGTGTGTGAAAGAAAGAGGAGCCCCTAGCACAGGCAGAGAAGAACAAAGAGAGAGAGAGAGAGAAAGATGTTTTGTCTAAGAAAGTTTAAAGAATGTGAAAAAGAGAAAAGTTGAATGCAAAGGCGTATAGTTTTTTAGCAAGTGAAACTAGAATTAGTTAAGAGATCAAGAAAAAAATAAGAAAGCAGTTGCTGAGTAAAAAGCTGAACAAGCGGGTTTAAGCTTTTCAGCCAGTACTCAGAAGCAAAAAGTAGTTTGTTTGTTTGTTTTTATTGTTGTGTACAAGTAGAAATGCCCTATTTAAGAAAAAGAGAGCCAGTGTGACATAGTGGCTAAAGTCTTAGATAGAGGGTCGAGAAGTTTGAGTTCAAATCCTCACAGAAGTTTTAGAAACCCGCTGGGTGGCTCTGGGCCAGTTGCAGACTTTGGGCCCAGTCTACCTCACAGGGTTGTTAGTGGAAAAAAAAATAAGTTAAAGCAGAGAATTTAAAGTGTACATCAAAGCTTCTAGTCCCACAATAAATTCTTGAGAGCACCCCAAGCTAAAAGGCCCACGACGAGTGTGTGAAAGTTAAAAAAAAAAAAAAAAGAAACTAAAGAAGCAACCCCGGGTTAAAATCAGAGTGTGTGTATGAGAAAGCCTGAAAGAAAAAAGAGAATTTTTTAAAAAGTTTTCTGATGTATGAAGTTTAGTTGAGTCCAGGCACTCCAGAAAATTTGTTAGATGTGAACTTGTTGTGCAAAATTAAATAAACATTAAAATGACCTGAGCAGAGAAGTACAGTAAAAAGAAAATGTAAAGTGTTGTAAAAGAAATATGAAAAAAAGCATAAATGCTGTAAATGAATGTGTGAACCATCAGAAAAGAAAAATGTGAATCATGTCAAAGCGTAATATGAAAAGAGCAAGTTAGTGTCATTTAAAAAAAAATTAAGAGTTTTAATATACACTAGTGACCTAAAAACAGGCTCAATGCAGTGAGGTCCGCTACGAGACTTTTTAAGACTATCACCATGTGAAATGCTTGTGGACAAATCTAAAATGATTTATGCTTTGTCACCACCTCCCAGAGATTTTAAGAAAATCAGTTGAATAAGCAACAGAAAACTAACTTGTATGTAGAATAATTCCTTCACAGGTTCCTGCTCTGCCAGTTTCAAGCTTGGAGGGCTTGAATGTTGCAGCGCAAATAAGACAGAGAGCTAAATCATTGCTTCGCTGAGCAATCAAGCCTGAATAGATCTGCACAGAACAGTTCAAGTTATTGCAGTACAACAGAAGATACAGAGATCCATCCAGAGAGAAAAAGAAGAGGTGAGAGCCACTAAGGGGGGCCATCCGCCCCCGAGAACCAGACGACATCTTGATGTAGACAGCTGTCTCCCAAGAAATCCGGACCAGATGCTGTTTTGTCCTTGTTCCTGGCCCTACAGGTTTAATAAGATGCCCACACGTAAAGAAGAAAAATTCCAGTGATCCCTTCAGTGCGAGTAAAAGAGGCCTCGCCCAGTGCCTTCAACCAGTCTCGTTGCCTTAAGAATCAGATAGAAGAGCAGCCAAGGCCCCAATCTCGTGTGAGATATCGTCATGAGCATGAAGAAAATAGTGCTAGAGTCCTCGCTACCCCCTTTCAGAGGGGCCCCAGACTTGTTGCCTCCAGTTTCTCACTATGGCGAGCGCTGCTTCACTAGTTAAATATTACACTAGTTTAGTTCTGCCATAGCAGTTCAGTGTCAGCGTTTCATTTTTGCACGCCACACCAGAGAGAATCCATCTGCCCCAAGTTCAGATGTGAGTTCTCATGAGCATGTGCAAAGTGCTACCCCTTGCACGAAAGCTCAGCATATCCTTGCTGCCTCAGCACAACACCAGTGCCAGAGAGACTTATATGCCCTACACCATTCTTTGATGAGATACTGTCCGAACTTTCTAATTCTTTGGGATTGTTCAACTACAAGTAACCGAT
This sequence comes from Anniella stebbinsi, assembly GCA_029215795.1. Lineage (NCBI taxonomy): Eukaryota > Metazoa > Chordata > Lepidosauria > Squamata > Anniellidae > Anniella > Anniella stebbinsi. The sequence continues at coordinate 3,503,385 of JARDYH010000007.1, read as the reverse complement.
GCCCAGCCAAGGAGTCTCGATTTTCCAGCCCACCTGCTGAAATCAAGAGACTTGAGTCTGAGCCAAAGGCATCTGAAGAAACAGTATCTAAAATCCAAGAGAAAAAGCTTGTTGAAACGTTCCCAAAGTGGCAGAAGACAACGTTTAAAGAGATGCCAGCTGTAATAAGTCCACTTCACCCATAGTCGTGTTAAAGAGAAGACCAGCTTTGCCTTGAGGCACTGCCCTTTTAGCCAGAGCAGCAGTGGTCTGACCAAGCTACCAGAAACTTCCCTAAAGAACTAAAAGCAAAGACAATGTCTTAGTCTAAGCACCTGAAAAATTGGCTGAGACACACTTTGCAATGCTTCGCGCAAGTATGTGGCCAGAGCATTAAGTGCAAAGATTGTTAAGAGTGCCACGAGAGAACTCTGTACATGACTCTGTGCTTTGTGACACTCTGCCTTTAGTTCGCCTCCAGCTGACCAAGCTGTCACATTGTGCCAAAGTATCTCAGAAAGATTGCTCAGTCGGTGAACTGATGCTTACCTCAGACCTCAAAGACTAAAAAAAAAAGCTGATGCAATCTGAGACAAAACTCTGCATGTCACTATGTGAGAACATCAGTGTTAGTAAAAATCCTAGTGAGAGTGACTTTGACTTTGTCAAAAAAAAAAAAAATAGTTAAAGAAAATGGATTCCTCCATTCAAGTCAAAATGCTGTGTTTACATATCTGACAATTCAAAGCAAATGTTTCTTTTTGTCATAACTTTTGTGTGTTTTTCCTTGTAAGCAACTGTAAGAGTCACGCCAGACTCTGACCTACAGAAACAACGCGGGACAGTTCAGTTTATAGGAAGATTAAGGTTTCTTTTCAAAAAGAAAAAAAGCAATGTAAAAAGTGATCATTCTCCTATGTCTAACAAAAAATTGTAATCTGAGAAACTAGTGATAAGAAGTTTGAAGTAAATGATAATGTGTAGGTACACATAGCTAAGCATATAGTGAACACAACACACTTTTGTTTGAAGGAGAAGAGAGCTCAGCTTAAAATGTCCTTACCTCATGTATGGTAAGAGTTTCCACGCCTGGAAAACATTCTAAGCTATTTTTCCAGTATAAGACCAACCCCAACAAGCCTGCCACATTTAGAAATTTTGCACATTAGAAACCAGGGGTGGCCTAGCTCAGAAGAGAAATGTTTTACATTTAAAGTTTGAAAGTGATGTCACTTAGTAATACAAAGTGTGTACAATTTGTAGGCTGTGTCAAAATTGTACAAGAATCACTAAAGAAGAGAAAAAGATCCGCCCCTGCTGTGTTTTGAAGTTACTGATCACCCATCTTGCCATGCTTACAAAGTCTTACCTCCAGGATAGATTTTACTTTGTGAGAAGCGAGCCTATTCATACATTCCTGTTAATGCCACTAAGAGACCTTGTACAATAAGTAAGCTAACAGTGTAGTTGCCCAAGAAACCCCAGTCTAGTCCCCAGATGGTGACCCCGTCTCTTTGCCAAAAGCGAAAGTTGTTTTAGATAAGACATGCAATAGTAACGTAGATTTGTTGAAGAAAGCTAAAATTGTGTCCTTTGCTGTGCCATTAGTGAGTGTTCCAAATTTGGTAGTGGCAAACAGCTACCTTGCTAAATCAAGCAACCTTAGTTGTCTTTTGTTGTAGCATAACCATAAGAGTGAAATTTTTTTAAAATGTGCTGTTTCAACTTGTCTGACAAGTCAGAATTGAGAGAAACAAAACTGAGAAAAATTGCATAGTATTGTTGCCAACATGACACAAGACCAAAGACTAGATTTCCTAATTTGTCATAGTTAAAACAAGTATTTCTATTTTTCATAATTTTATGTATATGTATGTATGTCTTTTATAGTTTGTTATAGAATATAATGTGTGCCTTTGTGTTGTAGTGTTTTTAAAGATGTTGCCAGCTTCACCTAATCATGTAATGTTTGTAAAGCCAGTCGCCCAAGATCCAAGTTGAGCAGAGGCAAAGAAATTCCTTGAGATGCGTAGTGTGATCGAGAGATATAAGTCTGTTTAATGACCAGACATATCTTCGAAAGGGGGGATTTGATACTAAGCAGAACAGCTAGGAATTTACTCCTCCCCTGCTTTTCCCTATGAGATAGCAAAGACAGCCCAGAGCAAAGGGGGTCAAGAGAATTTGTATAAGTGGTAGAAGTGCATTCCTTAGTGGAGTTTGAGCCTCATGTAAAGAGACAAAAAAAACTGACTTTTATCCAATCAGCAGTTGCTTATTCTATGATATATGTGCATACTTGCTCAAATCAGTAAGCTAGTCTGTGAGAAGCACTGACCAGTAATATTCATGTTTTGTTAACATGTGATGATGCTAGCCAATGAAATAGCTCAAAAATAACAAGTACTGCCTTCCTTTGTTCAAGAAGAGAATCCAGAGAGACAGTTGGTGCATTCTATGGCTGCAGACATGAGAATGACTTGATTAAACTTTTTCCTCCCACCCTGTGTGTTTGATTGGGCAAGAGCGCACCGGGCCGAACTTTAATTACTCTCTTCTTGGGAGTCAACAATGTCTGTGTTGCAGCATCCAAATGGAAGGCAGACTGTTGTCTGGGCATGTGCAAGGAGAGATGGCAACGGCATGCGCGCGCGTGTGTTGTTTGCTATTGTGTCTGGCAGGTTAGAAAGAGGAGCTAATAACCGCTATCCCTGGTTTCCAGAATGCTGCTTTCTGAAGGATGGCTCAGCTAATGTTTGTATTAGTATTGGGTGTCCTTCTCCTGTAAGGACTGCGACAGACGTCAGGGAATCATGACAGTGTTTTGTGGGGTTTGTGTTCTTGCAAAGTTTGGGTCTCTTTTGTTACATCCTACTGACCTATAAATGACTTAAGGAAATAACTATCAATGGTGCAGCTATGTAATTTTAGACTTCCGACTTTAGGTACAATCCTATGCATGTTTAGACAGAAAAAAGTCCTACAACTCTCAGCATTCCCCAGCCAGTAGAGTTGGAGGAATTTTCTGTCTAAACATGCATAGGATTGCACTCTTAATGGTCTTAGCGTTCAGGAGGAAGTCGGGTCTTAGCGTTCAGGAGGAAGTCGTGTAAACCTAAGTACATACACACACTAGAGAAAATAAGTCTTATTGAATTCAGTAGGACTCCTTAAAGTAAACGAGCTTAGGATCCTGTTTTCATTCTTTCTCATCCTTAGTTTCTCTTCAATAAAATGGCAACAAGAAAATACCAAACCCCTCCAGGGGTTGGAAAGAGAGAGCAAGATAAAAAGACAGTGATGTGTGTATGGCTAAAGGAAATGAGAGGGGACCATTCCAATAACCCTGCTGAAAGACCTACTTTTTTCCTCTTCCCTCCCCATTCCTTTTTCCTTGTGTGTTGTGCCTTTTTAGATTATAAACCTGCTGTGGAAGGCACTGTGTTGTTTTACTGATTATTTGCAAGGCATTCTGGAAGCTTTTTTGGCTGAGGAGTGGGATAAAATTACTTCGAATAAAATAAATGAAATAGAATTCTAGGTATATTTATTTTGGAGGAAGCCCAATTGAATTTAGTGGGATATACTTCTAACTAAACATGCATAGGATCAGGATGCAAAAATGATGCATGTATTTTAATTAATTGTTATCTTCACCAGCATAATCTGTGTTCTAATTTTTTAATTATTAAAAACAATGTAGCATAATAAACAGAACTCCCTAGCTGAAATAGTAGGGCATGGAAGCTGTTGGCATCCGTTTCAGAAAACTTTTGAAAAGTCCAGATATGGAAAAAAAACTGTCAGGGAAATACAAGTGAGTCACACAAACTCTTATGTACTAGGATGAGAATAAATGAAGAGAAATTTCCTGTGGATTTGCTTTGACGTTATGAATAGCTGGAGGTAATTTTGGTTCAGGGGAGGGAGGCTGAGAAAGGGTAAGGAAAATGGATAATGATCATGAAATTATGAAATGTTGTACCTTTCATTATGTTTATTAACTTCTGATCTGTATATTGTACTTTAAATGTGTGGAAGGGAAGGGGGCACTTCATAAATCTCGATCTAGTTTTCTCTTCAAAAGCAGCCTTCCTCAGATTAATCTTTTCCAAGAAATATCCCAAAATCCACAGTTGGCAAAATACCAATAAGACAAACCAAAATGTCACAAAATAGTGAGCAAGCTTTCGAGTCCTCTAGCGCTCTTAATCAGGCTGGATGTTAAGTGGCGGTGGCTATGGTCCTGTGTGATCGTGGCACAACCTACTGTGAGGGTGTTTGTTTTGTCCCAGTAATATTAGGTGCAATCTGAAAGACTGCATAGCACCCACTAGGACCTAATCCATTTTAATATCTAGTCTGATTAAGAGCTCTAGAGAACCTGAAAGCTTGCTCACTTAGTTGGGCAATAAAGGTACTGCCTGACTGTGTGGTTTGGGATTTTTCTTATGGAAACCTTACAGATGACCATACTTAGTTTGGTATCCGTTTTCATGGAAAACAATCCGCTTCCACTGCAATTTGTTCCACTTGATCAGTCGACTTTGTTCTAAAAGGGATTGAGTGCAGCTTTATCCTGTTGCTTCTGAAACATAAACTTGTCAATTTGAACTTTTTATCTCTTGTGACAAGGCCTCGAAACACTCAAAAGTATGCTGGGCTGGCTGCAAATGCCATTTCCTTAAGTGAACAGTGCATCTGCAAATATTACGCAAATTTAGATGAATCATTCTTGATATGCCAAAAGAGTAGCAAGAGGTTTTGTTTGTTGTTTGATGGAAAGGTTTTTTCATCTTGGAGAAGAGCCTACAATAATGTCTCTGGACCTGGAACATCATCTGACGTCACTGGCTTGTTGAAATGCCAGGCAGGCGGTGGCAAAGAATTTTTATTTTGAGACCTTTCCCTTGTAGATTTTTTGAAGGGATGCAGAACCATTAAGCTGTCCAGTTTCAACATTTTTTCCAATACTCTGGTTAAATAACACAGGCTGCTCGTGAATTTTAGAGTTTAAGGACGAACGTTTGAACAAGACTTGGCATTACTCAAGTATCAATGGAGCATAAATACTTGTAGAGAAAGCCCAAGTAAAGCACTCCGTTTGCAGAACTGAGTCGACACGGTCTAGTTCATAGACTGGGTGTAGGCAGAAGGTACTGTATATAAACCTGAAACGCCCAATAGCGGTTCATGCGTATGATGAAGTGGACTATAGCCCAGGAATGCTTATGCCGAAATAAATGTATTAGTCATTAAAATGCCCCAGGACTCTTTGTTGTTGTTTTTGCTGCAACAGACTAACACGTCTACGACTGGAGAACGTTGGCTGAGAATCTTCCTTTTCCACCTCTATTTTCCTTCTTTCTGTTGTCTCCTGAAATTCTTCTTCTATTTCAGTCACAGTATACAACTCCAGTCGGTTCTTGCTGATGTGAAAGAAAAACACTGTCTTTCCTAAAATATTCATAAATATCATTTCCTCTAATAATGTCTCATGATGACTCCCTTTCACATAAATGCTCATGATGCTGTTTTTAATAAGAACGATAAGAGATATAGATACTTACATGAAGCATACCTGTTTTTATGAGTACAGGTGACCAAACTACAGGGTCTTGCTGGTATCAGAAACTGCCTCCAGACAGTTTTCCGCTGCTTGCTCAAATGTCTCAGATTCATTATCTTTATGTTGGTCAAAAATACAATTTTTGGATTGACACCACGCCTTGGTGGGTCTTCGGCCAAAGAAACAATTGCTCTTGCAACTCAATGCTCTAATAATATGTCCCAAACAATCGTACTTAAAATAACCCAGGGATCTCCGGTCTGGTTTATGAACTATTCCGATAGAGGCGTACCCCTTCAAAAAAAAAAAAGAGAGGGAAAAAAAGCTAAACAAATAGTTAAATTTCAACCCCTCGCTCGATAGGATTCTTCTTTGGGTCTAAGTGGTTGTGGAAGGGTAGGATTAGCTGGCTAGTACCTATAGCTGGTTTGTCATGCACAGATGGCCCAGAGAAATTATCTGCCTCATAGAGAGGTCAGTCATTGTCTTCCTTAATATCACCCTGGTTTTGTAGTTCTACGTGGTGTTTTGCATAGCTAACTTTTCTTCTACAGCTTTAAAAACAAATACTTCTGATGTTTGTTTGGTGTCTTTCCTAAGCAGTTTATAGATGGCAAACAGGCAGATGAAGGCCAACATGGCTGTAAAGGGAGCTAATGGTATGTGGAAATATCTTGGTAGGGAGAGCTGTTGTAATGTTGTTGGTGGGAGAAGATGGAGGCAGTGCCTGCTCCTAGAGAAACTTCATGTTGCTGGAATTGCATTTCTGCCATTAGCTGGAAGCAGAACCAAAGCAGGGAATCCATGCCTCTCCTGGAGACCCCAGTTATGCCCATGGAAAACTTCATGGGTGTAACTTTACTGCTACTGGTGTTTCTGCCAGTGGCAGGCCCTGAAAAGCTGTGTCCCACAGACAGAGCAGGGCCAAAATGGAGGTGGCCTCGGATCTGTTGGATTCAAAGCTCCGTCATTCATTGGACAGGCCCTGGGACTGGCCCCGTTTCTATGCTAGACTGGAACTGGAGTAACAAATTCCTCATCGTTTAATCAATTGGGAGAAATAAACTCGGGATAAAAAAAGGTAACTTTGCTCACCCACCCCTCCTTCTCTGGCCGACACGAGCCAGCAAGGCTTTAGAAGCAGTAGTGACATCCCCACTGTCCATTTAGGATTGCATCCCCCATTTAAGATGGCTAAACTCATGCCAACTCAGAATTCAACAACTCATGGGTTAAATAAACCATGGGTTGGCATTATATGTGAACCAGGCTGCAATGCTTTGGCCTGATTCACACGTAATGGCAGCCCATGAGTCAACAAACCATGGTTATTGAAACCATGGTTTCTTATGTGTGAATCAGGTCAATAAGAAGTTTAAACAACCCTTGCAGGTTGTTATCTGAAGTTCTTTACCCCTTGCCTAACCCACAATGTCTGGGTTCGCGTGACACAACAAGTTACGGTATCTGCCTGCTGCAGCTTGAATATTCAAAATGGCAGCTGGTAAGTACAACCCACTCTGGCTTAAATAAGGCTGTGGTGATGCCCGTTGTGAGCATCTATAGTTTCTATAACTCTTCATGTGGGACAACCTTTGTTCTGCTGCTGGAAGCTTTGCAAAACTGTGTGCACAGAGTTAATTTTTTACTTTAAATTGTACATTAAGTCTCTACAATTTGCCTCAAACAAACAAATCAACAGCAACCCTAAACCGATAACGAGTTTCTGGACTGTGTGTGTCAAGCAAAACATTGATTTACCCATCAACAACAAGGAAACCCATGGTCCTGTTATGGAAAGGAGTCCCTCAAAAGTTCAAGGAACTTATTATGGCATAAGCCAGCCTTGCCCAATGGCCATGTTGGTAGGGGATGATTCATTCCTTCATTTTTATATATATTTCCATACTGCTCAATAGCCACAACTCTCTGGGTTGTTTACAAAAAAAGATTGAGGACACTTGTATTACAGCAACATGGATTTTGAAAATGTCCATAAGGTCAACACAGCTTCCTGGGGTCTTGCTGGGCTTGGGCTGTATCCCAGAGCCCTGGATTTATTCCCCAGCCTTGAGGGTCCATTAGTGCCAAAGGAAGGTATTTTTCTTAGCTTGGTTGCCATACAGGGGATGATTTTCAAGGGGCGGGGGAGAGGTTGCATCTAGGGACTGCATGGCAAGTAAACTCCCTGCATGGAAATTAAGCAGAGGCAATTATTTTATTACATAAAAGATTTAATGGTTTTATATTTTTAATAGATCATTTTATTTTTTAAATTATTAACATTTGTACTCCTCCTCATTTGCTAAAAAGCTATCAAGCCAATATTAAATAAAATAATAATATTAAAAAACTTCAAGAACATGATGGCCAAAGATCTGAGCAACGTTTGGAAATGGGAGGAAGTCAAGGGAAACTTCAGACGGTTCCAGTCTGTAGGAAATGTTGCTTTTTCATTTGGGAACATATAGGGCTAAGCAAAAATATATAATCTAGTAGGCATATATAAAACCTAAGCACATATATGTAATCCAATAATTAATCAGCTAAAGCAATTTTAATTTAGGAGGTTGCCAAATGCACAGTATTAAGCAAAAAGCAGAAGCACATTATCTAAAAGTAGACCTAGGCAATAGAGCAAAATAACGAGGTGTCTGTGACCTTTGAAGCGTAAAGGCACGGGACATGGGTTCACTGGTGGTTTTTGTCATAAGACTATATTTAGTAGATGGAACTTAGCTAATGCAAGTGAAGTGCAGGTGGATTGTGGTCGGAAGGGGAAACAGAAGGAGACTAGGAACAACAGGTCAAGCTTCGCTAAGATTGTTTGCAGGAAACATGTGTGGGTGGGGAAAATATAGAAGAAAGGGGAGGATGCGGGGATTTGAATATTATAATTAGGCGTACGGGATAGGATGCAACCTGTTAGAGGCCGGCCGGATGACAGGGAATATATGTTGTGTGATTTATGACTTTCGGTGTGTGCCAAGCTTGCATAGCCACACCCCTTTTGCAAAAGGCTGTTTTTGCAATAAAGAAATTTGTCTTTAACTGTCCAGACTGTGTTGTCCTTTTCTAAAACAGAATGGGCATTTCTAACAAGTCCAGCCTCCCCTTTGCCGTCTCCTAGCGGCCTCTCCCTGCTCAAATGCCTACAAAAGTTTTAAAGCTTCGCCTACGGCCTCTTAGAACTTCACTTCCCAGCGTGCACTGCCGCTCGGCCTGTCGCTCTTCCCCGCTCCCCTCCACCCGCGCACTACAACTCCCAGCATGCCAGAGGAGGTGCGGCCGCGCGGCCTTCTGGGACGCGTAGTCCGCCCGCTCGTCTCCTGCCGCGCTGCCGTTGGGTTGGCTGCTGAGGAGCCGAGCATCTTGCTCCCCCCCACCTTCCCCCCGGCGCAGCGCGCCTGCGCGGCGTCTCGGGGCCGGCAAAGCAGGCTCGCGGCGGGGCTTGGCGGCGCGCCTGCGCACTGGCGACTCCGGAGGATCTCTCGCGAGGAAGGACGCCATTATCGCAGCCGCCCGACCAAACACCACGAGAATTCGGCAAGGGAAACGGTAACCTCGCTCGTCCCGCGGCCGGCTCAGGCGGCAGCTGCTCGGCTGGGGCTCCGGGCGGGCCCTGGCGCGGCTCCCTCACGACGACGGAAAGCCCGCTCGCTTTCCCTCACAGCGCCTCGGCCGTGAAAGGGGGGGAGGGGCGGGGGGAGGGGCGGGGGGAGAGAGAGAGAGGCGAGCGAGGGGCGGGGCTTCGCACTCGTGCCCCCTCCCCCCGCGAACCCCTTCGCCCTTCCTCCTCCTCCTCCTCTTCATCCCCCCCCCCCATCTCCAGGAGTGTTTATTGCTCCTTGAGCCCCAAGGCTTCCTGGTCTGCATACATTTGCATACTTTAACTCGCCCTCCCCCAACCTGGCGCCCTCCTCCAGATGTTTTGGACTACAGCTCCCATCAGCCACAGGCGCCATTGAGACGATGGGGGCTGTAGGCCCAAACATCTGGAGGAGGGCGCCGGGTTGGGGAAGGAAGGTGGTGCTCCCTTGGTCTACAGCCCCCATCATCCCCAGACAGTGGGGCTGATGGTGAAGGGTGCTTGGAGTCGCAGTCTAAAACAGTGGTGGGGAGGGCAGGGTGCCGAAGGCTGCAGCTCCTCTAATGCTAGAAGAGGGTACGTACGTGTCCGTCTGTCCGTCCACGCATCAGTGGCAAAGCTGCAAGAGGGTGAAATTGAAACATCTTAAACGTGGCTTACAAGCTAAGGGGACCCTTGGGGTGTTGTAGCTTGGGGTTATGGTGTTTTTAAAATTTAAATGAATTAAAAAATGTGTGTGATTAAAGGCTGTAGCACTAGGGGCAGACTCTCATAACCGTCACATACATAGCTTTGCAGTCCATGCAGTTTGAAGCCATGGGGGATTGGTAAGGGAAGTGGGGGGGGGCGGTGCCCCATGCCCCATTGCACAGTGGGAGGAGACAGGCCTATATCTCTATTCCTAAACAGTCCATTGGTCTCGGTTGGGACATCACACTCAGCAACCTAGAAAGGACCTGATTGTAGGTGGTTGAGTACGAGTGGAAATGGCCTGCGCATCATGCGCATTTACTCTTTCTGGCTTGTGCACAACAGCCTGTCAGTTTAAACAATAGGTGATTGTTACACGAGAACCGGATCTTAGTCATTCTTAACTTCCAGTTTCATCCTTCACTGCAAAATGCTTGCCTTGAGGATTGTGGAGCCCGCAACGAGTAAAAAGTTGCACACCTTTTAATTTGATGAGTCAAACACTTCTGTGAGTGTCGCCAGAAGACTGATTGAATATTTAAAACAGCTTTCCTCAGCTTCGTGCCCTCCAGATGTTTTGAAATATAACTCTCATCATCCCCAACCAGCAATGGCAATGATGGCTGGTGATGATGGGGTTTGTAGTCCAACACATCTGGAGGGCACCAGGTTGGGGAAGACTGATTTTCAACTTCAGTAATGCATGCATGTTGGAATTACCAGTACATGTAACTGGATGCCTTTTATTTTGATTGTGACATGATGCAGAGAAAAATCTCATGTAAAAGCTATAAAGCATATTTAATACATTATCGTCATTTTTTTATTTGTGGACAGACCAAAAGAATTTACATAAATGTACACTTTTATGTTATGCATGGTCTTCTGAATAAAATAACTTTAGGATGAGCAACAAGATAGTACCTGTTCTCGTTACTGCTTATTGTTTGGCATAGGTTAAGCAAACTTTGTGTGTTGCAGGACATCTTCCATGATTTTTATTTGCAAGGAGATACTAGGAATGCTTGATAAGATGAATTCCACTTCTCTATTCTTATGGCTGTATGATAAAATCTTGTTTGTTCATAGCATACAGTGCTCTCAATGTATGTTGAACAGGGTTACATTAACAAAAAGGCGTTTACATCTTAGACAGCCAGAGCAAAGGAAGGGTGGAGGTGGCTGTTCCAATCATAAGTAGCCATCGCCCTCAAGGCACTTCCAGGGATTACAATGTGGGTTAAGAAATGAATTGATCATGGGATGCTTTGGAGATTACCAGATTCCTGAGTGTTCTGTCTATTTTTCTAAAGTCCCAGCAGTAAGACTCAAGAATTCTGCCCGCTAATTAAATACAATCATGTGTTTTCCCACAAATTAAATGCTTCCACAGAGAGAAGTCATTTGCGTGTAAAAGTTAAAATGCTTAGCCCCTAACACACACTCATCGGCTAGTTTCTCTAGATAGGGAGCATAGAAAATGAGTGAATGGCTTCAGTTTAGCTGGCAGTAAACACACTTTGAAACCAAGGCTTACAGTTACCATCAGGACCTGCAACTGAGGGACAGTGGTTCAGTGGAAGAGCACCTGCTTTTCATGCGGAAGGTCCCAGGTTCTATCCCCAACATCTCTAGGTGGGCTGGAAATTTCCTGCCTGAAACCCTGGCGAGCTGTTGCCACTAATGTCGAAAATACTGGGCTAGATGAACTGAGTATAAGGCAGCTTCATAGGTTCCTATGAGGAGGTGGGGGGGGGGGGGCAGAGTTCTGTTCCTTTTAATAGAGAGGATATAGTTCAACGGTAGAGCACATGCCCTGCAAATGAAAGGTCCCCAGTTCAGTCCTTGGTATCCCCAGTTAAAAGGATCAGGTAATGGGGAAAGAACTCTGCCTGAGAGCTATTGCCAGTCAGAGGAGACATCACTGGGCTAGATGAACAAATAATTTGGTCCGGTGTAAGGCAGCTGTCTATGTACCCCTCACCGTGAAAGGTGACTGAGCCTGCTCTTCCTCTTTTTGGTAGAACCCATCCCTCCTTTTCCCTCTTGTGGATCAAGATACCTCCTTCATGGTTCTCACCAATATCCTTTAATCTTTACCGTCGTAAGCAGAAAAAGTAAAACGAAGGAGTTTGCTTTGGATTAGCCGCAAAATAGCTCACCTAGATCTTTCATTTTGCTTGTGCTGTGCATTCTGTGAGGACATCTGGTTCTTCACCAGGTGGCGCTCTTCCCTTGGAAATTCCAACTGGCTCATAAGTTATCTTGATAATGCAATACAAATGTTGATGTTCCAACTATTTGATGACTACCGTGATTGCTTACAAGTAGCTATTGCGTTGTGTTTTGGGTGGGAAGTGTTGGAAATCTGAAGGATATTTAAAGTGCAACCTTCGTTAAAATAAATATTTAAACTCAGAACTGTTCTGCCGTGTAATTTGTTTTGATGATGTCAATCAAACCAGTTTGGCGAAGTTACACTATAATCTGTGTTCGGATTCCCAGAAGCGGATTACAAGCAATTCAGGGCAATCCAAGTACAAGCAATCTCTGCCCTCTCCCCTTGCTGTGTGATCGGGATTGTTAAAATAACCACGGGAAGTCCAGGTGTGACTTTTGCAATCCGATCATGGGTATGCTTATTTATATGTAAATCTTGCTGAGTGAAATAAGTCGTATTCTCCATAGGTGTGTTGAGGATGGGAGCTTTAGTTTCTCTTCTCATTGTCCTGTTTATTAACTCGGGGTAAAAAAAGTTTAGACATATGGTTTAAAATGTTGAAACGTTATGTTGGAAATGTATGAGAGCACACCCTTGGCAGTAACTGCATCTAGTACAAGTGCTAGAATTATTTTAGATGGCTGAAGTTTTGCATTTCGGTCCCCTTCCTCCTCCTCTCTCTCCCTGTAGGGCTGAATTCCAATCCCATAAAGTTCCCTGTAGGATAGATCCTAGTTGCCCTGCCCTCCCTGCTGAAGGAGAAAAGCCATCTGTATCGCTGGATCCTCCCCTCTGGCTAGATCCTGTGAGCTCCCAGCCCCAGCTGCATATATGGAACAGAGCTTGGAGTATGCAAATAACATTGGGGAAAAGTTTAAGCAGGACTTCTCCGAGTCCATTGGCTTCAATTTCATGCCATGGCTGGGGAGTGATACTCGAGTACAGCCTTCCCCAACTTGCCATCTTTCAGATGTATTAACCTAGAGCTCCCATTACCCTCCTCCAGCATGACTGTGCTGGCTAGAGACATTGGGAGTTGCAATTTGGAGGACACCTGGTTGGCTAAGGCTCCTTCAGTACCATCTATTCTGTGTCTGAGTGCAGCAAACAACATAACATCTGGGTTCACACAACATGACAACCCACATACAAGGTTGAGTGTGGGTTGTTGAACTGTGGGTTATTGAAACTTGGGTTGTTATGTTCTGTAAAACCAGCTGTGCTAACAAACCATGGTTTATAAACCATGAATAATCTGCAGTTCACAACCGAACAGCAAACCATGGGTTCTCTTTGTGGGTTGTTCATGGTTAACAAATCATGGTTTGTTAGCACAGCTGGGTTCACACAACACAACAATACATAGTTCAACAACAACCTATGGTTCAACGCCAACCCACGCTCGACCCATATGTGAGTGTGGATTGTTGTGTTGTGTGAACCTAGCCAGCATTTCTTCTCTAACATTTATGCTGATTGACAAAATTATGTCAGTATACTTAAAGTACATCACTATAGCTCTAAATGATTTTCACTGAATTTTATGAAAGCAAAGAACTAATTATTAATTACCGTTCTCCCCCCCACCCCCACCCCGCAGAAGTGTTGCATGTTTAATTGGCAATCTTCCTGCATTAGGTTAAAGCTTCTTCAGTTTTCTACACACACATACACTGATTATGGAGGTAAATGACAAGCTCCATTATTCTCCAGAAGTATCACTTTTCTGTGGTATTCTAAAAATACCTTCATTAGAAGAGTTAGTCTAAATAGTTCATGTAATTTGAAGTAACATCTGCCCATGTTATTGGTTCTTGAATCAGAATGCACAAACACATTTTGTCTTGCCGACAAGTTAACTACTGAGGAATGTTTCTTTCACCTTTGCTTTGAACATCTAAATATTTGGTCAAAAACTTCTGTGTAAATAGGAATCAATTTCTCCACCACAAGCCCTCCCGTTTTTGTGCTAGCCATGCCTCTTTACTCCAATAAGGGTAATACTAAAAAAGCATTGTACATGTTGCTAATATTTTTGCAGACAGTTATAGCTAGAGGCTTAGAGGTTGATGCTTCAGCCTCCACAAAGAGGTGACACGGAACATGTTTTGTCTGACTTCTCCCCGTGCATCTATGACCAAGTGGCTCTGATGATTCTGTTTGCTCTTGCCCAGTGTGGTGGTGCAGGGAGGAAAAACAAAACCATTGAGGCCATGTAGATTCCATTGGATACTTAAAAATGGTGGAGGGAGAAAGAGAGAGGGATCATAAGGAAATTAAAACCTGTGAGGAAGGACACGTGATGGTTGGGTATATAGAAGGGTGGACAGAGACAACCAGTTGCCAAGCTCATCTCTAGCATCTGCCTGTATAGTGAAGAGAACTTTGAGCTCCATCACACCAGCAATTTAGTGCATTCTCACCATGCCTGGTGTGCAGATTTTCAGCATGGTATTCACATGACACTACCTGTCCTGCTGACACCCTGCCTCTTCCCCAGCCTTTCCTAGAACGCTAAAAGTCTGGATTATTTACCCTAAACACGTTAAATGTGTCCTAAGCCTCTGTGTAGTTTTAAAGGAACTGAGAGCTTGAACGGATTGCATCAGGTCCTGGCAGGGAAAAGCAATCTCTTCCAGCAGCTGACTCCAAGCCTCAATATAAAACCTAAACCTTGCATCCCAGGCTTGAAAGCCTTTTTTAAAATCATAGAACGTCTGAATCTCTGCAGAGACAGGATTGTACTCCCTTGATGCCCCCAAGAGTCAGACTAAAGGGTCATTCCATTTTTGCCCGGCAGAAAGGCGGTCTGGTTGAAGTACTCATCTGCCAGGACCTGACTGGAGGGAGAAAGAGAAGAGGGGGGGAGTGGAGTGGAGTGGAAGAGTAAAGGAGCGAAAGAGCAGCTATTCAGGTGAAAGGGATCATAAGCTTGACGTGCTTTTGCCTCAGAGGTAAAAAAAAATGCAGAGGCAAACCAGGTGGGGGTATTAGGTGTGATGGAGTATTAATTTTGTATCTACACCTGCCCAGGAAGCTGGAGAGTGATGAAATTCTCACCTGGTGGGGAAATAGTACAGATGGCTGCCCTTGTGTCTGTAACACCCTCCATGGCAAGTTGCCACTTTGTGATGGTCTTCCGTATTTATTTTCAGTTGAGGATTTGGAGATTTTTGTTTTGAGGTCATTTCGAAAGAACAGCCCCCCCCCCCCCCCATCTGTATGGGAAAAGTATTCTGGAGTACTACAGCCAAAACCTTTCCTTATTATTCTAGGCCATCTATTGCAGTGTTTTTTCAAGCTGTGGTATTCATACCACCTGAAGTATCATGGAATACCACCAGTTAGAAAGTACTGATCTATAAGGTCAGTGTGTGTTACTGGAGACCACAAAACCTACAATTTATACATTTCCTTATCTTGGAATGAAATATTTGCGAGTCTGTAGTTTTCTCCACCTTCCTAAATCTTGCCAGGGGTTGTTGAGACTCCTCCAACTTGGCTTAATGTCTGCTTCATACTTCGACTAAATAAACCGATCAGAGGCTGTCTAGGATTTGGTATCTCAGACTGTCTAGGATTTGATATCTCAGTCCTCCTTTTGCTAAATATTTATTTAGTGCTGTGCCAGGCATGGTGTTGAATACAGAAAAGGCATGGTCCCTGCCAAGGATGTTTCCAGATTGAAAATGAACTAATAAACACACTCATGCATACCCAGATTGCTTTGGAAGGGGCTTGGGATTCTCCCTAGCTACTATCTATGCCCCTTTAGGACATACACTTAATAATATGATTATCTGAAAGATCGTCTCCCCCTACCTGGTCCTGTTACACCACTATGATCTTCAGGTGAGGCGTTGCTGTCTATGCCACATCTGCAGAGTCCCGTTGGGCAAGGAGCCTTCCCTGTGGTAGTGCCCTCCCTCTGCAATGCCCTCCCCTCTGCAATGCCTCAGGCACCAATGATCATGTGCTTTCAACAATTATTGAAAACTTAATTGTTTACCCTGACTTTTCCTAAACATTAACTTTTTTAAATGTTGCTGTGCTTCTATAATGATGTGTTGTTTTATAATTTGTTGTAAACCACTTCACAACAAATGGGAAGCAGTTTATAAATATTCTAAAATAAAGTAAATAAATAATCCAGCTACAGACCTAGAGAAGATAATTGTTTTTCACTAAACTCCATTTTCAAGCACAATTACAAGTGCACTGTGCCTTTGATATTTTCTTTCAGTGAAACTATAATTCCCACCTCTTATTTTTCAGAATCTAGAGGTTCTGTTGAGGACTTTCATCAACCAATATGATCTGTGCTTTGGCTTCTGAGCCTGTGTCTCTGGCCATTAGTTCATATTATTTGGAGGCTTGATTGGTAGAGTGTGATCTATTGCATTTCTAAGCAGCATGAAAATGAGACCATGAGGGCGCAATCCTATACATGTCTGGGCAGGAAAAATGTCATACAAGTCCCAGTATGCCCCAGCTAGTGCTGGCTGGGGCATGCTGGGAGTCTGTGGGACTTTTGTCTGCATAAACATGCATAGGATTGTTCCCATAGGCTGCAATCCTATACAAACTTTCCTGGGAGTAAGTGCTATTCAACTCGGTGGGGCTTACTTCTGAGTAGATGTATAGGTTTGCACTGTTAAGGCTACAATATTAGCTTGTAGGAAAAACATGCACATTTAGAGTTCTGTGTATGACTGAAATAGTGTTGATCTTTGCAAAATGAATTATACACGGTGAATGTATTTTGACTTAAAGGCCAGGAGGCAAAGGGCTATTGTTACTGATTAATTGTTTATTTTTATCTATATTTATCAACTTCGAGAGGCTGAGAGATACTGGCCTGATTGTCTACCCAGCGAGCATTGAGTTAGGAGTTGGATTTGGAATCTAAACCCCCAAATCTGCTCTTTCTGCCACTCTACCCCTAGCCCCATCCAAGATACCTCCAACTTGGATAGCTGAACACTCTGATCAATGAGATCGCTATATACATCACTTTATATTCCAGGGACTTCACACAAGGTAGACAAATAAGAGAGGCGAGGGGAAGGTAAAAACAGAAAAAGTACAAAACATTGGTTTCTGAATATTGCCATACCATGGACATTTTCATTTAGGGTCTTCTGTTTCAGGGAAGATTTTTTGTAGAACTGGGAAATGTAGAGAAAAGAGCAACAAAAATCATTAAAGAAGTTCACCTTTCCTACGAGGAAAAGCAGAAGAAGTAGAGATGTTTTTTTGAAAAGCAAGCAAGCAAGAAAATGTTCAGCTAAGGGGATATGTTAAAAGGGTGGAAAAATATTGGAACTTGGTGTCACGAAATGAGGTTGATTGTACAAGAAGAAGTGCTTTGCACAATTAATTAATTTATTGTAATGGGATGTGAGGGTGACCACTAGCTTAGATGGCATGAGAACATTATTGGGAAAATTCATGGTGGAGAAGTTAGTTGAGATAGCAGCATGGAACCTCCCTTGTTTGGAAGCCGGACAGCTCCAAATACCAGACACCGGAGGCAAAGAATAGTAGATGGCCATCATTGTTGTGTCTGCCTGTGAGCTTCTAGAGGCATCTGCCTGGCTGCAGTTCAAAACAATGCTGGATTTAGATGGATTTTGGTCTAATCCTGCAAGGCAATTCTTGCGTACTTACCGTATTTTGCTGAATGTTCAGTTGCAGCATCTGTTAATAAACTTTTTGTACTATAGTAACACTTGGCTATTTTCCTAAAAATTAGTCATAGATCTAAGTCTTGGCTTATTCTGGTCAAGGGACTCTAACAGATTCACTATAGAAACGGTTGTTGTAAGACTTGAGCTGCAATCCTGCTTGGGAATAGGTTCAGTTGAACTCTGTGGGACTTACTTTCATGTGGGCTGCACAGCCAAACAAGGCCATTGGTTGCTTCTTTTGGCATCTTTTTTCCTTATGAAGGCTTTTGTACTACCTATAAATGGAAAAATTTGAAACAGCAGCTGTAGCCTAAGGACTAAATGCTCATTCATGTCCTGTACTATGTGGTATTTTTAATGGTTTATTGTGTTTTTTTATTTCGAAAGGATAGCCGTGTGAGTCTACTGCAGCAAAGAGCCTTGTGGCAACCTAAAGGCTAGAAAATCTATTCTGGCACAAGCTTTTGTGAACTACAGCCTCTGATGAAGCAGGCTATAGTTCACGAAAGTGTATACCAGAATAAATGTGAGTCTTTAAAGGTGCCACAAGATTCTGTCATAGTTGAATGATTAGTAAGAATGTAAATTATGCAAACCAGGATTGGAAGAACATTTCAGTTTTCTAGAAGCCAGCATCCAATATTTAGAAACAACCGCCGTAAGGAACTGAGAAATACCAACATGGCCCATGGCCCATGGCCCACACAGGAATAGAATTGAACAGAAGATACTAACATTTATTGGGTGCCAATTCAGTGTTTTAGGCTCTTGGGTGATTAGTTGCCTACTTGCCTGGGATTTTCCAAGCCTAGGTGCAAGCAATTTTGAAATACCTCTGCATGGGAGCAAGACCCCCCCCCCCCCCCCAGGGTGACCAGATAAAATCCAGGTCAGGGCTCATGTAACTTTAACAGTTGTAGAGAAAAGGGAATTTCAGCCAGTGTCATTTGTATGCAATTAGTTCCTGTGAAATTCCCTCTTCATCACAACAGTTAAAGTTGCATGCACTATACTAGAGTGACCATATACAAAAGAAGGCAGAGCCCCTGCAACTTTAACAGTTGTGATGAAGAGGGAATTTCACCAGGAACTAATTGCATACAAATAACACTGACTGAAATTCCCTTTTCTCTACAACTGTTAAAGTTACATGAGCCCTTACCTGGATTTTATCTGGTCAGCCTACCCCACCCCCCCCACCCCTAAAAATCCACAAGAGCAACAGCCTTGAACATGCCTGGGCTTCCTTTGTAGTTTTCTGTGCAACGTGAAATCTCTCTTTCCAATTAGAATCCTTTTGAGGTCTTGCATCTTGATTAATTCTAGTCTTAAAAGTGGCGCGCAAAAAGCCCTCAGGGAATTGGCAGGGCTCCGACTTAACAGTGTGGTTGACCTTCTCTTACTAAAGGGCGGCTTTTTATTATGTTATTCTTATTAATCAATGTTACAATATGTTGACATATGATGTAATTGGTTAGGGAGCAGTGGACTAGCATAAGATGACTAAGATCTAGCTGCCAACGGGTCTGGAGAGGGGAGCCAAGTTTAGGGTTTATAAAGTTAGAGCAAATCACAGAGGTGAGGATTTGTTAAAGAGCGTTGTTCGCCACTCACGTCAGAGTTCGATGTCCGGCCACTGGGCTACTAAAGGATAGAGGGCATCGCTCCTCTGGTGCCTGAGGAAGGAAAAATGATGTATGAAATGACCATGACAACTGTGTATGAGAATATTAATAACTTTTCACTGGATTTATTTTACGCTCATTTGGCATGGGCTTGTTTTGGTCCAAAAGTTTTTTTTTTTACTACCAGGAAAGGATTTGTGCTAGTGCAGTAAATTACTACAATATCACAAACATACATGATAGAAGAAAATTAGTTTGGAAGGCTCTTTGGTGACTAGAACAGCCAAGAATGACACTTCAAGTAAATATGCTTTAAGTACTGGAAAGATCTTTTTTGTATCTTGAAAGGTGCCTCCATTGAATTAGTTGTACTCGATTTTATATGTGTTAGAACAACTGTGACAGGTTTCACACACTGAGTACAGGTTTTTGGATTAAGATGTTGAGATTCTTGGATGAAAATGTTAAGATAGTTCAATTTCTAATGCTTGACAAAACTAGTTCTATTTAGGATTCGAAAACAATGTCTAATTCCAAGGTCAAATATTAAGGAGCCCAGCCCATGAGAGAACGGAAGAAATGTTTGCGTTCTTACATATCCGAGCAATCTGGTGCCTGGGATTTCTCTCTCTGGTTTTATTCGTCCAGGCAAAAAATAGCAGCTATGAAGGATGTACATGGTTTTTACACTTTCCTGTATTTGCTACAAAACCAGCAGAATAATAATAGAACCTTTTGGGCCATCAAATCCAACCCCCTCTCTTAGTGCAGGAATCCATCTTGAAGCATCTCGGACAGATGGCTATCCAGTCTCTGACTGAATACCTTCAGCAACAGGGAGCCCACCAGCTTCCTAGACAGATGGTTCCGTTGTCTGACTGCTCTGACCATTAGGAAATTTTCCTGATGTTCAACTGAAATCTGCCTTCCTGTAACTGAACCCCATTCTTTCATGTCCTATAGTCTTGGTTGATAGAGAACAGGGCAGGATCTACAACTACTGCTTTATAATGGTATTGAAGTGCATTAACAACTGTTGTGGCCCATGCCACATGCCACATACCGTTTCAAACTGCTTTCATAGTGTTATATCCTGCTTGGTGTAGATCTGACCCAGGTTGCAGCCCTCTTCTGTATGACAACCATTTAGGTACTTGAAAAATGCTATAACCTCCCCACCCCCAAGTCTTCTCAGGGCTAAACATGCTCAGTTCCTTCAATCTTTCCTTGTAGGGCTTAGCTTCTAGTCCATTCTCTTTTCAGAAGATGAGATTGAGGCCTGGTTCGCACGTAATGACAGCCCAGAGTATGGGTTGTTATTGAATGGTGGGTTGTCATTGAATTGTGGCTCGACAATATGTGTACCCTGCACTATGGTTTAACTATGGCTTCTTAACAACAAACAGCCCAGGAAGAGAACACATGGTTTATTGTTGGGTTGTGAACTCTAGGTTGCTTGTGGTTAACAGTCCATAGTTCAGTCATAGTGCAGGGTTTGCACATGACAACAACACACATTTCAACAAGAACCCATAACTTAACTACAACCCAGACTCAATCTGCACTCTGCGTTGTCACTATGTGCAAACCAGGTCTGTTTGTGACATAAGCTTTCTTTCTGTTTTTGTCAGATGTTTTATGTTTGCTGTATTTTATGGTTTTAATTGAGGACTGCCCAGAGAGCCTCAGCTATTGGGCAGTATAAGAATGTAATAAATAAATAAAGTTTTTCAGAAGTTACTCCCATTGAACTTACTTACTCCTTAGTAAGTGTGGTAAGAATTGCAGCTTAGCCGTATTAGACATGAAGGACTAGATTTGCTACAATTTCCCTCAACTTAATAAAAGTCATTTCAATTTTGCAACATGTTTCAAGTGGAGATGGCTAGAGGTGTGTGACATGGCATTTTGATGAAGTCAGTTTCAGAATCCCGGTAGTTTTTTTGTGGATTTGGGTTGCTTCCTTAAACTGTGATCTGAACCATGCTTTCTTGGAGCCAGTTCCATTTAATTCAATGGGGCTTATTTCCAAGCTGCATGCATTTTCCGGGCAGAGGTGCCGGTAAGGAATGGGTAACTGACAGCTTGCAAATCAGCCCTGGCCCAATTTTTCTTGGCCTTCGGACAATTAATGAAATTGAAATATTTTTTCAGTATTCGTTAAAATGAAATATAAACACCCTGGTAATGCATAAAGAATAATAAACTATTTTTGTGGCTTTGGAGCAAAGTGTGGAAAAGACGTTTGTGTCAAAGCCTGACACGGGTTTAAGGAATTCAGAAAAAGATCCAACACTGCTGTCCGCATATGGTACCAAGTTGAACTTGAAGTGGATGAACCAATTTAATGCACAATAAATCATCTTACCATGAATAGGAGGGAAAATGCCTTCCTTCCTATTCAACAAGCAAAACCATGCATGGGTAAGAAAGTATACTGGTAATGTCCTTGAACAATTCTGTGCGTTGCTCCAAGCTGTCTCCGTTTGCAGGGGTGGAACTGGCTAGCAAGAGCTTATTCTCCACAATTAAGTTAAATAGATATGGGCTAGGTGGGTCATCTTCCATATTTCTTTATCTTTTTATCTTTATCTGTATCCTGCCTTTTGCCCAATGCTGGGCCTCAAGGCGGCTTTACAAAATTAAAACATATACAGTTAAAAGCTATGAATAAGAGATAGACAAAAGTTAAAAATGTAATTAAATAGGTTTCAATATTAAAACATTTCAACATTTAAAATTCATATTAAAATTTAAAAGTCTTAAACATAGGTGGGAGCCCACATTATTCAACAAAGGCCTGCCGGAATAAGAAAGTTTTTGCGTGCCTCCGGAAACACATCAAGGAGGGAACCAGTCTAGCTTCCCTGGGAACGGAGTTCCAGAGCGCTGGAGCAGCCACCGAGAAGGCCTTCTCCCGCTTTCCCACCAGGCGTGCCTGTGATGATGGTGCGACTAAGCAAAGGGCTTCCCTGAAGATCTCAAAGCACGGTCAGGCTCGTAAGGGAGAATACAGTTTTTCAGACAATCTCTCCCTCTGAATACCATTTGTAAGAGTGGGATCAACAGCAGGAGAGGCTATTCTGGTTTTGTATTTAAGCACTTGCCTGGTAGTCACTGGTGACAAGAAATTGCACACAGGTGAGTGAGCTGTCTGGCAAAGGAGGAATGGAACATTATACCCCTTCTCTGCAGCCAGCAGGCTACCTGTGGAGAGAAAGCCCCTTCTCCACACCCACAACAGAAATGCAACAGGCTGCTGGAGAATGGTTGGCCCTCTTCCAAACCCCTGAAGGCTAGTAACATTTGTGGGCTTATTTACAAGACTGGACTATTGTCTTCATGCCCTACTTCTGGGCTTCTCAAGAGGCATCTGGTTGTCTATTTTGATTGGCTACCTAATGGATTTTTTATCTGTCCTAGAAGGGCTCTTCTTATTTCCTTAAGCTCTGTGGAACCCCCATTTTATTCTTTTTTAAATTGTGTTTCAATGTATTTGTTTTATGATTGTTTTAACTAATTTTTTATTTTAATTCACATATTTGGTTCTTATTATGTTTAGCAGCCTGAAGTACCACTTCCTTTGTGGAAGGGCAAGGTATAAACCAAAGAATGAAATTCCAAAGGTTCTGCCTTCAGCTAAGACACATTTGGAATGCATCTATGTCAAAAGGTGCAAAAGGTACCTGACATGATTAAAAAAAATACCCCACATCCCTCTAAACTAAATGAAGGAGCAGGGCCAGCTGGCTTTTGAGTGGAGTTCTATAATAAGCTTCATATGATTCAAGCTCCCCAAATGTTTTTTTTAAAGGAAATGTAGGAGACTAGGCTGAATTTTTCTCCCTTGGCAAGATGCAACATGGATTCTTACATCCAATAAAGATCCAATATTGCTTGAGGCTGATCCGCTTATATTTCTTCGCAACATGGACAATAAAGTTCTAACCTTTGCATTGGACAGGAGATTAAATAAAACATTATTCAAACAGTTAAAACTGGGTTTTTGCAGAGATGGAACTTAGTTAAAAATAGTCACAAAACCGTCTATGGTGTTCGTAGATGTAGAAAAGGTCTTTGATAGGCTGGAATGTGGTGAGGAGGGGGAAGGCATGAATGCTCCAAAGCAATAACCTGATTATATTTTAAAATATATATAACTACCCAGGATGGTCAAATATTCTGGTGAACAGTAAAAAAAAGTGTTGGTCAGACATCAAGTTAAAAGGCCATGATTATGACACATGATGAACATTTATCGTGGCCACATTGTGAACTGCTAAGCATGTAGAGCACTCACTGTGCAGCACTTACATGATTCTGGACTCACCAGAATACCCAGTGGTTGTAAAATATAGGCGCATATACCAACACTATTTTCAGACAAAGGAATTGTATCTATTTAACCTGTGCATGGTTTTGCTTGCCTTTTGAGTAAAGTAAGATGAAAAAGGAAAACTTAGATTGGGTTTTGTCCATTTGTTAAAGCGTAGATTGAACAATTCATTCTCTTCAACTTCTCTTCTCTTCAAGGGCAGGGCTTTAAAAAGCATGTGCAGTTAGTGACATTATGAAACAGTAATCCTAGCACAGCTGTTTTATTATGTTAACACTGGCCGGTTCCCAGGACTTCTGAGAAATGGCAAACGTAATTTGCCAGAATGATAGAAATGGCAACCACATGCCCTAAATGTCTTGCCAGATCGCTTGGGCACGGTGCCACACTGAATGCAATCATAACAGTTTTCACGGTGATCTGAATTTCAAATGAATCTCCCTTGGCAGCAGATGTGTTTTGAGTAAACTGCTCTGATACCGTGTGGTGTCCTCATTTGGAATAATTCAGAATGCATTTATTTTCTTTTTTTGCAACGAGCAGCTGCTGCCTTGGCTAGTCCAGAGGCCTCTGCGATGCTGTGGTGTGTGCCTGTCAATTGTACTCCACCTGCCTCTTTTAATTGCATTCCTGTGTTTGGGCAGAAGAAGGGAAAACGGGGGGAAATTGTGTGTAGTTGGCGTTGATTCAGCACCAGTGGTTAATGTGGAATTGCCATATCCACGGGCAAACGGGTATTAAAAAACCCTGCCTGTCCTCAGGGTGTGTGTCCCTCCGTCCCCTTTTTCTGACTGTGGGAAATGCAGACGTGAAGTGCTCCAGTGATTTTAATTCAGCTTTTGGATGCTAGAGATTTCCCTTAATAAGACCTCTAACAATCCCTGACAGGGAACTCCAGAGGGACAGTGTTGAAAAATATTTGGCTTTAGAACTGGAGTCAAGGGCTGGGATTGGAATTGAATATTGCAGGAGCTGAATTGTGGAAACTCTGGAGACGGAAGAGAGAAACCTGATTTAGCTCAAACCAAAGGAGTTTCCAAAACTCATTTTGTGCTGACAAAGAGGTCCCTATAAGAATGCATAGCTCTTGGGCACAATTTCTCATATGTGTGCATATAGATTTATTTATTTATTTATTTTGTTATAAAAGCTCTGTGTGAGTTGCAGTATACATAAAAGTCAAGCTTGAATTGAGATGCTAAAAACAGGGAACACAATTCAGCCCAATTCAATCACCACTAAATCCTGTTGATTTGAGCGTGCTTCATTGAAATCAATGGGAGCTCCCAACCCTTAATGTTGGCTGGGTTTTGTCCACATGTATGTGAACAATAAGAGGGGCGGGGGGGGGGAAGTCCCATTAATGCCCCAGCTCCTTTACTAGTGTTAACTTTTCTCTACCAATAATTTTTTCCCCTAAAGGAATGATTGCAGTGCCTCTGGAAGTGTTTTGGCCCATTCTGCATCTCTGAGACAGAAGGAGTCTTGCAGATACACAAAGGCCACTATCTCCTCTGTGCCCTGGTCCATGCTTGGAGGAGGCCAGAACAGAAGATGCCTTGGACCATTTCAGAAGGTAGCGATGGGAGGTGGCAGAGCCCAAGTCCCTCCATCAGTTGACTGTAATAACTGTCATTTCCATAAAGAGTAGGACTATAATATTCACAGAACACTCCTATGGTCCTTGGGAGAGCGTTTCAGCGACAATATGATATTTCAGATTCCCCCCCTTTCAAGGCTGTGGATACTTCTATGACCTCAGGAGAGGAATCCAATAGCAGATCCTTGCACAGTGGCTACTTTCCGAGGTTGCAAGAGCAATCTTGGATGATGTCACAGAGGTAAAAAAAGGAGGGAGTTCCAGTGGGCAGAGAAAGGAGGAAAGAGGAGAGGCCAGAATCAACAGTATCCTATGGCCTTTCTGTTGCCCATTCCCATCCGCTGCTGGTAAGTGAGTTACATGGGCTCAGAGGAGGAACAGGAGGTGAAATCACCTTTGTCGTTCTTCCTGCTCTTCCTGGCTGTTGCTGTCAGGGCATAGGAATGACAGAGAATTGATTAATCTATTAGCTGAATTGGTTAAACACCCCTTTACTCAACCTGAAAGGTTTCCCCATATATAATTTTAATACAAATGCTCATAAACAGAGCAGATAGCAAGCGCCATCTTAAGTGGCCCTCCCCCTTTCCTCGCACTTAGAAGAGAATGCTCCTTCTAACGTTATGCCTCCTACGACATGTGCATCATTTAAAAACAGGTGATATACGCGTCTTGCTTTGAAACTAATGCGTACACTCATTTGCAAATTTAATTGATTAAGGCTTTAATAATGACCCTACTTACCTGGCACTAAGATCAATTGGACTCAGTAGGACTTTACTTGAAATTATAGAACTGCCCTGTTAAATGGAATGAACTTAATTGGCTGAGATGTCTTTAAATGGCTGACAACCCTAAGAAATAGGCTTTGGATTGGTTGGTGAGAGGACATCCTTCTTTCAACCACTGTTTGGGCATCTTTTATGGTTGTAGTGGAAGGTGATTGCATGTGTATAGTGGAACGTAATCTCAAGACGAAGTGTTTTTGAGACTTTGCTTCCAATGACCATGGTAAAAGAGCTCTGTTTCCGTCATTGCATACGTATGAGTGGAATGGGGAATTCTACCCTTAGAATTTAGTGAGTACTGAACCAGGAGGGTTGTAGAGAAAACTGCTGTTTGCTGTAGTCTGCCTGTTATGGCTGTCATAGGAAATGCTGTGCTAAATAACTGGCTGAAACCTATGCTGCGAAGTCATTTACTGTAAAAAATGATTTACAATTGATAGCTCCTAACATACTTTTAATATAAGTATGATTCTTACCTCCACTATGACATGTGGTGAATATTACAGCCGCTGTGTGACTGCACTTTTTTTTATGTTTTGCAGAATCAGATTTGCATGAACTGACAGATCTGTTCCGGTCCAACGCTGCTGCCTGTTTCTGAATGATGACAGAACAGGATTTAGCTGATGTGGTTCAGATTGCTGTGGAGGACTTGAACCCAGATCATCCAGGTATGTTGAAAGGGGGACACGCACAAAGGAGAAGAAATGCAATGGCACCCTGTGTGTTGCTGTTGGCCGTGTATGTTTAGGGATGTGTGACGCTGAGAATGCCGTTCTGTTTAAGCCTGTCGGGATTTCACAATATTTCCATTCCAATAAGCAGCGGTGGATTTTTGTCCAGATTTTTTATTTGCACATTTTGCAGGGGGTGTTAAATTTACGCAAATGGGATGTTTTTCCCCCTGGGTCTTCAAATTTGCACAAATGGGATAACGATTTGTAAAACATATTTTTATTATTAGTGATCTTTTGCAAGTTTGCTTATCCACTAATGTGAAAATCCATATTATTTCTTTGCTTGAAATTTGCACATTTTTTCACACACACCCCTCATCTGTTACTGCTTTGCCGTGACATTTGTGTATGTTTAGCGATCTTGCTCACTGCTCTGAGAAGGTGCTTTGGGAGTGGGTGTGCTTGTAACCTGAAGCAGCCTTCCTTTAAACAAAAAGATGTTTGCTGTTAAGGCAAGCTCCAAAGTGGAGGATGAAACTGAGAAGGTCTTTTGACAAATATGGAAAACGGTTCTGCTGTGCTAAATGAAGTAGAGAATGAAGAGGATGAATCTTGACAAGGATTGTTACAATGGGAATACATAGCAGATAGGCAGATTTGAGAAAGGCCACCAATAATAATACTGAAACATCAGTGATTTAGACTGGGGCACTGGCAACCACCAGGAAACAGAAAGAGGTTTTGGAAACGTTCTGGTGTAATAAGTGGGCCACGTGAAGAGAATTGACAGGCTTGATGTGGCCTATGATGAACATGGATCTAGAACTTTGTACAAAGCTTGTTCCCCTGAATCAACCATTTGCGATACCCTCTGTGATAAGTGGCTATAGTTGTGAAAACAATTCTGGGGCAATTTCTCGGTGTGTGCTCAAGGTAGAACCTGTCCTTGGAAGATATTTGACTGCATTCATTTTGTGGCTTTCAAACTGGCCCTCACAAATTGTCACCTTTTATAGAAATACTGAAAATGGTTTGCTTTGTTTTTGTTCTGCAGTTGTGTTGGAAAACCATGAAGTTACAGACGAAGATGTAGAGCCGCCTTTAAAACGCCAACAGATAGAAATTAATTGCCAGGATCCCTCAATTAAGGTTGTGGCTATGGAAAGTTTTGTTGTTGTTGAAAAAGTGAAGCTACTACTGAATGGATAAGATTATGTTCTATTATGGTCTAAAGTCTTTGGGACATTCTGACACAGCCACAGGTTTACCTTGTTATGAAAAAAAAGGCATGGAGAACAAGACGAGATGATACAGATGAAGCTTGCTCTACTTTATTTAGAGTGCTGACCTCTAAATACTTCATTTGTTTATTTCAGAGAAAGGGGATGCACCCTTTCCAGTGTTCCGGGCACCAATTTCTATACCCATTTGGAGTACACATGAGCTTTCAGGTTATAAATAGAACCACACATGTGAACTTGCAAGAAACAATCAGATCAGTGAACAATGATTAGCTTGGTTGGTTAGAGTAATTTTGAGCAATACACATTCCAGCTCATAGTTTGACCTATGTATGGCTGGCTTTCAATTGTGAAAAAAAGCTATCGTCATAATGTAATGATAATATGTTATTGTTATATGTGTCCTTTTCACTTAATGTTTCGAGGTTATGATTAATTAGATCGATAGAATCCATGTATTTGACTAACCTTTGTAGTCCTGCTAGTTATTCAGATGCTGATGGATTCTCACACTAGCGTATTGGCTCCCATGTTCTTACACTCCATATTTGTTTATGGGCTAGCAAACAGGTAATAGATATATTTGCATCATGAACAGTTCAGAGACTACCTTTCGTACTATGTTTTAGCTCCTTCTGCAGGAAATTTCTTAATGGTTTATTAACTGGTTCATTTAAGCATTGTATTCCCCCCCATCCCCCACCCACCATCCTGAGCGGCTGCAATTAACTTGGGTTCAGTTTGCTTCTTCTCCATTCCTTTTAACTAAAGCCCACTGGGGGCACACTAGAAATTTCATAAAGAAAATTAAGTGTAAATCAAAGGACAATATTTTTTTTGTTATAAATAGGGAAGAGGTTCTTTTTAATGTTGCTCTTCAGTTATTTCTTTATGCACACTGTTTTGAGCAGAATAACTGCAGAAAAGGGGTATATAAATAAACATGGCTTGCTGCAGGATACAAACCATATTTATATCCCGCCTTTTTGATTTGTTTGCAAAAACGTCCAAGGTGCCCAAGATAACTCAATTGAAAACACTTTGAAGTGTAAAAATAGCAAACTAGAAAAACAGATTAAAAAATTGAAGTCAGGCCCAGGATAACAAATAAAAAATCAAGCAGGCCGTGAGCCCACCAGGACAGGACAGTTTTTACTTGATGTTGGATTGTCGTTAAGGAGGGGATTAGCTGGAACTCCTGGAGCAGGTAGCTCCACCGCCTGGGTCCTACGGCGGAAAAGGCCCTCTGCCATGTCCCTACCAGCTATGTCTCCGAAGGTGGCAAGGCATGGAAAAGTCAGTCTCACAGTGACCTTAATGATCTGCCAGGATTTCATGTTTCATTTTAAAATGAAAATATTTAAATGGCGCTTATTGTGTGGAATGCTGAATTGTGCCCATTTTCTACCAAGAGAGATGCTGGAACGCTTGGGGCAGTATCCAGCGCGAACGTGAATGACATTGCGGTAGCATAAGTGACCTGTAACCCAATCCCAATAGTGTTAGCTGGCGCAGTGGGATTCCCCAGAAAACCGGCCATCCCAGCTAACGCTATTGGCATTGTGCTGCAGGTCACTTACTCTAGTGTAACATCATTTAGGTTTGCGCTCATGCTGTATCCGATCTGAGATGGATGAAGCAAAGGCACTCTGTATACCCTTGTTATTTCTTTCTTTTGAGTAAAGGTAGATTCTTGGCATTTGGAGCAAAGTCCTGTTTCTCTCCCATTATTATTATGCACATCTCCTCCTTTTTCATTGAGTATGTGCAGCACATTTTTATAAATGACTCATTCTTTTGCCTTCCAAAGGGGCAGCCTGGCTTTTTTTTTTTAAAGCCCTGCTGCATCACACTTAGGGTGAAAAATAAAGCTGAACTTTACTTGACTGTAGAGCCTTCTAAATTGAGACTGGCTTATAAGCCTCCATAATACTGTGACATTCCATCAGTTTTGCGGTTGATTACGTTTAGTGACCAAGCGGCCTGATAGTGCTGCTTGAGTACATGTGGCATTTAGCTGGACCTTGATCTGTGTATGTTCTTTGAAGATAAATTTATAGGTTTAAAAAATGATAATCACTGGCTTATTTGCCTGTTTCTTCTCCCCAGTCGTTCCTGTATTCCATTAATCAAACGATATGCCTGCGATTGGATAGCATTGAAGCAAAGCTGCTAGCCTTGGACGCCACCTGCAAATCCCTAGAAGAGAAACTGGACCTTGTCATGAACAAGCAGCATAGCCCCATCCAAGTCCCCATGGTGGCAGGTTCCCCGCTTGGCGCTACCCAGACATGCAACAAAGTGAGATGGTAAGTCGAGAGTGTGTGAAGACGGCACGCGTTGTCTCCAGCGCATCTGTCTGGTATGGCCAAGTTGAGCAGCTTTCTGGGAAACTGTCAGGGGTTTGTTATGGAATTTAGAATGAGAAATGCATCTTGAAGGCAGCTGTGTCCCTCCCAATGCCACAGAGACTGAACACCACCTTGCTTTATGGATAGGTTGGAACTACTGCTGCATTTCATCATGGCTTTAGATGATGTTTAGGGTACATTACAGTTGGAATGTCTTAGCTACTGTTTGAGCGTAGGGGAGGATTACTCCCTGCCCATCTTGGGAGACTGACTGGGATATCATTTTGAAATGAAAAAATTCAGCAGTCTGAGAATCTGAGCTTTTGTTTTTTTAAAGCAAACTTCTGGCCTGTATGGTCTTCTTGTATGCCAGAGCATGCCTGAATAGGACTTGCAGGGGTAGAAGGCAAGGTTTGGGGGGTGGTAGGCACCGTGATACATATAAATGAATCTGTGTAATTAATTTTGTCACAGCGTTAGGCTTTTCCTGAGGTTACATGGGTGCCAAAGTTGTGATATATTTTAATGTGTTATGCAGCCCTGCATTTAGTCATGCAGATTATAGCATTGACCAGTCAGAGGGCATAGAGCCAATGTGCATCAGATATATAAAATGAATCTGGGCTAAAATTAATGTAACATGCTTGCATTCTCTGCCTGTTCCTACACACAATCTGATGATATGAGATGTGTTAAAGTAGCCAGTGAATACCTGTTATCTCTTTATTTAGAGGGTTGTCTTTATTTTAAAATAAGCGATGCCCAAAGAGGTTCTCCACCCCCCACACTCTGCCCCATATTGCTCTGGTTTTGTCTTTCGTGCTTTACTCTTGGTTACACTGTCCTGAATAATTGGACTTGAGATCCATCTCATCTGTTCCACAGGCTGCAATACATATACAATTCATTGGCAAGCCTCTTGCATGTCTCTGAATATTTTTCTGGTATGTGATGCTAGGAAATGATCTCAGTATTGCAGGTGCTCTGGATACTTACAGAAATAAGCTGTTCTCTTCTGGCTTCATGATGACAGCTTTGCACATCAGCAGCAGAGAACATATTTTGTTGACATACAAATCCCCTCCTATCTGATTTGGCATCCATGTTTAGCTCTAATCCTTTACGGGATGGCTTCTTCTTTGGTTTCTTTCCAGCTGGTGCTCCTCTCATGCCCAATTTTAAAAAAGAGTTCTTTCTTGACTGATATTAGCAATTATACTCAGTTGGATCTGTTAATTTCATGAATACGAGGTTTTTTTTTTTAATGCATATGTTAAAATGGCAGCAGATTTGTCATAGGTTTGTATAGTACTGGTCATTTCAGTCATCTCAGGCTATGATTTCATGCATCACTTGTGACATGAATGTGAAATTATTAATCCTGTATCCCTCCAATGGAGAGACTACTGGGAACAAGATCCTGGTGATGCATTTACAACAAGACTAGTGTGTGGCACAGTATGGCCTTGCTTATGGCCACTGTGCCATAAGATCTTTCAAGATGTTTTGGATTATGGTGGTCTCCCAAAAACCTTGGAAAATCTGTATACATTCGTATTGGTGCTCCATCTGTGAATTTTGGGGAAGTCTTCTTTTTCTTTTCTTTCAGATTTGTATTTGCTGAAGTTGAAGACATAATTAAATGTAGACAGGGCATTTGCTTCCTCAGGAATAAATATTCCAGAGTTTGGGGCTTCCTCATTCCTACCTGTAGACAAATTCTAAGTCTACAAATTTCCTTCTTCCTAGGTTGTGTGGAAAGCAGGATTTAGGTTGTATTGTCATAATATCCATGTATAGTTTCCAGCTTTTCTTCCTTGTGCTGGTCTTTTTTGCTGGAAATGCACTTTGAAGGAGGTTTCATGAGGCAAATAACTTGGTTAGGAACCCAATAATGTGTGTCCAGTGTGATCCTTCATCAGTTTTTACTATTTATAATTTAATGCATCTTTGATGGATTTAGTGTGCACCCCAAGGCTGTATTTGGGGTGTGTGTGTGATAAACATTCCAAGGCAGTTTAGCCATTTACCTCTCATCTATGGAAGTACTTTTATTGAAAATGCTTCTCCCCCAGGTTCATAGAATCCAGTTTTGTGAGATGAGATATATGTTATATAGCAGCAATATACAGTCTTGCTCTGTTTTCCAGTGCCCTTAAATGCCCGCGGAATGAGCCGTGCTGTTTTATGGGATCATCGTAAATATTGGCTTCTATAAGAGAAAAGTAGAAAATGTATTTTCTTCAAGACAGAGGCAGTCCTGTAGGTAGGGAAAAGGAGAGAATATAGTTATTATCGCTTGATATACATTTAAGAGCCTTCAATTAGATTTGAATGCTTTACTAAATTACTTTGCCCTTTGGCTTCAAAGCAAACCTGGTTTGGGATTTCCCCTCCTGAAATGCATTTCTGTTCCCAGGTAGCAGCCGCATTGCTTTTGTTATCTATATTAATGAATGAAAGGTGAGCGATAGGAATAGCATCCCCCATCCCAAACAAACCTGTGAGCTTGACAGCAAATAAAAACACGTGTGTGCTGTCTTCATTGCTTTGTTACCCCAGGATCATTGACTTCCTCAGCCGTTGAATTCGCTGTAGAGGTGCTGAAAGATTCTGCTGTTCCATGACAACGATAACTGCAGCGCAGGAGCCATTGAGCTTTTCATTCACAGAAAATAAAAGTATAATGAATGCTGCGCTTGAGGGTTTACAATCTGTTGATGGGCAAGACATTGGAGTGGACATTTCAAGGCCTTGCGTGAATGCATGAAGAGGAGGGATAAGGGCTCCAGAGTACCAGAGTGTGAACTGGCAGTAGCCCCAGAACAGTTGGGTAGACATGGAAATGCCGGAACGAGACAATGGCAGTTTAGGAAAGGAGGAGAACCAATGCATGCTTTTATAGAAAGGCTCCAATTTGTCTTGAAGACTCTTTCTGCCTTAATATGCTTCTGAGTTGTTGGACTAATTCCAAAGTGTCTTATGTCTGGTGTGTAGCCAGTGTAGGGGACACAATATAACTCAGTGGTGCAGCACGTGCTTTGCATGCAGAAGTTCCCAGGTTGAATCCTCCAACTTCTGCAGGTAGAGCTGGGAAAAACGCCTGCCCAAAATTCTGGGGAGCCACTTTCAGTCATTGTAGATTAGTCTTCTCTAACCTGGTATCCTGCCATCATTGCCAGCCGACATGGCTACAACGTGCATAATACTCAGTCGTTCTAGAATCTCATTGATAGGTGGCCAGATTGTTTCCAGGTTTTCTGTAGATTATACATGGGGGAGTGGAGGGTATTGAAAGGGCCCCATGTGCTAGATTGCTCTGCTGGATGAACAGAAAGCGAGAGGTTGTTAAAAACACTGATGCACATGCGCAGACATGCACACACACACATCTAAGGAATTTCTTGCCTCCTGCTTTCATGAACTTTCTTTTAAAAACAGTGGCTTAATTTTCTGTAAGTAAGGAGAGTTGTAGTAGTGATTAAAAATGCAGTTGGCAAATAAATATGTAGCTTTTAGTCTTATCTGCCAAGCCAGTCCTGTGTCTCTCAAATATTGTGTGGAGTTTTATATGTGCTCTTAAATCAGCCAAGAACTGTATACCGTTTTCTCAGAGAGAGTTGTGTGTCTCAATGAGAAGAGTGGGCCATGTTATTCTTCTGTAGCAAAAACAGTGAAGGGTTTTGTGGCAGCTTCAAGACTGTGGCCTGAGCTTTTGTAGGCACAAGCCTGCTTCCTCAGATGAAGTGTGTATTCCAAATATTTTAAATACATTTTGACTCCTCAGCCTCACCTAACTTTCTTCACCTCTGTTCATCTTTTGATCCTTCCTGTTCTCCCCATGAATTCTCTGGCCCTGGGCCCTCAGTCTCTTTAATTTCCTAGCAGTCTGGCTCCGGAATTATTTTACCCTTCAAGGAAATATGCTGACCACATCTTCCAACATAAAAATCAGCAACAGCGCTGTCATCTTTGATGCAGCATGACATCAGATGTCACCATATTGTAGCTACTAGGATGGTTTTGATGTGCTAGAAAATGTGTCGTGGCTTCCAGAATAAAGCCCCAGAGTTCAAAGTCAGCACATTGGCCATGATCCAAACAACTGTGCAATGGGTTCCATTTGCCCAGTGGGATTGTATTTCTCACACAGCAGTTTACCAAGCTGCATGGCAAATAGGCTTTGAGTCATTTACACAGATGTCTTTTGTACTCATCTACTGAATTTGTGTCCCCTGCCATAACTTTTCACAATTTTCCTGCCCATCATTGTTAATCTGTACATGGATGAGAAACAAGGAAAGTGTATAACTTTGGATAGAAAGGCGCAACCTTTTAAGAGTCACCAGCACATTTCTCTGATTTAGAACTTCTGCAATTAAAACCTTTAGCTTTTTAATGCTGACAAAATGAGTCACGGCTATTATTGGGGATCCTGTGCATTGCCATAATAAAAAGAGAGTTGGATCTATATTCGGAACTTGACATCCAGCTGAGTTGGGGTTATCTTCACCCATACAAACCAAGGGGTACCAAGTTCAGTAGGTGAAGGACCAATGCAAGCTTTTAAATTTTTAGAGAAAGCTGCTTTCAGAGGTGTGCAAAATAATATGTTGTGTGTGTTAAGCTCAGTGTCTCAGAAGCCACTTTAAGACTTTATACATCCATCTGAACAGTGTGCATTGGGCTTGGGGCTGGGAGACACTGTGTGAAGGAGTTCAGAATTGGCTGTGGAGTTGGCAGGAGGCCTTGGACAAGCTGCCACCACTCAGCATCATCTCCCTGGTTGCCAGCATGTGAGCATTGTTGGCCTACTACTAATGTCATTTGGAAGAGGCAGCTACTCATCATAGAGTTTTGAGCTTTGGTAATTTTACTCAGCTGCCCAGCCCCGTTAGTCTTTCGAAGAGTGCTTACTTAAGATAGGTAGCTAAGTTGCACATCAAAAGGGCCGTAAAGTGAATCTGTTGCTTATAGTTGCAAGCAGCAACTATATGAAACCTGGTGTGTATGTGTGTGTGTGTGTATTCCGTAGGTGTATCTGAGTGATAGGAGGTGTGACTTGTTCTTAAGATCCATCAGATTGGGTGTTAGGTTTTGATTAATGAGGCACGTCCTGCACTGTATCTCTGGCATGCCATCTGGAATGCATTTTGGCTCGGGATCCTGCAATACGCGCACACGCCTCCTGGTCCGGTGGTAGAAGTTCAAGGACGGTAATTCCAGAAGAATACTAACCTTTTGTGATGTACATGGTAGTGGTGGAAGGTTTCCAAATGAGCTGCAGAAAATGGAATTATTGCAGAGACTATAATTCAGTAACATGGGGGTGCAATACTAGAGGAGCCACTGTGTCTGTTGCCCTCAGCAAAGTAATGTGCAAATATGAACAACAATATAGACTCAATAAATGAAGTAAATGAAAGCTTAGAATCCTAAGGGGAAAGTAATTAAATTGTACATATATATACATTTGCCATCAACACCGATACATTAGCCAGGCTATCTTCTGGCTGTCAGCAGCAAAGCTTGCTGCATGTCCTTTTTTTCTTCTTTTCTTTATATTTGAATCATAAAGATGTTCGTTGATTGTAATAAACTATCCCACAGGCTTGGCCTAGTGCTTTAAAAAAGGAAAATGGTTTGTCAGTTTTAATCACAAAACTTTGATGGCTTAGTCTCTAGGGTATGCAGTAATCCTCCTTTTCCTATACTTAAAGTAGCAGATGTGGTAATTCACTGGATAATGCACTCAGCACTCAAACGTTTGGTTTACATCTGAATATCTTCCCCTAGGTTGCAGATGAGAGCTCTCTGTAATGTCAGGACCGGAGCCTGTTCCCATCCTTTGTAAATTGGGGGTATCTGTAAGATTCTCTAAGTGTCTGTTTTGTTAGCATGTGTCTTGCTTTTTTTTTTTTTAGTATAATTTTTATTCATTTTTCAACAAAACAAACAAACATACACATGATGATATATAAACAAACTAACTCCCTCGACTACCCCCGTGCACCCCCCCCCCCGAGACCTACTCCCATTCATTCATCTTCCTTCCAGAATTTTAATGATTCTTTTGAAGGCGAATGTCCCTTTCCCGATCTTAAAACATATTCCAAAAAGGGATTCCATATATCTCCAAAATCACTCTTACTGGACATTCCCCTCATTATTTTCATTTTACATGTCAACATATCATTCAATGCTATATCCCAAATTTCTTTATACCAATCTTCTATTTTATAACTTCGTTGCCCTTTCCAATTTTTAGCAATCATTATTCTGACGGGCGCCAGGAGGTTGTTTACCAATTCTCTATTAATTATATGCTTATTACTGCTATCCCATATTGCTAGTAGAGCTAGCTTCGGGTTTAATTCCAATTTACTTCCAATTATATCACTTATTTCTTTAAAAACCTTTTCCCAGAATTTTTGTATTTGTTCACAGCTCCACCACATATGAAAATAGGTCCCAACCTCCTGACATCCCCTCCAACAATTCTTAGACACTTTTTTATCAATCTGATGAAATCTTACAGGTGTTAGATACCATCTCCAAACTGTCTTATAATAATTCTCCTTAATTCTAATCGACAATAATTTCAACATTCTTACATTCCACATCCTCCCCCAATTATCTTCATTAATTTTTTCCCTAATATCTACTTCCCATACCTCTTTTATAACGTTAAGTGAGTCCTGAAATTCCCCCTCTATTAAAATTTTATATATCTCGCTAGTGAGTCCTTTTTTAGCTCTGGCTTCATCTTTT
This sequence comes from Anniella stebbinsi, assembly GCA_029215795.1. Taxonomy (NCBI): domain Eukaryota; kingdom Metazoa; phylum Chordata; class Lepidosauria; order Squamata; family Anniellidae; genus Anniella; species Anniella stebbinsi. The sequence goes on along the minus strand of JARDYH010000007.1, from coordinate 3,466,258 downwards.
TTTTCTATTTGTTCAATTAAATCTTCAAATCTGGTATTATTTCTACATTTCTTATTTTTTTTCCTCCATTCCTCTGTCCATTTTACCAGTTGCAGTGACTTAAACCACGCTATCTTCTGTCCTTTAAACAACTCTTTAATGTGCTCACTATCTTTCATCTTTCCCATCCAATTCCTTAGCTTAAGAATATCTTGTTCTTTCAGTCTCACTTCCATCTCTGATTTTAATGCTCTTGGGAAGTTTCCCACTACCACAACTGGGGCTAGCGGAGAATCTTCTGGTATCAACTTCCCCCTATACTTCTTCCATATCGATATTATATTTTCCAATAATGGGTTGTCCAGTACCTTCCATTCTTTCTTCTGCATTTTGGTAAAAAATATATTTCGCAATTTACATTCTATCTCTACTGTTTGCGATTCCAGCCAATCCATATCTTGCTCCCCTAAAATAGCATGAATAACATATCTTAACTGATTAGCAATATAATAATTCTTAATATTAGGAAGTCCCAAACCTCCTTTCTTTTGAGTCTTATACCATAACCCCTTATTTATCCTAGCTCTTTTATCCCCATTACAATATGCATTAATCATATTTTGCCAATTTTTAAGCTCAGCTGCTGAAATTCTAATAGGTAGCATTCTAAACAAAAAATTAACCTTAGGTAATATCTTCATTTTAATAACCGCTATTCTACCAAACCAAGAATGTTTTAATTTTCTATAAATCTGTAATTTCTCCCCTACCTCTTTTCTTAAGCTTACAAAATTAAGTTCCTCTATTCTTTCTAATTCTTTATCTATATTAACTCCTAAATATCGTATTATATTTTTATATCTTAATCCTAACTTAGCTTTACATTTCTCCATCTCTTCCTTGTTATAATTATACAACATCATTTCAGACTTCCCCCAGTTAACTTGTAATCCTGTAATTTCCCCAAATTCCCTCACATGTTTCTGAATCATCTCCCCACTTTCTAGGGGATCTTCTATTGTCAATAACGTATCATCCGCAAACATATTTACTTTAATCTTATTTTTCCCCCCTATCCCCTTTAATATTTCATCTTCCCTAATTACATTTGCTAAAATTTCTATAACTATTGCAAATAAAATCGGTGAAAGTGGACATCCTTGCCTAGTTCCTCGGGCTAGTATTATTTGTTGCGTTAACCCATCATTAACCATTATTTCCGCTTTATTATTTTTATACATCTGATTTATCACTCCCATAAATTTATGTCCAAACCCAAATGTTTTTAATATTATTTTTAACGCTGGCCATTCCACGCAATCAAAGGCTTTGAAAATATCTAAAGCTAATAATCCTGCTTTTAAGTTTCTTTTTTTTATAATATTTATTATATTTATAACTCTCCCAATTAAATTCGGCATTTTCCTACCTAAAATAAATCCGCATTGATCATTTTTAATATATTTAAATATAAATGTACCCATTCTTTTAGCCATAATTGCTGAAAATATTTTTGCATCCTGATTTATTAAAGATATTGGTCTATATGACGCTGGATCTGTCAAGTCCTTACCTGGCTTCTGTATTAATACTACCAGGGACTGGTCCCACGATGGCGGGGTCATTCCTCCTTCTATTATATTATTGAATAATTTTTTTAATCTTGGTATTAAAATATCTTTAAATATTTTATAAAATTCCGGCCCCAGACCATCAATCCCCGGAGACTTACCTCCTTTTAGTTTTCCAATAATTCCCTCAATTTCTTTGTCAGTAACCAAGGCTTCCATACACTCCCTATCTTGATCATCCAGTCTTATTTTCCAATTCCTTTCTACATATTCCCGAATCTTCTCTTGTGAAAGCGCCTCTGAAGTATATAAATCTTTATAAAATTCCTGAAAAATCCTTAATTTATCTTTCATTACATTACATCTATTCCCTAACTTATCTCTTATTGTCCCTATCATATTCTTAGCCTTCTCTGACTGCGTGGATCTAGCCAGCAATCTGGAATTTCTATTACTAAATTCAAAAAAAACTCTCTTTAAATATAATAAATTCTTTTGGACCTGTTCTATTTCTTCTTTCTCCAATTCCTTTTTTTTAGCCTGAATTAGGGCATATAATCGCTTATCTTTTGACTGTCTCAGTCTCTCCTCTAGACTCCTTATCTCTTCTTCAACTTTTTTATTAAGTACTTCCTGTTGCTTTTTAAGTGTGGACATTTCCCTAATACAGATCCCTCTTATTACTGCTTTCATCGTATCCCATAATAATCCTTGCGAATTAACTCCTTTTTCATTTATCTGCCATATTTCCTGCAATTCCTTTTTTAATTTATCAACTATGTTTTTATTTTTAAAAATTCTTCCGTCCATTCTCCATCTCTTTGCTTGTTTATAATCCTTCTTTAACTTAATATCCATCATCATTAAAGCATGGTCTGTGATCTTTATTACTCCAATATCACAATCTATTAATTTAGGTACCATATTCTTTGATATAAAAATATAATCAATCCTTGAATAGCTCTTAAATCTAGGTGAGTAAAATGTATATTTTCTTTCTTGCCCTTTTACAACTCTCCATACATCCATTAATTCTTTCCTCTCCATTAATTTAGCTAATTCTGTCTTACCCTCTCCTCTACTATCTCTTATTATATTATCTCTATCTTTCCCTTTATCTAGTACCATATTAAAATCTCCAGCCATCACAATATTCTTTTTCCCTAAATCTCCCACCATATTAAATACTTCTTTAATAAAATCAATTTGTTTCCCATTTGGAGCATAGACATTTATCAGCACAAATTCTTCCTCTTCCAACGTACAGTGAATTATAAGGATCCTTCCATTCTTATCTTTCTTTATATTTTGAATATTAACACCACATTTCTTCGATATTATTATTGCCACACCTCTTGCTTTAGAAGTACCAAATGACTTTTCATAAACTCCAACTTCCCTCATTCTTAACTCATTAGCCCCCTCCTTTATCTGATGGGTTTCCTGTAAAAAGATTATATCTATTTTTTTTCTTTTCAACAATGTTTCAATTCGTCGTCTTTTAACCACCGTTCCTAGCCCCTTAACATTTAGAGTTGCACATCTCAATCTATTCTCCATTTCTTACTTCCAGCCACTTCATTAAATTGGTCTCGGTCAGTGATACACATACCCCCCCTTCCCCCCCCCCCCACACCCATTTTTACCCCCCTCCTCACCAGTCATCTGGGCTCTGGTCCCAATTATTTTAGAACTCTTCAGGGGGGGGGAACACGGCCCAACCCACAGAGCAAAGTCCGATCCTCCCCTCCTTTTTTTTTTTTTTTTTTAGCTTTTTTAAGGAGGACAGAAGATCTGCGACTTTACCCTGACTCGATCATAGCCACGCCCCCAGCATGTGTCTTGCTTGACACACAAGTATGCACCTTCAAATGGTGCCACCCTGACACCTGTTGAACACTAAGCACTACTGTAAAGACTGGCACCTTTACAGTTAAAGGGAGCCAAAGACCTCCATCACACCTAATTTCCCCCCTCCCCGGTTTACCTCTGTGTTGTTGTTTTTTTTACTTCTGAGGCAGAAGCTTGTCAAGCTTATGATCCCTTTCACCTGAATAGCTGCTCTTTTGCTCCTTCGCTCCTACCCTTGTTAGCTCTTCCGCTCCACCCCACCCCTCCTCTTTCTCCCTCCAGTCAGGTCCTGTCAGATGAGTACTTCAACCAGATCTCCTTTCTGCTGGGCAAAAATGGAACGACCCTTTAGTTTGGCTCTTTGGGGGCATCAGGGAATATAATTCTGTCTCTGCAGAGATTCAGGCTTTGTATGATTATAAAAAACGCTTTCAAGCCTGGGATGCAAGGTTTGGGTTTTATATTGAGGCCTGGAGCCAGCTGCTGGGAGAGATCACTTTTTCCTGCCAGATCCTGAGGCAATCCATTCAAGCCACCAGTCCCTTTAAAACTACACGGAGCTTAGGGCGCATTAAATGCGCTTGGGGAAAATTATCCAGACCATTAGCATTCTAGGAAAGGGTGGGGAAGAGGCGGGGTGTCAGCAGGACAGGCACGGTGTCATGTGAGTATCGTGCTGCAAATCCGCACCAGGCATGGCGGGAGTGCACGAAATCACTGGTGTGATGGAGCTCATAGACTATAGGCACAGACTTTGAAAACAATTTGTTGTTGTTGTTGTTGAAGAAGAAGAAGAAGAAGAAGAAGAAGAAATATCCATTCAAAGGAATGTTAAATGAAGCAGTCAGATGACAGTGGGCACTTAATGTGTTAACATCAGTCATTCAATCTAATAGTTTAGTAGATAAAGCAAAAACACATAGTGTGTGTGTGTGTGTATGTGTATGTGTATGCATGCGGAGTTGTCTAGCACCAGGGAAGAGGGACATGGACACAAGCAGGAACCAATGAGCAGGAAAGAGAGGAAGATTTCTTGCAAATGTGAGGGAAGAGGAGGGATCTGGCTGGTGGTTCCGTTGGTTTTTAGGTTGTTCCTTGGCGAAGATTGTGATGGAAAGGGGGGATTTAGGGATGGGGAAAGCTCTTCCTGTGCGAGGAAGGAAAGGGTTGTTCACAATGAGGAGAGAGCAGAGCGATCTGACTGAGCTCTTAGGTTACAGGCTTCAAACTTTGGGAGGTCAAAACACTCCCGCATTCATTTTCTATCTCCAAGAAAACGGGAGGATTGTTGCCTGCAGAGACAGCACTGCCTGGCCTCTCCTTTCTTGGGGAGGGGGATTGACTTGCCAATTGCCTCCTTGGCACTGCTAAAATGTGGTGAAAACAGATTGAACACTCTGACCAAAGCTTTTGCAGAGGGGCGGAGAAAAGAGTGTCAGCGAATTCATGAGGTTCGTGAGAAGTATATAGTCCCTTAAAATCTGAGAGGCTGGCAGGTGAGGCAGAGGTGATGTGGAATCTCTTTGGGAATGAAAAGGGCGGAGCTGGGATTACAAGATTCCTCTTGTACAGAGAAGGCAAGGAAAAGAGTCCTAATTTTCCAGGGCAACAAGCTGTAGTTCATATATGCCCAAATCTGAGCTTAATGAGCAGAATATAGACAGTGGTGAGATTCCTGTTTCCTGATAGTCTGTCACAGCTGTGACTTGTCTGTGTGTGTGTTAAAATATGTTGGTAATTCTTCCTCCTGACTTAAGCAGAGAGGGCAAAATTAACCTACTCCTGAATGTATTACTTGGTGGTCATTTCTGGGGCAGGCACCTGAGGCTTGACTTACAGTTTTCCAAACAGTATTAAGGTACAGGGACAGGCTGCTGTCTCCCAAATATCAGAATTACTGGGAACTTTGTAACAAAGTGGTTTGCCATCACTGAGAGGGCTAACTGTTGAAAGGCTTCAAAGGATGACTCTGATTGAATAACTGCTTAACTTAAGTAGTGCATGCACATGGCACAGTGCTTTGCAGTTGTCATTCTTACAGGAAAGAGCCTAGCTCTGCGGTAGAGCAAATGCTTTGCATACAAAAGGTCCCAGGTTGAATCTCTGGCACCGTCAGGAAAGACTCCTGCCAGATTCAACCTGGAAAGCTGCTGCCAGTCAGTGTGTCGACCCTAGTGAGCTGGATGGACCATGGTTTGACTCATTATAACCAGCTTTCTGAGAAATCACAGTTGTTCCCATTTTACCTCTGGGGAACTGAGTCTAAGAGTGACTTGTCCAAGACTTTTCAGTGAGGTCATGTGCCTTTGGGGAGGGCTCTCGAGCGCAGATTCTAAGTGTTGGACAACGAACGAGGAGAATTGCCCCGTTAAGTGCCAGAATTTATTCAGCGCTTCTATCCTCTGAAGTTACACGCCCTACCATCCTTGCTCTTAGAGGTGACTGAGCCAAGCATTCCATATTTTGGTGTCGACGTATTGCAAGCCCTGGAAAAACATAGGCCCTTCCAATATGAGCGTTTGGTTTTGAGTTTCACAAGGTCACTTTATAGAATTAAGAATAGCCACTCAAAGCCAACCCTGCTTATGGGACTGAGAACAGAGTACAATTATTCATACAAATATATTGCAGAATTATATTTGTCAAACTTCCTTGAACTGACCGAGATCTGAACTATATTGGCTTACTGTTTCCTAAGCCAGCTGCTATTAGCTAAACGGTTTCTAATAAGCCATTTGTTTTTAATTGTTGACGGCTTCATGTAGCAATTTGAGTGATTCAAGCAGTTGATAGATAAATAATAAGATCAAATAGAACTTGCCAGTTTTTATGTGTGGCTTGGGGGAGGGCTAAAGTGAGTGTGTCTGAATTTTTAATTATGTCTCTTAAGGCAAAAAACAACAAGTTTCATGTTCCAGAAGATTACCCATAAAAAAGAACTTGTGAAATCTTAAAATCTCTGCAAGCAAAAAACTTTATAAAAGATTTCAAAGAACAAAAATTAACAAGGCGATATAACCCTAACCAGGAAGAATAAATATAAAATCATCAAACCCAGAAAACAAGAAGAGGGTATTTGAGTTTTGATGTTGCCATAGGAAGGCTGCGTCCCATTCTAAACTGCCAGAAATAGCAAATCGTAAAAAGGGGCAGAAAGGACCTAAGTTTCATAAGGCAAGAGGGTCGGTCCTCAGGTTGTAGACTGCCACACTGGAATCCTAAACACATTCCTTTGGAAGGAAGGGCTGATTGACACATTGCACTCCTGACAAGGGAATGCGTATGTGAGTTTGACCCCCCCCCCCCCCCCGCCTATTTTGAAGTCCTAAAGAAGGGAGCAGACTCCTGCATATTCCAGTAGAGCGCGGGTTGAAAAGGCTGTTTCTGGAGAGGAGATAAGAGTCTCGATTTGCAGCACATGTGGCATATTGCCATATGTCGTTTTTTAAACAGTGCATGCCTCTATTTATAGCTGTTCATCTCTTTGCAATACATGCAATTGTGGGCCCAACATTTGTTCGATTGCCTGTTTGTGTTTTAAAGAATTTGACACTTTAGGTGCTGGGACATTGCTGGCTTCTACTGTGTTTACGTTCTGTGCCATTAAAAAAAATTGCAGTTACTCGTGAGTAAGGTATTTGTAAGGTATTTAGCAGCCTCATATATGTCTTTGATTTGGGCAGTGCTGTCCTTGAAACTTTATGTGCAAGAACCATTGTTGTTGAGAAATTTTTGCCTGTTGAAGTGAGGTCTGTAGCAGCAAAAGTTTCCAATGGATTGTACTCTGGGTTGATTGGCAAATACTGCCAAGTACAGGTGGAGACTTCAGGAGCCATAATTTTGGGGACTGACATCTCTGATAGTCGTTCTGGAGGTCTTAGTAGAGGTTTAAAAGCATTGTTGTCTAATTCAAAGAGCTGCATTATGTTTCCCTAGCTTTGGTTAATAGTAAACAGAAGGGGGCAGAAAAGCACTATATATAAAGCTGAGCCTGTGGCACTGAGCAGTCAAAATACTTGGCAAGTACCATTTTCGCACATGGGGATTGAGTTGGAAATCCAAGCTTTAAAAGCCACCTTTCCTGTAATGTGCTCATAAATCAAGGTGTGTCACACTCAGGGTGTCCTAAAAAAAAATGAGATGGAGGAGCACCTGTAGGTAGACGGTGACTGAAAATGATAGATGTGCAGAGTTGCATGTATACACATAACAGCCAAGTGTTGAATAAGTGTGATTGTTAATGAGGCACACCAGAAGCATAGTCCTCCATTCAGAATGTCTGATGGAAAAACAATATCCTTGTCTATGATATAATGCTTGCATACTATAAAAAATTATATTGAGCATTAAAAAGCCTGTAAAGGTGTCCTTCTTGGATTTCCCTTAGTTCATTTGGGAGAAATTAAGGGAATCAAGCAAAGTTCAAAGATGAAAAGGATGGGTTAGCCTCATTTCCAACAAAGACTAGTTTGTTGTGGATTTCCGATCTCTCCTCCAATAATAATAATAATAATAATAATAATAAATTTATTTCTCACCCGCCTCTCCGTTTGGATCAAGGTGGGGAACAACAGTAAATATAAAATATGATAAAATACATAAAACTGATTAAAAACATGGCGCACATTATTAAAACTGCATTAAAACATCATAAAAAAAATCCTAAAAACATTCTAAAATTCCACTGGATATGCCTACCGAAAGAGAACAGTCTTTACAGCTTTCTTAAATCCTAAAAGTCTGTTAAGTTGACGAGTCTCCTCTGGCAGGTAATTCCACAGTCTGGGAGCGGCAGAAGAAAAGGTCCTCTGGGTAATGGTTGTCAGCCTAGTCTTGGCCGACTGTAGTAAGTTCTTCCCAGAGGACCTGAGCGTGCGGGGCGGATTGTATGGGAGAAAGCGATCCCGCAGGTAACCTGGACCCAAACCATGTAGGGCTTTAAAGGTAATGACCAACACTTTGTACTTCACCCGAAAACTAATTGGCAGCCAGTGGAGCGATTTTAAAGCTGGTGTAATATGGTCACCCCTAGGTGTACCAGTGACCAACCTGGCTGCCATATTTTGAACTAGTTGAAGTTTCCGGACTAGGCACGGAGGTAGCCCTATGTACAGCGCATTGCAGAAGTCACAAGTTAATTGTAAGGCGGATTCATATTTGAAGAAGGCTTTGATTTATCTTCTTCACACACCTCCTTCCTTACTCATTATGAATGTGTGACATGGAAGATGGATGGCCTGGTTAGTAGAGTAGTAGGTGGAAAAGTGGGGTTACTTGCATCTTTGTGGAAGAAGAGTGGGTCAGAGGGTGAAGTGGTTTGGAAGCAAGTGGTTAAGGCAGTGTTTTCAGAGTTCCAGTCCTAGAAGGACCCTTTCCAAATCTATCAGTATGCTGAGGAACTCATGTATCTCAGCCAGAGGGCTCCCGTTCCAGTATGTGCACAGTCCATATGTGGCACCGGTCAGGACATTTAGGACTTCCAATCATTCTGTGATCTGAGTGCGATTTAGAAACCTCTCCTAAAAGGCTACATTGCAGGAGAAGACTGGTAGTAGTGAGCAATGAGATTTATTACTAGTAGTGAGCAAGTCCTTTGGGGAAGCTGGTGAGCCATTATTGAAATGAGGAATCTCTGATAAGCACTTGGAAAACCACTGGGTTGTGGAATGAAGCAATGTTGAGTTGTGGAGGGAAACAAGGAATAGGTTTAAGGGTGACTGAATGGGGGAGGGGGAATAATATAAAATATATCCCTTTGGTTAGCCTCTAAATAAGTGTGACCCTTTGGGGAAAAGGAACTCTTCTGATTACACTTTAAAATGTCCTGAGCTCTTGGAACAGGACCGGCTTATAAAACTAACTAAATAAATTTTGTGTATAACATCCAGCATAGTGATGCAGAATAAATGTTCAGTTACAGTTAATATTTTGTTATTTTGTATAATTCTGCTCCTAAGAATTTCCACTATTTTACTGTGGGAATGTAAGTGTGTGTTGGACAGCTGACTGAGCAGAGGCGCATAGGTCACCTGGTCAGTCTTCCCCACGACGGTGAGATGTATCGTATTTCTATTTAAATTATAGTTTTGATTTCTAAAGTTGCAACTATATATATATGGATTAGCATATGCAAATGTTATGCAGCTTGGTGTCCTTGTTTGCTCTCTTTTTGGGGGAAGTGTAAATGCCACCTCCCCCCCCCCCCCCCCAAGTGTGTGTGTGTGGATATGAGGTCGCAGGGGGATCATGGTTGTGCATCCAGAGTAGAGAGAGAGAAGGACCTGGAACACTGCACAGTAATGAAGGCCCCGTTCTTTCCCACCCTGTTCTTCTTTGCAGTCATAAAATACCTCTCCTGATTGCTTTAGAAGAATCCAGTTCCCTCCATATGCTGGCTCGCCTCAACAGTGACACTGTCCAAGTTTATTTCTTTTCTCTACCAGCTCCACAGCCTGAGTCAGGATCCAAGGCCAAAAGGTTCTTTCGAGACCATGTCGGGCTGTAAATTTCATTATCAAAGCCTTTTGGTCATGTTTAAAAATAACAAGCCCCAATAAAGGGAATGTATGAGCAAACGCTAAAGAAAAACAAGCGCAACCAATGTCCAGGTATTGTAAAACCTGTGCTTTGCTTTGCTTTCCAAGCCTTGGGATCTGTGAGTCATCGAAGCATCGGCCCGACAATTGCTTCATAAACTAACATTTTGGAATTGAACATGTCCGGGTTTTTTTATTTTTATGAATGATTACAGTAGGCAATGCCTCTGTGTTAAATGGCCTCCCCTAGAAGAGAACAAACCATGACAGATTTTGTTTAAACAGGTTTTCCATATTGGTTGATGAAGCTGGACGAAGCCCTTAAATCATCCCTCTGTACCTGCCTGCCCATTCAAAGGGGCTCTTTGTAGAGCTAGAGCCGAGGGGATAAACCCCAGCATAAATGTCTTCTGTAGCTTATAGAAAGTCACAGTTTTTGCTGCATAGCTGGGCTGAAGGTTTTTAATTTTTTTAAAAAAAACATGCGTAGAGTGTTTTTGCTCTTTTAATAAATGCTGCCTTTTTTTTTTGCCTGTTCATTTTGCAAATTGACCACAACTTCATAAATCTTTCAAGTCCATGAGTCACATTGAAAAGACGGCTGGTATGTTTTGGCTTCTGACCATAAAGAGCTTAATAATCACAAAGGTCGTCATTTTAATGTCTGGCTTGTTGTCGGGATGCTTCAGACGCTAGGGACCGGAAGCGCATTTTTAGGTGAGAAATTAAAGAGTTGCATTTGGATAAATGGGGGGGGGGGGGAACTTACTTGCGTGTTCCAGTCAGCACTGACGGAGGAGATGAGCCACACTAATGAAATCCAGTTCTGTGGAGGTTCTTTGAGTCAATGACGTGTTTTCATTGGCTTTACCGTTTCCACCTTCAGAGGATTAGATGGACTTCAGATGATTAGTTGTAAAGTCTGTTGTAGGTGGAAGTCTGTGTATGTGTTTAAGGGACTGTCCATTTGGGTACAGCAGGGGCATGCATCACGTGGCCAACATGCACTCCCCCCCGGCGATTGCTGTGGCCCCCCCTCCCACCCCCAGTGCTCCCAGACAACTGCCACATGGATCAGTTTGCTGCCAAAAGTTGGCGATGTGTGGGGTGACCAGATAAAATCCAGGTCAGGGCTCATGTAACTTTAACAGTTGTAGAGAAAAGGGAATTTCAGCCGGTGTCATTTGTATGCAATTAGTTCCTGGTGAAATTCCCTCTTCATCACAACAGTTAAAGTTGCAGGGGCCCTGCCTTCTTTTGTATATGGTCACTCCAGTATAGTGCCTGCACCTTTAATGGTTGTGATGAAGAGGAAATTTCACCAGGAACTAATTGCAAACAAATGACACTGGCTGAAATTCCCTTTTCTCTACAACTGTTAAAGTTACCTGAGCCCTGACCTGGATTTTATCTGGTCACCCTAGCGATGTGGTAGTGGAAAAAAAAGCTGTGATTTTCTTTTAAAACAGGTGCAGAACATCAGGCCTAAGGTCCTAATTGTAGTTTTTCCTCTAGCCTATTATGGGGCATGGGGCAGGGATTAACATTAAAATATTTACGGCTGTTCTAGCATAGGAAGGACCTTTCTCTTAAGCCCTGGTCTCCTCATGCAGCAGAATGAGGTGTTATTGTGAGTCAGTTAAAGAAAGAGATAAGGAGCAACTGAGCCGGGGAGTGTTTGGGGTGTGGCACTCCATAGAAGCTGGTGGAGACTGGCTGACTCGAATTGCTCATTAATCTCCGTCCCATAAAAGTCTGGCCAGAGCTCAGCACCAGGGCTGAAAGCAATGATCGTCTTGGATGTCTGTGCCTTGCTCTGTGCGTTTCAGCTCTGTGCCTTTGATTCAAGCTTGGATTCTGACCCCTGGATTGTGACCCGACTATTCTCTTGTGTGTTCCTGAAACTTTGGACTTGCCCGGATATATCCTGACCCCGTGGACTGGCTTTCTGGCTATGATTCAACATCTTGCGATTCTACTGCTGTTATCTGGACTTCTACAGCATCTGGATTACTGACCTTGGACCTGGACATTCCCAAGTGGCATCCTTGAAACATGACAGGTGGTAGAAATCTGAGGTGGCGGAGTGGATGGCATCACTTCCGACTGCAGGGGAGAGAATAACATTTTTGAATGTCTCCCTGTGTAAAAGAGTCGTCCGGATGCTCTCCGTCTTGGTTCTCTCAACCTTTGTCCCTGATGTGGCTGATTTTGTTTTGATTTCATATTAATGAATTAATATGAGTCGTGCATTAGTACGAGCATTGAAAAATGGTGTCCATTCAAAAATGAATACGGGGTGGGTGGGTTGTGTTTCATCTATGTCAGAATTGTGGGATAAAATCTAATGAAACAAATATCCCCTGCCTGCTGTCTGAAGTGATACACGTTCCTCTCTTCCACCACATTCTGCTGCCTGTGTGGGCCAGACCTTGGATCACAATCAGTTCACACATTCTACAAACCCAGGAGAAACAGCTGGATTGAATGTCATTCTGTAGTATTGCCTACAAATTTATTCATCAGCAACTGCATGCACACTGAGAAACAGTGTAGTAAACCCATTCATTAGGTCTAGTTACAGAACATGTGATGAAATGGTCTCACTGCTTAATTTTTAAAGTGCGCACATCTAATCTCTCTATTAGAAAAGGCACCATACTATCAACGGTATTTGAGAAAGGGCATCTATTCACAGTACTGCATATAAGATTTTGTTTCCAAAGCAGGAACAATGAATCGGTTAAAAGCCAGATACTTCCCTGCCCTTCCCTCACCTCTTTCACCCCGCGGAGTATTTCTATAAATAGTCCAGTGGTCCGAAGCTGTGAGAAGAGTCAGCCCCTGCCCAAAACGTCCCTGTATGAGTTTTTCCATAACTCATTTTTCCATAACATCCACTTGGTCCAACTTCTTTGAACAGTTACCTTAGGGGAGGTGAAATGTCAGTTGATTCCTCTCCTCTTCCTCCTTTCAAGCTAGTAAAGCCATCTCAAAGAAGAGGAAGAGAATTATGCCATTTGAGAGCTGCCAAAAGTCCTCTTCTTTTTATTGGCCACCTTCTGGATAATAATAATAATAATAATAATAATAATAATAATAATAATATATTTATTTATTTATCACCCGCCTCTCCCAACGGATCGAGGCAGGGAACAACACCAAACACAAAATACAAAAACTGATTGAAAGCAGATAAAACCAGTACATCATTAAAACACCAATAAACACCAATAAAACACTTTAAAATTCATCTGGGTAGGCCTGCCGGAAGAGATAAGTCTTTATAGATCTTTTAAATTCCGGAAGACTAGTGAGTTGGCGAATCTCTCCCGGCAGGTCATTCCATAATCTGGGAGCGGCAGAAGAGAAGGTCCTCTGGGTAACGGTTGTCAGTCTAGTTCTTGTTGACTGTAATAAATTCTTCCCAGAGGACCTGAGCGTGCGGGGCGGATTGTATGGGAGAAGGCAATCCCGTAGGTAACCTGGACCCAAACCATGTAGGGCTTTAAAGGTAATAACCAACACTTTGTACTTCGCCCGGAAACTGATTGGCAGCCAGTGAAGAGATTTTAAAACTGGTGTAATGTGGTCACCCCTAGATGTACCGGTGACCAACCTGGCTGCCATATTTTGAACTAATTGAAGTTTCCGGACTAGGCACAGAGGTAGCCCTATGTACAGCGCATTGCAGAAGTCGAGCCTCGAAGTTACCAGTGCGTGCACTACTGATTTTAGGTCTTCCAACTCTAGGAAGGGGCGCAGCTGGCGTATCAGCCGAAGCTGATAGTAGGCACTCCTGGCAGTCGCATCTATCTGAGCTGTCATTTGGAGCGACGGATCCAGGAGCACCCCCAAGCTGCGAACACAGTCTTTCAGGGGGAGTGTAACCCCATCCAGAACTGGTTGACATACCTCCAACCCCAGGTGACTGACAGGTTATGGGCCAAGAAAAGCTAGAGCTAATGGTAATGGATATGAGTCGCACACACACTTTCCATCTTAAATATCACCTCTGGAAGGAACTTGTGAAGTACAAACACTTTTTCCTCCCCTCAAAACAGAGGCCAGCGTACGCACGAGTTCCTGAAAAAAAAACCACTCTGTAACTTTATTAATGGCTTAAATAACCTTTTGTATATTATTTTCTGAATAAGCCTGTGATTTATGTATTTTCTCGATATTGAATCATAGGTAATATAGCTTATTCTAAAAGGAAGTGCGGTTAGCAAGTATGTGTTTAAAATAAACAGAAGTCTCCATATTCTTATTACATCAGAGTAGTAGAGTACTGAAAAAACGTCTCTGTCCCAATAAGAACATAAGAAGAGCTGGGCTAGATCAGACCAAGGGCTCACCTAGTCCAGTATTCTGTTCACACTGTGGCTAATTAGCTGCCTTTGAGAAGCTCACAAGTAGGACGTAAATGCAATAGCACCCTCCTGCTTGTGTTCTCCAGAAACTGGAGGTACTATAGCCATCAGGACTAGTAGCCATTGATAGCCTTATTTTCAATGAATTTGTCCAATCCTCTTTTAAAGCTGTCCAAATTGGTGGCCATCATGACCTCTTGCGGTAGCAAAGATATAGTGATGGCCACTAACTGCGTCATGTCCTTCTCTTCTTCTCATTTTGGCTGTGGAGAAGAGTTGCAGGTTAGTTCTGGTTTTCTGGTTGATTGGTGGAATGGGTCCTCTTTTTCTCATTGGCATATGCTTTCAAAAAAGATCTGACCCTGTCTTGAAATGAACCTTCATTTCTTTTTCTTTTTCTTTTGCAGTGGAAGAGAGATTTTTTTTTTACTTGTTCAGATATTTATTTATGGTTAGTTTATGGTCTATTTGGATTTGAAAGAGTACATCACTCCCACCACATCCTGATCTATCTGATTAAGGTTGTTCTTTCTCAATATGCGCTGCATGACATGTAGTAGTTCTCTTTAACATCCTCCACTGTGTGCTTGATTCTGTTTAACGAATAGATGTTTATTTTTCTGCTCACATGTGGAAAATAAGTTACGTTGTTGTTGTACCTAAATATGTTTGTGGGACTTTCCTTGCAATGTTTATGGCTTCGAAAGATGCCTGCTGTGAGTCTGAATTGCTTCTTTGGGTCGAATCCTCTGAATCCATCAAATATTGCTGTAATATGTACAGAAGCCTAAGGCTTGTCTGACTAATAGAAGAAAATACATAACTACCCTAATTGTGAGCCCAATCCAACTTGCATGCAGATCAAGTCTTCTCAAAGAAAAATATCAAGCACTGTGCAATTAGACTACGACCGAATTCAGACATAATACTAAACCATGGCTTAAGCATTATGAGTCTGACCAGGCAGAACCCTGAAAGTCCCTCTTAACCTTCATCTTACCCCTCCCTCCTTCCTTGGCAAACTGTGATTACAAGCTTTTGATTCTGGCTTGTAGCAAACCATAGTTTGTCTTGTCCAAATCTGGCAAACAATGGTTTGCTGCAAACCAGGACTGGAATGTTCTTATCCCGGCACATAAGGAGGAGAGAGAGGGTGCAAGTCCAAAGCACGTGGCTGCATGTGCTTGTCAGATTAAACCATAGTTAGCACTGTGTCTGAGTCATCCCACTGATTCTGTTGCCTTCCCAAATGTTTTATGCCCGGGCTTTATTGGGGTTATACCTGGATTCTACCTCTGAGCAGAAAGTGAAAGCATCTCTGCTGTCCTCAAAATCTGCTTGTGAGAGGTTTGTCTGACCCTGTCAAGACCCACCATTTGGGCATATATCAAACCAGTTCCACCATATCCAGTGCTGGCTCCAGGTTTTTGAGGGCCCTTGGGCGAGACACCTTTAATGGGGGCCCTCCTGAGTGAGTCTTCCATCTCACTGCTTTTGTCACCAGCTGCTATTGCTCCTCATCTGTTTTCTCCTCATTTCCACCACTTGTGTGCTGGACAGGCAAAGAGCCCGTAAGCAAGTCGGCCGAGACATCTGCTTCTCCTCCTCCTCCTCACCACCAACATTGTCTGGGCCGGAGCAAGAGAGAGGTGAGCAAGCAGGTTGCAGTGGTGAAGAGGAGGAGCAACTCCAAGGGTCCCTTATCAGTGGGCCTCTGCTGGGCTGTGGTCCCTCAGCAGGTGCCCACCCATGCCTACATTTAACACCGCCTCTTGACTGCCTCTCCTTATCAGAGAGCCGCTTAACTGAAAATGAGATGGAACTCCTCTTAGGCACACCTGCAGAAGCATCGACTGGCACCTGTACATGCCAGTGGCCACACATACGCCATCCCCACCCTTCACATCCCAGATAGCTGCTGCTCAATCTCTCCCGCGACTTCCCCTTGAATAGTGTATTCAAGCACTGTATGTGAAGAGCCACTTCAGCTGAAAGAATCTGTTAATGGATCCAGCACATGCCATATCAATGGCTACATTTAGAAGTTCACCCGTTCACGGAGCTTCCATACTGCTTTGAATCTTGGCACCTCGGTTTGTACAGATGAAGCTGTGCGTGAATGCACCCTGCACGTAGCTCCAGTCAGTTAGAAGTTCGTTTTGCCAGAAATTTTAATTGAGCTGAGGAAGGGAATGTGTGGCCTATTTCAGTGTCACTTCGGAAAGGGAACAGCTAAAGGTGGTGACGGGGAACAATTGGTACTGGGCAAAACCCAATTCTCCGCAATGCAGAGGATCCATAACCCTTTGCGCTTGTTAAATTAATTACTAATGGCTTATATCAGGGCATTTCTTCTCCTTTCATTTTTAAGTTGTTTTAAGTTAATTAAATGCCATCAGGCACACTTGAAAATAGTCTGCAAAAATGAATTAGTTCTTTAAAAAAAAGAGAGAGAGAGGACTTTCCCATTTTATATCAATTTTCCTTTTAAAGATTTTTCTATTCAAAGGAAACTACAGAATGAGCAAAAGCCTGAGGTCTCCATAAATGGAAGCTTAATTTTATTGCATTTATCTCTATAGCTGCAATTAATTATTCAGAGTGTTCATTAAAATTGCAGTCTTGGTAAGTGACACTTTTTAAACAGGCATTCTGAGTTTATTGAAATTGAAGGATATGGGTGATAAAGAATTAGACGTCCAAAGAAATGGCAATATAGTGCCTCTAAGCGAGTTCAAAATGCCATTTAAAAGGCACGAGTGGAATTGCAGAGTACCTGAAAAGTTTTGGGGGAGCATAGAGCAGAGCCAATAAGCCTGAAGACCCTTTGCTTCCATTTAAATTGAGGGCCTTCTTCTGTGCATGCAAAGGGATGCATGATCAGAGCTGGCTCTTTGCTGACGTAGAAGCCTGGTCTAGGGCCTGTTCGCATGATCACGGAGAGGGAAATAAGCCATGGTGGCTTATTCCCCCTACCGCGCATGCCGGTCACATGCCAGGGGATTTGCATATTTACGTTCACCAGTGCGGCTTGCCATGTTGTGCAACCCCCCTCCCCCCGAGGGTGGCTTGCTGCTGTGTTTAACAAGCCACTCCAAAACCCTACAACAGCTCATGGGTTCTTGGTGACTTGTTAACCATGGCAACAAGCCACTGTGGATTATTTCCCCCTCTGCAACCATGTGAACAGGCCCAATGTGTGCACGTGGATCACGTGACGGAGCAGGTGATGCACTCTTCGTCTAATATTGAAAGCTAAACATTACAAATTCTTTTTTCCATCCTCTCTCTCTCTCTTTCTCCCTCCCTTTCCCCCTTTTCTACTTGTTAAATAGCCTCACAATTAGCGCTCCCATGTTGAGTTGAAAGGAAACATCAATTACCCATGTAAGAACTGCTTGGATTTCGGGGTTAACAAATTCCTTTTATTTTTCCAGTGCGCACTTTGAATTGATAAAAGAAAAATGGAATAATTCTGCCAGAGGTCAGTGGACATTACACAATTCCACTGAAGCAGTCGGCTCCTTGAAAGAATTATGAATTCTACGAATGGGACACTGAGCAAAATATGATGGATTGCAAGCTTTAGCATTTGATATGTAGTAAACTGCCGTGAAACTCCCTCCCCCCAGCACAACACATCTGTGCTTGTAACACTTTTTCCATGGAAGAACCCATTAAAATATCAAGTTTGGGTTAATGAATGACTGAAGGACTTTTTACCCACTTTATTTTGTTTATCTCTCTCTCTGTTTATTGTCTTCACAGCGTCGTCCCTCAGACCACAGTAATACTCAACAACGATCGTCAGAACTCAATTGTAGCCAAGATGGTAGGACAGGATGAGCCACTGAGCAGAGCAGCAGATTCACTGGAAAATATCCTTAGCAAGTTAGTAAACAGTGGCTGTGTAATCTCTCTCTCTCTCTCTCTCCCCCCTGTGTTCATAGGTAACTGCCTTATTATGCTGAGTCCATCTGGCTTAGTTGGTCCATCTGGCTTAGTATTATCTGCATGGATGGCAGTGGTACTCCAGGGTTTCAGGCAGAGCTCTTTCCCAGCTCTAGCTGGAGATGCTTAGGAATTGAAGCTGGGACCCTGTTACATGCCAAGCAGGTCCTCTTCCAGGCGCTGATGATGAGACATCCTGAACGATTTGTGGTTTACGACAGGAAAGCAGTCCTTGACTCTGTACAAAAGGAAGTAAAAGATCCAGGCAACTGCATGGATCACTCCTATCTTTAGTGGGAAAAATTGACAGGGCATGAGACCCTAGGTCAACAGAATACCTTGACCACATGGAAGAAGGAAAGGAACATTTGCAACTTGTGTGTATTTCTCTCTCTCTCTCTCTCTCTCTCTCTCTAATTATCTATCATCTATCGATCTATCTATTTCAGCAGGGACTGTCTTATTGGAGGGGGAGAAAAGGCCCGAATGGGACTCCAGGAAGGCCAAATTGGGCCTGCAGGTCCTGAGGTTAGGTACCCCTGCCCTAATGTAATAGTATTTTATTGTTCTATGTAAGCTTCCTTGTGGAGCCTTTAGGATCAAAAGGTGGGATAGAAATCAATATTCAAAGTTTGTATTGCTGCTTTCGCCTTGATATACAAAAACCCAGGGCTGTATAAAGCTGGTCACCTTAGTGTTGCGTAGCACCATTCTGAGTTCAGTAACATGGTGTCCCAGTGGTTGAATTCCTTCTTTGCTCTCCCCAGTGCTGTTCCTGGGAGGAGGCGGAACACCATTGTGGTGAAAGTCCCGGGACATGAAGACAGTCACAACGAAGACGGAGAGAGCGGCTCCGAAGCCAGCGACTCCATTTCCAATAGCGGCCAGTTAGGAGGCCAGAATATCGGGAACAACGTTACCCTCATCACATTGAATTCTGAGGGTAAGTGAACTCTAGCTTAAGACTCTTGGGCAAAATGAAGCTTGGTTTAAATCAGCGGCGCAGAACCTCATCCCTCCTGAGGGCCAAATTACATTTCAGATAAGAGTTGCCATATTCTGAATCCTCAAAACAGGGACAGTTTTTAAAATGTATTTATTTTATTTATTTTTGCTGGAAGCAAAATAAAAAGTAATGGTGTAGGTGGGAGTTAGAAGAGGAAAGGTTGGGAGAGGGGAGGGCTCAAAGGGGGAGTGGTGGTGGGGAATTGCCTAATGCAATCAGGAGAGGAGTAGCAGCAGGAGCAATGCAAAGCAATTTTTGCTAAGCAAGTGTTCCCATTGATAACCCCCCCCCCCCCAAAAAAAAAAAGCTTTCCCCAAAAGGAGCTATGAAGCCTCGGCTATGTGGGGTCTGGTCTAGAGCTGAAAGGATTACTGACCTGGCTAGAAGGGGGAAAGCACCAGCTATTTTTCTTTCACTGAGTCACTCGGGTCTCTGAACAGGCTGTAAACAGCCTTATTCTAAGCAAAATAAAAAGTAATGGTGTGGGTGGAAGGGGGTTAGAAGAGAAAAGGGCTGGAGGAGAGAGTGGGGGGAGGAGAAAGCGATCGCAAGAGGGGCAGCCGTAGGAACGCAGAGCCCATTTTAAACAATGTGTTTCCCATGGGTAAACCCCTCTCCCCTGAGGTTTTCCTTAAAAAAAGCTATGGGGACTAACCTGCAACTGAAAGGATTACCTGGAAGGGAAAACACAAGCTGCACAACAGCAGCGGCCGGTCAGGAGACCTTTTTCTTTTATCGTTTGACAAAATCACTTGGCTCTCCCAGGCTCAGCAGCAATAGTCCTACTGCAGCAGGCAGCACCACAGCCTGAGGAAAGCAAGTGCACCTTTTTCTGCTCCTCCTCCTCCTCCTCTGCACAGGCGCAATAACACCCAGGGTGTGACTCAGAGGAGCCTGTGCAGGAGCGGCAGTGCTCTGAAAAAGGTGTGCAGGCTTTTTTCTCTTCTGCTGCAACTACGCTGCTCAAGGCGCCATTTTAGAAAACAGCCGGCCAGACTGGGAATCCGGGATTCTTGCCCAGCCAGTCGGGACATTTCAGAATCATCTGGAAATCGGAACATTCCCGGTTTTCCGGGACGTATGGCAACCCTAATTTCAGAGAAATTCTTCGGGACCATATTTCAGTGATGAGTGGGAGCCAAAGGCAAACTGACGGGTCCCAAAACAAAAAAAATACCAGCATATTTCATCTTACAGCTCTTACTGCCAGTAACTAAGCCTTAAGAGAGGGATTTCAACCTTTTAGGATGGGGGGGAGAATGTACCAAACCCAAAAAGCCACCAAAGAATATGTGGTTGGAGGAAAGGAGATGGGGACAGGGGAAGATGCCGTGGAGGGCAGGATTGGGACTTCAGGGCTGAGGTTCTGCACCCCTGGCTTAGAAGTTGGAGCCAAAAATTGCCTTGTAAGATGCAGTAATCTGTCTGTTTTAGTTGAGGCATGCATGAAGTAGCTCTTGTTCCTGTGAAAGAAACCTTATAGTTGGCTTTATTTGCTTCTGGTTTGTCAGCAGTTCTGTTTTTAAAGCACCTCTGATCCCCACTTACAGCTCTTAAAATGCCCTCAGTGAACACTTTGCCAATGGATTCTTTCTGATTTTATTCCATGAGCGCTGGAATTAACTGAAACCAAAGCGCAATGAAGAGTCACCTGGTTATGTCTTAAAGGATCAGCTCTATGTTTGTGTGTGGGGAAACTGTATTGTTTTGCTTTCTCCTAAGGAAGATAGAGTGACTGGGTGCCGAGGAAATGCCTCTCCCCCCCCCCCCCACGAGTCCCACAATGGTTTAATACCATTCAGATGCTGTGTTCTGTAGCTTGCAAAGCAGAAGACAGTATAAGGAACACGGCATACTAAACCATATCAGCATCCAGCTTTCATTACTTTTTCTTTTTGGTTCAAACAGAACTTGTGCACCTGGGACATTTTTTTCTACTTCTTCTTCAAGAGACCCTGGTAGTCGAACAGATCAAGAGCACTTGATTTAAATTTTGAAACTGTGACCTAATTCTGTGGTTGCACCTCGGAGTTGAAATATAGCCATATGAAAATAACTTCATTTCTCTAGGAAGCAGCATAATGTACCAGCATGCTGCCTCCTGTAACTCATTATATGCCCCTTCTGCTAATGTGGAGCTCTTCTGAAAGTAAACAGTTACTTTGGCAACTCTAAACAATATTTTTTAAAAACAGGAAATTCCTATAAAAAATGTATTGTTTATAGGATAGCCTTGTCAGCGATTTCTTCATTTTCAAAAAAACCCCTCTATTCCGCTCCTCAAATCTCTGAAAATCAACATTACTGGACTGTAACCATTTGGAATGTGTCTCTAATAATCCTTCTTTTTTGTGTTGTATATATTTGTCAATTTATATTTCAAAGCAAAAAAATAGGTGCAACAATGAATTCAGTGACAAATGTAGCAGAGCATGCAGTGTGGCATGGAACCCGGGTCAGAGCTATTTCTAATTGAGATGGTCAGTCTCTCCCTGGGCCATATACCACATCAGACGGCAGGGGAAGGGCTTACATGAGGGGTGCTGAACCTCTTTCAGCCCAAGGACCAAATTCCAATTTGGAGAAGCTCTTGGTGTTGCGTCTCAATGGTGGGTGGAGCCAAAAGCAAAAGGGGCGGGGCCAAAAATGCCACCAATACCATTTTTTAAGCTTAAAGTTTTTACTGCCAGTAATAATAGGGAAAGAACTGCAGAATTATTGGTTTTTTGGGGGAAAGGAGGTGGTGCCAGGGGACTCCTAGAGGTTCAGATTGGGAGCTCCAGAGGGCCAGATGTAGCCCCTCAGACTGAGGGTCTGCCCCAGAGGACTTACATGATGGAATGTTCCTCCATACAAAAGCATTTCCTTCACCTTAAAAATGTGTACAGGTATTCTGTGTGGAGTGATTATTTTGTATGGAGACGCTCCCACTTCCTGCAGCCAGAAGTGGTTCAACTCAGGTACAATTTTATCATCCCGTTGAATACTAGGTGAGAGATGCCTGTTATTGTAGGGGGTATGTCAGGGAATTGAAGAACCAACCAGTCATTGGGACTCAATGCAACTACTCTGTCTCTTGAAGCATAGGACAGGGGTGGGGAACTTCAGGTCCATGGGCCAAATCAGCCCCTCCCAACCTCTGCAATAGGAGGTTGCCAGGAACTAAGACATGGGTGATCTTGTCCAGATTAGGACCAACTTGTGTTTGGCTAAAGTCAAGAAACATAGTGATAGATAACTTAAGCAAGATGGAGTGGGGATGATGCAGAGTGAACGGGAAGTGACTGAACTGGAGTGGAAGAAGAACCCAAGTCTTGGTTCAGATTCAGTTGTCGATTGGATATATTAATGGAAAGTGGTAGCACTGTTTTGGACAAGCTCAGTCCAGTCATCCAAGGCAAAGAAGACACAGTAGGCAAATTGCTTAGAAAACAAGGAGGCAGAAGATGGGAAAGCTGATTGCTATAAACCTCTTCTTGATTTTGGCCTGTCAGATAAATGTGATGCTCCAGCTATGGTGTGCACCTCCATTGCTAAGCACAGAACAGGAGATTCTGCACATGAATTTGCATCCCGTGCTGTGAACTCTTGTCTTTCCTTGGACAAGACAAGACTTCTGACCATAGCACAACGTGGTTTTAGCTTTTTCATCATGCATCACGTTTTTGGATATAGATCCTAATTCAGATACACTTTTAATCATCCAAGCTGAAAATGGAACAGAATTTGGCAGCTCGGTTGCTAAGCTGGATTTATCTGTCAGATAGTATTGGGACTTTCTTACGACATCATTTCTCTGGCGTGCTACTTGGTTGAAGATGATGTGCGAGTGTTTACATGTGTGTTTAAGGCTATGAAACTGTAGTACTTTCACTGAGGTCACTTTGCTTTCACTTGTGATCAAATATGTTTCTGAATTGTGGTCTCTCCCCCAACCTTCTTGTAAAGAAGGTGTAACCGTAGAAGCCAAATTCTGATTCTTCATTCCAGTGTATGGGAATATTTTTTTAAAACTTAGAAATGAATAATACCTAATAGACTTGTTTGTATACTCCTTATCCTGAAAATGCTTTTTGCAAAAGTTTAAATGTGAATGGGATTAACGAGAACTAAGAGATTTGTCATGTTGTAGTTTTCTAAACAGCAGACACCGGTTGGAAACGCTCTCCCCCACTCCAATATATTTCGGGAAAGTAATTCTCTCAGCTGCTTATTTAAGGGTAGCAATTTCTAATGAAGTAAAGCATAATTCTTTGGCACAGATGTTGGCCTTTTAATAGGATTATTGTATATATAAATTCTGGTGAAACTGCTTTTGGGAGACCAGTAAAACTCTTGTTGAGATTTATAAATGCTTTGAGAATCAAGATTAGTAATGGGAGTTGCCCACCAGCCACCCCCAGTCCAACCCTTGCATTTCTTGCTTTAAAAGACTAGAAGTGGCTTTGCTCAGCTACAGAGAATGCTCAGAAAATTAATCCACTCCGTTTCAAATGACTGCGTACAATTTTATCACTTTTAACGCACGCTACAGTTTACTGTGCCTGTCACAACACATCCGTGAGGGAAGCGCTGCTGGATCCATTATTGTGAAAGGAAACTGAGGCCGATGGAGGCTTATTTCAGAGCCACTAGATGAGGGCAAAGCTGAGACTGAAGTCTGAAGACACGACTGTAGAGAAATATGCATGAAGTTGTGTGTGCATAGTGTGGCTTCCTGGGCTTCATCACAAGAAGCTTCTTAAAATTTGGGGCAGCTGCAATGGGCAGTTTGCAGTGTGCCCCTGGGGTATGTGGAGGAGCGATGTAAGACTAAAATCTCTGCAGAAAGTTCCGAATTAGTCATAAACTGTTTGCAGGGGCACTTTACCACAAAGCACACAATCTGTCGCTTCAAAGCAATCAGGGGGGCTTCAGTTTTGTCTCTGAAACAGGGAATCCATTCCGGATTCAAATAGGTTGTCAGTGCAAAGTTGAAGCAGATAATGTTTGCTGTCTTTGAAGTATTTCTAATTATTTTTGGTCTCAATAGCCAGCAACAGCTACTTCTTAACAGAAGTGCTGGAATGTATAAGAGACGAGAATATATAATTTTCTTATCAATCAATACGAAGCAGAGCTGTTCTTTTAAAAGACTATTTTAATAGTGTCATTTTGTACTGTAGGGGGAGCTCTGTGTCAAGTGAACTTGAAAGCATTCTCATTTGTGTGTGTACATGTGTGAGCATGGTATTTTACAAATAAGTAGGTCACTTACTTCACCTCTGTGAGACCTGCAAAATGATGTCAGTCTATAAAAGTTTGTTGACCAACCCAATCAACCTCTCAGCCCTACTGCTTCACCACGGGCTGGTACAACTTAAAATAGTTCATACATTTCCTTTTGTAATCTACACTTCTTAATTAATTAATTTACTTTTTTTTAAAAAAGACTTGCACGGTGATCCCTGAATTCAGGCAGATTGATCCACTGAAAAGGATTCCTGCTTTTAATCTCTTTCTCTGGGGTAATATGGTGCTCAAACCATGTTTTATTTATTTAAAGACTTGAAATGGCTAACTCTCCATATAAAATAAACAATTTAAAACTGCAATTTTAAAAAAGGTGAAAATACAGTAGTCCTGAAAAAAATCATCAACTTTCTACCAACATAACCCCAGGTCCTGATAGCCATAGGATTATCAAAGATTCTGAAGGTCTTGCAGTATTTCTAGAAGTCATTTGGACTTTGGCAAGTCTTTGGAGGGCGTTCTATACATCTCTTAGTTCTCCTGACGTGGTGGAGAAAGGGCATTGTTGCTCTTAGTTGCCATTAGGGTACAATCGGATAGAGGGTTGAGATCATCTCTTGGGCATGTTGGCACCAAGATGGAAGATGAGAGGAAACCAGTACCTGTGCTAGTGTTTCCATGGCGGAAAAATGTCAGTGTAGTATCTGTGTCCTCTGCAGTGTCTTCAAGAAAGTGACAATATAATGGTTAGAATATTTTTTCAAATTAACTATTAAATGTTCTTTTCAAAACCATCCTTTTCTCTGTGAAGAACAGTTTGTAGACACTCGCCAAACTGCTCAACTGTTTCCATGTGCGCGGGACTCTCCTCTACTTTGGCAGTCTTTTGGAAACTACTCGTTCTTTGATTGTATAGACATTCTTATTTTAGTGTAAATGTTTGCTTTAAAAAATAATGCTTACAAGTTACAGCATAACCTGTCAAATATTTAAACAAAGCATTTTGCCATGCCAACATTTATCAATGCGGATAGAGGCTGGGCTTTTCAGAAGTTTTGGTGGATGAAAACAGAATAAACATTCAAACTAATCCACCTTTTTTTTTTTTTTTTTTTTTTGCAGCCACATAACATTTTTCTTTACTCTAGAGGAATCAAAGTTCAACACGGAGCATGGGGATATTTTCCTTCCCATTGGCCACAATTAATAATATTTATTAAAATATATAAATGTTGCACATAGGCATATGTTGCATTCATTTGAAAAGAGAAGTGGTAGAGCTAAGGGAGATGGACACATCCTGTGCTGTTTTAAGGAGCATGTTTGCCTGTGTAAGTCTTGTATACATTCACAGGCTCACTGGCTAATAATGTTCAGATAGGTTGTTCAGCAAGGATTTCATGTAAACATACCATGAATTAGACAATATTAATAAGCCCTTTCAGACTTATTCATGATCAGACTAGTGGAATTGGGAATTGTGAGCTAATAATGCAACACCAAAAAAAGATAGGAGTTACAGATTAATACTTCATATGCTGCGGATGGACACCTGGTCAGATCCATTCCCTTGAAGTACTATTTTGCGTGATGAGGCAGAGAGCAACAGCTGTAACCATGACACTCTCTAGTGATCCAGTTGGGGAACTGGAGGGAGGACATGGCCCATCACCCTATACCCAAAATGTTTTCCCAGAAACAACTAGTTGCTGACCAGAGTCTTGTAGCTTTGAGATATAGGTATAGATTGTAGTGGACAGATAGTTTCCAGTTGAATTGCTTCCATTGATATCAAAGGCCTACTTGGCTATTATTGAAGGGTATGATGGTGGGATTCTCAGACAGCAGGCGCTCGGTTCTCTTGGCTCTTATTTATTCCTTACAACAGCCTCCAAAATATATTTGTGAGCAGCTGCAAATATTTTCATTCTGTACTTTAGAAAGTTTTGAGTTTTCTGCATGGTGTAGAAATTGGTGCTGGAGAAATTGCTGGGGCCTCCACTGTTTTCATTAATTTATAATTGCATTTATAAAAACAAATAAATGCTGATCGATCTGATATTTTTCAAATGACACGATCAACAAAAATGTTAACAGTATAGGGAAAGTTGTTTGTGTTTGCAGAAACAACCTTGGCCACCACTGTTTAGTAATGAAATACTGCAGTTGGACTTCGGGATTGATTCCAGACAGACGGATGACAAATCTAACAATTATATATAAGCATGTGTGCTTGAAAGGAGAGTTGTGCAATTTAACAACCCCTCTGTGGAGAATTTTACAATATTTGGAATATTCGCAATGGGAAAAATACTCCTGTGGCGTTCACATTTTGATGATAAAACAGTAAAAGGTGAGACCAAGCATGGTGAAGCTGAAAAGATATAAACACAGAGTGCAGAAGTAAGATACCTCCTCCTCCTCCTCCTCCTCCTCCTCCTCCTCCTCCTCCTCAATAAGCTCAGAAGAAGTTCCTAATGCTGTTCACATGAACACGATCTAAGGAATCTGACAGCTGGGAACTGGGGAAAGGATTGGGGGCTTTTGTGTGATTTGTCTTTTTTTTTTTTTTTTTTTACAGTAGCTGTGTGATCTGGAGAACCAGTAAGGTGACTGGGAAACTTGTAGATCCCCAAATATCAGAAAGGATGGTTATAGGTGACTCTTTTCTATAAACCTATGCTACTTTTCTACCATCCTTAAACATTTTTTTTGTTGCACTCCCCGTTTTACTTTGTCTCTGACTATTGGGGCTCCTAGATTAATAAATAATGGAAATGACAGATAGGACCATAGGAAGATCCCTGCTGGATCAGACCAAGGTCCTACTAGTACAGCATTCTGTTCACATAGTAGCCGACCAGCTATTGACCAGGAACCCACAAGCAGAACATGAGTGCAACAGCACCCTCTTGCCCACGTTCCCCAGCAACTGATATACATAAGCTTACTGCCTTTGATACTGGAGGTAGCAAATAGCCATTAGGACTAATAGTAATTGATAGCCTTCTCTTCCAAGGATTTGTCCAATCCCCCTTTTAAGGCCATCCAAATTGGTGGCCATCGCTCACCTTCATGGGATGATCCCTTTGGGGTTTAGTATTATGAAAGAGGGAGAAAAATATGTCTCCATATCCACTTTCTCCATATCGTGTATAACTTTGTACACCTCTATCATGTCCCCCCTTACTCGCCTCTTTTCTAAGATAAACAGTCCCAGATGTTGCAACCATGGTGAAGCTGTCTGTGGAACTGGGAAAAGGCTTCTTGAAGAGGAAAGTGGGAAGCTGGTCTTTGAAGTTACATGCTGTTTGCATGCTGGGATTGATGTCTTATGCTTTTCTTAGAGGAAGGACCCTCTCCTGCCACTCTTGGAGACTGCATTGGCATTTCTTCCTATTAACTGCTAATTCTGGAGCCTTTTCTCATACTTGGGAGCACCCGATAGAGAATGAATGGATATAAGATGATAGCTCCCCAAGTCTGTATTATCACCAGTCTTGTATAAATGAATAATAAGGCTGATGTTTCAGCCAGCAGGAAACTTCCTTGTGTTTTTGATAGAGGTAAATAACTTTGCCAAACAGAAGCCTGCTGCAATTGAGCAACAATTGAGAACTTTGTTATCTGAGAATTGCTTACCTCACACTTCCATTTCCTTGGATGCAATTGTTGGCCACCTTGAAGGAATGAACATAGCATTTATCTTTGGACAAATCTCCTTACAGATGGTGAGTTAGTAAAATGGTCCATTAGGGGAAATAGTAATTAATTTTTTTTTAATTACATTTATTTTGCTAGTAGCATAACTTGTCTCTCATCCTCCTTTTGGCGTCCATTTAACCCCCACCCACCAATCTCTCTTCTACTTCCATTTTCCGTCATGTGAGACTTTTACAGGCATAGTGAAAATGTAGACAGTGACTCTCGCGAAGAGATCCCTGGGCACTCATTGTCTTTCTGACTCTGATATCCCCATGTGTCTTTAAGGATGTTTACTGCAAAGAATTCCATTTCCCCAAGAGTCCCATGGTGCTCCTTCCAGTGGTCTTTTGGTGGTAACTTATTCCATATGTTTAGAACCCTTTGGGTGATTTTGTTTTGCCAAAATAATTTGCGTTCCCAGTTTCCGAAAGTTGAGATCATTTTCCTTGGAATTGTTTTCTTGATCATTTTTGAAGAGTTTGTCAGTTTCATAAATCTCCTCCATAATGTAAGGAAAAAAAACAATTAAGTCACCAGCAATCCATTTGTCTTGGCCAAAGATAATATGTCGAACAGACGAGCAGCCAGTATTACAGTAGAACTTGGAACTGGTGCTTGGTTGGAAATAATGGAAGGCCCTGTACATGCTTTATCCTGGATGAGCGTTCGGGCGAGTTAACTGAAGAATGAGACTTCGAAGTCAATTCTTTCACAAATAGTAGTTGCTGGGCCAAGAATTCAAAGATGAAAAATGGATTGTAATGAGGGACAGGTAGTCTTGTTCAGAATTGGAGTTGTCCTTGTAATTGACATGATATGTATTAAATGAATCTAATAGTCACCTATATGTTCAAAGGTATTTTATATTGAACCTCCAGATTCAGAGGCAGTATGGCTTATTTACAACATTTGTATACTGCTCCACATCTAAAGAGATTCTGGAGCGGTGAACAAGAGATAAAATGAGACAAAGAATAGAACACAAAGTTATAATTACTCTTTTTTTAAAAAAAGAGTGCCAATGAAACCGTGGCTATTCAACCAAGGAAGCTTCCTGGAAAAGAGCTGTTTTCAGGAGGCTCCGAAAGCAACACAGTGTTGGTGCCTGCCTGTCCTCCAGAGTGTTCCATAGGAAGGGGGACACCACACTGAAGGGGTCTGAATACCAGGTGTAAAACCAGTTGCCCCTGACTACCTCATTGTAAAACAGGGAAAGGCTCTTGCCTTCACGCCCTTCGTCCTGAAGGCATTTGCTAGGCCACTGGGAAGCAAAGTGCTGGACTAGATGGTTCTTATGCATCCATGCCTTGTTAATAATACTAACCAAGATAATAATACCTAAATAAAGCACTCGAATCAAAGGTGATCCAATAGGAATATATTTTGGTGATTGTTCAGGAGAAAGCTTGGAAGTATGTTTGCTTGTTTCAGTTCTCCATTGAGAGTTTTTTTTATTTTAGGTCAGTATTGTCTGTCTGCACTTGGAGCATGAACCTGTATTCCCTATTGCAGGTATCGTGGTGATTCTTCCCATCAGAAATGTTCTGTGTTGCAATACTGATAATAACTAAATTGGGCTCCCTGGATAGCATTTATATCCCCCTGTCTTCAAGCTACGTGGATTACATCAGTGGAGAAAACTAGTGGAAAATGTTCCTAGAGTGTATTCAACACTGCAACCCTTGGCTGACCTGCCCACCCGTAATTAGTAAGCAGCATTTTCTGTTGACAAGATTCCATAGTCTTAGGTTTGCTGGAACCTCACTTGCACATGGTCTTTCTGCACCCAGCTACAGGTCTGTCCTTTCTGTTCCATGCTAGCCCTTTAGTCATTCTGCCATCGAAGTGTGCAGTGTCTCCTGCAGTATATCTCCAGTTAACTACAGCGTACTGGAAGGAAAAAGGAGGACATGAACCCCTTGACTGTCATGGTGAAATTGTCTGTCCCAGCACCCAACAAATTGTCTGCCAACCATATGTTTGTTGTGGCAGAGCTTTACAGGTACTAGAGATTTGCTGTGGCGAGGATTTGACAGCCAGTATCAGTGGCAATCTGATTCTGAAGCAGCATCGGAATAATTGAGGTTGGTTAATGGTCAGTACAAGACTTTGGATATGAAACCTAGGAAAGTAGACATTAATTGTGTGCTGCTAAGTTCCCTTGTGCTAGATGGGTGATTGTTTAGACTCCAGATCTTTTCATTAATTTAATAACATTATGACAGTTCTTTCCCACTCACTCTTCAGTGCTGTCTCTTAAAATGAGTTTATCAACCTGTTTGCTAAAATTCTCAACCACACACATATCTCGGTGTCTGTCCAAAGACACTTACTATTTATTATTTACTACGAATCTTTTTGTGAGCATCTCCGTCATTCCTGCCTTTTATTTGCAGTTCTGGATTTAGTCAAATAATTCCAGACTTTAGAAAAGGCATCACGGAGGTAGAGAGAAGATTCTGCAGACTGATGCCATGCATCGGCACTGGCACTATCAGCTGAGCCCTTGTGGGAATTTCAGGTGTTCCTGAGTTCTGGGACAAGACATTATGTCCAGTAATTCCAGGACAAGCATGGTGCGCCTACCAGTGCTCATGGTGTCTAGTATACACGTTCTCCAATGTCTCTACTAAGAAAGGAAGATCTCTGTATTGTAAGCTGCCTTGGGAAGACACGCTAGCTGAATTCGGATGACATATTAGGCAACGGAGGGGGAAATAGCGTTCTGACCGTGCGCTAGGCAGGCGGTGCTCCCCAAACGACACGCTGCAGCTGGCGCTGCTCGGCACCGGCAAACACCCCGGTTGCTAAGAATGGACGGCAGCCATTTTGGTTGCAGCATTTGCTCCCTCCCCCAGTCCCCCAGCAGCATCCCAGCATGCACCGTGAGTTCTGCCGGCTGTATAGAGCGGCCAAGGGTTTTCAGCTGCTCTGGCCAGCAGAACTCTATTCCCAAACGGAATAGTCCATGGAGGGGGGGGGGGGGCTCAATTTGGACGACACTTTAAACAACGGGGCTTTTGGCTAAACAACGTGCAAGCCCGTTGTTTCCCTCCGTTGTTTAAATTGCCCGATTAGCGTACTGTCGGTTGTGTGTGCGTGGTGTGTTACTCCCCACACGACACAATAAGCAACAGAACTGGTGATTGTTCCCCCCCCTCCTCCGTTGCCTAATGTTTCGTCCGAACTGAGCCAACATAAATGAATACATGCACACATACATAAAGAGGTGGAGGGCCCTGAGATTGCTGGAGCAATGAAGGATGGTTGCAGCTGGAGTGAAAGAGGGCAGAATGTTTGCACGGCCTCCTCCACACGAGACGTTTAATGAGCCTTGAAGGCTCATTATAAATTTTACCTACACACGAGCGGAGCGCAAAACGGGCGTACAGGCGCGTTATCTCCCCGATAATGCGCATTTTCGAACGCGCGTTAAATAGCGACTTTTATTTTGCTCCGGCCGTTAAAGCGCATTTTCGCTGTGTGAACAAGCGATTATGCGCATTAACTACCTGTAAAGTGCTTTTTGGGCATCTTTTAATGCGCTTTGCCGCTTCTCGCCGCCTCCCGTGCAGAGGGATTAGGCGTAAATGCGCCTCCGCGAAAATGCGCATAATCCCCGAACCGGGCGCAAAAGCGCATCCTTGTGGAGGGGGCCCACATCTATCTCATATGCTGGATTCCATGCAGTTTGAGGTGATACACCAGTGTTGCTTCCTAATGTTTGTGTTACAACATTTACTTGTTTCCCTTTCTCTCTCTCTCTCTTCGCCCTCCTCCACTTCCCACATGCTTAACTTGTTTTTCCCTTGTCTTTAGTCCTAATTGAATGCCTCTTCCCCTAATTACTTCTTTTGAATTGCCACTTAGATGCTCAAATATTTTGCAACGAGTGTGCTTTTCACAGAACCCCCTTCCCTGCAGCTCCTTAAGTGCTCTGCCCCAGAACTGTACTTGTGTTTAGCCTTTTCCAGTAATTGGTTCTAGTGAACATTCTTCTCTCTGTCACAATTTCCCTGAAATAGAACAGCCACACTTTAGCATTGTGTTGTTTCACTTTTCGGAGTGTCATTTTAATTTGGTCTTAATGCATCGCATCGCTTTCCTTTATATGTTTGCTTGAGTGCTTTCAGAAGGCCCTTGAAATGCCACTTTCGAGTATGTTCTTTCAATAAAGTCTTCCTTCAAGGATCCATCCAAACTATTAGCCGAAATGAAACGATGGTATACGCTTTTCATTCTCTCAGGAGATGTAATTACTGTGTGGCTAAACCTAGCCATCTCAGCAGTTTTCACGCTGTGAACTGTTACAGGAGTGCCCCTGTTCTGTCCAGAAACAAATAGGAAATTGTTAACCTTTCACTATTGGTGGGAAATAAAGTAAATAGCCCAATCCTGCGCAGGATGAGGTGCACTTAATCCCATTTAAGTCTTAGGAAAGCTTACGTCTACATAGGATCAGGATGCAATATGTTTATAGTGCTTGACACATACAAAGGACTAATTGTAAGGGGATTTTTGCTTTGCTTTCATATTACATTTGCAGAAATTGGGTTCAGGGATGGGCAAAAAAGACACACCAGATCACTTTCTTGTGTTGGTTGCTTGCCGTCTTTCATAAAATGTTGGGACTTGTTAGTTCTGGGTCTGATCCAGCAAGGCGCTCCTTCTCTTCTTAAGGAAGAGCGTGTG
Source organism: Anniella stebbinsi (assembly GCA_029215795.1). Classification (NCBI taxonomy): domain Eukaryota; kingdom Metazoa; phylum Chordata; class Lepidosauria; order Squamata; family Anniellidae; genus Anniella; species Anniella stebbinsi. Next base: position 3,433,362 of record JARDYH010000007.1, on the reverse strand, counting down.
CTTGGGATCTCTTCACGCTGGTCAATCATGCCTTAACTGTGAAGAGATCCTGAGGAAGCGTTCTTGCTTTGTCAGTTGAAACGTATTAGTGGGCGTCTAGGGCTCTTCATTTTTGTTTCCTTTTTTTGTTTTTACGTTTGTATCCTGCCCTATTATCACTGGGATCTCAGGGCAGTTTAAAAAAAGGGGAAAAAGAAAAAAGACAGTATAATATGTACTGTTCGTGAGATTATCAAGAGAGCCATACTTGATCAGACCAAGGGCCCATCCAGCATTCTGTTTGCCCAGTGGCCAAGCAACTGCTTGTGGGAAGCCCACACGTAGGATGCGAGTGCAATAGCACCCTCTTGCTCGCATGCCCCCAGAAATGGTATTCGTAGGCACACTTCCTTTGATACTGGAGGTAGCATGTAGCCATAATGACTAATAGCCACTGATAGTCTTATCCTCCATAAACTCCCCTCCTTACTACTAAATACAGCTTTTATCAGAGAGGCATAGAAGTACCCCTAGTTTCTTCTGGCTTCCCTAAATCTGGGGCCAGTTTGGAACTCACCGCCTAATATTCTATCCCATCTGTGCAGCAGTGCTGAATGCATCATATGAAGCAGACTTCGTACCCCACATTTCAAGGGAGAGAGTCCCAAACATTCTGTTTTCAAGTTTTTCTAGCAGTGTAGTTGTTTTTGGACTACGCTTACTTTGTAAATGTCAGATTTCTTTGTGTTGTGGAAATAATTTTGATACCCCCTCTGGTGAATGAGTATATGTCTCTATATATCTTTGTCATATCCACTAAAACATTTTGGCCTCGGTGTACAATTTCATGGAACAGTCATCCTAAATTTGATGCTCTTAAAGTGGCTGGAGTCCATCATGCCTCTTCCAGAATCTGTTTTACTGACAATAAATGGACTTCTTGTTCCCTTGCATATAAGAGATAAAAGCCAGCATGATCTATCCTGTTTATACCACACAATTGTCCCAAAGGAAAACATATTTTTGTTAGTTCTATTATGCTTGATTAAAAGGGTTTTTAAAAAAAGACTAAGCGGATATAAAAAGAAGAAGAAACTGAAAGGACTTTCACATTTTAAAGAAACATGGTATTGAGCGAAGTGTATGTTGAAAATGGAAGAGCTGTTTAATTTTTGAAAAATCAGCACTATTTCAGTAGTTAACGAACTAGGGAAAAATGAGAGGGAGTTTAGCCATCCGTTCTATAGGCATTCAATAGTTTTCAGAATGGAACGTATTGGAAATGAAGATACAAATTTCAACCAAGAAGTTATTATTTTTGTAAAGTTCTTGGCATGAATTTTATGGTCTGAGTGTCACCCCAGAATAGCCCAGGGTGACAAAGGCAGGTACATGAAATCTTTCTGCGCAAATCTAAAATGGTTCTGTGGAATCTTTGCATTTCCATGGCATTGTATCTATTGCTGCTTCACCTAAAAAGGCACCCGCCGCTGACATCTTGCTTCCCCATTCTCCATCCCAACCCAGACTCTCGTGCCTCAAAGTGAAGTGCAAGCTGCAGCGCAGCTGATGTTGTTGGGTTGTGGAGTGCAATAAGAACCGCCTTTATTTAACTCCTCAATGACGTCTGAAAGCCAAATAAAACCAAAGAAACTGAACTCTCCAGGCCAAAATGGTTTTGCTAAAGTTCCCTATTGTTTTGAAAAGACTTCTGTTTATTTTCAGATCAAGAGGAACAGACAAATTAGTAATTATTTTAAAGACGCCTCCTCCCCTTTTTTTAAATGACGCCAACACCTGGAACAACACACGTACAAAGGATATCACGAAGCAAATTAAACTGTAGTGAAGCGCTTTGTAGCAAATTTTCTGCACTTTTCTGTAGAAAAAGTAGAAAGTGCAATAAGCACAATTTAAATTAAACAAATCAATTTATATTTAGAGCTAACCTGCCTGTCCCACAATCCACCCACTCCTATCACCCCTGTATTCTCTACTCCTACTTGCTCGCCTTCCTTCTAGCTTTCAAATCACAAAAGCATTTGTTATACTCTTCTGGGATGTCTTCCCTGGCATGCAGTGCCTCAAACAAAGACCCCAGATTCTGGCAGTGTCCAGCCATATCAAGGGCAGAGCCAAATTACAGACTTGGGACTTCTACATTGATAATCAGCACTAATAACACCCATTAACACTTTCAGCTGAAGTACTTACCGCTCCGAGATTAGACGTTCTTAACGATCTGTTCCCTAAACTAACTGTCAACATTTTCAGTGGCAAGAGCCAGGCTAATCGATGATGGTTTCTTTTTCCTTTTAGAAAGGGATTTCTTGCAATTTTGACAAGCTTCTACTTAACTGCTTCAGAGAAAGGGAGTTTATATTTTTACTGATTTATTTATGATTATTTCCACGCTCTGACTTTTTGGTGCAGCTACCAAGCAGGGTCCCCAACTTGAGAGCCAGCTTTAGTTCGTCAAATGAATATATATATATATATATATATATATATATATAGATGAATGGCACCAGTTAATTCTCTAAATATTTACACAGGCAGGTGTTTCGTTGGCTTTGCCTTTGTTTTAAAGGGTTGATTGATGGCACCTAGTGAGAAAACGGTGCTGGAATTTTGCTTTGAGACTTTTTGCTAATGCTCATATGTCAGACAAGTTAAGGGAAGGTTTCCCAGTGGAATGAAGCAAGTAGCGGCAAAGGGTCAGCCATTTCCCTAAGGAGGGAAGAAAACACACACACATGCGCACATATAGGAAAAGCCTTCTGAAGAGGCTGAAGTGGCGGCATGCTGATTTAACTCTGTGTGTGTGTGTGTGTTTGTTCTAATGTCACAAGATTTCTATATATCCAGATACTCCCCTGTGCTTTGTTTCCACAGTAACAAGTGTTTGTATAGCTACCCTGTTCCTCCCGCCTTTGCAGACATGCTCCACAAAGGCTGCCTCGTCTTTGAGTCGCGGCAGGTGGCCGCCTGACTTGCAAGTTGGAAAGTAATAAACCTTGTGCCTCTTGAAAGGATTGGCTTTGTGAAGCGAATGACGTTTCTCTTTGTGCAATGGAACAGGGGTCAAAAGTAAAATATGTGACCCAGACTTTAGATTGAGCGGAAACCCGTGTGTTCTTGTGTTTGGGGAATAGGCAAGGATTAAATGGATGGTTTATGGGTACCTCCCTCATTGGGTAAAGATTGCAGAACCTGCTGGCGTGCTTCATCTCTTTTCGCTCTTGCCTTGCTACTTTCTTGCGTTCTGGGAACCTGTACGTCCCAAAGTAGAAGATCAAAATGTATCAATGTTCGACAAGAGGAATACAAGATATTCCCCCTTTCCTACGATTCGACTAGCGAATTTCCATGGAAATGACTGACAATCAAATAAAAGAGAACTGCTTTTCTGTCAGGCTGTATTTTTTCTTTTTAATGCAAGCCATTTTTCAGCATCGAAGCCCTTTGGTATTCTTTCCAGGTAGCTGCCAGCCGCCAGGAAAGACTTCATTTGAAAGGCAGCATTCTTGACGCACAGAAATTAAATGGCGTAACACATTCAAACTGATCTTGTTTTGGTTGAGTCAAAGAGAGGCCGTTGAAAGTTTTTGGATAAAGTAACAGAGAAGTAGCGGCAGTGATAGCATATTATTGTTGTTACATCTAAATATTCTCAGGATTTAAACAGATTTGATTGTCGCAGCTTCCTCCAGGGAGGTGTCAGGCAGAACAAGCCTCCTCTGATACTAGCAGAGGTTTGGGAGCTCCTTCATTGGGCTTGCAGAAGCCGTTATTCTCATTTTGGACCGGTGGAGCAGGTAATCGCTTCATACCCTCTCAATAAAACTAGTGATGTTAAAATGTGCTTTATCTTTGGTGGGATGAATATTTTTAAAATATTCTTCACAACAATCCTGCAAGATAATTTGTTAACATCCCCATTTTCCAGGTAGGGAACCGAGTTTATGGATGAAAAGGAATCTGAACCCAGTTCCCCACACAACATTCTTCCTTCCAAAAGTTCGTATGGAGCGTGGCACATTTTTCCTTTCCAAAAGCCATTCCTGCAAAAATCTAGTGGATGGCTTCCAAAGGTCTTCCAGCTCAACATTTCATGTTATCACAGTTCACCTGTATGAAGCCCAGATCCACTGATAGTTACATCAATATGGTTTTGATGAGGTATTCGACGAGTGATCCCAAGCATCGGGACTGCCTCTTGGGCTCAGTTTTTATTGCTGTCTTCTTGGCACACAGGCCGTTTCACTCCAGCCAATGGCAGGAAATAAAGCGTGTGCTTTTCAGGGGTCACGCACATTCATCAAGCCTGGAAAAGGAGCCTCCATCTGAACTCCGCATGGCTGCCTAGAGCCTTCGAATGGAAAGACTGTGAAAAACAGGAATTCATGATTTTGGGTCTATCACAGTAGAGGTGTGGCTTGTCTATTTCCAGCCAGATAGATGCCTTCTCGAAATCCAGGAGCAAAGCATAAAGCGAATAGCCATTCCCACCTGTTTGCCTCCCATTCCCCCCCCTCCCCAGCAACTGGTATTCGGAGGCAAAGTACCTCTGAACCATGACGCAGGTAGCTAATTTTAGACCCTAGACTTAATGGGCTTATGCCCTCCCCCCCTTTACGTCTGTTGTGAAGCACACAACTAACATTTCTTTTCTCTCTCCTCCCCTGCCAACACCATTCCCTGGTTTACAACTGTTTTTACATTCGGGATATGTTAGAGCAATTTTTTTTTTAAAACAAACAAACCAATGCCTCTGTTTTTTTTTAAAAAAGGAATTCTCTGAGCACATGCAGTTTTTCATTTTAAATTGGCAACATCATAACTACAAGAATAATGCTGACCTAATGCTAAACCCACTTACTTGGGAAGAAGCAGCATTTCTCTGTAGAAAAGGACAATAGTAAAGTAAAAAGAATCAAATGAGCATCTGTAACCATGTGCATGCCCAGGTTGCTTCCCACTGACAATGAAACACTTTTAAAAATAAGAAGAAAGGACATTGCGCTGTACCCTGCCATGCCCAGGTGCTGACTTTGGGTGGTTATTGTTATTATTTATTACATTTATATACTGCCCCATAGCTGAAGCTCTTTGGGCGGTTTACAAAAATTTTAACTTTGGACATTAAAAATTGATATACAAAATTTTAAAACATAAAAACAGACATCATATAAAAACAGTGTACATTTTAAACAGCTGCAAACTCTCAGCCAGGCCTACATAACTCAGTATATGCTGTTAAATGCCTGGGAGAAGAGGAAAGTCTTGACCTGGCGCCGAAAAGATAACAATGTTGGTGCCAGGCGAGCCTCGTAAGGGAGATCATTCCATAGCTGGGGGGGCCACCACTGAGAAGGCCCTCTTCCTTGTTGCCATCCTCCGAGCGTCCCTCGGAGTAGGCACATGGAGGAGGACCTTAGTTGTTGAGTGTAGTGCACAGGTAGGTTCACGTCGGGAGAGGCGTTCCATCAGGTATTGTGGTCCCAAACTGTGTAAGGCTTTATAGGTTAAAACCAACACCTTGTATTTGGGGACTGCCTGGGCTGCAGGCCCTGGATTTTGGTCCGGAGGTCCAGCCCTATCTGCACCACTGCCTGTGGACCTGGTGGTACTGTTTAGCTGTCTTGACCATTACCTGCTGATAGATCTCTCCTCCTTGAATTAGTCCAATCCCTTTTAAAAGCCATCTAAGCCAGCAGCAGCCACACCACGCTGTGACAGTGAATCCCGCAAATTAATGCTGTGTGGTGTGAAGAAAGCCTTCCTTTTGTCTATCATGATCCTACTACCAATCAAAGTAACTCATAAGTATTATAAGAGGGGAGAAAAAACTTCGGTCCGCTTTCTCCACACTATGTGTAACTTTATGAGCCATGATCATGTTTTCCCTCTGTCATCTTTTTCTAAATTAAAGAACATCAAATGCCCTCGCTTTTTCCTATAGGGAACATCTTTGGATCCCTTGATTATTTTGGTTGTCCTTTTCTGTGTATTTTCTGCTCTATAGAACCCTTTTTGAGACAGGGCAGGCGTTCTGCTTCTTCTGGTGATCTCTGCTTTGATCAGCAAGAAGATGTTCTTGGGAGATGAGCTACGGGTGATTCATTTTCAGTGATGGGTCTGCTGATTTGGTAAATGACATGTTTAGGAAATAACGCAGACTACCATTCAAGAGGTCTGAAAGAAAACGGAAATCTATTTCCATTTTGGAGCTTTGGTTCCAGTCGAGTGACTTCCTTTAATATACCCTGTTAGTAATTAATCAAGTAAATTACTACTCACTGCCACTTATGTGCTGCATTTTCCAAGTTGATCCCAGCTCTTGCTGAGTCAACAGTCTTGTTCCCACGACTGTTGCGACTCATCCCTCTGTATTTGCTGAGTCAGTAAGATGACATCCATTTCTTGCAGGCAGCTCTAAGCATTGGCAACGTCCTCTTACAGTGGCAAGAAAAAGTATGCGAGCCCCTTAGGACTGTCACATATTTCCAACCTAAAATGTTATTATGGTACATCTTAATCAAACCCCATAATCCTAGATAAAGAACAATATATGACCTGCGTAAACAAATGGCATGCAAACATTATGCTTTTTCAACATTTATTTATCCGCAACTGATTCAGCATTCAATATCCATGTCTGAAAAAGCATGTGAACCTTTAGATTCAGTACCTGGTAGCACCCCCTTGAGCAGCGATGACTTTGAGGAAGCATTTCCTGTAACTTTTGATCAGTCTCCCACATCAGTTTTGAAGAATTTTGGCCCATTCCTCCTTACAGAACTGCTTCAACTCCGTGACATTTCAGGGTGCTCACTTCATGTCCTGCCACAACATTTCGATGGGATTTAGGTCTAGACTTTGACTAGGCCATACTAAAACATGGAATTTTCACAGCCATTCTTTTGTAGATCTGCTTGTACATTTAGGATCATAGTCTTGTTGCATGATCCACTTTCAGTTCAGGTTCAGCTTGCAGACAGATGGCCTGATGTTCTCCTCTAGAATCTTCTGATACACTGCAGAATTCATGGTTGTGTCAATGATGGCAAGTCGTCCAGGTCCTGAGGCAGCAAAACAGGCCCAAACCACCACATTCCCACCACCATGCTTGACAGTTCATCTGTTCGAATTCAGTGTTTGTTTTTCACCAAACATAATGTTTCTCATGGAGGCCAAAAAGTTTTTTATTTTATTGATTACATTTATATCCCGCCTTTTTTCCTCCAAGGAACCCAAGGCGGCATACATAATCCTCCTCCTCTCCATTTCATCCTCACACCAACAACCCTGTGAGGTAGGTTGGGCTGAAAGTCTGTGACTGGCTCAAAGTCACCCAGTGGGTTTCCATGGCTGAGTGGGGACTAGAACCCGGATCTCCTGACTCCCAGTCCAGCACACTAATCTTGGGGATCATATATGTGATCTTCAGCGAACTTCAGATGGACAGCAATATCCTCTTTAGAGAGGAGTGGTTTCCTCCTGGCTATCTTCCCATGAACACCATTCTTATTCAGTCTTTTTCTGATCATTGAGTCATGAAGACTCATATTAGCCATGGTGAGTGTGGCCTGCAATTCCTTGGATGTTACTCTGTGGTTCTTTTTGGCTTCTGGGATGATGCGCCGGTTTGTTCTAGAAGAGATTTTGGTAGGACGACTGCTCCTGGGTAGAGTGACTATGGTCTTGCATCTTCTCCATTAGTAGACTATCTGTGTGACAGTGTATTGGTGGCACCCCAAATCCCTAGGAATGGTTTTGTAACCCTTTCTTGATGAGCAGCAATAACTGCTTTTCTGAGGTCCTCAGAGATGTCATTTGATTGTGACGTGTTTCCACACAACCGTATTGCAAAGACCAAACTCACCAAATTTCGAATTCTTTTATAGGGTGGGGCCTCCCAAACTCACCCCTGCAGATCTACCTAATTAAACATCTGATTCTAATTATTCCCTTTAATTGAGATGATGCAAGCTGGGATTCACTTACTTTTGCACGTACCCTGACTCTTAAGTTCTCATTGTTTGCTTAATTTATACATCGTTTTATTTCACAAGACATGGAATTGGTTAATATAAACCCTATTAGATATTCAGAAAAGGACTGATTTTGATTCACGAAGGCTATTTCCGTAATTACCACTAGGGTTCACAAGCCTTTTCTCACCATTGTATCTCTACTGTGATTTTCAATATTGTTTAGTAGCAAGAATATGAAGCTTACTGTGAACATGCTGCACATTGACTGAAGTATAGTTTTAAAAGTTGAACACCACTCTGCGAACACTTTCAGTCCCTCCAGCATTCACTGATTTCTTTAGAATTCACAGAGTTTACAAACTTTATACAGGGAAGGCTGTCTACCTTTCAGTAGCATTTTGTGTGTGCAGTTTGATAACCTTTTCATTGTCCGATGATGTCTTTTTTGCCTGTTTTTCATTGGTTGTATATTCAAATTATTTAAATGTACTTCTATTCCTACCTGACTTGCTCTCACTAACCATAATTTAAACAAACCACTGTTACCCAGGTTCAGACATCACATAGAACTGTGGTTTATTTTAAAAACAGAAGCGAAAGCTTCCAATCTCCTTGTGGCTGCAAAAGGGAAAGAGAAGGGAGGTGTGTGTGTGTGAGAGAGAGAGAGGGGTGATCTCCATTGTTGTTTCACTTACCGAGAAACCATGGTTTCCTGTTATGCCTGAATTTGGCCAGAGTAGGGATATAAGAACATTTAGTTTCGACTTTGCGTTTGTTAGTGCTTCAGATAGGCAATTAATATTTAATGCTTATTTCCTTTTGGGGGGAGATTATATTCGTGTTTACATTTCTATGATTTAACAGTACTCTGTCTTTTTGTTGGATATATAATTAAAATAAAGAGGCAAGTAACAGGCCTTTTTAGTGGTTGCTCCCAACTTGTGGTTCTCTTCTGTTCTTTAGGAAGGAAATGGAAACCTTTTTGTTTCACCAGACCTTTGGGGATTATGTTTTTAGTTTCCATTGTGTTGTGTGTATTTTAAACATTAGTTTTAAAGTGTTATTTCATTCTGTTGATATGATTTTGTCTGGAGTCTCTATTGTTTGCCACCTTGGGCACCCAGAATTGCACGGAAAGGTAGGATAGAAATGCATTAACTAGATTAATAAATACTAATAAATGTGCACGTTACAATAAGCTAAAAAAAAAAAATCCTGGGGAATGAAAAGGAAATCCTGAGAGTTAGGGTTTGTGAATTATTTAAATGCCACCCACATTAAAAACCAGAGTCTCATATGATATAAACTAGCTTGTGTGCGTATCTGTGTTTTAGAGGATTATCCCAGTGGGACGTGGCTTGGAGATGAAAACAACCCTGAGATGCGGGTGCGATGCCCCATTACGCCAGCAGACATGCTCCACATCAGCACCAATTGCCGCACCGCTGAGAAGATGGCGCTGACGCTGCTTGATTACCTCTTCCATCGGGAAATCCAGGCCATCTCCAACCTTTCAGGACAGGGGAAGCACGGAAAGAAACAACTAGACCCTCTCATGATTTACGGCATCCGTTGTGAGTATACGTCCCCTTAGGGGGTTGGATCTCTTGCCATAAGCACGTATTTTAAACATTGTTCTTGGACACGAAAGTATTAGTAAAGAAGACACATTGTTCTTGGATGGTTGAGAGAGACAGATGAAGATAAATAAGATTAATATGTAGCATACATGGCTTAAAATGATTTCCCATTTCCTAATTTGTGGTGAGGGTTACATCTATCCCTCGATGTGTTCTTGCCAAGTATCATGCCAAATGCAGACTTACAGAGGGTGTTTGCCAGTAGTCCTATCACAATAGGGACAAGATGGCTTTTGTTTCCCAGAAGTGCTCTGAGATTTTGGAAACTGCATCAGTCCCACAGAAATCATTTTGAAAGATGCATCGGACTTGACTAGGAGGAAGATAGAGGCCAGTTGTCTCTTGAAAGTGATGTATGCCATGGGCTTAACACTTGCACAACTGCAGTCTAGATCAAGGACTAGGAAAGCTCAGTATACCAATTTCCCATCGGAACATGATGGCTACACAGTGGGTTTGTTTTGTAAATCCTGAAATCGGTGAAAATTACACTTAGAAGGATGTTCAGCTGCCCAGATGATCAAATTCCAGCTTTTGCAGTTCTGCAGATGTTAGAAGCTGGTTTGTTTTCTCTTACCTCCAGGCAGCTGTTTTGTTAGCTTCTATTTAAGGCAAGTTCCTTGAGGGCCAATTAGAGTTGCAATGGTTTTGATGGCTCCCCTGTAGACGCATCCCAAGTTCTGTTTTTGGTTCAGGATGTCACTCTGAATTCATGTTAGCTTGCTGCTAGAGAACATACCCAGGTGTAGCATACATTCCTGATGGAGAAAGTGATTGAAATAATAAAACCGACTGGTAATAAAAGCTGCATCTCCAAACACAGATGTTGTACAAGTATACACGATAGCTGCAGATTGGACCTCTGTTTCTGATCAGCTGAAAACAGGGAGTGTATCTGGTCTGGTTCTTTTGGCTGCTGTATCCAAGCAGGACAAGCTCATTTTATTCTTGTTTTCCACGTGCATCATTTCAAAGATTGAATCTTGCTCATGTTGAGATGCACAGGACTAGAACCAATTTTGCTGCTGCTCGTAAAAGTATAGATCCCTCCACTTAAGGCAAAACGTAAACTGACATATAGCGTCAATAAAGCCCTCTTAAGAGCTAATGTCTGTGCTTTTTTGGCCCACTAGGGATGTATGCTTAGGAAGTGGTTAACGCCTGCTGATAACACAAATGCAAAGTCTAGTTGGGTTTGGGTTTACTGGGGTTCTTGAGATACTCTCAAATCATCAAGGGAAGGATCTTGGCCTGCAAAGAAGCGGCTGTTTTCTGGTAAAGCAGCAATCAGACTAAGCATTGAGGTGGTGCATTGCAGTCACTCATAGCTCTCCACCCTTCTGTGCAATGATGATATGGGTATCCCTTGCCCCCTATTTCCTGTATTCCCTCATTCCATGCTCCTGCGTGTTGAGAGAAGGTGTAGAAGTTGGTATGGCTCCTTTCATATCCTAGGGAAAGAGGGAAGTTGCTGACTTCATTTATGCATTACTCCAAACCATGGTTTCGGAAGTTTAATTCTAGTTTGATGTGAGGTCTAGATTGGCATACCAGAACCTGAAACCATAGTTTGATGTGGTCTTACAAACGATAGTTTCTGCTAACTAGAATTTGGTATGTTCTCTGAATAGAAAAACCATAGTTTTGGTCGTCACTCTGCTTCCCACCACCATGGAGATGGGAGTGAATTTATTTATTTGTTTTATTCATTTGATTTATATCCCGCCTTTTTCTAGGTCATGGTTAGTGCAAGACATGTTTTGATGTGCTGCCAGAATTGAGTCATTGTCCTGATTCGTACATAGCACTAACCCATGGTTTATTTAACCCATGGTTTATTTAACCCATGGTTTGTTGCCCTACTCAGGCAATTGAACAAACAAGTGTCCTTAGCTTTGCATAATTGCTGGGAATCCCTTCTGTAACTGGGTTCTCTATGGAATCCTTGACACACAGGGTCCCTCCCTGCATACAGTACAAGCAGTATGTAGGTCATCATGGCACCTTTGCCTAGAATAGCACTTCTGTGGCACTATTTCTAGCTCTCATGCTGAGTGAACATCACCATATGCCAGCCACGCAATGTGATTGCCAAAGACGTCTTTTAGTCAAGTCTCTTCTTTCAGCTTGTCAGTGGAAAGATTTTTGTCCCTCCTCTCCTTCTGGGAAAAGAGCCCCCAACCAAATCTGTATTTAATAGAAAATATTTTGAAAAGTATATAGTGTTCTGAAGCCACACTTTCCAAATGAAGGCAAATATGCTTATTAAAAAATCTTGATATACTGCATAAGCTTTCCCACAAAGCATTTATCTTTTGAGGTATATATTTTCATTTGGTTGCTTGATGTAATGACAGTGGAGGTTGTGGAGAAAACATTTTGGGCGATTAATCAATGTACTATGATTCAGGCAATCAGTATATGGCTTTAAGCAGCGCATTACATCAAGGATACTAAAATAAGGAGATTTTTGGGGTGTGTGAAATCCAATAGGCAGCAGTTTCTTTGTAATTGAAAATATAGCTGTGAATGTTGTGATATTTTACAATAACAACTGCAAATATGTTCCTTTAAAATGGCTAACCTGGATATTTTAATATGGAAAGCTAGAGTGCCAATAAAGTATTGCTAATACGTCTCTGAACTTTCAGATGTGAAGGGCCACCTGCTCCCACATGAATCTCATTGTGCTCTACGATCTGGCCCAGCCGCCCTTCTCCGGGTGCCCCCTCCTTTGGAGGAGCTGACAACCGGAGATGGGGCCTTCTTGGTGGTACCCCAATTGTGGAATGCTCTTCCCAGGAATCCTCACCTGATGCCTACTTTGTTAGCGTTCTCCTGGCCTCTGGCTTTTTATAACTGTTTACTGCTCTTTTCCTTTTGGTGCCCTTTTGGGGGTTTCATACCCAGTTTAATTGGCAGGTTTGATTATTTTGTTAGCTGCTTTGAAAGTCGATATGTTTGTATTGAAAGGAGGGACGAAATTACACAAAATGAATTAAATAATGCTCAGAGAAGTATTCCGTATTACAGTCAGAAATGTGGAAGTTGAAATGGATGAAGAATGCTACTACTTGAAAAGACAAAGTTACTTAAGAAATGATGCTGGCCATTCCAGCAAGCTCTTAAAGGATCTGCAAGGCAATAAAGTTGATTTGTGTTCTCATTTATGTTGATGGACTATGATATCATATGGGAGTGGGAGCTTCATTTCAAATGACACTGTCGTCATAAAATGTCTCTTCATTTGCACGTGGCATAGATTTCCTTTTGAGATTTAAATATAAATACTTTCCTGCAGTGGAGGAGAAGATCCTTGGATCGGTTGCTCCTCCCATTCACTCTTATTCAAATTTTGAGTGCCCACCTGGGTGTATGTGTGGGGGAAATCTTATCCGGGTGTCATTCCTGCCCAGATCCAAGGCAGGATATTGGTGGTATCCCATTGAGATGCTTGCCTTTCTTAAATTCCTCATTTCTTTACAAAGACACCCCCCCCCCACACACACATTCCAAAAGCCCTCCAAACCAAACTATTCTTTTCTTTAAATGGAAAGAGGAAAAAAGGGGGTGGGGGTGGGGGGTCGGAGACCCCAGAATCAGCAGTTGTTTCCGTTACCAACTTCTGAGAAGAGGTCATACTCCCTCATGCCTAATAAATTCTGATGGTCCTGCAGTTCGACTTTATGCACGAAACGCTCTCTCTTCTTGATAAAATAAGACAAAACCCTGTGTTATCTTGCAGCCTGATAAAAACTACAGCCCAGAAGGAGGCAGCAGAATCTTCCCACCATGACTGTATGGCAAGAACGCCAACACAAGGAATATGGAATTCTAGCCTATCTTTCCCTTGGGAATGCAATTTCCATAGTTGGGAACTTTTTGATTTCCTGCTGCTTCTTTGCTGGGCAGTTTATCCAAACATCTTTCAGTGGCATGAGCTGTTTTCAGAACTGACAAACAGGTATTATTAACTGGAGGCTACATCCTCCTGTGCTATGATGTTAGCTACCCATCATTCCATTACATGATTTTGCTGATACATGGGTGGTTTGAATGGCTAGGAGGGTGAAAAGTGTGGGTTGTCCCTTAAATAAACAAAAATACGCCCCCACAAAGACCCCCCGAACCCCCCATGTAGATGCCTTAATATATTGAAACTTGCTTATATTTATTTAAAGTATTCTTATCCCACTATTTATTCATTTATTCAAAGCATATTTACCACACTATTTAGCTGAAAAACCTCCCAGAGCACCTTACAAATATTGGTAGCAAGACAGTCCCTTTCCTCAGGTTTACAGTCGAAATGACCTGACACACAAGAAAATGAGGATAGGAAGGGAGAAGGAAAAAAGCCAGCTCAGACACCAGTTTTTAAAGCTACAGCTGGGATGGAATGCTTCTCGTTTTCTGGATGAGAGGCAAATACTTGGCAAATACTTATGGGCACATGTAAAAATACAAGCATCCTTTGGAGACCTTTTTTTTTTGGTAAGGGCTGGTGTTCTGGAGGAAGGAGAAGCAAGGAGAAATGCCAGAGTGGTGTGGAAAGCATGAGCAGAATCAGTTAGGATGAGGATAGTCAAAGTAGGTCTGGTAGTACTGCTAGCCCTGAAGCCTTGTGCAGGCAGCTGAACTGTTGTGGCAATACGGCTGGGGGGGGAGGGGGAAATGGCAGAAATGGACACCAGACGCACAGCCCAGCCACTGTCAGCACAGCAGAAAGGAATTGCTAATTTTAAAGCACATCTTTATAAAATTATTATTAATAATCTTTATAATATCAGAATGTGACAGCCTGGCTCCCTAAGTGTATTGAACCTACTATCGGCTTAATTCATCTGCTGTTGGCTGTGTTTCATCTGGAACTCATCAATGCTTAAAGTAGCCCAGACAGACGACTGCAACCTAAAGAACAGATTATGCAATCCTATCAAAATAAAACAGAGCAAATCAGCTTCTACCTTCTTCCTCTTAAGTCAAGATGAACATCTGAGGGCGGTACTGTAAAAGATGTTCCTTCTCCTTTAATTTTGACCTTGTTTAAAAAGATCAGGAGAGCAGAAAGGAGGAGGAAAATCTTGGAGCATCGAGCTGCATGTTGCAAAGTCACAAAGCTGACAATACAAAATATAAGGCTTTCATTATAAGCAAGCGGTGCTAGAGATATGAAAACAATGTCAGGCACTGAGCCTTCTTCAGAAGAAGTGGTGTGAAGAGCTCCTGTATGATGGTCCCATACTGTTTTGCGGAGTTTAAGATGGAGAGGAAGACCACCCAAACAGATTTAATGTGGACACATTGGTATCCTCCTTGATTGCTTTAGTTTTGCTAGAATGTTCATTTCAGTGTTCTTTCCCAGGCTGCAGAAACGGCCTTCTGTTTGCCCACTATCTAGGCTCTTTGTGTGGATTTTGTAATGTAAGAATTCAGTCAGGATGAGCTAAAATGGCGATTGGGTGGAATATTCCTTTGATCCAACAGATGGGCTGCTTGCCCATCAGAGTCTTGTCTGTTAGGGGTGGGCAGAAGGTTGATCTCCAGATGTTTGGGACTTCAGCTCCCAGCATTCATGCCATTTACCATGCTGACAGGGGCTTCTGGGAGTTGGTCCAAAACATCTGGAGTTCTACCTTATTATTTATTTAAAATTATTTTTAGGCCACCTTTAAGGGTAGAGCCCTCTTAAGGTGGCATACGGGATAAAAAACAACAACCTAGACAAAGCTATAGAAATAAGCAATAAATAAATCAATATACAATAAAATACTATAAAACACACACGACACACACATACACCCACCCACCCACACCCACACCCACACCCACACCAAATGACATTAATACGACCTACAACTCACAGACTATGGGAAGACCAGTAAAAACAGGTGGATCTTCAGAGGCTTCCAGAAGACCTCCAAAGAAGGGGGTTTGATGAACCCCTGATGGAGGTTAATTTCAGATCACCTTTTGCCCACCTCTGCTGTATGTGCACCAGAATTTCTATGGGTTTTATTTCCAAGCAGCTGAGATTGGGCTTGGAACCTTAACTTGTAAAAATTGTTGATGTCTTGAAAAGATCTCTCTTAATCTGGCCTCTCGGGTTCTGCAAAGCTTACTTTGGCCCTGAGAGCTGTGCTTGCTTGATCAAAGTCAAAGGGCCTGGATTTTGTCGTGAACAGATCTTGGCCAGTGTAGTGACTAGTCAGCCATGTTTCTTGCTTGGGAAACGTCAATGAGAAGAAGAGAATCAGACTGAAGACAAAGCTGAGGTTGAATTCTCAAATCAAGGATACAAATTCTAAAAATATGACATCAGTCTTATGTTTTGCTTTGATTGTGTTTTTGATTTAAATGTCATTCCTATTAAGTCCTAAACATTTGTTGCACATTCCCCTCAACCAGAGTACGACTAATAAAACACGATTGATGCCCAGGCTGTAAGTCTTAATGTCCATATTTGCTGCTATTAACATGGGGAGTTCTTCCTACTCCCTTGCTTTCCATGAAACATCCCTGGACCAGGTGTTAAATCTGGAAACTGATTTGGTTCCCTGTTACAGTCTCTGCTTGATAAACTGTAATGAGAAGCTGAGCTCATAAATTTGTGCACGGAACACTTGGATTCTATCTGCAGAACCAAAAATGAAATCTGTTCAGATGTTGAACCTACTATCTTTTTTTAATCAAATGCTCATTAACGTCCTTGACTGACTTGTCAAGCAAATCTCTACTTTGCTCACAGCCGACGGTGAACTGTTGAACGTTACATTCTGTTGGGCTGGATAATAATAGTAATGATACTACTACTAAAAATAATGCTGCTGCTGTTGCTGCTGCTGCTGCTGCTACTACTTCTGCTGTCATGTATCATCATGATAACCTTTTGTGAGACCATGGGCACATGCAACTAAATTAATAATATGGACCTGTGTTTATGTGTTGGATTATGCGTCACGGAGATAGAGCTTTGTGTCATCATGATACTAATGGCATTTTGCTCCAAATTCCCTAATGACCACTCCTAATGGCTTAATGTAGATGTTAAACAACATTGGGGACAAGATAGTGCCCTGTGGTACTCCATAGCTTAATTGCCAAGGAGCCAAGGAATGGCCAACCAATGTTACTCTCTGAAATCGACCATACAGGTAGGACAGGAACCATTGTAACACAGTGCCTTCAACGTCCATCCCTGTCGTGACTCTGGCTAACTCTCTAAAGTTCTTGCTCACGACTTCAGGTACACTGATACACAACAATAACAGTGAGATTTCTTTTATTGTAATCACACGGAGATTCAAAGCATAACGGTTTCATTTCTGCAAACACACACTTGAAGCTGAAGACGGACCACACAGTTTTCAGGTAGAACAGCTTAATGAGAACAGCACTCACTCAGGGACTGACATTTAGAGATTAACTCTAGTCTTTAGAGGGCAGGAGCGGCCACGCTGCACTGGAATCCTCTGGAACATAGAGAGACTCTAGGATTAGGCCTCCTAACAGTAGTATAACGGTCAACTGGCAACTAAATCTTCACTCAGCCTGTCAGGGAACGCTGAGCTGACCACGGAAGCCAGAAGCCAGGGAATGAACCTCTTCGACCTAGGGAGCCTTCTCAATTCACGTAGCTTTAGCTCTGAGGAAGGTCCTCTCACAGGTCTCACACACACACGAGTTTCAGAACAGCAACGATCAGCTTCTGCCTCCCTCTGCCCGTAACTTTGGCTCCATAGAGGGAGACAGCAAGCTATAGAACACGAATCCAGAACAGTAATCTCAAGTCCAAATCTATGAAAAGCCACAGTGCACTTCTCATGGCAGAGTTCTTTAGAAGTAATAAGTCTAAACATCAACAGAACATGTATAGAGTGCATCTCACAATTCTAAATCAGAATAGTAACTCACAGCAGTAGCAGAGCAGCAAGAGGATAGACGAGATAATTCCTAGCAACGGAATTACTCTCATGACAAAGGCAATATAGTGTGGAGGCTGGGCAAATTCTAAGCTACTTTGATAGACAGGGCTTCAGGCCTGTAATCTAAACTCACGTGCCAACAGGGCGGCACGGTTCAACCTCTTCTGATGACGCCACAGTGTGAGGAAGAGAGCCCCCACCTTTGCAAAGCATAGTTTAATTCCCAGAGAACGTTCAAGGCCATCGGCCTACCATTTGAGATAAGCACATACCAGAGAAGCAGAGATACATTTTTTCATGACAAATTGCCAAGTCTTCAGTCCACAATTCACAGGGCCAGCCCTGTGAATTGTCTATGAAGCACCTGACACCTAACAATCCCAGGAAGTCGATTTTTTTATTGTTATTATTTTATTGTTTTAATTTTTTTACTTGTAAACCTCCTAGAGAAGCTTTGCTATCTGACCCACTGAACTGGGACTGCCAGAGTTGGGTGAACATCTCCTCCTGCATTACAATAGCTCAGAATTCCATCTTTTCACACTGTTTGAACTGCCTCTTTTTTTTTTTTTTTTTTTTGCATTTGGTGGGATTCCCACTTTCCCCCTGGATCTTGCCAGTGATATGTGCCGTGCATGTTATTATGGTGTCGTCTGCCTAACATGTAGTACAAATGCTATGTTCCTATAAACATTTGAAAACAGACCTGTTATTTTTAGTCGGTTTTGCCATATATGAAACTTTACCCAGCCAGCCACTGACTGTGTCTGTCTTTTGATTTACAACGAAACACTTGTGGCGGGAGACATCCGTTAAGGTGACCTGGCTCCAATCCTTTTAGGGTTTGTAGGTTAATACCAGCATTTTGAATTGGGCTTGGAAACAGATTGGCATAATATGATCCTATCGGCCAGTCCCTGTTAACAATCACGGTGCCCTATTTTGGACCAGACCGTTTCTCTCTTTGCATTTCCTGTGTTTTCCTGTGGGAGAGCAGGTGGGAAGGAAGCGGTGGCTGAGTTTGTTTGCAACCTGGTTTGCTCCAGATCCTTACGGCTGTCGCGGCTGTCTGGCGTGTGATTTTGCTCTTACAGGGTTTAGAAGTCCGAAGGCATCCCTGGAATCGCTTAATCCTTGTTGTCACTGAGAGAGGAAAAACAGTCTCACTGCTGAATGCAAGCTGCTGCCTTGCGTGAGAATTAATGTACAGCGCATCTGGAAAATGCATTGCATGATTCAAGGAAACTGATGAATTCATGAACACTCGTAAATTGAATTCCAGAATGCTGCATTGCCCGTGCTTTTCAGACATACACTCGCTTTCAAGCACACACTTTCTCTACCTCTATGGGGTTCTGAAAGAGTTAAGCCATCAAGAACTGGATCTGATGGTGCCATTGTTGGCAAAATGTAAATACATTCACGCAGCCATTGGGTTTTTGTCATGCCAGGACTTTTCAAACCCACAAGCTCCTTTGGAAGGGGAGAAATTTTCATTGTTGATTCCTAATTTAGTTTTTCTTGGCGGTACATGGCATGGCCTTTGCCATCCAGCTGGAATTCTGTGATGCTGTGGAAAAGAGCTTATGTAACAGGATGTCTCAGGAAGGCTTTTACATTTTTAAAATATATATTTATGGAGAGAGAGAGAAAGAGAGAGAGCACACAAATTAGGTGTGTGTGTGTGTGTGTGTGTGTGTGTGTATGGAAATCTGTCTGTCAGTTCTTTCCATCTACAATTCTGGTATGTTGAAATTGAATCATGCTGACAAAAATAAATATTAAAAAAAGGATAGTTTTTGTTTATTTATTTATTGCTCCAGGCTGGAAGGCCATAAATGTAAGAGTGTGCAAGTTGCAGACAGCATATTCTTAGGATCAGAGAAAGAGTAACATTTGCTTACAGGTGATCCCGCTAATCTAAACAACTTAAAGCTTTAGTTTGCCCCCTATAGAAGAAACAGGTCAGTAGTTTAGGGTTTTTTCCCAGTGAAGAATGATGTGTGTGCAATAAACACTAGGGATAAGGTTGCCAGATTCATGTTTTGTTTTTACAAGGTGTTTTACGTTGACTGAGAACATTGTAAGGTGCAACTAGATGAGATAGTGGGGGATACATAGTTGGATCTCCCACCGTTTTTTTTTTTTTAATGCTTCAGGAGGCAAATTGGATTGCCAGGGAAAGGAGAATTAACCCTTTCCTCCCAAGTTGCTTCCCCAATTATTTTTTTTCTCACCTGCTTTTTATCCCGTGAGTACCTGTGTGCTTCCCCCTGCAGCACTATAGGTTTTGACCTGAATCGGGAGCCCTTGCTGTTGACTATGCTAGGTATCCGAAAAACGTTCTGAAAGTTTTTTCATTGCTGCCAGGATAATGCCTGTTGATAGTGTTATGATTATTTCGTTTTATCTACACAGTAGAACGAACTTCTGGATCAGTCGGCTTGCCTTGTGTCTTGTATGTTCCTCAGCAGAAGGCGTATTGAAAATCAGTATTTGCGGACAGGAACCCTTTTGAAAAGTATAGGTCATGTTAGCCTGCTGCATTTATCTTTAGATTTTACATTTTACTGGGACTTTCCACCATTTCATTTAAAAAAACCAGATCTGTTTCCACTGCAGTGCTTTCCAATTACGTTGCCCCCTTATTGATTGAAACATGCACTCTGTTCACAGCTCAAAGATTAAACACGGCTCTCTTTTCCTTTAATTAAAAGGATTTTCACCAAATATTATCTAATGATGGTCCTGGGCCCCTTTCCCTGCTGCTAAATGCCAGTTGATCGCCATCTCTGTTGGTATCCCTTAGGTTTACATTGTGACAGTTGCAGGAAAATATGAAGCCTGTCCCAGTTTTCCTGCAGAGTTTTCTATTTTGCTTCCCCATATTTTTTAATATCCCCAGGACGTCTCTGGAATGACTTGGATATCTTTGCTTTTCCAAACAACTTCTGCCTATGCAGGTTTCTTGACTCCCCCCCCCCCCCCACCCCACGGCAGCTTCTCGAACGGATGCACATTATAGCAGTAAGCTGGTGCATACGAGTCGACAGCTTCCTTGCGTAAAAAGATGCACAATATTGCTGGTTGCAGCGTATCCCCTACTCCAGTTGGCTGATTTACCTTGAACTGCAAGTTCATGTGCAGTTTGAGAAAGGGAGAAAGACAAAGTTGGGTCCACAAGCCTATGTGCATAGATCATCCTGGAGAGTGCTGGCTACATGCTCCAAAAATATTGTTTTGCTAGTTCAACATAGCATATTAGGCTTTGCCCATATTAATCCAGCCGTGCTTATGGTTGGGAATCCACATCGGTATGAACATTCCATTGAGATAGAAGTGCTGATGGACATTCATGCTCAGCTGTGTGTTCAGTTGCACATTCAGCCTCTGTTTTTCTCCTTCCCTGTTTAGCTTGCTCAAGAATTTGCACATCCCGCTGCTGATTATCTCCCCTTCCCCTTGGAAAGGAAATTTGGGTAGAATTGGACAGAAGAAAGGTTTTGGATAAATGTCCACAGAATCCATGTCACTGATGTGATATTGCTGCATTCCTTGTCAGTGGAAAGGAGTCATTATATAAGCTTAGAACTCTTCCTTCCTTGAGAATGAGTGCTTGAAGTAGGGTTGCTGAGAAGATTTACGAGTCTCCCCTCCCATCTCAATCTTATTTTGAAGCTGACAAACCTTCTTGGACATCCCTTCTGGCCTCCTCGGTTCAGTGCTTCTGCATGCAGCAACATCTGGAATCTTTCTGTGGTTTTGCAGGAACTTCTGATCCTTCTTATTTGCACTGAACCTTGCACTGTGAATATTTTCATCCTCCCAGCGCTGTGGTTGGTGGACTTGACAATGCAGCCCTAATTTAGGAACCACCAGGTTTGCTTTCCTTCAGCCCCTCACTCCTGGGCCAGATCTACACCAAGCAGGATATAGCACTATGAAAGTGGTATATAAAAGGCAGGAGCCACACTGAGCAGGATATAGCGTTATGGAAGCGGTATGAAAATGGTACATGGTATGTGTTTTATGGGCCCCCAACAGTTGTCAATGCACTTCAATACCGCTATAAAGTAGTAGTGTGGGTCCTGCCTTTAATACACTGCTTTCATACCACTTTCATAGTGCTATATCCTGCTTGGTGTAGATTTGGCCCTGGTGGTTTGGGTCAGGTAGCAAGTTATATAACATGCTTGGTTTATCATGGGCATTTCCTGGGCCCACTGCCACCCCTACATTTGCCCCCCCCCCCTTCTTGGTGCCCCAGTTCTAAAGTCATCCTATGAACATCCATTTGTAGAAATGTCAGAGAAGAACAGGTTTTGCACGTAGGTGATCTAGAGACATAACTGAATGGAAGCGTAGATTTCTCTTGATTCCTATCATGGCATTGCCTCTGGAAGGTGTTTTTGTAAACCGTAAAATCTAATTAGATGCAATGTACAAAAAGATCCGACAAAGGCCTTATATGGCTTGAAATACTTTGCAAACATACCAAGACATATATTAAGCCTTGAGTCATTACTCCATCCAGAATATTAGGTTCTGTACCAGAAAGCATTGGTCTCCATGTTACACAGATCATTGGTAATTGGTGACTATTTTTAGGCTAGTTGTCGATAAATCCCTAGTCTTGTTGAAGTATTCTATATTTCTAGGTTTTGTTGCTGTTTTCCAGTGTTTTGTATATATTATTCTGAATTTTGCCAGCATATATAACAGGATTATGAGCTGGTTTGGGTTCAGTATTTTAAATAAAATTCTTAAGGCAGAATATTGAGTTAGGTGTCAGCTGCACTTGGAAAATCTAAGGCTGAAATCCTGTGCACACCTACCTGGGAGTAACTCCCATTGAACTCAGTGGACCTTACTTCTGAGTACTCATGTATAAGACTGTACTGTAAGTCTGTTTGCTAACATATTCCAATATGGCCGTGGAAAAAAAGTACACAAATAACCCCCTTTGATACAATGCCTTATGAGATCCTGTGAAAAACGTGATCCTGTGACTGCCATATGATTGCACACGCCTGCCTTTAGACATTTCCTGAGTATTTAGCTTAGAACAAAGGCAAGTTGTGGGGGACATGGTAGAGGTGTATAAAATTATGGATGGTGTGGCGAAAGTGGCTAGGGAGACATTTTTCTAGAACCCAGGGTCATTGCATGAAGCCGAATGGTGGGAGATTCAGGACAGACAAGAGAAAATACTTTTTCAGACAGCACACAGTTAATTGATTGGCTTTGCTACCACAATGTGTAGTGATGGCTACCAATTTGGATGACTTTTAAAGGGGATGAGATAAATTCGTGGAGGAGGAGGCTATCAATGACTACTAGACACAATGGCTATTTGTTTCTTCCAGTATCAGAGGAAGTGTGCTTGTGTACACCAGCTGCTGCAGATCATGACTGGTGCAGTTCATTACTAGAAAGTCTTGTATGTGGTCATTTCTATCTAACAGAGGCTGGTAGATCAAAGACCCAACCCTTGGGAGCCCTAGAGTTCCTTTCTAGCATTCTGTTGATAAGACCTTTTGATGGGATGAGAGCATTCACCTTAGAAATCTTAAGAAGGTGCATGGACATACTTCCCAATGTTGACACCAGGGTACACTAGCCGAAAACACAGTAAATTGTTTTCCGCAGCTGTATCTTCTTTTCTTCTGCTTCCTCTGTTTTGATCCTGTGTTCAGCCTAGAATGCTCCTGGAATTCCTTGAGAGGGAAAATGCACACACATGCGTGCACACATGGATTTTGGTTTGAACTTGAAGTAGCTAATAAGGATTTGGAATGTGCTAATAAAGACTCTCTCAAACTGTTTTCAAAGTGAGAGTGATGCATGGCTGCTGTTCGTCTTCGAAGAACTGAACCCTAAAGGCAAAAAATCCAGCATCAGAGGTGTTTACTTTTCTCTTTGGTTTAGGTTATTAACTATTGCTCTCTGAATTCTGTTGTCAGAAACTATTCGTTTTATGTAAAATGACAGGGTTTCTTTCTTTCCTTGTCGTGATGCCTTTTACGTTTCTTCGTAATGCAATTTTCTGTATAACAGCAGCTGTTGGCCCTGGCCAGCCGCTTCTTTTGGGAAGACCCTGAATGTAGAAGCAGAAAAATCATATTGATTGGAGAGCTACTGCTGGATTGTGTCTACGAAGATTTTGCATTTCACTCAGGTGGACAGAACCCTGAATATGGACTGGAGGCATGGATCCAATCACGGCTTCCACCCATAGATGAGGTTAATGAAAGGCTATAAAGGATTATAAATAAATAAATAAATAAATAAATAAAGGGATCTGCCTTCTCCTAGGTCAGGCTGTTTGTCTGTCTATCCCAGTATTATCATCCAGGTTTTCAGGCACAGCGAAACCTTTCTCATCACTTGCTGCCTGATTCTTCTAACTCGAGGTGCCAGGCATGGAACTGGGGGGGGACGGGGGGCTTCTGCATGCAAAACAGGGGCTTGAGCACTGAGATATAGTCCCCCCTCAGGCGGGAGGAGCTCATTCCTGGTCAGTCCCCGTGCAACCTCTCCTGTTTTCTGCAGTAAACGGGAACCGCCTTCCTGTGTTTCTCTGACCGTAAGAAGAGCAGAAGTGTATTTTAAAAAGAACCTTTGATTTCCCCTACATGGAACACAATGACCCCCTCCTAGCTTTCTCCGTGTCCTGGTGTGATCTTAGCAATTCTGATATGTAGCTTTGCCATCCCATGTCTCTTATGCTTGAATCCACTGATTCCTCCCAACTGAGATGTGTCCCCACTGTGATTTGTAGCAAAAAATTTGGCCCACTTGTTGTGGGCACTGCGACATGATTCTTTCATTAAAATAGCAAGATGGGTTTTAAATGGGAACTTCTGAAATGCTGACTGTGTCTAATACATTAGTTTTCTGTTTTGTTGTTCTTCTTCTTACCATACTCTACTGGAAGCTCAAACCATTTGAAACCATCCATTTGAAACCACCCATATATCTGCTGTGGTTGCGGTCCTTGCAAACCCAGCCTTCATTGAAACCATTGTCAGCTCTAATGGAGCTGGCTACAAAACCAGGCTGAGGCAACTACCTTTGCCAGCTTTCCTGTGGCATCCTTCACTCTCTCAAGTTCCCAAGGACCCACGGGCAGGAATCAGGATGGAATAGGGGGAGACCTGCTTCAGAAAAGCACAGGAAACATGTACCATCTCCTCTTGTGCTCACCAGAATGCTGGCAATGGTCACCTAGGGGAACATGGTTATGTTTGTACCAGGCTATTATTTATTTATTTATGGCATTTATATACTGCTGAGTATAGTAAAATCTCTCAACTGTTCCCAAGATTAAAATACAATATTAAAAACATATTAAAACACCACATTAAAACACAGCATTAAAACCATTAAAAACACTTCCAACTACGGTAAAAAACACACACCAAGGAGCAGTAAAATGGAGCAGCATAATTAATTCATTTCAGGAAAATCCTGGGTGAATATGTATGTTTTCAGGAGGTGTTTAAGAGAAGTCTCATTTTCTGCCTCTCGGACTACATGAGGGAAGGTTTTCCAGATGGTGGGTGCCACTACAGAGGAGGCCCGCCAGGGTGGGCATCTAGTTTGCAGTGGCACGAAGAAAATCTTCTCTCCTGTTTGCTCCACACAAACAGCTGCCTTGGGGAACAGTTTAATACAAGAGTTCAGAGTCTCCAGTCTGGAGAAGCTCTCGGGGGGGGGGGGGGGGCTGCATTGAAGTGCTGGGTGGAGCCGAAGGCTAAAGGGGCGGGGCCGAAATGGCCCAAATACCGACATATTTTATCTTAAAGCTCTTACTATCAGTAACTTAAGTCTTAGAAGAAGCATTTCAACTTTTTTAGATGGTGGTGATGGTGGGGACACTGCACAAAAGCCAGAAAACCACCAAATGGTTGATGTTTGGAGGGAAAGGGGGTAGGGCCAGACTGAGGATCCCCCCCCCCATAATGTGTCTCTCTTATGGCTTTTGCTTCATGTGCACCAGACCATTCTGTGCCTTTTTGTTGGATAGTGGGAGTTGGTTTCAAACTGCAGGGGTTTGTGTGGGGCAGTTTATGGGCACAGGGCCCTAGGAGGCTGCCTGGTATTCTGTTATCCCGTCAGACTGTTGGCCTGTCAAGCCCTTGCTCAGATTCACATCTGCTCTCCAAGCTCTTCTGTAACTGGATTTGAGCCTGGGACGTTATATATGCAAAACAAATGTTCCGTCACTGAGCTATCAAATTTGTCCAGAAGAGTTGTGAAATTTCCCTTCCCTGGAGGTTTTAAAGAAGAGACTTACAGGCCCGGTGCACATCGAAGGCATCCTGCTGTTGAAGGAAGTTGTGAAACTCCATGGGCAGCCTTCCCCAACATGGTGCCCCCCCGATGTCTTGTACTGCAATTCCCATCAGTATAGGAATTGTGGGAGTTGCAGCCCAATATATCCAGAATGTGCCAGTTTGGGGAAGGCTGCTCTGAAGGCATCCGGACACTTAAATTGGTTTAATAGCCATTCCTCCTCTCCAGAAGGGCTGCTTGGAATTTCTAACTGCATCAAACTGCAGTTCCTATAATTCTTTGGCGGCAGGTGGGGCAGCCATGATGATGATGATGATGATTTATTACACTTATATACCGCCCCATAGCCGAAGCTCTCTGGGTGATTGCTGAACTACTGCATATGTTTGTTGTCATATCAGCTAGGAGTTCCCTCCCAGGTTAACTCTGGTTGCGGAGGTGCGCCTTGTATGTGTGTGGGAAGGAGGTGGTGGAGATTGGGCTAGATGGGCGTCATGTCTTTCTAGATCTGTGGTGTCGTTCTTTGAAGCCCACAAACTATCAGCTTTACATAGAATGTGGATTTTACATCAAGGATTTCCTTTGCTTTGTAGGTCACCTTTTCTATAAGTTTGGAATCACAGAGTCTGACTGGTACCGGATCAAGCAGAGCATCGACTCTAAATGCCGAACGGCGTGGCGGCGAAAACAGCGAGGCCAGAGTCTTGCAGTGAAAAGCTTTTCAAGACGGACCCCTTCCTCGTCCTCTTATAGCGGCTCAGGTAAAAAGCATCCTTCCCTGCTGGAAATCAGCATATGCTTCTAGTCCTTATTTGATTGTGTTAATGTTGTCGTTGTTTTTAAACCATCCTGCTATGGCTGATCGGCACATAATAAGGAATGTTCTCAAAAACAATAAAACAGCAAAGAAGCAGGGATAAAAACAAAGCGGCTTCTCGGTGCAGAAAGAATCAGAACAAAAACGGGTGGAACAATTTTGCAAATCGGAGGCTTCAGTACCCTGTGCAGCTCCATGGCTTTTATCCATGGCTACTCTTCTTTGGCCCTTGCCTCTACAGGCCGATTTTCTCTTCTGGGAGAAAAAAAAGAGATAAACATTCCTGGAAAACCTGGCTCTTGAAAGCAGAAAGATGCAAAATAAACAAGTACATTCAGACACGTTTCATTTTGAGTTATCTTCATGCCAAATTTGTGAGCTTTCTTCTTTTTTGGTGAACAGTTCCTACTAATATCCAAAAACTGAAATTATTCTTATTACTAATATTTTACTAACAGTTCTACAAACGCATTTACTCTATGAAAGCTTCTGCTGTGATAAATCTGTTAGTGTTTAAGGTGCCACAAAGCTCGTTTTGCAGTTTAATGAGTTTATGTCTATAAGTGGCTTCATTTCATAGTATGAACTGAGTTGAGCACATTTTCTCAAACAAAGGAAAGTTGCCATACTGGTTATTGATTCCATTTATTAAGACACACTTTATTTCATTCAGAAATAATAAAAAGCGGAGAGATGATAGCAGTCTTCAAGTACTTGAAAGGCACAGGTTGTCACACAGAGGAGAGCCAGTATCTCTTCTCGATCATCCCAGAGTGCAGGACACGGAATAACGGGCTCAAATTACAGGAAGCCAGATTCTGGCTGGACATCAGGAAAATCTTCCTGAGTGTTAGAGTAGTACGACAATGGAACCAATGACCTAGGGAGGTTGTGGGCTCTCCTACATGAGAGGCATTCAAGAGGCAGCTGGACAGCCATCTGTCAGGTATGCTTTAATGTGGATTCCTGCATTCAGCAGGGCGTTGGACTTGATGGCCTTAGAGGCCCCTTCCAACTCTACTGTTCTATGATTCTATGATTGATCCTTTTCTCTACCCCAAAGAAATGTACGCGTTCTCACAAATCTAGCGAGCAGCTCTGCTTTTCTACATAGGCTTAGGCATAAATAATAAATGGCAAAATATTGACCTAAGGAATGTCCTCTCGGGATCTTTCTGGCTCATGCGTATATTAAAAGCAGGGCTCTGGGACATTTGTATGTCATATATTAAAAGCGGGTTTGGAGGGGAGCCGAAAGGAGAGGAAGTAGGTTTATTTGCCCACATGAAGGTTTGGGTTGCATGTTAACACTAACCACTCTATTGTAGGCAAGGAATGACAAAATCTGCTTTCACTGGGGAATTTTATATGCTCAGCCTGGTAACCCTTACCAAAACAGCAGCTAATTAGCACTGTATCTACACCGGCTACATCTATGGTTGTGATTCTTCTTCTGATCCTCCTTGAGTTCAGTTGCTTCTGTTTTGGATTGTTCAGGCCAAAGGTTGGGAGAATGCAGATCAAGATGTGTTGGTGGATCTCTGGGTGATTTGCATTAGATCAGCAAGGGTTTCTGACTCTCAGTTGTTCCAGTGTAATAAAAGCAAAAACAGTTTCTTTCTTTTTCTAAGCTAAGCTGCTAAATGAAGGATGTTTGGAGGAAAACCAGAGTGGATCTGAGGAAGAAAGGGCAGTGAGTGCAGCTCTGGTATTGAAAACAAATTCCCAGGCTGTGCATATGTTCAGAGGCACTGCATTCCTTAATTCTAAATATATGTTCATCCCTTCTCCACACTGTTTTGTACCTAGCTGGTGGACTTTGCCTGTCCATCTCAGAGGAGAGAAAGCAAGGCCAGTGGCGAGCACAATTTTTGACTTTCTATCCAGGCCAGCAAAAAACCTGGACCTCTGATTTGACAAGTGTATGCTAAGAATTGGTTGCCGCCTGTTACTTGCAAGCTTTCCCTCTCCTGGTCATTGGCCGAGACGCTGTGATGCAATGGTATGTTCATTCAAATTTGATTTATTTAAAAGATTGCTAGGCTATTCTTCAAGGTGGTATACAGAGGTAAAAGTCAATGTAAAAACCACAATTCAAAAACAAAGAGCATAACCCAACAGACTAAAGCGGGGGAAGGCATCTGCTACAGAATGCTGATAGTTCTTTTGAAGGGGAAGTGCAAGGTCCATTTACACGAAGGAAAAACCTCACACAGAACGTAGGGGCAGGCGAGGGAGCTTTGCAGGCAGTGAGATCTGGGAGCTAATGAGGCAGAGAAATAAGTTGGTATGGGCAAGGGAGAGTGATGAAGATGTGTATTGATATCAATTTATATGGGCTGCATGCTCGGCTGTAGATTTCTGTTAAGATGTGTTTAGCTGTTTTAGCCAGTTTTTGACCTGCCCATTCAGTAGGAATAGACCCAAACATAACCACATATATGGTGTCGATGGTGCAGTGGCACATCAGTGAGCGAGTGTGCACATGCATTCCTAAAGTAGAGCTGTGGATCCCAACAGCTGTTTTTGAGGTCTCTCAATCTGGCAGTGAAGCTTGCTAAGGGCCAAACCTACCTGGTGGCTGTAGGTTAGGTCTGTGGAGAAAGGCGGAAGGAGAGACACATGTGAGTAGCGCACATACTTTGCAGGCAGGTTCAATCCCTAGCATGTCCAGGTGGAAGATCTCAGATTTGCATGAGCCACTGCAATCAGAGTAAATCGGCCTTCCCCAACGTGGTGCTCCAAAAATGTTTTGGTCTTTAATTCCCGTGACCTCCTGCTAGCATGGCCAGTGGTCAGGAATGCTGGGAGTTGCAGTCCAAAACATCTGGAGGACGCCGGGTTAGGGAAGGCTGGAGTAAATGCTCCTGGATAAGGCACACAGCAATGATTTGACTCAGCAAAGGGCTGCTCGTTGTGGCAAAACGCTCTCTGCTATAGTCCACTTCAGATGGAAATTTGCCTTCTGTACGTGGTTGGTAATGTTGCTGTTGGCTCTTGTCACACGCTGTGATTTAGGGCCTGTGCTTTTATCCTCCAGCCAACAAACTTGTCCTTCTGATGCACAAACAAGATAAGGGGACGATGGCTGGGTATGGTAGCAGCGTTCGCTTTCTGGGACCAGTTTTGGTATGGAAAATAGTTGCTTGAACAAGAAATGTTTTGGAAATCTCACTCAGCCCCGAAAACGAGCTTGCAGGAGAACAAAAGAGCTGGTAATAATCCAGTCCGCAGAGCAATTTTAAATCAAATTCATAAATACAAGCAATAAATGAAAATAGTTATTCCGGCTCCGTTTTCTCTTGATGTGGAAGGATGGTTGGGCTGGGCTTCAGCCAAATGGGACCTCTGCCAAGATTTTAATTATCTGTCGTGGCCCTATTGTGAAAAGGGGGCCTAGTTTGCTCTCTCCTAGGACTCTAAATTTCTTTAGTTTGGAACAGTCCCGTTGCATTGACTGGCAGAAAGGAGGGTAAGGATTTGTTTGTCTGTTTGTTTATTGTACTTTAAAACCACACTGGGCAGTGTACAATACACTAAAACAGAAAATATAAACAAGAAAACAATGAATAAAAAGAGCCCATAATCAAAGGAAGACAGAATCAGCTGCAAAGAGTAAAAACACTCCAGCGCATAAAACCAGAGTAAAAGTGCAGTGATCGAAAAGTGCTAGAAACAGTTCTTAAAACGTCTGAGAGAATAAAAAGGTCTTCACCTTGTGCCAAATGACCATAAGGAACATAAGTGCCAAGTGATCCCCTCTGAGGAGGGCATTCCACAGCCAGGGGTGCCACAATTGAAAAGATCCTTTCCTTGTAGCCACCTGGTGGGCCTCAGATGATGAATTTGGTGTCCCGGCAAATAAAAATAAGTCTGAGTAGCTGCATGTGTCAGTACCTACATTTGTAATGGGATCGTGGCAAATCTGACAACGCAGAGTCTCTTTTGAGTCCCAGACCTATAGTCTTTCATTACAGGGGTAGCTGTGTTAGTCTTCAAGTTGCCACAAGGCTCCTTTTTTTGACACCCTTTTATCAGACCCTAACCCAGGGGTGCACAACCTTTTTGGGCCTGTGGGCCCATTTGGCCAGCCGGAAAGGACAAGCAACCTGCCCAAATGACTGCAAACAAGGCAGCGGTGGGCTCTGAGCCTTGTTTGCACTCCTTTGAACCCAGCGCTTTCAGCACCCTTTTCTTCTTTCCCTTCATTTTTCTTGGTGGCTGGACATGCTGCAGAGGTCAGTCTACAGCTAGCCCACAGACTTCATTTCCTAAGAATTACTCTGAGCCCATCCAGAAGCCCAGAGGCATTCATGGGGAATGAAGATGGCAGCGGCTGGAGGCCCTCGCGTTGCTTAGAGGTGATCCCAGCTGCCAGGAATGAAGTGTGTTAATCAAAAAACGCAAATGGGAAGAGCAGGGCACCTTGGCGGGACCAAGAAGAGTACCTGGGGGCACATTGGATACGATGCTGCTCTAGCCTATACAGTTGGAGCTGCACCGTGGGTGATAGTCCTGTGGTAGAGTTAATAGTTCTGTATAACTTTAAAGCTTCCTTACTTCTATCCCAACCTCATTCAGGACCAGATTGGTCCTAGTTGGAAGCTAACATCCAGTGAAGTGAAGAAAAGCTCATGCGAGAGTCAAAGAGCGCCAGGCAAACACCAAGACACCCAATGGAAAGAAGGACATGACTTCCCTTGCCTGCCCTGCTGTTCCGTCCTCCCCCCTCTCGCAGTGTCCCAAGATATTAATCAAGGTTGCTCTGTGTTTAATTGACTGAGCAAGTTTACAACTGTCACAAGGTTTACTAGTTTCTCGCAGTAACCAGAGCGGAGTGCTAAGCTCAAGCTGCCCCCAACCACCATTTCTCTTGGCACGCCTGCTCTAAAAATGGTGTTGATTGCCGCGGTCCAGGCTGTGCTTCCCAGAACCAGGCTTCAGACTTCAATGTGTTTTGGTTCTGTCTTTTTCCTGATGCGGCTGGCAGGTGGGTTTGCTGGAATTATTTTGCTAGATACCCTTTCCAAGAACTTGTTAAAAAGCAAAGCAAAGCTGAGAACAGGGCTCAGGTCATGGGTGCTGTGCTCCTGTTGGCCTTTTTAAAATAATAACTTTGCTGTAGGTGCCCCGGGTTCCCAAAGAACTCTGTTGCATTAGCCTCTGTGTAGCTCACCTCCAAACTCTGTTAGCGGAGCTAAATGTCACTCCAGCCCAAGTTAAAATTGGAAGGACTCTTATACCCCCCAGAGAAAGCATTAATTGCACAACAGCCTGTTTCTTATAATTTCTGCACAAGGCTTTGTTCTGGTGGTCTCTCTTCCAAAGACATGGGGAGTGATTGTATATTGTGTAGTGCAGAGACATGGGGAAATATCCAACAGGGCTGCTCCGCCTCTCCTGGTTCCCTTGCGCTCGTGGGACCCACTGCTTGTTTGGCTGTCCTAGCCAGTTTCCGCATGGGCAGAACAGGATACTACCCACAGCAGAGACAAGGCCAGAGGAGGAAATGGCGCAGAGTCACTGCAAGTAGCTTCCCCGTGGGCAGGTAGTTGATGTCTTGCAGCCTCTGCCCCTGTAGAAAGTGTGGGAAATGCTGCTACCGTCCCCAAATGGATGCTTTGGACTTTAACTCCCATCACCCCCAGCCAGCCTGGCCAGTGGCTAGAAATGCTGGCAGCTGTAATTCAAAATATCTGGAGGAGACTAGTTTGGGGGAGGCCGAGCGAAAAGAAGATGGGCAGTGTTGCAGTCCCTTAGAGGAGGCGTGTAATTGAGCTGTCACAGAGTGGGGTGGTGGGCAGGCGGAGGTGGGCAAAGGGCACTTCGGTGATAGTTCTTCAGTTAAATCCTTTGTATAAAACATCCACGTGAACACAGCCAAATGGGCAGCTAGCATGCATATTTGCAGCCAAAGACAAGCAAGTAAGCTATGCGTTAACCAGTCCTTGGTCCAGGGAATCAGCTTCACCCCTTTGACCGAAAGGAGGTGGCTTTGAACAGACGTGGGGTTTGCCATGGTTTTAAGGGACTGATTAATATCAGATGGCCCCGGGAAAGCAACTCCTGACCTTTAGATTTGATGGGGCTCTTACAGCCCCCACGTAAACCTTAGAAGGATTAGGCCTAGATTATTTTAAGAGGCAATGAAGAAATGGAAAAAATGGAAAAAGTGGTGTGTTAACAGCCAGAGGTTTTGTCTGTGGAGTGAAGAATGTTCATATTTTCACAGTTTGAAAGTTTTAAAACACTCACTTTTAAAACAGTCATGAACGGCTTTTGTCCGATGAATCTTTTTGTCCTGTTTTTTCAAGGAGGCGTATCTTTGGGAGAAGTGTGCCTGTGTCTGCCCTGGGCATTTTTGCCAAGCGTTTAAAACTTGCTTGACAAGGATCATTAAAAAAACAGAAGAAACAAAATCCCTTTAACCTGACGTTCTTACATTGGGGCCCTTGTTTTGAAATGAGGATATTTTAAAAGAAATCTGCCTATTGCAGTTTTTTCTCTCCACTTTATTGTCTATCTGTACAAATTCAGAGCCCCAATTCACTGAACAGTTGTTTGATTTTTGGCTGGCAGACACCTACCCAGAAAGAAGGATGCTGCAGACATAAATGTAACGGCAGCATGCAGCCCGGGGGATTTTTTTGGACGCTGGCCTGATCAACCCCCCCTTTTCTATACAGTACACTGGAATGTGTTGAACCCTGCACCTCAGCCGCAGAGTCTCCTCCTGCATTGTGGGGCTCTAAGTTTTGAAGCTGTAAAGAAAGAAAGAAAGAACCCAGTTTGTTTGCATTTTGGCAATCCATACCAATGGGTGTATCCGCCATTCAGGCCCAGTAACAAGCTCAATGGTAGAGCACTTACTTTCCATTTAGAAGGTCCCTGGAATCTCCAGGTAGTGTGGGAAACCTACCTGAAACCCCGGAGAGCCATTCTCCTAGTCAGTGATGGGAATACTGGGCTAGATGCATTGGTGGACAGATTTCCTGTGTTCCAGGCAGCATGCAATATCCATGTTCTGTTCTCCGCTATGTTTGAACAATGGTAAATATTACTTCTGCCCAGTCCCAGGGTTTGTTTGTTTTTTAAGGTGGTGGTACATCCGGTGATTATGTATGAATGATGAGTTTGGGTTCAGATACTGCTAAATCCTTTCTTTCCCCTTCCTATCTGGGGCCATGACATTGCGTCCAGATGCTGAGATTTTGTTTGTAAGCAAACTGGCTTCTCAAGAGATGTAGCTGTGAATGCCTGACTTTTATTTGAGTATTGTGTTTGCAGTATTCACCAGCTCCCCGCTTTAACCCGGGGGATGTAAAAATAGCTGTTTAACATCTGTAGAGAAGCAGCTGGCCAGCGACAAATATTGGGTCTCTTTGTGTTGTTCCATTACAAACAACTTTCAATGCTGCCATAATGTGCTGTAGGTCTTGTTACTCAAGAGCATCCATAGATTAACGGGACATTTTGTGGTTGGTAAGTAAACATGTCAGGAGTACTTTCTCTCAGGAGCACAGCACAGCCAGGAAATGCAGTTGGAACATGGAAGGGAGCTTCCTCAGTGCTCTTTTGTCTGGTTTATGTATTTTATTTGAATTTATAGCCGACCTGTCTTGTCCACACGCAACAAGATAAGAAGGATAGCATAAACATGGCATTATAAAACAGAAAACAGGCTGTGTTGACAAAATCCATTTTTAAAATCCATTACTAAAGCTTAGTTCCTTGCCCTGCCGCCACCAAACGTTTGCAAAAACAGGAAAACTGCACAATGCTAGAATGCTCCATCTCTTTTGCTTATTTTAATGGCCTCTGTCCAGTGCATAAATATTGTCTGTATAATTTAGTTTAATCTCTGCGTTGTTTTCAGCATCAGGACATATGGCAGGATTCAGGCACTGGACATGTATAAATTCTGCAACATTCATGAGGATTCATATCTTTATAACTACTACTACTACTAATAACAACAACAACAACAACAACAACAACAATAATAATATATTTATTTCTTACCCTCCTCTCCCTCTGGATCGAGGTGGGGACCAACAATAAATATAAATACAAAGACCATAAAATAGGATGATCTCCTCCTACATTGTTCTTCACGGACCTTAAGGACATCTTCAGCAGCCCTTCCCTGGGTCCCCCTGCCAAATGAGGTGAGGTGGGTGGCCACTAAGGAGAGGGGCCTTTTCCATGGTGGCACCTTATTTTTGAATGCTTTTCCCAGATGACCCCTATGTTGCCAACCTTTTGGCACCAGATGAAGAACTTCTTATTTTCCCAGGCTTTTTAATCTTTTTTGGCCTTTCGGTTTTTAAAGTAAATTGTGTTAGTGTGTCTTAAGGTTCTTGCACGGCTGCTGGCTTTCACTTTGGTTTTATACTCCAATTTTATTCTGTTTTAAACTTTTTAATGTTTCAAATTATGATTCCTTGTTTGTAAATCTCGTTTATAACCACAGAGAACTTCAACTATTGGATGCTATAGAAATGTAACAAAATAAAATAATCGAAGCCCTCCTTCACTCTCACCCATTCACTCACTTGGACTTTTGTGGACATCAAGAATACACACAGATCTGCAGACCGTTTTATGTTAACCACTTCCCTGCAATGCCATTCCACACTGCTGCAGGATGTACTTTTGAGACGGTAACAATCAAATATGAAAAATCTGGATAAGCCCTCAAAATATATTCATACATGGACATAGAAACATGGGGTCTGACTATCTCTTTATCTTATTTCAGAAAATCTTAGGGGGGTTAGAACCCCATTTTAATACCATTTCCCAGTAAGCCACCACTTTAAAGTATCTCATACTTTGTAAGTTGCTATAGGCTATACCTTGTCTTTTCTTACAAAGTTACAAGGTCACAATATTTGGGACTGTTTGAGTTTAGAAAAAAGGTGGGTAAGGAGAGACATGATAAAGTTGTTCATAATTGTGCGTGGTTCCGTGAAAGTGGGTGGGGAGACAGTTTTCTCCTTCTCTTAATACTGGAACTTGGGGTCATCCAATGAAGTTAAATGGTGGGAGATTGAGGACAGATAAAAGGAAGTATTTCTTCATGCAGTTCATAGCTAAACTACGGTATTCACTACCACAAGATGGCGTGATCACCACCAACTTGGGTAGCTTTAGAAGGAGATCAGGCAGTTCTTAGAGAGAAGGTTACCAGCGGCTACTAGTCATGATGTATGTATATATATCAGCTCCAATATTGGAGACAGTATGCGTCTATATACCAGAGTGGGAGCATGCTATTGTACTCAAGTTGTAGTTGTGGGCTTTCTACAGGCAGCCATTTGTGGGAATAGAATACTGGACTAGATAGGCCTTGGGTTTGATCCGCATGGCTCTTTTGGTGTTCTTATGTCCTTATCCCCAACTTTGTAGTGATGTAATTGGATATTAATTGGGTATTTCCAAATGTCAGTAACTTGATGAGTGAGACACTTCCTTTGTGCTGTCATTCATTTGTGTTGCTGGTTTGGCGCCTGCGGGGAGGGGTGGAGAGAAAGGGGAACATTCAGGATTATAGATTTGGATACACAGACTGACCAGCTGTTAAGCTGTATAGTGAGTTTGAACGGCATATGGGAAACATGAAGTCACAACTGGATGAACTCAAGGTAATCAGTGAATTGAAAAGGTTTGGGGGCAGGGGGAGATAAAACCTGCTTTCCAAATTGGAAACTACACTAATTAATCTGGAACCATTTATAGGTTAATAATAATAAAAAAGAGCTGGTGGAAATAAGTTACGTGAGCACATAGAAAGTTTCAATTCATGCAGCTGGGCAAAAAGGCACCTTACATTTTTCCCCCCTTCCTAGGAAGCTTTTTAGAGTTTAGTTAACATAGTTATAGTTCGTTGATAAACCAATGTAATTATGGAACCCGCTCACATTTTTTATAACAGACCAGGGATCAATTCCATTCTTGTGACACCATAAGAACCTCTGTTTTCTAAGTGTTCTGCATGACCAGAAGCAGAGAGCTTCGCAGTGAATAACGTTGAGTTTTGTTTGTTTTCCAGAGAGCGCTCAGAGTACGACGTCGGCCCCAAATGAAATACAAGCCAACCAGCCGCAGGCCCTTCACTATGCTCTGGCCAACGCCCAACAAGTCCAGATCCACCAGATAGGTGAAGATGGCCAAGTACAAGTAGTATGTACTCATTCTTTATAATCTCTTCTATTCTTCAGAGAAGTTTTCAATTTTATCTACTTGTAGTTACATTCAGCCTTTTCTTTGTTCCGAAAACGCGATCCATAAGACTTCCCCAATTGGGTTCGTTTTGGAGGGGAGGGGTGGGTGACAATTACTTTCTGGTGTTGCATACGTGCAAAATATGGATGCCCCATTGCCATGAATAACTGTAGTATTTTTGCACAGATATATGAATGTGTATGCAAATGAACACTTAAGCTTTCTAGTTGTTCCATCCACATGCAGACCACAATCATGGTGGATTATGCATTTGCACCCCCACCCATCACTAGCAACCTGGAAATCCATTTGTGATTCATTTATCCTCATTTTTTCCAAAATGCGTTCTGAAGTATTTTTCAACATCTGTTAGCTGAATTCCTTATATGTGTGTCCATTTAAATTCATGTATATAAGCAAAGCTTATAAACATTGACATTGAAATCATTCCCCCCCCAAAAAAGAGTTTAAATAAAGTTAACATTTTGACCCCAAAACCCACAGAAGACAGGAAGTTTAAAAGTTAAGTGTGACACTTTTGCCATTACTCAAGCTCTTGTGTTTCTTTAAAATATTGCATTGGTGGGCCATGGAAATGCTTGCATTGGCTTCTGTAGCTTTGTTTCATTTCACTAAATCAAGGGCAATGTTGCATGGAATTTAAATATGGAATGCATACTTCTCCTACAGTAATTTTCAGAAGCGTCCAAGTACTTGCAGCCCTCTTCAGCACTGGTGGATTTGAGTGAAATCCAGCCCTTCTTGGACAACCAAGTTGTATATGATTGACAGACAACTAAAATGCTGTGGCTGGCCGCATTCTGTCCACTTCCAGGTGCAGCTGGGAGTCTGTAGTTCTTACCTAAAACTACCAGCTGAATTCAATGCCTCTGCCCGACCCCTAGATAATCCTTGGGCTAGGAGTGGTTTATCCATTGGTGTGACTTACGGATTCATCGTTGTCCACCATGTAAGAACTGAGGATCATTTAAAAAGATTCGCCAACAATGTAAGTTACTCACATTATATTGTGGCTTTTCCGTGTTTTGAAGTATGTGGATTCTCAGGCCTGTGGTCGTGGCAGTGGTAGTAATTCATTGCAGCTGATAAGGCAACATGTTTTGTTGAGGCAGAGAGGAAACGTGACAATGTCTGAACCAGGTGGGGAGGCATTGGACTGCACATAAGCTGCCCACAGTGCGGGGCATCCACCCCATAGGTGCACCGTTAAGTAGTCGCCACGTGGCAGCCATTTTGAACAAGGCCGGCTGTATATCTGTGACTGAGCTGCTTCACTGCTGCAAAGGGCTACTCTTGCAGCCAGGACATATACAAGCCAACCCCATAGTTGCAATTGCCGGTACCCATAACGCAAAGGGTTCTTTTGGACTGTTTCTTTCATCCATTTGATGCTTTCTTTGTACAGAATGTTTGTCAGTGTCCAAGGTAATGGCAAAATACATGTTTCACATAGCGGTGGATGGATCTTTCTATTTCACTGTCTATGATGTTTGCATTTTTTCCATCACAAGTTCGTTCCATCTCGTGTCTGCATCGATTTGCAATTTTGTTTTTTAAAGTCTGCACAAAAATTTGTGTGTGTTTTTGTATTTAATTTCCTCTAATACATGCATTTTTTGTCAAGTACTTTCCCCTAATGTGTTCATTTTTAAACACTATCCCCCCCCCCCCCCCAATGTATTCAGTTTTGTATGCAATTTTTACTAAGCTACACAGTTCTCCATGCATATTTTGGTCAAGAACTGCATCACAAAATTTGAAGAAGTGAAAAAAACAAACTCTGGAGGACAATTGCATTCTGGTGCACGTCTTACTTCAAGAAGAATGAATGATGTTGGGTCGTATTAAAATGAAGTGATTTGTACAAAATAATCCTCTTTGCTACATACGTTAGAACAGTGTTCTCCACTCTAGTGCCCCCCCCCCAACAGATGTTTGGACTACAACTCCCAGGTTTTCTGACCATTGACTATGCTGGCTAGGGCTGACTAGGGCTGATGGGAGTTGCAGTCCAAAATGATGGTCCACATCCCTTCATAATCTGCTGAGAATGTCCTCTTTATTATTCCAATTCTGTGCTGTGCATTCTTGGATTCAGAGTAGCAGCCATGGGCATTCTCAGACGGAAAGATGGAGTGTGTGTGTGTGTATTAATACACACATATACACACACACACGAGATGCAGAACTATGAATAGAAGCTCCATTGTTTTGTTTTTTAATAGAAGCCAATGTATTTTCCACCCACGGTGATTTTCCAATGAAAAGCACCCCTTAAAGCTGATATTTGCTTTGGGTGGCAGTAGCAGGGGGTGGGGCATACAGGGAAGGGGACCTACCTTTACCCACCACCTCTGAAAGACTTGGGGCGCAATCCTATGCATCTTTAGACAGAAAAAAGTCCTACAACTCTCAGCATTCTCCAACCTTACTGAACTAGTAAACAGCCTAATCGTTTTTTTTTAAAAAAAAAACACCTAGAAAAAGTAGAAAAACATTTTGAATACTTTCCCCTGGAAGCCAGTGAGAGTTTAACATTGCAAACATTCTAATCGCGACACGGATTGGACCTGCGGTCTAATATACAGTTTCTATTGTCGTTTTGATACTTTCGGCATGCCGCTTTCCCCTATAAATAGACAGTTTCCTTCCAAAGGAAATGAAACTGTTTGAAATAGAAGGATCTGTGTTTCTTTGAAATTCATGTGCAATTGATGGTGCGTTATAATATAAGGAAGGCCTTTGACAGAATTCCACATGGATATCTTTAATCTTGGTTTCATACACAGGCGTATGAAAATGAACACAAAAGACTTCTAAAAACCGAAGTAGCAGCCAGTTTGCCAGCAGGTAAATCTCTCTAGCAAAGGGCCTGTCAGGATTCATGAGGACTTTTTTTGGCCTTCCTTTATTCCTTTTTTTAAAAAAAATCAAGCACTGTGCTTGATTTTCTTTCTGAGGTAGTTGTACAGGTCAGTAATGTATGTTAGTGACTTTGTATTATTAAAACTCTTTAGGCTAGATTCTCTGCTATTGTCGACTGGCACAACTTCAGTAGAGAGCGCTTGGAAGGCTGCCATTCTATACCAGTGGAAAGTTTGTCCTTTAGTTGGGGGAAGGTGCTTCTCTCCCCCAAAGTTGAAATGCAGAGCAAGCGGCACAGAAAATTCATTGCATGAGCGTACGGCTGAAATCATTCGGGGGGTGTAAGTGACCTTAAAGGAAGATTCGAGTGAGAATTTCAGTCTGACAAAGTCATGGTGTGCCCATGAGGAATAATTCCCCTTTCCTTCATATTTTTTTGAACAAATGCTGACTGGGTAACCACTGGCTTTTTCAACATAGAGCTGAAAATACAAAGCATGGTAAACATGTCACTAAAACATGTACAGCCAAAGATTCATCTGGGTCCTTTAAATCAATTGCACGTTGCCCTTCCTGTTCCCTAGATTTGTGTGAGTTTTTCCTTAGCTGAACTATCTTGCTGTTCCTCCACAGAACCTGCCCTATTTGTCAGCATCCCATTAAGTTAGAATGTTTATGAACATCCCGTGATACCACTATAACACAGCAAATGCCTAATGGGTTTTCCTGTTTAAAGATTTTATTGTTTCCACACACACATCAACAAACAAACAAACAAACACTATATTACATAGAATAAAAAAAACATAAAAACAAAACATAAAATGGACTTCCAGTTTTCTCCACCACAAAGATATGTAACAAAAAAAATTCTTGCACTCTAATTAAAAAAATGACAAGTTTCCCTCTCTTTATCTTAACAATTTCTTATTATTCATTGAATCCACAGATAAATAAGTCATTATTTTCTAATCCTTGCAAAAAGTCTATCAGAGGTTTCCATTCAGTTATAAACGTAGTTGTTGACTTTTCTTATTGATGTAAGTTTTTCCATCTCCACCATCTCCACTATCTTCACTATCCACAAATGCCTATTGGGTTTTAATTGCAACTAAATGTTTTAAGTATACTATTGGTTGGAGGGAGTGCCGGGGAGGCAGCTTTATTGAAACAAGAACTTTGTTTGTGTGTATGTGTTGGGATGTTGGGGAAACAAGAGTTGTCCCAGTGTCAACTGAATGACTGGGATCCCCCTCTTACTTTGATACAGAGGTTTATGTGGGATGGGTGTATGTTAGTATGCATCCTGGGAAGGATCAGGATGGAGCTTATTTTCCCCATGGGGAGGATCACATGTTCCTAAAAGAGCTTGATCCTGCACTTTCCAAATCAGCTATGACACCCACCCACCCAAGTGGATATTGTCCAGGCTGTGCATCAGGAGGACAATTCCAAATCTCTACAAGCATCTTAATTACACTCTTCCTGTTACCACCAGAGTCAGGAAATCCTTGGACACCAAGAATAGCAACGAACTTGGCACAATTAGTTATGCACCTCCTAGGATTCAGCGTTCCATCTAGAGTTTTAGAAATGAAATTATGTCAAAATGTAGGTGCAGCAAGTAATCTGAAACATGAGGCTTTTGCATTCTTATGTGTATGCTTTCCCCGTGGAACTGTTTTGAACTGTTTTGAGTCGACTATATTCCTATAGTTTTGACTGATGCTTCTTGTGTTTCTTTCCTTTTTCCCCCCTCATGGATCCCACAGGGTCACCTCCACATAGCGCAGGTGCCACAAGGAGAGCAGGTCCAGATCACGCAAGACAGCGAGGTAAGGCACAAACCGACAGGTCAGCTGGGCAAAACCTACCCTGTAGTGGCGCTGCTTAACGGAGGCAACAGGAATGCGATGAAGCACAGGGCGCCGTTTGGAAGAGCAGCAGACTCCAAACCGGTGCATGTCCCCCCCCCCCCCCATTGCACCAATTGGGAGATTTGTGTATTTATTTATTTTATTTTATTATATTTTTATACTGTCCAATAGTAGAGGCGCTCCGGGCAGTTCACAGTTAAAACCATAAACTTCAACAGATCAAAACATAATGTAAAGCTTTAAAAGTTCAAAAATACCATGTCAAACCAGCAGCAGTTGCAGCCCAGGGAAAGCAGGGTAAAAATAAGTTTTTCCAGGAGGCCTTTAAAGGATGTTACTTTTCCGTCCCACCCTCTCCCCGAACTGCACGAAGGTGGGTTTTCTAGAGGGTGGGTGCTGCTACAGAGAAGGCCCACTGTCAAGGTTCTTCATGGTGACATTCCGCTCCTTTTGGAATGACCGACAAGACCTCCTCTGACGATCTTGAATGTTGTCTGGGTGTATATAAAGGAAGGTGGTCTGCTAGGTATCCTGATCCAATTGTTTAGGGCATTATAGGATAATAACAAAACCTTATATGTGGCTCAGTAGCTAATAGACAACCAGTGATGTGCACGATTTCAAGTGTACCCTTAGTTTTCTCTTTTTCCTTGGTTCCCAGCCAATTTAAAAACAGAGCAGAATAAACCAAGGATGTTCCCATGTTCTACTTCTATAACACGCAGATCCACATTTGTTTATGAAGGTGAGCGTATTTTGTAATGTGTGAGAGACCATACCAGGATTCCCTTTTCAGCTCAGCCCATGTGCCTGGAAGCTGATCTGTATGTCTTTCCTCAGCTATTTTTACGTGAAAGTAGGGGGAAAGAAGTGTCAGACTATGCCCTCAAACTACACAATTTAAAGGCCAGTCTGACATTGCAGCGAAGCGAATGATAGTTACTTTGGATCCCGTATGGTGTCAAGGAAACTCCAGAGAGACTTTGCTTCTTGAGACATTGACAAATTACAGGAAGTCTGGCTGTTTTTGCACGCCCATATGACTTCAGAGGGAGGAACCTTGGATGTGAAGAAAAGCAGGATCAGGTCCGTCTTTCATCCATGTGGATAGAAAACATCTGGATTGGAGTTTATTCTAGTTTATACTCCTTTGGATGGGAGCGGAATCATTGATGACAGCATAAAGAGCATAGAAAGGATGGAAACTGGCTCCCCCTACTCCTTTTACAGGAATATTCATTTTGCCTCTTGGGTGTGAAATATCTATGCGAAATCACCTTCCCTCCCACCCCATCCCTTGATTCAGGCAGTTTCTAACGGCCTAATTGCGAATTAGACAGAAATTTCTTCCTGTGCCTCCTTTCTTCCTTTATGCTCCTAGACCTAAAGTCTTCCCCAAAATTGGTCGTGGCATTTAGATTCTTTTGTAACGGATGTCTTTTGTGACTTCCATAATGGAGGCCTTGTTTGCCTGTGGGACTAAGTTTCGATAAAAGAAAATAAATGATTGCTAGCAAAACGACAGCATCAGTATAGCAGATATTGTATCCATCAGGAAAGTTGCATTTTGACCAGCCAAGACTTTACCATGTCACTCTACTAATTTTAGGTTGAGAGGCAGTTCGGTATGTCTGCACATTTTTAAAACAGAGCAAATAACTGAAAGAAACCCTTGTTTAAAAGCTGAGAGACATTTATTATTATTTTTACTGGTTAGCACATTGTAAAACATTACTCTGAGGGAGAGAAATGTCAGCAATGACCATGGTCTGACATGGTTTGCACATACTGCGAAGCCATGGTTCATTTAACCCATTGTTTGTTGCCCTATACAGGGTTTGTCTGGCAGATGATTGAGCCAACCATGGTTTGTTTCCCAATTGATGGATTGTTTTTCCCCTCCTCCTTTGCCTGCTACCTCCTTGTATCCTGAATGC
The DNA here is from genome assembly GCA_029215795.1 of Anniella stebbinsi. Lineage (NCBI taxonomy): Eukaryota > Metazoa > Chordata > Lepidosauria > Squamata > Anniellidae > Anniella > Anniella stebbinsi. Next base: position 3,389,776 of record JARDYH010000007.1, on the reverse strand, counting down.
CTTTGCAACGCGGTAGTACTGGCATTTAGAGTGACTGTTATTTCGGCCACTCTTGCCTGCCATCTCCGTAGCCTGGTGAAACAACCTGTGAACAACCCGTGGTTCTGGTTCACACGCAGCGACGAACCAAGTCCTTGGTTGTGTTGAAGGAAAGTAACCTCCTTACAGCTTCTGGAGGACTGACATAGCAGGAGCCAAGGCACAGCATATTTCTCCTTCAGACTACTAGCACCCATGGCGACATGGGCTTTACACTAGTTCATATAGATTATATCATTCTTGATATGATATTGATATGATATAATAAGGATACTTGTAGTATAAAATATGCTTATTTATGGGAAGAATCATTTTGTGCAGATAAATCAAGAACTTTATATGGTTTTTACTGCTAGATGCTACAAACCACTTTAAAAATGAGTTGGTGACGGATGCTGGGACTTGTAGGACTTATTTATATCCAAACAGGAATAGGGTTGCACTCTTAGTAAACTAAAAGAACCCCTGTAGAAGAACAATAATGAGGTCCAGCATGCATCCCTTTGTGGAGTTCTTGCTTCTTTACATTCAATGTTGATATATTTTTTAATTTTACAGGGTAACTTGCAGATACACCAGGTTCACGTTGGACAAGATGGGCAGGTAGGGATGTACCTTTCGATTTAACTTTTACACTTTGTTGCAAGCTGCTATTGGGAAGCACACGTTGCCTGCAAACTCTAAAGACTGGACAGAATGTTACATTTTCTGCTTTAGTCGTTTTCATTTAAGCCAATTTGCAAGTTAAGCCAATATATAGCAAATGAGCCGACACGACATCTTTGTGCATGTTTATCTTAAACTTCCTTGAGTTTTGGCTTCCTTTGTCATTGTGCTAACTGAAAAGGATATTCCTCTTTTCTTATCATTGGCTGTCAGCATGGCCAGATGTGGTCAACAAACTTTGCAGACGTGGGGATGTTCGATGCTAAGAGGAGAGCTGACACTTGACTTATTCATCATTGGAGAAACAAAAGTCTTCCACATCTGCTCTCATTTTTCTCAGCAACTGCAAACTTTTTATGCTATTCTCAGCTGCTTGGAGATTTGGTTAGGGAACTGATCATGAGATGCTCTGCATGTGCTCCAGCTGCTCTGTTCCAGGGCCTCCATATTGTAAAATGGGTCCCAGGTCAATGCTCCAGCTCTTTCCCCATGAGTCTGATTGCTTGAGAAACAATAGTCTAAAGCTGTTTTCCCCAATCAGGCACCCTCCAGATGTTTTGGACTTCAATTCCCATCAGTCCCAGCCAAGATGGCCAATAGTTGGGAAACACTGAGAGTTGTCCAAAACATCTGGAAAGCAGCAGGTTGTGGAAGGCTGGGCTAAAGTGTGAACGGACCTTCATAATATTACAAGGGCCTTTGAATTCTGTCAATCAAATTGCAATGTGGAGAATTGTCTGAAGATCACACAAATGTGACCAAGTCCTTTCGGTGTCTTAACAACTCTTACCTGTGGAAATCTGGGTTTCCCAAGCTTCTGCCTGCATGAGGGCCTTAACAGCCTCAGCGTTTCTTGTGGTGTGTCTCCAGTTGTGTGTCTTCCCCCCCCCCCCTTTTTTTTTTTCTTCCCCGCCCTTTTGAATTTTTTGTCCTGGTAGTTGCATTGGATTTAGGTCTTGTTTTTCTGGCATGATAATCCATGGAACCAATGAAATCCTGCCAAAAAGAGCTCTCTCTACCTCCACATGTGTTCTATTAGCTTGGCGTTTCATATTTCAGTGCACGTTTAATAGAAATACCAAACTGCAGAAATAATTAAACGTTCTATTTTAACTAATGGAGTATATACGAGGCCTCAGAACAATGGGAGGGTTTAGTTCTTGGCAATAGGTGTAGATTCCCAGAGGTTTCCTCATTGTCTGTCTTTGCTCTCATCTGACCTTCAGCTACTCTCCCCCTCCTGACCAAGCCTCCCCCCCCCCCCCCGGCCCGCCACTTCTTCCTCCTAATGCTGAACTTCAAGGAGTGCCCAGTCCCTATAGATGCTGGATGCGTCCATCCTACACAAGGCATGCTGAGATAAGGCCCCAATGTTCTGTGTGAGGAAGGGAGTACAGCTTGTTAATCAAGGCCTTTCTCTCATTTTCTCTGCACTCTCCTTTGTGCGCCTCAGCACCAGTCCACTTCTACTAATATAAAAGTATTTAACATGACACTAGAAAAATAGCATCTGGCTAAAGACTTCGGATTTTTCCAGCCCGCTCAGACGTCGCGTTCAAATTCTGGCTTTCTAGAAGCTGTAAATGGCAAGCTGCTGTCATATAGAGAAAACAGAAAGCTGGCTGCAGAATCTCGGTGAATTTGGACTCCCTGTTTCAGAACTGGGGAACTTGGGCACACATTTCACTGGGCTTTTTCACCCTTGAAGAAGGATAAAGCCTTAAGTGTCACTACCTATCCGGACACAAAATCTACTGGGAACATTCCCTATGGAAGCATTGCTAGAACAGGTGCAGTTATGCCAAACACTTGCCCTTCTGCACCCTCTGTCCATTTTAAAAGGGCTTCCCCAGGAGAGGTACCTTGCTGACCTAGTCCCTGATGTGCTGCTATGGGACCCGGGACATTTGGCTTTCTAGGCTCCATGACAAAGCTGCTTTTATTTCAAATTGTTCCCAGTATGTGCTGCCCATAGAATGCTGGATGAGTTCATGTGTTCCAGTGATCTCACAGCCCTATCTGGAACATCCCACTGCGCTATCTGCCGGAGGACAATCTGTACATTTTTGGGGAAGTTCGAAGGAAAAAACAAGGGGCCCCAGAAGGATGTCTAACATCTTTGCCAGTCGCTGCAAAAATAAATAAAGGCTATTTATTTCTAATTATCTTATGCCAAGAGGCAAATGTGCTTGTTTACAGAGAGATCCAGCTTTTCATGGGAAAGTCTCAAACCAACCCTATTTTAATATGAGGTTTTCATGATACGCATCTCATTTCTCCCCTCCAACCAAATTATTCTGTTCACATATCACCTCTTATTAGTATTGAGAGGACCATCTAATTGATTGGAGCCCAGCTGAGATGCAGGATGTCCTACAGCAGCAAGTGTGTTGATAGAGCTTCATATAAGTAAAGAGCAGGCTAGAAATATTCTCCCTGGTTCAGAGAGAAAGAAAAAGCAAACAGATTTCATTTTGCTCACCAAAATAGTTTCCCACATTAAAAATGTTTTGTTCTTCTGCTTGAGTATTGCTATATACCTTCCAGGATTAATATATTGTCCTACAGGAATGGAAAAAGCCCCCCCCCTTTGATTTATGCATGTAGGAGCCTCATTATAGAGGTATTCCACACTTTTAGTGCATTAGCTCTTGCATATTCTGTTTACTCTCTCCCTAGATAATTCAGAGATCACCGTACTCCACCCCAACTATAGATTCTCTGCTTAAAAGCGCCTGTTATGTTGCGAAGTTATGCTTCTTTTCAGCGCAATGAAGTAATCATGACTTCTTCTGACATTGTCCTATGAGACATTAAAAAACATACATGGCATTTCAGAAAGGTGTTAAGTTACATTGCTAAAAACAGTCGGCACTTTGCAGGGTTTTTTTTTTACACTAAATAAATAAATAAATAAATGAGGTACATTGTTATGGAAGATTCTTGCAGTGAGTGTTCAGAATGAAAATGCCCTGACGGGGCACCTGACGGGGGTGGTTCTAATGGGCAAGAATTAAAATAGTAAATTCATCTATTTTATATAAAGGGCTCTGTCTGCTTCTTTCCTTTTACCCCAATAACAAATGTCCCATAACCAGGTTTGAACAGGGCATAGAAATGCATTCTTCTCAGAACTGGAAAAAGTTTTCAGGTCCCTGGGAGCCAGCATCGCATTTTTAATGCAAGCTCTACAGAAGACTGAACCTGTGTTCCAGCCCTAAATCTCCAGGCGCTTGACCGATTTCCCCCCCCAGCCCTGTTCTCATGGTTTGTTCTGAAACTAGGATATTTCCAGACTATTGCTGTCCCTCCTTCAGGTTTGCCAGAGCCCGAATATCCTCCAGATGTGATGGAGAAGCTTTTTATTTGGGCAAGTGTATATTATTTATTTATTTGAATATATTAGCATTTTACAGAAAGACCTTTAAAGTGGCTTACAGGATAAAAACAAATATAATCAGTATCTAAACTAGCCTTCTCAAACTCATGTTTCTCAAGGGGTTTTGGACTTTAATTCCCATTAGCCCCAGCCAGAATGGCCAAAGGTCAGGGCTGATGGGGGTTGTAGGACCAAACCACCTGGAGGGCTTCATGTCTCACCATGTACACACAGACACACACATTTATATATAAGCAGAAAACAGTAGAGAAATAATCTCAACTAACAAAATACACTAATAAAACAGGGAAGCAACAAATCATTCAACGCGAAATTAAATGGTCTTTCCAGCGCATCCGAATGCCTGTAGTGGGGGGCCTTGCAGATCTTCAATGGGGAGGGAGTTCCACAGGCAAGGCATTACTACCAAAGAGGCCCTGTTCCATGCCACTATCAGTGGCCCTTCTGACAGTGCTGGGACTCAGAATAAGGCCTCCATTGATATCTACTGATGATCTCAGTGGATAGGAAAGTTCATGTGATAGAATGGGGTCCTTGAGGTATTCTGTGCCCAAACCAAATGGAGCTTGAAGGATAAAAGGAGGGGCTATAGCTTCTGCATGCAGAAGACCCTCAGTTCAATTCTTGGCATCTCCCAGGCAGGCTGGGAAACCCTGGACATCTATTCCTGCCAGTCAGTGTTGATAATATTGGGTAAGATATATAATAATAATAATAATAATAATAATAATAATAATAATAATAACAACAACAACAACAACAATTTATTTCTTACCCGCCTCTCCGTCTGAGTCATGACTCAGTTTAAGGCAGCGTCTTATGCTCCAGGAAGCATGCATATTTATCTTCTGTTCTCCCTTATGTTTTATGTTCTGCCTAGTCCTAGATGGGTTTTTTTTAATGATTATGTATGAGTGATGATTTTGGGTGTAAATACTGCTAAATCCTTGCTTCCCCCTTCTTTTCTGGGGCCATGACATTGCAGCCAGATGCTGAGATTCTGTGTCTAAGCAAACTGGCTTCTCAAGAGATGTAGCTGTGAATGCCTGACTTTTATTTTAGAGAGCCTCTGCTACTCAGTGTTGACAATACTGGGCTGGATGAACCAAGGGTCTGACTCAGTATGAGGCAACTCCCTATGTTTCTTTGACCAGCACTTTGAATTGTGCTGATAAATGGTTTGAGAGCCATACACACCCATGGTAGGATGGTGCTGAAGCTAGTGAATGCCGGTGAGATCCAGGAGTTGAATGAAAAACAGAGTAACGCTTTCTATTTTTATTAAAGTTTCTTATCCGTTTGATGGAAGATTCTCCATTGTCAAATGTGCAAATTTCAACACAAGAAACATGCGGAAATTCAGCTCAGTTCAAACTTTAAAAGGTTGTCACCTTTCCATATACATTCTTGATGGGGCAGTTTAGAAGTCACACACACAAAAAGGCATATGCAGTTTGCAGTATTTTTTTTTTTAAAAAAACATAATGTTACTAAACATCCAGATGTAATGGTTTTACTTATCTGTTCTGACTGCACAAGTTTGGTTTCTTGTCAGGCTACGATTAGGTGGGTACTTTAAATATAGCCCAATCCAGCAATATTTGTTTTGTAAATAATATCTTGACACTCACTCCAGGGGATAACATTTTATTGCAGTATAGGAATGTTATAACGTTTCTTATGGTTTGGTCTGTTGCAGCATCCATGCCAAAGCTCTTTGGTATTATAAGAACCCATATCTCTGGAATCATTTTGGGGCCTGTCTCTTCCTTGCAAGAGACCAACAGAGGGCAGTGATGGTAAAATCTTTGTTGGATCCTTTCCTAAAGCTTTGAAGAAAGGCAGAGGGAATTTGAATTGCAGATACTGGACATCTTTGTAAGCTAAGTCATATTATGAGGACAGAGGCATTCAGAAGGTGGTTGTTCCAGCTACACCGTAGACAGAGGCTCTTTCTTTCTTTTGTGTATACGAAATCCTTAACTTCTGCGGCAGCTGTAGAGGACTGGAAAAGGCTGTTTTCCTATTTCAGCACATCTGCTTTGAATAATCAATGCAGAAAAGCAAACAAGATTGTTAGAAGAAAAACAACAAAATGAGAAACTAAACGCTGTGCAGCTGGGAATCAGAAACCATTAGCCCTTTTTTTTTAAGAATTAAAAAAGGAGAGTAATTAGTGTCGTAACTGGCAATTCATTGATAAATCAATGCAAACAGGTCATTTTGTATCTGCCCTTGTTTTCAGAAATATTAATGTGAAGCGAAGAGCTTTAAAATAGAATTTATGGGGGTTTGCAGACAGAATAGTTTTCATATGAAATGCTTTAGGGTTTTTTTTCCACTCGAAAACAATTTACCCCAAAACAAACTTCATTGGCTTTAGTCTTCCCAAAATAGAGAGCTATCCTCCATTCTTGATACAAAGTTCTCTAAACAGGCATCTCCTTGGCCTTTTGCTATTGCAATTAAAATTCGGCATGGTTTAATTGCACGTCGCAACAACACGTGTGGAGTTGTTTCTCCATTCACTTCAGGGTCAGAGAAAGCGTAAGGTTTACATAAACCTTTGCATATGGGCATTTAAGTTAAGTGATTGGGGAAAACCTTGCTTATGCAGAGCCCTATGCGCGCCCATGTTCTTCCCATCTGCCACTGAACTGGGACAGCCATGCTCTTCTTATTAAAAACCTTAGGCTGCAGTCCACAGCAGACTGTCCCGTTGAAAAAGGTGAGACGTACCTCTGAGTAAATATGCGTAGGATTTCATTGCATGTCTCAGAAGAAGTTACAGCTCCCTTCCAATTCAATATTTTTAGTTGCTTATTAATGTTGTCTTTTAACCACTTAATCATTGAAATGTAAATAAATGCATATCACCAAAATCTCAGTATAGATGCCTTGCTGACATACTGAAGGACGTACAGGATAGCTTAAGAAACAAAAGGCTATTTCTCATTATTTATTTATTTAGCACCATCAGTGTACATGGCGCTGTACATAGTAAAACAATAAAACAGCAACGCCGTGCCACATAGGCTTACATTCTGTTAAAATCACAATAAAACAATAAAAGGAAGGGAATGCGCCAAACAGGCACAGAGGACAACAAAACTAGCAGTATAAAAGTAAAATCAAAATCAAGTTCTAAAGGCTTTAGAAAAAAGAAAAAAAATCAATTGAGCTTTAAAGACTAACTGAACTTGTGGTCTGCAAATGCTGTGGAAGAGAATTCCAGGCATAGGGGGTAGTGAGAGAAATGGACGAAGCCGAGCAAGAGAAGTAGAGACCTTTGGGCAGGTAAGAAACGTAACATTTGATGAGCGAAGAGCACGAACCGGGCAATAATAGAAGAAAGATAGGAAAGAGCTAGATTGTGACAAGCTTTGAAAGTCAACAGGAGAAGCTTATATTGGATTCTGAGGTGAATTGGAAGCCAGTGAAGGAATTTCAGGAGTAGAGTGACATGATCAAAACGATGAGCCAAGAAGATGATCTTAGCAGCAGAATGATGAATGGAAACCAACGAACTAAGGTGAGAAGAAGGAAAGCCAGTCAGGAGAAGGTTACAATAGTCCAGCCGAGAAATGATCAAAGTGTGAACAAGAGTCTTGGCAGAAGAGACAGATGAAAACGATCAGATCCTGGCAATATTATATAAGAAAAAACGACACGACTTAGCTACTGCCTCAATATGAGGAGTAAAGGAAAGTGAGAATTGAATATAAAACCGAGATTACGAGTTTCCTCAACTGGATTAAGTGTAACATTATTAACAGTAATAGAGAATAAAAGGTGGGGCGAAGGTTTGGGAGGGATAACAAGCAATTCTGTCTTTACCATATTAAGTTTCAAACGACGAAGCAACCAAGCTGAGATATCTGAAAGACATGCTGAGATAGGATCCTGAACATCAGGAGAAAGTTCCGGAGATGAAAGATATAATTGTGTATCGTCAGCATACAGGTGATATTGGAGGCCATGAGATCGAATAAGAATACCCAAGGACAACATATATAAAGAAAACAACAACGGGCCAAGCACCGAGCCCTGTGGAACCCCAAATAAAAGAGGAAAAGAAGAAGAGTGGCCATTAGCCAACACGTTGAATGAATGACCCGACAGGTAAGAAGCAAACCAGTCATAGACAGAGTTGCGAAAACCAAGGTCATGAAGGGAATCCAACAGAATATCGTGATCAACTGTGTCAAAGGCTGCAGTAAGATCCAGGAGAATAAGAACAGAATAAAGGCCCTTAGACTTGGCAATAAGAAGATCATTGGTAATCTTCGTAAGGGCTGTCTCAGTGGAATGCAAAGGACGAAAGCCAGATTGAAAAGGATCCAGAGCAGAGTTACTAGAAAGAAAAGCATGTCTGGCCTTTTTTTCCATTCCCTATTATGCTATATCAGAATCATAATAGCCTCAGAAAACAAAATGCACTTATTCTACAGCCCCACTATTTCAAATGTGTCCTCTGGTTAATAAGCTGAAGCTTTAGTTCATTCATGTGGAGTGCTACTTTTTTGGTAGAAAGGTTGGATTCAAATCAAATCAAATGAAATCAATCAATCAATCAATCAATCAATCAATCAGTGAAATAATCTGATGTCCTCAGGGGATATACATTCCAGTAATTATTATGTTAACTTTGAATAAACTGGGTATAACATGATAACACGGAAATGGGTGTTGGTAGAAAACGCATGGCTTAAAATAAACTTAAATAAGGCCCTTAGAATGGCAAGGCAATGCAGCAAAGTGTACTGATAACGTTGATCTCAATGGATCTTGTTGGGGAGGGACTGCATAATGTCCCAGTTAAGTAAATGGGGTTTTACAATGGTGTTAGCAAGAGTGGTTTGGTCCCTTGTATTCCCAGTTTACTAGAACCTAAAGTTAATGTATATGAGGAAGGTAAGCATTAATACTTGTGCCGTTCTTTTTCATACTTAAAGGAAGCTAGTGGTAGTCAATACAGCAAAAGTAATTAACATTTAGCACCAGCATTTTACAAACTGCTGAGGCCATTCCTAAGCCATTCCTATTTGAGCCTTAAAACAGAACTGTAACTGTGTTTCAACAACACAAAGTTCATTTGTATTTTTAAGCAGAATGGAAAGACGTCTCAGATGTATACATTTCTGTCCAGCAAGGGATTCGATCCCCTTTTACACACTATTTGTCATGGCAAACAAAGCAGAAAAACACACGTTCTTCCAGTAGAATTACTGCTTTAGAATAACAGCTCTGGGTGCCGTATAATGGCTTGTGATGTTTAGTTGAATGTAAAATGTCTGCTACAGGTTATTAAATTTGGTGGCTCTACTGCAAAATTGTTCATGCTTTAATGGGGAGGGTGAAGATTATTGTAGGTTCCAACAATGGAAAGTGACTCATGTGTCAGCAGATTTGGGCAGGTGCTGGTATTCAAGAGAATGTAAGCAGCTGGCCATATTATAGCCATTCGGAACTTTGTAACAGGAATTGGTGTACACTTCAGTTTGGAGTGCAGGTTGCTAAATGTGTTTAATATGGAGTCTACCAGACATTATCCAAAGTGGGTTCAGCACATCGAAGTCCCGTGGAAATCAGAAGAGACTTTACTGTTTAACTATGTCCTAAAGCTCTTTCGATTGCCATGGGAATAAAGTGTGCTTAATATTTATGTAGTTGTAGACCTGTCACCTGCTTCAAGAAATATTAGTCAACCATATGAGGTTTAGTCAATTAATAAATCAAATAACCCTAACCCTATCCTGAAAATGCAGGGTGGGTTACAAATGTTAATGCATTGACATTTTATTAAAAAACTGTCACTCAGTTGAGCCCCATTTTAAACCACCCCCGCCTGCCAAATCTACCATCTAAACCCACATTTATGTTACAGTAATGAGAAGGCAAGCGGATTCACTTAAATTGAAGAGACGACAGCATTGCTAAGACCACCAGTAATATTTCCAATTCCTGACATTTGTATTTTGTATTTCAACCCGTGCTGGTTGCTCTTGTGTCCTGTTCAGTGCAATCCATACATTTTCCCTTGTGGCAGCCAATCAATTCATCCTCTCCCCAGATGTCTTGGTCTTCAACTCCCATCAGCCCCAGATAGCATGGCATGTTATCAGGAATGTTGCATGTTGTACTCCAAAAGATCTGGACAGTTGCAGGTTGGGGAAGGCTGGAGAAGATCAATTTGTTATCCCTAAAAATATCAGCTGTGTTTATTGGTCCTTTTAGGCCTTAGATTAGGATTTCTCATTTTAATTTCTGCAGTTTTTCATACACATTTATACAATATTTCCCTTAATTTTCCTTCCTTTGAAATTTCTTAAATTAATACTTCTGCCATTCCTATGGGACCAATTCTTTATAATGCTTTTTATCACTTGAATGGTGGTGTAATCTTCCCACCTCCGTTTCTCATTTAAATTTTTGTTGTTGACAGCCCTACACCATTAATTTAACTGCACTCAGCAATTTCAGTTGCTATTTTTAATCCCTTATTAATCTTTAAAAGATATTTTGGATCTTAATGCTGACATCATCCTGTGGTGTGTGCTTTTGTAAATCAACTTTACAGATAGTAAGAATCTTGTTAGGAAGGAAGATGTTGAGAAGGTATTAGTAATTTTTTAAGATATTGAAGAATCTCCATATCTTCTTCATACCTTTTCACCTCTGCTCCTGCTATTGGTATAGTAATGCTATTATAATGCAACATCGGAGACAGGGACAGGCAACCTGGTGCCCTCCAGATGCTTTGAACTATAGCTTCCATCAGCCCCAGCCAACATGGCCAATGGTCTGGAATTATGAGAATTGTTGTCCAGAACATCTGGAGGGCACAAGCTTGAGCTAAGATTTCTAAGTCGGGATGTCCCCAGTTCAAATCACAACCCACCTACAACACCTACAACAGAGACAAGCCACTGCTGTTCATTATGGGGTTACCTAAAATATCCAAAATAACATTCCTGTGATCCAAAGGGCTGGAAGTCTGTTGAACTTCCTTTGGTTTCAGATGTGCATAGGGGGAATAACCTCTTCCTCTGAATGAATGAGAACTCTTCTTGGGCTCCACCATCTGTATTGGTGTGCCTATACCACTCAGGGCACGCATGGATCATCTCATGGAAATGTAGAGCTCATATCCTGCAGGTGGCTGGTCTGGGTGGAGTTCGTGAGTAACAAAGTCGATGGACTAGTCTCTGGTGGCGGTATAATGTGCTTCCTGGAAACGGATAATTCCTTTGTCATCCTTTTGCTGTCCTCCTAAGAGGATGGGTTGCGCCATTAAAATTCCATTCACACAGCCGAGGGTATTTACAGTGCTTTAAAGGATCTGTTCTTTACTTAGAGTATATTATGTTCTTTATTCACCCAAATCTTGTTTTAATATTGCTGTAAACTTAATAAGGAGAGATGTGATGAGACAGGGTAATCTTTTAAAATGAAGGGAAAATAATTTTCTTTGCCGTCAAAGGTGGTGTCTGTGCCTAGACTTCATCTCATTACCTTTTTTGTGTGCGTGTGTAATAAAAACCCCGTTCCTCTGTGTGGAATTGCAAGGATTACAAAGCTATCTTTCTAGGCCAATCTGTCCCTAATCTATGGAAATAATTCTTTTCTCTCCTTTAAAAAAAAAAAGTTCTTCATTTGTGATTCTCTGATTATCTGATGAGAACCCTGCCTTAATACTTTTAAACACTTGGCCAATTGTTACCTCATTTTGCCCATTCAGAAATCTAAATCCCTGAACTTCTGCCCCGGCTGTCTTGTATCCAGCTGCCTTTGCTGTTGCCCCTATGCCAGGAGTGGGCAACACGCGACCCATGGGTGTTTGGTGTTCACCAAATGAATCTATTTGATAATATGAGTGTGTGGCATTGTGTGCACAAATACAAACATGTACACATCTTGTGCTTGTGCACTGTTGCATATTCTGAGATGTCCATGTGGATGGAAATGAAGGATTGTGAGATTAAACACCAACAGTATCCCTAAACAATCATTGGTTGGCGGAATTTGGGGTGCTGGCGGGAACCAATCAAATGTGACTGTTAGGAAGGACATCAAACTGTATTCTAACTAATTTAAATTGGCTGGTTTGATTGTTGAACTGGAAGACGCAAGTCCTGAAGTTTATTTAGGTAGATGACAAACGCAAGTGCTATCTTTATATCTTCATTTCTCATGAAGCAGTTGGGTGGTTTCTTGTGTGGATGAGGGGGAGGTTACATGAGACGCAGGAAATCGTTTCTTGTTAATTAAAATATAACATTCTGCAAATGAAGAACACACTTCTATTGAGAGGAAAGACCAATTTTTTAGCTCGTTGCCAAGGCAGACATGTTGAGATCAAATTAATTGACTTTCTGTTACACATTTGCTTAATTCTTTCCTATTACTGCAATGTTGTTTTTTTTATTCGGTCAAAAGAGGGCAAAGTGACATTATTTTCCTTGTAGGATAGTGGTATGGCATTTCTGCTCATCTCAACACCGCATTGTGTATTTAATAATTATAGCTTTACAAATCACTACAGTATTTTTCTTTCTCTGTGTGTGTGTGCGTGTATGTGTGTCCCCTGTGCTTTTCGAACATGGCAAAGTATTTGTGATTTAAAGAACACCCACTGCAAAGTAGAACAAAGAGCTAGCTTCCCCACCCCTTAATTTCATTTTTTTTTCAAGTTGGTGTGATGTTTTAGTTGAGTGTTTTTGAAAACACTCTAGTTAAGAGCTGGATGGAAATAATGCCCCAGTTTTGAAGATCTCAACAAAAGCCAATCTGTTTTCTAGTCCAGCTCATCTCTCTCGTCCTGTCTGAAAATACTTCCAAAAGTTCATGGACTTTATTTAGCTGTTGGTGGAGCCACACGATTTTTCAAAAATAGTTTATTCATGGAGTACTTTAGTGAAAATGTTTGGGTTTGTTTGGTCCAAAAAGTTTTGCTTTCACCAGTGGGCCACTGCTGCTTGGATCATAGATCTCAGGAAAGTAGTATTGTAGATTGATTGCTTAATGTTATGGGTGGTAAAATGACGTTCCCCAGGGCCAAATCGCTCCCATCCCTCTCAGCAACATTTTGTGTTTGTATTAATCCTGTCCAATGCAGTATATGGTGCAGCCTATCTCAGAATAAAATTACAGTTCTGTGTGACAGAGGCCAAGGACAAATGCAATCAAAGCACGGTTCATAATCAGGGTTGGGAAGGTTTAGTGGTTCAGATATAATGCTGTAACATAATTCCAGCCATGAAAGACAGGAAGCATTTTACGCACAAGAAGAATGATAATAGGAAATGGACGTTGTGAGCCTGTCCTTAGCAGGCCTACCCAGTTGAACTTTAAGAGTTCTATCGGTATTTTAATAATGTATTCCTTTTATGTGCTTTTAATCAGTTTTATGTATTTTATATTTGATGTTGTTCCCCGCCTCGATCCAGAGGGAGAGGTGGGTAAGAAATAACTAGATGATGATGATGATGATGTCTTGAAGAGCACAGACAGGGCGGTAGCATGAAAACTGTGTCACTCACACGCCCCTGTTTCCAAGTATGAAGTTACATATAGATAAGGGAAGTCTTTTACATTCTGAAAATATTTGGTTTCAGTGAACATGGAGCTTTTACAGCCTAATCAAAAGAGTGCTGTAGGGCAAGGTTGGGCCCAGAGTCAATTTGGGGAGCTGCATAAAGTTTGCATTTCTCCATCTTTCTTTAGAACGGTTCTAGCTGTGAAATTACACAATGGCTATGAGCCATTGTGTCTGTGGGCTATGTTGGAGCCATTTCAGTGAAGACTAAACCTCCACTCCGAAACAACATACAATTTATTAAACTTTAAGAGCGGGTTAAAAGTCTAGGAAAAATGGACATGTCACCTTGGGGAAAGCCAAATGAAGGACTGATTTCATCGGCCTTCCAACTGTTTGCACAAGTGGCCTGAGGCCGCAAAGAATATCAGGATATGCTTTAAAAACTCTGCCTTTTCCCCTTTTGCTGCATTGAGCCTTTGCTTGTGGGTAGCAGGCTGTTCTGGGGCTCGAGTCCTTCTAGAAAGATAGGAAGCTGTCATATACTGAGTCAGACCCTAGGTCTATCTAGCCCTATATTGTTGACACTGACTGACAGCAAAGGCTGTTCATTGTTTCAAGCAGGATTCTTTCCAGGCAGGGCTAAGAAAGATTCAGGTTTAATCCCCAGGGAACTTCTGCATACAAAGCATGTGCACTACCGTTGAGCTACAGCGCCTTCTCTTGATTTCCCCCCTCATAAAACTGCTGATGCCTGCCCCAAATTTTTGATATAAGGCCAGTAGTTCCGGAACTCCATGTGGTTCTGAGCAATTTAGTCACACCTCCCAAAACTGTTCATGTGGAATAGATATTAATGTAAAAGCCAAGGTGTGCAAAGGTGTGCTCAGAGCACCAGCGAGCTGCTCTGCTCTGCTTACACCAGTTTTAAAATCGCTTCACTGGCTGCCAATCAGTTTCCGGGCGAAGTATAAAGTGTTGGTTATTACCTTTAAAGCCCTACATGGTTTGGGTCCAGGGTACCTACGGGATCGCCTTCTCCCGTACAATCCGCCCCGCACACTTAGGTCCTCTGGGAAGAACTTACTCAAGCCAGTCAGAACTAGGCTGGCGGGTGTTACCCAGAGGACCTTCTCTTCCATCGCTCCCAGACTATGGAATGGTCTGTCGGAGGAGGTTAGACAAATTGACAGTCTAAATGAATTTAAGAGAGTCATGAAGACTGTCCTCTTCCGACAGGCCTATCCAGATGAATTTTAAGATGTTTTTAATGTTGTATTTTTCTCTTGTTTTTTAAAAAAAATTTTAACTGTTGTGATTTTTATGTTTTATATTGTTGTTGTTCCCCGCCTCGATCCGGAGGGAGAGGCGGGCTACAAATAAATATTATTATTATTATTATTATTATTATTATTATTATTATTATCACATGGGGACAAAGGAAGTGGTAGCAATAGCAAGACCTTGGACTGGTTTGCATGTCACAAAAAGTCATCATGGGTTAATTAACCTGCGGAGCTTTGAGATGCATGCTGGCCACCATTTTGCATATGAGAGCCACAGCGGGGGCGCACTGTGGCCTGAAACATTGTGGAAACCCGGGTGGCATTGGTTATTTGAGGGTTAAACAACCCTCAGATAACCCTTGAACAACCCCAGTTGCTTAGATAAATGAATGATAGTCAACGGGCCTGGGAGCTGTGTTTTGGGATAGAGAGCTGATGGAGCATCAGGTTTTTCTAATTTCCCGTCTGGTCTGTGCGAAATGTAATCTGGGTTTGATTGCATTAATTCTGTCGTTTTCCACCTTCGACTTATACTCCGTGGGTGGTCTTATAAAGTGCGGGTTAGACTTGTGCCATATGTTCCTGCTTGACATTTGCCTGGAAATGGGGGGGGGGGGTGTCTGTGTTGTTGCGCTTTCTGAGAGAATGAATGTAAGATGGCACCATGCTTCCAACATAATTGCCTTCCAATTTGCAAAGGCACTCGCTGTTTTATGATGTTCTGCCACAAGCAAAGGTTGTTTCAGTAAAATAAGTCTGAGACCCCTTCAGAGAGAGAGAGAGAGAAGTCGCTAATTAGTTTTCGGCCCCCACTACACTGGTGTGCTTTAAGCACTTCTGTCTCTGTGGCTTCATTACACAAAACAGCAACACAGCTCACCAAGTCAGTGAATCTGGTCCAGATAATTGGCTCCTGCAAATTCATATTAAATAGCTATCTATTATTATTATTATTATTATTATTATTATTATTATTATTATTATTATTGTTAATAATAATAATAATAACAAAAAACCCACTTTCCTAGTTGCATAGAGAGAGACAGCGGCAGAGAGACTATCTACAGCATCTTATCACTTTTATTTTGGAGTAAGTGTTCCCATTGCTTTTGCCCAGAAGATGTTGTTTGAGATGCCCTCTGAAGTGCATGGTATGTTTTGTGTATTTACTGCATTCATATGTTACCTTGATAATGAGCAATATAATTTAGAACAATCTTCCCCAACCTGCCACCCTCCAGATAGGTTGGGCTTCAGCTACTGGTATCCCCCAGCTAGCATTCCCCATGGCTGGTTCGGGGATTCTGGGATCTGTAGTCCAACACATCTGGAAGGTGCCAAGTTGGGAAGGTTGATTCAGAACCATAGCCAGTAACTTTAAAGTGCAGTTATATTTATTCATTTATTGCATTTTTATACCGCCCAACAGAGGAAGCTTTCTGGGTGGTTTATAAAAATTAAAACCAAAACAACATTCGAAATATAAAACAACAACACAAAAAAAACGTAGCATAAAAATGCAATACAGGGGCACAAGCAGGATAAAACCAAGCAGCAATGCAGAAATTAAGACAGATTTAAAATACAAATTTAAAACAGCAAAGTTAAAAATTAGACTAATAAACTGTTAAAATACTGAGAAAATAAAAAGGTCTTCACCTGGCGTCGAAAGGAGTATAATGTAGGTGCCAGTCGAACCTCTCTGGGGAGCTCATTCCACAGCTGGGGTGCCACAGCAGAGAAGGCCCTCCTCCTGGTAGCCACCAGCCTCACTACCTTTGGCAGGGGCTCACGGAGAAGGACCCCTGAGGATGATCTTAGGTCTGGGCAGGTACATATGGGAAGAGGTGTTCCTTCAAATAACCTGGCCCCAAGCTATTTAGGGCTTTGTATGTTAATACTAGCACTTTGAATCGGGCCCGGACCTGGACCGGCAGCAACAGTGGGACCCGTATTAACATAGATTTTATAAAGCTAACAAAAAACCAGATGCCCTAATATTGCATAGAGGAAAAAGAAGGGCAAACCAGTTTTAAATAGGCTATAATCTGTCGTGTTGACCTCTGGTGGGCCTATCTCAGCAATGAATTTAATAAATGTGGGTCAGGTATCAAGAGCACCTTTCTGAGCAGCCTTCCCCTGTCTGTTTCTTTGGATTTTAACCTCTTACGCATTTCAGAGTTTGCTAGAGTTGACAGGGATCCAGCTGATTGCACACAGATAACTGTATCTCCATCATGCCTTTTCCATCCACATACAGCTGCCTGTCCAATACAAATCTGTTCAGATCACACCCATTCACAGGAACAAGATTCTGATAAACTCATCAGATGATGTCCATGATACAAGCCCGTTTCTACCAAGTGTCTTTTAATTCGTGTTGTGTCAGCCACATTTACATCAAAAAAGAAAAAAAAAATAGACGTTGTGTTACTAGTGAAAATTCCCAGACTTGGGGGTGGTGGGGTTGTGTTTCAGCTGCAGCAGCAAGAGGATATCCAGACAAGTTGCAGCTAGTGTCTTTTGATTGTGGGTAAGTTGTGTCAGTGAAATATATTTTCGGAGAGTTGCCTCCCAAAACCATAATGCTCCGGCCAGTCTTCAGTAGTCCTATCTCTTCAGCAGGTTTTATTCATTAAGCCGCTTTAAGCTGTTGGGCTGTTCGAAGCATTTGAAGGATTGCACAAGAGCATAAACAAAGACAACTCTGTGGTTGCAAGTATCTCGCATGTTCTCCCAGCCAGGCTGGGAGTTATTGGCTTCACGTTCTCATCATTACTGCGGCTTTCAATTTCCACCGCTTGCAGGCTGGTTGGAGCAGACAGCCTTCGTATGGAAGACACCATAAATGTCTCAGCATTTAATGCTGGGGGTGGGGAATGTGTGTGAATCATTAATTTTATTTTTATTTGGGAGTACTTAAGGAAAAACAGGACCCAAAACTGATGTGAAAAATGTGCAGGATGTGCTTTCCTTCTTCTCTTTCCTCGTCCCATTGCCATGGTTGTTCGAAAGTGTTCTCTGCTGTGGTGCTTTTCGTTCATGTTGAGTAAGTTAAAACGTTTAGATTTCTATTTAACACCTGTGGAACTATAGGATGGATTCTAACTTTTTTTTTTAATGGAGTCACAAAGAAATATTTCACTAGGTGTGCTTCAGAGACAGAATTGAAAGTTCATCCAAGATACAGTCAAAATGATTAGTTTCTAGGATGTATATTTTGCGCAGGCAAACAAACTGGCAAATGGTTATTGGCCCAGTTTTGAGCTCTAATGGTTGGGAAATCGTAGGACTGGGTTTCTATGCCATATTGGGAGTCTTCCCCATTTCTGCAATTCCTGAGGGCAATGCAGCATGTCAGCCATACTGTATATCGAAGACCACAAAGCCTACTGAGTTGGGACAAACTTCTAGCGTACACATGCTTTCTGTATTAATCAAACTGTGGGACAGGAAAGCCCAACCTCTGGCTTCCTGCCCCAGAAATGTAGTGCTGGGAATGGCTACCAGGAATGGTTTCTCTGTGCTCATGGAATTCTGATTCCATTATGTCTCCCAGAGGGCATTTCAGCACCTTCAGGATAGCATCTTTCACTGGAATAGCAGGTATGATCCAATGAGGAAGATCTGCAAAGATGCGAGTCAGATCAGCAGCTCCAACTATTGAACAAGGAGACCAGCTCACTTTGTTTTGTCCTCTGGAGACTAATTAAAAAACAAGTGAGAAGAAGGAAGAGGAGGAGCTTGCAGAGGAGAGCTGCTGCATGGAAGAAGAAAAAATCTGGAGTGGATTTTTTTGGGAGAGAGGGAAAGTCTTTTTAACCCCAGTTTTGGAAATAGATGCTTACTGTACTGTGCTCAGGCTTGCCAGTGAGGTGGGGGCAGAAGTCAGTTTACAGAAACTGAATAGTCAGTCCAACCTCTCTGAAAGACAAACACAATTTTCTGAACACAGAGGCAAAGCCAATTCCATCACATTCAAATGGTTCAATATTTGTGGCATGACTGGAAGGAAAAGGCATTTTCCGTAATCCAGTCAGAATATTCCCGGAGCTCCTGTTTATTTCTGAATGCAGTAGCCTTCTTTCCAATAAATAAATATATTTATATTATAAATAATATTCATAATTACCCTCCATCATGAAGGATACCAGAGTGCTATGTAAAGCTCTCAGCTGAAGGAGAGAGATGTACCGTGACCTTGAAAAGAATGAAAGAGTCTGTTTGGTCTTCCAGGACTAGTTTCCAGCACTGTAAGAAGCTTGCGGAATACACACTTAAATAGCATAATGCAACTTTCCTCAACCTGGTGCCCTCCAGATGTGTTGAGAGCAGGACTTCAGAAGGCTTGTGGAGCCAGTTGGACTGCATCACCCATTGAATCTCTCCTAGTTTAGCCTCTTTCTACCAGGCCAGACTACTTGTCCATCTAGCTCATATTGGCTGAATTCGGACAACACAATAAGCAACTGGGGAGGGGGAAACAATTGTCAGTTGTATTGATTATCGTGTCGTCCAAATGCTGCCATAGTCAACTCAGCGCTGATCCTAATACACACCACGGTTGATTATTTATTACCATGTTGTGTGGGGAGTACCCCCTAGATGAACAACTGTAAAGTTGATTATTACCCCACCATTGACTATTGTGTTGTCCGAATTCAGCCATTGTCTATTCGAACTGACAGTGGTTCTTCAGGTCCTCATGCTGTGTGTGTTCATCTCCAGTCACTCCCCCCCCCAACCACGCTGCCTGCCCCTTTTAACTGGATATTCCAGTGACTGAACTTTGGAATTTCTGCAAGCCAAACAGATGCTCAACCACTGAGACATGGATCCTTTCCCCCATTCTAGCAGATTTTGCACAACTTTACCAGCAAGAAGATGCAGATGAGCTTCTGTAGAATGTAAATATATGCACACAATTATTTATTTAGCACGTAGCACACTCCTCTTGCACTGTCTAGATGTTTGCCTTCAAAGAAAATGGTTTTGACTTACCCTTTGCTTCTGCAACTTGGATGCGTTTCAGTGAGGGATTCTTTTGGCAAACTTTGGAAGAAAGTGTGGGTCTTTTCTTGAGGTTATCTATCAGAATGTGTAAAAGGTTAAAAAAAGAGACCATAAATAGAATGTCTGCAGGGCCAAAATTATTTTGGAGACTAAGCAGTTGGTTTCAGTAAGGCATGAAAGGAATAAACTTCAGGCCTCTGACTGCAAAAGTTCAAATGGAAATGTCGTAATTTGTACAGTTGTGCTATTCATAGTAGACATTATATGTCTGTGTCGTGTACATGGGTAAGTGGACCCAAGTTCCAAAAGAAGCTGCCCCCCGATTGATTAAACTGAATGTGTGAAACAGTTAGGAATGTTCTGGATCATCCATCAAGGGCTGTTGCCTCACCATCACATCAGGTAGTTTCCCAACAGTAGGAGATGAGCCTTTCATTGTGTGTTAGTTTATCATTTCAACGATTGCTCCAGCGATTTGATGTGGGACCCACCTCTGCTTCACATGGGTTTCACCCGTTGTTTTGGTGGAGGGTACAACCTGGCATGTATGGAACTGCCCTTCCATTATGTTTGTTTATATAGTTTAATGTGCTTGCTGTACTCATAAAGGCTCCCATGGCCCAATGAAGAGTCTGCTGAAGCGAAGGAGGATTTCACCCTTAAAGGTAGCCAACAAATATGGTAGCCTACAAATAATAAATAAATAAATAAGTAGTGAGTGACCACTGAGAATCCAGTGAAAATCACTCGGAGCTTCCAAAAGAATAAGAGGATAAAAGTTTAATAACTAACTAACAATAAATTAATCACAAACATTTTTTGAGTGGAGCTCCTCATGTGTGCCGGAGTTCCACGTGTGCATCAGATTGTGTGGGGAACTCTGGATAATGGGACCATATGAACCTGTACAGCATTTTTTGTTGTTGATTTCCATTATCTGATCTGTGACAGCAACAAGAAGTCCCATTTTCTGTTTGTTTTTCCTTCCCCCCAAAATACCACAGTAGGATGATCCTTTCCAGTCATGTGTCATGACTATTGGGACTGATTGGGATGGGAACTGGCCCTTTCCGTCAGCACTAGCTGGCTTTTATGTATTTGCATATCTGGCTCGCATCTTTAATCCGACTAATTGAAACTATGACATTTAAACTGTGTCCAGTTATTATACAATTTCTTACATTATTATGTTCAGGGAAAACAAACTGTTGCTTTAAAACAAATGTGTGGCCTTTTTTAAAGCTACTATCCATTGTGAGGTCCTAACAATTATCCTCCAGCGGCAAAGTCTTCATTTATTTTTAGACAATTGGCATCAACTGTTGGCTGGCCTTAGAATGCTTCTTTGATGACAGTCTGTGATCCAGCTGGGTTTGCTGAACTCCTGAATAAGCAAAGACAGGGGAGAAAATGCAGGGTTGGGGGAGAGAGAGAGAAAAAAACAGTTTAATATATCGTTTTAATGTATTTCAAAAACTGACTTTTTAGCAAGTTGCAGATTTGATTTTTAAATGCCCAGCTTGAAGAGTCTTATGACTGTCAAGTTGCCTTTGATTTATCATCATGGAATGCCAAAGGTTATAGCAAGGTTAGCCCCAACAACTGGAGTCAAGAAAAGTCCCGGCCACAAATTCTGCCATTCACAGACCACCTAAACTCTTGTGCTTGTACTGAAGCAGGTTTAGCTGTGACCATTTTGTTTCACAGAAGTGGTTTAAATAGTTTGCGAACCACAAGGAAGAAGTGGGGAACCCATTTCCATCAAAGGCTGCATCCCCCAGGGATAGTCTGTTGGGGACCACATATCAGTGGGGAGGAGAAAGTGGCTGAGCCACCCCTTCTCTCGCTTTCTCTCTCTCTCTGCCATCATCTCTATTTCTCCATCTTTCTGACATCTGAAATGCAGTGGTGGCTGGGAATGGAACCAAAAGTAGGCAGGACTATTCCTCTCTCTCTCTCTCTCTCTTTCTCTCTTGCTGCTCCTCGCTTTTCTCTCTCTTTCTTTCTGACACCCCCTTCTCTCTTCCCCATTTCCTCCCCACCCAGAGGGCTACTGATGGATAGATCATCTTGCCAAATGTCTGAACTGACCGCTTGCAGAGAGAGCTTTTAAAATTAGGCCATGGGGCTGCATAAAATGAAGCATGGGGCGGCTTGTCGCTATGCTCACAGGTTGCCCATCCATGGTAGTTGAACACTGGACTTTATAGTCACAGCCAGTCAATATCATATAAAAGATGTGGGGTGCTCAACAATAAACAAATCTGAAGCAGACTGCTTTCGATCCAGAAAATGGGCTTTAGATCTTCCTGCAGTGTAGTTTCAGTAGTTTTTCCACAGATTTTTGATAAATTTATTATACACTCACTTTAGAACCACCAAGAAATCTTCTTTCTCTCTAGTGTGCCTCCATCTGTCTTCTGTGCACCCTTCATTTAAACAGAATCTCTCTCTCTCTCTCTCTCTCTCTCTCTCTCTCTCTCTCTCAACTCTTTTTCAAAGCTAGAATGAATGGATGACTCCCCCCCCCCCCGAATCTTTATTAAAAGATGTGATTGTGCTTCTGTCTGATTCTATTCATCTGTGCTTCAAACAGAAGAGAGGATTAGGAGAGTAAATGTATACAGATCATTTTAAAACGTATTAAAATATTATTCCCGTGGCCAGCCCTGCAAAAAGAAGGGGTGCCTGGAATTTGGAAACTCCCCTGGGACCTAGTAGCTTGTTTGCAGTGGAAGCCTGCACTCACCTCTTGCTGTGTAGGCTTTAGTAGCAGCTAGGCCCATGGAAATTCAAACATTTTCACTATAAAAATATTTCTTCAGGTCAGAGTTGCAGCACAAAAGTTGTGCAAATATTTTTACTTTGCAAATAAGCTGGTCTCTGCCATGTATTTTATTAGAGATCGCTGGGTGTTCACATGAGAAGCCATATTTAAGTGTACCTAAAGTAGAAGGCCTGCTGGGTTTCAGGGTTGGCGTCCAGCTGCCATGTCAACATGAGAAGTTGTTTCTACCACATGGAACAATTAAGGTGGCTGAAGAAAACTCCGCAGGAACCTCCTTCTAATAATCGTATTTGTCTTGGATTAGTGAATTTTAACTGGTTTATTTTGAATCTTTTCTGTTTCTCGTTCAAATGTTGAGAATGGCCTTTTGCAAGTCAAATTCTGAGGGCTGCCTTACAAGTTAGAGAAATACTGGATGCTTTTGTGTCATAAAACAGGATCTGAATAGATGTATTTATTTCACTGTCTTGCCAGAACCAGCTTTTACCATGTTGGGCGGAGATGGTGGGTCCCAGGAGACAGTAGCAGGAAAGTCCCATTGAGACCAGTAACCCTGGAAGCATCTATACAGGGGTCAGGCACATTATATTTTCTGGCCTATATTATTATTATTATTATTATTATTATTATTATTATTATTTAGGCCTGGTCTGGCTAGCTTCCCTTGTAGCACTCTCCTTTGGCCAGAACCTGGGCGGACTTCCTATCTCATATCCCTCAAGCCCCATCGTTCCGGTCTGCTGCAGCCCGGAGTCATGATATGCACGTTTGTCATGAAGACGTACTCCAGAGAGGTGGAGTTGGCTCCAACAGCCTTCAGTGTAGTTTCACTGCAAATTTATGGCGATGTGATCTCGCTGTCTGGGTTATCATGTGAAGCGACCCTTGGGATTCTGCCCACTGGGAACTGCCGCAGCTCAAGCTCCGTTGTAACGCAAGGCAATTGCACAATGCAAAAAGGCTTTGGTGAGACTCCTGTTCATTCAGTAGGGCTTGAGAAGAGGCAGTTCCCCAGGGATAGTTCCCTTCTTAGCATATAGTTTTGTTGGCTGCTCATCTTTGTAACAATAAATTACACACAGTAAGAATGAGTTATAAATATTTTAAGAATGCTGTTGACTCTGATTAAGTTTCTATGATGGTAATAAGCTGGCCAGAGGAATGATAGCTTGGGTCGGAGCTCTCCTGCTCCGTGCCAAAACGATTGCTCAGAATTTTGTGCTTTCAAATTAAACTTGTTGACTCCAAAATCCCCACATCTCCCAGTTCCAAGGAAAGCATCCGGTAATGTAGACCAAACAGAGCGAGCAAAGTGCCTATCCCTGAGTGCAAGGACACAGTTGACCCGTGCAGTCTAATATCTAGCCCTACATTTTGAATTCAAAGCCAGATATAAATGTCATACCCATCTTTCTGTAATGCCCCAGATTTGCTTTCAACAGAGATCCTTTAAAAAAAATGCATTGAACTACAAAATACTTCTCTTGTTGAGAAGACTGGATGTTTAAAATAAATAAACAAATTAAGTCTTTCTAGAATGAAAAGTTAGTTTGCCTTACAAAATACTTCTGTATTTTGTTAAGGCAAATTAATTTTTCCTTCTATATTTTGTTCATCCTAGTCAAAATGCATAAGTTTAACTTTCTGGACCAAGGGAAAGGACTGACCACTGCAGCAGCGGATGGAGCATAATTTGTTTTTACTCGTTTGCTTTCGGAAAGAAAAACCCCAAATCTCTCTCAAACGTTGCCCAGAAATAAAATCTGAAATGTCACCATAAATTGGATTACCTTGAGTTTAAAGTAAATTACGTCTGCAAAGTTCCTGCTGCGGCTCTGGAATGTATGATTGGTGCTTAGTAACACGAAGGAAGCAAACCACGGAAGGCTGAAACATTTCATATTAATTAAAGCATCAGTTCCAAGCCATTGTGTTCAAGATCAGGGTGCCATGGTCCAAAAGCCTTCAAACTCAAGTTAGTGGTTCTGTTTCTCTTAGTCAGTGAGCTTTTTGAAGGTCTGTAGGGAAGGGAATTCATGATGTTTCTGTCATTCAAAAAAGAAGTGGTCCATGAATGTCTAGCTATGATATATTTGGGAATCCACTCCTACCTGCCTCATCTGTCCCACACTGCTGACCTCACAGGTCAGTAGGCATGAGGCAGTACCACGTCAAGGCACTTGGCACTACATATGTATTGCAGTGTGCTCTAGAGTGGGCAGTATGTCATACTTTGGACTTGATTTGGGGCAGGTTTACCAAAAAGGTTGACTGACCCTGATGTGTAGAAGATGAAAACTGAATTGTGAAACCTACTTGTTCTCCACAAGCATTGGTGGTGAGAGTCCACCTATCTCAACTTGAAAGAACAAAATGGCTGTGTCCAAATTATCAAAATTGCAGCTTAATACATGGAGATGTACCCACAACCCATTTGCATGTGCGCATAGCTACTTTAGTGCTGTTTTTGCATGAGTGAGAAACAAGCAAGGAAGCCTCAATTAAGCAGAGATTTCTATTATGTCCAAACTGGGAAACCATGATTAATGTTTCCCCCCCAAACAAGCTAGAATATGAAGCCATGGTTTAAAGTTGGCTCCCGTATCCTAACTTGTTTGGAAGCCATTAGCCATAGTTCCTGGTTCATCTGTAATGGGAAACTATGGTCAACTGCAGCTTCCTGGCTTGTTTGTATGTGCAAAGCAGCTTGGTGTGGTTGTCTGAAGCTCAAGTTTATTAAGCTGAGATTTGACCATCCAATCAGTTGTTACTCTTCAAAGAAGGGAAACTACAAACTGAATAGCTCTTGCTTGAAACTATCACAATTTTGGTGAAATGTGGGCCTTTCTTCCAAGACAGACTTTACATTCTGTGCGTTCAGATCATTTTGAGCAACTTGCCAATAATAGCACTGGCATCTTTAACCTTGTGTCCTTGCACTATTTAAAAAACACACACAAAAACATTTTTCATAACTCTTTTAAAACAACCCTTCCCATTAAATAATTCCTTGGAAGCACAGAGGGGGGAAATATTAGGACAAGTGGGAATGGTCAATGATTTTTACGTTTTGCATAATCAAAAGATTCCACTTTTGTCTGCAGTGTGTGGCCTCCCCCAACCCTCCAGCAAAAAAAAAAAGTGGGATTGACTTTCAGTAGATTGTCACAATGGGGAAAATATGCTTAATTTTACAGACAGCACACTGTCACTCTTCTCCTAATAAAAGTGTTTCTTTATTGCATGCCAGAACAAAAACAGAAATCTTGGAGTGCCTAGGTAGCAAAGGGAATCGATCTTGCATGAGAAGCCCTTTCCCTACTCAGACGAGTGGAAAATATCACTGAAGCTATCAAAGCGTGTAAGTGAGAGGGCTTTGAGGTTGACCGGTTCCGAGATGCATCCCCGAGAAGTTGCAAAAATATATATGAAAATGCAACAATTGCACATCAAATGTAGGTTGGACAAAAGGAGAAGACCAGCCAAAAGAGGCCCGGGATAGGATGAGTGTAATAAATAGCAAGGATCACTGCTGCTTATTGTACATTGTGGGGGCGCTCTCTCTCCCCCCTGAGTGGAGAAACGGAGAGAATCCGCTTGCGCTTGGCTATGACATTCTGTGGCCAATACAGCACTGAGCACTTTGAAATACTGGCATTTTCTTACAGCCCTTACGTAAGACACAAACGACCTCTGATTTAAATGCCAGGGAGAAGTGGTGAAGCAGTCGACCAGAGGTGAAGCAGCGGGGCCAGCCCTAGGTCAGGATGAAGCACTCACTGGCGTTGGTTCCATCCAGATATTGGTTATTGGCTCCAGATATTGATTATTCAATATCTGTCCCTTGTGCTGTTGTAGGAGTAGAAAACAGTTATAGGAACCCAGTTCTTCTTGGTGGTTAGGTCAATTTGGAAGACATTCATTCTGGTGGTACAGATGGGTGCCCATTGGAGCATTATCATCTTTATCTGAGCTCCTGGGTCTTTTAGGTTTTCCCATCTCTTCTTCATAAGAGGAGCCCTGAGGCTGGATCAGACCAGGGGTCCGTCTAGTCCAGTATTCTTTTCGCACAGTGACCCACCAGATGTGTATAAGAAGTCCACAAACAGGACCTGAGCACAATAGCACCCTCCTGCTCATGTACCCCAGCAACTGGCATACAGGGGCATACTGTCTCTGATACTGGAGAGAGCCTGGAGCCACCACCACTGGTAGCCATTGACATCTGTGAAGGCAGTTGATACAGTTTGGGATTCTAGCCCCCTGCCTCACGGTATCCCCACTTATCCACTCACCCATGAAAAGCATCTGGTCCTTTTCCAGAGGCAAACATTTTGAACCCCTGCTTGAAGTGGCTTGCCCGATTTGAAATCTCTTGTTTTGCAGATTACACAGTGGGCAGTTTTTAAATTGGGAATGATAAAGAAAGAGTTTTCTGTGCATAACCTGCCGAGCCACACCTTTCTGTAATGGAGAAATGCAGCATCCTAGGAGGGTGGAGAGAAGATGTTAAGCCTGTAATAGGGTACTTTAAAACATAAATGGAGCAGAAGAGTTTTCTGTAGGATGGTACATTGATATAACTCTATACTTTATATTCTGCCCCCCGACTTCTGGCCTTTGCTATATCTGTGAGGATTAACCTCCACCAAAGGCACTTTCTACTGTTCATTTGGCAGAGGCAAACAACTTCTCGCCCGAACGTATTTCTGGACATTGAGAAGGGCATTAACTTGCTCAGAGAGAAGGAAATACATGTTTATTTATGCTATATTTTAAATATCAGTACTGCCCTTCAGGACAAAGATTAGCAGGGTGGTTTACAGTGTTTTTTTTTTGTTGTTGTTGTTGTTGTTTAAAAAAACGAAGCCCAGTGTTTAACGGTGTGTGTGTGTGTGTGTGTGTGTACGCACGCATGTGCACCCACCCACCCCCCTTCCTGCTCCACATTCCCGAGACTGTTGAAAACGTGTGGACATGCCTTGTCAGCTATGTTAAAATATTCACTGCATGTGGTTGTTTAGGTAGCATGAGAGATCTTTAGGTTTTCTTTGGCAGCTTTCCAAGAGTTTGCAGTTTGATAAATGGTGAACGTGAGCAGGATTTGTAACGTGCTTTTATCTGTTGTATGAGAGTGTGTGGAGCTTAAGTGCCTGTGACATTCTCCCGACTCTCGAAAAGATATATTATTCTTTCGATTATGACAAAATCATGGGGCAGTGGAGGACATTGTGCTTGGTATGCATGTCTCTATTGCTTTGTGGAATTTCATAGTCTCTATTCTTGATACCCAAGCTCAGCACTTACTATGTTATGCAACAAATTTGATCTCAGTGTTAGATAGGGCCAGGAGCTGGTTGGCCCACTTTGCATAGCTCCAGTAAAAACTAGTGACATAAAACAGAACATTGACGGATGTACGTTATTAAGAATTTGTGAAGAGTTTGAGGGCTTCTTCATCTGAAGTTCCTCTGTAGCTGAAGCATCCCTTTCATTAACCACTAACTACTCTTAGTTTTGTATTATTGAATACCAATGTGGGATCCCTGCATATTGATATGTTTCATTGTATGAATCCCTCTCTCTCTCTCTTTTTTTTGCTATTTGTTTGTTTGTCTGTTGTTGTTACCATTGTTGTTGCAAATGAAAAGATTTTTTAAAAATACCAATGAGGGATAGGCCTGGTTCCTGTGTAATTTGGCATTTGGCAATATCTGAGGAGCCTGGGTTTGTTTTGTTTTGTTTTGTTTTTGTAGCTTTTTGAAGTGTTGAAGTGGTTTTTAAATGTACAGATTGTGTGTATGTTGTATGTTTTTGCTGTTTTAATTTTTGTATATTGTTTTTAATTGTTTTTAATCCTATGTAAACTGCCCAGAGAGCTTCGGCTATGGGGCGGTATACAAATGTAATAAATAAATAAATAAATAACCTCTCTTTCATGATTGTCATTGCTGTGTGGATTGTAATTTAAAACTGGAGGATTTGGAGACCATTTATTTAAAAGGTTTATAAGCCACCGTTTGTGGTAAACCCTCCCAAGGCAGTGACCATGTGGCCAGGTAGATGGTGTGGTTAATTTTTACACCAGGGCTGCAAATCTCCAGAAAAAGAGCCACATTATCCACCATATCTACACAGCTCCATTGTCAAATGTTTTCATTTTGAGATGGCATCCCAACCATACAAATGCAGTAATTGTACCATAGATGTGTGCATGAATCAGAGCATAGAATTCCTGCCTCACCCTTATTAATGCAACGTAAAGGTGCTTTCCATGCCTGGTTGAGTGTACTATGGTTGTGTGGCTATGGTAACTAGGGTCCCTACAACTTTTTCTCTAATGGATTATTGTCCCCTATGCTCTTCCAAATAGCACTGACCTGGTTTGCATGACAAGACATCCCACCATGAGTTAATTTATCTGCAGGGACTGGGTGCCTACAAGGGCTATCCTTGCATTCTTGCCTGCCTTGTTGTGTCATGCAAACCCAGGTCTCAGCGCTTGTTTTAGGATAATTTGAAGATTGTCTAACCCACAATGGGCTGTCCTGCAAACCAGGCCAATGAGTTAGAGGCAGAGAAGTTGGACAAGCAGAAGAGAGCAAAATTTACTATTCCGGCCGAAAAAGGATGGAAGCATTCCTTTGAGGCGCAGATGGCGAGGAAGGAAATTCTCCAATCAAAAGCCAGCTTTTCATAGATTCTCATGAAGCACCATTAGGTTCACTGCATCTTATTGGTTAAGGAAAATGCAGAACATGCAGTCAACACAATTATCACAGTGAGATTGCTCTTCTCAATATGTTGCCAAGGATTTGTCCAGTTAATTTTCCAACTCTTGGTGGTGGCTTCGTTTCAGCCATAATGCATTCATATCTTGCCACTGATAAATGTGTACAACATGGCAAGAATGCAGAGGGACTTACTTGGTTGGAGATAGCATAGAATGTAAATAGGATGACTGGCCAGTGTGATGCCAGATTGGAGAAGTGTATAATGGATAGTTGGGCTATTAGCAATAAGTCCTATCTGAAGAGATATAGGGGTTCTTATTGGCTCTCAGTGAGGCTGGACAAAGCACACCTTACTGATGTTACTGAGTGTTAATAGCAGAGAATGGCTAGCGTCATAAAGACCCTACTTGTGATAGTCTTTCTGTCTGGCCACTATTGCTAGACAGAAAGTCTGAGCTACAGAGGCCTTGTTCTGACCCAGCATGATCCTTCATACATTCATATTTGCTTAATATTACAAAACCTCTTTCTCTCTCTCTCTCTCTCTCTCTGTCTGTCTCCCCCCCACATATTTATGTAGATATAGATTTGAATTCTAAATTTGTTAATCAATATAATAAATACCCAGTCTTGTCTTTGATCATTCTTTTTTATTTTAATTATTACTGTCCATGCTTGATACATCTCCCTTACAACCTTAAACAAATTTGACGGACTGTAACCTCACCCACATTGCCCACACGAAGTAGACAGTTCACTGCAGACTATTGTGTTTCTTCCCAGAAAGAAGATATCCATGAAATGTCCCCTGGATTTTGTGGGGGAGCTAGAAAGTGGTTCTGACAGGCCTGAGAAGATGATTTAAACAAACCGCTAGTAACTGAAAGCGTTTTAAGGCATCTTGAATTCAATGCCCAAAGTAATGTAAATCTTATTGAGAACAATTGCAGCTATTTGTTATTGATTTTTATCCTTCTTTGAGGATAGATTAAGAAATACATCTGAGGACTTGAAAAGTTTGTGTACATGTTCAGGTAGTAGCGTGTGTTTTCCATAGAAAGTTAGGAGCATTTGCCCTATGTAACTGGGTGAAGATGTAAGGCAATCAAAATGCACTGAAGACTGAAAAATCTAAGCACAACTAACTGGGAAGTAAGTGCTATCATTTCCCTCAGACCTCATCGGTTATGATCCCACCACCACCATGTGTATACATATACCTGTAGCTCAGGATAAGATTTCATTCATCTGATGGAAGTAGTTCAGGAAATCTTATGCCGCAATAAATGTGTTAGTGTTTAAGATGCCACAATCCTCGTTTGTGTGTGTTCCCCCCTCCCTGCAACATATCTACTGCTCCAGAAATCAGAATTGATGAGATTTACCTCCAAGTAAACATCTGTAGGATAGGGGTGTATCACTACACTGATTTCAGTGGGACTTAGACCCTTCTCTGAACTGCACCTAAAGGCCCAAATTTATGTGATGGTAACAATTCATTGTATTTAAATATAGAACTTACCCCAGTTGTGTAGAAAAAGCATGTGAGAATCCAGATTTAAAAGCAAAAGGGTTGAAGCCGTGGGGAGTGCCCCCCCCCCATTGATTGCAACCCCCGTCCTGAAGCACTTTTCTCTTAGGTGGGTCAATGATACTGGCCGTGACTTAGGCTGTAAGAAAAGCCCATGGGGAGAGAGGCGCTTGAGAGGTATGCTGAAGGGGAGGGGAAGGTTCAGCTTCCCTCATCCATAGTGCGATTGGTTGCCCACGTTGCAATTGTATTGGCGCCAGCTCAAAACCTTTTTGTTTACCCAGGCATTTTAATTGATTGATTTTGTCCATTCTTCAGTATTTGCTGTCTTTTCAGTTTTATCATAATGATGATGATGATGTGGTTTTAGTGATTTTATTGTATTTTGTTTTAATTTAATCATATTTGTACTCCACCCTGGTAGCTGCAGGGATGAAGGGTGGTTTTAAAATGATTTAATTTTAAGCAAATAAATAAATAATAAAAAATATGCTCTTTTTCTGTATAAAATCAGACACGCCCCCACTTCCTTTTCCTACACAGTTAGTTGAGCCTGAACTATTGGACTCCTGTGCAGAGAGTGGGAATTAGAGAGAGGGGTATGTGTGTCTCCATTAAAAACAGATCCAAAAGGTAACAGAGAGAAATGGTGTATAAAATGCAGAGTCTGAGAACCGACATTTACAATCCATGAAGATGTGGGAAAGTACTTTTACAGGCTAGCAAGGGTGAGGGAACTGTAAGAAAGAAATGAAGGATGCATCGGATTTGGAGTTTGCCATATGCTAAAATGAGCAAGGGATTTCATGCAAGAGTCGTTTGTTTTATGAACAAAGACTTGTTAGGTATAGCTGCTCTCCCTTCCCTGGCCATATAGGTCTTCCCTCTCTCTCCTTATTTTTTTTTAAAGAAACCCTACATCCCAAACTCTTTGTAAAGAACTAACAAACTCACCACCAACAACAAAATAAATACCACTGCTATGCAGATGCTGTTGACCATATAGGCTTTTAATGTTCAGCCCTGTATCTGGCATATGCAGTCAATAAACATAATCCATGTGGGTGAGGACCAGCTTTTCTCTAGCCAGTCTTCTGTGGGGTTTAGGAGTATGTTTTGATTTACACAGCATTTGTTTTACAGCTGCAGTTCTAGCCAGCGCAATAGGTGCTGCCAGCATTTCACCAAAGGCATTGATTGGGTCAATATAACTCATCTTGCAACGGTCAAGTAGTTTCGCAAAATGTCCCATGCCTGTTTTAACAGAACAATGAATAATTCTTGAGATCCAGGGAACGTGATATTCTACCGGTGGTTTTAATGCTCAAGTTCTCCTCTGAGTTTAACTGCCCTTTATTTAAAAGCCACTGATAAGTCTGCTATAGTTATGCCAGCAATGACAGCCACAATTTTATGGCAACTGCCTAATAATGCCGACATCTGATAGTCTCAAACAGCGAAAAGGCGGTAGATGTAGGTGTTTGAAGTGACATCTCTTCTTACAGTGCATGGGTGAAAGGGCAGCTGACTTTACGTTTCAAGATAAGCAGGAATTTATAGCATGGCCACTTACACACCGCCCCAAAAGAGGACAAAATGATACCAATTTTGCATAATACGGGCTAATGTGAATTTATATGCATAGGTGCAAACTTAGAAAGAATAACTATTATGTAAAGAAAAATAGAGCAGATCTCAGCATAGTAGAAAAGACTGAGAAGGTGACCTGTGTGCCTACTCAGTCTGCTGTCCAGGTACTCACTGTGGGTGGGCAAATTCAAGTCCTCTTCTGCTCTGCCTTCTTATGATTCATTGACTTTAACGCAGACTTGGGACAAACAGAAGACACCTTCAAATGGAGGACTGTCCTCTAACAACTCTTCAAGCAGAGGACTGTTCTAAAGTAGGACACCTGGTCACTCTAAATTTAGAGTGTTTCGAGGGATTGAGTCCAAACACTGATTCTGTTTGGGGTATCTTTTGCACATGGGAAATGGCAACATAAAGCAGATATCTGAGATTGGAGTAAGGAAGACAAATTTCCTAGGAAAAACGAAGCCGGCATTTTCCAACGTTATAGCTTTGCTTAGAAAATATATGCCTTTCTGGAGGACATGTCCCAGCAGTCGCTTTCCTTTCCCATGCCTTGGGTGTGCTTTGTAGCCCAGGACTTGTCCTGAGAAAAGGCAGTATCTTCATTTGAGACACCTTATATCTCTGTCCAAACTTATCGTCGCCCTTTCTGCAGGGTGGAGTTAGGCGTATACCAGGGGTGCACAACCTTTATAGTTCCAGGGGCTGCATCAGGCTGCACCAGGGGGCCACGCACACACACACACACACACGCACACACACACTTGTACACACACGGGCACAAGCCTGGAAATGTCTGTATTTGTTGGAACTTCCAAAGCTCATCAATTCCTCATAGTATATACCAGGGGTGCAAAACATGCAACCTATGTACAGCATCCCTCTTGCCATGCCATTTATAGTGCTAGCAAGTGAATCTCTGGCTTCTCTCCAGTCTTTCATCAGAGATCGGAAAGAAGGGATCAGCAATGCCACCACCGTGGCAGATGCGGCGGGGGGGGGGGGGGGCAGGTCTCTGGCAGCCTGTCAGAAATGGCTCGTTGGGTTGCATTCAGTGAGATTTGCTCCCAGGCAAGTGTGTATAGGATTGCAGCCTAAATCCATAAATGTCCTTGTAAGCATTTCAGTAAATATTCAACAGTGCTGTGGGTATGTCTAAACAAGGGGCAGGCAACTTGTGGCTCTTCAGTTCTTTTGGCCTACAACTTCCATGATCCCTCACCATTGGCTATGCTGGCTAGGGAAGTGGGAGTTGTGGACCAAAACAGCAGGAATGGGCAACACAACTTGCCCATCCCTAGTCTAAAACGTGTTGCCTGAAAAAAATCCCCCTCAGGTCCGATTGTCCATGATCTGTTGAGCGTTTGTGTGTGTGTGTGGTGGTGGGGGGGTCGCCTTCTCTTTCAAGGTATGATTTTGGTCCAGGGCAATTTGTACGTTGTTTTCACTGCACCTGCTTAGACACTGGTTTTTAGCTAGAGTGGGTTGATTCAGAGAGGGGTGAGTTGTTAGTTTGCCTCACCTTGCTGAGGGTTGGGACTGGATGGCCTGCAGTGGCCTCTTTCCACATCTCCCCTTGACTTTTCCGTTTAAGACCTCGGGATTTGTGGGTTCTCTCTATTATTTAGCCGTGGCAGCTAAGAATTATAAACCAGCTTGAAGCATTTCCCAGGCATTCCATTTTGTTCTCGCGGAATGAATAAATGCGGAGAAATGTGCAGGATATCAGCAGCTTCATTTCTTTGCTTTGGCACTTTGGTGGTCGGTTCCGTGTGTTATCTAATAACATTCAAAACAAAACATATTTTTTCTTTAAAAAAATGCATCTCCCATTCCATATCAAACTTGTTTTGGTTACTCCTAATGTCATGTGGTCTTTTGGAGAGGTAGAGACTGGTGGATATAATCAAGTGGAAAAAAAACATAATTTATATAACTATTTTTTAAAAAAGTTAACACTGCAAATATTTCCCTTCTCCTTTTCCCAGTGGTTCTTTCGCCCTGATCCTTTATATCTCAGCTATGCTTAATTTGTAGTTTCTGAGAAAGTTTAGGACTGCCGCACCCATTGTATGTCTGTTTAATAGCACATAATTTAGCACGAGTTCCATCCTTAACAACCCAGACTGGAATCTTCTCTCACCCTTGGTTTATTGGGTCAGTTTCATTGCCGTGTTTCCCTTGGCTGGAACTCTCATACTGCAATCAAATCATGAATAAACAAAGTTTCATCTTTTAAAATGAGCCTCAGAAGGCTTTCCTCCCCTCTTAGACAATAAGATGGGTGTGCATGCGTGCAAACTATAGCCATATATGGAAGGCACAAAAGGAGACTTGCCTATCATATAAGGCGGAACTATCCATTCTCCCACTACACTTCCTGTATTAATTCCTGACATACCAAAAGGAGCCGCATGTTAAAGTACAGGTGCAAAGCAAATGACTACAAGATGACATTTCAATTTATTTGTGTTTTTAGTTTTTATTATTTACATGATGTATTATGGTTTCAACACATTCATTCAAAATATTGCCCAACAAGCAAAAACGTGTTTGCGTACAGTCAAAAACGTCTTCAAAATAATTTGTATAGAGCTACTAGTATTGATGTGAAACTAGTACATCAGGTTGAGGCGTAAAATGCACTAGTTCAAACCTTGGTTCAGCCATGGAGTTTTGGGATGGTCTTGAGCAAATCTGTTTTCTAGATTTATTTTTAAAAGTGTGGTGGATATATCCCATAAGAAGGTTGGCAGAGATGGAAGAGTGAGGATCATTGCACATTCTGCTATATCAATAAATGATATTTTTAAAAATTGACATTAGGATAAAGAAATATTTTGTTAAATTGTTTAAGCTAGTTCAAGGGAGTGCCCCAGTTTGCATGCAACAAACAACTTAACGATTAACAAGCTGTGTGTTGTTTGGGAGAACGTGGGAGCATGCTGGCTTGCTTCCGGTGCGCTAAACAGCCCAGGTTATTCGCTGTTATGCGTGAACCCTGAACTCTGGGTTGTTGAGGGAGAAATATCTGTCATGTACATTGTCCAATCTGGTAAAATTCTTTGTTCACAAAAGATATTAACAATTTTCAAATAACCTATTAATGTAATAATGTAATGGTAATTGTTCTTGAACATGAAGAAAAAACTATTGGTGTTTTTTTTTAAAAAAAGCATTGTGCATGCACAGATGTTTCCCATTGTACTTCCTGTGTGTAGAGAACAGAGAACCATGCGTGCGCGCGCTTGAGGCTTAGCTTGTGCCCCGGAACTGCTGTTGTCTTTTAGACAATGCACTGTTTAAGCAGACCCTGCCAAACAAATCCATTATACTGCCTGAACTTCTCTTTTTAAGTCAGAATGTCTCTTTTTAAAATGTACAATGTACATCAACATCAGGGCCTCGGCTTTTCACCAGTCTATAAATCTAACCAACCGTATATCAAGCTTATATTTACACACTGTGACGAAATAGGTTGCAATGTGTATTGCTCAACAAAACTGTCGACCCTGCTTAGTGAGGAGGAAACAACCTTTATCTGGATTTTCGTCTCCCTTCTATGGCTCATCCATCACAATTCTGCATTTTAGCCTTTAGTAGCCTTTGGAGAATTGGTTAATTTTCTTCTGTCTGTATTGGTACCTCGACACTAGCGTTTTTTATTGGATTTTCATCCCCAGATTATGTTCATAAATGTAAAGATATATTTGTATTGCATGTGGGAAAGACAGTCAGATAAACACAAGGGCTGAAATGTTTTAGAGGGTTCATCTTCAAGATACAAGTTGGACATCACTTAGCTCAGCCCTTAACCCTTTTGCAAACACTTGCGGTACTCTTTCAAATGCTGTGTGTAACAGCCTGCTGTGAATAATGGTGGTCGGTTACATGAGATTTGTACCACTCATTGGAACCTGCCTGCAGGGAAGAGCCTGTGAGGACAGGAGCTGCCTGACCATTGCTGTGCCTGTTGGGCTCACAGCTTGGAAAATATCATTCAAGAGGACTCATCTGTAACACCTGAAGAATCCACCATGGGATCTGGGATCTGGAACCTGTCTGCATTTTCAGCATATTTGGCTGCTACAATGCCACTGAAGTCACTGAAATATCAGCATATATCACTGGATGGAGGATTGCTGTTTTTGTTATGTAGAATAAGGGTATCTACCAAAAGCTAGAAAATGTTTGAAATGCATTGTAGGGCATGCAAGTCACGGGGATGACATTTCTCTTACATGTGTTATATTTCTTTCTGGCCTGAAAGGAGCACATAAAATCCCTGTGGGGATATGTCATAGAATGAGGTTGTTCCCAACCATTTGGGGGGAAATCCCATCTGTGGAATTGTGTCTTTGTCCGTGAGATGCACCCTGTGGTCCTGCTTTCAGACCTGGAAGTGAAACCATTTGAAACCTGTATGTTACCTGCTGTTAGTAATCCAGCCACAGTTCCCTTGTCCCTGGTAATCAAGGTTATTTGTTCCTGTCACCCTCTGTTGCGCCTACATCATATGTGCCTTCCATAACATTTTCGGCACATCTTGATAGACTAGCAATTAGTCCTTGAATGTCAAAGGCAAGGGCCCTGCTCGTCCATCATGAAACCCCACTGTTTTGTAATCATTTCAAGAAGGGCATCAATCTCTGTGGAACTTGGCACTGCAATCAAAGGAATTCTTTGTAAATAAAGCATGTAATGAGTGTAGAGAAGGCCTGTGTGGGCCCCTAAATGTCATTAGAAGCAAAGCACAATTATCTGCCCAGAATGACAGTATGTTTGTACATCAGTGGGAATTAACACTGTGGCGAATTTTGAACTCGGTACAGAAATACCAAGGGTCGTCAAAGGTTCATTCCATAGTGTGTGCCTTGTAAACATTACTTGCAGCTAGTTTTTTCCACACTAAGGCGGGCATTTCTTAGCAAACGTGATGGCACATTCTCTAGCTTACAACAGAATAGGTGCCCTTATTCTACATGATGGGTGCAATTGTGCATCCAGTGATGTATGCTGAAATTCCAGTGACATCAATAGTAACGTCCTGGTCAAATAGGTCCAAAAGGCAGGTTGGCTCCATGGTGTATTGTGCATATTCTATTTAACTGGCAGCCATAATGCACAGTGAGAGTTTTCTTTTTTGGAAAGGGCACAGTCAGGTTTGATGAAAGGTTGAAATGCTCAGCTAAAGAGGTTCTTCTTCTGGCCTTGCCTCGTGGCCTCTGGCTGTATTCCCCTGCTCAAAGCCCTACTGATTTACCCCAGACGTGCAGCCTCCGTCTGTCACCATATTGTCGCTCCTCGCCAAAACCGGAATTCCATATTTGATAAGCTCATATCTGGTTCATTTTATTACATGTAAATTATGTCAATTTATGTGAAAATGTGCATAAACGTACATTTCTTTTAGCTTGTTGAATTGATTTAAGCAATGGTTTTTGTTTCTTTTTAAAAACGTTATATTTATTGGGTTTTATTAAGGATACATGTCAAGAAGTTTTTGTGCTGAATTTGGGGGAGGGAGTGACAGAGAGCATCAACGCAAAGGAGAAAGAAGCCAGAGGGTAACCATCAATCTATGAGGAGGATTGAAGGCAGAAGCCAAAATTGAAGCAGATGAAATGTATTATAAAAATATCAAAATCTCATAGAAAGTCCCATATGTCAAATACTCATAAAAATGTGAGCAGCCTTAGTAATGACACAGTTGACTGGAAAGAGGATTTTCATAAACTGAGAATTTCCTAGAGAGTTATAGACTTGATTACTGCCATCTATAATTCCTACA
This sequence comes from Anniella stebbinsi, assembly GCA_029215795.1. Lineage (NCBI taxonomy): Eukaryota > Metazoa > Chordata > Lepidosauria > Squamata > Anniellidae > Anniella > Anniella stebbinsi. Next base: position 3,351,397 of record JARDYH010000007.1, on the reverse strand, counting down.
GTGTTTTACTATGTCCTGTATTTGCCATCACAACCTTGTGAGGTAGGTCACTATTATTCCTTACCAGCTAATAATTTTAGTTGATTAATCATGTACCCTTGGACTTACTCATAAATTAAATGTGCATAATAGCAAAACCTCAATATAGACATCTTTTTGAGAAGTTGAGGCAATGTCAAGTAATTTACAATTGAAAGAACTTTTTATTTTTTAAGAAAACCACTTTTGGAGTATTGTCCTTTTCTATCTGTTACATAATGTAGGAAAACAATCGTTGTGTCAAAAGATAAGGAAGCTTGACATTAAATCTCAGAGCCATGAATTAATATAAGTTATAAATTAAAGCTGTAGTTGATTGATCTATACATTAAACCAGGGGGAGGCAACCTGTTTGGGCTGTGGGCATATTTGGCAATTTGAGAAACTGTGCTGGGCACCACCACAAAATGGCTGCTATAGGAAGCATGGCAAAGGACAAGAAAGTTGCTTGAAAGACTGAATGCAAGACAAAGGTGGGGTATGAATCCCAACAGATCACAAACCAAAGGGACTATTTTCTGGTGCATCCACTAAATTTTTAATATTTTCATAAAGAAATAACATTTCCATGCCCCACTTCATTGCAAAACTTTCTGAGCGGTTCACAATACATAACTTAACAATAAAAGCACAATATCTTTAAAAAAAATACACACCCAACATCCGATAAAACATCACCCAAGGATAGTATTGAAGCAGCAGATTCTCCAGATTAAAAAAAGTTCCACCAGCTCTTGTGGAATTACCATTAATTACAGTCGGGTTTGCACTAAAGAACTTCCAGGTGAATTGCATCCGTTTTGGCTTCCTTTGGAAAACTTGGAAAATAGCTACACTGTAATAACTTGCCAATAAACGGTTGTATGCTCTCTTACCTGAGATAGTCTAGGATTTGGGATGTTCTTGCTGATTGTGACAACAGTTACTCTCCGTACACGTTCTGCAAACAATCATTGGATTTAGAACAGGTCATATTTGGAGAACTCTTTTCGTGGCTGTCATGATTTATAGCAAGACGTAAGTGGACAAAGAATTTCTCTCCAGGAAGGCTTTGGGACACTGGGATCAGATTTGGGACACTGGGATCAGATTTGTTTCTGGGAATTCTGTCTTATTTGGAAGGGAAAGAAAACACAACTGGGATTATACCCAAACGTCTATTCTGTGTCTTAACTACAAACGTATGGCTAGATTCTTCCTGCTTTATCCACCCAGACAGTGTTCCTTTCCCTTTCTTATTTCAGTGGGTCCACTTGAGCCCAGCAAATTCTCGGTCTCAGTGCGGTTGGGACCATGAGGTCCTTAATCATTTCTTAGCTTGGAAACTGAAATGGTTTTTGTGGTTTTTCCATACAGATGTAACATGTTCTCTGCAGCATATGGAGGAGAAAAATGTTTTTTATTACCACATGCAGTATATAGAATCTTTATATTAATAGTGTCTTGGCATTTTTCATTCCCAAGGCAGTTGCAGAAACCATATGATAGCTGCAAATCTAATTGTGTTGTAATTTGTATGAACGCCAAAATTTATCCACTCCAAATTGGCTCCTCCCCACCCACAAGCCCCCAAAATACTTAATCTATTTTGAGGAGTTCAGAACCACGAGCTGCGTTCAGTTATGTGTAGGCGATTGCTTGAAATTGCTCTGTAAGTTTACGAATTTAAATTGGAGTAAATTTAAACTAGAGCTGGAAAACAGAGTGTAAAGTATACCAGCTGCGGCATTCTTGGATTTGGATGCTTTCGTGTTTGTCTTCAATATGGGCCTCAGTACAACTTTTCTGTCCAACTTAAATTTAGTTTTCTCTCTAATTTTGAAGCTTATGGTTTGTAAAAAGAGAACGGGGAGGATTGTGTAGTGCAGAGTGCATCTGAATTATGTATAAGCAAAAGGAGACAGCGTCTGCACAATTGTTTCTCAATAGACTTCCATAACGTGCTAAAGTTGCTAACCATCAGTGTTCATTGCTGGTCATTTGTTCTCCCATAAATAGAGTAAACCTATCTGGCTGGCAAAGGGAATTTCCCCCCCCCCCCACCTCCTGCCCCCAACTAGCAGGAGAGATTAGTACTGCATGCTAGCATTTTATCCATTGATAATATGAGGGTTGTTGCTGTTCTAATTGTGAAAAAACTAGAACACTCAGGTCCGGGGTTTTGATTGAAAAAGAACAAGCAACGTCTACTTTTTCAAAGTATTTTTCTCATGAGCTTCGTTAATATTTATGCAAAAGGTGTCACATTTGTTATTTAAAACGTATTTGATAAAAAGTTGTTAAGTTTTTTTGTAATGCCTTGCTTTTATTTAAAAGCAACAAATTTGAGCTTATTTATTTATCTCTTTAAAACATTTCTTGACCTGCTTTCAGGGCAGAAGCCCTCCCGAGGTGGCTTACAGCAATAAATACATAAAACAGTTTAAATATTAAAAGCAGTAAAAACGTAAACACAACAAAATAGCAATGAAAACAAAAAAACAACAATAAAATCAGCAGCAACAACATGACAAGAGCTGCAATAACAGCAACTATATCAAGAGAAGGCCAAGGTAGAATAATATGTTTTTAAGGCCTTCTTAAGCCTGTAATGACGCAGCATGGTGGACCTCAGATGGCAGCTTATTCCAAAGTTTAACACTTCATTGATCTCATGAAGTGGACTATAGTCCACAAAAGTTTGTCAGAATCAATTTGTTAGTCTTTAAGGTGCCACAAGACTCTTTGTTGTTTTTTCTGCAACAGACTAACACAGCTACCCCTTTGAACATTTTTATTTATTTGTCTTTGGTACAGCCTTCCTGATTATGGACAAAGAGTAACCTAGATAGTTCAGCTAAATACTTGCAAGCATTACTTGAACCCAAAGAAGGGCTTCTTGCTTTTATTTTTCATTGTAGACTAGTTTTATATTCTCCCAGTTGGGTATTCAACTTAGTTACAGAACTGGCAGTATATTGGGGAAAGCCAGATGTGTGCTCTACAAAACACACAAACCCAATAGTTTTAGGTTGAGAACTCTCATAGAAATCTGCTTCAAATTCACACCCCATATTGCTCTCTGCTTCCCTTACAGAAACTGGGTAGCATTAAAAAAACAACACTTTTCTTAAAGAAAAGTTCATTTGCTGATTGGAAAACTTAACATGCATGCAAGACTCTGTTAGGATAAGATGTCAGAGAAAAGGGACTTTGGCTGGCCCAGTCAGTCAGCTGGTAGCAAAATATATTGGCGTATGGGGGAGACTGTCTCAAGGTCAGCCACAGGCCAGGAATAGCTGGCTGGGACAGTCATATAGGTCAATGCAGAGCCCTACAGCAAAGCAAGGTGGAGCTCTACACTCATGATGGGCCACAAAGGAACGATCCATGCTGGTGGATCTGCCGCAGCTGCACACAAAGACTTGGTTGCCTAGTTAGACCTAGTCCATCCAACCCAATCACTCTCTGTCATTACTGGCAGTGGGTCTTGGGCACTTCTTCAGTCTCACTGGAAGATACTCTTTTTTATTTTTAACACTTTGATAACTGAAGAGCCTTAAATTGAACTTAGGCCATCAGGCATACAAAAAGCAATTGCTCCTCCTGTCTTGTTTAACTTAGCTCAGAGTTCCCCGGGGAGGCAATCTGAAGCAGTTGTACTTACTAGAAGGGTGACGCAGAGTCAAATCCGATGAATCAGAGTCCAAATCCAACAAAGCAGAGTCAAGCAGGATGGCAAAGCAATGTCTATTCCAGCCCATACTGTGGCACGTATGGACTGGAACTTGCACAAGAAAAGGTGTTGTTTCAGCACCATGCAGAAGCCTTCTGAAGCCTTAATTACACCTCCCTCTGAGGTGCTTGTCCGATTCTGCAGCCACTGGTTCCTATGCTGTGGGGTTGTGAGGACTCCATTAGAGGGGTTCCTTCTGAGTCCAAGGAGTCTGGTAGACCATGTCCTCCGGCCTGGAAGGTGACAGAATAGCAGGTGATGGGTTACTGGATGAAACTTCTTACCTCTCCGAGTCCTCTGGAGAACATAACACTTCCACAGGGAAATGCTTCACTAAGCTAGGGGTTTAGGATAAGACTTTGGGGGAGGGGTGTCTTTTTATGGACAAGCTTATTTATTAATATACAAACATGTTACCTTTGTACAGCCCTACCTAAGGTTCTCATTTAATAAAATGCAATAGGATAAGTTGGAGATGTCCTGTCCCTGTTTTCATGTTAAAGCATCATCAGCTTTTCATAGATGCTGTATATAAAAACAATTTTGCAATGAACACCACGCACTAGGCATTCTTTAGCAATAAATAATAATCAGAAATAATGTTTGAGAGAGAAAACACATGGCTCTGAGATCACAGATGTTTCCTCAGCCAAAATTATCTTGATTTTCATTATATAGTTGCTTGTGTTAGTCCACACTCTGACAGCAGGATGAAAAATGTTATGTAAGCCATTTCTCATGTTTCAAGGGTAGTTGCCGTGTGGGTCTTAAAATAAGGCAGAGTCTAGAATAACCTGGATAATAGGATAGTTCACAAGCTTTTGGGTTGTCCAAGAATCCAATATATGACCAATACAGTTAGCCAAATACAGGGCATCTTCCTGAACCATTTTGGATCCCTTCTGCCTAATCAGCCTATTAAACTTTAATATCTTTACCTGTATAAACCACCCAAAGCTTCTGTAATGGGCAGTATAGAAATGTAATAAATAAAGAATAAATAAGTTTCCATTTGATTCTCCCAGTGTGAAGTTTAACTGAATCCCAACTCACATTTTTAAGGAGTTATATAATGCTAACATGTCAGGCTATTGGCACTAAGTTGAGCAAACTTGATTTTGGGGGAAGGAAAGAATATGTCTTCAACAACCAAGGCTTTCACAAATGCAAAACCATCATCCACATAACATTAACATTTAGAACACAACATAGCCAAAGATTCTGACAGCCTTCTAGAGTTCATTCTGTTCTTAAGATTTAAAATAAGAAATAGCATGTTTGGATCATTAGAAAGTCTGTTATGGAAGAAGCATCCATTCATCCTTCACAAGGGGAAAATAAACATTTGTCCAGTCTTTGCTGCAATTAAAAAGAAAGCAGATGTGGATTGAATTTATAGCAAGCTCTTCTCTGCCATCTGCCATGAAAGTAATGAGGTTTGCTTACTTAGGGGACTTAAACACCAGTATTAATAAGCCTCAAGCTGGTACCCCAGCAAGAAAGCATTATTACTGTGGAGCTGAGATTATCGATAGTTTCGTTATTCATTCATTTATTTAGTTATGGTCACAGACCAACAACCAGTAGTTTCTTTCGATAAAGACTTTCCTCAGGGCAAAAGATTGTGCTGCTCTTTTTTCAACTAACAATAGGCTGCAACTTTTAATAATTTAATTGGTTAGATTCGTCAATTAAAAGCATTTTCACTTGAATAAAAAAAGTTATTCCCAGTTAACCAGGCAAAACCGGCCCATAGCAGGCAACACCTTAGAAAAGGAATTTCTGCTTCATTGTTAGGGGACGCCTCTTCTAAGGTAGCACTAAGGCACTTTGTCAAGGCTTATCTAGAAGTTTATCTTAGTGGTCTTTATGAGATCTGTAGCCCTGAATGCGTACCTTCCATCATCTCCTATCCTTTTATTAAGTTGGATAGTTCTCCATCTTAAGAGATATTGCTATGTAGATCTTAGAAAGTAGAGAGAGAGAGACAGTCAAAAATGTCTGAGCCCAATTCAGGCTCCAGATACCAAATAAGAATGCATTTTCATCTGCAATTGAGCAAAAATATCCATCTTTTTAGGCAGAGTGGAATAATCCCATTTCACTCCCTTCATCATTGCAAAGGGGAATATGATTGGCAGAGAACTGTGAAGCATCTGTTAATTAAACACGCTGACTTAATTAAGGCAACATAGTACTTTCAGCTCTCTTTGTGACAAATCCAACAAGACAAGTTTGTTTCCGATTCAGATCCAAGTCAGGCTGATGACATTGCACAAGCAATCGAGTTCTGAAGACAGTGTATTTATTTTCTCCTCTCTTGAATTGCAGCTGTCCTTGTGCTTCTGTTCACATTAGATTTGTGCCCCTCTCCGCTCTTCCTCCCGTTGTGTTTCTACCAGCTTCTTACAGCTCCGCAACATGCTGTTACAACAGTGTTTTGTTACCTCGGCAACAAAAGCCATATTTTATATGCTGTTTTGCGCTGAGTTCTTTTTCTTTTTTGAAAACTGCTGCGGCCAGTTATTATAGAAATTAAAACATTTGTAAAATTTACTTCCTTTAACTACTTGTTTCTGCTTTTCCTCCCTGGTGGAATTTGGCAGAGACCTGATGTTTTGATTGTAAACTGAACAACAAAGTATTATATATTATTGCCCAAGCGGTGCTAGTGGATGTTTGAAGATCAACACAACGTTGGACTGTACAATTATTAGTGGGTCTAAGTCTATTCTATTAGTGGGTTCTAAGTATATTCAACAAACCACCGTCCCCACAATTCCTTTGCAGCAGCCATTATAGTTAGCTAGGTTAAATATCAGTTTAGTTTCAATGTGGTCTAAGGCAGAAGATGAGAAATATGGGCAGAACACAATCATGTTCTTCTTTGTGGTCTCTGTGCATCACATATATGGGCCCTGCACCTGCGAAGAGCCCTTATGCGTGAATGCACAGATGAAGAACTACAGTTTCAGGAAAGCAACCTTGTCTTTCTCCCTTGATTGCAGAAGGCAACCAGAACTTTTGGGAAGAGCCACCTCCCCTTGTCCAGGAGTCAGGGTCCAACCACTTGTGTTGCTCTTCCAAGAGGAGAGACTGTCCGCCCTGCCTCCCTCCCTTCTTCCCAGGCTAGCCCTGTCAAGTGGCAGCAATGCAGGGTTTCCACAGCTCCAGAGAACTCAGCACGTGCACACTGACACAACTTTCTTCTTCCCTTCCCATCAGTGCTTGGTGTATGAACAGAGCACCACACAACATAGCCAAGAGGAAGATTTTGGCAGAGTCCCCCCCCCCCCCCGGGTGTTTGCCTTCAGGCCAGGTCTCTGGCATCTTGTCCGTTGACACCACATCTCACCTGTGACTATCATCGCTGAGTAGGAAGCAAGGAGGCAGTGATAACCAGGGTCTGCAAGTTTTCTTTCAGGTAGTAGCCCCCGTAAAAGGCGGCTAGCAGCACTCAACAGCGTGCTGGATTATCGGGGGCAGGGAGGAGCTATTTCAGACCATCCCCATGACTGCAAGTTCCTGAAAGGGGCAACCCTATTGGACTCTCCAAGTGGTTCAGAGGTTCCACACCTGGAATCTAAATTTGAGTTATCATGGCTTCTGTGGGAGTACCATCCGAACCCGTGGTTATGTGTTGAGTCAGTAATCTTACAAAGACAGTTTTCTTAGTGGCGGTAACATGAGCCAGGAGTATCTCAGAGTTGGGCACCCTATTCTAAAACCCTCACCTTTCCATTTTTCCCTATGACAAAATTGTTCTTTACATGGACTTATTGCTTATTTCCAAGATGTACTCTGTATTTCATGGGTATCTAAAGATTTATCTTTCGATCTTCTGCCCCAAACCTGAACACACCAAGAGAGAATAGGGCATTGTGGTTCTACTTAGGACCATACCCTCACCTGTCTGAATTCCCTTTTATCTCATTCCAATTGACCTCAGAAGGTAAGTTGTCATCCAAGTCAACCATTTCCAGATAGTTGAGGAACTGTATCATTTTGGCCTACAAAACACTGATTTAGCATCTTTCTGTAGGCATCACAGCTCTTTCCATTAGGGTAGCAGCAACATCAGCGGCTTTCCCCACTGGAAGAAATCTCCAAGGTTGCTCCCTGGTCTTCAGTCCATACTTTTTTAAGGTATTAGAAACTCAGCACCCATGACAGATGCAGCCTTTGGGAGACAAGTCCTGCAAAAAGTAGCTGCTCCTTAGGTGCAGGTCTCTGGATCCCAACCCTGGGATGGTCCTGCTCTTATGTATCCCAAAGGTTCTGGAATGCCCTCTATGGTCAAAGGAGAAACGGCAATTACCGACTGTGTATTCTTGCCCTCCTTGGCTCAGGGAGGTTATTCCAGCACCCTCTAATTCTGGGACCTGGGCATTCACAGACAAAAGGCTTCTGCCTTCACCATACATGTGGGTAATGGTAGGGAGGGGATGCCGTTCTACTCTCCTGTTTTCTTACAGTTTTTCTTTTTATAGTTTGTTATTTGGCAGCAGTCGCAGAGTTGGAATTTTTTAGGGCTGCAGGATTCTTCTGCTCTTCTAGAGAAGTCAGGGAAGGCAGCCTCTACCCTTGGTGAATCATCAAAAGTTGTTGGACCCTGACTCTTCCCAGAGATTCTGAAATGCACTCCATGCATCAAGGAGAATAGGAATATATGGTACACAATTTCCCATTTTAATTTGGCCACCTTTGGAGGTCTACAAAAGGTGGCATTGAAATGCCTTGCTGTAACGCCCCTGGAGAACTCAACTGGTGAGAGTTCAGCCAATGAGTTTTGTAGGCCGGCAATGATTTGAACTCAGGTCTCCCACATCCCAACTTACGATTCTTGCCTGCTGCCCTATGCTGGTCCATAACTGAGCTATGAGTTTGTAAGTTGTACCCGTCATTTGTATTTTACTGTTAGTTCTCTGGACAGAACTCCTGTCTTCTAGGGGCCAGCGGTTTCTGGTTAAGAGCCAAGGAGCCTGACTGTGAGTGTTTTCCCTTGTCCATCCTCTCATCAGGATACGTAACCAATGTCTGCTGATAAGATGCTGCACAAAAATTGGTTAGGATGTTATTTCCTCTTGAACTTTGTGCAGACTTTGGAAGACATCCACATTTCTTGCCTTTAAGCCCCTCAACAGAGGCTCTTACACGCTGATCAAACTAATTCTGTAAGGAATTTCTCTAGGGGCATATTAGACAGACAATATGATTGATCACCCTCTTGTTTGCATTTATTGGTCTAGAAGGCGCTCTTGTGTAAACATGTACAAAGGGAATCAATTCCCCTTGACCTTGGAGTACTTGGCAATAGCCTCCCACTTTGGCTACATCATGTCACAACCGGATGTTTCCAGCCAGCCAGTTTCACAAGTCACTACCTATTATTCATTGCAAAACCCTTTATCAGGCTTGGGGGTGGGCAGGTGGGGAGAGAACGGGCCATTGCCATTCAGCTTGGTCCTGAGTATTTATTTATTTATTATTATTTCCAGTAGCCGAATCCTGGTTAGGGTTTTCTGAGGCTGGAACATCTACTTCGCAGAATTGTTCATCCTTTTACCAAATCTTGGTTGTAGGTTTGAACAAAACTGAAAACCAACATTTTGTAGACAAACATTTAAGCTGTAGCTTTTCTGTACGTTTCTTAAAATAAATAATAATTATAGAATCTGGCTCATGTAGAGGGTTTTTTTGGGGGGGGCTTCGTGTTTTTCTCCTTTTCTTTGAAGCTGTTGGCCAGTGAATGTTTAATCTTTGTTTCAAATACTATTGTTTGGCTCCTTTTTGGTAATGGTCTGAGTGCTCAGTAAAAGAGCCTCCTGGGGTAAGAAGTGGTCCATTAAACATCTGTTAATGTTGGTGTGTGAGTAAGTCTGCCAGTCTCCTGGAGCCAGAGTATGCAAAGTCTCCTTAACTGCTTAAGCCAACTTGAGCCTGAACTATGACCGGCAAATTAGCTTCTGGCAGTTTCTCAAAACAAAACAACTTTACAAACAGAAGAAGTAAAGGCTTTGGAACACACGTTCTCCAATATCCACAATGGCTTGTAGCTGTGCATATGGATGTAGAATTTGCCTTCAACTGACGAGGAAAGCCTCTGTCATTCTGATCTCATTCTCTATTCCCACCTAATGTGGGATGTTTGCTAGAATGAAGGGTTAACATCATTGATCCCTTTAAAGGGTACTTTGGAGCACTAGTAGGAAGAATCCTGATCCTCAATGGCAAAATTTATTGTTAAATTCTTCAGTGGGGCATGCGCAAGAGTAGTTACCAATGGGGTTGTGGATGTTAGTGTTAATGTGCCAAATAGCCTGATAGAGGTACTCACATTCATACCCTAAATAACCATATTATAATTATAAACCAAAACATTTTTGGAACATGATTTGCACTCGCCAGGTTCACCAACTTTTTTTTTCAAAGTCATAATTGGAATTGGAACAATATTTCAAATTTTTAGGAGATTACACCAATTTTTTTTAATAGGGAGTTTTGCTTTACAAAGCAGCAGGCAGGTTCAGGAATTCTTGTTTTTAGAATTTTTCACATGCTAAAAGTCAGCATCAATTTTTTATGTGCCGGAACAAACAAGCACCTGATATTTTCCCATTCTTGAATGTAGGTGGGCAGGGCAGTAACTTGTTACAAAGAAAGAAAGAATCAAGTCCTAGGCTCAGTAATTTATTCTCAAAAAGAAAGAAACCTTTAAGGTTACCTTCCCCACCCAGCGCCCTCAAGACCTGCTGGACTGCAACTTCATTGGCCATGCTGGCTGGGAATGATGGGACTTGCAATCCAGCAGACCTTGAGGACACCAGGCTGAGTAAGGTTGTTTTAGGGTAATCCAAGAAGTTCTCTTTGCTGCAGGATGGCAGTCTAAACACTTACCAAAACCAACCATACAGAGTAACAGCTTCTGAACAAATTACCCAATGGCACAACTGGAGAAGATGAAACTTGTTTGAAATGCCCCATAAGCGTCCAAGGGAAACCAAGACACATAATCAACTGCAAAATCAATCTTTCCCAACTTTTCCAGTGATGAGTCGGTTGATGCTAACATGACTTGGACGCAAAGCTCTTCCCCCAGAGTAGCCTCTGTAATGGTTTACAGACAAGGGACCTGGATGAGGTAACTTTTCCTCCAGCAAGAAGATAATCTCCTAAATTGCATTTCTACTTTAATCAATGATTCATTAGGAAGTATGCTTTTGTACCAGTGCCAGTCTCCAAGCTGATTTCCGCCATGGTGTTTGCTTTGTCTTATTGCTTGCTATCTTTCTTCTTTTTAAAAGTTGTGGGGCCCTGATGACTCCTCATTAAAAAGGAATAATTGTCTTTTGATTTCACCAGGAATTCGATATAGCCCTAAACTGTCTGGGGTGAGGTGGGAAATGCCTTTTTAGAAAATGTTATTTGTTATTTGGCAAGCTCACCTGCTTAGATTTCCCACCACCCAATCCAGTTCATGTTTACTTGAAGAATGTTCCATTGCATTGGAGTCAAAGTGAGGCTTACCTCCAAGTTAATGTGCAGAAGATTTCTAACTTAGCATGTTGTGTCACCATATTCTCAGTTCTGGGGACAATGCAATGTTTCTCCAGTTTTGAGTTTTAAAGTTGATTCTGTCTTACGACTCTTACAGGGGCAGCCCCATTTCTCCCCAAATCAACAGAATCACTCATTCACATGCTTAAAATCACCAGGCACTAAAACAAAGCAGAATTTTGGCTGCACCAACTAAGGCAGAGCATGGGAGTATTGAGAATCCTCACCTGCTCCTCACTCTGCCAGCTGCGCCATCTCTTCCTCCATGCTGTTTGAACTCGGTCCATGACGGGCCTTGCAGAATATGCCCCCTCCCAAAGATGGTTAACTTGGTGGTCTAATCTACATTCAAACGTTTACTCAGGAGCCCCCCTCTGCCAATTTTCAGAGATGCCGAAAATGTTACGGTCCACCAGCCCCTGCCCTTGTTCCTTCCTGAAGGGATGACTCAAAAGGGCACATCACGGAGGAGGGAACAAAGCCGGTTTTCTGCACCTGCATTCCTCAGCCTTGGAGATTTAAGCGTGCTCCCATTAAGCTCTGCTTCTTGGTTATGCTGCAGTGTGATAGAGAACTGGTAAAAATAGAGAGCAGATTAGGGAAGTTTCTCATGTGAAAATCAATCAGAAACACAAAGTCCCCCATTGCAACATCCTCAGCTTGGAGCACGAGTGTTAGAAGGCAGATGGGCACTGAGAAGACAGGGCATGCTCCGGCATTGAGATCCAGTGATATCATAGACCGCCCACTATTCTTTCATTGCTGGTCACTTTGAATCCGTTTCAGCTGAGCTAACAGTTCAGTGGTTGGTTTTAATTAGTGCGATTACACTTGTTTCTCAAGAGTTCAGGATCCTCCTGGGAGCTGTTTGTCTTTGTTTTGAGCAATTATGCTGCTGCTGTAGATCTGTTGCATTTTGGGGTTTGCTGATGTTCTATAAACAGGCGCTTGGAACATGCTTTGGCTGTCCTGTGCGCACAAGCTTGTTTTAACGTCTAAGCATAACATGCAGGAGGGAGCAGTACGTTTTAGTACACGGGGTAGCAGGCTGTGCTGATGTAATGATTTGTTTGCTTTAAAGTGTTTGTCTCTCGCACATTTTAAATGTCATGCTGGAAACATTAGAATTCGTCTGTCCAGCTAAACTGGGCTCATGGGCTGCTTTCAAGAAACACTGAGCCAAAAGTATATTGGAGGAGCCATAGGAACTCCTTGACTCTAGCTGGCCCTGCATATTAACAGTGCTGGGGGGCGTGGGAGACAATGAAACCAATTACCTAGGGAGGTCATGGGCTCTCCTACACTAGAGGCATTGAAGAGGCAGGTGGACAAACGTCTGTCAAGGATGCTTTAAGGTGGATTCCTGCACTGAGCAGGGGGTTGGACTCGATGGCCTTATAGGCCCTTTCCAACTCTACTGTTCTATGATTCTATGAATCCTGTATCTTTTCCCTGTGCCAGAGATCATGAGTAGGGAGAGCCATTATCTAGGGTGATATGTTATTGTTCATATAATAACTAGTCTAAAAGGATTCGGGCTGTTTGCCCCACAGCATAGCATGAAGTCAGACCATCAGCTTGTTGGTGGCATGCAAGAGTTGTCAACTCCTGCCTCTGAAATGGCTTCTGTTCATTTTCAAAGTTCCTAGGCTCCTGCTTAGGAAAAGGGTTAGGGTAAGTTTTGCAACATCTTTACTCAGAGGAGCATTTGGGACATGTAATCCCTAATGTTCCTGGACACAAGAAAGCTCTGATGTTGGGCCACAGTCGAAGACAAACTGCTGTTTGAAGGTTGCATGTGATTTAAATACAATAAGTCACAGCATGCCGGACGTTGTCTATCTCAGGTTGGTTTTGGTTGCCTCAAATAGGAGTTTCCCATTAGATTTGTATATTTTACCCTAAGTTCATGGGCTTCCTGTTTCTTCCGATTCTCAGGCTTATTGAGACCTATGCAGAGTAAGACATTACCAAACCAGACTCTGCTGATGATTTATCATGCCAGGAAAGAGAAGATAATGAAACCTCTCTATAAAATTATTGGTTTCCCTTTTTACCTCCTGGTAGAGTTTAATTTGGTTTCAGTTTTCATAGCATTTTGGCTAAGAAATCCAGGAGAGGAAATCTAAACGAGATTAGCCTATGTGGAGGTTAAGCGAATGGCATCTTGACAGATTTAAGGTCTGTGCCGAATTGAGTTGATGATAGCATATTTGAATATACTTAGCTTTCACTTTGGCGGCATGCCTTCTCTTTTAAATATTAGTCTGAACTTAAAAATATTTCATGCATGCTTAAGGGTGCAATGTTTAGATAGAAAAAAAGTCCTAAAATGTATAGCATGTCCCAGTATAGTTGGCTGGAGGAACGCTGGGAAAACTCTTTTTTGTCTACACGTATAGGATCGTAATATGTATTTATGAGCTGTTTCCCACATTAATTTAGGTATATATGAGCTATTTCCCACATTAATTGGAAAGACAATGCATCCTTAATAGGTGTATTTAACACTGGAAATGTTATTCTGTTTATTTGATATTTTCTCCCTGTTTTCAGTGCAAAGCCGTTCACAAGTAAAAAAATTAAAACACTAGAAAATAAAATACGATTAAGTAAATAAACGATATAAAATGTTTAAAATAGCCACAACAATTAATTATTGAATTATTAAAAATGGGCAGGATTCAATTAGAAGCAGCCTGGAACAGCCAGAGCATACCATAAGGATGGGGCCACCACAGAGAACGCCCTATCTTGTGCCTACCAACCTAAATAGATCTTACACACGGGGGCACGTGATTTTTGTCTCAATAGCTGATCGGCCCAGGCATGTTCGTATAGGTGCAGGCACTCCTGCAGATAACCTTGTCCTGAGCTGTTTAGGGTGAAAGACATAGAAACTCTTCAAATACTCTTTGGAAAAGAATGGATCGATTCTAGAATATAACAAGGATATATAACCCCTGTGTGTGTGTGTGTGTGTGTGTATATATATATATATATATTTCCTGTTCAGCTCAGGTTCTTCTATTCCATTGTGTATTTCTGCAACCAAAACCTCAGCCAAACTGCCTACGAAGGCCAAGCTGATGTGGAAAGGCTGATTGGCCCATTTGGTGGACATGATCAGTCTTCATGGGACCCAAAAATCTGTTACCAACCCTGGATTTCTTCAGTTATGAAGGATAATAGCCTTTGCTTACAGACTTTAAAGGGTTGCTTTGTAGTCTATGGACAATACTTCTCGATGCCGTGTTGCTTCCTCCTCCCTGCCTGTATTATTTAATGTTCAGGCAGAAGTTCTTAAACACTATTATTTGAGCGGTAGAATATTTTGGTTGTGAAACGAACATTTTCTTTTATTGCATCCCAAGCTAGGAGTCAGAAAGGAATAACGAGAAGAAGTTGAGAAAAATCAGAGCTATCCGGTTGTGTTGCTGAATTCCTCAATAAAAAATAGTGGGAAATTTAGGATTTGCCCAAACTAATAAAAAGCAACAACACCCCACCCGAAATAGCAGTAGCAAAAACGTTCTCCCCAGGATCATCTCGGCGGCAAAGAGGTTGAAGGTCTTGCCCGTTTTGAGGAAACAAACGTTTGCTCTTTAACAACATCCTGCCGTGTGGAAATATTTAATGTCGAGAGTGAATGTATATGGTGACTCCCTGAAGAATAATTTTGAGCAATTTTGCGCAATAAACGTTAATGAACCAGGTATGTGATCTGAGCAGTTACTGGGGTCTGGAAGCTGTGCCTTTAGGGGGGGAAATTGGGGTGGGGGTGAGGAAGGAAAATTTATTACCTTTTAAAACCGTTTTGCTGATCTGACATTTAAATGCTAATTTGGAGCTATCTAGAGCAGATGTGAACTATTTTTAAACGGAATGAAGTGGAAGGGGGCAAAGAAAGATGCACAGACCGGCTTGGACATTATTCCTAATTTTACTATCAGTAGAATTGGCAGTGTAGCCACCATCTTGGTGCAGTGTCACTGTAGTGAGAGATGGGGGAAAGCCAGGTGTCAGGGCTTTCCTGTGCATGCTGCAGGACATGGCCATTGTGCAGCAGATGGGGTGGTTCGTATTGTATGCACACCAACAAGCTATGGAATGTGCAGAGCTGCATGCACAGCAGTGTGGAGAACTTTCACACCTGTGCAGAACGCTGGATGCATTTGTGCCCTCATGGTTTGACTGCCGGGGAGGGCAGTTGTTGAGTAGTGGAGCGTATGCTTTGCATGAATAAAGGCCCCAGCTTTAGTTGCTGATACTGGCAGGGCTGGGAAAGACCTGTGCCTGGAATCCTCAAGAGACGCTGCCAGTCAAATCACACCAGCTGTAATCAGCATAGGGAGAGGATCTCTTCTCGATCATCCCAGAGTACAGGACACGGAATAATGGGCTCAAGTTACAGGAAACCAGATTCTGGCTGGACATCAGGAAAAACTTCCTGACTGTTAGAGCGGGACGACAATGGAACCAATGACCTAGGGAGGTGGTGGGCTCTCCCACACTAGAGGCCTTCAAGAGGCAGCTGGACAGCCATCTGTCAGATCTGCTTTAAGGTGGATTCCTGTATTGAACAAGGGGTTGGACTCCATGGCCTTAAAGCCCCATCCAACTCAATTATTCTATGATTCTATGATCATGGGAGTTGCAAGCCAAAAGATCTAGAGGACCACAAGTTGCCCACACCTGGTGAAGACCAGTGATTCTTGACATACTCACTGGAGATGATTTGTTTATTCTTATTCTGCCATGGGTTTCACATAAGATGACTTGTGGCTGTACTAGGAGAACTCAATACTAGAAGTGGGACAAACCAAATGTTGCTATGTGGAGGTCTCCCAATCTTCTAATCTTCTAACATTAGAGCAATCCCAAATCTGCACCCCTTCCTCTTGGGCATGGATGCTATCATTTTGGCTAGATAGGGACTGTCACAAGATAATTGAAATCTTTATTAATATACATAAGTGGGACCTGCAACAAAACCGTCTTCTAGGATACCCCATTTTGTTCCACCTCCCAGTGTTCTTCTCTTCCCCCCCATTCACCCACCAGTCATTCAGTAGCCCGTGTCCACTGAGCATGCTCAGTCCTCATTGGGCTAAGTTGTTTGGGGAAGGGGCTGCTCCCTCCTCTTAAGGTTTTTGCCCTCCCTCCCCTTCTTTTAGGGTACTTCTGCAGACCAACATTGCTAGGTAGGGTTGGGAAAGACCCCCTCCCAGAAACCCTGGCTAACCATTGCTCCCAATCAGTGTCAACAATACTGGGCTAGATGAACCCAGTTTCTGACTCAGTATCAGGCAGTTTCCTATGCTCCTAAAGAGAAGCATCTTCATGTCTGCCTCTCTCTCTGTCTCTCTCTGTCTTTGATGTGTCCATGTCACCTAAAAGCATCTGGAAGGGCATTTGTGTTTCCTTTCTTTTATTGGCCATCTATTACCTGTTTTGTATCAGCGTGAAAGGATGCCTGAAGAGCCCTCTGGAATTGCAAAGGAAAGTTCAGCCATGGGGCAAGCTGTTTGTTTAGAGCTTTTCGTAGAAGGGTTCCTTTTATTTTCTCAAGGTCAGTGGCAGGTAAGGAATACAGAACTGAACTGGTGGTCTAGAGATCCCATGAAAGACCAAACAAAGGCAGTATTCTTGCTCCAGAACCACTTGCCAAATTTCTCACATAGATGTCCTGGCTTTTTTTGCTGGGCGAGAACAAAGACTTCTTGCATTTGTAGCCTCAGCAGAACTGAGACCCAATTATTAGTATTTATCTGTTACCTTTTCCTGTGTACTTTCAATGCTTTTGGAAACGTCTGACAAGGAATGTATTTTTATTTTATTTTACACAAAGCTCGTAAACTTCCATTGGCAAGTGTAGTGGGCAAACCCTCCTCTCCACAGAGAGAGAAAATCTGAGTGCACAAAGGGGGAGGGGCCAGAGCCAGTGTCAAGGGTAGGGTTAGGGTTGGGCATCTGCCAAAGGCCTTACACCCAATTGCTCCTCTTCATTGCCATTGCAACCTGCTTGTTCATCAGTCTCTCACCTTGGCCTGGACGATGCTGGTGGTGAGAAGGAGGCACACTGTTAAGCAAGCACGTGATAGCAATGATAAGAAAGGGGATGAGGAGTGATAGCAGCGAGTGACGATGGTGGAGAAAAGGTAGACTCACTGAGGAAGGAGGGGGCAGCATTGAAAGTGTCTTGGTCACCCTCAGAAACCTGGAGCTGGTACTGGGAGGCCTGCATGAATCTGCTTCCTCCATTGAATTGTACCAGGGAAGACTTTGCAGCCGAGGCGCACCATGTACTTGTTGGAACTTCTGCACCCAGGGTCACTTTGACCGCAAAGCTATCCTAGTGCTTGCTTGAGTCATCAGTGCTTGAGGGCATCATTGAAGCAAGATCTTACCTCTCAAGATACCTTGTCATGTCACAGAATATGTGAAGCACAGTAATTGGGTTGCGAATAGTGCCTAGGCTGAGTTAGGCCTCAGTATCACAGGTGCGCCTCTGAGACTCGGCAGTGTAGCCGCTTGGAGGGGCACCTGCTTCTTGCACTTCTACAAAATAGCTTTATCAGGGCACCTGTGCAGAGATGCGCATGTTACTGCCTGGCCTGCATCGATTTGAGGAAGGATGAGATGAGGGCTTTGAATTGCCCTTTGCACTCTGAACATGCTAAAAATGTGTGAGGGTGGTACAACAGACCCTCAGTGCATTTGGGTTATTTGGTTTCTTCAGAACTCTTTTTCCTTGTCATGTGAAAGGGCAGGAACAGTAATCATCACTGTTACCTTGGTGGTGGTTTTAACTACCCGTTCTGTTTAGATCTGATCCAAAAAATCCCTGGAGAAATTTGTAGCAACTTCAACCAATAAGTCCTCCGATTTGCAAAAATGCAGCTTCTGCATGATCTGCCTTGCGAGGCCACAATTGTTCTCGGAAGGTAGCCTGACCACAGCCAGTACAGTACCCATTAAAAGAAGTATTTAAAAGATTTAGGGATTCAGCACAGCTGTGGCAATATTGTATTGGTTGTAAAAGCACATGTCTAAATACTCTGCAGTCCTGACGAGAAATGAAATGGAGGGATGTTTGAATGTGTTCCTTTGGTTAGTTGCATTGTCTGCTGAAGATAGTGTGGATAGTTGGTTAGTGATGCTTTTGGACTGTACGGTAGGTCCTCTTTCTTTTGATAACGAAAACGAGATGCTAAGCCAACTGGAGAGGAATCAGATGAACTGAGCCGTGACCAAGTCTGGATTGGCCCACGCTTTGGCTCAGCCAATTTAAAAATAATACACTGCAACGCTATGTTGGCCTCCTTTCCAAATCCTTCAAAAATAAGGATGTGTTTGGGGGGGAAGGAAGTGTGTTTCTACCAGTGTTCTTATCTGGTTCAGTAATAATTCCACAGGCAGGGTTAGGGTGGTTTTGAATAGCAGCTATAAACGAGACCATAATCTGTACACTCTGAACTTGCTCCTTATTCTTCTAGCTGCATCACAGTCAGACGGTTTAACTAAGATGTACCCTTCTTCCCTACCATCTCCAGTCGTCCAGTGGCTGTCCGCTTTCATGCTCTCTTAATTGCTTAAGCCTGAAGGAGCTATTTTTCTTTTAAAAAATAAAAATAAAAATTTAAAAACCAAGCCAATACATAATACATTTTATGCAGGTGGCATCCATAAATCGCTTTCAGCATTCCATTTGTTATGTGATACATTTTATTCGTCTATGGCACAAAGGCTGTTACAAACGCAACAATAAAACAAGAGATCTCTGTGGCAACCAAAATTCTTACAAACCCATAGGGAGAAAATGCATATAAACTGAGAGAAAAGGCTGAGATTTGTACTGTTGAAAAATGATGCAAACCCTAGTGGCAAAAATCACAGAAAATGTTTGCAGGTGGTCCCCTCTGCAATCTACACCTGATGTCTTTAGGAAATTTTAAAATATGTTGAGCTGAGTTTTTGAGCTACTGTGTCAAACATTGCAACCTAGATTGTAATTGCTTTGCTATGATCTGCCAACAGATCACAGGTAATATCAGCAGTGGGCCAACCCGCTTTTGTTCTCAGATGATCTCCCAGGAAACGATCCCTAATATCTTTATACAAGGAGCAGCATAACAAGTAATGTACTACATCTCCCACCTCTCCCGCAACACAAATACAAGTCCGCTGGATGTAGGAAACCCCTTTATACTTCCCCTCCAGGTAGGCTGAAGGCATTGCTTGAAAACGGAGGGCAGTAAAGGCCTTTCTGAGAGCAGGGAAAGTCAGATCTTGTAAATACTGTGATAAGGACTGTTCCCTCTTAATATGGCTAAACCAAGGGGAGAAGGCCTGCTGCTGGCTAGCAAGTGCATTTTCATAGAAATCTGCCTCAAAAATTCTATTTCTTACAAAAAAATTATCCAGAAGAATTTGAGCATCCTCTAAACAAGAACGTGACAGTGCCAACCAATTGCAAGCCCATCCAACTTTTGCAAGCTGTTCGGTGAAACATTGCTTCGTCAGATTGCATTCCTCAAAATGCATCACTCTTTTCCCATAAAGTAGGATTGCCTTGTGAATTCTTGCCTTAATGGAAGGCAAGTCCACTTCCAGTCCTAATAAAGGGGAGGGTACCCCAGGGGGGAGTGCCAGCAGTTCTTTCACAAACTTATTCCGTATGATCTCAGCAGTTGAGGCAAAGCCCTGGCCCCATAACTCCACTCCATATAGAAGTTGGGGGAGTACCTTAGCTGTATATAACGTCAGAACAGAGACTACTAGCGACCCACCTTTATGTCTCCCATAAGAGAGAATTACTTTTGCTGTTCTCCAGGCTGAAAGTTTTTCTGCCTCTAGATGAGATTTCCAACTGCCATTATATGCAAAGTGTATCCCCAAGTATTTAAAGCTAGTACATTGTTCAATCAGATGTCCATCTAAGCGCCATTTATGAAGGCGTTTTCTCCTTGAGAAACTACCACCTTAGTTTTGGAATAGTTTAGTTTTTGTGAACCGCCCAGAGAGCTTTGGCTATAGGGCGGTATAAAAATGCAGTGTTACAAATCTTGCCTAGTCTACTTAGGAGTCTCCTCAGGCCCACCTGAGTAGTAGATATGAGGGCCATATCGTCGGCATATAGCAGCATCTGAATCTTTCTGGTTCCGATGGAAGGGGGGAAACAGTCCAGGGCACTTAGATCAGAAACTAAATTGTTCACATATAAATTGAACAGGAAAGGTGCCAGTAAACAACCCTGCCTAACACGTCTTCTGGTGTTGACTTTATCAGAGAGAGAGCCAGACAAGCCTATCTGTATGCGAGTAAAGTTTCTGAATCAAAAACAGTAAGCGCTTGTCTATGTTTGTATGTGAGAGTTTATCCCAAAGGCGATCTCTGTCACTTAAGTCGAAAGCAGACGTAAGGTCTATGAAGGCCACATACAACCTTCCTTTTGGTTGGCTCAAATTTTTGTGAATCAGGTGGCTGAGCACAAAGCATTGGTCAATTGTGCTCCTCTCTTGGCGGAACCCTGCTTGCTCCTTAGCCCAGAATACCATTTTCCTCTTCCTAGATTAAACCTTGTTCAGTAGGAACCTACCATACACTTTTGACACCATGTCCAAAAGGCTTATTGGCCTATAATAGTTAGGGTCAGTTCTCTCACCCTTTTTGTACAGGGGAACAATAATACTAGACTGCCACCCATCCGGGATAATTTCTGTCCAATTAATGTGTGAAAATAATACAAAGGCTGCAGGTTTCAGTAACATATTAAAGCTACAGTTTGCTCTGCCAGTTATGATTCCAGAGCCTGCCATACATGTTCCTCCTATGGATTAGTTAGAAAATACAAATTTTAGTTTAATATTTAAACTAACAAGTTCCCACGAGATGGTTTACAAAATAATGAAAACAACAACAATCTGATCCTTTTCTCCAAGGATCAACCTAGGAAGGGAGGTTCTGGGTGTCAGGTGTCGAAGTTAAGGTCCCCCCCCCCCGAATTTAGTACATTCATGTTATTTTTGTGTTTAAAAAATCACAAAAGGATATTGAACCTCTCTTTTCTTGTTTAATAATCGTCCGAGCCTTTGGAATTTAAATAAAAGTTGAACCGATAGAATCAGCATCTACCCACAGAGATGTAGTCAGTGGAAAAAATGTGATGCAGAGTTATTTTCTGAAAATGCTAGTCGTTAGCCGTAAAGCCTATTTACCCAGATGTCTTCGAACATTCACTTATTTCAGATTTTGGACCAGGATTTTAGACTTTGGAAACAAAAGGTTTTCTTTTTCTGAAATTCATTGAGACTCTGTGATAGAAGAGAAAGGAAGTTCTATTTTAGAAACATTTTATGCTGACTTACATAAAATGGTGTTCCAAATTCCATAACTTTATGAATTGTTATAGGTGGTGATTCTGGCTTTTTTGAATGTAAGAAAGGAACGATTTGGAACATTTAACAAATTATTTTTCCTATAATTAATAGCGTTTTCAGCACAAAATCTTCTTCAAACTAGAGGCGTTATTAAAGAGGTGGATGTATTTCTCCATCTCACTTTTTCTTTGGTCAGGTCCAGTTCATACGATACAACTTTTGTCCGCTTGACCAGTCCTGAAGCTCCTAGGGCATGCACTTGATGTGGACAGAGGTTAGGGAGTGATTGTAGAAAGTGCTGTTGAGATCATGGGGATAGCAATAAAATGTAATTTGCATGTTATGGTTGGCCATGAAAATGCGAGGTTGGTTCGGAATGCTTGCATGCCTGGAAAAAGTATTGCATGAATGATCTCTTAATGAGAATAAGGGTTAATTTAAGCCTGCTATAAATGGTCTAATCCTTATGAGAAGCCAGTGGAATTCTTCCTGTGATGATGGGAAACATGGTGTGCTTATTACAAAGAGTTGGAGTTCACTAGCTATTTGAGGAAAATTGGTTCCATATTGTTTCTAAGTGTTGCCACTTTACTGGTTGTGATGAAAGCTTATGCCATAATAAATTTGTTCGTCTTCAAGGTGCTAAAATTCCCTTTGTTATTTTTGCTGCAATAGACTAACACAGCTACCCCTTTGGAATTTGCTAGGTTTGTACGAATCAAAGATAAAAGACACAATTTTAAGTCCATTGTGTTAAGAATCCCCATGTGGTGCAGATAACAATAAAAATGAAGATTTTTAACATAAAATAATAAATGTTAATGGGTTTTGGACCATAAGCGAACCAAACAACTGGGAAGAATTTATTTTTCATCTAGGGTGAATAGTCTACCAATCAGGGACACTGTGTTTCTCCCCCTTCTGGGAACTCTTTTGATAAATAATTATATTGGCTAGCAAGATAGTTGATCCTTTGGGGGACTTCGCATCTGTTTGCAGGGCTGCAGATGTTTCTTGATGCCTCATCGATGATGTCTTCTTACGGGATGTTCTCTCCGTTGGTTTGCCTACAGGTGCTACAAGGTGCTCAGTTGATTGCTGTTGCCTCTTCTGATCCCGCAGCTGGTGGCGTTGACGGATCGCCACTCCAAGGGAGCGATATCCAAGTCCAGTACGTCCAGCTGGCGCCTGTGACGGACCACTCAGCTGCTAATCAAGTGTGTAGAATTTTTTCTGTGTTTGAAAGTGGGAATGAGACAGGGAAACTGTCAGAACAATTACAATACCATCACCATTCAACTCCTGCCGGACCTATAACTCCCCGTTGCTCTTGTAAAAGTGTCTGCTATAAATTAGTTCAGTTATTTTTATTTAATGCCAGAAGTATCTCTCCCCACAGCCCAAATTCCAACATGGTGGACTTGTCCTATGATATAATGTTTAATGGTTTTCATCCCGGGTCTAACACCAAATTCGGCACTAGCAAAAATTGGAACCTGGAATCCCATCCCAAATAACATTTGTATACACTTATTTATTTTGTACAATCTATTCTTCTTTTTCGGGCCACCAGGGGCTCCCCTTAGCCTGCCTCTGCTTCCTAAGATTTCTTCAGATACTCCCCTTAACGTTTCAAGCTTATTGCAATCATACATCCCTCCACTTCATCAGTAATTCCTGGAAGGAAGCAGACATGCCTGAGGTGGGTCATGGGTTCTAGTCATAATCTAAGGCTCCTGTTTTATACTTATATTTTTACTTTTGTAAGTCTACTTTATACTTCTGGGTCAGGTCAAAGGTCCATCTATTTCAGCATTCTGTTCACACAGTGGACAACCAGCTGTCAACAGGAGACCAAGAAGCAGGACATGAGCGCAACAGCTGTTTTGTACTGTTGGTTGTTCTTGTATTGTGTTGATGGTTTGGAGTAGCTT
The DNA here is from genome assembly GCA_029215795.1 of Anniella stebbinsi. Lineage (NCBI taxonomy): Eukaryota > Metazoa > Chordata > Lepidosauria > Squamata > Anniellidae > Anniella > Anniella stebbinsi. Next base: position 3,327,770 of record JARDYH010000007.1, on the reverse strand, counting down.
TCCCTCAACCTGGTGCCCTCCAGATTTTTTGGACTAAGCTCCCAGAATCCCTGACTGCTGACAGAATAGTCAGAATTCTTGACTATTAGCTGGGAATTGGGAGTTAAAGCCTAAAACATCTCGCAGGTCCCTGGTTGGGGAAGCCCGATCTCAGGTCTGACTCAGAGTGTTACGCCTTTGTGCTTTACCACTAAAGGCTGAACAGCTGGTGCAGGAGGGACCATCCGTCTGCACAGATGACACTCCGAGCCGGACCAGGAAGGCCTGGTTAAACATGGAGCAAGGGCTGAACTTTGGCTTGGTTGATCCTTGCTGCTGGCCCGCCAGTAGCTGTGGGTTGGGAGGAGCTCCCCAGGTGCAAGACAGTGGCACTGACTCCTGATGTTGGACTCAGCTTGTGGTGGGCACACCAAGAGCAGCTGGGGCTGAGCAGAAAAATGTGCCCTGGCAGCCTGTGTGTCCGAGCTGTGTTCTTGGAAGTGATATGCAAGCCGGGCAGAAGAAGGCCTTTGATTGCAGACTCAGTCCCCCAGAGCAGGAGGCAAGTCCAAGCAGGCTCATGAGAGCTACTTGCTACCCGAGGGTGGGCCAGAGGCAGGGATAAGAGTGCCAGGGGTCAGAGGCAGGAAACCACGTCAGGCCAAGGTGAATCACCCCCGGCCTTGGTAGTCCTCAAGCCCAAGAACTTTCTGTACTGTTTCCTTGGCCAAGTCAGGGGGGTGGGGGAGCTTCAGCCTCTGAACCAAAAGGATACGGCCCCGATATCCAAATGAGCTGTGGCCCGATGGGATCATGATGTGGCCCGCATGAAGCTCTCCAGTCATGGTACAGATGCAGTGGCGGCGGGAGAGACAACGAGGACCCCGTATAAATGCTCTGAATGCATCTCTTTTAACCCCTGCCAAGCAGTAATGCTCCTGGTACAGTACTGCTGCTTACGGTGCTTCCATTCCTAGAGTTCAGACTGTCAGCTTTTTCCATCCTCAGCTCCTGTTTTGTAGTGATTTCTAACCTGGCTGCAACCATTGGCTCAGAACAGTGTGTTCCATTATTTAAGTTAAAAGGGTACTCCTCTACTTGACACATATCTCAATGGTTGTTGTTTTTTCCAGCTTAAGGTCCCTCTCTAAGTAAAGTATAACTGTGCAGTAGTTTGAGGGTTTTTTGTGTGCGGGGGAGGGGGCTTTTCTGCAAGCCGAAAAAGTGATGCTTCAGGGGCTTCCTTTTGGGAACTTAGCAATTCCATGAGAAGCCTCCAGTAAGGAGCGGTGGAGGAGTTTGGAATGACCAAAACATACAGTTTGTCTTGTGGTGTCTGTCTCCCCCCCCCTCCCCGGTAAGAGACCAAACAGGTAGAGTGACACATTCAGGTCACCTGGAACACACACAGTCATTGAGTTAGAGGGCTAGAGCATCTTGCTCCGTTTTAGCTTCCTGTACTTCCTGGTTTCTCTTTCAACCATCTGCAGGCGAGACCCCTGAGAGCTGCATGCAACCCCCATGAACTGAGGGTTGTCCAGTGTGCCCTAGATAATATAGGAATGGACACCTTGCCTGTCAGAGGCATTGGAGTGGATGGATCTAAGAGAGAGAAAAGTGAGTGAATCTTACCCATTGGGGCCATTCTGAGTGGACCCCACTTTCTCTGTGACCTTCAAACTTTTCCTGTGACCTTCAAACTGCTAGGTCAGTAGCCTTTCCGCCTTCCTCTAAGGCACAAGGAACCCTTCTAAGCTCCCATCAGACATATTGAGGGCAAAGACACCACCTTGTCACCTACAGCAATGCCCTCAACTTCTGTCTCCATAGCAGGAGGTCCTGACTTCTCTGGTTTGTTTCTTGACCTCGGAGATGTTCTGCAGATCTCTGAACCCTGCCAGAGTGATGGAAATGTTCATGCCTCATATGATCAGAAGTGTTCCTTTTTAGCAAACTGCCCTCTTCGTTAACAGGCCTCCAAATTTCCCCTGTAACTGACCTCCCATTGAAGCCCATGAGGTGGGGATGCCCGTGACTTCATCCGCCCCCCTCTCACTGCTGAGATTTGACAGGAGTTGGCCGTTTTGAATCTAGCGATCAATCTTTACATCTGCCTACCGCACCGTTGGCATCAAGAGCGGAATCGCTCTCTTTCAGACACTTTGCGCCGTGTTAGTTTTTAATATTGTGGTTAACCACAGAGATTTATACCATGCTGCAGATAAACTGAAAGGAATGTTGAGACTTAAACGAAGGGTTTTTCCCCCCTGAAAATAAGGCTGGCGACGCTAGAAATGGGCTTGCTGAAGCTAGTTGGGCCATCTACAGAACCCACTGGTGGAGGCAAGATAGATTTGGTATGTAAAAAGGAACGTGGGCAGTAAAAAGGGAACATGTTGAGGGGGTGGAGCAGTAGTAGTGAAGCTGATGTGGGAAACTTGCACTGCCTTATTCTTTCCCTTTTTGAATCCATTTCTCTTGCTTATCAGTACTGCCACAACCTGGAAGCACAGAATGGTCCCATCAAATGTGCCTCTATCGGAACCGTTTCAGTATGCATGCTTTTGAGTGACACAGAACTCTTTGCCAGTCAGAGCCTCTTGCATGGCGCAAAGGCTTGTGTGCATTCACCTGATGGAGGCTTGCCAGCCTGCATCTTCTCTCTTATACTCTGATACTCCGTCCCAGCACCTTCTGTGGCGGTTCAGGTATCTCCAGGCCCTGTTTCGTGTGCTCTGGATCCTGCGCAAAGCACAGGCCTTCATAGCCAGCCACCCGAGGGTTAGTTGGTGCCTACAAATTAGGTACTTAGGCAGCGAACGGGTAACATGCTTGCGGTGTAGTGCGGAACGAGACCGCTTCAGGCGTGAACAGATGCCAGCTCTCAACCCAGCTCCGGTGCAGGGCTCTTGTTTATTTTCGTGCACTGATTGCATTCTTTCCTTACAGAAGTTCTAATGGTTCCTGACATGTTAAATTACAGTAATAACATTGGAATACCACACAGGATTTGTTTTTCCTTCCCTCCGCTGAAATTGGTGCCGGGGGTGGGAATGGCTTCCGCTTAAAGCAGCCCTCCAAAAGCCTTCCACATCTGGCTTCATCTTGGAGAATTGACCGAGGGCTTGTGACACAGCTATTCATTATCGCAAGTTTTTTCTTCCAGGTGTTGGGGTAGCCACTGCGGCTGCAGGCAAGCTGCTATCGTGGATGTTCTTATTGGTAGCACGTGTATTGAGGGCCGAGGGAGGGACGCTGAGCAGACAAAATGACCAGTAAAATTGGGGTGGGGTTTGGGGGGGGAAGAGAATCCGTAACAACATGCTGTTACTGGCAGGAGAACAAATGGAAATAGGCAGTAATTCATTTCAAAGTGTCTGACCTTAATTTGAGAACAAAGTGTTGCCATTTTGAACTTCACAGTCGCTCCTTATAAATAAGCCATCATTCACCACCCAAGAAAACTTTAGGGAGGGAAACCATCAGTTGGGCTTCCATTCTGTATTCAATGCAGCCACTTCCTTTGGCGCTAGGATTTTTTTCTTTTTCTTCCCAGAGGTTGAAAAGGGGCCGTGGAGGAGTCAGGCTGAGCAGGGTATTTTTTAAAACCCAGAGCCATTCTCAGTCGACGAGAACTGGGTTCTTGCCGGCTGAACCCTTGGCCGCAAATGGTCTGCCCAAACCCTAAACCGCTGGAAATGATGCGGCTTAGATGTGGGCTTCATGGGAGAAAGAGTGTCTGGTGGGAGACGATGAAGCCCGACCTCTTTCTGCCCTTGCTAATCAAATACAGGAGGCAGGTGATGAAGTGAAGGGCATCTTCTTGTCCTGTGCTTGCAGGACTCAGCAAACAGGCACCATCTTAAGCTATGTTGAGTGAAGGCGTCGGCATTGGTTTCACAGTAGTTTAGTCCCAGATTAGTCCCAGGAATGCTGCAGCATGAGCCACCTCTGTATGTTCACTCTGGAACCAAATGCTAGATGTGCTTTAGTGCCATTTGGATCAAACACAGCCACGGCCGCTAGTAGGAAGATCCAGGAGTAGCTCTTTGCTATTAGCCGGAGGGCCCTTGACAAAGGCGGTGCAAATGGTTCGGGAGTTGAATGCAACCGTCCTTTCTGTCCCCCTGGGCGGAGTGTCCTCTTCCGAAGCAGCAGCAGCAGCAGCAGCAGCAGCAGCGACTTCACTCCTGAATGGAAGTGAGCACATCACCACTACTCTTCCTACCCAAGGGGACAAACCAGAGAGGAACAGCAGGAGTTTAACTCCTCACTGACACCAGAAGACCTTTCTTTCCCCAACCGGGTGCCCTCCAGAAGTTTTGGAATACAACTCCCAGCATTCCTGAGCATCAGCCATGCTGGCTAGGGCTGATAGCAGTTGAAGTCCAAAACCAGGTTGGAGAGCTAACATGAATGACCACGAGATGCTGAGGGCAGGCAACCGAAGATGAGCTTGCCGGGGGCACTAGGCTGTCTACTGCTGGGGATGGAGGTCTGGATTAGGTGGCCCTTGGTTCTTCTGACGCTACATGGAAGCTTTGTCTTAAAGTGGCAAGTGGTATCTGAGGCATTAAGCCTGTATACACCAATTGCATGGGGAACGTGGGCGGTAGGGTGCTGCTGCTGCACCATATCCTGCTTATGGGTTCCTGGTGTCAACAGCTGGTTGGCCACTGTGTGAACAGAGTGCTGGATGAGGTGGACCCTTGGCCTGATCCAGCCTCAGGACTCTTCTGATGTTCTTAATTCCTTTGTGGGTGTAGGCAGCAACTGCTTGTTCAGGATGGCAGTCCCAGTCAACCACCTCTGGATGGCGGGAAGCCAAGCTCTGCTGATGGTAAACTGTGGTTTGTTTGACTCTCTCTCTCTCTCTCTCTCTCTCTCTCTCTCTCTCTCTCTCTCTCTCTCTTTTGTGCAGAACACAGATTCTCTTCAGTCCGCCATCCAGCCAGAAATGCAGATAGACCATGGAGCCATTCAGATTCAGTGAAACTGAGTCAGCGGGAGAGCGGCAGAAAAACCTTCAGCCGGCAGCTAAAGATTGCAGCCGAAGAGCAAAGTATGCAGCTTCTCAGCCTAGGGGATGTGCTGCCCGACACCTCCTGCACATATGAGTGTGACCCAGCTCCATTGATCTGACTGTTTGGACCCAAACACACAGCTCTTCATACCAAGATGCTCCTCGTGATTCCACACGCAGCTATGGGAGCGACCACATTTTTCACTCCAGTACAAAAGACTCCCAAAAAGTGTGGCTTAGCCACTCCTGGGGGAAACACCTCCCCCTCCCCAACTATACCTAACCTTGCAGGAGGCAAAGCCAAGCTAACCTTAATTAATCAAAAGATTCCAAGTGAATTAATATACCATCATTTCATCTCTTCCATGACTCATCCTTGTAAAGGTCTGTAGATACCTTACCAGACTCATGGCTGTCTTGCAGTACATACATACCTTGCGACACAGAAAGAATCAAGAGCGCAAATATATTTTGCTTCTGAGAGAATAATTTTTTTAATTTGCTATGTTTATAACAAAAAAGTGAAAGATGTATTTAAGAAAGGAAACGGGCGGGGTGGGGGTGGGCGGAGGGGCCCATGATCCTAAACGTTCGCTTTTTTCGCTGCTTTTTGTGTGTGTTTTCAGCGTAATCATAAAGTATTTGCAAAAAAAAAAAAAAAAAGAGGAGGAGGAGGAGGAGGAGAAAGAGGAAGGAAGGAAGGAAGGAAGGAAGGAAGGAAGAAAGAAAGAAAGAAAGAAAGAAAGAAGAAAAAACACACGCATACCCACAGAACCCTTGCCTTTTTTTAGTTGGTATTGTTGCTTAACTACTTTTCTAAAGGGGGAAAAAACTACTATCCAACACTGTAATTATGCATTTCTAAAGAAATAAATGTGTATTTATGAAGAACACCCGTCTCTTGTCTGACCTTAGATCAGCCTTCCGCAATGTGGCACACTCCAGATGTGCTGCACTGCGACTCCCATAATTCATAGCCATTATGATGGGGAATGATGGGAGATGTAATTCAAAGCATGTAGAGAATGTCAGGTTGGAGAAGCCTGGCTTGGAATAATCCTCTTCTGAGGGTGCAGTCCAGGTAGCTACCAGGAGGAAGGCCTTCTCTGCTGTGGCACCCCGGCTGTAGAATGAGCTCCCTAGAGAGGTTCGCCTGGCACCTACATTATACTCTTTTAGAAGCCAGGTGAAGACCTTTCTATTTTCTTAGTATTTTAACAGTTTATTAGTCTAATTTTTAACTTTGCTGTTTTAAATTTGTATTTTAAATCTGTCTTAATTTCTGCATTGCTGCTTGGTTTTATCCTGCTTGTGCTCCTATATTGCATTTTTATGCTACGTTTTTATAGTGTAGGATTCCTCCCAGATAGACTTCCCTTTCCAAGTAGTAGTGCTTCATTCCCACATATATTTCACTTCCGTACTGTTCACAATACACTTAATCCCCTCTTCAGTGAGGGCTAAACCCATCGCTGTTCCTCATTGCTTTGCACTCTCCACCTCCTGGCGTAGTGTGGCATACTTGCAATATAAACATAAATATATGTTTATATTTTAGGGATTTCTATTCCTCCCTTTATCCTCCCCCTAAGCAGCTTTACAACGTACGCAAACAAAATAGGATGAATAGAGCAGCAAAACCAGTCTAAAACAAATCCCATTGAGAATTACAAATGGAATAAAACACCTGGGAGAATAAAAAGGATTTCTCCTGGCGCCAAAATAATGACAAGGTAGAGATGCCTGGCAAACCTCCTTCATCCTGGGGAGAGTCTTCCACAGCTATGGTGCCACCACTAAGCAGGTAGTCTTTCTCTGATTGCCAGCTGCCTCACGTCAGATGGCAGGGACACCTAGCGTTTAGCGTTCGAAGATGATCCTAACATTTGGGCAAGCAACCCTTCAGGTATCCTGGTCCTAAGCTGTACGGGTATTTTAAAGTAAGCGCCAGCACTTTGAATTGTGCCTGGAAATGGACTTGGGAGTAAGTGCAGAAGAGATATGAACTCAATGCCTGGACTGAGTCAGCAGCTCTGTTTAGGACTAACTGCTGTTTCTAGACAATCAGCCCCACGTACATTACAGTAATCTGTACGGATTAGTCCTCGCATTTCTCTTACAAATAAATCTAAAATAAAATGGGGTCTTTCAACTTGGGTGCTACAAACTAACAATGGGGCACCTGACCATTTCAGACAGCATGGAGTGTGGCCAGCTCTTTGACTTACACTCAGATGGCTACAAGCATCCTGTGTCATTTGGCATCCTTGTTCAATGCACATCTGGTGGTCCTCCTTCAGGAGGTGAGTAATGAAGAAATGCAGTGTGGCAAATCCCCCTTTGAAAACAGTAGCAAACTCTGACTTCACATAAATACTTCTTGGCAATCAATCAAATCTTGGAGGGGGTGGCAGGTGTGGAGCGTTATACAAATCTTGAAAACCTGGAACCCCGTCTCTGTCTGCAAAGTGTTCTTTTGCAATGTGATAAATAATAACTATTGTACATGTGTGGAATGTCTTCCTTCAAAATGGATCCCAAAGCAGTTAGCTAAATTGAGATTTTTATTTTGTTTGAAGGCATGTGTGTGTGTGTGTGTCTCAGTGTGTTGTCTGTGCATCCCAAGATTATTCCTGGAAAGAGATGCTTTGAGCTCATGAGGGTATTTGTATTGTGCTGGAATGAGCAAGCAGGATTCAATTGCTCTAAGCCAAGCTCATTTGGGAGCAAGGCTGTTTGGTAGCACAATCAATTAGTGGTACTCAATACGCTCGAAGGACAACGGCGGAGACCCCTGCAGGGGAATTTTTGCAAGATGGAATGCAATTAGCCATTTACAACGTGGCAAGAAATCCAGGGTTAACACCCTTATTCTTGTAAAATAGCATCTTGGGAATTTTCAGTAATGTTGTCTTCCGCAGGATGATAAATTTGGCTTGGAGAGAATTTTTAAAGAGAACACTTTGCTCTCAGCTGCAGATATGCACGGGAAACGGCAACCAAGGGGGAAATTTATTTGACTGAGGCAAAAATGCGTTGTGGGGCTTGACAGTTCTATGGTGGTGTATTTTCACCTCCACCATTCTTAATAATGAATTAAAGGCTGGTTCAGTAGAAGCCAGCCAGGCTGAGCAAACTTGACAGGCTGAGAGGAGCCTAATCTAGGAAAAGGAAGATGAAGAGGTTTGGAGTGCCAATTTTCCCAGACTTCCTGCCTGACCTTGGACTTCATCACTTACCTCTGGGACTCAAAATCCTCCTCTGTAAAATGGAAGTAAGAAGGGCTTAGAAATTCCATATCCCAGGCCAAGAAAAGCCAAATCTTGCAACCAGACTCAACTATGTAAATTAAAACTTTGCATATATTTGCTGATGTGGGGAAATTGTAGTTAGAAGGAAAATTTGCTCATTTTAAGGCAGGCAAGCAAAATAATTCTTTGCATACCGGACAAGGTTACAAGATTTGGGGGCAAGATAGGATAGATGGTCCCCGCTTCATTTAGCAACTACAACTTTTAACGGTACAATGCTTTGCATTTCTACTCAGAAGTAAGTCCTATTGAGACCTTGGGGCTGTGGTGGACAACTCGATGAAAATATCAACCCAGCTTGTGGCTGATGTGGAAAAGGCAACTTCCATGTTAGGCATAATTAGGAAAGTAATTAAAAATAAAAGTTCCAGGGTTGTACTACTCTTATACAAATCAATGGTGCGACCACACTTGGATTACTGTGTACAGTTCTGGTTAGTGCACAGTACTTCAGTGGTGCTAGACTAGATGGACCTTGGTGTGATCTAGCATGGCTCTTCTTATGTTCTTATGACTATGCTGGCTGGGGCTGATAGGAATTGTAGCCAAAACATCTGGAGGGCCTCAACTTCAGTACCCTGATCTTTATCAACAAACCGGTTCTAGCAGTTTTCATTTCCACTTGGAGCAGGCATTTTGTAAAGCAAAAGGGTCTTCATTGTCCATTCAAGACCAAGCCGCCCCAAAGGCATTGCATCACAACAGGGAACAAAATATTGTTGGAGGGAAACTTCATTTCCCCCCCAACAACTGTGGGGATTGCAGCTACATTCAGAGGGAACGGGAATCTAAGGGGGGGGTGGGGGGTGGCAGGTGATGTCAGTATTCCTGCTATTAAAATAGTGCTGGTGCTGCATCCCTGCGAGTCCGGGCTCCACTACCCCACCAAAGTTCTTTCAATTCCACCTCTGGGCACATTATCCAAGGCCCCTTTTTAACTCTAAATAGCAATAGCTGCCGCATGCATTCCCCTCGACAGGACAGGGTGGCTGCTTCAAATGAGAGGAAAAAATATGGAAAGTCTGCCGGGGTCAAGCATTTCCCCTGAATGGATAGAGCAGCTAGAGAAGAACCTAAAATGAAAATTCTTCTCCTTCTTCCCCTGCCATCATAAATTCCACCTGAAGAAAGCTGCATGATTTCATTTTTTTGGAGTACTTATATCTCTCCTTTCATGCAAGGAGCTGAAGGTGGAAAACATGGCTCTCTGCTTCCTTTCATATCCTCACAACAACCCTTGAGGTACAGTAAGCTCTGTGTGCGTGTGTGTGTGTGTGGCCCAAAGCCATGCAATGAGATTCATAGTTCACTGTAGATTTGAACTTGAGGCTCCCCAGGCCTATTCCGATGCTCTAGTTTGGGGATGAATAACTTTGGGCAATTCAAGGGCTAATTTGCCCCCCCCCATCCACCCACAGGGGGAAAAAAGGAAAAAAGGGGGAAGCCAGCTGTATTTGTCAATTTCAAACCTCTGTAGCATTGCACTGCCATATTTTGGTGCCACACATGACTTTTTTCTCCCCAGTTCAAAAAAAGAAAAAATAGGGATGTTGGGAGTCCGTGGGGGGCACATTGGGGGGCTGCATGCAGCCCACGGAGCCACGTGTTGCCCACCCTTGCTCTAACTCCTTCCCCAACCTGGCTCCCCCCGCAGAGGTGTTGGACTACAAGCCTCAGGCCCAGGGTCATTGGCCGTGCTGGCTGGGGAGTGATGGGAGCTGGAGTTTAATGCACGTGAAGGATGCCAGGTTGGGGAAGTCCTCTCTAACTGCTATACCACACTGTCTCTCAGGTTGGTAAAATCTCTAGCAAAAGGGGCTGTGGATGCCAAATTTTTTTAAAAACGGAGGGATATAATTCAGTGTGACCGTCGCTAGAAATCAATGTGGCCTAAAGGCAGTTCTTTGGAATGTAGTCAAACTTCCATTTGTGTGTGGGCAGAGCTGATTTCATGAAATAGAAATGTCTTTTACCCTCCCTCCCTCCCTCGCTCCCTCCCACCCCCACCCTCTTCCTCCTCCTCCTCTGCTTCTTGGCCTTTGGGAACCTACAGAGGCTGTTCCCTGCTTGCCTCCAGCAGGAAGAGGGTTAAAGCGTGCGCCAAGCGGGTGGGAAGGGAATCCCTCACTTGGAACTTGAGACTTTCCAGCTGAGAGGGGGGATGTAGACGTCACCCTCCTCATTGCTGCGCTCCGCTCCCATGTCAAAGGAAGTCCAGGGAAAGAGCATCAAGGACTCCAGCGCCAGTGAGAATAGAGATATGTAATGCCATCACTTCTGATTTCGGTGAGTAGAGTGAAGTGTCAGTTTCTGAAATAGTGTTGCAAAGATTTGGAAACTCTCTTTTCGGCGGAGCCGGCCTCGGAAACAGAGGGGAATCTTTCCAACAGAAGACAGCTTGGGTACCAGTGGCTCAAGAAATGTCTAATGTAACTGATGCAAATGCTATGAGGATCTGGTAAATCTAAGTCAAAGAATGCCCGGGGACTGTAATCTGTGATACATGTACACCTGCCAAAAATTCAGAATGGGAGAGAGAGGAGTGGGGGAGAGAATTACAATGCCCTTAATCTGTGAATCTTCAGGCAGCTTCTGGAAAAAAAGGGTGTTTTTGTATTTGGTTTGGGTAGCCGCCTGCCCTGATGAAACGGAGAGAGGCTTTTTGACGTTCTGATGTGAGGCTTACACTTGTGGTCTTGAAACATCTGACGTTTTCTCAGAAGGTGGCAAGGCATCCATTTCAGCCCTTGTGAGGACGCTGGAGGGAGAATGATTTTTGTGTTGCAAGGAAGGAGTAGAGAAGGCAGTGCCTGTCTGTAAATCCATTTGCCCTGCCCTATAGAACTAAAGTATGATCAAGGATCTCCTCCCAACAGACACACAAACAAACACACTTAGTAAAAATTTATCATAAATGAATTAATGTTTAAACGCCTAACATTTACACGTGAGTGATTTTGCTAATGAACAATGATGCTCTAGGTCAAAGTTTTTCCATCTTTCTTTGTCCTGGGGACTGAGCAAGTATCTTTCCTTTGGACCAAGTAAGCACTGCAAGTTTAAATGCTGTAGAAGAATCTTCTTCAGAAGGTGTGTATGTGAAAGAAAAACATTTTGTTTTTATTCACATTATGCCAAATTTTTCAAAACTGACTCTGTGGATTTTGCTATTGCACTGCACAACAAATTGGTTTGGGCCAAATAATACAGCATTCTGGGAATATCTTCTATTTTTTAAAAGCAAGTTTCTAGGTTTTACCTTAGCAAGGATAGACCAGAAAGAGAGGGGGCAGGGTGAATATCATACACTACACCAACAGGAAAAGTCAAAGGTATAGCAAAATTACTACAACTAAAAGTCACTAATACAATAAACTATAAATATTGAGCACAGATTTTATTTAAACTGGGGGTGTCATCCCCAATTATTTAAATGACAATAAAGAAACAATTCTGTGCAGTACAAAGTCATGTATGAGCAATTCTCATAGAGCCCAGCACGAATGAAAAAAGGTCAATATATAGTCCATAAGGTGGAAGTGATGGAATAGTAGTTCATATTACTCCTTGCTGGATGCTCATGGTATTAAGAGAGGGGGGAGAGAGAGAGAGAGAGAGAGAGAGAGAGAGAGAATGCACAATGATATCAAAATGAAACCAGACATGTTTGGCCTATATGGGCCTTCTCAGTGGCTTGAATCAAAACAAAGATAAATTCTTTTTTTTTTAATTATCCAATTATATACATTATTACAAATATTTAAAATGATAATACTAATACATAAAAATCTATCCCACCAGATTAGATTCAGATGCCACTTATACAATTCTTAATATGAATCTTAGCTATCTAATACCAGCAGTGCTTTGTAAGAAATCGTAGGTAGAGCAAAAGTGCCCTCATTTTAAAATTTTGTTTAAGGTGTTCCATACTCTGAAAAAACTTGCATTTAATTTGGACTTGCCATGGTTGTATTCATAAGTTATACTGTCAAGATTAAAAGTTAAATGTAAGTTTTTTCAGAATACAGAGCACCTTAAACAATAGCCTTTAGGAACCTGATTGACATCTGAATCAGGTGTGCAGTTCAGCCAGGCCTGAAATTACAAACTCCATTTGCTAGAACACAAGGTCAGAGACTTTGATATACTGAATGTGGAACATGCAGTGTGCTTAGAACCTTGCTATTTTCAAAAAAACAATTCTGGTTGAAATTTTAAAATGAGTAATATTGTTATACCTTTGCCGGTTGTTGTACATTTTGTGTCAAGGGATTCCTCTCTCTTGGTTGTTCTGAATTTCAGAAACTAGACGTGGGGAGCTGAATTGTGGCCAGTGGGTATGATTTTAAGCTCCTCCTCATGACTAGAGGAAGCAAAAGAAGTCATGGGAAAGGAATAAGCTTATGCACATTTGTAAAAGTAATTCAAATGTTGATTCAGAGGTTTTTTTTTTTTAAAAGTAGGGAAGTGGGGAGGCAGCTAAGTTAATTGAACCACAGATATGCTCCTCAACCCTCAGCTACACACCAAAGAAGAATACATAGATTTTGGGCTCTTTCCCCAGTTAGCAACCCCCCGCTAGCTTCCATACTGACCCCAAAACTGCCAGATACCACCCCCTTGGGGCTCTGCCCCCAAACCCGCTCTTCTCCCTGATCCAGAAGGCTCCATCATAGTCGCTGCCCAGATACTGCAATTTTTCTATTTCAGGATTTGGCATCCCTCTTTGTGTGATATATGATTTTGATTTCCCTCTGTCTGTCTGTCTGTCTGTCTGTCTGTCTGTCCGTCCGTCCCCCCACCATATCATGCTGCTTTTATTAGGTGCCTGTTTTCCATTACAAAGCGTGAAGACAGACTAATGGGACAGTCACACATTTTCCTAGCAGGAATCTCTCCTCCTCGCCCCATCCTGCAAGCTCTGTGCAAACCATAAATTCCAGTGGTGCGTGTCTGGAAAAAAAAAGTTGCATCCAGGCAGGTAGATTTATGGGCATGTGGCTTCAGCCAGGGAGGTCCTCCTTGCAGGGGGTAGGTGAGGCCTCAAGGAGAATCGCATGAAGCGTTAGTAGAGTGCCCACACATTTATTTTATTTATTTGTTTTGTACCCTGGCTTTCTATCAAAACATGGCACTCTTTGTGGGGAGAGTCCTCTATTTGAGGTTGCCCTCTCTTTGAAGGGATAGATTTTATGTATTAGTATTATAATTTTAAATATTTGTAATAATGTATATAATTGGATAATTAAAACATTACAAAATCTATAACAGAAATTAAATGTTGGGGCAATTCAACAATGTAAAAGAGATAGAAGTTAGAAAATGCAAATGTTGTGCTAATCCGTGAGCCGTTTGGTCCCCCATTTTGGCAATGTCTACTTGCCTAGCCAAGACATCCATTGTGGCTATGAAGGGGCAAGAGACACCAGGCCTTTCCAGGGGGTTTGAAAAGCCCTTCATTCTATTTGCAACGCTACCTTTGCATTACCTTCTGTCCAATGGGGAACTTCAGTGAGGGAGTGGAGCTTAGCAGTAAGGCCAGTGGAGGCTGGTAGCTCTGATGTCCATGGCGCAGTGAATCCTCTCCAGGTTTCAGTCAGAACTCTAAAGGAGTGATCCAAGGTGCTTCACACCTTGGATGGCTCCTGTCACAGTCTGACTAAAACATGGAGTGGATTCACAGCTCCACTGATATGGGAGCCAGCAGCCTTCACTGGGTAAAGAAGGGCCAGGTTTCATGCCTGCTTTCACTCACTCAGTGGCGTTTGATCTGAAGGTGATCAAAACTCTGCACAGGCTGTGTAAAGAAGGGGGGTTTCCAGTTGTTCTCCTTCTGAACCGTCAGAAAGTTTGTTTAGGTTTCTGCTTGTCTTTTGTTTTGCTTGTGCGTGTAGTGTTGGAGGCTTGCATACAAGTGGAGAGGGCAAAATGAATCCATTTCATGGGTTAGTCATGGTGGAAATGTCATCAGAGTTCATGGCTTCCCATGAATGGGGGTTGGGTGGGGAATCGCATTACAGAGCATGACTAATGATTATGCAGCATGCAAACGATTATTAACGGTTGCGTGTTAGACGCTGATAAGACCCTGGTTGTGTTGCCGTGTGCAATTGGGGGAAATGATGACATGAGGCATGTAGTAAGCAGGTCCTATCTGCAAATGCATCACTATGGGTTGCTGCTGCCCTTTCCCTCTCTAATGGTCCCCCTCTCTAGGCTACTTTAACAAAAAAAAGAACCCTCACTCAAGAAATTAATTGGGGCGGGGCAGTTAGAAAGATGGCTGCTGACTAAATCTATAATGATGAAAGAGGTTGTCTGTCCATCAGCACCAAAGCGCAAAGCCCATGAAACCCAGAGACCTGAAACTTGACGTGCATTCTAAGGGGACCCTAGGGGTGCACACCTCCAAGTTATTTTGTTTGTAAAGCACATTTATTAATTTTTAAAATGTGTCGATGTGGCTGAAGTCTGCAGTAAGATCTTCAGCCACTGGGCGCAGACTTCCCTAACCAGCACACAGTTTTGCAATCCATAAAGTGTTAAGCCAGGGGAGGTTTATAGGCAAAGGGCAGAGTTATACGCCTTTCCCCTTTGTCCTGCTGTGGGTCAGCCCCTCTCTGGGAATGGAGTGCACAGACCCCCCTCCTTACGGGTGCACCTGGCAGGGGCCATGTGTAGAGGTGATTTCACTTGGGCGGGGTGGGCAAAATGTATCCAGCTCTCTGACAAATGCATAGGTTTGCCTGAAGGTTTCACTGTCTTAGCCCATGGGCGACTCCAACCTGTGCGAAGCCAGGTCGGTTTGATAGTCCCCAATAAAGGGAGCTTCAAAAGTGGTTCAGATGATGATGAATATTAATTATAATTATTAGCATACCAGCTATGTTGGCAGAATAGCTGGTTGCATACAACAAAGGAAATTAAGTTCTGCACACCATGAAAAATAGGGTTGGCAGCTTTTGTTTGCAAAAACTCTGGTTCCTTGTGTGGCCGGAGTTAAGGGAATTGGAACTAGGTTGTTGTTGTTGTTGGTGTGTGTGTAAGCACATATCAGAGCAAGACCCACACAGCTACCATGGCCACATTGCTCTGGCAATATCAGTGGAGTTATGAAGGAAGCATATGCATGCACCCATGCAGAATGGTGTGTTGTGGGGTTCAGCTCAGAAGTTTGGTGTCCTGTGCACACACCTGGTGGAGGCTACGTGTTATCTAAACATGTTCATTAAGTGAAAATGATGCTCCTGACGTTTCCTCCAGCAAGTTCCAGCTGCTTCCATAGATGCCAGGTGCCTGGATTTTACATGCAACGTTCTGGTAACTGGTCCAGAGATGGGGCCACCTTTTCACATGGTAAATCTGGTAACTCTAGGAGTTATGCTGGAGCAGTTTATGGTGTGTGTGCCTGTGGCTGCCCAGATCATGTGATCATAAGTCTGTAAGGCATCAGGGAGAGGGTCTTGAATCCTCCCATCAGCTGACCCCTTATCCTTGAAATCGGCCAATCCCTGTGCATCAGGACCTGTAAAGTCCTAGGCTCAGCACTTGGTTTTCAGTCCAAGCAGTTTGTCAGTGGTGTGAAGACGTTGCCTTAGCTTCTGCTCCATTTCCCCTGATTACTGTTGTGGATTTTGACTCTTGCCTCCACACCTGTGCCTGGTCCTATGGCCTTCGGTTGCGCTTCTAGAACTCAACTCTTGCTTGCGTTGGACTGCACCCTTGTTTCTGGCCCACTTAGTCTGACAACCTTCTCCTCCAGATTTTGGAATCTGGAAAGAGCCATAAAGTTATGGTTATTTATTTATTTATTTATTTATTTATTGTATTTCTATACTGCCCAATAGCCAAAGCTCTCTGGGCGGTTCACAAAAACCCAATTCTTATTCCTAGCAGCCGCTATCCATGACTGTGCTTATGGAATTAGCCCTCTCCAATCAGTTCCGGGATGTTTTCGACTAGAGATAATTTTTATTTAGATTCTCCAGCCATGTTGGAACAGGGCCGCGTCTTGTTTTCCTATTCACTTGGGTTGGCTCCATTCTCTGGCTCGCTGCTAAGTACTTATAAAAGGGTCAGTGTAAACGGAGCTGCACAGGGCTTAATTATGTGGGCTTGTCAGGATATTTACGTTTTCACTCTCTTTAAAACGCCGAACACTTGATCGGCTTGGACACAAAAACGTGACGGAGAGCGGAAGAAGCAAAACACGCAGGCCCTCCTTTGGTTGGTTCTGATCAATTTGGCGGTCTTAGGTCCGGTGCCACATGGTGGGTGGTTCTGACTAGCTTCCTGAGAAAGACATGGACATGCTTGGGTCATGGCCCTCTGTTGCATCCTTTCCCCCACCTTTCTTCTTGCTTAAAAGCTGACCGACGGTTGGCAGGGATGAAGAGCTGTTGTGTGCTTAGCTACGCCTGCTCTTTCGGAGGCCACGTTTTACAGGAACGGCCACTGACATTGGTGCTCTGTGCCAGAGCTCAGCTCCAGAATACGATTATGATAAGGAGCACTGCTGAAGAAAGAAGAAAGTGCCTTTGAGCATGTGCAAAGTGATGATTTGGGGAGCATTCACAGTTTGAATCTTCTGGAGTGGGTGCGTGCAGACTTTAGTCTGGTGGGACCGATTTTGGGGTATTTCTTTACTAGAACCTCAAGGCCCCCCATTAACTGAAGTCAGGTGCAAAACACGGTGTCTTAGGGAGATGAAGGAATAGGGCATCTCCAACATCATGCTCAGCCCAAGAATTTGTTTTCAGTACCAAGACAGAGCCTGCAGTCCTTACACACACACACACACACACACACCACACCACACCACACCACTCTTAGACTTCCCCTGTACACCAGTTTTATTCATCCCGGCAGCCTGTGCTTTTTGTTATAGCTGTTGTTAAACAATTTGGAGCCAGAGACCTTTGCTGATCTCCTGCAAATCATGCAGAGATCTATCAGTCAGTCCTGACCAACCTTCTGACTAGGAGATCGCTATGCGAAATTTTCCTTCTCAGCTCCACACGTTATTTGAAGTAACCACAACCCACCTCCAGGTTGTTTAGGCCAGGGGTGGACAGAGGTTTTGGACTTCGAGTCCCAGCATTCCTGATCACTGGCCAAGTTGGCAAGAGCTCATGGCGGTTAAAGTCCAAAAGACCGGGAGATCTACTTTCTGTCCCCTCCTGTTTCAAGTACGAACGTGCCCCAGGTGGAGCGAAAGAGGGTTGAATGGAAAAATACTGATCGGGGAAGGCAGGGGTGCAGAAGTATCCCAATCTTGCAGAACTCCCCAGGTTGCTATGCCCCACCCCCAATCATTGGGGGTCCCCCCTTGTTCTAAATAAGTTTCCCCCTAGTTCTAAAAATGGTTGAAATCCGTTTCCTAAGGCTTAGTTCCTGGCAGAAAGAGACTTAAGCTAAAATAGGCCGGTACATTTCTGGCCTCACCCCTTTTGCCTTTTATCTTCAGCCCTGGACACTATTGGAATATGGCCCCATAGTGGCTCTGCACCCGTGTTGCAGTGTTTTCTCTGCCTCTTTCAAGCCTGACAAACCTTTGACTATCTAATCATCTTCCCCCACAATAATGTACGTTTGGCAGACGTGAAAATGAATGCATAGAGTAACATAACATGGCCTTAATTCCCAAGAAATGCCTCGTGCTGAAGTCCCATTGAATGGGAACTGTGCAGGAGCCCCCTCTGTCACGGTTTCCACATTTAAAGAGTGTGCAAAATTCCTTCCTCCCATGATTGGCGTGGTGCAACTGCAGTTCTGGTTCGGTAATCGATGGCCTTAAAGGCCCCTTCCAACTCTACAATTCTATGATTCTATGTTCCGGCTGCTTCTTTTCTTCTTGCATTCTCAGAATTCTCCTTTCCCTTCGTCCCTTTTCCAGGTGATGCCCTCTTGCCCATAGAACCAAGCCCATTTCAATCAGGCTTTTAACCTGCAAAATGAACCAACCCTTAAACAAGACCAGAAGGTACAGAAATTCTATCTTTGCCCAGGGTGCATCATATACACCAAATGTGGGGAGTGACACAATCCCATTATTGGGGATATATATAAATCTCTCTCTCTCTCTCTCTCTCTCTCTCTCTCTCTCTCTCTCTCTCTCGACGGATTTGCTCTGATTCCCTCTTGCATCACACAGAGCATAGCAAAAGCTTTAAAGTCCAGCAAAAGCTACAAAAGTAGGAGTGAGTGAGTGAGTGTTCTTTATTTCAGTGATTTTAACATTAAGATGTTATGTAAAATAGGTTTGTCTTAATTACGTGCTGTGAAATCAGACATGTGATCAACGCCATGTTTGGGTGGGCATGCCCCCTTCAGTGCCGGACATGTTGGGGAGCACGCCCCCTTGGGGGGCGGCCATGTTGTCCTCCTTTTTGGTTTCCAAAATATGGTCACCCTAATCAGGACTGGAATGGACAGTTTCAAGGAATAATGATGTCTCGACTGGAGTGCAATTCAGAAAACATGTCCTCCTGGCTGTTGGAAGCAAAACACTCCAGACCCTCCAAAAGAGCAAATATATGGGATGTTCATCATTCATTCAGAGAGCTGGATCTCGGGGTTTCCTGATGCCAAATCGGTCCTGCTGAATACAGATGTGGCCTTTCTCTGACTGCTGCTGAGCCTCGTAAGCAGGTTCGCGGGCTGGGCCCTGCCTTCCATTAATTCCCCCTTGGCTTGCGCCTGACACCTCTCTCATTGTAACAGGAGGAGACCATATGTTTGGCGCAAGTCAGCCACCCGGCCCTCACATGTTTGCCACTCAGCTGCTCCTTCCCCAGACTGGAACGCCCTCCGCCCTTATCTCCACATATCCCCTCAAATCTCAGTTGAAAACATGTCTGTTCTACTATTTATGACTTCGTGCCATCCTTTTTTGTACATATGTGCAGGCTCTCTTCCTCTCTTCCTCTGCTGGCGACTGCATTTCTGTGGGCAACAGTGGCTGCAATAAACCTCCTAACTCTATGCCTGATCAGGTTGCAAAAGAGCTGAACCAGGATGCAAGGTTATGGGCTTGGATAATACTGAGCTGTTACACATGATGGGTAAAATCCAGTAAAACATAGAGCAGACCCACTGAAATGGATGGGGCTTAGGTTATAATTAACTTAAGCTCCATTCATTTCTTTTCAGTTGGTGTACTCTAAGCATGACCCATGTTAGATTTCATCTTTTAAAATTACGTTGTCCCCAAATTTCGGATCTTGAGTTCCCCCCCACCCCCCACCCCTCAAGCCCTCTTGTTTAGTTCAGGATGTGCCAACAGAGCAGGGGATTGCTCAACATTTGAGCAGTGCAAGGTGAATGGAGTCTGAATGAGGCTAAATGTGAAAATGTCTCCTCCTGGGTCTTTTTTTTACTTTGCCATTTATTTGGGCACAAGTAGTAGGGACAGAGGGCGGAGTCTCCGAAGTCAGAGGGAGGAGTTTAAACATTTTTGAGGTTTTGCGGGCGGAAATGGTTATAGTTGAACCCGCAAACATGGGTTTCTCTTTTTTTCCAGGCTTCTCATTCACTTGTTTTAGTGGCATGTTGGGATTTGCTGCTTTCGCTCTCTCCATATGCTGCTGTTGCTGCCACTGCGGCGGAGGCCAAATATTGTCTCGCCCAGCCGAACCCAACCGCTCTCCTGCTGCTTTCAGAGCTCCGTTTGATGGAAATCAGAACAAAGGATTTGGAAGCCTTTGTTCTCTAGAGGCCTTGGCTATTAACTCCACTGCTGTTGCTGTGTTGTTATTTGCACATTAGCAAAGCTTACTTATACAAGCGCACTGAGCCCTTTAACGACCTCAGGGAGTAGGGGTGGGGTGGGGCGATGTGACTGTTTGGCTGGAGGTAGGGGAAGGGGCATTTTGTTTGCTAAGAAAAGGTGGACAGAAAAGTGTGTTTAGGATCTTGCATTACATGAAGCAGCTCAGAGACGGGGCTTTGCAGTCTTCGAAAAAGAGGCAAGTAGTAGCCAGTTATTCGCCTTCCTTTGACCCCCCCCAAGCTCGAGTTCAACTGTTCAGTTCCAAGCTATGGCCATTATTGTTGGGCGATATAGCCTGAAATAAAATACCTACCAACTTCTGCAATTCAAAAAAAAAAAAAACGAAAGGGAGATTACAGTGACCTAAAAGAGCTCCATCCGACGAGCGTTTTATTGCACGCTCCTTCCTGGGCACTCACGGATTTTCGCAGGTCCCTCTCATGACATTGCCTGCCTCCCACATGTCTCCTGCCCTTTCTAACCTTCTTCGTGCCACAACCCCCTCCCCCCAGAAAGTCCGACTTATTTTTAAAGACAGAAGTTGTCACTGTCTCCTGCTATGTGCAGGAGAAGTAGAGAGATCAAAACGGCCCACTGAATGGGCCACGTGATTGCTGTTTACATCCTCTTTCGAAAGAGGAAGTACAGAGGGACAAATGCGCAGGCGGAGAAACGACGGTAAACAAACGCAATTTCCCCCGTGTGATGACGCTCAAAGTGCCCGCTGGTGTGACAAAAAGAAGAGGATTTTAAAGCCGTAGACTGTAGTAGAGATTAGCAACCGGTCTTGTATTTGTGCCCTTCAAGCATTAAAGCCGAATGCCTGGAAATCGACGTAATGCTCAAAATGCACAGATGCCAGCCCATTGCTTACTAGTACCTCCTCCGCACATGACAATGAATGTACTGCAAACGGCACGCAGAGTTCTATTCATCTCTCTCTCTCTCTCTTTCTCTCTGTGTGTGTGTGTGTGTGTGTGTGTGTCTTACATGACATAAATATTGTTATGACTAATATAACAGAAATACAAAAGTCTTAAAACAACATGTATGTGTGATATACATAGATATAGGATGATCATATTTATTTTCAAGTCCATATGATATTCGCATGTGTTTCCCCATACATACAGTTATTCTCATCTGTTGATCTGTACCAATACATGAGAGTAATTGTATATTGTCAACCCTTAGCTTAAGTCTCTTGCATGGCTCTGCACTTTGCAGGAACTTTCCCAAGGCGGAATGACAGCAAGATACAGATAGTGTGTTTACCTGCAAACCGTAGCTATTCATTGCAACTTCCCTCTGTACAGTAAACATTTAGCCATGTAAGATGTCCTGTTCCCATTGGCTGGGCAAAGATAGAATTTCTGTACCTTCTGGTCTTGTTTAAGGGTTGGTTCATTTTGCAGGTTAAAAGCCTGATTGAAATGGGCTTGGTTCTATGGGCAAGAGGGCATCACCTGGAAAAGGGACGAAGGGAAAGGAGAATTCTGAGAATGCAAGAAGAAAAGAAGCAGCCGGAACATAGAATCATAGCATTGTAGAGTTGGAAGGGGCCTTTAAGGCCATCGAGTCCAACCCCCTGCTCAATGCAGGAAACCACCTTAAAGCATCCCTGACAGATGGCTGTCCAGCTGCATCTTGAAGGCCTCTAGTGTGGGAGAGCCCACGACCTCCCTAGGTCATTGGTTCCATTGTTATACTGCTCTAACAGTCAGGAAGTTTTTCCTGATGTCTAGCCGGAATCTGGCTTCTTGTAACTTGAGCCCATTATTCCGTGTTCTGCACTCTGGTATGATCGAGAAGAGATCTTGGTCGTCCTCTGTGTGACAACCTTTCAAGTATTTGAAGAGTGCTATCATGTCTCCCCTCAGTCTTCTCTTCTCCAGGCTAAACATGCCCAGTTCTTTCAGTCTTTCCTCATAGGGCTTTGTTTCCAGACCTCTGATTATCCCCATTGCCCTCCTCTGGACACGCTCCAGCTTTCTTGATGACGTGGAATAGCGAGATCTGAATAGAATAAAGTAAAACTGGAATTCCAGATCAAATGGCATTCCAGAGTAAATATAAAACGCCTAGGTAAAGTTCAGTACAGTAAGGCAAGAAGACTATTTTTTAATTTTAAAAAATGATTTACGATCCTGCTTTGTTGGGCTGATAATGTGTTGAAAGATTTCTTTAGAATTTGAGATTTTTTGCTAATGAATTTGTGTACTTTTGATTTCCTTCCCAGTGTGGTTCAAAAGTTGAATCCCTATGTTTCAGCTCTGCATCTATCTGATTTCACAGGAAACACCCAGTGAACAGACCTAGAGTCTAAATGGGAGTCTTTTTTTAAAATAGCCATGTGTTCTTGAAAGTACCTCAAGTGGTGTCAATCCCTATTAGGTACAGCAATAGACATCTCTCTCTCTAAGGGCATCACAAACTAGTATTTGAATCTCTTCGCTGTCCCATTCTGTGGTCTCTTGAAGTTCACAGGATGTGCTTGCACACAGATTAAGGCCAGAAGGTAATAGGACCATGGACAGCTCCAGATGGGTCGTGCTGGCTGGAACACTCTCCTTCTAGGACAATAGCAGGATGTTGTCTCAGCAGGGAGCTAAAGCCAATGGAAGCCTTATGTAGGCTGACAAGACCTGTCATGTGGTCATCTCTTCCCCTCTTGGAAGACCTGACTGGAATGTTAAAGGTCTTCACCTGATTTTGTAGCCTGAGGCATCTGCAAGGCTGTGGTGATGGAGGTTCTACTGGTCATCCTCTGAGCCAGATGATCATGGCAGGTCTGTGTCCACATTAGGTTGGGAAGGCTGTTCCCGGGTATGTGTATTTAAAGTACACACTCATTTTAACCGGAGCCTGATAGTACAAGCAATGTTGGTTTTGGTGGCAATGTTTCTAGAGGTGGTGATGAAAATATCTGACAGTTAGAGGCACATCTTTGGGCTCTCTTGCACAAAGGATTGTGAGGAGAATCTGTCACATTAGACACAGTTGCAGCGATCTGTCCACTGTGATGTTGCAAGTTTCTGAGTTACCTCTCAGTGCAGGGGCATCTCTGCTGGGCAGCAAAATGTTCTGGCCCAGCCATGATTCAAATCCTACTCACAGTTGCATAACAAAAGCAAAACAATCAATAACATTGAGGATGCTGCACACTGGCACCCCTTTAAGCCAGGGGTGCCAAACCTCTTCCAACCCTGAGAGTGGAATTCATTTTTTCTTGCAGGCTGCATTCCAGTGGCGGGTGGGACTGAACGCAAAAGAGATAGAGCAAAAATGCCACCACATTTTAGCTTAAAGTTCTTACTGCCTAGCATTTAGGAGAGGTATTTCAGCCTTTTAGAAGGGTGTGTGTGCATGTGTGCAAAAGCTGGGAAGCCACAAAATGATTGGCAGTTGGCAGAAAAGGGGTGTGGCCAGGCGACGGGGATGTGGCCATCTGAAGAACCCCAGGTGGGCCAAATTTGGCCTGTAAGGCTGAGGTTTGACACCTCTGTTTTAAACTGTGTTAGCAGATTTGGATCCTCACAATTGTTGTTACTCTGACTGTAATTGCTCCCGCTGCTTAGCTTACTGGCAAAGGAGATTACCAGAGGCTCTTTATCTCCTCTTTCTTTCTTTCCCCATCACCACTGGTGGGTTGCACTTCTCCTTGCCATGATAAAAGAGACCTGGTGCAGCTTGAAAGCCAAGTGAAGACACACCTTCTCAGCTTCACAAGTCTTCCCATCATTTTTCGACGTTTGTCCTCTCTGTGGCACACGGCCCTGTGGAATAGCAATCAAGGCTTGAAGCCACGTGGGGAGGATTCAGCTTAGAGTTCAACGCCCAACAAGTTTGGGCATAAATGCACTCCACACACACCTTGCCAAGGAAAAGGCAGAAATCATCTGCCAGTTGCAATTTTTTTTTTTTTCAGGCTTAAAAGGACTGATTTATTTTCCACTGATAGGACATAAAAGTGCCTGTTTGAATTGTGCATGTGTATTTTGGAGGTATACTGTATTTGCTTTACTTTTTTTTTTTTGGAAAGAATTTTATTAATTTCAACATAATAACAACATAAAATACATACATAATCCTCAACAATCCCCCCCGTGCACCCCCACCCCATGAGACCTCTTCTTAATCATTCTTCATCTATCCAGAAATTTATCGACTCTTTTGAAGGTTTTTGTCCCTTCCCCGATCTTAATACATATTCCAAAAGGGGACTCCATATTTCCCCAAAGTCATTTTTACTGGACATTCCCCTCTTTATCTTCATTTTACAAGTCAGCATATCATTCAAAGCCATATTCCATATTTCTTTATACCATTCTTCTATAGTATAGCTTCCTTGTCCTTTCCAGTTTTTTGCAATCATTAATCTAACAGGTGTCAGGAGGTTGTTTATCAATTCTCTCTTATTTTTATCCTCTTCCCCTCTATCCCATATTGCTAGTAGAGCGAGCTTCGGGTTTAATTCCACTTTGCTTCCAATTATTTCACTTATTTCTTTAAATACCCTTTCCCAAAATTTTTGTACATATTCACAGCTCCACCACATATGGAAATAGGTTCCAACCTCCTGACATCCCCTCCAACAGTTTTTAGATATTTTTTTATCAATCTGGTGAAATCTAACAGGTGTTAGATACCATCTCCACAGTATTTTATAAAAATTCTCCTTAATTCTAATCGATAGCAATTTTAACATTCTTGCATTCCACAACCTCTCCCAGTTATATTCCTTAATTTCTCCCTTTATATCCTCTTCCCAAACCTTTTTTATTACTTTAAGTGAATCTTGAAATTCTTCCTCTATCAATAATTTATATATCTCACTAGTCAACCCTTTCTTAGTTTTATTTTCTTCTTTCCTTTCTTTTGACTCAATTAAATCTTCAAATTTTGTATTATTTCTACATTCTCTATTTTTCAGTTTCCATTCCTGAGTCCATTTCCCTAATTGTATACATTTAAACCATACTAACTTTTGACCTATTAATACCTCTTTAATTTGGTCATTGTCCTTCATATTTTCCATCCATTTCCTTAACTTAATTATTTCCTGATCTTTCAATCTCGCTTCTATCTCCACTTTTAATACCCTTGGGAAATTCTCCACTACTACCACTGGGGCAAGTGGTGAATCTCCTGGTATCAGCTTCCCCCTAAATTTCTCCCAGATCTCCACTATATTTTCCAACAAAGGGTTGTCCAGTCCCTTTAAATCTCTCTTTTGAATTTTTTTTTAAAAAATATTTTTCAATTTATAATCTATTTCCCCAGCTTGCGTTTCCAGCCACTCCAGATCTTCCTCCCCTAAAATACAGTTTATAACATATCTTAACTGATTAGCAATATAATAATACTTAATATTTGGAAGTCCTAAACCTCCTTTCTTTTGAGCCTTATACCATAGCCCTTTATTAATCCTAGCTTTCTTATCCCCATTACAATATGCGTTAATCATATTTTGCCAACTTTTCAACTCTACATCTGATATTTTAATTGGTAACATTCTAAACAAAAAATTAATCTTAGGTAAAATCTTCATTTTAATAATTGCTATTCTACCAAACCAAGAATGTTTTAATTTCTTATATACTTCTAATTTCTCCCCTACTTGTTTTTTTAAAGCTACCAAGTTATGTTCCTCTAGCCTATCTAAATCTTTATCAATATTAATTCCTAAGTAACGTACTATATTTTTAAGTCTAAGACCCAACTTAATCTTACCTTCTTCCAGCTCATCCTTATTATAATTAAATAACATCATTTCTGACTTCCCCCAGTTAACTTTTAATCCTGTAATTTCTCCAAATTCTCTTAAATGCTTCTTAATCACCTCTGCGCTCCCCAGGGGATCTTCTACTGTCAGTAATGTGTCATCCGCAAACATGTTCATTTTAATCTTATCCTTTCTTCCTATCCCCTTCACTCTTTCATCTTCCCTTATTACATTTGCCAAAATTTCTATTACTATTGCAAATAAGATCGGTGAAAGAGGACATCCTTGTCTAGTTCCTCGGGCTAGTGTAATCTGTTGCGTTAACCCATCATTAACCATTATTTCGGCTTTATTGTTTTTATACAACTTATCCATCACCCCCATAAATTTATCTCCAAATCCAAATATTTTTAATATTGTTTTAAGTGCTGGCCATTCCATGCAATCAAAGGCTTTGAATATATCTAATGCTAATAAGCCTGCTTTTAAATTCTTTTTCTTTATAATATTAATTATATTTAATACTCTTCCCATTAAATTAGGCATTTGCCTACCCGGAATGAATCCACACTGGTCTTTTTTAATATATTTAAAAATAAATGTAGCCATTCTTTTTGCCATTACTGCTGTAAAATTTTTTGAATCTTGATTTATTAAAGAAATTGGTCTATATGATGCGGGATCCGTTAAATCCTTACCTGGTTTTGGAATTAATATAATCAGGGAGTGATCCCATGATGGCGGGGTCTTCCCCCCTTCTATTATGTAGTTAAATAATTTCTTTAGTCTTGGTATTAAAATTTCTTTAAAAAGCTTATAGTATTCCGACCCCAAACCATCCATCCCGGAGATTTTCCTCCTTTTAGTTTATCAATAACTCCCTCTATCTCTTTTCCAGTAACTAAACCTTCCATGTAATCCCTATCCTGCTTCTGCAATTTTATTTTCCAATTCCTCTCTACATATTCCAGTACCTTATCTTGTGGCCCCGAACCTGATGTATATAATTCACTATAAAATTCCTGAAATATATTTAATTTATCTTTCATTAAGTTACAACTATTCCCTGACTTATCCCTTATTGTCCCTATCATATTCTTAGCCTTTTCCGATTGGGTGGATCTAGCCAGCATCTTCGAATTTCTATTACTATATTCAAAAAAGTCTCTTTTTAAATATAACAAATTTTTTTGGACTTGTTCTATTTCTTCTTTCTCCAATTCCTTTTTCTTAGCTTGAATTTGGGCAATTAGGCGTTTATCTTTTGTCTCCCTTAACTTTTCTTCCAAACTCCTTACCTCCTCTTCAATCTTTTTATTTTGAGCTTCCTGCTGTTTTTTTAAAGTGCACCTTTCCCTAATACAGATCCCTCTTACCACAGCTTTCATTGTATCCCATAATATGTCCTGCCGGTTGTTCTCTTTTTCATTAATCTCCCAAACTTCCTGCATTTCTTTCTTTATTTTCTCCACTATGTTTTTTTTATTCAACAACCTTACATCCAGTCTCCATCTCTTCGCTTGTCTATAGTCTTTATTGATTTCCATGTCCATTATCATTAATGCGTGGTCAGTGACCTTAATAACCCCAATGTCGCAATCTATAATTTTGGGTATCATATTTTTTGATACAAAAATGTAATCAATCCTTGAATAACTCTTAAATCTCGGTGAGTAGAAGGTATATTTCCTTTCCTCACCTCTTAATACTCTCCACACATCCATCAATTCTTTCCCTTCCATTAATTTGCTTAACTCCGTCTTCCCCTCCCTCTTAATATCTTTTAATATGTTATCCCTATCTTTCCCTCTATCTAGTACCATATTAAAGTCTCCTGCCATCACAATATGCTTTTTACCCACCTCTCCCAACGCATTAAATACTTCATCAAAAAATTCCAATTGTTTCCCATTTGGAGCATATACATTCATTAATACATATTCCTCTTCTCCCAACTTGCAGAACATAATGATATACCTTCCATTTTTATCTTTCTTTACACTTTGAATATTTATACCACATGTCTTTGAAATTATTATTGCCACCCCTCTCGATTTAGAAGTTCCATAAGACTTCTCATAAACGGCCACATCCCTCATTCGAAGCTCATTAACACCTTCTTTGGCCTGATGAGTTTCCTGCAAAAAAATTGTATCTATTTTTTTTTCTTTAATAACATTTCAATCTGCTTTCTTTTAATTACCGTACCTAGCCCTTTAACATTCAATGTAGCCAATTTCAATTTATTTTCCATCTCTCTCTTTCACACAAATCTTTAAATTGGTCTCCCTCTGTGTAACACTTACCCTCCCCTCCCTAACCCTCCCCCCCACATTCACCCCCATCTTCACCCCCCTCCTCACCAGCTTCCTGGGCATTGGTCCCAATTTATCTTAGAACTCTTAGGGGGGGGGGAACTCGGCCCAACCTTCCGGAATAAAGTCTACCCTCCCCTCCGTATCTCTTCTTTCCCCTTATCCCTCTTACGATATATGTCAATGTCTATTCGTTACTCCCTCCTGCAGCGCCTTCATCTTGCTTCGCTCCTCCATCCAGTGTAGCATCCATTATGCCCAACTTCTCCAATAGCTCCATTCCTTGCTCACAGGATGTTATTCTTTGTTGCTTCCCTTTCCACATAAATCTCAAAAAGACTGGGTATCCCCAGTTGTAAGAGATCGATCTCATCTTCAATGCCCCTGTACAGATTTTAACGCTCTTCCTCCACTGCACAGTGTGGGGGCATAAATCCTGGAAAACCTCGATTGGTGTTGCTTGAAGCATTGGTTGACTTTGACGTCTAATTGCTTGCAGTAACTTTTCTTTTTTGTAGTAGTTAGCAAATTTAACAATAATATCTCTTGGGAGCGTCCCTGACTTCCTATACCCCACCCTATGAGCCCTCTCAATATCCTGCATTCCCCAATCTTCCTGTGGTTCTATCTGTTTGACCCATGCCAAAATTAATTCTCTTAAGCTATTAAGGGTCTCCCCTTCTTGCTCCCCAAAAGACCTTATTCGAATATTTGCTCTCCGGGCCTGGTCTTCCATCGCAATAAGACGTAAATCCTGTTGCATCTGCTGTTCCTCTTGCTTCTTATATAAAATCTTTAGTTCTCCAGTTTCTTCCTGCAAAACTCCAACCTCTTTCACCACCTGTTGAAGGCCTGCCAAAAGCTGCTGTTGTGACTCTGCAATTCTTTTTGCTAGTCTATCTTCTTGCTTCGCTAATGCCTGCTCCATTTTATTTTCCTGCTTTATCATGGCTAAGTCCAACATCTTTTGGATTTTCTGAGTCAGCTCATCTGTTGGGTCTGCCTGACCTCCTGTGGTTGTTTTAGGAATTGCACCTGGCGTAATTCCAGCCTTATCACTGGTATTTGCTGTCAAAGGCCGCAACCTGGGTTTGGAGGTGTGTCAACCGGTTCTGGATGGGGTTACACTCCCCCTGAAAGACTGTGTTCGCAGCTTGGGGGTGCTCCTGGATCCGTCGCTCCAAATGACAGCCCAGATAGATGCGACGGCCAGGAGTGCCTACTATCAGCTTCGGCTGATACGCCAGCTGCGCCCCTTCCTAGAGTTGGAAGACCTAAAGATGGTGGTGCACGCGCTGGTAACTTCGAGGCTTGACTTCTGCAATGCGCTGTACATAGGGCTACCTTTGTGCCTAGTCCGGAAACTTCAACTAGTTCAAAATATGGCAGCCAGGTTGGTCACCGGTACATCTAGGAGTGACCATATTACTCCAGCTTTAAAATCGCTCCACTGGCTGCCAATTAGTTTCCGGGCGAAGTATAAAGTGTTGGTCATTACCTTTAAAGCCCTACATGGTTTGGGTCCAGGTTACCTGCGGGATCGCCTTCTCCCGTACAATCCGCCCCGCACGCTCAGGTCCTCTGGGAAGAACTTACTGCGGTCGGCCAAGACTAGGCTGACAACTGTTACCCAGAGGACCTTCTCTTCTGCCGCTCCCAGACTGTGGAATGACCTGCCGGAGGAGACTCGTCAACTTAACAGTCTTTTAGAATTTAAGAAAGCTATAAAGACTGTTCTCTTCCGGCAGGCATATCCAGTGTAATTTTTAGAATGTTTTTAGGATGTTTTAGGATGTTTTAATGATGTTTTAGGATGTTTTAATGCAGTTTTAATAATATTTGTCATGTTTTAATTAGTTTTATGTATTTTATCATGCTGTTGTTCCCCGCCTCGATCTAGATGGAGAGGCGGGTAAGAAATAAATCGTTATTATTATATTATTATTATTATTATTATTTCCGGCATGACTGGGAGAGACCTTCTTAGCTTTATCCGGCATGTTGCCAGTCCGAACCAATCTGTAACTCCTATCAGACGGCCGATCTCCCGTAGGTCGACTCCAAGAAGATATTTTCTTCTTGCTCATAAGTCGCCCACTCAATTCTTAGCCGCACTCTTTTCGAGTCTGTCCGGTAAGCACACCACCACTTCTAGCCAGGGATCAAAAGCCTCTTTCTCATAAATCTTCACCTCAATCACTCCCTCTGGCTCCTCCGTCTCCCAATCAGCCTTTATATCACTTATAAATCCATTAATTGTTCTCCTTAATTGCTTTCCAAGGCTGTCGGCTTTAAGTTTCGTTTCCTCTCACTGGACACTCTTCGCCCCTCCTCCCAGCTCCTCACAGCTATGCAGCTAACAAATCTTTCAAAAGAGCTTAAAAGTCTCTTTTCCAAATATTAGCTGTTGCTCTGTTCTCCCGGCAGTCTGTTCAATCAGCCAGTAATCATAAATCCTTTATTTACCTTCACCAGATGTATCAACGCTGCCGACGGTCCTCCTCCCTTCTGTCCAGCCGGTTATAAAGCCATAAATCTCCTTCCAGCTGCAATCAGCTCATTTAGCAGGCTTCCCTCTCTCCATAGCAAGCTTTTGAATAGCAATCCATGCTTTTAGGATAGGGAATTTATAATTAAATCTCTGCTTCTTTCGGAGAGCGGAAGAGTTACGTCTTCATTCCATGACAGCTAAGCCACGCCCCCCAGTTGCAATATTTTCTGGCTCCTGCCAGGTTGAAAGGTGAAGAGCCGTGACCTTTGGCATCAGGTACCTGTGCAGGGAGGAAATTGTGTAGATCTCTTCCTCTCTCTAGGTAGGTAGGGGTGTGTGTGTGTGTGTGTGTGTGTGATGGGTGAAGATTGCTGCCCTTTAATCTAATTGGCAATGTCATTATCGCTTCTCTCCCCCTCATTGTAAGTCTGGGAGCCTCTAAATGGTTTGCAGCATGAATGGACATGAAGCCATTTGTTCCTCTTGATGGACTACTGAAATCTGAACGCATGCCCTCCAAGGCTGAGCTCCAATTGACAATGAGTGATCCGCTTAATTTGTTGTGTATTTCATTTCCAGCCTGTTAAGTGGCTAATGCACCATTAACGTTCCAGGAATGTGAAGCGGCAACCTGAAAGACAGAGCAGCCAGGGCTGCCTGGCGCTCTGAGATACGGTTTTCTGAATGTGAGAATGGTTTAGAATAAGAAGCCAGCCGGGGTTGGTTGGTTCCTGGGTAGCCAACCTGTGGTCTGGGTATCACAAGCATCTCAGGCAGTGGGAGTTTGTAGTACATCTGGATAGCAGCCGGAGGTCTCACAGGGCTGCCCTGCTTCAGCGGAAGCCAAGGCTTGGGATTACAGGAGTAAGTTTATAAATATAGAGAGCTAAAATCAAGCCAAGGGCGAGCCCCAAAGCAGAGTTTCAATCCAGTCCAAGGTCTAACACAGGGGTGGGGAAGCTAGTTCAGACTGAGAGTGGAATTCAAGAGGGTGGGGCCTGGGGAAGGGGGCAAGGCTTTCTGAGGAATCCCAGAGGGCCAGGTTGGCATCCCAAGAGGGCCAGATTTCCATGTGCTTTGGCTGGTGCCCGGCAATGCCTCCAGGGTTTCAAATGGGAGTGTCTCCCAGACCTACCTGAGGATGCTAGAGAGACTGAGCATGGGACCTGATGCATGCTGGTCAATGTAGGCTGAGGGGGTAAGCATCCCGACCCTCCAGATACTTTAAACTACAGCTCCCATAAGCCTTAGCCATCCTGGCCCATTGGCCAAGGATTATAGGATTTGTAGCCCAAAAGAGAGATGGGGGAAGAAATGCGTTCAGGTCACATTTTAATGCAAATATGGCAAATTATCTTTGTAATCTACCCAGAGTACATTGGTTATTGGTGGAATGAAAATATAAATAAATAAATAAATAAATAAATAAATGTCATGCTTTTGAACCATCATATGAAACGCAACTCAGTTCTCCTCGGAAATCTGCACTGTTCCGAATTTTGCAGTGGAGTTTCTCCATTCCAAAAATGTATACATGGGAGAAAATAATGTTCAAAGATGCATTATATTATGAAAATGTGTGTATTAGGCAAAATGCATGTATTCTGAGAAATGTGCTCAAACAGGTTGATAGGTTTTCATGAATACTTTAAAAAAATATTCTCAAAAGTTTGGAATGAACCAATCTTAAAACTGGAGAAATTCTCTATAGCTAGGCACAAAACAAATTTAAGACTGGAAAAAAATGAAAAATGGAGGGAAATCAAAATTGAGAGATTCTTCCAGTGGAGGCTGGTGGCTCTGATGTCAGGGAGGCAGTGAATCTGCTCCGGGATTCAGTGACAACCAGACAGAAATCTAAAGGAGATATCTAAGGTGCAAACAGTCCATCCTTATTCCAAAACTGGGAGGGCTCTGGGTTTCCTGCCCCTGGTGTGGACTGTGCTCTGGTAGATGGACTGATGTTTTGTCTTTGATTAAGACAGCTTCACATGTTCAATTGAGCACACACGGGGCTTTAGAACCTAGCTGTTAGTTTCAGGAGGCAGATGCCTGCATGCTGTACCTATGCAGAGATTACAGATGTTTGGCATCTGGACCTGAAATCTCCTTTGCTAGGATCTCGCCCAACGATTGTGGCTCCTGTTTTATGCTTTAAACAGAGGCTCCACCCTTGATCGTGGATCTGGCACCCGTTTCGTTCGCTCGTTGCTTCCTATGGGGAAAATAAATCCTCAGAAACACACCAGGAATAATTTTGGGCAGTCCAAGCTCCCGGTTCATCTCTTCCTACAGGGAGGGGAGTTCCATCCCAGGAAGGTTCACATCCTTTCCAGCACAGGGCCCGGCTTTGCCAGTTGGCCTTCTTTGAATAGATATATGATCTTTGTGCAACTGTTTGCTGCAGGTGTGAAGTCTATTTGCAGAATAGAATTTGTGCTGCTTAACAGCGCCAAAGAAAAGTCCAAGGGATTCTGGAATGTGCTCTGAGAGATGCAGCTAGGGGTGCCTCTACAAGAGCGATTTAAAGCTATTTCAAAGCGCATTACTGATTTTACCTCCCCATGAACGGAGCGCAAATCGGGGGTTGAGGCACTGTTTCTATCCAATTATGCGCATAATCGCATGCATGTTAAATAGCTAGTTTTAATTTACTGTGGGAGTTAAAGTGCCTTATGACCATGTAAATAAGCGATGCTGCGCATGAAACAACTTTAACGCGCATTTCATATAACCGGTAATGTGCTTCACCACCTCCCGTGTACAGGGATTAGGCGTAAAAGCGATTGGGGGAAGATGCGCATAATCGGCCAACCAGGCATCAAACCGAAATCTTGTAGAGGGGACCTAGGAGGGCCTGCCCTTTGGCAGTAAGGCATGGAGTCCTCTGTGACTCAGTTTGTGACCTGGCTCTGGATTGACTGGCAGCCTTCAGCGACGGGTTGGCCATGTAGAGGCAACCCTTGCTTGCCACTGGTTGCATCCATTCATTTGAGGGGGTGTCCTCCTGGTGCTGATCTCTTTGCTGTGAGTCTTTGGCCTGGCTCATTATAGCTAGGGCATGGAATGGAGCTATTAAAGCAAGGGTGTCCAACCTCTTTCAGGGAAGCACTCGGGGGCCATATCCCAGTGGTAGGTGGGGCAAAAGCAAAAGGAACGGGGCCAAAATACCAAAACTAAATCTCTTTGTGCTAGCCAGTAAGCCCTAGGGGAGGCATTGCATCTAATAGAATGGGGGGAAACTGCACAACGGAGGGGAAACCATGAAATGATTTGGGGGCCGAGGGAAAGGGGGTGTGGCCTTAAGGGGAACCCTGAAGGGATGGTTGAGATCCCAGGAGGTCTGGATTTGACCCCCAGGCCTGAGGCCCTGCACCACTCCTGTATGTGCATGAACACTAAGGTACCATGGCTTTTCCTTCCAAGTGTTAATCCCCCAACATCTCCAATTCCAGAATCTCAGATTGCAGGACCAGGAGTGAGCCCTGCCAGTCAGGAGTGGATACATTGGGTAGTATCCAGCATTAATCCTCCTTAGAGTAGACCCATTGAAATGAACAGGACTTTAGTTACTCATGACTAACTTAACCCCCATTCATTTCAACGGGTCTACTCTAAGTAGGACTAACTTTGGATATTACCCATTGGGCTAGAGCAGGGGTGTGGAACTTGTGGCTCTCCGGGTGTTTTGGGCTACAAGTCCCATGTTCCCTCCCCATTGGCTATGTGGGTAAGGGCTGATGGGAGTTGCAGGGCAAAACATCTGGAGAGCCACCAGAGGTGCATCCCTGGACTATCGGGGCAAAGACGCTTCCTATGTTCCTTTGCGTGAGCACTTGGGCTCCGTCGGAGCCCTTTGGCCCTTCAGCAGGGGAAATCCTGGCTCTAGCTTTCCCCTCTGCTCAGATTTTGAATGTGGTCTTTGCCATCTCTCCGCCCTTCCTACCATAGCGGCGAACACATGCTCCGCAGACCTGCCAGTTTGCCCACTCCATGTGCAACGTGACCTCTGTGAAGCAAATAGCCGTCATAATCACCTCCAGATCTTCCGCTCGCTTTGATCAGCTTAAGCATCGGTTTATCTTACGATATAAATATGTAAAGCATCCCATTTGTTTCCCCTTGCTGGATGCAAAATAAATCATGGCCTGAGTTTACGCGCTGGCAAAGGAGCGCCGGAGGGCGTGCGGAGTGGTCAGGGAGGGCCATAACTCATGAGATGTGAGGAATTGAAGGTCAGTCCTTCATGAATGTTGATGGGACCCTTTCCAGGCCATCCCCATCCCGCATTATTCAAGCACGCTGCTCTCCATCACCCGCTCTGTCTGCAACCGGTGAATGTGCTGTCCCCGAGCGGCATTCACAGGGTTCGATTTGACTTTTTGCATCGGGCTGGCTTGCAACCTTGTTGTGATGGATTGCACGGGCTTGGCGGGTCCTCTGCACGGTGGGCTCATTTGCATACTTGGCCAAGCCCACAATGTGCACCATCCGGAATCAATTCAGCCTTTTAACTTCTAATGGCAGCTGGTGTGCCATTGAAATAGCACGTTGACTCACAAAGGAAGCTGATGCTGATTTCGTGGGGAGGCATCTTTCCCAGTCAATTTTAGCATTATTCACATCCGAAATGATGGTGATTTGAGGACTCCGTTCATTGGGGGCTCTTCACACATGCTCAGACTCATCCTCTTCTTTAGGATTACTTCTCAGGTGTCCAAGTTTGGTCCACGAAAGTCCAGTTGCCGACAGACCTAGTATAGACAGACCAGCGATGACCGTGCTTGTAAAAGCCAGAAAAGAACCAACGACAATTCCCGTGAAACGAGGGGAAGATTTAAAACAGGTGGGGGCCTGAATGTGCGATCATTTCCCATGTTTATTTTAACAAGGGGTCGCTGGTGATTTGTGGCCTAAGAGTTTATAATAATTGTCGCACTGTTTGGACAGATTGAATGGCACACGCTCTGCTCAGTGAAATAGAATAATGTAAACAGGCAATAAGGCTTAGCACAAGTAGGGAGCGCCAGTTTTGTGGGCGTTGTTGCAAGTTGTTGCCTAATTGCAACCCGGATCTGAGGGAAATTGAAACGTTGTGGAAGTCCACACATGTTGACTTCAAGTTGCAAAGCAGGGAAGCTCAGGACTTTGGGAGTTTCTGTCAGAACAGCGGTGTGATTTAGCCTCTGTATTCCACCCCTTGGAGGATTCATTTTCTCGCTTCAGTTGGCTAATTTCTTAGGAAAACATGGTGGGCATAACTTTTCTATAACTTAAGGTGCTCTTTGATACTTTCGTCCATAATCAGACTTTTAGGACGCAATCCTATGCCGAAAGAAAAATGTATAACAGAAAACACACATACTCACATATATCTGTCAATTTTAAACAATTGACAATAAGAAAAATCCAGGATCTGATTTAAGTCTCCTCATATGCTGCCAAATACCTGTGAGAAGAGGACAGTGTTAACCTGGAGCCAAAAAGATAACATTGTTGGTCCCTTGTCAGGGAGATCGTTCCATATTTTGGGGGCCACCACCAAGAAGGCCCTCTCCCTCACTGTCAACTTCCACTCCTCCCTTAGAGGAGGCCCTTAGATGCTGAAGGTAGTATATGGGTAGGTTCGTGCCAGGAGAGGATCTCCGTCAGATATTGTGGTCCCGAGCCACAAAAGGCTTCATGGGTTAAAACCAGCACTTTGAATCGGGCTTGGAAACATTCAGGCAACCTGCGCAAGTGGCCCATGTTTGGTGTTCAATGTTCAGACCTTCTTGTCCCCATTACTTTGCATGAGCTGCAGCTTCTGAGCTGCCTTCAAAATCAGCCCCATGTTGAACGCATTGCAGTAATCTCACTTGGAGCTTAGTGAACTGAAGCGTAGTCTGGGCACTGTCTGAAGCTGGTAGAAGGCACTCCGTGCCACTGAGGCCACCTGGGCTCAGGTGGCAAAGATGGCTACAGGAGAACCACCAAGCTACGGACCTGCTCTTTTGGGGGTGGGTGCACCCCCATCCAGAACAGGTGGGCAATAAATGGATAATGAAGACCCATAAACTTTACAAAAGACATTTATAATGCAGAGAGAGAGAGGGAGAGAGGGAGAGAGAGAGAGATGGATCAGTGCAGCTGCCTGCATTTTTGGACTCTCCTTGGGGGATTGGCTCTGGAGATTGATGATGACCACGGCACCACTTCCTACAGGTGGGACTGCGAAATGAGTTCTGACAAAGGCCTGCATTTTGAGCAGAAAGAATTGCAGCAGGAGGCCAACTCCCCGGAGAACCATGCATTGTGCCTATCACTTAAATATTAATCACGCTTAATCCATATTTTATTGGCGTAGCTGTAGCTTTGGGATGTCTTATGGGACAAGTTTGGGGAGTGATCCCGAGATAAGATGTTGTGTATAAAAGAGCATAAGATGATTAATGAAATGCATTTGCCCCGGTGAGTGAGATATCGCAGGCAGTGTCAACAATATTTATATTCTCTTTTAAATATAGTTCTTATTCCAAGTAGTATTTTGCTATCTCTCGGTGCTCAAGGACAGATGGAAAAGCCGATGAGAGCAATGCCGAAATTTGAAATCTTTCCCGACTTAATTTTATTCTTTGATCGCAAGGATTTCACCCCCCCACCCCACCCGCCCACTCCATGGTGCGGTTTTGTGTCTCCATCTTTGCCCCCTTGCAAACTTCAAAGCATGGTCAGTTTCCACAAACAACGCTTTTGCTCGCCCCACTCAGATTAAGTTTTTGGAACAGGGAAATGTTGGAAGGACTTTGAGCTGTCAAAGTTACTTGCTTCACTGTGCCTGATAGAAGCCAGCTCTGTTAAATGGTCTCCTCTCTCAACCCCCCCCCCCCATTAATTGTACAGGACAGCGCGGGAGGGACTTAGGATCCTGAGGAGCAGCCTCAATGCAGTGCTGTAATATGAAGGTGATAACCCTGAACCCACCTTACAGGGCTGTTGTAGGAGATACTGGCTGAATTGAAGAGGCCTGGGTACTGCTATGTTGCAAGCATTTTAAGAAGGGGCTTGTGTCTGCAGGAAGAGCGCAAAGAGGACTTTTGACCACCTGCTCTGGATTTGCAGGGACAGGTCCAGTGGAGGCTGGTGCCTCCGATGTCAGGGGGACTGTTGACTCTGATTTTGGTGGGGTGGAAGCACCTTGGATAACTCCTTTCGAGTTCCGACTGAAATCCAGACCAGGTTCACCACCCCACTGATATCGGAGTGGAGCCACCAGCCTCCACTGGACAGGTCCCAACCAGAGTAGTGTCCTTCATTTCTTGGCCATGCAAGCCCCTTCTTTCTTGGGACCCATTGGCAAAGACAGGAGTTAACGAACCATGGTTTGGAAACTTTGCCGTTTGCAGTGTAGTTGCATGAGAAATGGGAGGCAGAGCTGATGTGATCATGTCATCAAGCAAGCATTTTCCTCCAAAACCTCACAACTCCATAACATATCCAAGACCAGTGAAGCTGTGGCTCGACCACATTAGCCCAAACTATCTCCAATAGAAAGGTTTGGAGATAGTTTCAAAGCAGTTGCCTTAAAAACAAAATAGAATAGAAAATGAACTGAACACTTTGTGGGCACAGACATTAAAAAAAACGTTGAGCTAGGTCAGGAAAAGTGTTTGTTTTAAGTAATCAGTTACAACGTAGTTAATTGTAGTTTGAGTAAGTTGCATTTAATGATGCCATGATGTAGTTAACCTAAATTATCCATTGCTATGTTGTGCTTCCAGAAAGATGCCTCTTAATTGTGTAGTCCTCCGCAGGATAAAGCTTGGATCGTCACTCGCAATTAAAAGTGGTGCTAATCATCTACAGTTTGCAACTTGAATAAAGCTGGTCTCGGGCCTTTTGTTTTGCTCCCAGTTATGAAAGTAGTGACAGGAACCACTTGCAGGATACTGCGATTCTCTTGCTCCTTTCCAAAATATTGGCTCCTGCGGCCTCCGAGCTGAAATGAAAGACATATATTGTGACGGCACCGTCTGACCTTATCCTGCTTCTCTGGATATTGAGTTTTATACCCCTTTAATCCCCACCTTCTCCCTGGCTCCTTAGCAATGGCTTGACAGATCCTTCCATCTGGTACAAATCCAACCCGGCAGCGCGGCCCCGAGATCCTTGATTTTTGAGCTGCGCCTTCCGTCTCCGGCGCCACAGCTGTTCTCCACATCACTCTTGATGGCCGGC
The DNA here is from genome assembly GCA_029215795.1 of Anniella stebbinsi. Lineage (NCBI taxonomy): Eukaryota > Metazoa > Chordata > Lepidosauria > Squamata > Anniellidae > Anniella > Anniella stebbinsi. The sequence goes on along the minus strand of JARDYH010000007.1, from coordinate 3,288,936 downwards.
CTTGCAGAGGTTGGGCGTCCCTCCACGTGTGTCGAAAAGCGTGAACCAGGCGCACGCAGGTAGCAGGTGTTATGGCATTCCTTCCTCCCCGCAGGGAGGCACTTCCTCATGCCTCCCGGCTCTCAAAGTCAGCTTTTCATTGACGCTGTTTTTAATCCGTGCACGAGTGAGCCTTTCCGGCGAGGGATCCTGGCTGGGTGTTTAGACTATAGATGTGGCACTGAGCCAGCGACTGCCTCAACAAAGCAGGCTTCTCGGTCGTGCACCTCTGTTCGGAAGCCAGTAAAGTGAGGCCGGTAGGTCACCACAAGGTTCAGCGGATGCGCATTGGTGCACACAGAGACACACTCGCAAACAGAACATTATACACACAATGAAATGGACAGATGGATTTCTTTCCTCCCCAGACTTTGGGCTTGGCTTCTATGAACGGTGAAGGTGAGGGATGACTCCAGCAGCTATACTTCTGCTAGACACATAAAAGGTCCATGCTATGTAGCACATCTCTCTCTCTCTCTCTCTCTCTGTGTGTGTGTGTGTGTGTGTGTGAGAGAGAGAGAGAGAGAGAGAGAGAGAGATGGTCCAGGGTGGGGAGTTGCGTTCCCTCCCCGAAGGGTTGTTCTGACTAAACACCTTCTCCTTTGCTCCTTACGTGAATGGAAAGGGTTGTCGTTGAGAAACGTAAGGGAAGTGGGAAGCCCATTTGCTCTGTGCCATGGATGCAACTGTCATAAGGCTTTTGGATGTTACCTGTGCTCCTTGGGCATTCCACCTTGTCTTCAAGGAACTCAAAAACAGAACATAGCTCCCCACACCCCTTTTATCCTCACAGGAACCTTGTGAGGTACCTTGGGCTGAGGAATGGTGACTGGCCCGAGGTCACCCAGTGAGCTCCCTGGTGCAGTGAGGATTTGAACCTGGGTCTCTTTGGTTCTAGTTGAACACCCTAACCGCTATGCCATGTTGGCTTTAGCTCCAGAGGTTTCCCAAAGTCCTCGATTCTGATGTCCAGAACACACTTGTATAATATAGAGTCTATATGGGTAGATGCTTGTTACAGAGGGAAATGTTCTGGATATTAGCTCTTAATTCTTTGGACCTTGCAGGTTTGAATGAAAATACTGATTTGGCAGCGTATTTGTAAACATCTTGTTTGAAGCATACCTTGCCTTTAAAGTGTGAACTGTGTTTGTGTGGCTGATTCCGCTTCCTGATTTCTGGCTGCTTTGGCAGTGTTATCTTTTACTCTTGGTGACTGGTCTTTGGAGCACAAGTGTTATTCTGGGAAAAGAGTGAGTTGGAGAAAATCAGGTGGAAATTATATTTGGCTTATGGCAATTTTTTAAAGTTCTGGGAAACAAGTCATATGGTGAGCATACTTGTTCTGTTTCAGATCTCTCAGGTTTAATACAATGGGCTTCTTTAGGTTAAGGGGAAATCACACTTCCTTACCAGGGCTTTGCATCCTGCTTCTCTTGTTCAATTGTAATAGGCTGCATTACATGGGAGAAGAGGGGTTACCATGTAGTCTATAACTGAAACTTCCCTTCTTCTCTGTGCTGGTAGCCCAGGAAATTTTCCAAGTCCAACCTGGAGTTGCCAGGGATTCAACCTGGGACCTTCTGCAGAGGCTTTACCATTGAGTGATGGCCCCTTTCCCTATCGTTGGTACTACTGTTCCAAGTGTCTACCCAATTTTCTTGGGCTGGGCAGGCCCTAGTGGGCCAGGCATTGCCCACCTCGTCTATAAATTCCCCTAACGTTTTGCTCCAAGATGGTGGTTTAGGCTGGAAAGCCACAGAATGTTTGATTTATTTGCTTTTCACTTGGAAAATGTAAGTCTCTTCCAACTTTCTTCTTATCTGTTAAGCAACGGAAGCCAATCATTGTTATTACCACTTTGCCAACCCATATTCTTCCTTTCTCATAAGAACGAGCTTAGTCCTGGGCCACGAAGCAGAATAACATTGCCTGATATTTCCTCCGTCTCAGCTTTGTCTCCCATCTTTGTGCTGGGCTCGTTTGTTTCGTAGAAGAATGTCCATTGATTTCCCAGTGGGCAAATTGGCTGGGCTGCCGTGGCCGTGAATTTTGTTTGGATTTGCCAAAGGTTTGGCTTGGAATCCAGGTTGTGGCTGGGATGTGCCATGTCGCTCTCGGCTCTCAGCTGAGAGCTGCAGCGGAAGGCAAAAAGCTTGAAGCCATTGCTTAGCGATTTATCTCTGCAGAATGGCTTCGCAGAGACATCTGACTCATGGAGCTGGGATTGGAAGCTGCAGCTTTCTATAAAACAAAACACTCCCCCCCCCCCCAAAAAAAACTGTGTTTGAGTGGAGGGTGAGAAAAAAGCATTGCATCTAAACAAAAACAGACAATGGGTGTCAAAAATTAATAATATTTTTTAAAGTTATTACATAATCAGTCATGTGTCAGGTCGATGCAATAAATAGAGAGCTCTCAATGACACGCACGCATGAAATATTCTGTTTTCCAAAGTGAAATTAAACACAAAGAGCGCATCTAATTTCCCTGCTCAAAATCTTGCCTTTTGAGATACGTTCCTTCACAAATGTTCCAGATGTTGTTTTTCATGGATCAGTCTGTTGATCTTTTATATGATCCCCCCCTCCCATTTTGGGTTGGATTCAAGATCTGCCTTCCATAGGAGGAAGGGACCTTCCATAAGAGGAAGGGTCCATTTGAGGATGGTCCTTCTGCCCAACTTTGAGGGCACCCCCTCCCCCGTACAGCTTGCCCCATTCAGCAGCGTCTCCTGACTCTCTGTATAGCATTTTCTGGGGGCTGGAGGGACTGCCATGGGAAGGAGGGGGAAAGGAAATCCACTTCTGTCGACGCAATTGACTCAGCGTGAATCTGGATCCAACCCATTATGTTGATTAGGCTCCTAAGTTCATATAGACAAATCCATGGAGAAGGAGCAAAAGGCATTGGGAGTGTTAAATGATAAGACTGTCACTTTGAATTGGGCTCATAAAGATGGGATGCCAGGCTGGAAGGCGAACCTGTGTCATCGTAATAGGATTGTCATCAGCTAGTCCTCGGCAGGATCTACACAACAGCTTTATAGTGTTATTGAAGTGCAGTGACCCATGATTGTAAGCAGTGGTGCAGTGGTCATCATCAATCTCCAGAGTCAATCCCACAAGGAGACTCCAAAAATGCAGGCAACTGTGCTGATCTCTCTGTGGTCCCCGCTACAAGAATTCGGTTTGACGCCCGGTTTTCCGATTATGCGCATCTTCTCGCAATCGCTTTTATGCCTAATCCCTATACATGGGAGGCGGTGAAGCGCATTACCGGTTGTATGAAACATGCTTTAAAGTGTTTAAATGCAGAGAATCGCTTGTTTACATGGTCATAAGGCGCTTCAACTCCCGTGGTAAATTAAAACTCGCTATTTAACGCACATTCAATAATGCGCATAATCGGACAGAAAAAGCGCCTCAACCCCCGATTTGCGTTCCATTCATGTAGAGGTAAAATTGGTAATGCGCTTTGAAAGAGCTTTAAATCGCTCTTGTAGAGGCACCCTGTCTCTCTCTGTCTCTCTGTTTGTCTCTGTTTGTCTCTGTTTGTCTCTGTCTCTCTTATACATGTAAATTTTATGGGTCTTCATTACCCATTCCTTACCTGCCTGTTCTGGATGGGGTTATACCCCCCCCCCCCGGAAAGGGCAGGTCCATAGCTTGGTAGTCTCCTGTAGCCACCTTTGTCACTTGAGCTCAGGTGGCCTCAGTGGCACAGAGTGCCTTCTACCAGCTTCGGTCAAACCTTTTGCATAGAGTTATATCCTGCTTGGTGTAGATCTGGCATTCACTCCCTGTTTTGGACCAGCTGAAGTTTCCAGGCTCGTCTCAGAAAGAACTCCACAGACTATGCCTTGCATGATAGCTTCCTAGAGCGCAGATAACTGTAACAACATAATGGTTTTATCTTTGTCCTTGGGGCAAACGGGGCAACAAAAGTCTGTTGAACCAGAGCTGTAGAATCGATAGGGCATTGGAGCAGGGAAACATGGGTTCGAATACCCGCTTGGTCATGAACCTTGCTTGGCGGCCTTTTGCAAGTTTCCCGCTGCCCACCAGACCTACTTCGCAGGGTTCTTGTGTCAGTTCATTTCTTGCTCACAAATGTAATCAACAATCCTTGTTGTTTACGATAGTTTCAGAATGATAGAAAAGTAAATCAGCAATAATAATAATAATAATAATACATTTCATATCTGGCAGTGGTGGGGTTGTGGTTTTTTTGGTGCTAAAAGCTAATTTTTATGGCCATTGCTTTATGGCTCAATGAATTTGGGCTTTCGTCTTGGAAAAGAAAATGTGTGGATCCTGCAATTGGCCTATTCATTTTCCACCACCTTCTCAGCATTCCTATAGACTAATTCTGAAGGGGTGTTGTGGCAGCTTCTCTCCTTGCAGCCATTTAAAGAATAATAATAAAAAAAACACGAAACCCAAGTTTGTGCTGTGGAAGAAGCAAGAATTTTGGCTGCTCTTGTCTCTTCTGTCTCTTCTCCGAAGGTAGAATTGATACCATTAATATGCAGCGAATAGCCTTGTGGCAGGAGCCGCACATTGTATTTCGGAGTGCGCATGAGGCATCGGAGAGGAACCGCCAGCTGCAGCAGTTTAAGGCTACAACTTATCCGTACAATTCCGGGCTCCTGAATTTTCACAGTTCTGACATTGTGTAGAGCTCTGTCCCCTGGAGGGATCCAAGGAGGGCCGGGTGGGGAAGCCCAGAAGGCTGAATTAGGTCTGTGCATCCCTGGTGTAGACCACCTTGCCTTGGCCTGGGAAGATCATTTAAAAAGGGGTACGGAATGAAGAGGCTGGCCTCTGCAGGTTTGTGCTCAGGGTGAATCCCTACAAATAACAGCGATGCAAATGTGTTCTGTATTCCAAACTTGAATTTTGATTTTGTTGTGTGTGGTGGGTGGGAGGAGGGGTGGAGGGGGGCAGAAGGAGACATTATGGCGGAAGGAAGGAAGCTAATGGATAAGCAACAAGCAGTTACAAGTACTTGGAGAAAAGAGCATGGATTGACAGGGTAGTGTGGCAGAGATCTAGCCACGATGGTCATGTTTGGTACTTTACAGGGGGCAACCCTTTATATGAAGCCATCCTCCATTTGATGGGCTCCACGTCCAGTTTAAAGCTAAAAAAAAAACTTTGTCAAAAGTGCCCCTCTTTTGGCTCAGCGATTTTTATTTTATTTTATAATCTGAGAAACAGAGTTGGGGGAAGACCTAGATAAGGCGTTATCATTGTTTAATGTGGCTTTTCCGTTCTTGGAAAGTGAAAAGCGTCTCAGCAAAGAGTCTTTTTTTTTGCCAGAGGGAGTTTTGGCAGTTGAAAGAACAGCTTATCTCAAGGGGAACAGGGAACAGGGAACACCCATAGGCCAAATGATGTGCAGAAAGCAATGCAAAGTGCCCAATGATCGTAGCGGTGTCCAAAGTCATCTCTCACCAGAAAGCTGTTTAATTGCAGATATTTCTACAGATGAAATGTATCCAATTGAATGTCATAAGCTCTTGGCTTTGCCTTTATTTGGGCACCATGTTTTGGCGTGAAAGGCGGGATATAAATTTAATAAATAATAAATATATTTTTAAAAAACCTAAATGGCCTTTGAATAAGTGAGCAAAGGGTGACTGCAGAATTCATCTGGCCAGGTAAACAGATACCTGGATCTAAGTTCTTCTCTGGTCTTACATCTTAACTTTTGTTTACTGGTGACTGACTCATCTGTTATCGACAGTTCATTTGAAAAAGGCGTGACAGCCAGTGTGGTGTAGCAGTTAGAGTATCGGGCTAGACTGGCACTACTGTTTTACAGAAATATTGAAGTGCACTGATAACTGTTGGGGAACATCACACATTCCATATACTGCTTTTGTAATGTTATTTCCTGCTTTTTATTCTGCATTATCCAAAATACTGAAATGATTGCCATTGTTTGTCCCACAAGGTATAAATGCATAAGAGGGATATAGAGTTACCGTGATGGGATCGTAATGATTTGACACAAGATGTAGATCTGGCCTTGGACTGGAAACCCGAGTTCTAATCCCCACTCGGACATGAAACTCAGTGGGTGACTTTGAGTCAGTCACTGCCTCTTAGCCCAATCTACCTCACAGGGTCATAGTTGTGAAGATAAAATGGAGATCCGTTGGGAGAGGCGGGTGATAAATAAATAAATATATTATTATTATTATTATTATTATTATTATTATTATTATTATTATTATTATTATTATGTAAGCTGGTGGAGACTCCAATTATAGAAGTACATAAAATCGTCCAGCGTGTGTATTATCACTCCTAATGCTAGAACCTGGGGCCATCCGCTGGCTGATCATAGGAAACGGCTTCATATATTGAATCAGACCATTGTTCTGCTGATGAACAGCATTGATCAATGAAAGGCAATCAAGAAAAAGGGAAAGTCCGTATCTTATAGAATGCCAAGATTTGGGGAGTGGGGAACTGGTATTCTGGCCATGTCCCTTTGCTCATCGTTCTTCCGCCCCCAGAATTGCTTGTTACTTAGCTTTGGAAATAATAACTGGCTAAGAATGGCGCAATGGCGATCTCTGTGGAAAAGATACTTGGGAACAGAAAGTAAAGTGATTGCTCTATCGCTTCTGTGTTCGGTAGTGGTCCTTTGATGCATAGTTAATGACAGCTACCAAGTTTTATGTATTTATTTATTGCAGTATTAATCCCCTGGTGTCAAAATCCAAAACATTTCAAGGCAGCTTATAACAATTATATAAAATAACATTGTAAAAAAATCTTTAAAATCATCCTTCAAAGAATAAAAGCGGCAGCTACAGGCAGGAAGCGGCTTTATTACAGAATCAGATCATTGGTTTATGAAGCTTAGTATTGTCAACACTGACTGGCAGCCACTCACCGCTCTCCTTCCAGGACTTCAGGCAGGACATTTTCCAGTACCACCTGGACATGCTGAGGAGGGCTGACTGTAGGACCTTCTGCCTGCAAAGCAGGTGCTTCACCACTGAGCCATTTCTTCAAGCCATCGATAAAACTCACCGATAAAACATAAAGCACCACCACATCAATATCAGATAGCATGCTAAAAGACAGTTAAAGTCATTATTATTCTGTTACGTTTATACTTTACCCTTCCTCCAAGGAGATCAGGGCGGCGTATGTAGTTATATTTCCCCCACCCCTCCGTTTGTATTGACACAACGACTCTGCCAGGTAGGTTAGGGGAGTGAGCTTCATGACTCAGTGGGGATCTGAACTCGGCATTCAGGATGCTGCAGTCGTAGTCTGGCATGCTCTAACTGCAGTGCTGTGCTGGGTAGGAAACCACCAGCTGAGTTTTCTAATGAAGAGCTGGATAGCAGTGGAGCAGAGAAGAAAGCTCTTCCAAGGCTTCCTGCCAAACAAAAGCGGGGCGTGGGGGAAGGAATGGCCTTTGCTGGTCTCCCATCATTTTTCACGACGAGTCAGTGATCCTTCCCGGCTTTCCCCTTGAGGATGGACTTTTGACCTGTCGGAGTCCCATTCATTTCCCAGCTGCTCTTTGTCCTCACGCACGGAACATGTGTAAGAGGGAAGAGCTGCCTCCTTCACGTGCTCTGAGCCATCCTGAATTTCTGACATGCTTGAGATACTTTCTCAGCCCTTGGAATCCCAACCAACCTCGGCCCGTCTCTGATCACGCGGAGGGCCCTGCTGTACTGCATTCGCCAGTGACCACAACGGTCCTGGGACGAAGGAGAGGTTTGGGCCGCCCTGCCAACAGGGGCTGGTGTTTCCATCCCCGATGCGTGTGAGATGTGGCGTGTCCCTCGCTGGCTGTTTGTGACGTTGAGCGTTATTTACAGCTCTTGCCTGCTCTGAAAGGGCCAGCTCCTCTTTGGGAAGAGAGCCAGAGCTTGAAAGAATGTCTCGGGTGAAGCCAGCTTTCTGGGCAGAGTTGGCCTATGACATGTTTGTCACAGGCGTATGTCCTTGGGGGAGTCGAAAACCATGCATGAGGCCCCATTTTGGCACAGTGGAAGTGGCTGATCTGTTTCCAAAGAACACTCAATGTCTGTTTTGTCGCTTGGCGTGTTTATTCTTCAGCCTGCTCCAAAAGCCACCGGTGGCAGAAATATTTGTGGAAAGCAGAATTGACATGTATTGCAAGGCGAGGATCTTGGACCAGCGGTGTTCATGTCCTCAGAGCATGTCGGCTCATAAATCGCGCCACAGGGGTTCGTCAATGAAATCATTCCGATCAACCGATTAAAGGACGTTGAGCTAACATGGTAGAAACCTCATGAAGCTGTAGATTTCCTGCTTCATTCTTGCCCTTTGGGGACTGATAGGCAAGATCCTGCTTATGACATAAATGTGCAAAGGATTTCTGGCTATTGGTTTTGCTTTTTTCTCTTTTGCTTTTCTTGCCGAATTGTGGAGTCTGTCACATGTTGTAGCTAAGTAGGAGGGAAGGAGAGATCTTGAAAATATTGTTCTTAAAATAACAGAACTCACAGAGAGAGAGAGAGAGAGAGAGAGAGAGAGTAAAAAAGACTGAATAATGAAGAGGGCAACAGAATTTAAAATTCCCATGGCTGGCTGGGGGAAATTGGGAGTTGCAGTTCAGCACATCTGGACAGCAGCAAGCAGAGCGAAGGTGAATCTAGAAACAAAGTATGCTTCTCACATCATAACTATTATCTTTACCCGTATGCAAATTTAGGCAAATACGAATCAAGGTTTTACCCTTGCATGGAAGGCAGTGAGGGGGTTTCAGAAATGAGGCATGACCACTTAATCCCATTTTATAGATGGATGGCTAAGGTCATACCCATGATGTCTGAGCTGGGACGCAGATCTTCCCTTGTTTCAAGCTAACGCTTTATTCATCATATTGCGCTGAGTCCAATACGTGAAAAAAGGCTTGCTTCCAGTGTAATCTCACCTCTCTTACAGCTTGTTTGCACATTGCATTTCACTTTGTGGGTAGCTACCACAAAGCCAATCTGGGGTTGAATTTGGCCATGCAAGAGTGTCCCGGGCGCTCAGCCACATGTGGTGTAGAAATGGCATCTCAGCAGCTGATGAATATCATCCCATGACTTCCGTCATCAGTTGGAAATCACCGATATCCATCTGTTCTTGTGTTTGGTCTTGGACGAAAGAGGATAATATGAAATATATAATTCTGTGGGCCTCCCCCTCCCTTCCTCCCTTTCCTCTCCCCTCCTGCCTCCACTGTTAAATGTAAACAGATGTTTGAGACATCCTTATGATATATTCACGGGGTGGAATAACAACTCTGTGGTAATTGCTTTCAAGCCGCGGCCAGGGAGATATGAATCTTCCGGTGGACGTGGAATGCAGCATTGAACTTCCCCTTGGAAGCGGACCTGACATTCATGGGCCGCTTAAGGACAGCAGACTTCCATGGCATGTCCTTCTTGTCATGCAACATGTCATGGAGCTGCAAATGGGTTCAAGCTTATTATCCTGTGTTAACAACGTAGCACCCCATGTGTGGGGGGCATTTAACCTGAGCATGGATACTTTGGCTAGGGCTGTTCTGACAGTGACTCATGAGCTTATGCTGTCTATTGGAGATGCCAGGGTTGAACCTGGATGTCATGCCTTACCTGGAGTAGGATTCATCAGAAGAAGAGGAGGGGGAGAGCCAGCACAGTGGGCCCCAGCCAGAGCCAGGTGGAGAGCTGGAGGCTCTGGCTGACAGCACCCGCTCGAATCATTAGAACAGCAGCCTGGTCCCTCCAGTGTCATTCATGGACTCCCCCAAATGAAGGAGGCAAAGCTGGAGATGATTCATCCTTCCAAACGGTGTAGGCTCAAACACGAGCAGCAGAGAAGCAAGAAGAGGCCACAGCATGGGGCCTCCCTTAGAAACAACACCCTGATCTAATTACCCAGCATTACCCAGCTATAAATCGGCACAGCCAGAACCAGATTTCTGCTGCAGTCAACTTTGAGTTGACCTCAGCATGTTGCCTTGCTTCTCCGGACCTTGCCGACCCCTGGACTCTAGACAACCCACCTGGACCACCCTCTTGGACACCCCCAACTGGCTTTGACGTTCGGCATAACTGACTTCTGTGGATTGTCCTCTGAACTGCTTTTGACCTTGCCCCTACCTTCTACTACGCTATTTGGATTCCCATGTATGACTGGTTTCTCTCTCTTTAGTTACATCTTGGACTACCTGAGCATTGACCAGGGCACTTGCCGGCCTCAAAACAGGACACCATAACCGTCTCATGTGCTTTGACACTGAGTGAGGGTCCCTCACCTTTTAAATGGGTCTAAGCGAAGAAATAGCAGAGTCAAAAATTATGGAATATGTGGAAGATCAAGGAAAAGCTTCAACAATGTGTAAATCATGTGTGCGGGGAGCAGGGGTAGTGATCCTAGGTCTGGGATGGGGGTAGAGAACTTGAGGCTTGGGGGTGAAATCTGACCCTCCCTGGGTCCCCAGAAAGCCCCGCTCCTTCCTCTGGCTCCACCCCCTTTCTTACCACCATGAATCATTCAGTGTTCTAAAAGGTTGAAATGCCTCTGCTAATGCCTACCTACTGGCAGTAAGAACTTTAAGCTATAATAATTTGTTATCTGGGGTATTTTGGCCCCACTCCTTTTGCCTTTGGGCTTACAGGAATGCCCCACCCCCACCCAAAGCGTCTCCTAAGTGGAATTTGGTCTTGGGGCAGAAAAAGAGGCCTTGTAAGCCTGCTCCAGGATCTGGAGTATTACAAGTGTACCAATGTCATCAACGCTAATCCTCTTGCAAGCCATCTTCCCCCTTTGCCTGGCCTCCTGTATCATGTTGCATCTTGTAAGGAGCCAAAACAAACAAGTCCAAAACCACACAATATCAAATCATGTAAGCAATTTTAATCTAATTAAGGAGTATATTTGCAGAATGTCAGTGCAGAATATGGGGTTTCTTGGTCCAGAGAGAGAGAGAGGGAGAGAGAAAGAGGAAGGAAGGTTTCACATTCATTTAAAAAATAATAATAATAGTACGATGTGCTCTTAATTTTTGCACACTATATGTCAGCTGAGGACAAATCCAATGCAGCTCAGAGGAGACACCTGTTTTTCTCAGTATTTCTCTCTCTCTCTCTCTTGCCATTCCGTTGCCTCCGGCATGTAGCTTTCTGTGTCATGCTTGAATCTGGCCCAAGACCATTTGGTTCAAGTTCAAATAAGCGTTGAAGTTTTCGGATATATTTCCAAAGTGCATTAAAAAATCTTGGAACTTTTTTTTTTTTTTTAAATAGAGTTCCTGAGGTCCCACGCGGATCTTTTCACCACCGAATTCTGGGTTGCCAGTGTCTTCTAGCAAAGCCTGTTATGCCAAGGCTGAGGCAGGATCTACACTACTGCTTTAAAACGGTTTATAATAGCACTGACAACTGTTTGGGCCCAGGACACACACTCCATAGACAGTTTTCAAACCGTTTTCAAAGTGTCATATCCTGCTTGGTGTAGATCCGGCCTAAATGATAATAGCCGATAAAAATGGTCAGATAACACAACTTGGCTTTACAGATGGAAATGCCTATGCGCAGGCCAGTTATTTGAAGCGGCAGATAACCATCTAAGACGCATAGGTACAAGGTTTGTTGGCTGCTTTGCTCTGGAGTGCATCTAATGACTTGGGGGGGGGGGGGGCTAGCCTTCAATATTTTGGAACGCTCTCTGTTCTCTCTCCCGGTGAGCAAAAACAAGGAAGAGTCATGTGGCATCTTAAGGATTAACACGTTCAGGGTGTAATCCTATGCAGGTTTAGACAGAAATGAAGTCGTACAACTCCCAGAATTCCCCAGCCAGCATGATTGGCAGGGGAATGCTGGGTGTTGTAGGCCTTCTTTCTGTCTAAACCTGCATAGGATTACACCCTTTTCCTGGCATAAGCTTCTGTGTACTATAGCACACTGCCCTCTGGTGTATGTATCAGGGGGTGATGCTAAGCCCTTAAAAGATTCTGGGCCCAGGCTTATAGGACATAAATCTGCATAAAATATGCATATATTGATTTATGTCTATATATGCAAATGTAGAGCTAATTACGGGGACTGATTTAAATTTCGCAGGAAGCAAAGCCAGCCAATTATTTTCTAATGCAAATCATTTGAAATAAAATGAATTCTACAATGAATTTGTACCCTGTCTCATATTGTATTGATTTGTTTATTTATTGCATTTTTATACCACCCAGTAGCCAAAGCTCTCTGGGTGGTTCATCACAATTAAAACCATAAAATGCAAAATGCAGACGACAAAGTACAACATAAAAGTTTGAAAGTTTAAGATGACAACATAAAAATAAAAATGATCAAACAAGAAGCTAGCAGAAGCGCAAAATTTAAAATACAACACTAGATATAAAAGAAAACTGAAAAAAATAAAAAATCCCTGGGTGAATAAGAAGGTCTCCCCCTGGTGGTGAAATGAGCTCAATGTAGGCGTCAGACGAACCTCTCCAGGAAGCTCATTCCGCAAACAGGGTGCCACAGCAGAAAAGGCCCTTATATCATCCCAAACCAATGGAGGAAGGTTTTCTTTTTCTAAGCTTAATGGCCACGCAGGGAGATTTGGATGTTGGGGTGTTGCAGCAGGTAGGGAGGAGAGAGTAAAGTCTTCCCTCCCCAGCTGCAATCCTGCTTGCCTTGAAGGGAAGCTAAGCTAAACTGAGAAAAAAATGTTTTCTTGGCTCCAATGGACACACAGGGCTCTGTGGCATATTCTGGGCCAGGGCGCCATGGGCCCAGACATAGCAAAACCCCTGGTAGGTATAAATGGTGGGGATTTGCATGGTCATAGACTTCTTCCTCTGCTTCATGATTAGAGTGACCAAATGCAAAGGGAAAATGAGGCTCCTTTGCCTTTCATAATTGCATTGAACAAGGGAGCTGATTATTCTGCAACCCCATTAAAGCACAGTAGCCCTGTCCTCTCAGGCACCCAGCTATCGGTCATTCTGAAAAGCATCTTTGTGAACAGAAGAGTTTCATGACCACAGTTGAGTATACAGAACAGGGACGGACAACTTGTGCCCTGCAGACGTCGTTGGACGGCAACTGCCTTCAGCCTTAAGCAATGGTGTGGGGGTGATGGGAGCTGCAGTCCAGGAACATCTGGAGGTCAACAAGTCAACCACCTCTGATGTCGAAGGTACCTAAGGTGCTGTGAATGAATTGGGTCTGTTGCTTTTGAGAAGGACCATAGCTGAGTGGCTGGGCACATCCATTGCGTGCAGGAGGTTGCCGGTTCTGTCCCTGGCATTTCCAATTAAGCAAAGAGCAGATTGCAGAGGATGAGAAAGAGCCTTCTGTGGTAGTCAGAGTTAACGGCACTGGACTAGACAGACAAGCAGCCTGAGTCCTGCTATAAAAGCCACGTTCTTCCCGAACATGCATGGGCAGGTCAGCTTGCATGAGAAAGTGACTGTGAGTGAGCAAAGCCTTCAGAGATGTGAGCCACAGAAAACCCCTCAATTCTCCAAAGCCACCAAATGGACCTTTCAGGTCACTAATATTTCACTGGTGAGATCCATGATCTCTAGGAAGGTATGGCTGAAAATTTTACTTGTTTCATTTTATTCCATCTCGAACTTCTCCAAGATCCCCAATACCAGGCTAGATGGACCAAGGGTCTGACTCAGTTTAGGGCAGCTTCCTGTTTTCCTATGCTATAACAGGGACACTTTCCTCAAGATTTGGGGGCAAACATGAAAATAAACTCTGCCCAATATTGCAAAGACTTGCCCAGCTGGGACATGAAGTTGCATCTGTTACCCAGTCATCTATACCAGGGGATGGTCAACATTTGCTCCTCCAGATGTTTTGGCCTACAACTCCCATCGGTATAGCTAATGAGGAGGGATCCTGGGAGTTGTAGGCCAAAATATCTGGAGGGCCACATGTCCCCTGCACCTGATTGAGATTGCAAATGTATGGCCGCATTTATCGAAACGTTCCCAATGTTGGATGAGCATCTTGCTCATATGTACAATGTTTTCACCCACTCCCATGTCAGCATGGAGGCGCAAAACAGGTTTCTGAGAATGCTACTCACGCAAGGCGCACCCTGCTGTTTCTATCTAGACATAAGCAGTAAACTGTTCCAAAAGCCTCTCCGAGGTTGGCTATACTGCACTGATTTATGACTAGTGGCAAATAAACTTACAGAATAGTTGAACTTTGCAGGATCCTTTGAAATGTAGACTCTGTATTTTTTTCATTCTTTAAGGAATGCTGATGTGTGCATGGATTGGTAATATCATAGTGGACTTTGGCTACTTCTTCTCAGAGTTCTATGTGTTTTGGGCCAGAAGAGCCAAGAGACCACCAAGCTGTGACTCTTGGCTACACTTCGGTGAAATGTACAGATTGTCGTGAAGTCTGTTACACAACTAGCTGAGTGCCCCCCCTTTTGCAATTAGAATTGAAAAATAATAATCCGAAGAAGAATTGGAAGAGTTTCATGAGAATATCTTTGTTTGGACAAAATGAGGCCAACGTTTGCTGCTCGAAAGGAAAGACGGACAAACCCTTGAACATTTGGAATGGGGTTGAGATGGCTACATATTGGGCAGGCTAGGCTGACTTCAACATGTCTGAATGATGCTTGGATATGAATGTTAAGTAAACTTGCTGTCAGCTAGGTGTTAAGGCTTTGTTTCTCTGGAAAGATAACAGAAAAGACAGGAGAGGGATTTATAATAATTAACATGGTGCAATTGGAGCAGACTGCAGCTCGAGCTGAAATTTGAGAGCCTGTGTGCTAGATTCGAAGCGAGGCTGCTGTTGTATGGGAAGACTTTGTTGTATGTGAAGACTGGGGGTCAGCGTCCTACAAGGCTACCATTCTGAAGAATGAGGACAGGCTGAAGGAACTTGGGATTTTCAGCCTGGAGAAAAGAAGACTGAAGGGAGACATGTTATCAGTGTTCAGGTACATAAAAAGGTGCCACAACAAAGATGATGAAGAACTATTTTTCATTGCTACAGAAATTAGGACCTGAAATAATGGGTATAAGTTACACCTTCCTAGATTTCAATTAAATGTAAGGAAAAATGTCCCAAGGGTAAGATCTGTACAACAGTGGATCAGTCTACCTACATAGGTTGTGGGTTCTCCATCTTTGGAGGCTTTTAAGAAGAGGCTGGGCAGCCATCACTCATGGATGGTTTATTTGGTTTTCCTGTACATTTCAGAGGGTTGGACGAGATGATCCTTGAGGTCCCTTCCAACTCCACAATTCTTATGAATGCTGTCTATATTGAAATAATGAGATTCCCCACCCACCCCATCAGTCTTACTTTTCTTTTGTAACTGTCCTCCCCTTTGTGTTCTATAATCTCATAGTTTCTTCTTGGGTAAGATATTTCTAACACATAGAGGGTTGAATTCATCCATGGTCCTACTTAGAATGGAATAGAGGCAAGCAATGTACACTTGGTCCAATACTTTTCAACCTGTTCATAAATGATCTGGAATTAGGAGTGAGTGTGAAATGGTCAAGTTTGCTGATGTCACCAATTTATTTTGGGTGGTTGAAACAAAATGGGATTGTGAGGAGCTCCAAAAAGATCTCTCCAAGTCGGGAGAATGGACATCCAATGGCAAATGCGGTTCAGCGTAAGCAAGTGTAAAGTGATGCATGCTGGGACAAAAAAAATATCCCAGCTTCAAGTATGACCTGCTGGGATCTGAGCTAGCAGTGACCAACCAAGAAAGAGATCTTGGGGTTGGGGTGGACAGCTCGATAAAAATGTCAACCCGGGCAGAATCTACACTACTGCTTTAAAATGCTTTATAACAGTATCAACAACTGTTGGGGCCCAGGACACACTCCATATACAGTTTTCAAAATGTTTTCAACGTGTCATATCCTGCTTGGTGTAGATCTGCCCCACCTGTGTGGCTGCTGTAAAAAAGACAAACACCATGTTAGGCATAATTAGAAAAGGAATTGATAACAAAACTGCCATTATCATATTGCCTTTATACAAATCTATATTCTGGTCACCATATTTTTTTTTAAAAAAACTGATATTGTAGAGTTAGTCCTGATAGCTATGTGCTGCCTCCAGTATCAGAGGCAGGAAACTTACTTATACCAGTTGCTGGAGAACATGGGTGGGAATATGCTGTTACACTCGTGTCTTGCTTGTGGTTCCTGGTCAACAGTTGGTTGGCTAATGTGTGAACAGAATGCTGGACTAGATGGACCTTTGATCTGATCCAGCAGGGCTCTTCTGATGTTCTTGTGAACATCTTCCTTGGCACCCACCAACGTGCCCTAACCTTCTCACTTTTTTAAAAAAAACAAACATTTTTTCTTACTAGCAGCTGGGATGGCTGTGAAATAGGTTTCTGTTGGTGATGAAATCTGGATTCAAAGGCATTGTTTAGTGTGTTGGGGCTCAGACCCCACCTTGTTAGTTGTCCTTTACTACGCTTCCCATCACAGCCATTTTGTGATGATGTCCAGGAGAGTTTCTCAAATTGCCAAATATGCCCACAGCCAAAGATGTTGCTTATTCCTGGAGTAGACCCATTAAAATGTACTGGACTAAAATTAGGCTAACATTGAATACAACTCATAATGCTAACTTGATTTCCTTCATTCCTCATAGCTGTACTTTCTGTTGGTTGCTCTTCTATTTTTTATGTCACCCTGAAGTGCAATGGATACTTTGCCTGTTCCTTTATGGAGTTTTATTTGTATACTTTCATTAGTATAAGATCTCTCATGAATTGCAACAGCTGCATTATTCATTTTAATGGGCTTATCAAAGATGGAAATCAGTTTGTTAATGTGCAAATCACTTAAGAAAAGACTGTTTCAGAAACAGTTGGAACACAGGCTTTTATTTGTGGAATTTCTACCTCTGTTGGGCCAAAACTGAGTAACATGGGATTTGGATGTATTTATCCTTCAGCTCAGATATGAGCACATGCTGGATATTTGGGTTGGGGGTGGGATATTTGTTACTAAAACATTATAACTGGCGGTACGACCCTCCCATCCTCCAACAACCTGCCTTTTTGCAAATTCGACTAAATTGAATTTTGTTTCAGTTCATGCGAGGACTTATTTAATAGTAAATTGCACTAGACGTGAACAAAACCTGCTTTTCCTTCATTCAAACTCTTGTTTGGGGCCCATTGGATTACAGCTAGGAAAATTAGCTGCAAATTGAATACAGGAACTGGGGATTCAGGATGAGAAACGGAATGCATCCAAACGGTGGTTGGTAAACACGGTTTAGATTTAGCAGAGTTTAATGCCAGACTGTATACATTTCTAACATCTGTGCAATTGGAACCAGATGCTGGTGCTTTATTAATAGATATCTATATGAGGAGTGTCTCCCCCCCAAGCTAATTTCCTTGCTTCAAATGTAAGGTTGGGGTGTCTTTGTTTTGAAGTATTTCCCCCTTCTTGCTGAGGGACTCTAGCCTTTCTGTAATAACTCAAGGAAGGATTAATCCTGAAAACATGATATCCTCAAGAAAGCACCAACCCAACCCACTAAAATGAGTATATTTATTTATGTTACAATATTTATGAATCACTAACATTAATAGAAAATTTCTAAGTGATGTACAAAAACAATACAGTATAAGAGGATCATAATTTTTGTATGCAACTTTTGATTGGAGAACTCCATTTCAAAATTCAGAGAAGTGCAAATTTTGAAGGATTAACAGAGTTTTGTTTTGCATGTTGGTCTGAAAATGCAAAATCAAGTAAATGAGCATTAAAAAGTGGACTGAATAAATCTCTCCCTTATCTGTAGACAAAGCACAGTCAAATTAGTGCACCTCGTTTGACCTGAAAAGGTAACAGATGACATTTCAGATGTTCAGATGCAGGGAATTTAGGCCAACCCAGATGTTCACACTCCTGCAAACTACATTGTAGGGAAAATGCACCAGAGGTATGGTCCCTTTGGAATTGTACATCAGTCACTTGCAAGGGGGCCTGGGGAAGGGTTTGGAATGTGTGTGCGTGGGGGGGGGGCAACTCCAAATAAAATTATAGTTTACAAACATTCTGTGGGGAATTGCTGCTTTCTTCCATTAACAGCACACAGAGATGGCTGATCCTTTCCTTTCCCATCTCCAAGAGCCAAGAAGTTACACATTGTTGTCATTAACTTGAGCATCTCCCTTATTAGCGGCACAATCGCTGCTTTGCACTTAACTCCAGTGAAAGTCCGGAAAATCTATTGGTGCTTTTCCAGGCTTCTGTTTAATTGGCAACACAGGACTTCAAGCAGGACACCCTTTCAGCACCTGGCAAAATTAGGATGGTTCCAGAGGAGGGAAGGATGAATCAGGGCTATTTCCAATCCGTGTTAGTGTTGCACGTATTCTGTTGTAAGTCAGTGCTATCTGCTTTCTGTGTGCAGAAGGTCCCAGGTTCAACCTCTGCATCTCCAGCTAAAAGGTAGGAGGTGATGGGAAAGACCCTCTTCCCTGGGACCTGCCGCCAGTCAGCATAGGCAGTTCTAGGCTGGATGGACAAAGGCATGTTATTGTGTTCCCTTTCTTTCTATTTGCTTTGCATGCAGGGAGGTCCCAGATTCATCCAGCAGCATCTCCAGTTTAACAGGGCAGGGAAATGCTCTAGCTTGGCGACAAAGAAGTGAAAAGGGAAGGTCAGGTAGAAACAGAATAGCATGCAAGCAAGCACTGGTGGATCATGTTGCCTTCAAGCAAATCTCATGTTGAACTGGGAAGCTGCTCTTTCAGACTTGGGAAAGATTTGTCAGCAGGTGATGCTTACAGGCAATTCATCCAAAGAAAACGACTCAGTAAAAAGAAAGCAGGGATTCTCACAAAACCCACACCAGCATCCACTGGATACCTTCCTGCACACATGGATTGCGGAAAGCCAATGGCCACTTGTAGCATGCTGCTTGCGATGGAGTAAAGGTGGGCGAAAGGGCGATGCTGGATCTCACCACACTTCTCTGAACATCAGCTCCCTTCTCGTCTCTCCTTGCTTTGCGCTCGCTCTTCATGTTCATGTTCCAAAATGGACAGCTATCAAATGTGAACGATGCGCAGCCCTCTCCAGATTTGTGCAGATTTCTAAAACAGTACAAATCCCTCCCCCCTAGACTTTCTCAGAAGTGATGCATTTTGAGAAAGTTGTGCATTTTTCAAGTCACATTTTGCGAATGCGAACACAAGTTCTGGAATTAGCAAACATTTTTTGGAGAAAATACACTCCCGTTTGTGTTTGGGATTGCGAACGGTGCATTTCCAAGTTATTTGTGAAGTGAAATTAAATTCTCATGCATCCTTACTATTGAGTATGGCTGTAGGTAACACAGGCCACAGTCTCACAATCCTTTTAGAGTTCTCTGAGTGTGTGAACAGGCATGCGGATAGAGGTGATCCCATAGGCACTTTCTATATGGCTAGGAGCATCAGAACATAGGAAACTCCTGTATACTGACCCCTGGTCCATCTAGCCTAGTACTGTCAACTCTGACTGGCAGCAATGGTTCTCCAGGGTGTCAGGCAGATTGACTAGCTGAAGAATGTGATGGTACATCTTTGCTTGGACTATACTACTTCAGGCTGCAGCAGGGAGCATGCATAACTGAATCCTCCTCCATCCGGCATGAATTTCCTGCACATGGAAAATTAGCATGGCACGAATAAGGGTTCTAGCATAACCCTGTCCCTGGCATTCTGATTTTCGATATGTAGGAATTTGCATTAAATGGAGGAGTGTTCACTCTACGTGTGAAGGCGGTACAATCCGGACACAGGTATTCCCCATCACCTTCTGCCTGTATGGCCTTTGATACGCTCACATTCTGTACAGATGTCAGACTTGTTTATTCCTTCATTATTATGACTGCCCCCTTCTCTTTGCTTTTTCCTGTTCTTTTATTATTATTATATTTTTAAAAATCCAGCCATTTGTCAGTATGAAAATTAGTTTTAAATCTAGCTGATGCAGGACTGGGACAATGTTGGCAGATGTGAGCCTACTGGAAATTGGGCACCTTTAAACTTTATTATATACAATGGGAAGCCATGCGCAGAGCGTGAAATGGAATGCTCTGAACCAGTAACTAGGAATTGCGATTTATGTGACAGGCGCTAAATTAGGGGGTTGCTCTTTTCAGCAACGTGAGCCAGTGTTGTTTCTGGTTTCAGCTTGCTTGGAACAAATGATGCCTTGGAAATTTGGTCTGTTTCAATTCTTTGAGTTGCCTTCCATGGAAAGAGCAGAGACTTTTCAAATCATAGAATCATCCAGATCATCAGATCGTAGAGTTGGAAGGGGGCATTTAGACCACCGAGTCCAACCTCCTGCGCATGAATTCAGAACATCCTTCAACTAATGTATGTCCCTAACCTAGTGTCTCCAATAGTGGACTGTATCACGTGCTGGAGATGATTCTGTGGCACCAAGAGAAGGAATATAGCTCAGTGACAGAGCAAATATTTTGCATGCAGGATGTCTCAGTTTCAGTCCCTTACATCTCCAGGTAAAAGGGATCGGTTACTAGGTGATGGAGAACAGTGGTTAGTCAATCAATAGGACAAATAATCTGACCAGATACAAAGTAGTTTCCCATTTATTTTGTTTTATTACATTTCTATAGCATCCAATAGCCAAAGCTCTCTGTGTGGTTCACAAATATTATGCTCCTAAAGTGACTAACATGAAATGAATAAAGTGACTAACATGAAATGAATAGACTAACATGAAATGAATAGACTAACATGAAATGAATATTTGGTTTCCCCTTAGCCCTCGCAATGAAGCTCTGCTAAAGTCTTCTCTTTCCATCTTACATCTTCCATATTTGCATTCTCAAGTTCCAGTGCTGAAATCCTCACCAGGATCTGCCAGTTTTGAATTTGCATGTCGATTCAACAAGACAGAGAATCTCCGAAGCCTGACTTTCCAATCTGATCTTTTTCAATTATGAGTGAATTGCCAATGTGGGGATTGATTTTGGGCTTAGATAAACGTGGCTGATTGTGCTCCCATCTTTGAGGCAAGATATATAATAAAATACAGGTTGTGAACCTCAAAAGTAAATCTCTCTCTTCTAAAAGCACTGTGCAATTCCAGTAAGTCTACCTACAATGGTAATGTAGCCCAATGCTTCCCCCTTCAGTTTCAGGATCCTAGTCCTCAGTGAAGGCTGCCTCTGTGTCCACACAGACACTCTCCTTTCCTTTAATCTTCCTTCCTCTAGGTTGGTTATCCATTCCCAGCCTTCCCTGGTTAACTTCAAGAAAAATCGTAACTCTGTATTTACATGATTCAGTAGAATCCTGGACTCTGTTTACATGAAGTTTGCATTTTTTTTGCTGAGTGGGCTCGCTTTGCACCAATCAGCCTCCATTACTTTCGGAACCAGCCGTGGTGGGAGGTGTGCCCAGACTGAGGTGTGTCCGTGCGTGTTTTGTCTGTGTGTATGTCTATTGCGAGAGGCGGAGAATCAAGGTACACATGAATGCGGCTCGCCAGCTAACTGTTTTGGCCTCTTATCTTCTATCACTTCTCCTCAGCCTGTCTGAATAACCACCAACAGCCACAATCATAGTGTACATAAAAGCTGCCTTAAAGCAGCCCACCAAGAAAACATCTGGAAGCGCCGGGGAGCAAATCTCATGCTTCCCACCGCCAAGGTTTGAAACTGAGAACCACAAGCCATGTGAGCGGACAGCCAGCCAGGAATTGGGTTTCTTTATTTTTCAAAGACAGATTGGAGGTGGTGGTGGAGGAGATTGGATCTGCCATCTCTCTGCAGCCAGCGAGAAGGGAACGTTGCTCCGCCTTCCCAGACGGTTGGAAACATGACGTGAAGCTTGAAAGCCCTTGGTGGAAGTGTTTCTGTACATGGGAGTGAATCTGCATTGTAAAGAGACAGTGTGTATTCACATGGAAGAATCAGGCTGGGTCGGCTGAAGGTTCCAAACACGACTCCACGAACAGGGGATTCTGTACATCAACCAATCAATATTGCAAAACCTCTGGCTCTGGGAGTGTTGGGAAATGTCAGCACAGGCGCGGGATTCTCTTCTTTGGGTGCTTCCAAATGAGGCTTTTATTTTGCAATGGCTTTGCCTCATTCACAGAATGAGCTTTGAGGTGGAGTCTCAAGCACCTTGGCAAGGTTGTGTTTTGCCGATTCGCAAATCCCTGGGTGTGAGTCAATTCTTCCGTTGCACTCTATATTTCCCCAAGCAAGGCTGCTCACACAAATTGTTTCCTTGTCAAGGTAGAAGCAGAGAGTCAGCAGCCCTGAAAAGTGAGATGAAGTTCAAATGTGTCGCTGTGCCTCGTAGGCCCTCATCGGTCATCGCCGTGGCCCACATGACAGCCTACGCTGCAGATCTGATGAGCCCTTCGTTTTGCTCCAAAATGCAGGGGGTTCTGACTGCAGCTTCTGACTGCCACTCCAGATGACTGGATCCATGCTTAAGTGGAGGCAGTACAAGGTGTGCGGAAGCAATGGGCTGAAATATTCTTTTGCTTATTACAGGAGCGGAGTTTCCACTTTCAGGGCTGGCAGGCAAAACGCCGAGAATCCCAGGATCTGGAGAGTGTGACACTGACCCTTTCCAACAGAAACCTCAAAAGATGCCAGTTCTTCTTATGTATTCTGTTCAACGGGTCCAAACCCTTTAAAAAGCTTTAAAAAAAAAAGAGAGCCGGATTTAAGAAACATACCATTTTCATGGGATTAGGTTGTTCGAACAGAAGTGGTCCCTTTGCCCGGATTACATGCTGAAATTTACTGGAAACTTCCTGGTTTAAAGAGAAAAAAATTCAAAGGAGCTTATAATTTTCAAGAAAATAATATCCAGATATATAACCTCAAACCACAATGGAGAAAAATTCTGACTCAACTCTTTGATTCACCACCTGATTATATTTGGTTCTCGGGTTGTTTGTTTTTAATTAGAGGGTTTTTCTTACAGATCACTAGAAAGAATTTGGGGATGAACTGCACCTAAGAGATGATTGGCACTTGGAGAGTCTCTCTCTCTCTCTCTCTCTCTGTGCGTGTCTGTGTGTCTGTGCGTGTCTGTGTCTGTGTGACAATCCTCTCTCTTCTTCTTATAGG
The DNA here is from genome assembly GCA_029215795.1 of Anniella stebbinsi. Lineage (NCBI taxonomy): Eukaryota > Metazoa > Chordata > Lepidosauria > Squamata > Anniellidae > Anniella > Anniella stebbinsi. The sequence continues at coordinate 3,265,760 of JARDYH010000007.1, read as the reverse complement.
GTGTAGGGGAATTCTTGGTGTTTCTGGAATTTCAAAAGTGGTTTAGGATTCCAGCCGTGACATTATTGCTTGCAAAATCTGAGAAATAACGGGGAAAGCAAAGGGAGAATGCTTGTCCAAGATAAGCCACTGATGTGAGAAGATAAGAGGCTGATGAACAGGGTAGACAGTCTCACCCTCCGTATCCTATGTGGGAAGACCCTTTAAGGTCAGTGGGTGGGGCTGACCTTCGAGCACCACACAGCAGCAGGTTTTTTTAAATTTCTTTTTTGGCTGTAAGGAACAGCACATCTTCTGAGGAACACCGTCTCAGCAGGCTTGATTACCCCTCCCCCCAACAAGACACACAGTGCACAGGGCTGACGCAATGACTGGTGCATCGTGGGAAAAACAACATGGGGTAGGCTAGCCACTTACACATTGCCAAAACAGAGGAAACACATCACCGAAAACAGGACAAAAGAGGACACCAATTTTCATACTATTTGTATACGCTATCTTATACATATAGATGCAAATTTAGAAACAATAATTCAGATTTAAGTAGAAATACAATACATCTCACCATACCGGGTGTGGGGGCAGCTGATCACTTGACCTGTGTGCCTGCCCAGTCTACTGTCCAGGTGCTCACTGTGGATGGGCAACTTCAAGACTCTCCTCTCCCCCGTTTTATGGGTTTTCATCTTTCCACTGGACTTGGACTGGACAGCCCTTTAAATAGAGGATGCCTTCAAATAGAGGACTGCCCTTTGCAAAGTAGTGCACCTGGCTAGCCTATGTATCTCCTCCTTGAGGTGTGCAGTCAGTGTTGGTGCCTTGTGGTCCCATAAAAACCAACAAAACCCCAATCATTTGAAAAAGCCCAATTTACTATCCATCTGATTGTCCTATTTGGAAGTCATTTGGAAATCTTTCCTTTCCCCAGTCTTTGGAGTGCGGAAGAGAAAAGGCTCACTGCTATGCAGTATTAAGATGAGACAGTCTTGCGTAGGGATGTGCAGATTTTATAAAATCCTTTCTGTTTGCATTTTGTGGATTGTGTCATTCATTCTGTCTCCTGCGCATTGATGGAATGAGATTTTTTCCCTATTTCCCAAATTTGTGCAAATTCGACATTGCAAAAATTCACAGATCTCACCTCTGAAATGTGCAAATCCACCCCCAAAAGTTTTAGCCTATGGAAGAAATGCACATATTTGTCTGCTGGTTTTTTTTTTAATGTATTTTTTAATGTGAAATTTGTGTACGATTCTAGAAAGTTTAAAACAAACAAGTCCATGGAATCCATGCAACTTGGGAAAAGCAGGCCTGCTCTGGAATCCACTGGATGGATTTTTCGAAATCCAAACTCATTTGATTCCCTTGTAGCTTTCCCCGACGTTCCTCATCTCAAGGAGATCTGCATTCTATCTGCAGTTTAAAACGTCCCCTTTTGTCTGCAGCAGGGTCAGAACTGGAGAGAGGGGCAGTGTGAGAAGCTGGGAAAACATCCCTTGGATGGCTTCTCGGACGCTATAAAATGCAGATAAGACAGCTAGGCCTATAACTTGCATACGAACGATGGGGCGGCTTTCCTTCAGTTGTCCACATATGTGAATTCTCCTATGAGCTGAGGATAAATACGCCAGATTGCAGCCAGACGGACTTGGAATCTGTTGGACCATTCGGAGCCTGTGAAGGAAAACCTAATGCAGTCCCAGGCAAGGCCTCCTATGATGTAAACGGGAGTTGGTTCCAGCAGCTGACAGACTGTGTATCACTATCATGTATCCTGTTATTCGCACATGATCTCTGACTTCTTTGGAGCAATCTATCTCAGTTCTTTCTCCTCCTCCTCTTTCTTTCCCATTGTGGCCATTTCAAGGTGGTTTACGCGTGCCGTTATCTTGGGATAAGATCTTGTGAACTTGAACTAACTTCAACTTCTGATTCATTCTTCCCACATTCAAGGTGTGAATCAAAGTTTGACAGGAGTTTGAGGAGGAGGAGAAGAAAAGCAGCCCCGACAAAACCAGGGGCTCTTCTTTTATATAGCCATCGTCCTTGAGAGGTGTGATCTGTAGCCATGTTTGGGGTTGGTTTTGGGGCGGGTTAGTGGGGTGGAGGAAACATTGAATCGTATGAATATCTGAAGGTGAGTTTTCACGTAGCTTCTAAAACGTTAGTTACTGAATAAGTGATTGAAGAATGGCCAGAGCTTAGCACAATAAAGCCAAACACTATTGAGAATTCAAACATTCTAAATCATTACAAGCACAGGACAAGGCGCAAGGCAGTCTTGTGGTGTTGAGGATTTACATGGATTCTCTTTGGCATAGCCACATCTGACTAATTTCAGAATAAATTCAGGAACATACGGAACTCTGTATGAAACTATAACTGGTGCAAGGGATTTGTTCAGTTCATCTTTTGTCCATCCGTGATCCGCACAGGATCTAGATTTGGTGGATTTTTTGGGGGGCTACTGATCACCAGAGGCAAGCTTGATAAAGTGCTCTTTTAACGTTTTCTGCAAATGAGTCATTTGTTGGTGGAAGTGAGCATAAATTTGGAGCAGTGGTGCAACCTTTTGTAGCTTTGCTGGATCAAACTTTCAACCGAGCATCTAACATTGTATTACTCTTGTGTTGTTCACAGCATGCGGACATAAGCTATGTTGCTTGTTGTACAACTTTGTCCAGTGGAGTATTCTCATCCCCAAGTATAGACAGGGGCAATCCTGACCAAACTACTTTCAAAATCATGCCTTTATCTATTCCACAGCAACAAACTACAATATTACACCCAGAAAGTACATGTGGTAGAAATTCTGGAATAATAGATGCATGTTTTTGTACTGTCTTTCCTATCCACTATGACCCTTCCTTTTACTGGAGACTCCATTACTACATAGATAGAGATATTATTCTTCTGGTTGTAATAAAAGTAGAATGAACATGTCCGTGATATCAGATAGATCACATGAGGCCCTTCTTTTGCAGCTACAGAACAATGATTATATGTGCATCTTCATGGGTTGTGTTCAAGGAATCTCGATGTCTAATTTCACCACCTGACTACATTTGAACTGGTGTGCAGTCTAGACCAGTGATGATAAGCTTCTTGTTGATAACATGTCACACATGGAAGGACTTGTCATTTTCCAGTCATGCACAGATAAGAACAATCAAGTGGTGTGTATTTTCAACAACTTCATAACAACTTTCTGGGGTGGAAGGAGTGTATTTTCTTTCAACGGATGAACTCTACTGATGGAAGAGGATCTTATTGCTCTTGTTGCAGATTGTGGACTATAGTTGTAGTATCTGTCAAAAATGAGATAAACATCACCTGTTTCAAGCCTGCATTGAATGGAATGTTTCAGATTTGAGTTGAGATCTTTAACTGTTCCACGGTTTGGCCAGTGAATAGTTCACAAGAGCGCTACACCATTGATGACTGGTCACATCACATTGTGGTATCATTCTTGCTGACACATAAGCTTGCAGCCGTCTCTTCAGAACTTATTTAGCTGACTTCAGTGTTTCCTTCGGAGGCATGCTTGAATTGTTTGGACCATCATATCTGTGACCTGGAACATTGTATGATCTGTTATCTGACATCAATCCTTTTTTTATGCGCCGGACAATTTGAAGTGTATCCGTATAATTTCTGAGTCTTTAGGTTGGGTCAAGGGCACTGCCAGCGATTGGGTGGTAAGTCTTCCATTTTGAAATGTAATGTTTGCATCAAAATTGTCTACAACGACTCGTACCAAGCCAGATGATGAACTAATTATGCCCATGTCTAAGTATGTCCATGTCTAAGTATGCCCATGTCTTCCACAGCTGCATGTGCTGCAGACTTTCTGAATTGAAGTACTTCATCATAAGAAGGTATGATTCCAAAGTTGTGTATCAGTTGTATAAGTGACTTTGAATAATGAGGAGGCACATTGGGAGAAACTTGTGCATTTGTAGAGTACTTTTTTATGACGCTTGTTACAAAGATGCTATCGAAATTGCTGGCAGTGATTGGTTCCGCTTTTCAGACACATTTGATAACAGTATTGCTTACATCAGCTAAAGCAATATCTGTACTAATATTAGTTTTGTATTCTGATGGTTTGTGTGGGACCGCTTTCACATCATTCACTATTTTCCTGCTATTGAGATGGCAATATCAAGATCAACTTCTTCATGATCTACAACCTTAAGCACTTTGGCTGCTGTGCACCAAAAACCAGTACAATCCCGGCAATGCCTCCAGTTTGCTGCTGTAATTGGTGTAGTTCTATTGTATTCCAAGCATTGACAGATTGCTTTGTATTTCATTGATAACAAATGTTAACACAAAATCTCGCTCAATTTCAGTCATTTTAGGTCTACAGACTTCAGTGACATGAAATTTGCTTTGCAGTCTACATGGCACCTTGCATCGGCAGCATGTAGATTACTTATAGCACTTATAACACAAAATCTTTCAGCAAGAGCCCATTCGACTTTCCTTGCCTAGCATACTTCAAGAACAGAGTCCTTAAGTGATTTGTTTTTTTTTTAAAAAATATCTCCTACATCAGCTTCCCTACAGACATAAGCAGGCAGTCAACGTGATGGATTTTTTGGGATCCGTTACAACATTGCATTCCTCCCCACAAAACATACAGTGTGGTGGGAATGAGAAAATTTTGTTTTCAGTGCTTTCTTGTCGTTTTTGGAGCCGTTGCACTGGCTAACTCTTGACACTATCTTTTCCGGTGTCTCAGTGGTTGGGTTGATGATATGTATGTAGAAACACAACTCTTATGGCACTTCACAGTTAGTTCATTGTTTCTTGATACGTTCTCTTCAAATTGATTATTGAATTTGGCTCAATCCACTTTTGAATCCGTCTTTCACCAGTCTCGTCACAATTCCAACTGAATAAGCACTTGTCTTCCATTGTTGGTCTGGGTCACTTGGTCTAGATCTTCACTACTCCTTTAGAGCACCTGATTTTCATGCTGCAGGGTCCTGGTTCAATCCCAGTATCTTGTTCACCAGGCCTGGGGAAGGCCCTTGTCTCCCCAAAACTCCAGACAACCACTGCCAATCAGGTTAGAAAAGACTGGGTTTTGATCTAAGACTATGTCAAGCATTGAGAGGCTTTGTAGCCAAGTTGCAAAGAAAGAACAATAAGTCAGGTGTTGCTTTGTTCACCGTTACAACAGCAACATACTCGGTAGTCTTTACATGGAGATTCATCATCTAAGCTAGTCTTCCCAAACCAGATGCCCTCCAAATGTGTTGGAATACAACTTCCATCATCCCCAGGCAGGCAGGGGATGATAGGTATGGTGATCCAACACACGTGGCTGGCTGGGGAAAGTTGATGATATAAGCACTAAAAGGTGGCACATCAAACCCTGTATTTTAAGACAAAGGCGGAGGAGTCCCAACAGCCCTACTGACTTGGAATGATGGGACTTATAGTCTATCTGGAAACTGTCAGGTTAGGGGAAGGCTAGCAGCAGCAGAGGAGTCACAAGAAAAATAAAATAAAATAAAAAACTTGTTTATTTTTCCTTAACTTTGTAGTCTTAAAAAGAAGAAGAATGAAGAAACTAAACAACAAACCAACCCTGCTTCATCTTTCAAATAACCATTTTATTTTGCTCTGCCTTTTATTCTCCTCTGGTGGGAAAAACAAAATCCTCTCTCCTTTATACCAGATTATCAATGAGGAATGCCAAAGGAGTGCCAATGAGGAATACCCCCACATCTGTTGCCAGCTGGCGCCTGAGGAGGGCTGCCGTGGCTACTGGTGCTGCACCATATTTCGGGGTGGATGCTCTCGGTGGCTTCTTCTGCTCCCTGAGTTTTGTTGCTCTTTGGTTGAACTTCAATGCCCTCCTCAGCACAAAGACACAAATGCATGCACAGCCACGTTTAACTGGGCCAGCAGCTGAGAAAAATAGAAGATGGGCTGAGACGCCATCGAAAGTACCTCTGATCCTCTTTTCCTGTTACCCTCCGTTGCTGTTGTGAACCGCATCCTTTGTCCCTTGGGCTTGTTTGCGACCATCCTCCTTTGATTAGGCAAGCAATGTTTTGTCTCTGCATGGCAGCAAACAATGCTGTTTTGTTTAGATGCTGGACTTTATCGGTGTTCCGAAGACTGTCCGCAAAAAGCACAAAGGGACCCCGGCGCAATATTAATATTCTTCATGTTCTTATTCCCCCCTCCTTCCTTCATTTCCTGGCCCAGCTGTGGTTTTGTTCCTGAACGTTGGGAGTCCAGATGTGCTCGGAAGTGAAGTGTCAGCTGAATTAAGATGAAAATGAGGGCACTTTTTATGCTGCTGTCCTCTGTAGCGATGATGGAAATGGTTTGTTGCCTTGATGAATGAAGGATCTTTTGTTTGTCTGCAGAATCTGGACCATCAGGGCATCCCGCCGTGCATTTCTTTCGCTTGCCAGAATGCTCTGCCCTTTTTTCTTTCTTGCCGGCCCTTGAATCAATGCCTTTGCTATTTACCATGATGGGAATGTGGAACTTCCAGTTTCAGGGGCAGTGTAGCTAATAAACAACAGGGGAGTGCTTTGTCTGTGTGCCTTGGTTTGGGCTTGCTGGAGGCATCTTGTTGATCATTATGGGAAGCATGATGCTGAAATTGACTCTTCTTCCTCTCCCAGGTGTGCCAAAAATATCTCACATTCTAGGAAAGCCAGATTCAAGTAAGAAGGCTACATTATGCAAATTTGTGGAAGTGTATATACAAGACTGGGCCAAGACAACATGCAAAGCACAAAATGGCACCCCTTCCATCCTACATATAGAAGCTGACTGGACTGGCAATTAAAGCTTACCTGAACACTTACTATTATATTTCTATCCATCTTGTGAGGAACCAAGGTGGCTTACATAGTCCTCCTCTCCATTTTATCCTCACAACAACCCTGTGAGGTAGGTCAGGCTGAGAGTCAGTGCCTGGCCTAGAGTCACCCAGTGAGCTTAATGGCTGAGTCGGGACTAGAACTCAGATCTCCTGAACCCCAGTCCAACACTCTAAATGTGGATCAATTGGAATGTCTGGGGGGCTGCCACTGCTGTTGCCACCAGAGGCATTTGCCTCCAGAGGCATTTGCCTCACTGAGGCAGGAAGCCCATATACACCATGGGTGGGAGGGTGCTGTTGCAGCTGTGTCCTGCTTGTGGGTCCCTGGTCGACAGCTGGTTGGCCTCTGGACCAGATGCTGGACTAGATGGATCTTTGATCCAATCCAGCTTGGCTCTTCTTATGAGAAGCTGAAAGAACTGGGCATGTTTAGCCTGGAGAAGAGAAGATTAGATTGAGGGGAGACATGATAGTACTCTTCAAGTACTTTAAAGGTTGTCACACAGAGGAGGGTCAGGATCTCTTCTCAATCATCCCAGAGTGCAGGAGGACATGGAATAATGGGCTCAAGTTATAGGAAGCCAGATTCTGGCTGGACATCAGGAAAAACTTCCTGACTGTTAGAGCAGTAGGATGATGGAACCCATGACCTAGGGAGGTGGTGGGCTCTCCCACACTAGAGGCATTCAAGATGCAGCTGGACAACCATCTGTCAATGATGCTTTAAGGTGGATTCCTGCATTGAGCAGGGGGTTGGACTTGATAGGCCCTTCCAACTCTACAAGATTCTATGGTTCTATGTTCTTCTTATGTTCATAAATAAAGTGGGCAATATGTAAGCATGCTTCCCAAGGACTTAAGCCACATGGCATTACTCTGGTGGGATGGATGGTGTTGGGGAGGTAAGGGAACTCTGCCTGCATATTATATTCCTCAGAGCTGGCTTGAATAACTGGAACTCATCACATGGGTTTGGGACAAGCAGCTGATAACTATCTGACCCCCTATTACATTACTTTCCACAGATCAAGAACAGATCCGCCTAAAACACATCCACACACCACTGGGTATCACTTTCCTTGTAAGGTGCTTGAATTAATAGCATATTTATTCATAACATGCTGATCACAAGACGATAATTACATTTGGTGTAAGTGGGAAACTGAGAACCTCCGAGAGAGCTGACAACCACGGTGCGGCTTTTTATTTCTGTGCAAACGGATTTGTACACTACGGAAACTCTTGGGAGCTTGCAGGGTTCAGCTTGCGCATCCCCTCTTGTCCCCAAATAGGGAGAGGGTCTGAAAGGATTTCAAACCTCTAACTTCATAACTCCTTCCAAGTGCTTCATCTCAGCATCTCAGCATCTCTACAACCATGCAACCTTCAGTATATATATATAAAAATTAAAATAAAAAAATGGAATTTGAGAAGGGAAAATCCCGGTGCAGACAATTTTTTTGGCCACATTCAGAAAAAAACATTGTGAGTGGAAAACACCATGGATAACTTGGCAGAGGGAGGGAGGAGGACTGGAAGTCGTATCACCTTTTCCCTCTAAACCGATTGCAGGATATAGCACATCCTATGTGATTTTGGGGGTGTTGGTGAGGGCTATCCCAGACTCATAAGCTATGACTTCTAGACTTTATGCTGAAATTTGGGGATGGGGGGCAGGGGGTGGGCAGAATCCTGCCAAAAGAAAAGAATTTGGAACAAATATTGTGGTTCCATCGCTTCCAAATCCTGATCAAATCATTCACGTGGCTTTCGCAAACTCTGCTTTAATTGAGAAGAATCCACTTCTATGAATTCATGTGACACACTGCGTTCTCGATGTGTTTTCTTTTTTTAAAAAAAACTTTGAAATGGAACTATCTTTATTCTTGTAATATGATTTCTACCCTTCTGGGACAAACCAAAACCATCCTCAACAGCTCAAGTTGAGGTTTTGATTGACATTGTGGCCAGGCTTAACAGTTAAAATGTTTTAATGTCAGCTGTTTTATGTTTTATGTTTTTAAATTTTGTATATTGTCTTTTTAGTGTTCAATCTTTTAATTTTTGTAAATCGCCCAGAGAGCTTCAGCTATGGGGCGATATATAAGTGTAAATAATAATAATAATAATAATAATAATAATAATACATTTATGCAGCCTTATAATAGCTACACAAATATCTATCGCTACAAAGATGCAATACGACGGCGAGTGTCGTGCTGTGAAATGCAATGTGATTGTCAGGGAAGCATGCACGTCTGAAAACAACCGGGGGCCTCAATTAAAAAATGGTAAATGAAAATATTGCATCAATGCATGTCCAGTTGGAGGCCATAGTGTTAGAACTAGCAGCCAGGTTTTCCATGGAAATATGGGTGGGGGAAAAGGAATGCAGAAATGAATTCCTCTGGTAGGTTTTGCACATGCTCTGAAGTCGTACCTGATTTGCCTTTGTTCATAGGCAGACGTGTGCAAAGAATAACATATGCATTGAAAGTGCAAACTCCATCCATGAAACCACCTGGAAGCCTCTGTCCTCCATGTTTGTCTTGATGACAGTTTTGTTTGGATTTTCTGCTGCTGGAGATATTGGAGCTGCCCTACTTGGGTTCTAATAGGGAAATGGGCATCATGATCAGAGGCTGGGGTCTCTCTCTTGGTGCCCACTAGGCTCCTTGCCCTGTATGATTTTAATTTTATTTCTAAAGATCTTTGCATGTCTTTTTATGTTAGCTGGGATGCTGCCATGCTGCGACGCAAAGCGCTGCCCTCCAGCCAGCGCCATCTTTATTTGGGTTCATGAGAGTGGGCTTCTCTGTTTCGGAGCTCAAATTGTTCTTCTGCTTCGTTCCTGGAGAAGTTGTCTTTCTTTTAGACTCATCGGTTTTGCTTTCAGGGAAATGAGAGTTTCGTGACTGGCCAGGATCACCATGGCAACTATTTTGCAAATGGGCAATCTTCCCTCAAGGCAGCCATTTTGTGAGAGTGCCCAAGCCACTTGCAAAATCCCAGATGTGCCCACCATCCCAAAAAGGTTGGGGACCCCTGATCGGAGGTGTGGGCAATGTTCAGTGGATGAAGGAAGCTGGGTGCGGTGTTTTGTTTTTCTCATATTGGGAAGCTGCTAACCATTGGGAGCAGCTCCATCATTATCACTACCATAATCATCCTGTGTTTGATTGGGGCCTTTGCATAATAGTCATTCTGGCCTTGCCTTTCTTTTACTTTGCTGGAGAAGTCCCTGTGGGTTGATCCAAACCTACGGCTGTATTGCTGCTGCCTCACACTGTGTGCCCATTAAGTTTCCCCTCTTGGTTTTCTGGTGGATGGAGCGTGGGCAGAAGTTCACAAGACCTCAGTAGTCAATTCACACCCATGAATTTTTCAAGCCCCACAGCCTTCCGTTCCCCGTGGAAATGTCAGCAGTAACATTTTTAAAGTGTGGGGGCGATTCTCACTCCCCTGAACAGTCAACTTATCTCAAGGAACAGCTTTCACATAAAATTTGAATTCCCAGCAATAAAAAGAGATGGATCTTGGAAGGCACAAACAAATTAAGATTACGTGCTGTTGACTTTTTCCAAATAGCCTGTTTGTGAAATGAATTCTCAACTATTGCTGAGGAAATAACATCCTTGCAGATGTTATGAATAAATTACCTTTTGAACAAATGAAGCTTTGATCTGCATTGTTGACCTACCCTTACAGAATGTCCAATGCCGGCTTGGACTGAAGATTATCGGTAATCATCATCACTGAAAATGCAACCCCCTAGGCCATGCTAAGAATGAATCCTGTCCCTTTATTTTAATTTCTGCCTTGACATCTATATTAGCACTGTGCTGAATATGCTCCAGTTCTAATTTCGGAGTGGAAAAACTAGCACTTTTCAGTGGTGCAGGCATGCTGCCGTCTATGGCACATTGGACTGCAACTCCCACACAGGTTAGGAAAAGCTGCAATGTGGTACACACTGCTCTAGCCACCGATAATCCTCCATACTAGTACTCTGGAAGTGATGCTTAGGCTGTGCTTCATTTTGACACATTTTTTCTGATCTTGCTCAACCCCCACCCCAGATGCTGCTATTTCCTGGGTTGTTCACCTTGGTCATCCCAACCAATCAGGGATTATGAAGTGAACAGGTTGACGTCACATCACTATATAGCAAGTCTGTTTTGCCTATGTGATGATATCACTGGGGACAAATAAAAGCAATGGACTTGGGTAAAGGAACATTTTCACAAGGGGTTCCACACGACGTCCAATATGGGGGATTTTTTTTAAGCATTGCCAGAATGTTCCCTAAAACTGTGTGCAAATTTGGTTCAGCTCTAATTTGACACAGGAGACATTTAAAAGAAGAAAAAAACAACAACCCCATGACTAATATTAAAGAACGACCACAGGATTTTCTGACCTTTAACGTAACACTTAGCATTTGCTTATCATGTTAATGATGAATTTTATTGTGTAAGACACAATGGGAGTGAAAACCTATTTTTCCACTTCTTTTGAGCTGAATCCTCAATGTTAAGAAAAAGATTTGGATTTAGACAGTTTAGTCCCTTGAAAGTCTATGGTTTATGAATGTGTGTGTGTAAGAGCTATACATATTCACAAACTGTGCCTCCGCTGCGGCTCTGTTAGTAAAGTTAAATTCTCCTTATAGCGTTGTCCTAGGATATACTGTAATCAGGCAGTTGTTAATTGATTAAGGCTGTAATCCAATACACGCTTACACGGGAGTAACCCTCCCTGAAAACAATGGAACTTAGTTCTGAGTAAATGTGTATAAGACTGCAATCTCATATTCACTTACCTGGCAGTTAGTCCCATTAAAGACAATAAGACTTACTTCTGAGTAGACATGGCTAGGACTGCACTCTACGGGTTTTTGCCCTGAGACTAGCAGTGTTGACTCAAGGTCCCTTCTGCCACACTGGCTAGCATAGGACTGAGGTGAGAACGTGGGCAGCATTTCCACCGGCATCTTGCCTCACTCTTTCAACTTTAGGAAGGAAAGAGGCATCCCATTCTGAAAGACGAAAGTTGGGCGCCATGTTCTTTTTCATATTGGGAAGCTCTCAACAATTAGGGGCGACCACCACTTGGTTGAACCTCTTCTCTCCAGCGTATGTAGTGTAATAGACTATAACCTGGCTTTCTTTTCCTTGGTTTGAGAGACCCCTTTCCTTCTTATCAATGGATGAGGCACTGTGCCTTGCCCTGACTGAGAGTTTCCCTGGTTTTGTAACAGAGGAAGCACAAGCCCTCATTGGTCAACGCACAGCTGTGAACTCCTCAACCTCTGCAAATGTCTTCTCGCCTCCGCGGAAACATTAACGGTAAAGTTTTAAAGCGAGGGGGCGATTCAGATTTCCTCCAACAGTATGCTCATCTTAGCAAGCTTTGGGCAATTTTAGCTCAATGGATCAATGGAAGCTGGACCATTCTGTGCCTTTGTCATGGGATCCCGTCTCTCTTAGAAGTCATAGGAATGTGGGGTGCTGCCTTGCACTTGGAGAGCAAACTCTTTCTCATCACCTGCTGCCCCAGCCTTCCCCAACATGGTGTCCTCTAGGTCTTTTGAACAACAACCTCCAGTGTTCCTGACCATTGGCCGTGTTGGTGCGGGATGATGCAAGTTGATGTTGTGAACATCTGGAGGGCACCAGGTTGTAGAAGACTGTGCTACCTGATTCTTTCAATGCAACGATGTTCTGTGGGCCAAATCCAACCCTACTGGGGTCCCAATCCAGTCCTCTTAGGTTCACCGGATGGCCATACAGCCTTCCACTGACCTCACACCCTTTTCCTGACCACTGATAATTTGGTAGTTTCCTTGAATCTGTATTGTTGTTTTTCCAGTCCTAAAAGGTTGAAATGCCTGTCTTAATTTGGATTGGGCGCTTGGCATGGTGATGGTGAGGCTTTTAAGATCGGGGTCAGGGCCCTGTGCTTACTATGGAGTAAAAATGAAAAGACGATACACAGTTACAGTAATATCTGTTTTGGCCTTAATTACTAGCAGTAACCGCTTTAAGCGAAAATATGTTGGGATTTTGGACCTGATCCTTTAATCTTTGGCCCCACCCACTGGAATGTGGCCCCAAGAGCTCCTCTGAAATAAAACCCAGAATCATAGAACAGTAGAGTTGGAAGGGGCCTCTAAGGCCATCGAGCCCAACCCCCTGCTCAATGCAGGAATCCACCTTAAAGCATACCTGGCAGATGGCTGTCCAGTTGCCTCTTGAATGCCTCTGGGTGGGAGATCCCACACCTTCCCTAGGTCATTTGTTCCATTGTCATACTGCTCTAACAGTCAGGAAGTTTTTCCTGAAGTCCAGCCAGATTCTGGCTTCCTGTAACTTGAGCCCATTATTCCGTGTCCTGCACTCTGGGATGAGTGAATCTAGTTGGATGTGAAATAGATTTAACACCACTGTTTTAGTGAGAGATGCTGAGGGATGGACCCAGGATCCTTTTGCAGGCAAAGTATATGCACTATTGCTGAACTAAAATTTGTCCCCAAAGTCAAAGTGTTATTGAGGGGTGTACATAGGTGTGTGGGAGGGAGAATGGGATGCAATATGGACACCAATAGAAGAGTGTTCTGCTATGGACCACAGCATTTCCGCACTTCTTTTAACAAATTTGGCATAACTCTTGGAGCCATCCAGTATTTTTAGCAGTGAATTATTGGTTTTGAAAGTCAGCCTCTGGTAGATTAATTTACATTAATGTCAGTTTTGAGATTGGTTGGGATACCTCTTTTGGGAAAAGCAGTTGCACAGCCTACTACTGGCAGCTGATGACCAGGCATTGTACCTGTCTTAAGATGTCCAGCAAAAGCCACATCCAGCCACACATGTCTGGATTGTTCACAGATTCTCGCAAAACTGTGATGACCTTACAGAGCAGCTACCTACCCCAGTATTGCTGGAACGTTCTATGCACATAGAGCATTAATGATATGACATGTTGCAATCGGCTAGCCTTCCAAACCCATTGCTTCTAAATCCACCTTCCCCAGCCTGCTGCCCTCCAACATGTGTTGGACTGCAACTCCCATCATTCCCAGCTAGCGTACTGCACTCCAACACAGGTTGGGAAAAGCTGTAATGTGGCACGCACTGCTCTAGCCACAGATAATCTTCCATATTCGATCTCTGGAAGTGACGCTTAGGCTGTGCTTCATGTTGACACATTTCAGAGGCTGTTTTAACTGGAGCTGCTCTGAAAATTATGAAGAAAAATAGAAGAAAGCTTCCTGGAAAAACATTGAGGATTTTCCCAGCAATGTCTGTACTTTCCAGAGAGCTGTAACTTTAGCTGCTTTTTCTAGAGGGCATACAGCTGATTCCCCCATCTCACCTATTCCGTTTTCTCTCTACGGTGAGGACAGGAAGCTACGAAGAGCCCTGAAGTCAGACCAGATCAAAGACCTGTCTAGTCCAGCATTGTGATCACGGCTGGCGCCAAGAGTCGGCACGGCAGGGCAGCTGCCAAGGGCCCATACTCCAGCAGGTGGGGGGCACTGACTACATCCCCATGGAGTCACACCTCTTCTTCACCATTGCAACTGGCTTGTTCACCTGCCTCTCGCTCTTTCCCAGACAACATGGTGATGAGAAAGAGGTGCAGGAGATGCCACGGCCATCTTGCTCACTGGCTGTATGCTTGCCAAGCAAGCAAGTGGGAGCAAAGGTGAGGAAGAAGAGGAGGAGCAAGAGCAAATGGGGACCATGGTCGTGAAATGGTAGACTCGCCGAGGGAGGGGGCTCAAAATCCTGAAGAGTTGGTGCAACCGTGGCCAAGCAGGTGCCTATGCCAAGCCCAGTGGCAAAACATGAGCAGAACAGCCCCCTCCCCCTCATGTTCCCCACCATACATCTTCTGATGTTGGAGATGACATTTAGCCATCATGCCTAGAAGCAATTGATAGCCTTCTCTCCTGTGAAATGATGGATGGTGAAGGATGTTTTGCAGATGGCAGCCTTGTGTAGGTATGTGCGCGTGTGTGGCTTTATTTTGCAGTTCCCAGCCTTTGAAGGCATGTTTGTCTTATGTATGAGGAGGCTTCTTCCCTTTTTTAGGTTCCGTAGGGGTCAGCAGCATGGGTTGCTTACATTCAGCATCCCCAGATGAAGCCATCGCAAGCCATCCACAGCTGAAATGAAATCTGCCTTCCAATCAGATAAGGGCGGGGGTGATTGTGGGCCTTTCATTTGCCGTGACTATTGGGGGGAGTTTACAAGGAATCAACAAAGGGGTCTGTGCTGGAAATCTATTAATACATTTCCCTCTTCTCCAGAAGATGCAAGCGATAAAGATGCAGAGCCAGATGTACAAAAACCGTATGGCAATTAGCGTTCTTGTGTAAGGGAGTTGATTTGGCCACTGTGACAGATCCTGTCTTCCCTCCTCCTCCCTGCTTGAACATATCTCTGAATGAAGGACAGGCCCAGACATCTGTAGGTACCAAACTTTGCATTACTCCACATCATGGGGGGTCTTCTGAACAGGCAGTCCTGCGGGCCCCACATGGGTCGGAGATCTGCTTGGAATCCACCAGGAGAAGGGCCTTATGTATGTATGTATTGATTGATTGATTGCATTTGTATGCCACCCCATAGCCGATGCTCTCTGAGAGGTTTACATAAGATTAAAACAGTTAAAAACAATATACAAAAATTAAAACAGCAAAAACATACATACAATATACACATACATTTAAAACCACTACAATCACTGTAAAAAGCTACATGCCTAAAAAACAAAACAAACCCAGGCTCATCAGATATTGCTAAATGCCTGAGAGAAGAGGAAAGTCTTGACCTGGCGCCGAAAAGATAACAATGTTGGCGCCAGACGGGCCTCGTCGGGGAGATCGTTCCACAATTGGGGAGCCACCACAGAGAAGGCCCTCTCTCTTGTTGCTGACCTCCGAGCTTCCCTCGGAGGAGGCACTCGGAGGAGGGCCTTAGATGTTGAACGTAGTGTTCGGGTAGGTTCATGTTGGTGCCAGGCGGGCCTCGTCGGGGAGGTGGTTCCATAATTGGGGGGCCACCACAGAGAAGGCCCTTTCCCTTGTTGAATGTAGTGTTCAGGTAGGTTCATGTCAGGAGAGGCATTCCATCAGGTATTGCGGTCCCAAGCCAAGTAAGGCTTTATAGGTTAAAACCAGCACCTTGAATTGGGCTCGGACAGATGCAGGTAGCCAATGCAAGCGGGCCAGAGTAGGTCTTATATGCTCGAACCTTCTGGCCCCAGTTATCAATCTGGCCGCTGCATTTTGCACAAACTGCGGCTTCTGAACTGTCTTCAAAGGCAGCCCCACGTAAAGTGCATTGCAGTAATCTAACTTGAAGGTTACTAGAGCATGGACAACTGAAGCCAGGTTATCCCTGTCTAGATAGGGGCGTAGCTGGGCCGCCAACCGAAGTTGGTAGAAGGCACTCCATGCCACCAAGGCCACCTGAGCCTCAAGTGACAGAGATGGTTCTAGGAGAACCCCCAAGCTACGAACCTGCTCCTTCAAGGAGAGTGCAACCCCATCCAGAACAGGTTGAAGACTCTCCATCCGGTCAGCAGAACCATCCCCTAACAGCATCTCTGTCTTGTCTGGATTGAGTTTCAGTTTATTAGCCCTCATCCAGTCCATTCTTGCAGCCAGGCACCGGTTCAGCACATCCACAGCCTCACCTGATGAAGATGAAAAGGAGAAATAGAGCTGCATGTCATCAGCGTACTGATGACAACGCACTCCAAAACTCCGGATGACCACACCCAATGGTTTCATGTAGATGTTGAACAGCATGGGGGACAAGACTGACCACTGCGGAGCCCCATACTGGAGAATCCACGGGGCCGAGCAATGTTCCCCAAGCACCACCTTCTGGAGCCGACCTGCCAAGTAGGAGCAGAACCACTGCAATGCAGTGCCTCCCACTCCCAACTCAGCCAGTCGTCCCAGAAGGATGGTATCGAAAGCTGCTGAGAGAGCAAGGAGAATCAACAGAGTCACACTCCCCCTGTCCTTCTTCCGACATAGGTCATCATACAGGGTGACCAAGGCTGTTTCCGTGCCAAAACCAGGCCTGAAACCCGACTGAAATGCATCTCCCATCCCATCCCATGGTATGCCCTTCCAATTGAGACCAGGTATGTGCTGCCGTGACTTTGTTTTCAGGGTTTGCTGAAGATGTTTCTTTTCAGGCAAGCATTTCATGAACCCTGATGAGTAAATTCTAGCTGCTGCTTTATTGATCTATTTGCTTTTGCTGCAACTTTTTGTAGTTTGCATTTTAATTTATTGTACACCACTCCAATATCTCTAGATGCGGAGAGGTTTGTAAATTCTGTCTCTATTAATAAAAGAAGAGGACTGTCATCAATACATCACTTAGACCATGTTACCTAGATATGTGAATCTTGACATGCATAATGAGGGGGCCCTTGGAGTTATTTTGTTTTTAAAATGCATTAATTACTTTTAACTAATTTAAATGTGTCCTTATGGTTGAAGCCTCCCATAACATGTCCAGCTAATAGGGGCAGAATTCCCTAGCCAGCACATAGCTTTGCAGTCCATAAAGTTTGAAGCTAGGGGAGATTAGTAGGATGATGGACACAGTTATCCGCCTGGCCCCTGCTGTGGGGCAGCCTGTTCTCAAGAGAACAGAGTGGACAGAGCCCTCCCTCAACAGGTGATAGGGATGCATCATGGCAGTGCCATGCAAGGGGTGCCAGGGGACATGCCCTCACTCAGATGGAGCAAGTAAAATGTGTCCAACTCTGATAGCTACGCATGTTTGCTCGAAGTTTTTGCTGCATCAAACAAAAGGGACATCCAAACCCGGGTCTGTTCACTAGTAAATAAATAAAATGAATCTGAGGTGTGTGTCCCACCAATGCCTGCCATGTAGCTTGCCAGATAAGAAAATAAAAAAGCTGTTCTGGATCAGCCCAAAAGTCCATCTAACTAACCTCTTGCATTGAACAATGCCCAACCAGAGACCACTGAGAAGCCCACAACTAGGACACAATGGTTACAGTCGTCCTGTTTTTGTCCCCACAACGTGACATTAAGAACTTCTACTGCCTTTGATCACAGAGGTTCCAATGAGCCCTCATGATGAAGAGCTGTTGACAGACCTCTCCCCTATTCAGGCTTAAGTCTCCCGTTCTGAAAGCAGAAGCCAAGAGGTTAGCATGTAGAGGAAGGGACTTGAGTTGGTCTGCCCCATGCCACAAAGCATGGGCCAGAAGAGCAAACTGCAGGATAACCTGCCCCTGTTTCTATTGAGATGGCCAGGATTGTGTTTCAGGAGAGTTCTCCTCTATGGCCAAGGCCACCTCTCTCCGCCTCTACCTGAATTGTGCAAGGCCTTCCATGATCACCCTGGGTGGCACCATCTGGGTTCCTGCATAGGTACAACATCCAACTCCCAATGGTGTAAGAGGCCAGGACTGGCCCAAGGCATTTTGCTGCCTGAGGTGAAGGATAGCATGCCACACCTCCCCATTCACGTACCGAAGCGGACAGGATGGGTAATTGAATCTTGATTCAACACTGGTGATGGGACTGCATCCTCTACCACAGCTAAGGGCAGCAGGCTAGCCTACAGGGAGACAAGGCAAGCCATGTGGCACACACCGCCCTAACACCTCACTGCCACTGCGCCCCCCCATCATCTGCCACCTGAGTCAACCACCTCACCCTGTCTCGTGGTATTGCTGGCCCTGTAAGCATTGCCTGTAACTGTGAATGCCTGCTTTGGTCTTTGTGCACTAGTACAACATGGGTTCAGGCTGATAGAATAGAAGTCCTCTGCACATGGGGCATGCCACCACCTCATGCTCTTGAGACTTCATCAGCACCACTATGCTAGCAGCAGCTGCACTTTTATGCATCATCAATGGGACCGGGGAGAGCCCCCCCCCGAGGTCTCGGGTGCTGGCTCCCTTGCGGACCACCAAGGCGTGCAAAAGGGAGATGAAACCTGCACCCTCCTTCCTCCCTCCCTCCCTGCTTCCTCTGTATCTAGCATCCCATCCCATCCTCTGAAACTATGGGAGTAGAACATCCCGCCAAGGGTCAGGGCTCTCGCTGGGTCGGCCAGCATAATCGACAAGCTTGGTCTGGAGGGACAGCAACTTGAGTGGGAGACGGGAGAAATTTTGGCAGCTTGCTGGGAGTGATTTGCGCCCCCCCCCCCCGCTTTCCCCCTCTTAATTATTTTTCACTCTGTTTTGTGAGCTGGGATTTTGCCTATGATGTTTTGGTGGTCCTTTCTTTCTTTCTTTCCTTCCTTCCTTCCTTCCTTCCTTCCTTCCTGGTTAGAGGTTTGCAAATGACATATCAAAATAAGCTTTTGAATCCTCCGTTGGCAGCTCATTTGAAAAGGCAACTTTTTTATTTAACAGCAATTACAGAATAGACATAGCTCAAAGGGAAACACGGAGTTCGTTCCTACTCTAATTGGGGTGTGTATGTGCATCAAACATTGTTAAATAAAGTGGAATGTCTTATATAGTTCTTCTGCATTCTGATCATAAGCTTGCTATGTGGAAGCAGGTTCCACTTGCAAGAAACATAGGAGCTGCTCTACTGGACCACGCCATTCCCAGCTGGGGCCAACCAGACACTTCTCAGTAGCTCTTCAGAAGAGCATCAAGGCAATGTTGCTCCCATGTTTTTGGGTTTGTTGCCACTGTCTATTATTATTATATTTATTTATATCCCGCCTTTTCCCCAATACTGGGACTCAAGGAGGCTTACAAATTAAAACATGTACAGTTAAAACAAATGGAGATATACAAAAATTAAAATTAAAATTTAACATAGTACGATTTAAAAATATTTAAAACATTTAAAACTGTCTAGGGAGGTTTCACTTAGCTGACATGTCTAACAGGTTCCCTATCCTCCATGGAATTGTCCAGGCTTTTAAAAACAAACATCCAAGCTATCAGCCATCACAACACAGGGCTGGATCTGCCATGCAGCAGGGAAAACTGACGATAGGGATAGAAAAGATGAAGACAGAATGGTGCAGCAAGACCTTTGAAAGAAGTGGGTAACTTGTGGCCATCCAGCTGTTTTAATTTACAACTCTGTCATGACTTTATTGGTTACCCTGAGTAAAGCTGATGGGGTCTGTAAACCTACACACCTGAAGGACCACAAGTTCCCCTCTGTTTTAAAATCTTGGCCCTAGCAGGGGTGATGTTGCTATTTGGCCTCTGTTTTAGGTAGGCATGGACAACTCTATGGATTTTGGTTTCTTTCAGCTTCTTATTTTTCCAGTCATATATTCCTTTCATCCCAGACTTCTGTTTTATTCAGAAATAATTTTCAGGAAAATTTGTACACACTTGTTGTGTATGTCTTCTAATACATGCATTTTTTGTACACAGTCTTGCCTAATATACATATTTTTTGCAAGCAATTTCCCAAACATAATGCATTCTTTTCAATAGCATACAGCCTTTTCTAACTGGAGAATGCCACTGCAAAATTCAGCAAAGTACGAATTTTGAAAGATTAGTGAGTCTTGATTTGTGTACTGCTTTGAAACGGAGAAATCTGGTCACTGAACAAATTTCTCCCTTATTTCTAGTTTCAGGCAGCAAAATGTTCTGTGCTGACACTCACCACATTACATGGTAGCAAAATTTAAGTGTTGATATTTAAGTGTTGCGTTGTGTTATGTGGCAAAGCTCTTCCTTTTCTGTTCTGAATTTACCATCAATCGGTATAGCCTGTATGTGTAAAAACTTTGCAGATATCTAGTTTAGTTGATTATATGTGTTTGTAAGGTGCTGAAAGCATTTCTTCCCTCTCCTACAGGAAGAGTCTCTTGTTTCAGTCACTGGCATTGCTCACGTATGTTGATTTTCTTGTGCATACATTGTTTGCAAGATGAAAGGCTTCAGTTCTGGGGGTTTTCTTGAATGAGCAACAGGAGAGAATGACTTTTGAGAACAATTCAACCGAGTTCTGTTTCAGCCTACAATGGAAATGGGTCTTTTGCAGGGGGAGAGGAGGTATTTTTTTTCTTATTGCATGGGCCATGTTGTACTTTACTGAGAAACAAACACATGATAGGTGAAGTGAGGTTCAAGCATTAGGCATTTCTTGCTCTGTCCACTGATGAATGGAATGTGAATCAAAACTTTTAAACCCCCCCCCCCCAAAACCCATTAGTGGGACTTTCTGACGAATCCAACCACCAGAAATGACTAAAACCAAGATCTCAAGTGAATTGAGCAAGATGGACTTTTGATTCTGGTGCGGCAGATTCTGTTCTGGTCTCATATGAGTCATATAAGACTTAGTTAGTTGGTTCATTGTCTCATTGTCTCATTACATGGTGGAGACCTGCTGAGATTTCATGCGGTGGTGGTCAAGATGGAGCAGTGAAATCCCCCAAGGAATGCGACCACAGGCTGACTAAACACAGCTGGAGTCCATTTGAATGAAGAAGAGCAGCCACACCACCTTCAACCTGGTGCCCTCCAGATATGTTGGACTACAGCATGGCTGATTCTGACTGAGATTTTGTGGAGTTGTAGTCCAAGACATCTAGAGGGGAACCAGGTTGAGGGCAGGCTGGTCCTTGGCATTATTGGTTTGGTGACAGTTAATTCTGGGAGTTATATATGTTGTTTCTGCGAGCAGCAGTGATGGTGGTGGCAGCTTTCGATAGGGCTGTGATTCCATTCTGGGTTTCAGTCAGAACCAGACAGAGCTATCCAGGTTGCAAATCGCAGCCACAATTTATGTGAATGTCTATTATTATTATTATTAATAATAATAATAATAGATGGAAAATCCATCAGCTGGTCCGACTCACTGTGGACCGAATCAGGCCAGGTGGTGGAAGTCGGAATGGAATCCAGGGGGGACCGAGTAGATGAAAGCCCAACAGGATTCCTCCAAAATCCCCAGTTCAGAGTTAACAATAATGGGCTAGATGGACGACTTCTCCAACCCGATGGTATTAGGCAGCCTGTATGCCCTTCGCTGCTGTGTTTGTGAGGATCTGTGGATTGTTTTAAAACAGGTATTAGATGAGGACAAGAACTGGCATTAGAGACTCTCTCCCTAAAATGTGTTATACAAAAGAAGGAAGGTGGAAGAAAAGTAGCTTTGGTGGCAGATGGAAAGAGAAAATGCATCATCAAAAAAGAGGACAAAAGATGAGAGATTTTTTTAAAAAAACATTTGCATGCCAATTCTTGTATATAGACGCACATTTAAAAATAATTGCTATAATTTCCATAGAAATGCATTGCCTCTCACCATAGTGGGGAAGACGGGGACCAGGAGATCTGTGGGTTTCCTGCTCTGTCTTCTTTCCAGGTGATGCAAACTGTTCATGCTCCTTCTGCTCTTCTTTCTTATGGATCTTTATATTTTAAACCGGATTTGGACCAGGGAGTCCTTCAAACAGAGGACACCTTCAAAAAGAGGATGGTCTTCTATAAAATAGGAGACATGGCCACCCAATGCGATGGCCAAAGGTTGCCTGCCTCTCTTGCAACTTTCATGGGTAACAGGGCAGCTTGGGTGGTTGCAGTGCCAAATACCTGCTGCCTGGAACAGGGATAGGCAACTTGTGACCCTCCAGATGATGTGGGACTTCAGCTCCTATCAGCCCTATCCAAGGAAGCCAGTAGTGAGGGGTCTCAGTCCAACAACATCTGGAGGGCCAAAGGTTATAAGAACAGAAGAAGAACCATACTGGATCAGACCAAGGCCCATCTAGTTCAGCATTCTGTTCACACAGTGGCCAACCAGCTGTTAACCAAGAACCCACTAGCAGGACATGAATGCAACAGCACTCTCCTGCCCATGTTCCCTAGCAACTGGTGTATATAGGCATACTACCTCTGATACTAGAGGTAGCATATATCCACCAGGATTAGTAGCCGTTGATAGCCTTCTCCTCCAGGAATTTGTCCAATCCCTTTTTAAAGCCATCCAAATTGGTGGTCATCTACGACTTGCGATCGTGAATTCCATTGTTCAGCTATGTACTGTGTGAAGAAGATGTATTTCCTTTTATCTGTCCTGAATCATCCTCGGTCTAGAAGAAACTGCCTCTGAGCCTTTTGCAGGGACGTTTCCCTCTCTAGAATTTCACAGGCCGGTTCCAGGTGCCTTTCAACCCAGCCCCCTGCATAGATCTACCTCCTTGTTTGAGAACCCCTGTGCTACGAATTTAGTGGGAGGCCATGAGAAGAGGAGAGTAGAACTGGCTGTTAATTGCATCCCTCCACATACATCTCCAGCACATCTCTTAAAAATAAAACAAAACTCCACGGTGTTCCTTAACCAACCACCGCTTTGTTGCATGATTCCTTCTTAAATGCCCAAAATGAAAAAAAGGACCTCTTGTATTCTGCTTGGAGGCACTTCTTGAGAAATCTTTTCCCAGCTACGATTGTTATGCTACACTCTGTTTTCTTGGTCAAAACAAGTGGGGGTTTTCCCCCTGAGATTCCCCCACTCCCACCCCTGTTTTGGCCATTTTGGTGAGCAGTGATGTCATTTTTGCAAAACTAGCAGGTTCACAAGGGTCCCCCCTGCTGTGAGATCATAAACTGATTTCCATCTGGCTTCATCTTTTTTCAGAAGGACAAGATATGAAGCCTGCATAGGCACACACATCTTCTTCTGGGTTTGTGTGTTGGGGGCATGGAGGGAAGGAGGTTGAAATGAACGTTTCAGTTCTTTATTCCCTGGTCAAGGCTTACCCACACACATTGCTAGAGGCAAATTTGGCTTCCTGCTTTGGTCCTGGGGAACATCATCACAAGGGCTTGTGTGTGTATGCACACCACTTCGTAGAATCACAACAATTTGGACCAGAATGGTTGATGCGCTGATAATTTCTGAAACAAGGGAGCAGTTTTTTAGCCTTCTTTTTAAATATAGGATCCCGCAGGTAAGTTCCTTTCTATAATGTGGAATTAAAACATGCATTTCCCACAACTGAGCACATTGGAAATGAGGGTAACTGCTGCTCTAGGTCACTTTTTTTTAAGGAGATACAGTGGCCAACTGTTCTATTCTACAGCAGATAGTCCTCTTTTTGAAGGGCTGTCCAGTCCAAGTAAGTTTGAAAAATCCATAAGCATGGAGAGCAGGACTTTGAAGTTGCCTATTATGGTACGATGTATTGCATTTCTATTTCACTTTTAGCAATTATGTTTAAATGTGTAAATTACCATACTTAAAAGTTATGCAAATGTGTGTCTTCTCTTGTCCTTTTTCTGGTGACAAGTAAGTAAGTGGCCACCTTAGTTGTACGGTGTTTGCACCAAATTGCTGTGAGAGACCAAGAGCCAGCCAACATGGTCCAGGAAGCCTGCCAACCTCACATGCTACACACACACTTCCATTAAGGATCATCTGTCTGGTTGCTCTGGAAACTGGAGTATGTGGCAATAGTTGATATGGACCTTGTTTCCACCCAACAGGGCAACTTTTGTGTTCTTAACTGATGGAGAAACAGACGTGGATGCTGGAGATCCGTTTTCAAGGTCTCATCTCAGCTTTGTGACTTATTGGGTGGCTTGAGGGGTTTGGTAAAGTACTGTAACTCAGATGCCTCAGTTTCTGCTCTGTACACTAGTGGTCTATATCACATGTTTGCTGTGAGGTCTGTGCGCATTCAACCATTTTGCGCATCGAAAGCTACTCTATTAATGATACCTAGTAAAGTTGCGCCTTCCAGGCTGACACTGGGGAGTACATAGACCAGTCCTGCTTGTGAGCTTTTTGGAGGCATCTGGTCGACCACTTTGCAAAACAGAATGCTGGGCTAGATGGGCTTTTGGTCTGATCCAGTAGGGCTCTTCTGATGTTCTTCTCAGAGAGGAATTATGGGAGAAGAATCTTTTGGGGTTCATCCACCATATTGGGAGAGGAGCAGTAACCTCATCCTGTGCATTGACCATGGAGGGAAGTAGTCAACCCAGCTTTATCTTGGAGATGTGGATGTAACATGGAGGAGGAATGGAACTAGGCATGAGTAGTCCAGACATATTTTGACATCTGGTTCCAACAAAGACAAATCTCCTTGTGGTGGCTTGTGGGTTGCTAATCTGTGAGTCAGTACATGGAGAACAGACAGTTCTTGCATTCCCTGAGCACCAGGCACTAGCTGGCATTGCTAATGTGTGTCTGGAGCAACGGCCCTGTATTAGTGCTAGGTTTGTTTATCATATCTTTACATAAGCCTTTTTTCAGCCCTAACGGGTTGAAAAGCAGATGACAATAAAGACAAATGAATACAATTCACAATGAAAAGGATTAAAGTCATAATCCTATGCATGTTTAGACAGGACAAAAGTCCTACAACTCCTAGCATACCTGGCTGGGGAATGCTAGGCATTGTAGTTCTTTTTTCTGTCTAAACATGCACAGGATTGCACCCCAAGCCTGCAGTCTAATACCCAATCACCTGGGAGTAGGCCCCATTGAATGAAATAGGACTTACTCCTGAGAAGGAGGGCATAGAATTGCACTGTACGATGATTAAATAAATGAGTTGTGGCTGAGACACGAGGGAGTGCTGTTCAATCCTTCAAACCATCCATCCAGATGTTTCAATCTTTTTTTTCCCTAGCTTCAAGGGTCATCTTCATTTGAAACATTGGTTACAGCCACTTCTTTTGACAGCAGGGTACTTTGGGTTGCAAAAGGAGCTCAATATTTCCTTTCTGTGTAACGTGTAAAGCATGCTGGACATCTGCTTAAAATATCAGCAGAGTTCCTGCTGAACAGCTGATCTTGTATTGGTGTTAGTACCTGGATGCACTGATCTGATTACCTGTGCATGGAAGCCGTCTTGAGCAGGCTGAAATTAGGTCCCATGTGAAGCAGCCATCTGCTTCACTTCTGGGAAACTGGCCTTCTCCAATCTAAAAGATGAGATGGAGGGGTTGGAGGTGGTTAGAAATGGGGCGCGCTTGATTGGGATCCCACTGTGTGAGCTCTTGTGAGACTTAAGCCAGAGATGGGTAAAGTTTTAAACAACAAATTGTGCCCCAGCTGTAAACCATCTTCACCTTTTTCTTTCTTTGTCTTTTCCTTCCTTCCTTCCTTCCTTCCTTTTTCCTTTACTCCCTCCTTGCCTTCCATATCCCATGTTAGAGGAGTAGCTCTGAGTTAGTTGAATGCTTTATGACAAATCATCTGGATGGTTCAAGCATGTCCCACGCCATGGGGAGCAGACCCATGTCTATTCCTAGTAGCGCTCGCCAATCTGACGTGACGGTGA
Source organism: Anniella stebbinsi (assembly GCA_029215795.1). Taxonomy (NCBI): domain Eukaryota; kingdom Metazoa; phylum Chordata; class Lepidosauria; order Squamata; family Anniellidae; genus Anniella; species Anniella stebbinsi. The sequence goes on along the minus strand of JARDYH010000007.1, from coordinate 3,239,600 downwards.
TTGCTTCCCATGTTTAGTTCCAAACATTTGAGCAGATTGACTTGATTACACTCTAAAACTTTGGCTCTTGAGCTAGACACAGGTCAATAACACTCAGAGCAGAACTCCCCAGGTCTCCCTTCACGTCTCTTCACATGTCCTTGGTACTCCTTCGTTGGCTTGGCTTGAGTTCCAAGTCTCTGCTCTTTCTGTAAGTCACAATGGCCTTTCTCTGAAACGATCATTTCCACAAAAGGGAAGGCCCAGTCAAGTCAACATGAGTCTTATCTGTTTCACGCTTAAATGAGTTTAGTTGGGCATCTTGTTTGGATGTGGCATTTTTACGAACTATGTTTTAATTCCCTCAACAATCCCACTCCCCCAAAAGTTCAGAGTTGGATGATTGCTTGGACAAAGCAATAATGAGTGTCCTGGGAATGCTCCAGAGACAGCAAAAAGCTGGAAGTCATGCAAGCAAAGCAGGGACTTGCAGGGTTTGAAATAATAACAGTAACAACAATAAAAGTACTACTACTAATAATAATGGCACAACTCCAAAATCAAAGACGTGGTTGCTCTTTTGCCTCTTATTCTCTTGTCAGGCTGGTGATTTACTGAATACAGGATCAGCTTCATTCCAGTACTTGAGTGCAGATTAGCATGTCTTTTGGAACCAACTGGAGACTTCATGAAACTCTAATGTGTTTTTTCTAAAGGAGTAGCATGCCTGCGGTGTGCTGATTGACAGGTTTCCACAAATAGCACATTCCTGCCCTCATTCTGGGTTTTATGGCAACCTAAATATACATGCCTAAATCCCCAGTGAGATGCCCTCTCTTGTCCAATGGGTGCTCTTTCACAGCTGGCAGATCCTTTCTTGCATTACTTGTAACTTTTGCTTTAGTCAGGTAGTGCCCTGAAATGTTTCAGGCACCACTCAAAAACTCGGTGTGTGTAACAATAGCAAGAAAACTGAGGCATCCCTCCCCTTTTAGCTGCATAATGCTGCATCTAAACTAGGGGGGTGCACGCCAATATATATATATATATATTTATCGTTATTGTCATTTCGGACTAAAAAAATTATTGTCTTCATATCGTAGGTGATCAAAATTGTCTTCATGATAATTATCATTAAAAATGATATTTTTTGCAGAAAGAAAAAAATGCCTATAACTTCTGTATTTTAAAAGTTAGAGGCTTGAGACTTGGTCACAGTGCTTCTGGAGTATGCCTAAGTATGTGTATGAAATTTGAGATCGATCCCTCCAACCCTCGATTTTATATTAATTTTTTAAAGAGCGTTTCCTTTCTGACATCAGAATGAACGCACATGGCGAGCTGTCACTCTGATCTGTCAGAACGGAAACAATCTTTAATAAATTCATATAAAATTGAGAGTTGGAGGGATTGATCTCAAACTTGGCACATATATGTAGCAACATGTGCTACACATATGTGCCAAATTTGAGATCAATCCCTCCAACTCTCAATTTTATATGAATTTATTAAAGATTGTTTCCGTTCTGACAGGTCAGAATGACAGCTCACCAGACCTGTCAGAACGGAAATGATTTTTTAAAAAAATAATATAAAATCGAGGGTTGGAGGGATCGATCTCAAATTTCATACACAAACTTAGGCATACCCCAGAAGCACTGTGCCAAGTTTCAAGCCTCTAACTTTTAAAATGCAGAAGTTATAGGTATATTTATATGGCAGTCCGATAAAACGATAAAATCGCCCGAAAATTATCATCTCTGATGATTATCGTAGGATTTTCTGTCGTATCGTCATCGTTAAAAACATGCACGATAACAACCTTATCGTATCATTATCGTACATTTTAACGATACGATACACATCCCTAGTCTAAACTAACCTGAGAAATTGCAGTAGGTTCAAGACAAACAAATAGTAAAACTTTCTTCCTGCAGCTCCTCATTACCATGTGGTAGCCTTTCCCAACCTGATGTCCTCTACATGTGTTGGACAACAACTCCCAGCACCCCAGCCAGCTGGCTGGGGATGCTGGGTAGTCCAATACATCTGGAGGACAACAGGTTGGGAAAGGCTGCTGCATGGCAATAATTTTTCCCTGACTGGCAGCCTCTAGATGTCTTGGACAACAACTCCCATAATCTCTGACCATTGGCTGTGCTAGCTGGGGCAGCTGGGAGTGGCAAGTCCAAAACATGTGGAGGCCATCAGGTTGGAAAAGGCTGATGTATGGAATTCCTGTGACAATTCCCTGTGGCTGAGGTTGCTTAAACAACAATTGGACAATTTCATGGAGGTGACGTCAGCAAGAAGGTGAAGTCTTGTCAGCTATTGTGACTAATGCTATTAGCAACATTTACTACTTCTAAAGGTTTCTAAGTGCAGTCCCTTCCTCCAGGCTTACAGTCTGTTGGTCATGATATCAAAGGAAAAAGGGATGGCAAGGGAAGAGGAAAAGAAGGATCAGAACAAATGCCTTTCATTAGCTGATGGATGGGACATGGTTGGTCTTTTCCTTGCCCTGATGTCCATAAGCATGGGACCCCTTCATTCATAGCCAGCATACCTATGATTCCTGTGCCAGAGGTGACAGAGGAAGAGAAGGGAGAAGGAACGGCAAAGGAAGCGAGGTCTGATAGAGAAGACATTGTGGCTGTTTATTCATCATTATTTATTGAAAGCATTTCTACCTCGTTCTTCATCTGAAAAGGCTCCCAAAGGCTGCACACGCCTAAGCTTTTGTTTCAGCTGGGGATTAGGCTTCCAAGATTAATGGATTTAGATACTTGGAGAACTTCAATCCAGCACTTGACTAATGTGATATTGCTGGAGGGTTGATTATATATATATATATATATATATATATATATATATATATATATATATATATATAGCCAAAGTGCACCCCCCCCCCCTTCCTCTGCCAAAAGCAGCTTCCTCCCAAAGCAATAGTTTGGAGAGGTTCATGTGGATGAGTCACCCGACCCCCACGAGCCATTCCCCTTAATGACTCTGCAGGAATGACTTAATCACTTCAGATCCAGTTGTATCGATCGTCTCATCTATCCCATAAAGGCAAGGATCACGATCACGCGGAAGCTGACTGGGTGGGGCCTGCACTTTTCTCACGCTTGGAACCCAGCCTCTGCTTGGCATGTACCCTTGTCTTATTTCTGTCCTCTAAGAGAGCTCAACCCCACTGAGGAATTCTCATGCGCAAGCCCCATTGAAATGAAATGGGTGCTGCACAAAAGCCGGAGTTCACGGAGCCCTGTGTATGTGTGTGCGCTTGCGGTCCAGGGGAGAAAGATGACAGCCCTCTTCTACATGAGAATGTAACCACTCCGGTCTTTGGATTATGGCCAGCATATTGCTCAGCAACACATGGCTCGATTTAGTGAAGCAGGGCTCATCACAAACTGTTTATCTGTGGTGCCCATAGAAAGGAGTTGAGTTTGAGAAGATGCTATGCGGTGGATTTGGGTGGTGGAGGGGGGGGGGGTGATTTGACATCGTTTCACGCCTCCCGGTTGACGTTGTAGGTGGTGTTGTCAATGATGTTTGTTTATTATTTAGACTATTTGTATACGGCTTGATATCCTAAGATCTCTAAGCAGTTTACATAAACATATGTACAATAACACAGAAATTATGCATGGTGTGGAGAATGTGGGCAGGGAGATATTTTTTTCCCTTTCTCATAATACTAGAACCCGAAGGGGTCATATCCCATGATGCTGACTGGTGGGGGATTCAGGACAGATAAAAGGAAGGATTTCTTCATGCAGCACATAATTAAAGTATGGAATTCGCTAACACAAGATGTCAAGATGTCTACCAATTTGGATGGCTTTAAAAGGGGTTTGGAAATATTTATGGAGGAGAAGGCTATCAATGGCTGCTAGTCCTGATGGCTATGTGCTGCCTCCAGTATCAGAGGCAGTAAGCCTACATACGCCAGTTGCTGGGGAACATGGGTGGGGGAGTGCTCTTGCACTTGTGTCCTGCTTCCTGGTCAACTGTTGGTTGACCACTGTGTGAACAGTGACCCTTGGTCTGATCCAGCATGGCTCTTCTTATGTTTTTACAATAGAAAAACAATGTAAAATAGTAAATATATTGACAACATGGATGTTGGCATCTGAACAAGTCTTAAACTTTTCAGTGGTGAAATCTAGTCCAAGATTCTAAGCAATGTTACCCTTGGGGCTGTGTCGAGATTACCCCTCCCTGCAAACACTGCTGATTTGCTTTAAGTTTATTTCCAATCTTCACCCCAAAGTTTCAGGAGCCTTTAAAGAAATGAAATGCGTGAAAAAGGCACATTGGTGTAAAAGAATTGAAAGGGCTGCAGCTGGTTTAAGAGCTGTAGATTTGTTCTTGCCAAGGTGCTAGGAGGACTGAGAGCAAAAGATTCCCATAGGTGTTTAGGGGGCTAGCCTCAGCCAGGGGTGGGGTACAGCATTTGCTGGGGCCCAGAGGCTGTTAAGGAGCCCACTCTTCATTCCTGCTGCGATATTCCCTGCTAGAGCACAGGAATTTTCGGTGGCTTCCCATCCATGCTAATCCTTCTCCCCCAATCCCCAAGGAATCAGCACATGGTTAAAAGGCACAGCACCCAACTGCAGCTAAGCAGGTCTGGCTAAGGGCAGTCTTAGGCAGTTAAAAGATGCGGGCCCTGGACCCATAGGACACAACTCTGCATAATAATTTGCATATGCTAATTTATATCTATATGTGCCAATTGAGAAATAATTACTAGGGTTTCTTTATATTTCCATATGGAGAACCCCAAAGGGCTGGATTGGGGCCCAAAGTAAGCCAGATTTGGCCCCCCAGGCCTGAGGTTCTGCACCCCTGAAACATGTGGCTGAACATTATCCGTTATTATGTTTGCATTTTTTTTAAAAAATCCCCAAACCCGCTGCAAAAAGACTGTGTGTCTTGAAAATGTTGGTTAAACCTATAAAGAGCTACAAATCAGAAGCAGCCAATGCACAGCAGGCTACCTGGCTATAAAAATACGCCACTTGTTCAGTTCATGCAAAATGCACAGATGCACAGCAAGGAAGTGGGACAGGAGGAAGAGCCATTTGGATAGGAAAAGAGAGGAATTGTGCATCTCATCCCAAAAGGAGGGTGGGGTGAGGGGAATAGTACTTTGCAAGGCAGTCAAAAAACGCTGCTGGCAACAACAGACGAAAGATGGGAAGCACATTAAGATATTTTCCTGGTTTGGCCCATGTCGATGTTATTGTGTCCACTGATCCTGGCAGCCTTCCGTCGCCATAACTCACCGTGACTTTTCATGGAGACCAATTCTGAATTGAGCATAAAATTGTATTTCCACTGATTTTAGTTTCGGCAGACGGGACCAAAGATGAGCCTGGACACATCCACCTAATCCCAGGAGTCAAATCTTGATCCTGAGTCTATATAACATTCTGGACATGGAACTGAGTCAACATCCCAGCTCTTTAAATCAGTGGAAGCTCAGAACCAGATGGGAGCAAGCTCTCAGCTGCACCCGGCCTCTCCAAGCCCAATAAAACGCTCCATCTGAGCCACCCGCAAATGCAGGAAATATTCCTCTCCTAATCAGAATCAAATTCTGAGATGATCCTGGTGCATAGTGGTTTCCCTCTCCCTGGTGGACTGGAGTGCCGATGGCGGAAAACTCGACTTATATCTGACAAGACACGACATAGAGAACATCTTCGTTCCTATGGGGTGGCAATACGTGCAGCGAAGAAAGCTTACTTCTCTGCACGCATTGCGTCTGCGAATTCGCGTCCAGCAGAACTGTTCAGGGTGGTGAGGGGTCTAACTCAGGCACCTTCCCCCCTGAACCCAATGTTAGAGCCTTCGGTAGTTATTTATTATTTATTTAAAGGCATCGCTGTGATGCCTTTAACAATCATTTCACAGATAAAATCTCTCGGATAAGAGCCGACTTAGATGCTGTCGTTATAGCAGAGGCTGATAATGGAGTGTCCAGCGACTCCGCGAGTAGAATTACACTGGATCAGTTTCAGTTGGTGAGTACCGAGGACGTGGACAAGCTGCTTGGTCGAGTGAGGAGGACGACTTGCCCTCTCGATCCCTGTCCTTCTTGGCTGGTCGCCCAGGGAGGAGATGCAGTTCGATCACAACTACAATATATTATTAATGCATCTCTCAGGGAGGGGAGTTTTCCATCATGTTTAAAAGAAGCGGTAGTACGGCCGCTTCTAAAAAAGCCCTCCCTGGATCCCCTGGACTTTAATAACTATAGGCCAGTATCAAATCTTCCATTTTTGGGCAAGGTGATCGAGAGGGCGGTTGCCTTCCAACTGCAAGCAGTTTTGGATGATACAGATTTTCTAGACCCATTTCAAACTGGCTTCAGAGCAGGATACGGAGTTGAGACTGCTATGGTCGCCTTAGTGGATGATCTACGCCTGAGTATTGACAGGGGGAGTGTGTCCCTGTTGGTACTCCTGGACCTCTCAGCGGCTTTCGATACCATCGACCATGGTATCCTTCTGGATCGCCTGAGGGAATTGGGACTCGGGGGCACTGTGCTTCAGTGGTTCCGGTCCTACCTCTCGGGCAGGTTCCAGATGGTGATGCTTGGGGATAGCTGCTCTTCAAAAAAGGAGTTGCTATGTGGTGTACCACAAGGTGCCATCCTTTCCCCAATGCTGTTTAACATTTACATGAAACCGCTGGGAGAGATCATCCGGAGGCATGGGGCGGGGTGCTATCAGTATGCTGATGACACCCAAATATATTTCTCTATGCCTTCGACAACAGCATCAGCTAAGGATAGTGTGTCTCCTCTGAATGAATGCTTGGAGGCTGTAATGGGCTGGATGAGGAAAAACAAACTGAAGCTGAATCCAGACAAGACGGAGGTGCTTACTGTCAAGGGCCACAACCTGGGGTTGGAGGTGTGTCAACCAGTTCTGGATGGGGTTACACTCCCCCTGAAAGACTGTGTTCGCAGCTTGGGGGTGCTCCTGGATCCGTCGCTCCAAATGACAGCTCAGATAGATGCGACTGCCAGGAGTGCCTACTATCAGCTTCGGCTGATACGCCAGCTGCGCCCCTTCCTAGAGTTGGAAGACCTAAAATCAGTAGTGCACGCACTGGTAACTTCGAGGCTCGACTTCTGCAATGCGCTGTACATAGGGCTACCTCTGTGCCTAGTCCGGAAACTTCAATTAGTTCAAAATATGGCAGCCAGGTTGGTCACCGGTACATCTAGGGGTGACCACATTACACCAGTTTTAAAATCTCTTCACTGGCTGCCAATCAGTTTCCGGGCGACGTACAAAGTGTTGGTTATTACCTTTAAAGCCCTACATGGTTTGGGTCCAGGTTACCTACGGGATCGCCTTCTCCCATACAATCCGCCCCGCACGCTCAGGTCCTCTGGGAAGAATTTATTACAGTCAACAAGAACTAGACTGACAACCGTTACCCAGAGGACCTTCTCTTCTGCCGCTCCCAGATTATGGAATGACCTGCCGGGAGAGATTCGCCAACTCACTAGTCTTCCGGAATTTAAAAGATCTATAAAGACTTATCTCTTCCGGCAGGCCTACCCAGATGAATTTTAAAGTGTTTTATTGGTGTTTTATTGGTGTTTTAATGATGTACTGGTTTTATCTGCTTTTAATCAGTTTTTGTATTTTGTGTTTGGTGTTGTTCCCCGCCTCGATCCGTTGGGAGAGGCGGGTGATAAATAAATATATTATTATTATTATTATTATTATTATTATTATTATTATTATTAAGTGAAACGAGCAGTTATTCTGATGAGAGAAAGGCTTTGCTGAATTTGTATCTGGAATACTGGAAAGCAGATGAACAGTTGCTTCGGATTTTGCCAATATCAGTGCCAGCATCAAGCGTAGGCAGGGTTGGTCATCAGCCATTGGGTCACACCCCAGCAGGGTCCCAATGACAAGACCCTCCTGGAGTTGCTCCTCCTTTTCCCCATGGCAACCTGCTTGTCCATTTGCCTCACCACACAGCAGTGCTGAGAAGGAAGAGCAGGCGATGCCATGGCCTGCTTGCTCCCCGGCTTTCTGCCTGCCAAGCGAAGAAGCGAGCAAGCGGTAGCCATGATGAGAAAGAGGATAACAGCAAGAGCCACAATGGCAGTGAGAAAGCAGGCTCACCGAGGGAGGGGACCATGCAGGGTGTCTTACCCAGGGCCCTTCAAAACCTGGAGCGGACGCTGGCCAACTTATTAACTTATGTATGTATGAATGGACAGATGGACGGGTCTGACTTAGTCCAAGGCAGCGTCATATCGCCACTTGGTGAGGCCGCCTGTGTTGTGCTACCAAGGGGCGAGGGAGATCTTGCCACATATCCACACTTGATTGGAAATCCAGAAAAGCAGCAGAGTGAAACGATGCTAGAAAACCCTTTTATGGAATGCGTCCCGCGCCCTAACAGTGAACAGTTCTCTTCAATACCGGTAAAAGGCACTAAGGTCAATCTGGCCTTGGTCACTATTTTTATGTGCGTTATATATTAGAAGCTGCTTTGGGTGACTCCTTTTTGAGGAGTGTAAAAGCGGAATCTAAATCCCTTCACTAAAAATAAAATAAACAATAGGGCTTGGAAAATGGCTGCCTGCATTCCCCTCCCCCCCCCAACAGCAAATGAAATTCCTCAAGTCCAGGACCCTAGTAGGCTGTTCTAGGGGTTTGATAGATTCTGTCGTCCCCCGTGCTTTGCAAAGCAGTGGAAAACAGATGAGTCGAGTCTGTGACCCGGTAACGGCGGTGCGTCCAAGTTACATTGCATTAAAACGCCATCCGTCAGGCAAGGTCATGTGGCACACCACCCCAATACTCTTCCAGTCCAGACAGAACATGTTATTCCACCTGCCCCCAGTTACAAGGGTGGAGAGCGTCCCGTTTGGCTCTGCAGTGGACTGAAATTCCCTGAGAACAAGCAGACGACCCTCTGTGGGATATGGAGTTGTGTTTGTCTTGGATTTTGCACCCGCACAGCAGCCTGTCCCGGTTCCTAGCGGATCCTACTGCAAAGTGACTGGGGCCGTGGGCGGCTGGGTGGTTTGGAATCAACTCACAGTGAAAGTGAAACAGTTGTGTGGATCTACCCAAAAGCTGAAGTCTATAAATCCACTGTGCAGTCCGTCTGTCCCGCCAGCCCTCCTCTCTTACTGGTCACCATTAAACTTGAGAGATTTTTGAGAGGGAGAGAGAGAGAGAGAGAGAGAGAAGCTAACATAGATGTGTTTCATTCTCAATAGGAAAGAACTACATCAGTACGGCAGTAATTCATCTATATTCATTTTATGTAAACAGCATCATCAACACATATAGGTGCTTTGTGGAGTGACATCAACACACTTCCCTGGCCCAGGGAGCTTACAAACAGGGGGTGCAATGTTTAACTAATTAATTAGTTAATTGTATAAAGAAAATCTTCAGTTTTCCTCCTCTGGGTGCCTACTCCAAGGGAAGCTCAGAGGACGGCAACAAGGGAGAGGGCCTTCTCAGTGGTGGCCCCCCAGTTATGGAACGATCTCCCCGACAAGGCCCGCCTGGTGCCAACATTGATATCTTTTCAATGGCAGGTTAAAACTTTTCTCTTTTCCCAGGCATTTAGCAATATGCGATGAGCTTCACTGATCCTAGATCTGTTTTTAAAGTTGTTTATAGTTGTTTTGAATGTATGTTTTTGTGTAAGTTGTATGTTCCTGTAGTTTTAAATTTTGTATATTGTTTTTAAGTGTTTTAATCTTATAAACTGCCCAGTGAGCTTCGGCGATGGGGCGGTATAGAAATGTAAATAATAATAATAATAATAATAATAATAATAATAATAATAATAATAATATAAATATACTAAAAGGTGCTACCTATTATTATTATTATTATTTCTCTTTCTTGCTTGTGGCGGTTTTTCTAGACGGACATGAACGGGTTTTGCCAAGTCATGCTGTCTTTTACAGATTCAGGAATTTCCTGACAATTGAGCATGTTTTAATTATGACGCTTTCTGGATGTTGGTGTGGATGTATTCTGGTAGGCCCAGTTTCTGAAGGTTTTCTGTATAGTTTTTTGATGTAATGCCGGTGACTGATGGGATAATTGTGACCATTTCCTGTTGCCAGCGTTCTTTGACTTCCATGGCCAGTGGTGTATATTTGTCTCTCTTTTCTTCCTTTTCAACAACATTTTTGTAATTTGGTATTGCTATGTCGATTAGGTATGTGTATTTTTCTTTTTTGTCTATGAATGTTATGTCTGGTCGGTTGCAAGGTATTGTCTGTATGAATTGTTCTGTCCCAGTATATTTTATGATCTGCATTTTCAGGATTGTTTCGGGTGAATATGTATAGTATGGTGTAGGTTGTTTGATAATGTTGAATTTGATGGCTAGTTGTTGGTGAATTATTTCTGCAGCTGTATCATGCCTGTCCAGACAGTCCATTCCCGTCAGAATTTTACATTATTATTATAATTATTATTATTTATTACATTTCTATACCGTCCCATAGCCGAAGCTGTCTGGGCGATTCACCAAGATCAGGATCTACCACTCACCTGAGCTTTCCCTTCCCAATGACAGAGGAAAAAATCCTGTGAAGGTGTGAGCTCTGGAGACTCTGGTGCTGGGGACTGTGTGAATTTGCTGTTGGCTTTCCTCAAAGTCAGGATGATTGTGGAGGGGCGGGGCAGTGGAGCAACATATACATTTAGTCCCATAAAAGACTGAAAGCTAAGAATGGTTAGAAGTAACAACAATCCTCCTTGCCCTTTGACCCTTCGCTTGATGTCTTTCCAAAGCGAACCGTCTCCGTGTCAGCCCAGTTTTTATCTTTGCTATGACTAGAGGCCGCGCTGCCTCATGCAAAATGTGTGGGAACTTTCTGGTGACTGGACCGGCTTGCTTTGTTAAATTGACAAGTTGAAGGTCTTGATCTGGTTAGGTCATGTCTATGGGCTTAGATGTGGGCAGTGTTATTTATTGATCCTGCTTCCAAGGAAGAAAAGGAGAGAGAGAGAGAGAAAAGACATGTTTTCAATCCTGGAATAAATGTATGCAGTGGGAGAAAATTAGCATCAGTCTACATCTCTGGGCTTCCCAAATGGACCTTTGGTGAATCTATGTTGTGATCTCACCTGGAATACTGTGCGCAGTTCTGTTCATCACGCCTAAAAAAAGGGACATTGTAGATTTGAAAAAAATGCAGAAAAGTGCAACTAAATGGTCAAGGGGTTGTAGCAACCCATGAGGAAATGTCTGGCACTGTTTAGCATAGGAAAAAAAGAAAGGGAAGTAAGGAGAGGCATGATAGAGGTGTACAAGAAGATTATGCATGGTGTGAACAACATGGATAGGGAGAGGTCCCCTCTCCTAATCCCAGAACCCCGGGCTGCCCGATGAAGATGGTTGGTGGGAGATTTGGGACAGATGAAAGGAAGGACTTCTTCACACCGTGCATAGCTAAACTGTAGAATTCGCTTCCACAAGATGTAGTGATGGCCACCGTCTTGGATGGCTTTAAAAGGGGATTGGACAAATTCATGAAGGATAATGGTATCCATGGCTACTACTCAGGATGGCAGTCTATTGTCTCCAGTATCAGAGGCAGCATGTTTCTGTAGACCAGTTACTGGAGACGCACGAACGGGAGAGTGCTATTGCTCTCAAGTCCTACTTGTGGGCTTTCCACAGGTGGCTGATTGGGACTAGAATGCTGGACTAGATGGACCCTTGGTCTGATCCATCAGGACTCTTCGGATGTTTTCTAAGAATTTCATTGTTAGCCTGGGCAGGAAAGCATGAGGATCAACTTAAAGAATTCATTTCTCGTGATGTTGCTATGACAGCCACCAGCATAGATGGATGTTAAAAGGATTTGACATGCTTATTGACGAAAGGTTGATAAGTTGCCATTAAGCATCACAGCTAAATTGAACCTCCATTTTGGGCACAGTAAAACTTGAGTTATGGGATGCTGGGAACTTTCTCCACATGCTCTTGACTCTGTCCTACTTGTGTAATGTCCACTGGCTTATAGCTGACCACTGTTGGAAACAGATCGTTGGACCTTAGATATGACCCAACAATGCAATTCTTAGATTATTACATTGTGGTTAAAAAAAAAAGACTGCACTATGAATGTCCCCTCGTAATGGCAGAGTTCCTTCCTTCCTTCCTTCCTTCCTTCCTTCCTTCCTTCCTTCCTTCCTTCCATCTTAAAGTACCAAGATGGAACATCTTGTTTTGGCATGCCAAACCATTTTCTTTTGGTCTGAGGTTTCGACATTCATCTCATATATATATATATATATATATATATATATATATATATATAATTTTTTTGCATTGTAAAACTGAAGACATTTGGGCAATCCATCCTTGAAGTGAAAACTTGAGTCTGATGACCTGTATACCAAGGGCAGAGTTCAACTTCACAATATCTAGAAGATGAATATGAGCCAACAGTGTGATGTGGCTGCAAAAAAAGCAAATGCTATTTTGGGCTGAATGAATAGAAGCATAGCTTCCAAATCGTGCGAGGTACTGGTTCCCTTCTATTCGGCACTGGTTAGGCCCCATCTTGAGTATTGCGTCCAGTTCTGGGCACCACCTTTCATGAAGGATGCAGACAAGCTGGAGGGGGTTCAGAGGAGGGCAACAAGGATGATCAGCCCTATGAGGAGAGACTGAAAGAACTGGGCATGTTTAGCCTGGAGAAGAGAAGACTGAGGGGAGACATGATAACACTCTTCAAATACTTGAAAGGTTGTCACATAGAGGAGGGCCAGGATCTCTTCTCGATCAATAATAATAATAATAATAATAATAATAATAATAATAATAATATATGTATTTCTTACCCGCCTCTCCCTTCTGGATTGAGGCGGGGCACAACATCATACAGACAATATAAAATACATTAAACTGATTAAAAGCATATAAAAATTAATACGTCATTAAAATAACCAAGTCTTAAAATTCGGCACGGAATAATGGGCTCAAGTTACAGGAAACCAGATTCCAGCTGGACATCTGGAAAAACTTCCTGTCTGTTAGAGCAATATGACAATGGAACCCATGACCTAGGGAGGTCATGGGCTCTCCCATATTAGAGGCCTTCAAGAGGCAGCTGGACAACCATCTGTCAGGGATGCTTTAAGGTAGATTCCTGCATTGAGCAGGGGGTTGGACTGGATGGCCTTAGAGGTCCCCTCCAACTCTACTATTCTATGATTTTATGATTCTATGACTTTGGCTTTCCTTTGTAGGTGCAACCCTTCAGCAGATTTGCATCTTCCTTCTCAACGTTGTTCTATCTGCACTTTGGTCATTTAAACCAACCTCGGCTCTATGTTCGTTTCTCTCAGCCTGCTGCAACAGAAAACATTGCAAAAAGCGCTTGAAGGAAAACACGCATAGGAACCATGGAATAGTCTCAGATTGGGATCCAGTTTCTAGATCACAGCTTTTGATATACCAAAGCTCTACATCCCACGCAGTCAGCTCTTAAAACTCCTGTGATCCAAACACTTAGACTTAGCTTCAGACTCTTTGTTCCAGTTATCGTGTTAGCGTGATAAATCATATCAGTGAAGCTGAGAGAATGATTAAAGCTGAAAATTCCATATTCCCACCCGCATCTGTCTCCCTTTAAGCAAACCTCAGATAGATACCAAACTATATTAAGAAGCTTTGGATACCAAACGATATTAGAAATCAATCATCCAGCCATCATGTTTCCCCCCCAAAAGCAAACAAAGGTGGGTTTTCCCAGCTTGACTATCTAATGAAATCATAGTAATATTTATTACATTTTCTAGTTCATTTTGAGAAAGCAAGGCTCAACTTGTACGGGTGGCTTTTGTTCTTCTTCTTTTTTAATCTGGAGGGAATTGATTAATTTTCACCTCCCCTACTTGATGATACGAAACCTTCATGCAGATACTAAACTTGTTACACTTGACAGAGGAGGCACATTCACCTTGTACAGTAATTAATTTGCAGCTTCAGCAATTTATTCTGAGATGGAAGGGATTTTCTTAGAAGGAAATCCCACTACTGCACCCCACCATGGTCACTCTTTCGTGCGCACAAATGCACCCCCCCTCCATTTTCATGTTTCTTGGTACATATATGCATGCATCAGAAAGGGCAATGTAGATCTGGAACTGGAAAATATCCAAATGCTGGAGGGTCCGGAGCAACTCCTCTATGAGGAAAGGTTACAACATTCTGGGGTCTTTAGCTTAGAAAAAAAGGGGTGAGTCAATGGGGTACATCAGAGATGTTTATAAAATTATGCATGGTGTGGAAAAAGTGGATATGGAGATCTCTCTCTTCCCCCCACCTCTCTCTCATATAATACTAGAATCTGGGGTCATCTAATGAAGCTGAGTGGTGACAGATTCAAGAAAGATAAAAAGGAAGCATTTCTTCACGCAACACATAGCTAAACTGTGGAACTCACTTCCACAAGATATAGTGATGGCCAGCAGTTTGGATGGCTTTAAAATGGGATTGGACAAATTGATAAAGCTGTCATTGGCCATTAGTCATGACCTCCAGTATTGGAGGCAGCATGCCTAGGTACACCAGTTGCTCTGGAAGACAAGCAGAAAGGGTGCTATTGCACTCATGTCTTGATTTTGGTCTTCCTACTAGGGCATTCAGTTGGCCACTGTGCAAACAGAAAGCTGGACTAGATAGGCTTTTGGTCTGATCCTGCAGGGCTCTTCTGATGTTCTGATTTGATTACTCTTTATATTAAGAAAAGAAGATTTCTGCCATTGACTGAGCACTAAGGAGGCAGGGTCAGAAGTTTTGCCTAGGCCCAAAGGACATGAAAGCTCTCTCCTAAAAGGAGCAGATAATGGATGTCACTGAAGATGATGACATGCTATCAATCCAGGCATTCAGACAATCAGAATGAGCATCTGAAATCCTCTAAGGACTTGACATATGAATCACTGCCCACAGCTTCACAGTCTCCTGGAAATCTTTGCCTGAGACACAAGTGACCCAAGCAGTCTCCTTTCCGTGGCCAGGCCTGATGCCAAATTGAAATAGATCTAGATAATCCATCTCATCCAGAAATTCCTGGAGTTGAGAAGCCATCACCCTGGACCAATTGTCCTGGCAGAAGCAGACTTCTCTGCCCCCTTCTTCCCATGACAGTTGCTCCATCCCCCTGAAAATGCAACGCAGAGGCTCAATTCGGACGACACAATAAACAACTGGTGTGGGGGAAACAATCGTCAGTTGTTTTGACTATTGTGTCGTCCGAATGCTGCCATAGTCAACTCAGCGCTGATCCTCATCCACACCACAGTTGATTATTTATTACCATGTTGTGTGGGGAGTGCCCCCTAGGGTTAGCATGAGGGTTAGGGTTAGTCAACCCACCATTGACTATCGTGTCATCCGAATTGAGCCAGAGAGTCAGGAGGCCCTGGTGAAGAGGGTGAGTGGTGGTGGTGTGTGTGGAAGAGCAGATCCCCACCCCCAAATTGGGTGGAGGGATCTTCCACATGAGGAGCCATCCCTCTTGAAGAAGGTCCCTTTGTCTTGAGGAAGGCAGATCCTGGATCCAACCCATTATGCTGGAGATCAATGAATGATCTCTCAACCCAATAATAATAATAATAATAATAATAATAATAATAATAACAAATTGTCATAGACAAAAAAAGAAAAACCTCATACCTCATCAACATAGCAATACTGAATGACAAAAATGTTGTTGAAAAGGAATAATGAAAGGGAGACAAATAATGTACACTACTGTCCATGGAGGTCAAAGAACTATGGCAACAGGAAAAGGTCACGATTATTCCGTTAGTCATCCCAGTCACTGGCATTGCATCAAAAAACTATACAGAAAATCTCCAGAAACTGGGCCTACCAAAATACATCCACACCAATATCCAGAAAGCAGTTATACTTAAAACAGGCTCAATCGTCAGGAAATTCCTGAATCTGTAAAAGACAGCATGACTTGGCAAAGCCTGTCATGTCTGTCTAGAAAAACCGCCACGAGTGAGAAAGAGATGAAACAATAATAATAATAATAATAATAATAATAATAATAATAATAGCTGGGGTACCCATATTTCACAGCAATAGTAGGCAAGATGGGGGGAAAGAGAGGGAATAGTGTTTAACCTCCCCCCTCCCTGCTTCCTGATCAGAATGGTTTTTTGTCCTGGGGAGGCAATTTTGATCAGGAAAACAGTGATAGGACTACATTCCCTTCCTCCACCATTCTGCTCCAGATTGGCAGCAATCCCCACCCTCACCCTGTGGCTGCATTTCGGTAAAAGCAAGCAGCAATAACCCGACCCAACACCAACCACGCACATTGGGAAATGTGTAGCCTGCCGCTTGGCCTGCCCCTTGGAGCTGTCCAGGTTCTGACCAGAGCCTCAATTTGACCAAAGCCCCCATTCCACTTTGCTGCCCTCCACAATGTGTACCTGCGGCCAAATGCCAGTTCCCACGGCCTTCTGCTGCATGTTGAATGCTACCTGCATGGCCAATCCTCCATCTCCTATGCCAAATCTCACTGCTGTGGTCTCGATCCTGAAAACTGAGGGCAGATTGCAAACAGAGTTGTCTGCAAACCTGCCTGCCAGGTAGGTTCAAGAGTGACTCAGTTCTCATAGCCAACTGCCAAGGTGTTCAACATGTTTCTGGACTGTACCACTTCATAGAGTAGAGCAGCTGCTTTGTATACAGAAGGTGCCACAGGCACACCAGTGAATAGGATCTTTGGTCATGGGAAAGACCAATGTTTGCTTGAGTCCCTGGCAAGCTGCTCTAGTTGGGGTAAACTATACCAGCCTAGATGGACAATTAATTTCTTCTAGTATAAGGCTGCAATACATTCCCTGTATTGCAGATGGGAGCTCACATAGCTGAAAATTCCTCCATACAACTCCCCTGCACAGAGTGAATTAGCATGTCAGGGAAAAGGGGCTATGCACCAACCTGTTACTATCTTGCTGTCTTTCTATATGAGCAAATTTTTGGAGGAGGGCGGTATGGAGGAACAGTCAGTATTTTAACGTGTGCATCCTATGGTGGAATTGTCCAGATTAGGGGTAGCCAAATCTGTCGATTTCAGTTTTTCTCTGTTTCTCATTTTTCCAAATTTAAAATTGGTTTATCCCAAACTTTGGGAACTTTTTTTTTCTTCCTTTTAAAGCTCCTGTGAAAACCCATAAGCATTTTTGTATGCATTCTTGCCTAATATAGACATTTTTGCAAGCAATTCATCCCAGGGTAATGAATTTGTGAACATTATTTTCCCCAATATTTACATTTTGATATGCCCCTTTTTAGTTGGAGAACTCCACTGCAAAAACCAGAGAAGTGGGAATTTAGAGGGGTAATTGAGTTTTGGTTCATCTGGGGGCTCGAAAGTATGATGTATACTGAACGCATTTCACCTCCATCCTTAGTCCAGACACGTATTTGCTGCCATATCTGAATGTGAGGCCCAAGAGACAATGAGTAGCCCAAGGCAACCAGGGGAAACTTACAGGTGAGCATGGTATTGTAAGTGAGCCTCTGCTACCTGTCTCTCTCTGTGCCCTACAAACTTGAGCAGAATATGGTTAGGGTACAGCTTGCCACATCTGTTTATCTTGGCCAAGAGAAGCACCACAGTTCATGGCTTAGAGGGAGGTCAGCTTTTGTCCAGCCTGGGAAAAGGCAGTGCTGCGCATACCAAAGAAGTGCAGGTTTTTGGCAAGTGTGAAGATATGCTAAGCTTCTCTCTGCTGGTTGCTTCCCAGGCGAGTTCTGCAAACTTCATGTGCAGCTGTCTATTGGCTGCATCATGGCAGATTGACATGAAATCTCAACGCTCCACAGCTCCGAGGTGGCCTGTGATTAAGGGATGATGACAGGATGACGCCAAATCTTGGCAATAAAATGGTTGAGCTGTGCAGAGTTTTGGGATGTGTGCTTTTGAAAGGATCTTACATGAACTTCTCTGAAAGAGCATCTCGGAGACAAGGTGGGAGGGAGAACCCTTTTCCTTTCGGCCCTATTCAAACTCTTTCTCATTCGCATTCCAAGGTGCATCACTTAAATGTAAGAGGCAGGCATGTGAGGGCAGGTCATGGGGTGGGGGGTTGTGATTGAGGGAATAAGGCATGAAGACCAGTTTCAGCCAAATTTCCCAGTTCTGATTGTCAAAGTAGACTAGATAGGGAATCAAGCAAATAAACTTCATGCAGCCAAGAGCCAGGTCAATGGATGGGTATTTTCTAGTGGAGGCTGGTGGCTCTGATGTTGGTGGGGTGAAACACCTGGCTCCTTTATCATCATAATAATTATTTCTTACCCGCCTCTCCCTCTGAATCAAGGCGGGGAACACCATAAAATACAAAACAGCATAAAATACATAAAGTTGATTAAAAACATATAAAATGAATTATTAAAAACATATAAAACTCATACATTATTAAAATTCATCTTAGAATTCGACTGGGTAGGCCTGCCGGAAGAGACCAGTCTTTCTTTATGGCTGTCTTAAATTCCAGAGGACTGTTAAGTTGGCAGATCTCTCCCAGCAGCAGCCATTCCACAGTCTGGGAGCAGCAGAAGAGAAGGTTCTGGCTGGTTCTGAGTGAAACCCGGAGCAGATTCAACGCCCCACTGACCTCGGGTCCACCAACCTCCACTGCTCAAAAGCTTCTCAGGTTGCTTCTGTGCAGGTTTCCCATCTTCTTTGGCTGCCACTTGAAAGCTTTAGGGCTGAGTGAGAGAGACAAAGCTGCCAGCTGCTGCTGGCTTCTGTCTGACTCTGCCGGAAGGCTAGGAAGGAGAAGAGCGATGAGATCAGAGGCTGCAGGCCATGGAACGTTTTCCACGAAGTGGAAGTTCCTTCTTTGCTGCAGCCTGCTCTTCCCTTCTGGAGCCCTTGTTCACTTTTGATGAAATCCCACCTCCCTCCAGGCAGAGAAGTGGGCATGGCACAACAACGGGCCCAGTCGACGGGTCAAACAGCTCCCTTTTTGACTGCTAGCCTTCCTTCCCTGTGCCTTCTCCCTCAATACTTAAAGGCCTTTTTATTTTGAGAGGGAGTCTATAAAAGGCTCCGAATGCTACGCCCTGAATATCTCAAAAAAGAAATTGAATCTCATTATTGTTCTTGTCACGTTGCTAATGAAAACAGAGGGGAACAGCTAGGAGGGAAATGCTGGGTTGAGGAGGTGAGGAGGGCAGACGAAGGAAACAGGCAGCCCCTCAGAAGCTGGCATCCGAAGGGCCATTCTTGGACTTCAGCTTGGGCAGGGGAGGGTGCTTTTGGAACACATTATGATTATGATTATTATTATTATCATTATTATTATTATTATTATTATTATTATTATTATTATTGTTATTATTATTATACCATTGCCCTGCCTTAAACACAGAATTTCATAGAGCCCTCTTCCTCCATTTGGAACTAGAGGGTCCCTTGAGGCAGAGAGCAAATGAAAAGGCAAAACAGTAGACTAGTTTCTGAGCCCGATTCAAGGTGCTGGTTTTAACCTATAAAGCCTTACACGGTTTGGGACCACAATACCTGATGGAACGCCTTTCTCGACATGAACCTACCCGTACACTGCGCTCAACATCAAAGGTCCTCCTCCGGGTGCCTACTCCGAGGGAAGCTCGGAGGACGGCAACAAGGGAGAGGGCCTTCTCTGTGGTGGCCCCTCAATTATGGAATGATCTCCCTGATGAGGCCTGCCTGGCGCCAACACTGTTATCTTTTCGGCGCCAGGTCAAAACTTTTCTTTTCTCCCAGGCATTTTAACAGCTCAAGTTGAGATTTTGATTGACAGTGTGGCCAGGCTTAACAGTTTAACATGGAGTGTGTCTCATTTGCAGGAAGTAGATAATCTTCTTCCAGTTTTAAGATCCTTCTGGGTGGCTAAGATCCTTTTTAAGATCCCATGCTGGAGGCATAGAGTTATGGGAAGTAGCCACAATCCTATTGGGTCCATATATTTATATTTTTGCAACTGGTTTGTGTGTGTGTGTTTGTACGTGCAAAATTCTCAATTCTTTTGGTGGTTTTAGAATAAGCAAAGCAGAAAGATACAGAATTTGACCCATTAAACCGATAGGGAGCATAGTGAATAAGGCCTGGGAGAAGCAAAGGTCTCTTCACCTGATGCCAAAAGGGTTTCAGACTCAGTGCTAAGTGAGGCTCCCTGGGATGTGGAGAGCGGGGAGGAGTGCCTTTCAAAAGGCAAAGGCCTGTTATGGAGTGTCTCCTGCCTCGCCACAGATGATGGTGTGGTAGATTCATGTAGAAGGAGGAGTCTTGGAGGCATCCTGATCCCGAGATGTTTAGGGATGTAATGTTAACACCACCACCTCAAGTTGGGCCTGGACATGGACTAGGAACAAAGTGGAAGAATGACTTCATCTGCCTGGTCCCAGTTAGTAACTGAGCGAAGCGGCTGCATTTTACAATCTCTGAACCAAATGCAGCCCCATGGACAAGGCGTTGCAGGAATCCATTGTTTGCATGTCAGTGGAGTTGGGAACAAATGTCAGATCACTCCAATGGTTGGTTCAGTTCTGTTTTCTCCATGCTTGGAGGCCGGGGGGGGGGGAACCCCATTTCCGGTATGTTTCACTCAGGGCCAGTATCAAGGGCAGGCATGGTTGGGCACCAGCTGAGGGCCCGCACCCCATTAGGGGCCCACTGGTAAGAACCCACTGGAGTTGCTCCTCCTCTTCCTGCTAGCAGCTTGCTTGTTGACTTGCCTCTTGCTCCGGCCAAGACAATGGTGGTGGGTAGAAGGAGGAGCAGCAGATGCGACTTGTCCACTTGTCTTTGCCGGTCAAGTAAGCAGGTGGTGGCCATGACAAGGAACCTGGAGCTGCCGCTGGCTTTACTAGCTATGATCTCTTGCGAGTGCGTCCAGCGCTGTGCTGAGGACAGGCAGTGAAGCGACCTGCCATGTTTTTGGAGTTTCATTCTGATGTTTTGCTTGCTTGCTTGCTTGCATCTCTAGGGAGTGTGTTTAGAGGTGTGTCTATGTGTGTGTGTACACAACACAATCCCATGACCTGCTGTGTTTATGGAGCAGACCTTTCTGTAACATCGGTGACTAATGGGATTACGAATTTTTGGCATCCCTTCTTGTAACGCCAGACCCCTTTCGGAATTCTTATTTTCACTAATCCATCCAACAAGACAGCCAGGAAAAGGGGAAAGTGAAAACTAAATAGAACTTTAGAAACCTGGGAATGTTTCCCAAGCTGTTGTTCCTGCTGCTTGAAAGATGTGGCGGTGTGTCCGTGCAAGAAAAAGGACGGTGCTCTTTGCCCAGGGCGCAGGCAGAGCAAGAGGGCTGTCTTTCCATGCTCCGAGGCTCACCCGGACTTTCACAGCCTCTCCAGGTCCAACTTTCCTGTGGTTATAGAGTTGGATCCAGGTATGAAGCAAAAGCTTGATGTACCTAAACCATGGGTATTGGACCTCTTTCAACCCAAGGTCTGATTTCTAGTGCAGAGAAGCCTTTGGAGGTGGCATTCTTATGGTGGGTGGAGCAAAGGAAAAAGGGGACAGGGCAAAAATACCAGCATATTGTAGCTTAGAGCTCTTGTACAGTTTCTCCCCACTTTAAAAGTTTGAAATGCTCCTCCTACGGCTTAGTTGCTGGCAACAGAAGCTTTGCGCTAAATATGTTGGGAGTTTTGGATTTTTGCCTTTGCCCACCATGGGAATGTGCCCCCTGGAAGCTTTTCTGAAACTGGATTTGGCCCTTGGGGGAGATAAGAGTCTCAACACTTCTGTCCAGGATGGTGTGAGAAAGGGTATTTTTTGGGGATGGTGTTGTAGTTTTTAATCAGCCCAACTTTGCCAATGAAATCTGACTGAGCGTGTAGTTTTTTTTAAAGTTATGTACTACTGGATACTGTATAATCACATTACTCTAGCTGGAACTCCTGGCTTTGGAAATAACCTCGTCTGGAAATGGAGAACTTTTACATGGATTGGAACGGCATTCTTTCAACTCAACCTTATTACTGCTGGCCCCGATAGGGTTTTCCATACTTTTTACTATGTCCGCTTTGATTCCTCCAGACCCGTTCCTGATGCTGGGAAGGTTCCTGACTTTTCTTTTCTTTTCTGGCCCCCCTCTGGCATCGTGTTTCAGAACCATAAACGTGATGGATGGCCAGTCTCAGCAAGCCACTGCATTATTTATGGATCGGCTGGGATCTCGGAGCTGCCAATGAACAGGCGTGTTTGGCCGGTGGAGCCAAAGGCCAAGAGCTGAGAGGGAAAGCCTCAGTACATCCTGGAACCAGCTTGGAACAAAAGGGGATGGAATGCCAGTGACCTCCCAAAGAGCTTATCTCTTGCACTCATTCGAGAGAGGTGGTTTTGCTCAGGAACCTTGGAAGATCATGGCGTTGGAGGCCTACATGCTTGTACTGTGGGATGCTTCAAACGGAGGGGATTCTTAGTGTTGTGCAAATTCACCCCAGGCAGAGAAATGGAAAACAGAGACATGAACAGAGCTGGCGGAGCTGGCAGGATCATCTTCATACACCCAGTTCTACGTATGAGGAATTAGAACACCTGAAAACTTCCTCATACATCCAGTTCCATACATCCAACACATTGGTACTTCCTCATTCATCTAATTCCATAGGGCAGGGCTCCCCAATCCCTTTGGACCCCTAAGCATATCTGGGAATTTGAGATACTGCTGTGGGCACCACCACAAAATGCCTAATCTGTGCCTCACTGCTTTGGCATCTACCTTTCATGTCTGTGGATCTTAGGCTGCATCTTACGTAGCAAAAACCTGTGCTTCGTAACTATTGGACACCACAACATTTCTTTAATAAGGGATTGTCTAATTAAGGCAATTGCTGGCAGTGCAATACAGCTAATGCTCCTTTTCAACATATATTTTGGCAATGGACAGTAGTTTCTTTTTGTGGTGGGGTTATTATACAGATTTTTTTGTACTGGAAAAGTCCTTTAATACAGATTTACATGCTATTTTAAATTATTTACCTGCTTCATGGAAATTAACAAATGTTTAGTGTAAATGGGTTTTCTGCACCCTTTTGACAGCTAAAAGTCTAATATTACAGCATTGGAAGGATACGCCTCTTATAATGCAATGCATTGAGGGCCTTACAGAGTCTTCAATATTTCAAAGGGTGACCTATAGATGTCACCTTCAAATGGATACTTATTTGGATGTTTGGTCCATTTTTGTTGAAGCCCAGGTACAATTGCTAGAAAGCTATATGCATTTCATATAAATCCATGTATGACAATTAAGAAATGGGGGGGCATCATGTTTGGGATCCATTTGTGGGCACCATTTTGTCTACAAATGCTGCATCGGGGACCCCTGTCATGAGGATTAGAAAAAGACTCATAATAACTTCTTCTTCTTCTTCTTCTTCTTCTTCTTCTTCTTCTTCTTCTTCTTCTTATTATTATTATTATTATTATTATTATTATTTCTATACCGCCCCATAGCTGAAGCTCTTACTTAAGAAGTGCCATGCTGGATCAGACCAAAGGCTTATCTAGTTCAGCATTCTGTTCACACAGAGGACAACCAGCTGCCTAAGGGAAGACCACGACAAGGCCTATCTAGTCCAGCATTCAAGTGGTGGTGGTTTCAACTAGGCCAATTAATTTGGCATTCAACTGCCAGTTGTTTCATCAACCAGCTGCCTATGGGAAGCCCAGAACAACCCCTGGGAAGCCCACAACATGGCCTATCTAGCCCAGCGTTCTGCCCCTGATACTGGGGGCAATAGATTGCCATCATGATATGGAGCCATTGATAACTTTTCCCTTCATGGCTCCTGTTTAAACAGTTCCAAAATAAAAATCCATAATTTTGAACCCCTCTCTCTCCCGGATGTGTAACAAATTTAGGTGGGCAATCACTAAAAAGTCTTCATATCTGCACACTCTTCCATCTGGTGATGAATTTTTCATTTCTCGGTTTGGGAATTGGGGTGTGCGTGTGTGTGTGTGTGTGTGACCCTAACATTTGCTGCTGAAGTGGTTGCAATCTGAGAACTGCACACCCACATCTGTGACAACATTACCAAGGATCCTGGTATACCTGCGTCACTTTAACAGTTCCCCTGCATATATTTATTTATTTATTTATTGCATTTTTATACCGCCCTATAGCCGAAGCTCTCTGGGCAGTTCACAAAAATTAAAACCATAAAATCATTTAAAAAATATAAAACAAGCCACAATCCAAAAACAACAAATAACATACTGCTGCTTCTTGAAGGAGTGCTTAGATAGTCTTCCCTAACCTGGTGCTCTCCAGATGGGTTGAATCACAACTCCCAAGATCCCCCAACCAGGCATGCTGGGAATTGCAGTGCAACATATCTGCAGAGCCACAAGTTGGGAAAAGTTGACTTACAGTTCCATCACTTGCTGTTGGCACGGCCCACTTTCATTCCATTGTCTTTACCCCTTTAAGTACACTCAATTCATAGGCAATTAAATCTGGGGAGGGGGAGGGAGGGGAATTTGTTATGAAAAAGATGTGAACAATTAACGTCGTTGGTGGGCAGGCTTCCACCAAGCTGTTAAAACCCATTGAGCTAATTGCTACTTTCCTGAATGATCAGTTCCTTCCAGGCAGCAGTGAAAGTCGGCTGCCTTTCTAGCAGTGATGGTAGGCCTGTGAGCTACTGGTAGTTGCAAGCACATGGCTCTGGAGCAGTGTTGCAGTGGTCAGTTTGGAAGTGTCTCTAAGGGGAGTCCAAAAATGCAGCCAGCTGCATTGATCCATATCAACAAACCAGGTCTTGGAGTTTCCAGGTCTCCACCAGAAGCAGGTCTTTACTAAAACTAAGGGGACATAATCATTGCTGGGATCATTCATTTCCCCCTCCCAGCTACTGTGAGGCTTGCAGCTCAGCTCCGAAAGAACAGGGAAGCCTGAGGGGGCTGACCCTGTTAATAAAAAAAACATGTTGAGGCTGCATCCCTGCGGGTCCTGGTCCCACTACGCCACTGCTCTGGAGCCAAACGGTTTGGGGGAAAGATGGAGGCTGAGGAGGGGTTGTTGCAGGGAATTTGGATTAAGAGGAACCTGGGACATTAGTTTCCCTCTACATCTTGTTCCCTCAAAGAATGGTGCAGGATTATCACAGATAAGGCATATCTCTACTCTACCAACTCAAAAAACAGTTTAACAATCCTCCTTTCTCCCCAAAGGGATTCTTAGGGAACTGTGAAGGCGGGAGGTACCAATGGATCTTTGGCAGAGAATCCTTCCCATCCTCACCGGACTATCACTCCTATGATTCTTTGGGTGAAGCCTTGACAGTAGAACTGGAATAAAGCCAATATGTTTTCTCGCAGATCTGTACGCCTACTGTCTGCAGGAGCCTCTGCTAGGAGTTTCAGGCAGCCGCAGCTCTGGACAACTTCCTTGTGGGGGAAAGGCGCAATGAGCGTTTGGAAGCAGCGTTTGGAGCTCCGTGTGCTGTGGCAGAAGATTTATAGTGGGCAACTGGTGGGCAGTGGTGTAGCAGTAAATTTTGAAGTTCAGGAAATCACCATGACTGTCTCTCCAGGTATAGCCTCTCCTGCAAGGAGAGTCCAAACATGCAGGCAACTCTGTCAATCCAGATCAATGCTAGCACCTTTCGACTCCATCAGGAGCAGGTCTTTTGTAAAGCTAATGGGCATTAATTGCACATTCAAGACCGGACCACTCAAATATATTTTTAATGTTGCAACAGGGATAGCTCACAGCAATCTATTGTCACTGGCAAAATCCAGTGTCCCACCAGCTGTTGTGAGGATTGCAGCAAAACTCAGAGAGAAGAGGGAAGTCTGGAGGGGTTGTTGGTGGATGATGTCATCATCCCTGCTATATAAAACGTCCTGGCACTTTGACCCTGCAGGCCCTGACTTCACTACACCACCGCCCTGTAACACCGTAAATAAAATAAGAGAAAGGAAAGCTTAGAACAATGCCTTTAAATCATG
Source organism: Anniella stebbinsi (assembly GCA_029215795.1). Classification (NCBI taxonomy): domain Eukaryota; kingdom Metazoa; phylum Chordata; class Lepidosauria; order Squamata; family Anniellidae; genus Anniella; species Anniella stebbinsi. The sequence goes on along the minus strand of JARDYH010000007.1, from coordinate 3,213,574 downwards.
GGAGCCTTCCTTATTTCTCCATCCATCGTCTTCACAGGTGTGGGGTTGCTGAGACGGCAATTGTTAGGTATGGCTGTGCTCCTGCTAGGTTATAGGTGGGATGAAGTAAATGCTCCTCTTCCCACTTCTCTCTTGCTCGACTTTGAAGTTGCCAGCTGATCCTGGACAAGTTCCCAGTGGTTGCCATCAACCTTAAAACAGTCTCATAGTGTTGGCTTAATGAGTCACCCTTGCATCAACAGAGGGGCCAGCCAACGATAACCATTTCTTCAAGGGGAAATTACTGGAAAAGACCATCCCTTCTTACAATCCTGCTTCACCTCCAGCGTTGGCATGCAGTAGCCAGCCTCAGCTCTGGCTTCTCCAACTTGGCAGCCTGCGAGGAGGTTGAACTGGTGTTGTAGGAGGGGAAAGGAATGGAGCTGCGCCGGGGTGGGTGGGGAGATGGAAATATATTAGGGGGATCACATTGTACTCTGATGTCATCACTGCTTGGGTGATGAGCAGGATTAGTTTGTCCAAAGGGCAGAAGGAAAGAGACGAAAACGTGGCTCTTGCCGCTGTACATATGTCTCCTCTTCTTTCCCTTTCGAGTAAGCAACCAAAACGTTGATCCTCTTCACTTCATAAAAACACCCCAGAAAGCCAGATGTGGATTTTCTTGCAGTAGACGGGGTGTACTATTGGGTGGTAGAGAAATGAAATGAATAAACAAAGAAATGCATGAAATAAAAGCCGAAACACCACCAATTGCTGCGAAGCAGTAGAGCCAATGGAAGGGGGCATGGCCATTTGAGGAGACACGGACAGTTGGATTTGGCCCCTGGGGGCTGTGATTCTGCGCCTCTGCTCCAGCACATGTATATCTTTGGATTGCAGGCAGGCAGGCAGGCACATGTAAATGAATGCGGCATCCAACCGGGCTGCGAAAGAGTGCAGTGGGTGAGCATTGTGAAAAATGCTTGGTAGCACAATAGGGGTATTACAAGGTGCTCAGGAGCAGCAGAGTTATTTTTTTCTGCTTCCCCAGCTAATAATGATGTGGCCTGGATGCTCCTACTACAGAGTAGGGTTGGGGGAGAAATGAGTTCGGTGCACATTTGAACCAAATGCCTAATTTTGCACACATGAACTGAAACTCTATTATCTGAGTTTTTCTATGGACTTTTCTAGTCCAAAGAATGTGTACAAACATGTGTATTGGGGAAAAGTGCCCACACAAATGCGCATGTTAACTGAAAATAATGGTATAAAATGCAACCTTTTAGAATTTTGTTTTTGCCAAAATGCGCAATTTTTTTTAAAAAAGAGAGTAAGTACTAAGAGAAATGCACTAAAATGCACATGAATTTTCATTCCATATTTTTAAAAAATTCGCAAAGTTGGGGATGGGCAGAACTTAACCCTGGAAAAATGAAGAACCGAGAGAAACCGAAATAGACTGATTCATCTGTCCCTGGTGTAGAGGAATATCAGAAGCTGCCTTGTACTGATTCAGAGCCTTTGTCCATCTACCCCAGTACTGTTGACACTGGCTGGCAGCAACGGCTCTCCAGAGTTTCAGGCAGGGGGCGTTCGTTCCCCAGTCCTACCTGAAGATGTCGGGGAAGTGATGGTGATTATGAAGGGGCAGTGTGGAGAAAGGATCCCTCAAAGAAACTCCCTAGAACTTGTGTCCTGTACCTCTTCTTTCTGGCTTACGGTTGGTTTTTAAAAGTCAAAGCATTGTTGCATTTGGACATCAGCAGTGCTGCAAGGGGACATCCTGGAGGTCCCTCTAATCTAGCACACTTCCTCTAACACATTGGTGATGTTGTGTGTAAACTGTCCTCCATAAGCCACTAATTGTGCATTATGCTCCCCTATGGGGAAGGCCTGTTTCCTGGACCCAGCTGGCTCATCTGTGTTCCGTGCGCGAGCCTCATCTTGATCTAATATCCGTTCCTCAGCTCTTCCAGTAATGAACTCAGACTAATTCCCCTCATGCATTCACCTTTTAAATATGCTTTCGTGACTTGAGTGCACTTTCCATCTGTATGTCTCCAGAAGCTTTGACTTGTCCAAGAAGTAAACGCATTCCCAAGAGGACCCAGGGCTTCCTAGCAAAAAGGGAGGAAAAGAGGGGTGGGGAAAGGGGGGGGGTTATAGGAAAGAAAAAGAAGAAGTGAAGATTTTGAACGTTGAGATGTGGGCTTCCTACACATGGAAAGATTCTTTTCTCTTCCTCCGGGCAGTCTTGACGTTCCAAATGAAGTCAAGGACTCTGCTTCAGGGGCTGCTGTAAGATGTTGCTGCAATGGGGGAAAGAAGGAAAAACAGGTTGGGTAACTCAGAGCACTTCTAACAAGATCCAAGGTCAGAAGGAGGCCACAGTCAAGGCCTGATTTGTGTTATGGATGCATTTTCCTTCTTGGCTATGGTTAAAAAACAGCTAAATGGAGTGTCACCCAAATATTTTGGCATGGCTGTGGTGGTCTGATTGGATGTCCTTGGTGGAGAAGTTTGTCATCTCTGGCTCAGTCTCAGGAAGTACTCAGGCCTGACCAATCTCTCCTACTACTGCCTCTAATTGGATGTATTAATCCTGGAGAGCTGTCAGTTCCTTAGATGCCTGCCGACATCTTGTTCTCCCATTGACTTCTGGGTGGGGCATTGTGGGAGACAGGAAGTGCCTTCCCCCCAATTATTCATGACTCTCTAATCCTGCTTTGAACTGTGTCCTTAAACATCTCTTTATCTGCATTTTATGTAATTCATCTGGGGTAGGATCTATGCTACTGCTTTATAATGGGTTTGACAACTTTTCAGGCCCAGAACACATTACGTATACTGTTTTCAAACAATTTTCAAAGTGTTATATCCTGCTTGGTGTAGATCTAGTGAATTCCACCACCATATAGTCACACAGTTTGCTCTATCAGCCTGTAAACTCTAGGCAAAATATATATCCCCTAATGTCTTGTACGTTCATATTAGGAAGTTCTGGAGTTAATTTTGAACTTTCGGTTTGTAAAATTGTAGATGCAACAATATTTGAGCTTTGACTTGAAGTGTGAGGCAGGGAGCAGACAACAATTAGATGTACACAGAAGGGAATCTTATAATATGCAATTCATTTCATCCTTGTTTGTATTTAGGGGCAAAATGAATATTTAACACAGGACTTCATGCGCACAGCAAAATGTTTGTAGAATCACTTTGGAGCTAGCTAATCCAATAATAAATTAAGATTTCTTTCTGACTTTGAATTTTCTAGTATTTTGTCTGGTTTGTCTGGGTAACATCATTGATCAAGGTTCCCCCCCCCCTCCTCTTTTTTCATGGAGATTAAAACTGGCAATAATTTTAACCTCTTAAAAAAAAAACCTCTTGCCACATCCATCAGTTTCCAAGTGGTCAAGATATTTAATCTTAGTTTAATTCAAATATTCAAAATTAAAAAGGCATTTCCTGGAATTTTATGTTTTGAATAACTTTAAACTATTCTGCCTTGTAATTAGGTTCTTGGACAAACTGCTTCCCTTTTATTCTCACCAGTTTGCCTGCTGAGAAACATGTGTTTTGTGACTGGCCGTGTCCACCAAGACAGTTGTTTTGGAATGGGTAAGGTGCCCCCATGCCACCCATTTTGTGAGAGCCCCCATGACACTCTCTCAAAATTCTAAATGTGCCCACTGACCCACAATGTCTGGGGACCCCTGCTTGAAGGGAAGTATTTTACATTGTTGTTCCTGTAACCAAAGTGTGTGATTTTGCCCCTCAAGTCCAAACCGTTGACACAGTGCCTCTTTTGTTTAGATCTTATTTTTGTTTTAATTCAAAGCAGGACTCCTAAGCATACTTTCATTATAATGTGCGAGTATGCAAAATAAACACATTATCATTCATGTTAGTTTTGTGACAATTACAATATGATCATTTTTCAATATCAATTTGTTGATAGTTTATTTTGGACACGTTCTTGGCTGCAGGAGCCTGCATCTGCCCTCGCTGGAGGTTGATGCCAAACACAATCTTTTTGATGTCAAATATTACTTAGCAACTGGAACTCCAGATGGGCAAGGATTGGAGTAAGCGTCTCTGATTATATTGTTATTGTGCTTGTTAAATTAACAAGAGTGGCATGCTAAACACACCTGCACACCCCCATGTTTGAATTCAGTTTGAACTACAGAAAAATGAACAGAATCAAGTTCAGTTCAAATTCCTCTCAATTTCATTCTCCCTTCTCCTGCCTGAAATAGGGTTCATTGGAAACAAAAGACCAGAAAACAGAAGGCTAGACCATTTGGGAGGCGATCGGTGGCAGAGCACCTACTTTGCACAAAGGAGTTCCGCAGTTCAATCCCGTCATCTCAAGGGAGGGCTAGGAAAAAATCCTGCCTGAAATCCTGGAGAGCCATTGATGTTAGTCAGTGTTGATAATGCTGGGCTAGATGGATCATGTCTGACTCAGGATTAGACATCTTCCTATGTTCCAGATAATCAATCAATACGCAGAAGCTCAGCGGCATCATTTTTGTGTTGGGTTTTTTTGTATGTTTTATTGTAAGAACATCAGAAGTGCTATGAAAAATCAGACCAAAGTCCTCTCTAGTCCAGCATTCTGTTCACACAACGGCCAACTCGATGCCCCAAGAGGAAGCCACAAGCATGAGATGAGTGCAGTAGCACCCTCCTCTTCATCTTTCCCAGTATTCTCCCATCGATAGCCTTATCTTTTTAACAGCATGCATCCAGGTTGGTCGCTCTCACTACATCGCGTGGTAGCAAATCCCCTAGTTTACCTCAGGGCTGCGTGAAGAAGTTCTTCATGTTCTCTGCCTTGCATCTCCCACCATTCAGCTTCACGGGACGACCCCTTTGAGATCTAGTATTCTTGCAAATCATCTTGAGCGCTCGTGAATGGAAGAACAATTTAAAAAACAACAACCCACATACAATATTAAATGCTTTCCAAAACTTCTACGTTCCCCCCCCCCTAATTTTAGTTCTACTTCACTTCTGTTGTGGTTGCTGTATATCAAGTTGTTGCTGTGGTCATGAAAACCTGGGGCATAAATGACGGATGGGGCGGGGAACTTCTTGCTACCATCTATTTCATTCTAGTTCCCCGGTGGGGCGAAATACCACTGTCTAGCGATCATTCTCAATCCTTTGAATTGGTCAGGCATCCTGACACGCTGGGTGTAAGTCTTCTTTTGGAAATAAAAATGACAGAACTCAGCTGGATGGGCCATCGGAGTGACAGCTGTTCCTCCCTTCTCGGCCAGGCGCTCCACTTTGGGCAGACCTGGGCTTCTGCTCAGCAGGAGAACTTGACGGAGGGTTGAGTGTCTCCATCTTTCACTCAGGCTTGTCCAGTTGAACACACTGTTAGAGAAACAAAATGGAAGAATTTCCACATGTCGCCTGCTTTGGGCACCATTCAAACTGAGATGTGTGTATGTTTAGAAAGAATGTAGCTATTTAAGGCCTAGCCAATGGGTTCTTGGTTTTAAAATGCAGGTTGTTGCCTTAAAGAAGGGAAAATCTCAACGCTGGGCAAATTCCTCAGCAAGTGATGGCCTTGGTTTCGTTCATTCCTTTGGCGAGAGCTCTGTCTTCCCAGATGTGAGGTGATGAGAGACTTGTCAGCCTTTGTGGTCCCGCCCCCTCTAAACCTTTCTGAAGCATGGCTTCTGCTCTCGAGAGTCCGTTTAACACCTCGTTGCAGATGTGATTATGGTGTGTGTGGGGGGGAAGGGTAGTCAAGTGGGGGCAATTTTGGTCCCTGGCTTGTTCACTTTCAATGCAAACGCAGCTGGCTTGAAGAGAAAACACCGTAACAATGATGAAAATGAGGAATGAGGAATAGATTTTCTCCACTTTTTTATTGCTTCTTTGAGCCAACTGGTGGATGCTTCCAGATGGAGGTGCTTTCGTGAAACAGGCACACTGACTTGGCTGCCTAACCCATCGGGGTCCTCTGTGTAGAAATCTTGTTGCTGCATTTTTACTGCACTGATGGGGATCCCCTACCCGGGCTGTTTGGCAGCGTTGTCTGGTCAGTAGATGGCTCCCCATGCTGGGTGCGGTCCAGTGGTGGACTTGAGATATTGTAGTGCCTATCTTAAGAAGAACAAACTTGGAAGACAATGCTGAAGGGCACATGGTATAGAACTATCTCCAACCAGAGCTTTCTCATCTGGGGGTTAGGAAGGACTGGGAAATTCATGCAGTCTGTAAAAGACCCTGAGAAGGGTATTTACAAGACTTAACTGTTGGGTATGCAGCAAGTTTCGGAAGAGACTGGAAATGCACGCCTTGAATCTGGATCTGATCTTTTGTGGCATCCGGAGGTTTGGGTTCCTCCCCACCCTTCTTTGGCTTTCCCTCCACAACGTGCCCCAGCTGCAAAACCTGGACTAAGATCCAGAGTGCATCGGATATTCAGAGCTACGATTTTGGCTTGGCGAAACCCCTCAGCCTTTGTCAGTAACTTCCATCATCTACAATTACAAGGCAGCGGGAGATGTTGCTGACTCTGCCAGTTGGGCATGGCAGCCCCCAGCTGTCTGCACTGCTGGTTATCACCTCTAGACTTCATCCAGCATTGGCAATGGGGCCTCCATCTGGACTCCAGATTTGGCCAGGACACTTTGTGGATGATGCATGAGGCGGAACAGAGAACGAAGGGCCCTCCCAGCTACCTCCTGTTCCAGCTTTGTTGGCTTCTGACAAGAGTAAAATCTGCAAAGTGTTAGCAGATAGGAGAGAGACCCAACGGGAACATGTAAGGACAGCATCTGGGACACCAGTTAAAATTTATGGCCAACCCTATCTTTGGAGGGATCCCAACACAAAACAACAAGAATCCCACATTCAAGTTGGAATGTGGAATCATAGTGGAGTTTGCATCTTCACGCAATCTCCCACCCTTCATGTGGATTCTTCTCTAGAGGGACAATGGATTGAGCCCTGAGGAAGTCAAAATCATCACTGCTGAGGATGGAGGTGGACAGTGTTTAAGAGAGTTGAAATTGGTTCAACTCTACTCCATGGGAAAGTCGCATTTCCCATGGTGTAGATCAGGGCTGGGCAATTTGGGTAGATCCAGGGGCCATTTTCCACCATCTTTTCCCTCCTTGCACTTTTGCTGCTGCTGAAATTCTGTGGTGTCGTGGTGGTGCCAGCGAAAAAAGGAAGGGGAAAAAAGGATGGTTTGCTGCCAAATTGGTGGTGAGCTGCAACAGAGGCTGAAAAGGGACAAATGTAGATTGGCAAACCACTTATTTGCTTGCTGGGGGGGGCGTACTAGAGGCTGGAGGGTTGCATGTGGCTCATGGGCCACATATTGCCCATCCTTGGTGAAGATGCATGTTTGTTTTGTCCCATATTTCCTGTTGGTCGAACAAGACTTGTAGGCTTTGGAGCAATGTAAAACCCTGCAAGACCTGTTTACCAGTGGGCTGATGGTCTATATCAGAAGCAAGGATCCCTCTCTCAGACCCTTTAGCAATCTTTAAATAAACAAACAAACACCCAGCCGTGCTGTCTGACAAAGCATCTTTTTTGTATCTAGTGTATTATATATTTCCTGTCTTTAATTTTTTGTTTTGCTTTTTACAGATATTCCAGTATACATGTTGATCGAGAAGGTTAAACATTTCTTGCTAAGCATTGACTCCTTTTAAGGTAAGCACACAATGGCTGAATTCGGACGACACAATAAGCAACTGGGGCGGGGGGAAACAATCGTCAGTTGTATTGACTATTGTGTCGTCCAAATGCTGCCATAGTCAACTCAGCGCTGATCCTAATCCGCACCACAGTTGATTATTTATTACCATGTTGTGTGGGGAGTACCCCCTAGATGAACAACTGTAAAGTTGATTATTACCCCACCATTGACTATTGTGTTGTCCGAATTCAGCCAATGTCACTGTATGAAGTGTTTCTATTTCAAATTATGCTAGAACAATTAGTTAAATCATGTATTTAATGAGAATGAGGAGGAAATACAAAAGAGTACCTCTCTCCTGTGGGAAAAAAGCAGTTATTTGGTTGAGTGTATTAGATAAAATTGTATGTTCATAGGAATAACTATATTTGGAGCCAAACATAACATGAACGATGTGCCGGTGGAGGACGCTACGGTGTTGTTGATTGAGCAAATTCACAATTCCCTAGAGATGCGAGACTCAGGTTTTGAGTTTCAGTGTGTCTCATGGCTTCCAGTCCTTTTTGCAATTTGTGCTTCTGCCCAGCGATAAGAGCTGTTGGCTTGGTTCTCACCAGGATTGTCCATCAGGTTGCGCTGTTGAGAAGGTGTCAGAGTGATGCATAACTATGGTAGGTGATTGTGGATGATCTCCAGTGATCAGGAGAAAAAAAGTGTTGCTATAAAGGTTTCTGAAAGCATTGAGTCACGGTGTTAAACAACCCCCAAGGTATCTCCTGGAAGATGAGGCAGGTGGCGAATAGATGAGGATTGCTTCCCCATAACTTTGGTGTTCTCTTTCAAAGGTCAAATCTTGCAGTTGGGATAGCCTTGTTTGTTATTACTGCTGCTGCTAATTAAATTTCTTTGATTCCTTTCACCCCCCCCAAAAAAAGTTTCAAGGTGATTTCTAATAGTATTATCCATTAAAATACAATCACCGCCTAAAACAGGAATGTCGAACCTCTAGCAGCCTGAGGGCTGAGTTCCGATTCAGAGAAAGTCTCAGGGGCCATATTCCAGTGGTGGACTTAAGACAAAAGGGGGCTGGGCCAAAGACAAAAGGTGTGAGTGGGGTCAAAATTCCCAAAATGTCAGCCAATTGTAGCTTAAAGCCCTTACAGACAGTCCCTAAATCTTGGGAGAAGCATTTCAACTTTTTAGAATGGGGTAAAAACTGCACAAAATCCTGGAAACCACCGCATAGTCAGTGGTCATGGGGAAGAAGGCGGGGCCAGGGGAATTGGGTGGGGCCAGGGGAAGAGGGTGGGGCCTTCTGAGGAACTTGAGAGGGCTGGATTGGGAACCCCAGTCTGATCTTCTGCACCCCTGCTCTGGGGTCTGGATAGGACAGGACTCTGACCGGATGCCTGCACGTTAGCCGTCATTTATACTTGGAATCACCTCCTTGGGAATGAGCTGAGCTCTCTCTGCCTCTCTGCAAACATCCAAGACTTCCCAAGTGCTACAGTAGCTGTCTGTGGGGATTGTGCTTGCTTACGGGTGCAAATTCCCTCCAGTATCCTCACTCAGGTAAGATTAAGAAGCAATTCATCACACACCCTGGCAAGACTACTTTGCTTCATCCGGCAAAGAAGGGTGCAGCTGCAAGGATTGTCTCCATTGACAGCAAGGCCCTCGGGCAGTTTGCAAAGTGGGGAGGGGGCAACCGGAGTCTCTCTGCGGCCGGCTGGTTGGATCTCGTGCTTTCAGATTTGTTGGGGGGGGGGGTGCGCACAGATGTTCTTTGTATGTAGAGCAGGGCTGTTCTGGGCCCTTGCAGAGAATCATAAAAATGCAGCCGTAGCTGGGCAAAGACAGAGGATCCCACACACGGTTCAGTCATGGCCATGTGGGTTTTAAGCTTTATTTTGCAAAACACTGGTGAGTACAAGATGTCATCTTACCTGCCCCAGGAGTTTTTGCAAAGATCCAGTTGTTCCATGCATGAGGATAGATGGAATATATGAGGAACTTCGGAGAGAGGGCATTGACATCCGCTTCTTCTCCAGCGGCTGCTCAAACAAATAATAATAATAATTATAATAAAAATAATAATATATTTATTTATTACCCGCCTCTCCCAACGGATTGAGGCAGGGAATAGCATCAAACATAAAATACAAAACTGATTAAAACACTTAAAAATCAATCCATCATTAAAATACCAAAAAAACACCAATAAAACACTTTAAAATTCATAAATAAATAAAACAAACAACCAAACAAACAACAATCACAGATATAATTTCCTCCCTTTCTTCAAGAATCTAAATCCCAACTCTGCTCTCCCGTGGCACATAAGTTCAGGGACAGTATTGTGAGGGAACTGGCCCCAGTCAGCTTGACCAAAGTGACTCCATTTTGAGTAATGCCCCCCCCCCCATTTTGTGTTCTCTTTGTTTTCTCTCATAAGTAGCTTCGATGCAGTTGTATGCAAACAGCAAACCATGTGACCTGACCTAGAAAAACAGTTCCAGACCATATAAGGCAACACCTAGGCTACCATAACGTTATGTTGCGCACGCATTATCCTGTGTATGACACGCATATTTCCTGTTTGCTTGAAATGTATAAGAGACTGGGTCACCCAAAGGGGGGGGGCTGCAGTCTGTGGAACGATTCCAGGCTGCTGTCTTGCTAGCAATAAAGGTTATCTGTTTGAAACTGGAACTTTGGACTGGTCTCCGATTAATTACTGTAACATTTTGGTGCATTGGCCGGGAAACATCCCTCACTGGGAGACCCGCTAATTGGAGAACCATACCAGGGAGATTTCCCCCGCTTCCGCTTGGTTCCCCGCGGCCCCCAGCCGGCTGTGGTCCTCCTTGGGAGCGCGCCTCCAGCCTTTAACTGGTGCCCATTCAGGTTCTGTGGCAGGTCCGGGGACAGTGCGGAACAAAAACGGACCGAGCGGAAGTTCAGTGCAGATACCCTCCTGTCCGGCGCCAGGACATCTGAACCAGGCAAGTATAAAGGGAAACTTCCTGTTCTGTTCTGTATCAGCCGACTCAGTAGAGTCGAAGGAGGGCCTGATCAACCCTCGTAACTGGAAACGCGCGTTCTGTCTGTACTGACCGACTCAGTAGAGTCGAAGGGGGAGCCTGATCATCTCCCCGTAACGGTAAACTGTTTCTGTTTCTTTGAACTGGGAGGTCTGGGAGGACGGGTGTCGTCCTGGATGTCTGGTGTGTGTATGACTGCCTGATTTCCATTGCTGACCGTTGGGCAGTAGCCCGGGGACGCCTCTGGGTGTCTTGAATTGCCGGCAGCGTGGGCTGGTAGTGAAGAGACTGCATTCCGCTGTATCAGCCGCCTGACTCCCCCAATCCCTATAGTCAGACGGTTCCCTGTCAATCTGACTGCCCTTCTGTGTACTGTTTGTCTGGTTGATTATATTGTGTATTAGTCAGAAAAAGGATGGAGGGAGGTTTTTTTTTTAACCCCACTGAACCTGATGATTAAGCATTTCAGTAAAGTTTTTAATCTGATTAAGTGCAATGTAAATGCCATAAAAGCAAAGTGTTATTATGACTGGCCCGCTTTAGGACCCCTTGTAAAATTGCCCCCCCAAGGTACTTCCTCTGACCCCTATCATTCCCGAGTTTAGAACCTTGCCATCATAGAAAGGGGGGGGGGCTCAGTTCAGAGGACATTCCATGCACAGAGAGCTAGTTGAAAGTAGCCAAACACCCCCCACCATAGGCACGAGAAGTTGGCCGAAGATGCAGCCCTTATCATGATGAACCAAGTAAAAAGACCCCAAGACACAAGGCTCCTGTGACTGCCACCTCCTGATGTCCCAGACGTCCCTAGGTCCGGACCAGACATCCTGGCTCCCTCTCCGATGTCCCAAGACTCCACTGCCCAGCCATCAGCCGTCACCTCTGCACCTGTGAACCCACTTCTTTGTTTGATGTGAGAGTCGAGAAACTGACCCGCCTGTTCTGGACCCTGCCACACCAGCCGGCTCCACCTCAGAAATTTGGCTGCTAACACAGGCACCGAGACAAGAATTTTCCCTGTCCGTGAGAGTTCCGCCATCGTTCCTGCCGTCACCGACCCTGCCACAAATGTGCCCACGTACCAGACCTACGTCCCCTCTCCTACTGAATTCCCGAACTGAACTGCCTGAATTGAACTGAGTTCTTAAACTCCTGAAATGAATTGAACTGAACTCTTGAACTCCTGAACTGGAAGAACCACGGACCCTCCTATGAAGAAGAGCCCGAGAAGTTTGTAGACATAATTGCAGATGTAATAACTGCCCATAATCCAACCTGGACTGATATCCAACAACTAATGGGATATCTCCTGACAACTGAACAGAGACTACAGACCCAGGCTAATCTCAAAAATGCAGCCACAGAACGGGCCAGAGAGAAGGCATCCCTGACCCCAACCAGAGCAACACCGCCTATGTCCCAAGACAGAAGGACGCAGACATCAGCGTGATTCAAGAAAAAACACACGCCTCCTAAGTTCCAGCCGAACCCAAGCCATCAACTGCGTACCACAGCCTAACAGCAAAAAAGAACTCAGAGTTTTCCTTGGCATGGCCGGCTATTGTTGCATCTGAATCCTGAATCATGCAGCCTTAACACAGCCACCTGAGTCAGCCCCGCTCGAGTGGACAACAGAAGCCACCCACAGCCTCCGAGACCTGAAGATTGCTCTTACCAGCCCCCCAGCCTTAGGACTGCCTGATATCAGCAAGCCCTTTCACTTGTATGTAGATGAAAGAAAAAGAACTGCTGTCGGAGTCCTGACCCAACGTATAGGCTCCTGGAACCGCCCTGTTGCTTACCTAAGTAAGAACACCGATCTTGTCAGTCGTGGATGGCCTGGCTGTCTCCGCTACGTTGCTGCTGCATGCCTGCTAAAGCGCTGCTTGAAACTCAGGGGCCTAGATGAATGACCAATTCACGACTCGTAAAGTACCGTGCCTTGCTGTGTGAAAATCCAAATGTACACGTGAAAGACTGTGCCACTCTGAACCCTGCCAACAGAAGGAAGCAGTTTTGTCCGAAATGAAACCAGATACTTTAACTACGCAGTAGTCACTGAAAATGAGATTTTACTGGCAGAGTCCCTGCCCCCAGGCGTCTGCCCAGAAAGCAGAACTAGTAACGGAAAAGAGAAACAGTTTTGTCATACCTGATTTTATACCGAGAGCGAAGATTCTTGACTGCTGAGAGAAAAAAAAAAAACATCGTCCATTCTACAAAAATTCAGAAGCTCCTCCAGGCTGTTTGAAAACCAGCAAAAGTAGCTGTTATCTACTGCAGAGCAAAATCAAAAAGGAAACTGCAGTGAAGGCCGTTTCCTGTCAGAGTATTACGCTGAAACCACATCCTTTTACCAGAAATGTGCCTTAAAATGAAAAAGAAAAGAAAGAAGCCCTTAGCCAGAATTAATGTCCTCCCAGATGACTGAATCTGGGTACTCAGAAGCCTAGCCAGGACATCCGTGTTTCACATGCATCACCAGTGCCATTTGGGCAAAGAAGCTCTCCGTCACCTCATCGAGAAAACCATGTACATTGACAAGCTGGCCAGCCTCTGCGCAGACAAGCTCCTCCATTTGCACTTTCCCTAGCTGGATGGAAGGCTGGCCTGCAAAAGCAGAAGTCACTGAGAACCTCTGTGCAGAAACCAGGGCGAAATAGATGCCCATGCTGCCCGTTGCCTTGCTCCATATGCACTGCACACCAAGGACTAATGGACTGACCCCTTATGAACTGGTCTATTAAGCCCGGGGACCAAGTACATGTCAAAAGTTATAAGGAAAATCTTTTAAGAAAAACTTGGGATGGCCCCTCCACAGTACGTCGCGACGGGAGAAGCCTCCCCAGGGCCGGTGCCCGTGGGAGCGAAGTGACTGGGGGCGCTGCATCCCTTCCCATCCCGGATAGAGGAAGTGGACACCGCCCGAAGACTCCTGAAAGACTTTCAGTATTAATACTCCTATTAATCCTTGCCCCAGCCTCAGGTGACGTCGCCCCCTGTCAGTCATGTATCAAGACTGTCAAATTGCATAACCAGATCAAACAGATGCCAGTGTAAAGGCAAAGTGCAACCTTGCACTTTTCAGAACGTCACTTACTCCGCCTGCACACAGGCAACCCAAAAGAAGCCCCAGCCCAGTGGTATCTAGAAGTCAGGGATAGTCAGAAACGGGGAACCCTGATCCAGAAATTGCCCCTGAAAAGTCCCACTACCCAGGTGTCCATAACAATAGACCCTTGCCGCCATGCCAAGTGGCCACAGTCCTGCGGGGACCTGAGCTGGGAGAGAGAATACACGCATAATGACAAGTATATTTGTCCCCAGACATACCCCGGGGGCTCCAGAGGCTGTATAAATGAGTGCCCGATGTAGAGATGTGTATGATGAGCCACGTGAGAAAAGGAACACGAGAAAATCTACATGCCCGCCTCACCAAAGTTCCAGTTCTAAGTCCCTGCACCGCCCAGGGATGTAATCTAGTAATTTTTACTGTTGTTAGCTCCCTCAATGTCAGTAACTGTTATGTATGCGGAGGTACCCAATTGGGGACCAGTTGCCATGGGAGGCAGCTGAATTAAATGTCAGCCAGCCTTATAATGAGCCAAATCCTCACAGTCAGTAGATGTTAAAAGACACTATTGTGGGTCAGTGGTGTCTCCAGCGTCTGCATCCATCAGCCCCCAAGATTAGAGAAACCCCCTGTGAATCACTCACCACCCTGAATGACTCCGAAATCTCCTACTGGCCAAACCAGTCCGTAATTCCCAACAATCAGTTGTGGCCAGCGAATCTCCAGTCCCGAATAAACATCACCCAAAGTCAGAGCTCTAATTGGCCGGCCCCCAAGGGACTGTATTGGATCTGTGGGCAATATGCTTACTCTGAACTCCCCGAACCCTGGGCAGGCACTTGCACTCTAGGTGAGATCCGCCCCTCCTTTTTCTGATTCCCTTGTCAGGTGGTGTGCGTCTGGGCCACCCAGCGTACAACAAGCGCAGCATATCCCCTAATGTTAAAATTGCGGACTGGAAAAACTGAAGGGGATCATCGCGATAGTTATTGTAAAACTCTTGGTTTGTATCCTCTCGCCCTGTTTAATGCCTTTATTGTTACAGAGTTTTCGCAGAATGGTGGAACAGATAGCAGACCGGCGCACAGCTGTCCACCTAATGGCCTTGCGCGACTACTGCCCTGTTCTATGGCAGATGAAGATAGTGAAACTCCTTAGTACAAAGTAGTTTCAAAGGGGGGAATGTGAGGGAACTGGCCCCAGTCAGCTTGACCAAAGTGACTCCATTTTGAGTAATGCCCCCCCCATTTTGTGTTCTCTTTGTTTTCTCTCATAAGTAGCTTCGATGCAGTTGTATGCAAACAGCAAACCATGTGACCTGACCTAGAAAAACAGTTCCAGACCATATAAGGCAACACCTAGGCTACCATAACGTTATGTTGCGCACGCATTATCCTGTGTATGACACGCATATTTCCTGTTTGCTTGAAATGTATAAGAGACTGGGTCACCCAAAGGGGGGGGCTGCAGTCTGTGGAACGATTCCAGGCTGCTGTCTTGCTAGCAATAAAGGTTATCTGTTTGAAACTGGAACTTTGGACTGGTCTCCGATTAATTACTGTAACAGTATCAAGGGTAGATATGGCCAGGTACCTGCCAAGGGCCCACACCTCAGCAAGGCACCACCGACAAAAAATCCCTGGAGTTTCTGCTCCTCTTCCCCACTGCAACCTGCTTGATCACCTGCCTCTTGCTCCAGCCCAGTCAATGATGGTGTTGAGGAGCAGCAGCTAAGGCTCCTGGTGGGCAGGCAGACTCACTGAACAAGGGTGTCTTGCCCTTCGCCCCTCCAAATTGCAAGGTAGCACTGCATAGGAAGCGGCTTTGGACTGAGTCAGATCCTTGGCCCATCCAGTTTCGTTCTGCTTTGGCTGGCTGGTCCCAGGCAACAAAAAGCTGAAAAAGGTGCAGAGAAGGGCAACCAAAATGTTCAGGGGTGGTGGTGGAGCAACTTCCCTATGAGGAATGGTTACAACATCTGGGATTGTTTAGCTGAGGGAAAAGGCAAAGAAGGGGAGACATTACAGAGGTCTACAAGATAAAATGTGGTCTGGAGAGAGTGGATAGGGAGACATCTTTCTCCCTCTCTTATAATGCTAGAACCCAGGGACATCCCATGAAGCTGATCAGTGGGAGATTTAGGACAGATAAAGGCAAGAACTTCTTCACACACATTGTTAAACCACGGGATTTCCTACCATGACAAGAAGTAGTGATGGCCACCAACTTGGATGGCTTTAAAAGGGGATTAGCCAAATTCATGGAGGAGAAGGTGATCAGTGGCTACTAGTCATGATGGCTATATATATTACCTTTGATATCAGGGGCAGTATGCCTCTATGAGCTCCATCACACCAGCGATTTGGTGCACTCTCGCCATGCCTGGGGTGCGGATTTGCAGCATGGTACTCACATGATGCCGTGCCTGTTCTGCTGACACCTTGCCTCTTCCCCAGCCTTTCCTAGAATGCTAAAAGTCTGGAGTATTTTCCCTAAGCGCATTTAATGCACCCTAAGCCTCCGTGTAGTTTTAAAGGAACTGGGGGCTTGCAGCAGGTCCTGGCATCCTGGCAAGGAAATGCGATCTCTCCCAGCAGCCAGCTCCAAGCCTCAATATAAACCCCAAACCTTGCATCCCAGGCTCGAAAGCATTGTTTAAAAATCACACAATGCCTGAATCGCTGCAGAGACAGGATTGTACTTCCTCAATGCCCCCCAAAAGCCAGACTAAAGGGTCGTTCCATTTTTGCCCAGGAGACGTGCTCATCTGACAGGACCTGACTGGAGGGAGAAAAGGAAGGGGAGGGGCGGAGTGGAGTGGAGCAGAAGAGTGAAGGCGAAGCTATTCAGGTGAAAGGGATCATAAGCTTGACGCACTTCTGCTCAGAGGTAAAAAAATGCGGAGGCAAACCAGGGGTTAGGGTGGATGGAGGTCTGTATACCATCTGCTGGGGAACACAAGTAAGTGTAAGTGTAAGTGTGTGTGTGTGTGTGTGTGTGCTGTTGCACTCTTGTCCCAACTGTCCCTAGGGATATGGTCGGCCACTGTTAAAACACAATGCTGGACCTTTGGTCTGATCCTGCAGGCCTCTTCTTATGTAGGCATATGGTGCTGTCAGAAGCGAAAAGCAGTCTCTGATCTCTTTATTTCATTACTCCAGGGGAGTATGAATTGCTGTTTGGTTGGTGCTGCTTCCTGAAAGCCCTTGAAGGATGGCGTGTTAGCCAGGCTGGGTGCCAACCAGGAAATTCCAAGAAACTGAGGATGGGACCCTATACAAACAGCCTAACCATCCTCAGATGTCTCTTTAATATTGGAAAATGGAGAGTAATAAAGAGCATATGGGCCTTGTAAATAATGAGATTATTAACAAATATACTGAAATGAAGACATTTGGCTGCACTATTTAAAAAACAGCCACAGCCGCCCACAGTGCCCTACAAAGCCCTCGCTTTCCTATGGAGTTACTTGCTCTTCCTCTCTGCTCTGCTCTGCTCTTTAATGGGCATTATCACAGTTTATAGTTCCATAATCACTTGTAGAAATTCACAGCGACTACAGATATGTTACCAGGTAGATCTTCCCTCCCTCACAGACAGAAGATGCTTGGATGAAAGAGAGAATAAAATAAAGGATTTTGATGGTGCTCCAGTAAAGTACCAGGGGTGAGGGAAGGAATCTGGGGCCTGAAATGTGGAATGGGGTCTTTTGGAAGGCAAGTACCTACCCAAGAAAAGGAGACAATTCAAAGAGGGAGAAGCACACACAGTGGAGATTCTATGCCTCAGGGGGCCTAGTGCCCAGCAATTAGGCTAATCTTCTGTTCTGAGGCCATTCTCTGGATTCCCCCTCCTTCAGGAAGGAGATGTCCTGTCTAGCTCAGATTCCCAGGGGAGCTGTTCTGAAGCAGTTGCACCTACTAGAAGGGTGAAGGCTGAGTCAAGTCCAATGAAGCAGGATGGCAAGGCCAAGGTCACACCAGGCAGGGTTCTCTCAGGACCCTGGACAGTTCACTGTGGCAGGTCTGGACTGGAACTTGCTCAAGAAGAGCTGTTGTCTCAG
Source organism: Anniella stebbinsi (assembly GCA_029215795.1). Taxonomy (NCBI): domain Eukaryota; kingdom Metazoa; phylum Chordata; class Lepidosauria; order Squamata; family Anniellidae; genus Anniella; species Anniella stebbinsi. The sequence continues at coordinate 3,195,731 of JARDYH010000007.1, read as the reverse complement.
CAACATGCAGGAGCTGTCTGAACCTGCTGTTAATTCTTCCCCCTCAGAGGAGCTGTCTACTTCTTAAATGCCCATCATCTTATGCTGCAGTCGCTGGCTTCTATGGCGTGGAGGTGTGTTGAAGAGGTGTGCCCTCTGAGTCTGAGGAGTCTTGTAAAGCCAAATTCTCTGGCCTGGAAGGTCCCAAAGTAGAAGATGAATGACTACTAGTTGAAGCCTTCTCCCCCCTCTGAGTCCTCCTCTGAGCTGGGGTCGGAGGATTGAGGCCAGAGGACTGTAGCCAGCTCCTGGCAACTCTTGACAATATGCTTTCCAGTAGACACCAGTGGAACCACCAATTTAATTTTCCACAATGTCCTGGAGCTACACAACATTGTGGGCAGACTGGACATTAAAATGGCACTTCCCAGACCTAGTTGTTGTTGTTACTATTATTATTATTATTATTATTATTATTATTATTATTATTATTATTTATTGCATTTCTATACCGCCCCATAGCCGAAGCTCTCTGGGCAGTTTACAGCATGTGATAGGTCCTACTGAGTTACTGGAGCATGGGCAGCTAGTTGCCCTAGGGTTCTGATGTCAATTGAATGGAGCCTTCTCTGTGGGTGACATCCCCTTTTTGTACTTATCTCCCAGGAGCTTCACTTGTCGCCTTATTATTAACACTGAAATGCCATGCCAAGTTCATCCTATTCACCCAAGCCTTCATCATAAGTCTTTTAGTGCCACTCTTTGTTAATATTCCTAGAGAAGATTACAGAGAGAATACAATTATGAAAACGTAAGTAACAAAAACAATGCAATAAGCCCCAAGCAACAAAATCATAAACATGACATGAACTTGAGGAAGTAAAACAAAAACACAAAAATTAGTTGTTGCCTGGTGCCAAAAGGACGGCCAGAGAGCTTCAACTATTGGGCAGTATAGAAATGTAATAAATAAATACATAAATAGATTCCAGGCAAAACTCCCCGGGGAATGCATGCCACAGCTTGGAAAGGGCAGAACTGTAGTAGTCACCCGATGTATCTTAAATCTCTGCTTAAGGTCTTACCGTATGGGGAAATATATATGGAGAGGCGCCAATTGGGGTCCTTTCAGTTCCCAAGTCCGATGCCATGGAGGGCTTTAAAGGTCATAATGAACACTTTGAACTGAGCCCAGGAAAGTGCTGTGAGCCAGTGGAGTTGGCATGGCTCATAGGAATAGAATTTCTGAAGCTCTTCGTCATCGAACGTTGAGGGCAATTAAGACATCTCAAGGCTGAGAATTTCCAAACCTAAACATCTGATAGAGGGTGGGGTCTTCCATAAGGCAAATCCCACATCCGCCTCTTAGAAAACACGCGTACACAACGGGATTTCATTTTGTCAAAAGAGTAACCTCCTTATCTGCAGAGTAAAGATATTCCTCTCTGGCCATTGAAATAGCCTGCTTGGCCCTTGCAGTATTTTTTAAAAATTTGTTACAACCTGCTACTTTTATCCCATATGACTATTTTCAAACAATGACATTGGTGGGTTTAATTTTTTTTTTAAGTTTCTGTTATGATTTTAGTTTTTGTTGAGAGCATCTTTGAGGACAATAGAGAGGTGAGACCATATTTTTTAAAAATAATAAACAGACAAGTACCACTCCAAATTGTCCATCTGTTACCCTCTTCCATCCAGTATAGCATTTCCGCCAATCAGTATAGTGGTTCCATTAGCCAGGAAAGCCAACCTATGGCTCATAAAACAGGAGAGACTAGACCAAAGGTGACATAAAATCATCTGCAACCCACATCAAGCCTGCATGGCTCAGTGGGTCTAGATCAAGGAAGTATAAATTGATATATGCTACTTCTTTTTTTAATTCCATGTGAATTCCACCCTGAAATGCCAAATGGAATCTTCAGGAAAGTTTATTAATTAAGTTGTCATTGTTGTTGTTTCTAGAAAAGTATGGAGTCTACTTCTGAAGGGGCACCCTGTCACTAAGTTTTCAAACTCTTTCTGAGCCTGGAATCATGGGAACAAAGTGGCAGTTGGAGAGGAGGAGAAACATGATTTTAGCGTTACAACACTGTCCTGGAACAAACTTTTTTTCTGTAGCAATTTTCCTTTGGACTGCAACCTTGTAAGGATCACTGTTACATTGGCTTGCTCCAGATTGTCCCAGAGAATTTAGCTCTTCATTTTGATAGACTAATTGTTTTCACATTGCATTAGCATCGGGGTTTTGGAAAAGGGTGCAGAAACTGCAGATTATGCACACACACCCCAAAAAAATGAAAGGAAAAGGGGGGGGGCTTTTTGCTTGTTGTCAGAAAGTGTGCTGTTTTGTTTGATAGAGAAATCTACAGAAAGAAAGGTGGCATGATTTTGGCTGTCCAGGGCAGGAGCTACACTACAGTTTATAACAGTAGTGACAACTGTTGGGACCAGGACACACAGTATCATATCCTGCTTGGTGTAGATCTGGCCCAGAACACTGTATTCGTCAGGGATAGGAACATAGGAAGGTGCCATATACGGAGTCAGAACATTGGTCCATCAAGCCCAGTATTATCTACTCTAGCTTTCCGCACTCCCATCACCTCCCATCCACATCTGGAAGAATCCAGATTAGGGAAGGAAGGTTGATACTGAGCGCCAGCAGTTCTCCAAGGTTTTAGGCTGGACATTTTCTAGCGGTACTGGGGATTGAACCTGGGACCTTCTGCATGCAAAGCAGATGCTCTACCACCGAGCTACAGCCCCACCCTAGAAAGGCAAAAGAAACTAGCTACTAGATGGCTACTAGTCCTGATAGCTATGTGCTACCTTCAGTAGGAGGCAGTAAACCAATGTACACCAGTTGCTGGGGAACATGGGTGGCAGAGTGCTGTTGCGCTCGTGTCCTGCTTGTGAGTTCCTAGTCAACAGATGGTTGGCCACTGTGTGAATGGAATGCTGTACCAGATGGACCCTTGTTCTGAGCCAGCATGGCTCCTCTTCTGTTCTTATCTTCTCATACAACCTGGATGAAAGATCCTGTAACATGTCTGCCACCTTCCCTGTGGCTATAAAGAAAGGAAAGGAAGGGGAATATCCCCCATCACATCTTGTTCTTGCTAGGGAAATAGCTTCTAGATAGGGTTTGACAAAAGCTGGTTCATCTGAAGTGCAATGAGGAAAAACGTGTCATCTTCTTATTTCTGGGAGGAGATGTCTCACCATTCCTTTTGGAGGCAGCCTTGATGATGTAATGAAAAAAACTACCACCAAGAGAGAACAAAGTGTTCTTCGGAGGGAAATATCTATCAATGATGCCAGGGTTATTTTTTTCAAAACACACAAAAAAAGCGAGAAAGTAAGCTCAGTTTCAATACTTTTGCATTGTCAGCAAGATTAGGAAAGAAGATCACTCAGGGAAAGAAAGCAGCTGTTTGAAATCCCAAAGAGACAGGAAATGAGGTTTTGTCCCCCTGGAAAGTGTCACAGGAATTCATGCTCTCCGTTTTTGCATGCTCAGTTTGACATGTGAGGCCTTGATCCACGGGTTCCCCACTGGCTTAATTAAGTGTGGTGGGCAGTTATTAGGAGCAGGGCCTTTTCTGGGGTGGTGACAATTTGATAGAATGCATTCTCCTGGGAAGCCCGGCTTTGGGCCTTCAGACTCTGGGTGAAAACCAAGCATTTGGGATCGATTGATTTAGTGTTCCTCCTATAGGACATCCTATGTGTTCATAACATGTGCTTTACCATGGAACTGTGGTCCCTTAGCATCCTATACAGCACCAAATGTCCTGGCCTTGTATAATCTCTTTCTGTTGCCAACAAGTCTGTCGGATCACTCCGTCCTCAATGGGTCAGTATTTTTATAGGGTTGTGCACCAGATTTGGATGGAGCCCAAGTGGGCTGCTTTGTTTTGGTTCTGTTGGTTGCTGAGATGAGGCGTCTTCCCTCCAAAGCCAATAGAACTGAAGTTGTCCCAGAATGAAGCTTCAGCAGCATCTTGTGTTTTGGAGATGCACCAGATTTTATGTTTTCATTTCTCTAAATGCTTTACCAGATACTGCTCAAAGTGTGAATTTCTCACCACGCTGACGTCCAGGCTCCTGTAGATGCACAGAATAAATTCATCCCCGGCTTAAGGGGTCTGGTCCTCCCTTGGCTTTCTGGGAATAAGTTCCACTAGTGCAAACACCAAAGCTATGAACTGCAGCGAGTGTGGGAAAGCATCGCTTGGAATTAGCCATCGCCACTTCTTACCTTTCTGTCTCCACTGGGCAATTTCCCTTTGTCTGGTGTGCTGATGCCTGGGTTGTATACTTGTCATTAAACCCAGCCAATGAAAACATCTCCAGGCAGCTGGGGAGGATGCTGTTGCTAGGGCAGGTAACCAGATCCACCCATTCTTGGCTCCATCTCCTGAAAGGAAACGATTTCTAGGAAGGAGAAGGCAGGGGTGGTTTCTAGTTAACAGGTTTGATTTATAGAGCCCTATACTGCCTTGACAAATAGGTTTTAAATTGAACCTTATTTGAACTGTCAATTTGCCCTTCATGGGGAGTTTCCGAAATGAAGGCGAAAGCTTCCGCGCAATGCCTGTAAATGGAAGAGTCTTAATGGGACACTGTGCTTCTTGAAAGGCATATTACATTTGCAGTGGTCCGAATCCACTGGCTGGTTGGATAATGGCTTTGCATCCTCTCGGTTCACGGGAGATTGTGCAGGAGATGTTCCCAGTGGGTTGCTTGCTTCATCATCCCCTCCTGCCGAGTCTGAGACACATAAGAACATTAGAAGAGCCATGCTGGATCAGGCCACGTTCCATCTAATCCAGTAGCAAAGCAGCTGCCCATGGAAAACCCACAAGCAGGACATGACATGAGTGCAACAGTACCCTCCTGCCCATGCTCCCCAGTAACCGGTGTACATAGGTATACTGCCTGTGATACTGGAGGTAGCATGTAGCCATCACTGTGATCCCCTGCTCATGGCAGAATTTGCAACGCAGGATGCAACTACAGCATCCCTGATGGATGGCTGTCCAGCGTCTTAAATGCCTCCAGTGAAGGAGAACAGCCTGTCCTACTGCTGAACGGCTCTCATTGTTGGGAAGTTTCTCCTAATGTTTAACTTCTCTACAATTTCCACCTCTTCGTTCTAGTCCTGCCCTCTGGGCAACAGAGATCACATCTGCTCCGCCTTCTGTGTGATGGCCATTCAGATATTTAAAGACAGTTATCGTGTCTCCACTTTATCTTCTCTTCTCCAGGCTAAACATGCACAGCTCTTTCAACTGTTCCTCATAGGATTTGGCTTTCAGAGCCCTCACAATCCTGGCTTCTCTTCTCTGGATGCGCTTCAGTATGTCAATGTCCTTCTTAAAATGTGGCATCCAGAACTGGCCAAAGTACTCCAGGATCTCTTCTCGATCATCCCAGAGTGCAGGATGCAGAATAATGGGCTCAAGTTACAGGAAGCCAGATTCCGGCCGGACATCAGGAAAAGCTTCCTGACTGTTAGAGCAGTACGACAATGGAACCCATGACCTAGGGAGGTGGTGGGCTCTCCCACACTAGAGGCCTTCAAGAGGCAGCTGGACAACCATCTGTCGGGGATGCTTTAAGGTGGATTCCTGCATGGAGCAGGGGGTTGGACTTGATGGCCTTATAGACCCCTTCCAGTTCTCCTGATTCTATGATTCTATGTAGTGGTCGAACTGGTGCAGAATGTAGTGGAACTATTGCTACTCAGGATTCGGGTGCAAGGCTTCTGTTTTTAGCAGCCGCATCACATTGCTGACTCATGTTTAGTTTGCAATCCACCTAGATTATTTTTAGATGGGCTGTTGCTAAGCCAGGTCTCCCTCCTCCTACACTTATGCCTTTGGGGGTTTGTTTTGTGCCTAAATGCAGGGCATTACCTTTTCCTGCATTGGATTTTGGCCTAGTTTTCCAGCCTATCAAGTTCAAGCTCCTGATTCTTCATCCAAGACATTTATATAAAGGTTGAACAGCACGGGGCCCATGCCCCAGCCTTCTTTCACTCTGCGCAGTGTCAGCTCCAGAGTTTTGAGAATGGACTCCCTCAGTGGGCTCCTTTCCTTAGTGAGTTGGCCTTTTCACACCCATTATCACCAGCTGCTCCTGCTCCTCATTGTCTGTCTCCTCATTGGCCACGGCATCTCCTGCTCCCCCTTGTCACCAGCACCGTCACTGGGCCCAGAGCAAGAGATAAGTGACCAAGTTGGTTGCAATGGCATGGTGAAGAAGAGGCGCAGGTCCACGGGGCTCTTGTCAGTAGGACCCTGCTGGGGTGTGGGCCCTTGGCCGGTACCTGGCTATGCCTACCCTTGACACTGGTCCTGACGCCATGTCTCTCCTTGGCTTTCATTGACTCTCATCCTGGCTGCATGGAGCTCCTGCCACACCTATGACGGCCCTTTATGTGCATAGAATCATAGAATCGTAGAGTTGGAAGGAGCCTATAAGGCCATCCAGTCCAACCCCCTGCTCAAGGCAAGAATCCACCTTAAAGCACACCTGACAGATGGCTGTCCAGCTGCCTCTTGAAGGCCTCTAGTGTGGGAGAGCCCACCACCTCAGGTCATGGGTTCCATTGTCGTCCCGCTCTAACAGTCAGGACGTTTTCCTGATGTCTAGCATCACCACCAACACATCATAAATATGGCTTAATAGCAACATGCAAAACAGCAGTCCTATGCACGGTGGTAGCTGCACCTGATTGGCTCTCTGCAAACAGGGAGCCCAATAACACACCTTGATTTTAAAAAGCAACCTCGTGCCTAACCAGTTGTGCAAATTGGCTCAGAATCCGATAACATTGCACAACTGGTGTTAAATTTATCGTACTATTAAGTCTGTTTTCTGAGCTCTAAATGGCTGCCTTTTGGCTTTTATGGTTTTAAATTTTGTATATCGATTTTTAATGTCCAAAGTTTTAATTTTTGTAAACCGCCCAGAGAGCTTCGGCTATGGGGCAGTATATAAACGTAATAAATAAAATAAAAAAATAAAAATAAATTAAGCTTCTATGGAGCTGTGGGGATGCAGGTACTACAGTTCTATACAGTGTAGACTCCAGTATCAAAACTCCCTGCCGTCGCTGATGGGGACTAATCCTAGGAAACAAACAAAATCAGCCCGTTATGTTATCGAGTGTTACCTTCCCCCAAAGGCTTTATCTTCTACTGGCCATTTTTATTTTCCCTTTGTGTCATAAGAGCTGCTTTGCTATTCCCTTTAAACAAGATGGAGAGGAGTGAGGTTTTTCGTTTTCAAATGGGGCAGATGGGTTTGTTTACGGATGGCGAGAGAGAAAGGACCGTCTCTCCTTCAGCCCATGTCTCATGGCCTGCAGTCAATAAAGTCATTGAGAGACTCCTCAATACATAAACAAACACTCTTTTTTCCCTTTTTTTTAAGGGGACAGACAGGAAAGATGGAAAATGACTCACTGGAAAACTGAGTCTGAAATGTACGCTAACATTAGGTATTAGGAGCGCAGAGTTTTTGTTGGCAGTCCAAGAATGCTGTGGCTTCTCTGAGAGGCTTATGCCATTCTGGAACAATGTCACTGTGGAGAGTATGGTCAAGATGAGACAATTGAGTCTGACCACCACTCGCCAGTGGAGCTCTGTGTGTTATTTGGCATTCGGAAACACTTCAACAAGCAGATTTCTCGAGTGGGTACTCATCAGACAGCTATGGTGGCCACCAGGGCATTACTCCAAAAGAGGACATGCATCACCAAAATGGAGGGGGGGGAAGAGGACACTGTTTGGCATAACATTTACATATACTAATGCAGGGATAGGCATCCACCCCTCTTAAAATATATTACACATTTTCTTACTAGCTGGTGGGATTGCCATGAAATGGCTTCTGTTGGTGATGAAAACTGTTGGGTTCAGTTTAGTGTGTTGGGGCTGAGACCCTAACTTCTGCCTTGTACTCAGGATTTTGGGCAGGTTCCTTGTCCTTTGCCATAACTCCCATGGCAGCCATTTTGTGGTGGTGTCCAGGACAGTTTCCCAAATTGCCAAACATGCTTATAACCCCTGAGTTAATGTATATGTATAGTTGCAAATTTAGAAATAATAACAAACATTAAATAGATGTACAATACATCTGGCCATAGGGGGGAAGACTGTGAGCAGATGACCTGTGGACCTATTCATTCAGCTGTTGTCCACATGCTAATTGTGGATGGGCACCTTCATGCCCCCTGTACCCCTTTCTTACGGTTCTTTAAACAGGCTTTGGAATGGACAGCCCTTCAAACAGAAGACTGCCCTTGGAGTGTCCTTCAAATTGAGGACTGTCCTCTGTGAAGTAGGACACACGGCCACCCTACAGATAGCAAAGCAGTCTACCAAGTATGCTCCACCCCTACCTCAGGGTCCTGGCTTATTTCCTCCCCTCTTCTCCTCAACAGCTGTTGAATCAAACCTACACCACTAGATAGCATCTTTGTCCTTGGGTAAAGCCAGAAGCCCACCGGCCACTTCTTCAGTAGGCTGAGCCTCCAGCCCATAACCATCTCCCCATGCTGAACTTCAAGAGGTGGTGTCTTGCAGTCTGGTGGCTGCATCTGTTATTTGCACAGGGTTCTGAACCCCTGAGCCGCTGCCAAAACCCAGACGTGGGTCCCACCGTTGAGTTCACTTTGGGTATGAACACATGCCATCTGTTTCACGTTCCATACGCCTGTGGTCATGGACCCCTGTAAATCACTATTCTTGGCCCTGTCAAATGCTTCACAAATCTTTGGGCATGTGCGCATTTGGCTCTCTTCTCTCACTATCTCCCAGAAAGTTAATTCATGGTATTTGGGGGCCTACCCTTCATTAGCACGATTCGTTCCCATTTAAGTCAACTGGAAGGCATGAGGTTAGCCGCGTGTCTGGCCTTTGCCAACACTGGCGATTCAACTCACAGCCAGGCCAATTAGAACCGGGTGAGGTCACCGGCGTTTCTCTCAGAGAAGGGGCTTCCATTTGTTTGCTTTGGCGAGGTGAGCACCTGTCAGAACTGAGGGGAGTATAGAAAAGCGACATTAATTGTTTGATTTTTAGAAAGTCAGGCCAAGCCTTTGGCAGAGGCCTAAGAGCTTGGACCAATCTCCTTTGTACTATGACTGACATGCATTGAAATGGTTCTGGAAAATTCTGGTGCATCCTGGAGTAGGGATTCAAAGGGGGGATGGCCAGACTGACAGACAAGGGAGAGGGGATCAGGAGAGAGAGGGGAGAGGTTCTTTCAATTTCCTACTTTCTCATCCCCTTCATAACCCTTCTTCAGGTGGATGTGGTTGTTGTTTTTCTTGTTAATCATTGTATTCTTATAAAGCACCAAAAATTTCCCAAGCGCTGTATATAACTTGGAAAATAAGGCAGTCTCTGTCCACATATTCACCATCTAATGGAAAGAGAGTAGTTTCTTGTTCTCTGCTTGACACTGGTCCCAATAGGACAAGACCCTGGGGTGCAGAGACATCAAAATAGGGCTAGTGTCTATTCTGAGGGGGGTCCTGGGCCAGCACTGCCCTAGTGGGCCCCTCCAATGAACTTATCTGGGGTAGAATTGGGGTCTCCAACATGGTGCCTGTAGACATCAATGGCACCTCTCTTGGTGTCTATCAGACTTTTTAGTCTCATTGGTTTGCCGTATGGGGAACGAATGTCTTTTCACCAGTCATGGCCACCATGGCAGAATAAGCAAGCCCTTATATAGCAGCCATTTTGTGAAAGCACCCACAACACTCCAAAGGGGCCCACTGACCTATTGAAATTGGCAGGTGCAGATGGATGAGAATTTCAGTTCAGTTCATTCTTGACAAGTATTTACCAAAAATTTACAAGTTCATCATATTCAGGAGAGAAATAACTCGAGATTTAAAGAATTTGAACATAGAAGAAAGGGAGATTGACAACCCTAACCCATACACCCAATTTATTTAACTTCATGGAGGTTTCAATTAACATATTTGGAAATGAATGTCACATACATTAAGCACCCACCATGCATCCCACAAGGAATGTGGCTCTTTGGACATGAACACTGGATTCAAAAGAACGCTTGTTTTCTTGGCTGTTTGTGTTAACACATGCCTCAAATGTCCCTTTAAAAGAGCAGAAGGAAAACAAGCATGGTGTGGAAAAATCTCGGTTGTGTTCTTTTGTGGTTGGGGCCTCTAAAAGTGGCTGCCATATGTGTAATTTAAGGATTTGACCAAATCTATTAGTGGGATCCCTGGATCCTTGGAACAGGTCCAGGGCTTATTTTGAGACACTAGAACGTCATTCCAAAACCTGTCGCTTGAGCCAAGAGAATGGTTTTCACTGCACAGGCTCAGCCGCAGATTAAGGATGCAATCCTATGCACACACAAAGTCCTACAATTCCCAGCATGTCCCAGCCAGCCATACTGGGATATATGAGTCAGCAATGTGATGGCTATGGGTTTCCACCCCCTGCGTTACTGGAGGTGGGGACAAAAGTCCCCTGCTAAGATATGACTGGAGTGTGTGGGGGTTGGGGCAAAAATGTGAGAATCCAGAAAAGGAGGTCAAGAAAAGTGATAATTCAGAGAGGAGCACAACTATTAAGTTGTACAAAGAGTGACATGAACTGGCCACCATTGCATTTTGGATATATTGATTAATAGAATGTGTTGCATTCTCTGTTTTTTTATATATATATATTTATAAAAAAGTAAAATAAATTAATAAATCCAACCATTAGAAGAGGGAAAAGAAAACATTTGGAAGAAAGTTGGGGTTCCAAACCCTCAGTTAATTAAGCTTGCCACGATTTAAAATTACATTGTGATTTAATCGGTTGTTTGCTGTGATGGATCTTTGCAAGCTTTGCCAATAAAACCCACAGTCTTGAGAATTGCCTGACAGCTCCATCCATGTTTGAGGCAGATTTATGGTTCTAAAGCATTAATGTATGTGAAAGATCTTTTGGAGAGCAGAGGATTAGCTTGCGGTTTGTGTGTGCTTTATGAGTCATACATATACACATGCCTGTGTGGCTGTTTACATGATTATGGATTAACTTTAATGATACTGGAATCAAGTCATGCTCATTCGAGACAAACATGATTATAGAACCCTTAATTATCTCTTGTATGCACACACAATCACACACACAAGTGCATTTTGAGAGAGCAGGCCCAAAGTTAGTAATTGTGCACACTTCAGACACAGATGTGTCCGAAAATGTTTTCATTTAGTAAAAGGAATCACTTTACTTCTTTCATGGAACCTGTGTGAGAATCAAGGTGCATATAATCACAGAAGGCCTCTGATAGATCAGATCAAGTAGTCCAGGGATGGAGGGAGAAATTCAAAATTCATCCCATCTGAATTTTTAAGTGATTTTTTTTTCAAATTTGCACCTCCTGAACTAATAAATAATAATCTAGAACACATATGTACCCCAGAATTTTCATGTTTGCAAATTTCGCCACACAGTTCTCCACTTTGAAAAAGATACCAAAAATGCACATCTTAGGGGGCGTACACACAAAAATCCATATGTTAGGGAGATGGGTGTACCAAAATATACACAATAGTGAAAACAACACTCAGAAATGCATTCTGACAGGGAAAATAACCGGGAAAAAAAATAATCAGAAAAAACTGCACCCCAAAAATGCACGTCTTAGGAGAACAGCATGTAATCATGCATACAAATTTTTGTGGGGATGTTTAAACAAAATTTGTGTACAATTGGGCTAAAACATAAGGTTGAAATAATGAGAAACTGAGTGGGACAGAAATAGACATATTTGTCCATCCAAAGTATTCCGTTTCTTATTCTGGTCAGCCAGATGAGTCTGGTAATGAAGGTAAAAGCCCTTCCTGCGCTCTTGATCTGGCTTTATCATTATTGGCACTCAGAAGTGAAGAACTTTTGAAACTGGCAGTTTCATCTGCTCATCATGGATAGACCTCTCCTCTTCCATGTGTTTCCCCAATCTGCTTTTAAGCTGCCCATTCCAGATCTCAGTATTGCAAGAGGACAAATACTCTCTAAACTACATTACCCAAACCAGCAGCCCCCTTCATCTTTCTTTTTTCTTTTTTTATGGTTTGGTAAAGTGACAAAAAATGTGCAACCTTTCCTCTTGGGATCGTTGCTCCAGCCTCCATGTCAAAATTATCAAAAGGCCATCAAAAGTTGTATCCTGCTTCTCTATCAAAATAAACCCAAAGAGGATCACAATAACAACAAACTTAAGAAACTGCACAGGAAAATAAACACAAAATACATGACTGCAGATACCCAAAGCAGAACAGTTTATGAAACTCTTGACCTGAAATTTGAACTTGCTGCAATCCATAGCATGCATGGAATCCCAAATCTCCATTTGCTATGCATAAGACTGGAAGATGCAATCCATCTATCATCCAAATGGATGCTTAAGATGGATTGCACACACACACACCCGCGCCCTGCTCGGGTCGCCCACAATCTTTGCCTTGTGGGTCTTTTCTTAATTGAAAAGTCTGTAGGCCCTATTGAGGAACCCATTTTTGGTTGACTGGAGATGCCTTCCTATTAACCATGATAGAATGTGTGTCCAGTGGTCTGGAAACGAACTCTCAGCTGTCAAAAGAATTGCGGCTTGTCTTCTTGAACTTGAGCCTGAACATTCACCCCCTGTCTGGGTAGCACCATAACCAGAGGGAAAATCTGATCTTCCTTTCCTCCATCATAGCAGCATTTTCCTTCTTGGCTTCTGACTGGAGAACATGAAATGAGAAAAGATGTACATGGGAAGAAGAAACTGTGCCAAATTTTGATGAAGCCGGATATCTCTTCATGTGCATTCTCAGAGGAACAAGGTGAAGAAATTGTAACTGCTTGTTCTTGATCAGTTATCCTTGGATTACAACTGTGAACTCAACGTGACCTGTGATTTAATTTACTACATTTGCAGGCGGAATTGGAGATGGAAGCGGCCAGATCAGAACTCTTGATTCACACTTGTTCTTCCTGGGATAAGCAACCACGTTAACAGGTTGTACAGAGGCATGACACATCCATTGTATGCAGAAGGTCTCAGATATTCCTCTGGCATCTCCAGACAGCAGGGCCAGGATAGACCTTTCTGGTACTGTAACCCTGAAGAGCCATTGCTGCCAGTCAGTGTTGGCAATACTAGGCTAGATGAACCAATGGTCGGACTCAGTATATGGCAGCTTCCTACGTCCGAACTGCTTGCTGACTCTTGGCGTTGCTGGTGGAAGGTGTACGCGGCCTGCGGTAGCCTCAATTCACATGTGTCTTTGGCTCATGGTAGTCACTTGAGCAGGACTGGCCCAAAACATTTGGGGAGAGATCTTAGATTATAGGCTTGTCATGCAAGAGCGCCCTTGTTCAGTTGCTCATGTTTCAAGTTACGGTTCTGGGGAAGAGCCATTGGCAACAAGAAGAGGCCAGTAGCGTTGAAACTCTTTCAGTCTGAGGGCCAAATTCCACTTCAGAAGAGATCTCGGAGGCTGCTTTCAGGGTCCGCATTCCAGTGAGGGTCCAGGCCTCACTGAATTTTGCAGTGCAGTTCTCAGCTCCGGGGGACGGGGGGAGCAGTACCAAAAATGCGTATTTCCAGGGGAAATGTGTACAATTTAAATGCACATTTTGATGTAGGTTTTTTTAAATAAAAAACCAGCAAGGAAAAAAATAGGACAGGGTGGAGTTCTGATCAAACACATGCGAAACTGACATGTAAACAGATGGATCCATCCCTAATCTACTGTGGATAAATGGGCCGGGCGCCTTCTCTGTTACTTTCACCACTGTGTTGATGAAATAGTGTAAGAGAAAAAACAGGTTAGAATCCATTTCTGCTCCCATGTTTTTTTTAATCATGAATGTGAACTTTAGGAGCCAGTATCTCCCTCCCTCCCTCCCTCTCTCTCCCTCCCTCCCCCCCTCTCTCTCTCACACCCCCCCCCACACCCACACACACCCCACCTTTACATGCAGCTTAGTGTAACGGCCTTGCGGTTTGTACCCTAACTACTTGGGCTGTTACAAAACACACCTCTTAACTTTTCCAAGCTGCAAGGGGTGGTGATGGTGTCGTACACACGGTTAAAGGCCTGCAGCTTTAAAAGTCCTTGTTCGGCAGTGAATAACTGCAGAAGCATAACAGAAGAAATCTGAGAGACGCCATACCTGAAAGGTGATCTCCTAACCCCTCCCAGCCATCGGAAGGTTTTTCCTACAGAAACTGGGTTCATAAACCCCTCGTACAGTCCTGCCAAAGACAGTCATTAGAAAGCAGCGAAACTGCAGACTTCCTTCCCATATGTTTCTCTCATACTTTTGGAAGACCTTTTATGGCTTGCTACTACGTCCAAATAAAATAAAATGAAATAAAAAATCCCAGTGACGTTGATATATCTGTCAAGAGTGTCAAGGTATCATTTCATTTTAGGGGGGAAATCAACAACGTTATTGCAGGTACGGCTTATCCTCAGCATATATTAAGCACTGCGGGGACACTTATGGCAACGGATTGCAAGTAGCCATCCTTCCATTGAGTATCAGAGCTTGTATGGTTAGGGTGACCATATTTGGGAAACCAAAAAAGAGGACACCCTGTGGAAGAGGAGGAAAGGGGGAAAGTGGCTTTCCAGGACCTCTGGAAAGCACGTCATTCCCCCCGCCACCTTGAAGGCCCCAGTTGGAGTGGAGGAGGGGAAGATGTGTCATTCCCCCCACTGCTCCAATCGGGGCCTTTTCTATAATGTCCGGGAATGACACGCTTTCCCCTTGAAGGCCCTGATTGGAGCCATGAGGGGGAAATGAAGTGCCTCCAGAAGGCACATCACTCCCTCCCACCATGCTAATAGCAGCCTTAAAGGGGAAAGTGTGTCTTTCCAGGACATTATAGAAAATAACAGAACCTCCCCCCTGACACCCAGGCTAGAGCAAAAACCAGGACAAATCCAGGGAAAACCTGACAGTTGGTCACCCTATGTGATGTATTCCATTCTGAAAAAAGCTGAAACCTCTGAGAATAGTGCACATTGTTGCAGCGAGATACACATGAACCCTTGCACACATTGGATAAACTCACAACGGGGGTCTGTTTAATATTATCAGGAGGGAGTTCCCTGCACTTACAAATATATACGTGGAGAAGTTCTACACACAAGAAGGGACCCTAAAGAACTAGAGATCCTCCCAGCTCTTCACTCTCTTGGTACACATGGAGAACGCTTTCCTACAAACACGAAATGTATATCTGTCAGGGGAGTCTGCTGCAGATGGCAGTGCACAAGGCAAGCCTGAATGACCCTGAAGCCCCTTTCATTCGACACACTGAGAGGATTGTGTGTTCTCTCCTCCTTTCCCCTCTTGAAATGAATTACAACTCTGGTGACTGGTCCTTAAGATGCAAAGCTGAGATGGGTGCTTGGAGGTGTGGACAATTTAACTCCAGATTATTTACATATGTTTTGGCATTGTGGGGAAAAAAGCAAGCCATATTGGCATAGTATTTTATATATATTGAGCAAATGATAGGATATAGACTATAGATCCATGGAGTGCCTTGTTAAATTATCTTAAAGATAGCACAGAGGATTGTGGCATAGAAATGGTTAATAATATATGTACAGCTGCCAATATCTCAGAAGCTGCTCATTGGAAGAAATGCAGGGCTCCCCCTATCAAATTATTTTTAAAAAGGATTTGGGATATTGCTAAGTTGAGGAAAGTTGCTTATTATAATGGTGTGAGGGTTAGGGAAAATAAGTTTGTTGAAAAATGGGTGACATTTGTTGTGTTCTGGAATGGTAAGCTGTGAACTTACCACGAGGCCCAGCACCAGGCAGGAGAGATGTCGTTGCCAAACTGTTGCAAAGTGGTGAGGAAGCGCTTCAGTTTGCTGAGCTGGCGGGCGCCGCAGGCCGGAGGGAGTTGGTGATTGGACAGGGAAGCGGTGGAGGAAGTCGCGGGCCCGTTGCTGAAGCCATTGGGGGTGGAGGGTGCTCCGTTGATGGCCGTGGGGGAGTGGCTGTTTCCGTTCATTACTGCAATGGAAAGGGGGAGGGACGGTGAGGAGGAGCGTGCCTGGTTGGACACCTTGTTACAGCCAACCCTTTGAACCTTTTCCCTTGCATCATGAGAACATCAGAAGAGCCCTGATGCTGGATCAGACCAGGGGTCCATCTAGTCTAGCATTCTGTTCACAGGGTGGCCAACCAGCTGTCGACCAGGGACCCACAAGCAGGACACAGGTGCAACAGCACCCTTCCACCCATATTCCCCATCAACTGGTGTATATAGGCTTACTGTCTCTGATACTAGAGGTAGCACATAGCCATCAGGACTAGTAGCTATTGATAGTTTTCTCCTCCAGGAATTTATCCAATTCCCTTTTAAAGCCATGCAAATTGGTGTCCTTCACTACATCTTGTGGTCTCCAGTCTTCTGCTAAATGTGCTAATGCCCAGTCTATCCACACTGTACTGTAGCCTAAATAGTTCCCCTCACCATAAGCAATGAAATACTCTCAGGGCCAATCTACATACGAGGTTTTTGACGTTTTATAAGGGTTATGAAAACTCTTTGGGCCACATGACGCACTCCCTATAACGTTGCATATCTGAGGTTTTTTAAAACTCACTTCAGTTATATACAACGGTTTCACTTTTAATAAATCGTTTTAAGTAAAAGAATGTGTCCTTCCTTACCGTTTGTGATTCATGGGGGCAGTGCTTCGTTTACTGGTGCCCAAATGCTTAACAGTTGATTGGTGAGGAAGAAAGAGGAAGTGGACCAGTGAACTACAACACCCACAATTCTTAGCCCTATACTCGTTAGGGAATGACAGAGGAACTAAGAAGGAAGTGGGTGACTGAACTACAACCCCCACAATGCCTTGCCCTAAACTCATTGAAAAAACGAAAGAGAAAGCGACAGGGCAGAACAGTGTGTGACTGCACACACCGCTTTAAAGACTGAAGACTGTTCTCCTGTAACGTGAGTACTCAGTAATGTGGCCTAAGATGTTTTAGAACACACCTATTTGGAACGTTTTAAAATACTTTTAAAAACATTCCAAAGGACTGTGTAGATCGGCCCTCAGTCAATTGGCGATGCAGGTTGGACATTGTTGCATGTTGCCTAGGCTGCCTAGACCCTAAGGTCAGCTTCAGGAGCCCTTCTTCAGGAGCCCCTGCCAAAGGAAGTGAGGTAAGTAGCTACTACGAAGAGGGCCTTTTCTGCTGTGGCACCCTGGTTGTGGAAAGACCTTCCCAGGGAGGTTTGCCTGGGGCGTACATTGTGCACATCTCGGCACCAGGTGGAAGACCTCTTCGTTCTCCCAGGCATTTCAGTTTTTCAGTGTGTTTTCATCTGGTATTGTATTTTGAGTTTTTGCACTGCTGCTAGCTCCTGTTTGGTTGTTTTTATTTTTATATCGTAATTTTAAACTTTTATCTCGCATTTTATCCTGGGTATTTTATCATCTTGTATTTTATAGTTTTAATTGTTGCCTAGAGAGCTTCAGCTATTGGGTGGTATAAAAATATAATGAATGAATGAATGAATGAATGAAGGCTCCAGTGCAACAGTTCTATTTGCATCCTTAGCTGTGTTTCATCCTCTTATTTGCTCTTCGCATTATTTTATAGCCTGTTTTTATCTGATGGACTTTGTCTGCACTCTTGTTTGTTTTGGTAGCAAAACTTCCATTTAAATTTGGAGAAGTTCATTTCTGCCTCAAGACAATTTCACAGTTTGTTCCTGTAAGTGAGAACAACACGGTTGGTTCCATGAGTATCCTTTCCCTTAGTTTAAGAATTCTTGGCCTGACAGAAATCAGCTTTCTAGATCTGTTCTATAAAATCTACCTTGAAACCCTTTTTATGCTTTTATGGTTGGTTTTGCAGGGAGAAAAAGCCCTATTTTAAATGGAAGGGGGGGAGGGGAATCAGCCAAATCAATCTCAACAAAACCAAATGATGAGATTAATTTTGTTATACACAGCAGATCAGTGCACAATATTACCAAAAGCAGAATTTCTTCAACAAGGGCTTTGTGTGTTTTGTTGTTGTGCCACACCAGTGCAAAATGCATCTTGAGGTCATCAGCTTAATTTTTTTTATTTTAAAAAAATCAAGAGAGCAATCCTATACTCACCTCATATGCTCTGTTGGCAAGACCAACAGGGCTGATGTCGAAGGAGGCATGGCTTTAATGTTTTCCTCCACAGCGCCTCCTCCAAGGTCTCCAGTCTTGGAAGAAGAGATCCATAGTACCCTATGCCTCCGAGACATTCTCCCAGGGATCATAGGATTGCAGGCTAAATTTCTTGTCCCTATGGTTATAAAGTACCAATTCAATGTAGAAGCTGCATGGAAGAAGCTTTTAATTTAAGGAACAATAGCCCCCAAATGACTTAATAATGCTTCGCCCTCTCCACCCTGATGCTGCACTTGTGTTTTGCTGCAATAAATATGCCATAAATCAGGTGTAAAAATAAATAAATACAGGATAACAACACAGAAGATGCTAGAACACAACAATTTGGCAGTTATGATGTCTACATTCTCTGAGTGAATAAAGGATGTAAATTCCAGATGACATTGCTAGTGTGGAAGCAACCATGGTTAGAGACTACCAAAGCATAATAGGAGATGGGTTCATCCTATGGGCCAAAATTCCTTCCCATCTGGCTGGGTGTTTAAAGTGACCTCTCATTCTTTTAGATGGTCCATCCTCATTGGCCTTCTGTTTCTTTGGTCTCCAATGAGTTGTCTTGAGAGACAGTAAGAAAAAGAGAGTAAGGAAGGCCTCCGAAACCAGGTGTGAATTGGATTCATCAGCACTGTTCCTATGTTATTGTAGCAACCAAGCTGCTTCCATTGAGTTCCAGACAGACCGGCCCAAAATAGAAGACTCAAATGCGGGTGGTTGTCATGGCAACACGACTGTTTTGGCGGTGAGGTTTAAAATATTTTGGAAATGGACAGATTAATAAGAGAAGCTGGCAAAATGTTCTGACTGGGATTTGCCTGGGTATGGCCCATCTGCCAATAGACAATGAAACTGCCGCCGTTAATGGCAACTCTACTTGATGCTCTCTGGTCCTTGCTAACGGTTGTGAAGATAACTGGAATTCAATTGCTCCTCAACCCTACAGTCTTTCTGTGAATGTATACTAACAATATCTTACTTCCTGACTGTGAATTAATATATTATGTGGTAATGGCTCCATGACGATATCCGTTATCGGAGAATGTCACAAGTAACGTTGATGACTGAATAGGAGGAAAACATAGATGGTCTATGTCAAAGCTTACAAATTATATTTAGCTAAACGCCTTAACGACTCAAGTGGCGGTAGGGAACTATCCTGAGCACATGGCTGGAGCAAGTGTCTAGGACATACGTTGCTTTAGCGGTGGCTGGATTGAAACTGGAGGCTTATGTAGCCTGAGCTCCCAAAGCCCAACAGGGCTCAGCTGCAGATCATCTTGCAGAAGTCTTACTCATGAGGAGGGCCTTACTCATGCAGAAGCCTTTATCCCTGTGGAGTCTTTTCCTGCAAGTGAGGACTCTTTTGTTCTCGGGGGCTGAGTGGTGACTCAGAAGAAGTGCTTTCCACTTCTTTCCAGGGCCCAAGACCTTCTTGGTCAGCCCTTAGGGTCCCCTGCATGGACTCATTCCCCAGGGAAGTCCAGGCATAACAGTAACCCTTTTTGCTCTAGGGGGCTGCATTGGTACTCAGGAAGCATGTCAGTTGCCATAGGGCAGCAGTGGGTGGGCCAGAGCCCAAAAAGACACACACAGAAACCCCATTCCTTCCTTCTTTCTCTTTCTCTCTGCCACACACACAGACTTCATATACACATACGACATTCATACCCACACACACAGCCAGGGCAACTCCCTTTTGGTCACACCTTGACTCTCTCTCTCTCTCTCTCTCTCTCTCTCTCTCTCTCTCTCTCTCTCTTTCACACACACACACACACACACACTGTGCAATTTCCCCTAAACAATGCATTTTTCTAAGCATTTCTTGAGCTGAGAACTACCTTGTGAAATTAGAACAAGCCTTCCATCCAGAGGATAACTGCACTTCAATCTGTGTATTAGTCCGGGAAGTGCAAATTAAGATAATTTTGTTTAAAATGTGGGCCGGATGGAATTCTCCAGTATCCCAAGTCATAGCAATGATTATATCAAGTTTGCTTTTGAGTGGTGGGTGACTGATGTGCCCCTGCGCATGGAGAAACACAGAATAAAACAAGCCTCAAAGCAACCAGATGTCCGCTCACATCCATACTGATTTGTCCTATTGTAGTAGTAGTGTTTCATCAATGCAAACGGGCATATACTGACAATGGAGAAGAAGGGTCAAGACACACATGAATGGAAGGGGTGGAGAAGGGAAGCAAACTCCACTCTGTACAAGATTTGGGAATTGTACCCATGGTGGGCTCCCTCTTAATGCACCTGTCCCACTTAGGAAAGTGGACGAGGTCATCTTGAACTCCAAAATCCAGGGCGAAATTTGGAGGAGGATTTCAGAGGCATCTGAGGTCTAAATCTGTTTTGACTTCAAAGTGCAAGATAAAGTTGTGGATGCAAGATTTGCCTTCTGTGAGAGGGAAGGACTCTTCTGCAAGAGAAAAGTCTTTACTTTTGGAAGGTCCCTCTGCCTGATTTTTGGGGATCCCTCTCCCCCCACAAAGCAGGGTCTCCTGGCACTCTGTGTAGCATCTTCTGAGGGGCTGGAGGTGCTACCATGGGACGGTGTGGATGGGGAAACCCACTTCTCTCATCATAGTTGATCCGGCATAAATCTGGATCCATCCTGAAGTGATCCAGCTCTGCCTGTTTTCTAGATTGCTCTATTTTACTCTATTAAAAAAGCGCCACTTGTTAAAAATAAAAAGATTTAGAAAACTGACAGTTCTCCAAAGCAGTCAGGTGAAATTTGTCAGCCGCTCCTTGTATCTGGCTGTTTACTGTGATGACAGGTTAGATAGCTCTTATCCCTAACTGATGAGGTTTTCCCACCTGCCCCCCCTTGCTTTTAAATGGTTCGCCAAGAGGTCAGTGCATGTAAAATCGAATTCCTCTCTTGTTTTGCCCGGCATTTTTAACCGAGTCAGGGTTCTGCAATGTACTCCATTGTGGAATCCCATTTGGCAATTCACTTTGCTCACTGAGTTTCTCTTTGCCGTGGGAAGAATTCATCCACATTCAAGGTGTGGCAACTCTGGTTAATGGACGCCAGACATGACAACTTGGGTCTTTAGGCATCACCGAGGCTGTCACCTGGAGGTGCGTTCCTTCAGCAAAGGAATTAAGGCATCTCAAGGAGAGTTTTGCAAGAAGTGTGTAACAAGGTGCTTTGATTGGAAGCCAGCTCCCTTTGGCTTCCTAGAGATGTTGCGTTTTTGTTTCTGCAACGAATATGGCTTAGAAAATACAAACATTTGGTTTCTGCAGCCAAAATGCAAAGCCAGGGAGTGGAATGAATACTCCTTGGAGTCATCATGGGGCCAACGCTAGGCAGATGTGTACAAAACTTTGAGTTTGTTCTCCAAATTCCACCTCAAAGCTCATTCTCTCTTGCGTTCATATTGGATTGCAGTCTTTGCTGGTCCTTTCCACATGAAAATTTGCGGCTTTTCCTATGTGTTTTTCCAAATGTACACATCTGTTGTGCACATCTTTGAATGGTACACATTCTTCGTCCACTGATTAAACTGGGTTTGTGCACATTGTCCGAAAGTATGCATTTTTTCAAATGTACGCACGCTGGTGAACGCGTTTTTGGGGTCTGCGAATGACACTGGAAGCATGGAAATGAATCTGTGAGCCTAACTACACATGCAGGAAAAAACGCTTTGAAAACATTTTGAAAACAGTATATGAAGTGTGTCCTGGGCCCCAACAGTTCTCAAAACGGTTATAAACTGTTTTAAACCGCTTTAAGCTGTTTTAAAGCAGTAGTGTAGATAGGCTCTGTTTGGTCCAGAAGATGCAAACTGGGTAAACCCTGTTCAGAAAAGAACAGAAATGAATAGGCAGCTGATGTAGTTCCTTCCGCACAAGTGTAACGTGCTGCTGGTAGGTTTCCCCATGCTCATGAGTAATGTGTAGTTTGGCGCTTGCTGCAGAACTGTCCCCTAAAGGGGAAAGAGCATTTGAAGTGGCTGGCTCATGAGCTCTGCAGCCTCCCAGAACCCAGGTGCTGGTGTCAATATATGGAAGCTGTGCTCCAACACATTTTGACGTTCATTTGGTGCCCCAGTCACTCTTCATCAGCTGCAGTGTAGAAGATGAGGGAACCCTTCAATGCTATCAACACAATCAGGAAGATGATTGACGGCTCTCCAGTTCACTGTTGCACAACACCTGCAAGAAGCAGATGTTTTCAGAATGCCAAGGCATTTGAAGGGATGAGCACAGAACCCAGGGAAGCGCAGCAGATCCCACCGGCTGCTTGATCCTGGTTTTGTATCCGTGGCATCTGATGAACCCCGAGAAAGTAAATACCCCAGATAAGCCCACACACTCCTCAGCTCACTGTTTGCTGAGCTGGGACCCAAAATTTAACCTCACAATGCACTTCTGTAATTAACTAAATTGATGGTACTTCCTTTTCTACCCTCAGGGAATTTTCTTTAAAGTTGTACCAAATCCATTTTATTGCTGTGTGCTCTGAAACTTGATTTTCATCTTCCAGTTTGCGATCTCTCTCTCTCTCTCTCTCTCTCTCTCTCTCTCTCTCTCTCTCTCTCTCTCTCTCTGCATTTAAATGTGGCTGCTGGTTTTTAAACTGTTTGCTTTTCTTGGAGTTTTATTAGTATGTTACATTATGTGTTTATTTATTGTATATGTTAAAACTTTTTGTAAGTTGCTTTGTATATTTTGAAATGCATAAATGAGAATAAAAATAATAGTTATCATCATTACCATTACTATTATTAATAGCAATAATAGTGATCATCATCATCATCATCATCATCATCATCATCATCATCATATTACTGCTCAAAATTACTAGTAATAATAAAACTACTACTACTTCTACTGATGACGATAATGCTCCTGCTAAATCTATAATCTCTTTCATACCAACAACTTAAAAATTTATTATTATTATTATTATTATTATTATTATTATTCATTTCATTATTTCATTCCTATACCACCCAATAACTGCAACTTGAACTTTACAGCAATTCATAAAATAATAAGATACAATATAAAAGTACAGCATAAAAATTTACATACACAAAATGTAAAGGAATTTAGACAGCTAAAAACAGTTTCAAGAAAATACTAGACCTGTTTAGGTGGCTGACATAAACGCCCTATCATGTGCCATTAAATACCTGGGAGTAGAGAGCAGTCTTAACCTGATGCCGAAAAGATGATGGGGGAAATGCACATTTTTAAAGTGTGCATTGTTTTGAACATGGACGCAAATTTGGGAAGTTGTGGAAAAGACATTCTTGCTTTTGCATTCAGGATTGTGAACATGACATGTTAACATGATTTGCAAACAAAATTAAATTCGCATAATCCTTAACATCACCTGTGAATGCAGCCTGCGTTTGCTCACAAATGTGTATCATGCAGGCACACAGTTGACTGCAGCGCCTTGTTAGGTATAAGCGCGGAACAAACCAGAGTTGCCAGGTTTAGACAATTAGCAGCCTTTGAATGTTTTCCTTGTTCTTAAATCACCCAAATGAAGTTTTCAAAAAACCCTCCTTGATAAGATCCCAACTTCCCTCAGTGGAGTCCTTAATTCAATCTACTTGGAATGCCATTTTAATTAGCTCGCATAATGGTCCCGAGAGCCGTAGGGTCACAGTATGGTTGGGGTGGTGACATAATGCGCATTGCACATCAGTCTGTCCTTTACCTCTGCTCACAGTTCTGTATCCCTGGCAAACACAGAGCTGCCCTCTCTTGCTCCCTCCTTTAGGGATTGAGCCAGTCAGCTTAAGTTCAATACATTAAAACAACGCTGTCACTATTACTTAACTGTCCCTCAAAAGCCAGGAAAAACCAGACCTAAGGCGGACTTTAATTGCTTGCGCTTTCTGCCAGTTATTACAACAGCCTCAAGGAGAAGTGCACAATATCGCCTGTCATTATCTCATGTGAAACTTGCGCCTCGCACATTGAGCTGAGAATAAAGTGTTTTCTCCATGTGGCCCTTCTAACCGCTGGACAACATACGCTGGGGAAGATCTACCTTGTACGTTCTCCCATGGCCAAGGCTTGCTTTGAGCCCAGGCTGAGCCCTGGAGCCATTTTACACTGCCAAACTCTGGGACACATGAAGAGAATGCTCTTGAGCAGTGTGCAAGAACTCCTTGAGCATTTACAAATGGCTTGCTATTAGGGAAGAAGGCTTCCAGGAACTCTGGCATGACTTCCTACTGGCCTTGCATCCCAAGAGCCTTCTCCTTTTCATACAATGTCCTTATGGGTGTACTGGGTATTCCAAACCACATCCATGAAGTAAGTGTGTGTGTGTGTGTGTGTTTTCCAACTGATGAATACAGGGATGGGGAATCCCCAGACTGTGGGTACAGATGCGGCCCTGGGGGGTTCCCCATCTGGCACGTGCAAGTTTCTTTTGCTCTTATCTCCAGTTGGATTGGAGATAAAAGGGCATTTAAAGATAATGTAAATACCCTGCAAAAAATCAGGCTGTTGCAAAGATTTTTGAGCTGTTCTGCAGGCAGGAGACCTGCTTACTTGTGAGGAGACACACAGGAGCTTGGTACTTGAGATGCTATTTGGAAGTGCTGATGAGCAATTACCTATACTCCTAGGGAAGTGTGTATAGGATTGCAGCCCAAATCTTTCATTGCCAAAACAAGAGAGCCATCGAGTTCACTGTCTTTGATTCTATGAGGAAGGGCTAGAGCTTAGTGCTTGGGCACATTCTTTGCTTGCAGAAGGTCCCAGGTTTGATCCCCAGAATATCCATATAGGGATAGGAAAGAATCCTGCCTGAAACTCTGGACAGCTGCTGCTGCCAGTCAGTGTTGGCAATACTGGGTTAGATGGACCAAGGGTCTGACTCAGCATAACCCAGCTTCTTGTGTGTCCCCATGACTTTGACAGTGCTGAGAGAATCAGGCAGAGTTTTCTAAAGTAGTCTACTTTCCCTCTCTCTGTCCTGAACCAAATACTTTTGAATATCAGGCAATCTTTATGACCGGCTCTGCAAGCCAATTGCTTTCTTTATCATAGAATATAATTTGCAAACCACAAAGAGTTTGTTCTTGACTCAGTGAATAGCCTAAGTCAGATCATGTACCATAGGATTAGACAAGGGAGCTCCCAAACCCCTCTAAACCATCCCGCCAAGCAAATTACAGGATGAGGCAGACGGCGTAACCAGAGAAGGGTTGACATAAGACCGTGCGTTTACCAAAGTGTGACTGGAGCATGTCAGAAAGGATGTGATTTACAAGGCATTTTCCTACTTTAGCCATCAAAACAAGATGTCATAAAGGATTACCCGGCGTGTCAGTGGAAGGCTGTGTGTGGAATGCCTTAAATGACACATGAATGAGTATGGTGGATATGCTTTTATCCCCTTCAGCCTGTTGAAGTGGCAGCAACAGAACAAAGCAACGATTGTCAAGTTTCCCCACTGAGTCATCCGATGGGTGTAAACCCGTGATTGCTTAAGGTTTCCCCAAGAGATCTATTTCAGCGCATTTTTATATTTCAGAGTTATATGTCAGGATAGGAGAAGATGTGGAAACAGGCTGTTCTTGTTTACAGGACAGATTTGCTTTCACAGGTCACAACTGGCTAGCAAAGGAAAGTGGGGGAGGTGGCTTGTTGCATTGGAAGATCAGCCCGGCACAGCTCAGCCCAGCACACCCACACCCAAAACGTGAAAGCTGGATGTGGGTTCTTCTCAGAATTGCACTCTGCATAGGTTCAAGGGCATCCTCTTCCTTATTGTTAGCAGACGCCATGTACATTGGTTCAATGGAAAGGAGGCGAGGGCTCCTCTATCTTTAATCGTTGTATAGAGGAAGGAAATTCAACACATGTGGCTCTTCTCAGACTGGTGGTGCTCTCAGAGGATGTCAAGGGCAGCTATGGCTAGAACTGGGAACTCAGGGGTCTCAGGTGGCAACCCTCCAGGACAACAAGATAGGTAATCTCCCAAGTAAGCAAAGAGATGCTGCCGGCTACAGTGGGTCAACAGGTCGGCTTACTTGCTGACTTTGAGTGGCCGGAGGGCAGTCTCAGTGGCATGTGAGGGTTTGGGTTAGGGAGAAATGGCACCACAGGCAGGAACTGGGGCCTTTATAGAGCCTAGCTGGGCCAGACAGATTGAGTGGGCCACCGAGGTGGCTTGCCTACTGCTTTTGAGTTTCTCGGGGCATCACCAGTTTGCATTCTGCAAAATGGGTGTTTGTGCAGAAAACTGTAGTTTAAGGAGCGGTCATGTTGTTTGAAGCTCGGGCTTCACCGCTGGCTTGTTGTTCAGTTCTTGGGCAAGTTACTTTCTCTTTGTTTCACTCCTTGCCTTCTGGGAAAGGAGTAATTTG
The DNA here is from genome assembly GCA_029215795.1 of Anniella stebbinsi. Lineage (NCBI taxonomy): Eukaryota > Metazoa > Chordata > Lepidosauria > Squamata > Anniellidae > Anniella > Anniella stebbinsi. Next base: position 3,169,132 of record JARDYH010000007.1, on the reverse strand, counting down.
TAATGGGATATGCCAACAGGGTGGCATCCATTTGCTTGTAGGAAGGGGGAGATAGGATTATGCATGGTGCGGAGAACATACGAATTTAAGAAGAGCCATACTGGATTAGGCCAAGGGTCCATCTAATCCAGCATTCTGCTCACAGAGTGGCCAACCAGTTGCCTGCGGGAAACCAACCTTCAGGACATGAGTGCAACAGCACCCTCCCGCCCATGTTCCCCAGCAACTGGTGTAGGTAGGGTTACTGCCTCTGATACTGAAGGTAGCATATAGCCATCAAGTCTAGTAGCCATTGTAGTCTTCTCCTCCAAGAATTTAGCTAACTCCCTTTTCAAGCCATCCAAGTCGGTGGCCATCATGACATCTTGTGTTCGCAAATTCCATAGCTTTAACTATGCGCTGTGTGAAGAACGACTTGTTCTCTGATTGTAATCTCCTGGCTCTGACGCTTGTCTTGATCTCTCAGCTCAGACTCTTCAGCTCTGACCTGGCTTAACTTCTGGTTCCTGGCTTCTGCATGGTGGTTGATTATGGCTCAGTCTGATAATGGACCTGGTGCTCTGCTAAAGCTGCCTCTTCTGTGGAGCTATTCAGTAATAGAATCCTAAAGCTGGAGGTGCCTTGTAAGCTATCTTGTCTACCTTTATTTATTTATTTATTTATTTATTTATTTATTAATTAATTACAGCCTAGGCCCTCTGGGCAATTTACAACTAAAACCATAGTATAACGACAATCCAGATTAAAACTTTAAAACTTTAAAAATCACATGAAACCAGAATTAGTTACAGTCCAGGGAAGGCTTGTCTAAAAAGATATGTTTTTTAGGAGGCGTTTAAAGGATATTACATTTTCTGCCTCCCAAACCGCATGAGGGATGGTTTTCCAGAGGGTGGGTGCCACTGCAGAGAAGGTCCGCTGTCGAGGTTCTTCATGACAGCATTCTCTTCATCTCGGAATCATGAACAAGGCCTCCTCTGAAGTTCATAAAAGTGTTTATAAGGGAAGGTGGGCTGCTAGGTATCCTGGCCCCAAGTTGTTTATATATCCTAATAGTCAACTGAAATCTACCCTTCTGTAACCTAAACCCCATCCAATCTCATCCTTCCCTATGGGGCAACAGAGAACCTGTCTTTGCCATCTTCTGGGCGACATCCCTTTAGGTATTTGAAGAGCACCATCATGTCTTCCATCAGTCTTCTCCAGGCTAGGCATAACTCCTTCTTTCAACCTTTCCTTCATTGCCTTCCCTTGAACCCAGTCCAGTTTATCTGTATCCTGTGTGAAGTGTGGTGCCCAGGACTGACCAGAGTAGTCCAGGTGAGGAGTGAAATGAGCAGAATAAAGTTTGCAATTGACTGTGATACCAAGATCCTTCAAAGTAGAGGAGCCCTGTTCTTGATTGCACCTGCACACGGCCTGCTCTACCATTTGGTAGAGTGAGGCTCATGCCTCAGGTGTCAGATACTGAGGCAACAGCAAGGTGTTGGAGGAGAGCGTTGTGTGTCACAGGCTGCCCTGGGCCTCCTGAGCTAGCCTTTTGCCTTCAGGTGCAGTGGAGGATGCTGTCCAATTGCCAGTCCAATAGGCTTTTGTATGTGGAGTGGCAGGAGGGCCATCTTGTTCTTTGCCTCAAGCTGCAAAATGTCTCAGGCCAACTCTGCACCTGTTCACCCCAATGGGAACTCCATCTTAGAGAGCCTCAGCTGAAGTTCAGCCAGGGCACTTTGGGCAAAACAGTGCAAGTTCTGGAAAAGGTGCCTAGATGTGTTCCATCACTGATGCAGTCCAGTCCCCCCAGTCCCCCCTACTCTTCTGCTGGTGCTTGCATGCATACACTATACAATGCTCTATGGGGGGGCTATTAGCCTTTTGAAGTGTATAATGGATTTTATCTTAACTTTGCTATTTTAACTTTGCACAAGGGTTTTGTTCCAAAACGTGGCCTCTTTCCAACCAGAAAAGGAAAGAGGAGCTCCTTTGAAGTATTGTTGTCCTCACCTCCTTCCACCCAATGGGCCATGGGCTTTCTTTTCTACTTACATATCTCAAACAGGGGCGGAATGGGAGCGAGAAGAAGGCCGTATGGAAGAGGAAATGCCGTTGGGTAGTCATGAAATGATGAGGTTAGTTAGAAAGTATTACATACAAGGCAAGATAATCCCACATAACCAGCGCTGAAAAGACGGTATCTCCCCGAAGCCTCGCTGTGCCGATGCTGCTCTGTCAACTCACGTTCTTGGCTCCAGCCTTCAAAGCATATTTGCATTAATTGTTGCTGAGCTCCCCCCCCTCCCAAATGAGAAGCCACAGCGAGATCTCTCCTTGCTTTCACCTGTGAAGTTATTAAGAATTTAGCCCAGCACATGCTCAGTTGATAGGGGGCATTATCCCCTGCAAATCTCCCCTCTTAAGATCGTTGCTGCTTGAAGAAAGCTGTCCATCTCCTCTTTAATCCTGCGGCAAGATCTGTTTAATCTCCGTAAAGCTGCTTCAACATACTTCTTTCTGTTAATGGCTCCCATAGACAGCTTTTCAGGATGGGTTGAGATTGGAGGCAGGCAATCCGGTGCTCTCCAGATGTTGGGACTACAACTCCCATCTGCCTAAGCCAACATGGACAATGGCCAGCATATCCTGCCCTTTTACTTCTTGCAAAAAACAAAACACCAAGGTGACTCATATGGTCCCCCAGTTCCCCATTTTATCCTCACAACAACCCTATGAGGTGGGTTAGGCTGGGAGTCAGTGATTGGCCCAAACTCAACCAGTGAGCTTCATGGCCAAGAGGGGACTAGAACTCCATTCTCCTAAGTCACAGCCCTTCAATCACTACACTATGCTAGCATCTCTTATTCAAAACATTGTCATCCAAAACTTCTGGAGGACACCAACAAGGTGTTAGTACCCCCGGGTAGTGCAACTCCTAACTCCCTTTTTCAGTTAGCAAGTCCATCAGTCTCCCATGACCCCTGATGAGCAATGTGGAAACAGGCACGAGTTTATTGAAGACATTTCGTGTCGAATTCTCAGTGCTGCCCCACAGGCAAGAAACTTGGGTAGATGCTGGATTTACATTAGGAAGGAAGGAACAGAGATTCGAACGAGTTTGGGATTTCTGTGAATCTGACCTGCTGATTCTGCAACCATTTGCGTAAATTTGCACTTTGGCTACTGCACGTTTAATAATAATAATAATAATAATAATAATAATAAATTTATTTCTCACCCACCTCTCTGTTTGGATCGAGGCGGGAAACAACAGTAAATTTAAAACACGATAAAATACATAAAACTGATTAAAACCATGGCAAACATTATTAAAACAGCAATAAAACATAAAAACATCCTAAAACATTCTAAAATTCCACTGGATATGCCTGCCGGAAGAGACCAGTCTTCATAGCTTTCTTAAGTTCTAAAAGACTGTTAAGTTGACGAGTCTCTTCCAGCAGGTCATTCCACAGTCTGGGAGCGGCAGAAGAAAATATGAACTTGTCCTAATGCATATTAGCACAAGTGGCATGAAATACGTGCACAAGTGGACAATGGAACAAATGACCACTGACAATCCACAAGACACAGATGGAACGGAAATAACACAATCTGTACATCCTTAGGAAGGAATCCACTGAGCTCAGTCTTGTCTACAGGGACACTACAGTACAGTATGCATCCTTGTGTGCATTTCTCCTAATATATGGATGTTTGTATGCAATTTTGCTTAATATACCCATTTGTGCAAGCAATTATTCCAATACAATGCATGTTAGCATGATTTTCACTAGTACACTTACCTGTTTGTGGTGCCTGCACATTCTTGTATCCTTTTTTTGATTGGAGAACTCCACTGCAAAAATTGGAGATGTGAAGGATAACTGAATTTCAGTCCACAAATTGGTTCAAATGTGTGAAATGTGTTCACATTAAAATGCAAACTGAAATGCAAACGAAATGAATTTCTCCTCCATCCTCACACCCACTGCCACTGAGCGTAAATGAATGACAAGCCCATTTCACACCGCAGGTTTATATAGTTGTGGGAGACAACAGTCTTTAAAATATATTACCCCTTGGTCTGCACTAGGAAGGCGATATTTTAGACAGTGAGATGCACAACTGTTTTGCTTTGTTTCTTTTGGTGTGAAAAACAGAATAGAGAAGAGAGCTCCCCCCCCTACAAGCAGCACTGACTGTAGAGTAGCATGAAACAGGTTTTTAAAAATTGCATTTATGGTTAGAGAGGCAGGCAGCAAATGCCATAACAGGGGCATGCCTCCACCTTGACTGCAGTCCTGACTGACTCGGATGAGGTGTTTGGAAACAAAGAGGCGTTCCACCCTTCCCTTCCTCCTCTCCCTGCTCTGCAACCAGAAGTTAACTTTAGAACATAGTTGTGGGCCTCTATTCATGAATCAGTGTTTCCTTTCAGGGCTGCCTCAAATAGCTAAGGAATGCTTCCTGAAAGATCAGAAGCAGCACACTAGAACCACCTGGCTCTGGGGAATAGAGGGCAGGGGGAGGTTAGGGTGAGTGCAGAATTCCCTGATGTGCCAGAAGGTACATTCTAAAATACCGACAATACTATTTCACCAAGCAGAATCTTGCTGTCACTCGCCAGTTGCATCGCAAATGTTTGATGGTTGTAAAAAAGTTACGAGGTAATATAAGTCGTTATCACTTGATTGGAATAATACTGGGAATGAATGTACTAAGCAAATAAATATGCATAAAATCTGACATTCTATTTTGATGGTATTATTAAATACTAAGAATTTTGAAGCTCAAATAAGCAAAACTCCCTGGCAGAAGAAAAAGCTCTTCACCATGATCTGAAAAGGTAAAAGAGTCAGCTCCAGGTGAGCCTTCCCTGTTCCAAGGTGATCACAACAGGGAAAATGATTGAAAACTGTCCTGCCTGATTCCAAATAGTGGAGAGACTTGCAGAAGGGCTGCAATTTCACTGGTGATGGGAAGAAATTTGTTGCGTTTTCAGTTTAATGCAAACTTACCTTATTTACATTTCCCCAACCAAGATGCGAACCAAAAGGCAGTTATACTTTGATGTATGCACTTTCCACAGTTTTGTGGTGTGCTTCTCCAGTTAAAACAACATCAATAACAACATACAAAATGCAAATCTTGGAGAAATAGATGCACAAAAATGTGTATATTAGAGAAAATAACATACAAAAATGCATCGTATTAGGGAAAGCGGCATGCCCATTCTTCATATATTCGGAAAAGGTGCATACAAAAAATGCATATATTCGGGAAAAAGGCAAATGAGATGAGTCCGACGTTTTCAGTGGTTTTTAAGAAAACAACCCAAAGCGATGTGGAAACAGGATGAAAATGAACTAAAGGATGGAACAAATGAGAAATTGAATGAAAATGAAAATTGATGGATTCATCCGTCGCTATCCTCATAAGAAGATTAAGGAGTAGGCAGTTGCTGATTTTTTTTTCATTTAAAAAAAATCTGTTTCCTTACTTTTGTGCAATGAAATATGTGCAAATGATTGTGATGGGCCCAAATGCTCTTTCCTCTTTCAGGCCCAAGCAGAAACAAGGGGTTTTATTCTCAGGAATACAGAAACCCGTTGAAGCAACCATGCTGAGCCTTGAATATGAAGCCTGGCATCAGCTTCGCTAGGATTGCTTTGAATTGCGATCCTGAATCTATGGCTCGCAGTGGAGGCTGGTGGCTCTGTTGTCACTGGGGCAGTGAATCTGCTCTGGGTTTCAGTCAGAACTCTAAAGGAGCACCTTGGAGAGTTCCTTTAGAGTTCTGACTGGTTCTGACTGAAGCCTGGAGTACTGACTGGATCCGATTCACTGCCCCATCGACATTGGAGCCGCCAGCTTCCACTGGAGGCTCGTGAGCTTGGATTCTGGCATGCCTGGAGCTGGCCTGGCTGTTCACCTGCCATAAGCCTTATCGAATGTAAACCACAATTGTGAAAATAATAATAAAAAACTTAATAGAATCATGGAGTTAGAAGGGACTTCGGAGATCATCTAGTCCCACCCTCTGCACAATGCAGGCTCTGCACTGCAGGGTGCAGCGTCAGCATCCTTGACGGTTGGCCATCCAACCTCTGCTTCCATACCTCCAGTAAAGGGGAACCCACCACCTCCTGAGGCAGCTTGTTCCGTTGCTGAACAGCTCTCAGGACATTTCTCGTAAGGTTTAGCTGAAATTTGCTTCCCTGCATTTTCCATCCATGGGTTCCAATTCCGCCTTTGGGAGCAACAGAGAACAAACCTGCTGCATCTTCTGCATGACAGCCATTTGGGTTGATTAAAATGCTGTTCCTCTTCATCATTGGACGTTCATCGTCTTTTGCCTCCTGTTAATCTAGCAACCCTTTCCAGAGGTTTGTGATTTTCTGACAACTCATAGAAGCTCTCATAAGCTTTAGCCCCAGTTCTCCATGGACAATGCCCTTGAGAGGTTGCTCTTCTGCTCTTCTGCTCCATCACAGAATTGGTTAGAAATGAGAGCTGTGGTTTCTACATAGGAAATGGACGATCTTTTACAAGTGACATCCCTTCCTCCCCCCACTCCCCATTCTGGCACCTAATAAATCTATCGTCTGCCTGTAAAAGCCAAATTGCAAGAGCATTAAAACTGTCGAATGCCAACAGTCACAGTGGCATGTTGAGGCTTGAGGGAATACGATGGTTGACTATCTCCATTATTGTCATTATTATTATTATTATTATTTTTTGCGTTGTGAAGGAAGTCTTTAAAAGCCCCTATATAGGTTTCACATGTGCCAAGGTGTGATCCCCCCCACCCCTTGACAGTGAGTTTATGAAATGGTCTAATGCACTTGCAACTTAGACAGCCAGAACTGCTCTTAGTGACATGAGGGGGCTTAGATTCAGACCGTACGTTGACATTATGAGCTGTGATGTTAGTGGAGAACTTTTTATGCTAGCCTCGGAGGCAGTCAGATTGAGCCTGACAGGGTGATTACAAAAATAAAGTTAGAGGTTAGAGCTATTTGTAACACACCCTGATTCTTTAAGAATAGTGGTAATAAGGCCCCAGTTTGGGACAGGGGAGAAATTACTTCAGTTCTCATTCTGTAGACCACCATCCAAACTGACATCCAGTTATCCTCCGAATTTTGCACTTCTCTGAATTTTGCAGTGGAGTTCTCCTATCAAGAAATGCATACAAAAATGCATGTATTAGGGGCAATCAAGCTCAAAAATGCATTCTGTTAGGAAAGCTGCTTGCAAAAAAAAAAAATTGTTTATCAGGCAAAATGCATGCAAAAACAATTGTGTGCATTAGGAGAACCATGCCTGAAACAAAAATGAATTTTCACGCAAAATTTTTAAATCTCAAAGTTTGGAACGGGCCCAACTTTTTAAAAAATCCTCAAAGTTCGAGATGAACTGAATGTCAGGTTGGAAACATGAGAAAATGAAATTCACAGATCCATCCATTCTAGCCCCAGTCGGCGATTAAATTTCCACAGGAGTTGTCTTTTCAAATGAGCTGAGGCTCAAAAGGCAGATAAATTAGTTCTGCAAGAGAGCTTTGGGCCAAAGCCTTTTTCTTTCCAGCATCTCAGTGGCTCATCCCTTTTTCCTTGTGTCTTGGTTTGTGTATGGGGCAGAGCAGCTGAGGTCCATTATTAGGACAAAAGCCTCTGCCAAAGCCTCTCTAGCAGGTCACAGTGCAAGAGAGAAGGAGTTAAAGAGCCCGTTGCTTGTGTCTCAGCTCGCAGTAAACTGCCCAGGTTCATAAGTGTGTGTGTGTGTTGTGTGCGTGTGTTAGTGAGTTTTTGGGAGCAAATGGAAATTCTTTGGGAGATGGGTTTGGCTCCTTCACTTTTATTTCCTCATTCTAATCTTAGCATCTTTGAGTCTGGGTGCAAAAGCACACGGTTCAAAGTAGACCAAGGCTGAATTCGGACAACACGATAGTCAATGGTGGGGTAATAAACAACTTTACAGTTGTTCGTCTAGGGGGTACTCCCCACACAACATGGTAATAAATAATCAACCATGGTGTGGATTAGGATCAGCACTCAGTTGACTATGGCAGCATTCGGACGACATGATAATCAATACAACTGACGATTGTTTCCCCTCCACCAGTTGCCTATTGTGTTGTCCGAATTCTGCCCAAATCTAACTTTTCTCACATGGTTTGGTGGAAACACATTCCCTGAGTCACAGAACATTTGTAATGGTGAGTAGAACCTAAGAGGCTGCCTTATACGAAGTTAGACCATGTGTCCGTCTAGCCCAGTACTGTCAACACTGGCTGGCAGCAGCTCTCCAAGGTTTCATGCAGGAGTTTCCCCAGCCCTCCCTAGAGATGCTGGGGATCAAATCTGGGACCTTCTACATGGAATGCAAGGGGCTCTACCACTAAGCCACAGCCCCTCGCAATGCAAGTCATTGGCAACAACGTTGAACCTGTGGTTCTCCGTGGAGAACATTCAGCTTGTATTTTTAAGAGACAAGGAGCTGGGAGAAATGGGGTCCAATTGCAGGAGATGACATTTGGGGATTAGAGAACAGGGGACATCAGTTGGTTGAATGGGAGGCAGCTCAGAAAGGGGCTTACAGGAGGTCGGATGAGAAGAGGAGATGGTGCAGCCCCTCAATGGCAGTGCGATATCCTAGCAGAGTATGTGTGGGGGAGGAAAAGCAGAGCCAGAGTTGGGAGATGCTCCCTCATCTCAGTGTAAACTCCTTTTCATGCAGCTGGTGTGTAATTTATACGAGTGCCTTTTACGTTTCCCCCACTCCCAACTCCATCAAACATTGAAGTGCCACTTGAGTGCACTTTAAAGCTCTGGAACAGCAATGTGTGTGTGTGTGTTTTCCAGCAGGACGTTTGCAAGTGGTGGCTGCTCTCCCAGTTCACCGCTAATTTTAATATCGCGCCGTGTCGCCCCATCCTATTTATAGGACACCGCGGCACACACGGAGTGTTTGCACTGCTTTGTGCTTGCGTCGGCAGGACTTTCTGTTATTGCATTTAGGCCAGAGGTTACAGACAAACAATTCTTGGCAGGACATTTAAGAAGAAAAAGCAGCCACTTGAAGGAGGAACACAACATAATCGAGAACCGTGGATAAGAGAGAGAGAAAGAGACAGCCTGACACTTCAAGAGGCCAGCGTGATTGTCCACTCGCTGAAAAAGTGAGAGAACATGTGGGGCAGCATTTGGACACAAGTCCAAAGCTGGAAGGGGGGTTACACTCCCTCTGAAGACTCAGGTTTGCGTTTGGGATGTACTTCTGGAGTTGGCTGTGAACCTGGATGCCCAGGTCTCAGTGGTGACCAAGAGTACGTTTGCATAGCTGAGGCGAGTGTGCCAATCGCGCCTGTTCCTAGAGACATTGAATCTGGCCATGGTCCCACATGCTTTTGGTTGTCTCTACATTAAGGAAAACACCCACACTTTTACCGGGGTTTCTTCTTCTGGAGAAGGTTATGTGATTTTGGATTGAAAAATTCCCCTCTCGGCAATGCTATTATCTTCAATGAAGCAATGCCACCTAGTGGCAGAATTATGGCACTATGCTGGCTTTATACACTGGGGACATCCTGCGGTTGGGGGGGTGAAGGGGTGGGCCCAGGAGAAGTGGGTGGGCCCTCTGGGGAGCCCTGAGAAGTAGTGGTCTTCAACTGGTCCGGACCCGAGACCCACTTCGGACTCCCAAACTGCAACATGGGACCCACTTTCACAAATTCACAATTGCTCAACATGACGGCAAGAGCTTTGCTGAGAACCATCTGGACTGATCTCACGAGCTGCTTTTGAGTCGCGACTCACCAGTTGAAGACCACTGCCCTAGAGGGCCAGTTTGTGACCCAGAGCGAACAGGATTTGGCACTCCGGCTTGTGATTCAGCACTTTCCATCTCTTTCCCTTTACTCCCGTTCTGCATATTAATGAGTTTCCATGCCAGGAAGTGATCTGAAGGTTCCACTATTTCTGCTTTCCACTAGTCATTATTTTCTGATATATATATATATATATATATATATATATATATATATATATATAGAAACAAACCCTCTTGACTTGCACATTAATATTGCATCGTTATAATAGCCTGGCAAAAGGGAGGTGCTGGATGTATGTCAGGAAAGTTCCTTTTTCATCTGTTTCCATTATTTTTGGAAAGGACAGCAGTGAAGAAGGCAAGGATTGGGGGTGATGGAACCTGCCTTGCAGACTGTTGGCTTGGCTCAGCTTGGCTCATGCACTGTGGCCAGCAGCTGGGAGCACGAGGAGCAATGTATTCTTTACAGATTCCTCTTGGCATGGACTTCACCGCTCACGAGGGGCTCAACTGGCAGCTCCCGAGGCAGAACCCTTGTGGCTATTGAGCAAGGAAAGCCAGAGGTTGAGGCAGATGTGGTGGGGACTGGTGTTACCAATGGGTGAGGAAATAGTTCTGTTCGCCTGTCAGTGCAGATGGACTGAATTTACACCTCCGAAACCGAAAAGCAGTTAAATGCCAGAATCCATACGTTTCCTGAGGTTTGTGGTAGAGTTCAGGGTGAAAAAGTGTACATGGGGGGGAGGGGAGCGCATATTTGGGAAAATGTGCAAAAAAGCACTTTATTGTCTGGAAACATTGCTTGCAGAAAATGTGTGCGTTTGGAAAAAATGCATCCAAAAAGGCATACCTTTGGAAAAATGTGCATGGTTTTCCATGCAGACTTAAAAACAATCTTACAATCCAATGTGGAAATAGGACAAAACGATCCTAGCAGTTGGAAAAGGAAAATCTGAGTGAAACTGAACAGGTGTGTTTTTCTCATTCCTAACCTTTGTGTAGGTAATAGTGTGGCTCTCTTTCCATGTCCCAGAATGGCTCATGTTTCTAATGTGCCCACTTAAGAGCTCAGAGGAAGTCAGCAAGTCCACATTTGCAGTGAGCTGAGTGGCAGAGCACCTGGTTTGCCTACTGAAGGTCCCAGGTTCAATCCCCGGCATCTGTAGTTTAAAGAACCAGGTGGCAGGACTTGGGAAAGACCTTTCTGCCTGCCTGAGACCCTGGAAATCCACTGCCAGTCAGATGATACAGCACTGGAGTAGGTGGACTAATCAACTGTACGATCTGGCACTTTCGTGAGACCAAGGTCATGGCTACACCTGTATATGCTCCGTCACGGCTGCGAAGTGGCGCACTTTTGTTTACGTGACGCAGCCATCAGTTCGCATCCACATCGCGAAGCTGCACATTTTTGAGGTCTCATTTTACAGCATAATTTTACGTTGTTCTGCTGTCACCACAGCTGTTTGTGGGTGTGTCACCTCTGTGCATGTGCAGAGCGTCATGAGATTGTAAAGTAGGGGGCGGGATCCAGGTGAGCATTTACAAATAGTTGCCGTGGCAACTGCACAGTACAATTGTGGGATGAAAGGAAGGACAGTAAATGTGAGTAACGCAAAGTCAATGAACCGTAGCTGCGTAGGTGTGCAGTTACCTGATTTCAAGGCTACAAAGTTGTGCAGTTTTTTAAAAAAACATAAATGTGTAGGCCACTCCACCTTGACTCAGTTTTTGTGACAATGGTGTTGAGAATTTTCTGGACAGAAGAGTCCATGTTCAATCCTGCCGTGTTTCACTGACACTGCTGTAATGCTGTGTGTGTGTATGTGTGTGGAAATGAGCAGTGAAGGCAGCCCCGTATAGATGGTCCCCAATAAACCCAAGATCATTGGATGTCATTTTTGAAGAGCAGGTCTTGATCCTCTTGTGGTTACTGGGGTGGTCTAGGGAGGCTTTGGGGCAAATCAACTGGAGGTCTACACGCTTTGATTTTCAAAGGTGAGGAGCAATGAACAGAAGGTGTCAAATTGCTCAGACTATGGTCTATAACTGCTATAGCATTTTGAAATATACCATGGGCATTTCCAGATGGAGGATTCCTAGCTTTACCAATCAAAAGATAACTGTGCAACTATTCCATCTTTTTTCCATATTCAGGTAAGAAAAAAGTTGGAAGCTGCGGTGGGAGAAGTGGAGGACAGTATCTTCTGGGCCTCCCACAAAATTCTGTGAATGGGGCAGGTCATTTGCACAATAAAAACCTAGTCTGGAACCCCCACTGGTATGCTACTGTAGTTCTTAAGGACTCATGGGGTGACCTGGCCAAATGGTCAGATATTCTTCATCCTTCCATTCAGACTGACCCAACTGGTGCCTTCCAGATGTTTTGGACACCCATTAGCTCCAGCCAGCAGGGCCAATATATCGATGAATGTTGGGAGTTGTAGTCCAAAACCTCTGGAGTGTAGCAAGTTGATAAAGGCCGCTTGAATTGCTAGCTGTCCATCTTTAGTAGATACGTTCCACCTTTGAGTACCAAACTCTCTGCTTGATACATACCCAATTGGCTTTTCTAGCATGAATCCCAGTTTTTTTTTGGGGGGGGGGGATCTTTTGCGACTCCAAATCTCTTCCGTTTCTTTGGCTTTAAAGTGATTTTTAAAATTATTATCTTTTCTTGGGCTTGGCATGCGTCTAGCTGATGAAATTCTTGCAGGCCCCGGCGTGTCAGGTGAGCCTTGCAGGCAGGAGGAACTTGGAGCAGGTGTGATTGGAAACAATGCCCCATGCCGGAGAGGTTCAAATGCAAATCTGTAGCCACGGGCAATTTGAAAGTTCACTGCTCCACAGACAAGAAAGGTAGGGCTTGGCAGCGGGCCATCGGTGACAGCAGCTGACACACTTGGGGGAATCACCTGGCGTTTCGGAGCTGAGGCTTTCTGACAGATCCGGCTGCCTGAGTGCGAAAATTCACCTCTGTTTCCCGCCCCATCTCTCCCCCCCGCCCCACTGCAACCACTCTCAAGGAAGAGCCAAGCCCTAGCCTGCCTCTGCAGAACCCCTGGGACAATTCCCAATAGGAAGAAGACGGAGTGCAAATGTAATCTCTAACTAACTAGGTAAATTAGGCCTGATCCCTAGCAGCAACGGCTACCACGGAGCAAAAAGGGCCCCTCACTTTCACCATCCCAGTCACGAAAGGCAGGGGAGCATCTTGGCTGATGTTGGCAGAGCTACATTTTCAGGGAAAGGGGCCATTTCCCCCAGAAAGCCCTGTAAGAGCTCTGCTACATCCTCACAAGGCGTTGATCCCGTGGGCTTTCTGGGTAGAAAAGTGGCTGGCAGTGGCAGCTGCAGGAAAGTAGCCACAGCGGCAGCAGTGAATTTTGCCACAGGTGGATCAATGGTGCTGATGGAAGTGGACTTCAATTTATCTCTCCCCAGGCTCAAGCGCTGAGCAAAAGATGTAGATTTTTCTCTTGTGCTCTTAGCCTCTTCGACATCAGTCATTGAAATGAATCATAACGGTTAATCTTTTACCTCAGTTCCTTCACAGGTTGGCTCCCATTTCTCCTTCCTTAACCCTTCCCCTCAGATTCAAGCTGAAAATTTCTGTTCTGAGGAATTTCAGGGCAGCGCTAGAAACTTCCTTGCTCACTGTCATCCCTTACAGCCCAAATTAACTCTTGCCTCTATCTATTGTTCGTTTTTCTTGCCTTGACTTTCCCCTTCATTCTTTAACGTCGTGGCCAATTAGATCAACTTTCCACAACCTGGTGCCCTGCAAATGGTTTGGGTGCTTCAATGAGAACCTACCAAATTTACACTTCCTGAACCTAAACATGAACCAGAATGGAGCTTGCCACTAGAATACACACACACACACACACAGAGAGAGAGAGAGAGAGAGTATAATACAAACTGCATTACATGATTAATGTACATGTTCCATAATTGCAAACATGCACAAAAATGCTTTATTCATTGGGGGGGAAATGCGTACATTTTCAAAAGTGTGCATGATGAGCAGAATCTCCCTTCTCTGTTACAAAAAGGGGGAAGGGTGCATCCTGCCTGCCTGGCTGGCTGGCTACAGTTGGTCTCTCCCCCACCCCACCCCACCCCCTTTTGGGGTCTGTAATGCTTTGCACTCCATCCTCAGAAGTGCAAGCGGAGATTCTGCACACGTATGGGGACACTGCACATATTTTCCTTGTGTGAGTTGGGCGGTGTGTGCGGCTTGGGATCCTGCCAATCTGGCGTTGCCAGTAGCTGCTACATCACAGATGGTGTGGCACCATGGAACTTGTCCGACACTTTGATGGCCCAGTCCGTGATGTTTCTTCTCATGTTGTGTTTAATTCTGGACACTGAACAGGCGGAATAAAAAGGCAGTTACACCCTGCAACTGGGCACTCTTTCACTAAGGCATTTGGGAGTCCCCACGGGATCCTTGGCATTTTGGACCCAGCTGGCTCATGTGAGACTTTGGGGTTGTGTGGTTTTTCCCTACTGCAAGGAGGAGCGGCGAAGTCAATTAGGAATATAATAACCAGACAGCAGAGAGCATGAGAGCTGGCCCAGCCTGCAAATGAAAACGTTGAGGCAAATTGACCTCGACTGTTTGTAAAGAGCCTCTTTGGAGATGCTTGGCCTTGTTTACATCCCATAAGTGTTATCGTGGGACAAGGGTCTCTTTTCCAAGAGACGTTGTGTGTTTTGCATAACCAGGATCACACCACGCAAGTGCAAAATTTGGCAAGGGATGCTCAGCTCAGCATCCCGGAGAAGCTCAGCACAAGCTTCTCGCCCTTAGCAGCCACAGAGATAAGGCTGGCGTGGAAATGCCAGATTGATGCCTGGTGGAGTTTCTGAAGCTGGAGTGAGGTTGGCAATGGCCAGGAATCTGCAGCAGCTCCGTTTCCTTCCCTGTCACTCGCAAGAGCAGGACAAGCCACCTGAAGAGAGTGAACAGGAAGATCAGGTTGATGTGTCCAGCATGGAGAATTCAGCTTTCCCAAATGCAAAGTCTTTTTTGTTAAAAAAAAAAAAAAAAAAAGTGCAACTGTCCATACAGGCTTTATGTGTGTGTGTGTGTGTGTATGAGAGAGAGAGAGAGAGAGAGAGAGAGAGAGAGAGACTGTCCACGGAAATCAAGGATGTTTGGCCCATTTCCCTTTGATTCCTCGAGGGGCAGAGTTTTTCTCTCTGCTCAATGTTTCTATCACAGAAGCCTCTTCTCAGTCCGGGATTGTGCCAAACGTTTATTGCATATTTTGATCTCTCTCTCCGTCTGCACTTTTATCTCTCAATTTTTTGCAGCTCCAAAATTTGGGGCTCATCAACTCTGCCTCTCTCTGTTTGTGATTAATAAGTTAATGTAGGAAGCTCCCCACCTTAATGAAAATGGATAGTCTTTTCTGAAATCCCCTAGCTTATTCCAGGAGTCTCCTACCCTAAGGTGGCCATGTGCCCTACTTTATGGGGGAGGGGGGAAGGTGCTTGAAGTGTCATCAATTTGAAGGACTGTCCAAGGCAAGTCCAGTTGAAAGATAAAGAACTATAAGAATGGTGAACAGCAGGGGCCTTGAAGCTGCCGGCCACACCTGGCACCTGGATAGCTGACTGAGCTATCCACAGGTCATGTGGGCTATCTTCCCCGCTATAGTGAGATGTATCGTATTTCAATTTAAATTATAGTTATCCTTTTATTATTTTCAACTATGTGCATGAATTAGCGTAAGGGAACGTTATGCAAATTGGTGCCGTCCATTTGGGTGATGCGTTTCCTCCTTTTTTGGGGGGCAAACTCTAAGTGCCCGCTCTGACCTGTCGCCCACCCCACCCCCTCCCCACCCCCATCATGCACAATGACTTTTATTCTTCACTCCCTCAAGAGAGCTACAATCATGGAAAGGCTTTCCAAAATCAGAATTAGAGCCACCATGGGGCAAAGTGGCTGACCAAGCATCTTCCTCTGCGAAAGGAATGGCTGCCGGAAGACTCCGATGTCCTGTTGAGGAATTGAAAGGCCCCCCGTTGGCTGATAAAGCTGTGGGTGATTCACAGGTTGGCAACGGATGTGTCACGAGTATAGATGTGCCAGCTTGTCAGAGCCTCAAAAGCTCTTTTAATATTTGAGTGAAGGGTCTCTCTCTCTCTCTCTCTCTCTCCTCACTCCTCTGTTTTTAACGGTAGTATGCCCAGAAAAAAAGAAAAGTTCCTAGGGAGGCTGTCACTCTGCCCAGTTTTGAAGGAAGGTGTGGCAGCTCTCCAAAGAGGTTTCCAAGTGATCCAGATAGAAGCCTGAAACGTGTGGGCGAGAGGAAGTCAACTCTCTCAGAAGGAATCCTTCAGTCGCTCGGAAGGCATGGCTTTCTGCTGCCGGAAGGGCGAGCTTTGCGCATGAGGCACCAGGGAGTTGTGGGGCCACAGTGGCCAGGTTACCACAGTGCCAAGGTATGTCATGATACCAGCCCTGCAGTCCCTGAGGGGCTCCCTCTTTGCCAAAGTGCCCTCCCCATCTGCGAAGGAGGCAGCACGTTCCAACAGCAGAACGAGGACTTGGATTGGGCATCCTGGCCCCTCATTTGCACGGACGATCCTTCCGCATGGAAACTCTCCATTAGTTAGTTTTCATGCCAAGCAAGGCTTGCCACATGGATCCTCCAGCCCTAGTGGAAATTCCCTGTGCTTATGGTGATGAATATTACCAGGAACATCCACCTGTGGTCAGGAGGATCTATGTGGTATTGCAAAGTGGTCCGGCCCATTATGTTGCACCGATAAAGCCATTTCAATAGCACCATTGGTGTACATGGCACTTTAGCATAGAGCTTGAGGGGTGAATGACAGGGAGTGAAAGGCAGGGAGGCCCTTCCATATCCCATAGTGCTAGGGGCTTGAGTTTGTAGTAAAGACAGGTGTATGTCCCATGAGCTGAAGGATCCAGATTCTGATCTCATGAGTGGTGTGACCTGCTGGACTGCATGTTTGAAGTTTCCGAGTTCCTTTGCTAAATTTCCCTGGGTCTCCCCTCTCTTTCTTGGTCTTTTCTCTGACCCCATTCAATGTGACCTCTTTTCTTCAGCTGATGCTGATGGTAACATCTGTAGATCCATTTTGGGAGCAGGGTGGGTGGCCTGGAATAACTCCTTTAGAGTTCTGACTGGTTCTAACTGAAACTCGGGAGAGGATTCAGCGGCCCATTGACATTGGCGCTACCTGCCTCCACTGCTTGTAGGCCTTTCAGTCCGTCCAGTTTGTAGAGACGATGCACAGGCCGGCCTCTCTCGGCCAACTTCATGCCCCCTTTGTTTTTATCACCCCCCAACTCTCACCCCCCCCACCTTTTCAACTCATCCCCCTTCTTTGTCGAAGAGGTATAGAATGTTCCACTTGTTCAGTTGGGCTTTTGTGGGGTGATTGCTTCCTGGCAGGTTCTGAGCTCCATTTGCCGTTTCTTCCCCCAACCGATGCTTTTTCTTTCAATGCAGCCCCAATTCCCTCTCTCCGTCCCTGTTCCACTCCTCCTCTGCAGCCAAGAGCATGTTCCTTGCAGTTGTTGGCCCAGGCTGGCCCCCAAGTCACGCTTCATTGCGCGCACACAATTTCATGACAGCATCTTGCTTGGCTCTCTTTTGCACACCAAACCCTCATGCGACCTGCCTGTGCAAACAGCCGCACCAGCGTGGAAAGATTCCCAACACCGGAGAGTGTCCCGTCGCTGCCGACCACGCTGAAATGGAGGGGACCGAGAGCCTCGCCCGTGGCCTCTCGCAGCAGGTCTCTTCGTGGACAGGAATTTGGAAGCAAGCAAGCCCAGGGTGGAATCTTGCCGTCTGTTGTGCATTTTTCAAATAATGCTTGGTAAACAACAGAGAAAGCTTTCAGAGCAGACTGGGAAATCAGTACAATATGTCTGTGAAACCCGGCCTGGGAACGTCTCCCACCCTACACACAACAGACATGCCACCTCTCATTAGATGCAGCCACTTAAGATTCTTAGAGTGAGTTTTTAATCCAGGGGTCATCTCCCCTTCCCTGTGGCTAAACAGCATGGAACGCCTGCAGCGCATCTCCATCCATGCTTGCCAGTTGCAGATGGAGAATCTCCACCTTGCAACCAAATGAATCAGCCTTCCACCCTGCCAAAGACTATGTTTGGCCAACTGAACATGATTGTTAGCACCACAGGCCCTCTAAAGCATCCCAGATGCTTGTCAAGCTGAGAAGGGACCAAACTAGCAGGGAGGAACCACTGTGCTGGATCTAGGCATGGAAGAACCAGCGCTGTTTGAGGTCGCTGTCATTCTCCAAACTCTACCTTGAAGCTTAGATTGACTCGACGCCATGTACGCCTGCCATCTGTTTTTATTTTTGATTGAACGTGGAAAGTGCACATGTTTTGAAAGTGCAGGCCCAAATGGGCACTTTCTCTCCACAGACAAAAGTGTGAAAATGTGTATTTGGGGGGTGGGGGTGGGGGTAAAATGTACATTTGAAAAAATAATAATAATTCCACATTTTCTAACATGCATGCAAGTTTGGAAACATCCAAGCTTTTCCCAAAAACAATGGGCACACATTTGTGTTTGCGTTTGTAGGTGCAAAATGAAACACAGAAAATTCTTGTATATCCCCAGCTGCATCTTCCTGCGAAGGCTGCTCAAATCAGAGGCAATGAGCACTTCTGAAGTTGTAGGCTTGTTCTGGGGCCCATCATGAGGCAAGAATAGAAGAGCAATCTAGGTCGCCCTCTAGCTATAAAAGCATAAGAACTACCTTGCTGAATCAGACCAAAAGTCCATCTGGTCCAGCACCCTGCATCCCATTGTAGCCAACCAGGAAGCCCATAAACAGAGCATGAATGAAATATCCATTGCTGTTTGTCCCCAGTATCCTGTCTCTGACATTGGTGTTGTTTCCGATAATGGCCAAATTCTCAACCCTCTCCTTTTGTTTCACTCCATTATGAATGACCATTGAGAAGAAGGGGAGCCCTTTTGTCAATTGCTGCTTGGGTGGGATGGCTTGTGCTGGAGCCGTTTACTGTTTCTGTTTCCCCTCCGTCCCCTTCTTTTGCCTCTTCTGTTTCTGTCCCACTTCAGCCCAGATCACAGACTTTACAGCCTTGATTTGGGAGAAGCCACTGAGCCATCTGGGCCCCACTCCATTCTCCACGGCAGGACCGATGGATGCAACGGGCAGAGAGAGTGTGGGCTCACCTCAGAGAGCTGCTCCGGGTGGCAGGCTCAAGCAACGGAGCAAAGCCGGGCGTGTGGCCTGGGTCACCCTTTCACTCAGCCTGCTGTCTTCAGTCACAGAGCAACAAACATGCAATTAACTTTGGACGGCCCTTGAGTCTGGCAGGCTGCCGTTGCCACTTGACACACGATTTTGCCTGATGTGGAAGGTTTTGTTCCTAAACCTTGGATATCATGATTTAATTAACATTCTCCACCCCCCACCCCACCCCTTGCCGTCCTTTTGTAGTTTAACAATACGTGTCGTCTCTCTCACGCTAATTTATCCCAACTTTGTTTGTTTGCCACGAAGGTTTGAATTCTGAAAACGCAGCCAGGGGAGAAGACAATGCAGCCTGTAGCCACACACGGGCAGGGAAGAAAAAAGCGGAAGATCTGTTTGGCTGGGTTCTGCAGGGACAAAGGTGTGTGTGTGTGAGTGTGTGTGTGTGTCTACCCTCTCTCCTAGAGAGATGGGACCAGGGAGGACTGCACAGTTCAGGTTGTTTCCGAAAGCTGTAGCAATCCCATGTTGGTTCTTGTTGGGTCTTTCACAAGCGACGCAACGGCAAAAGAAGCCAATGAGGCCAACAGTTTGCAAGAAGACACAAGGAAGGAAAGAGAAATATTGGCTCCACTTGAGGAGCTGCCAAATTCCCCAATCCCAGAGGTGTGGAATTCCCTGAAAAGAGGAGTAGAACAGATAACAGTTACAATCATACTTAGGGACGTATGAACATTTCCATACGGTTTACGATGCCCCATTCGCAACCTTGAACGCATGTTCTCTGCAAATATTTGAAAATTCCTGAAGGCGCATTTGCAAAATGTGCATCTTAAAATGCACACACTAAGAAGTGCACGCTGTAAAAGGGGGCGTGGCCACCTGGGAAAACCCAGACAAACGGAGTGGGATCCCAGGCTGGCCAGGTCCAACGGCCTGAGGTTCCCCAGCCCTAATATATATATATTATATTTGCAAGACGGAGCTGCAACAAAATGTTGCAGCGGGGAGCAATCCTGTTCAGGGGTCCTGCCGGCCGGCCAGCCATGCTCTCTTCCAGCCTACTCACCCTTTCCCCCTGGTTTTCTAGTTGTCATCATTCCATGAATGCTGAGCATGGTTTGGTCTTCATTTGACTGGGTTTGGGTGTGTGTGTTGCTTTCTTAGATTTTTCTTTTTAAAGTTTTTTTTTGTGGGGGGGAGTATTCCTGAAATCCTTCCAGTCCCCCTTAGCATGTTGATACGTTCCTTGTGCTTCTCACTGCCCCCATTTTGGGTAGACTCCTGTTGGCACTCACCTCTTAAGTTCAGTATTAGAAGGAATAATATCTCTCTGTCTGTCTATCTCCATATTTGGAGGGCTAGCAAGAATGCACAGGTTCATCGTGCCCTGTAGCTGCTAATATGAGCCCCACTCCTGACCAAAGCATGTTTAATATCAGTCTGATGGAGGTTGTATGTATGCATGTATGGTTCCACCCATTCAGATCAGACAGTTGGACCTACGGGGAGGGTATAGCCCATCTCACCCCCAATGCCTGAATAGGGATCATCTATATATGAAGAAATAAATATAAGCAAAACTGTTTGTGGTTAAATGGCATTGACAGAAACATACTCTATACATGCTCAGAGGCACTCTCGCTCTTCTCTCCCAGTTTATCACTTTAGCATGGATGGCTATTGAGGAGACAGGGATCTTGAATTGCTTTCCCACTGGCTGTCTGCAGCTGCCTGAAATACTTTCTCCCTGCAGAAAGCGTTCACTTCTCTTAAAAAAGCAAAAGCAAACCGTGAGGCTCCAAGTTCCTGGTCAGCAGTGCGTGCCGCAGCCCCAGGCCTGACCCCGAGTTCAAGGCAAACCTGTCTATTGTTGATCCGCCTGCTGGTCAGATCATACTGGGCTCAAGAGCTTGACAGCTTCTTGTCTCTTTATACACGCCAGGATGCCAAATCATGCACTAGATACCAAACTCCACCCTTGTGGGATAATCCCTCAGGCATGCAAACTACTCACTGGGCTACACACTGCAGCGGTTCCACCCACCTCCCCCCTTACATACCAGGGCTGCTCTTACCCCAGGTGTGAAGCTGAGAGGGTCTTCAACTCAGATGGATTCCTTGGGAACTGAGGAAGCTCTACACCTCATGACTTTTGGGCTTGCATCCATGAAATGCAGCTGGAAAACTTGCAAGTGTAACTCTCACAGAAACCTGCTGAGAACCCGGGGTGTGGGGGAGAAATGTCCTCACTGACACACTCCATAAAATATGTGACCTGAGCAGGGAGGCGGCCACACTACCTCAGACAGCAGAGCCGGCCGCGTTTTTGTCTTCAAAGGAAAAGCAACATCTTTGATGATGCAATAAAGGTTGTGTCCTCAGCCCGGTCTGCCGAGCTGTGCATTCTGCAAGCACAGGGTTTGATACTGGGCATCATGAGAATTTCAACTTTTAAACCTCCACTCAAGTTTCTAGTCCCTGGTAAAGAGTGAAAAAAGCTAACAGTTTCCTGATGATAACCTCCAAGATAATAATTCTCAGTGATCAGTTGTTTTTAAATTCTGTATGTTAATGTTTTTTATATTGCGGTTTGCCATTTTTGTGAACCACCCAATGGCTATTGGACAGTATGGAAATAAAATAATAATAATAATAATAATTCAATGTTGTAATCTGTAAAAAAACACACATGATGATATGTAATATGTAAAGTACCCTTTGTACTCTTAAACAAAATGCAAAACACTGGTCAGCAACAGGTTTTGCGCTTGGGAGATTTTGAGAATTTTAGTTCCTGCAACAGCCCAGTTTCCAGAGTTGTTGCTTCAAATTGTTCATTCACACCTTTTGTTTTTTTACTTCTTGGTTGGCAGTCAGGAGGGAGACTGGGTTTGACCTTCAGAACTCCAATTGCTGATCGCAATTCTATTCTTTTTATGCCTCCAAATACACACTTAAAAGTGTGCAAGCAATTCCTGATAACTCTCTGGGCCATACTAAAAGGATATGAATTTCCTGATATTGTTTTCTTTGGCTAAGAGCAATGATAACACGATGCATATATTGACATTATTTTCTCCAAAATACACAATTTTAATGCATTTAAAATTGAGGAACTCCATTGCAAAATTCAGAAAAGTGCAGATTCGGAAGGGCAGTTGAGTTTCACACAATGGTTCACAAGTGCAAAATCATGCACGGACGCATTAAAAATGTGAACAAATTTCTCCCCCATCCCTAAATGTGGTACGAATCCCTGCCCCCCCCCCCACAATAATTCTCTGGCGGTGGCAATTGTACACAACTGCAAAGCATGTGCAGAATTATCCAGGGTGGGGGAAGGGGAGGGTCATGAAAATGAACTTGCCCCAAGCGATGGTTGCTTAATTTTAACGTTGCCACATTCCCCCCCCCCCCCGCCCCCATTAGAGCTCATGGATCTTTAACACCTGCATGATGGTCAGAGATTCAACAGGCTAAGCTCTTTCCAGCGTGGGGTGGCGGGACTGTGAACACTTCATCTATTTAGCTTGTATGCAGCTAAAAAAAAAAAGGGGGGGGGGAGAGACTGCAACTCTGCTTAATAGTCGTGTGAGGTTTCCTACATGTTGCATCTAAAGTGAGTTTGACCCAGGCTCTGTTTCCTGTCAGGGTAGCCCTAGCAAGTCGGGAAAACACGGCCGAAGCAATAGGGCTGAGACACTGCAGGCTCCACGTTTCCGTTCCAGAGGGAGCTCTTCATCTCCCTAAAACCTTGGATTCATCTCTGCCTCTCAAAGCATCTCAGTGCGCAGCTGAGCTTGTGAATCAGTAGTCAAGTATGTGGGTCATCTCCTGTGCAATGGAATGGATGTCCAAGAGAGCCTCGCTTCCCTGAGGTCATTCCTGTTCCGTACGAGCAGCGAGGCCTCCGTTTTCACTGGGGCCCTGCAGCTGTTTCGCCCTTGCACCTTGGTGTGCTCTTGCCCATGAGGCCTCAATTAGTTTCCAAGGCTGTGCAGGGCCAGTTTTGTTGGGGGGTTATTATTATTATTTTTAAAAAAACATTTGTCGCAAAGGGGTGCTAATTGAATAAGAGTGTGGGAGGGTTTGTGTTTTGGTTGTAATGTTAATCAGGTGTCTTTAACGCTTCCAGTGCAGGAGGCAGGCAGGGCTGATGCAATTGGCCAAAGCTGCGATAATTCTGGGCAAATAGCCCAGTGCCACATATGTCGAAGAGGGGGCACATACTTTCTCTCTCCCTCTCCCTGTCACACACACACACACCCCAGTTGTGTAGTGTGTTGGCGTCCCGCCGCCAATAAATGAAGGTTGTAACTTGATGATTTAGAGTTGAAAGAACAAAGAATCTCGTGGCAGCTGAAAGATTTATTGTGAACTAGAATCCACTTTATCGGGTGCATGAAGTGTTAGCCCCAGTTGGCACACGCAAATAAACACATAGAGGCACATGGGCATAAGAGACAGAAGACATAAATAAACAGCAGGGCCCAAAAGCCATGGAATGCAAAGACGTACAGCCTGTGAGATTCCTAAAGAAAGTGCGTGGGTTCACGATACGCAGAGGGACCATTCCCAACAGCAGCAATTAGGAATACGACAAATATCCTAGCACTACTGTGTTGATTTGACACCTGCACTAGGAACGCTGGACTGTTTCTCCCTCCCAAATTAATTTTGGGGTTTTTCTATTTATTTCGTGGACTCCTAAACTGTTGGAGAACTTCATCATACACACACCACCGCCATTGAAACATTTGGTGACATCCCCACCCCGTCCTGATTTCACATGGAGAATTTCAGGTGTAACTGTGGACCCAGTTTTAATATTTATCTGTTAATAAACCAATGAATTAATTAATAGCCTGCCTTTCTGCTGAAAAATGACACCTCAGGGAGACTAACACCAGAATATAGATTAAAAATAAAAACTTAATTGAAACTTAACACAAAATGCAATTAATTTAAAATATAACAACAAAAGAAATAGACAATGCCCAGCCAATTAAACTTATCTTCAGGAACAGACAAGGGTACACGCTCAAGGCTTGTCAGGATAAAAATGTCTTTGCCTGCTGGCAGAATGACAACAGGGGGGAAGCTGACCTAGCCTCTCTTGGCAGGTAGTTCTAGAGCCTCGGAGCAGCTACCAATAAGGCCACCAAACAAACATGCAAATGTTATCGTCCAAGGATGGTTGAACAATAATAATAATAATAATAATAATAATAATAATAATAATAATTATTTATTTCTTACCCGCCTCTCCATCTGGATCGAGGCGGGGAACAACAACATGATAAAATACATAAAACTGATTAAAACATGACACATATTATTAAAACTGCATAAAAAATCCTAAAAACATCCTTAAAACATCCTTAAAACATTCTAAAATTCCACTGGATATGCCTGCCGGAAGAGAACAGTCTTTATAGCTTTCTTAAATTCTAAAAGACTGTTAAGTTGACGAGTCTCCTCCGGCAGGTCATTCCACAGTCTGGGAGCGGCAGAAGAGAAGGTCCTCTGGGTAAAGGTTGTCAGCCTAGTCTTGGCCGACTGTAGTAAATTCTTCCCAGAGGACCTGAGCGTACGAGGCGGATTGTAAGGGAGAAGGCGATCCCGCAGGTAACCTGGACCCAAACCATGTAGGGCTTTAAAGGTAATAACCAACACTTTATACTTCGCCCGGAAACTAATTGGCAGCCAGTGGAGCGATTTTAAAGCTGGCGTAATATGGTCACCCCTAGGTGTACCGGTGACCAACCTGGCTGCCATATTTTGAACTAGTTGAAGTTTCCGGACTAGGCACAGAGGTAGCCCTATGTACAGCGCATTGCAGAAGTCGAGCTTCGAAGTTACCAGCGCGTGCACCACCGTCTTTAGGTCTTCCAACTCTAGGAAGGGGCGCAGCTGGCGTATCAGCCGAAGCTGATAGTAGGCACTCCTGGCCGTCGCATCTATCTGGGCTGTCATTTGGAGCGACGGATCCAGGAGCACCCCCAAGCTGCGAACACAGTCTTTCAGGGGGAGTGTAACCCCATCCAGAACCGGTTGACATACATCCAAACCCAGGTTGCGGCCTTTGACAGCAAGCACCTCCGTCTTGTCTGGATTCAGCTTCAGTTTGTTTTTCCTCATCCAGCCCATTACCGCTTCCAAGCATTCATTCAGAGGAGACACACTATCCTTAGCTGGCGCTGTTATCGAAGGCATAGAGAAATATATTTGGGTGTCGTCAGCATACTGATAGCACCCCGCCCCATGCCTTCGGATGATCTCTCCCAACGGTTTCATATAAATGTTAAACAGCATTGGGGAAAGGATGGCACCTTGCGGTACGCCACATAGCAGCTCCTTCTTTGCAGAGCAGCTATCCCCAAGCATCACCATCTGGAACCTGCCCGAGAGGTAGGACCGGAACCACTGAAGCACAGTGCCCCCGATTCCCAATCCCCTCAGGCGTTCCAGAAGGATACCATGGTCGATGGTATCGAAAGCCGCTGAGAGGTCCAGAAGTACCAACAGGGTCATACTCCCCCGTCAATACTAAGGCGTAGATCATCCACTAAGGCGACCATAGCAGTCTCAACTCCGTATCCCGCCCTGAAGCCAATTTGAAATGGGTCTAGAAAATCAGTGTCATCCAAGATTACTTGGAGTTGAAAGGCAACCGCCCTCTCGATCACCATGCCGAAGAATGGAAGGTTTGATACCGGTCTGTAGTTATTAAAGTCCAGGGGATCCAGGGAGGGCTTCTTTAGAAGCGGCCGTACCACCGCTTCTTTTAAACATGATGGGAAAGTCCCCTCCCTGAGAGATGCATTAATAATATATTGTAATTGCAATCTAACTGCATCTCCTCCCTGGACGACCAGCCATGAAGGACAGGGATCGAGAGGGCAAGTCGTCGTCCTCACTCCTCCAAGCAGCTTGTCCACGTCCTCATCAACTGAAACTGATCCAGTGTAATTCTACTCGCGGAGTCGCTGGACACTCCATCGTCAGCCTCTGCTGTATCGACGGCATCTAAGTCGGCTCTTATCCGAGAGATTTTATCTGTGAAATGATCGTTAAAGGCATCGTTAAAGGGATGTTTGAAGTCATTTGGATTCTCTGAACACCATCTCACTCTCATCTTGTGCCAGATCCCTGTCCATGCTTGTGATTGCTGATTGCTCTGCACAAATGGGAAACTTGCACAAATCTAGCAGCTACCAAATGGAAGATTCATGCTGATCTCCCCAAACTTGCGCAAATTTACTCCATAGACTAAAATGGAGCTGATTCAGTCTATGGAGGAAATTTGCACCAATCAGGAAAGTGGTGCAAATCAAACTGTGAATTTGGGATGAGGTGAACGTGAGCACATGTTCAACAATTTGCGAATAGTTTGGGCGGACACATGCTCATGCTGCGCTCGTGTTTGGAGCTTCACATGGGGACATGCTGACATGTCTTGTGAGCAAACATGAAACTCTCCTATATTCCTATTGTCCTCAAATCATGTGACCGGGAGACAATTTCATGTTAATGACACATGCCATGGCTGAGAACACAGGCTGTAGGGGTGAAGGCCAAAATGACAAAGAATGCCATCCTATTGTAGATTAAAGCTCTTCCTGCCAGTAACTAAGTCTTCGGAGAGGCACAGCAGAACAGCTGGGGAACCAACATACAATGGTTGGATGGCAATAGGGGATGGAGCATGGGGAAGGAGGAATGGGCCTCTGGGGAACCAGACTGGGAGCCCAAGAGTGATGGATTTGGTCTCCGAATCTGAGGTTCCCCCACCCCTGCACTGCATACACGATAGAATAGGACATGAGCCTATTCTATGTCCCTCTTGGACTATCACGACCTGTGACACCAGCACTGTAGGAGGAGAAGGCCTGTGTTGCTCCTTCTACCAGGCCCCTTTCAAGTCCCCCATGGCTCAGAAAATGGTGGCTGAACCCTTTCCGCATGACCGTGGGTCAACAGTGACGTTGCCAGCTGTGAAAATCCAAACATCCTGACTGCCCTGTACAGGAAGGAGTGCTTTCATGGCCCCTGTGGTGTGTAGGCAAAGGGGGGAGGGGGTACAGCAACAGATTGTATGGGTTAGAGGAGCTGGGCCGGGCCCCAGAATGTAGATCAGCAGGGGTCTCCCATCTCAGTCCATGCATCTTAGGGTTCAGAAACTATCTTCTGGCGCGGCGCTGCGGACATCGCTAGAACGTATTGCTGTTGGCCCATGCGCAGGATTTGCAGCTCTCATTTTGCGTTCCTCCTTTTCTGTTGTGTTTCTTTTTGGTTACCTCTCTGGACTTTTGTCTCTCCCTCCCCCCTTTTCTCTTTCTCTTTCTCTCTCCCTCTTTCTCTCTCAGAGGGAGGAAATGGTTAAGCACTCCAGAATTTTGATTAGCAGAGAGCCTTAAAGTCCGTAAAAAAAGAAATAAAAAAGACAGTCTGAGGGAACTATCAGAAGCATGCTAATGAGGTGAAGTCATCAGCAGACACCACAGCGGCTTTTTCATGCCTCTTCCACTGACGGCAACATTGCAAGACCTGTAGAAGACTTGGGCGCAGGTGGATTGTTGTTCGGAAGAGGCATGGCCAGGATTCCGCCTGCGTCGTGCCCAGAGGGGGAAGCTCACCTCCTCCTTGGAAACCCAAGGATACAGATTTCTCTACGGAAGCTGAGTGGTTTCCCCAGTTCTGAATAGGAAAGCAAAGCAAAAAGGGCAACCTTGCATCTGCAAAGCAGAGCAAGGTAAGGACACTGTCTCGGAAGGAACAGCCCCTCGCTGCAGTGGGTGTATTGTGGACTTGCTCGGGACGAGCGCTTGCAGCTTTGAATGTTTTTGTATATTAAATCATCATCATCTGGAAGAGTGCCTGGGACACCTGGGAAGGTTTCCCCTGCGAAGATGCCCTGTGGGTCCTGTAACACAACATTGTGCAAAGTAGGACCCCTCAGTGTTCTCCACTAACCGTGCACTGGGAAGGGAATTTATCGCCATGCAAAAAAGTCCAGGCGGAATTCCCTCTCCCCACTCCAGGAGGGAGCGCATCAAGGGATTATACCAAGAAGGTAATTACAATTGGTTCTCTTCTTTAGTTTGTGCATTGTAGATTAGGACATTTATTTGTTATGTACCCCTTGGGAATAAATACCAATTTAATAGGTCCTCAGAATGAACATCTGAATCCTGTCTGAGGTTTGTTTCTTTTTTTAATATACTTTGCTGTTAATGTGTGCTGCATGTGCGAAACGGACAACTGTAAAATCATTTCTCTCTCCTCTCTCTCTCTCTCTTTTAAAACATCCGGCAGGGTTAATATAGTTTAAAAGCCAGACACAATGTTTGCCTTCAAGCCAAAGGGCAAAATCCCCCTGGAACATCTTCTGTGCAAGCACCATTGAAATGAATGGGAGGTTGCAAGATAGCGCTGCCATCCATTCCAAAGGGGCTTACGCAGTGCGAAGTCACTTGCCAGGTTGCGCTCGATGTTTCTAATGCTAAAAGCAGCAGCAGGAATGCTTTCAAAGGAAATCAAGCAACAACTTTGCAGTTCCTAGATTACGGTGCCTTGCTAGACATTCCCATTCCATAGGCACATGTTTCCCTCTGCTCGCGTTTGTGAAATAGAAACGTACAAACAAGAATGTGCCATTCAACCCACGCCTATGTGTCAATTAAACAGATATCCTTAAGTTCACCAGCCATGTGTTGTTGTGGGTTGGGCTGCGGCCAAGGATTGCGCTTTTCATAGGTTGCGTTAACCCTTTGCATAGTATAAACACTTTGATGTTATTTATTGGCATCAATACGTTATTTCTTTCATTGCTAAGTTTCCCATTGCTCCTCTGTGCTTAGAGCGGCCTCCCCCAACATGCTTACCCTCCAGATATTTTGGACTTCAACTCTCATCATCCCCCATAGAGCATGGGGGATGATGGGAGTTGTAGTCCCCAACATCTGGAGGGCAACAGGATGGGAACGCTGGCCCAGGGGGAAAGAGCCCTCTTTAAATCAAGCAAGTGCGTCTCAAACATGCAAGCTAATATACGACAGGAAACCATTCATAATATTAATGTTCAAAATAACAATACATCGTTAAACAGTAATGACGCCTGAGAACCATTTTGGTTTATATAATGGATTAATGCTAAACAGGCGTTTTCGCTCAGTTTTACTGCAATAAAAAATCCAAATAATTCTGTTTCAAGATTGTTTGTGCCTCAAACATTTATGATTATTCTGTAAGAATGCATCATCGATATGCATATTGACTATGTGGTGTTTAGTGTATATATATATATATATATATATATATATATATATATTAAAAGCATGCATCTATAAGGGTCATGAGCCAGCATCTGATTTCTTGTAGAGCTTCAAGACTGACAGATTTGTTACAGTGTGAGTTTTTGTGAACTCAACCCTACTTTGTTTGAACAGAGACGGTACATATGTTAGCGTATGATGAATCTCAGTCCATCAGGAAATTTCTTTTTGTGCAAGCCTCAATGAAATGTACTCTTGCACAACTCCAAAGCTTTATAGTGCTGCTTGCGTTAGAGCTTTTCTATTGATCTCCAAACTTTGCCCTAACCGATGGATAAACCTGTCAATGTATCCGTCAATGTATAAACATATGGTTTCATTTTGTTATTTTAATCTTTTTGTTGGACTGTCGACTGTAAATAAAGATCTATCTATCTGTCAATTTTGGTTTCTCTTCATCTTTCAGTTTTCCCATCTTAAATTCCATTCATCTCGAAATTTAGTATTTCTCCAGTCTTAAGTTCTTTTTGTTCGGAACTTTGAGAATTTCTTTTTTAAACCTTCACGTGAAAATTCATAAGCATTTTTTGTGTACACGTCTCCTAATATGCACATTTTGGAATGCATTTTTTTTGCCTAGCATACACTTTTTTTTTTTTGCAAGAAGGTTTCCTAATAGAATGCATTTTAAAACATTATTTCTCCTAATATATGCATTTTTGATCGGAGAATGCTTTGCAAAATTTGGAGCATTGCAGATTTCAAAGGATAATTGAGTTTTCATTTGCATAGTGGTTTGAAAGTGCAAAATTTGGTAAGTTCACAGTAAAATGTGAACTGAAGACATTTCTCTGTCATCCCTAAAACTGACTGACTTCATTGCAATGTTAAAAGCGGCTATGTGAAACCCCATTAATAGCATACTGAATTTCAGAACCTTAATCTGGCTAACTGCAGGTGGTAACGTCTGATGGTTTTATCCTCATAGCAAAACAAATGCCCAGAAGAGAACTGTGTTAGGTGATTTTGAAGTAGATTCAGAAGCAGAAGGACAACTGGAGGACCTCTGGTCTTATGTTCAAGAGATGCCATCATGGAGACGAGGAGGATATCATAGAGTTCTTTGGCAAGGTTACCTTTGGTTATAATTTCCTGCTTATGTCAGGATTTGAACCCATGAAGTCTCTTCCATTGGTGACTTTCTAATATTCTGTGGGAGAAAAATGCCACAGTTTATTCTAGCAGGCTTTGCTTGGGCTGCAGCTTAATAGACTATTTCGAGGATCCTTGGTCCTCTTTTAAATGCCATTTAAGAGCTTCCGTATCTATGCCAGAGATCTGCCTCCATCAATGTGACTCAGGTGTGCATAGGCTAGCTGTCTCCAAAACACACATGGAGCACCGTGCATACTAGGGTATCTACCTACCACATCATCTTCTGTAGCGATGTCCAAAAGGGCAGGTGTGTGAATCAGCAAAAATAACAGAGTCTTGTGGCACTAACAAATGTATCACAGCAGAAGCATAATGGATCAGATGCATTTGATGAAGCGGGCTATTGTCAACAAAAGCTTATACCATGAGAAATGTATTAGTCTTCAAGGTGCCACAAGGCTCTTTATTATTTGCTGTGAATCAGATGATAAAACTCTGCCATGCACCTCATGGCGCTTCCCCCTCCTCTGTTGTGAGTGGAACATTCCTTGGCATAGCAGAGAACCAGGCAGCTCTGCATGTATTATAACAGTCTCACAAGAACATTACAGGTCCTGTTGCGGTTTTTACGCTGCTAAGTTGTTTTGCTCTCATTCTTTAACGCTTTTGTGGATGCTTGCATCTACAGTATGGGCAGTACATTAACAGTTTTATTGGAAGTCTACATGAGCATAAGGTGGGAAATCAGGTTATAGATCGATAGTTTTCTTTTTAAAGAAACAGATAAATCTGCTATGGTTTTTCAAATATTCTCCGCGTCAATAGATGTAGTGAGTAAAGGTGTCTGGGCTGGGAGAAGACCCTAGTTCAAAAGCTGACAAATCAGATTTAGCAAGTCACTATCTCTCAGTCTTCCCTGTCTGCGACAGGGGGATCATAGTACGGATCCACTATAGGAGTTTAAGGATTGCAGTCCACGCGCTAAAATTCTCAATTAAAATAGATACAGAGCAACTGAAAGAGCCATTAAAATTCAGCAGAGCAGATAAAGCCAAGATTCAACCAGCTCACGTTACATGGTGGGATGCCTGAAGAAATCAAAATGTCTATGCTGGCACCAGCTGAGCCTTCCAGGAGATGCCATGATGGAAAAGGTCCTTCCAATGACAGGATGAGTGCAGAGGAGAACCTCAGTTGATGAACATAGCTGGAATATCATAGCTTTCCCCTCTGTCTGCTGTAAAAGGTGACATGACTTGCTTTCTTAAGTAGTCCAGTATTTTTTTTCCTTCTGCAAGGACCTCTTGCAGCATGGCCGATCTCGGCTTGTGGCACGTTGCTGCCCAGATCATATAAACTGATCGGGAGCAGGTGATGTGAGTGGTGGCAGTGGCAGACCAGAAAGCCCCAAGAGGGTTTGGTATGTCAGGTCTTTTACTCTTTTGTGCTCTTTGCTGCTTCCTCTAGCCTGGTTGTGTTGTGAACACAGAACCATCTCCTGTGTGCAATTGACCTAGTAGTCAACAGTTCCACGGCACAATCACTCCAACCACAGAGAGATTGGTGTGTTGTTGGAGCGGAGACGAACGTTTCATTTTGAAGTTGTAAGAGCAGTGGAAGATGGGAGCTGCATCCTCTAAAGGGAGGGATCTTCCCAGTGAACGATACACAGCTGGCTCTGTAGACACCTGGCTGGCATTTGTATGCATAGAGTAATAAAATGTGTCTAAGTTGAAAAGGTGCTGGGATCACTTGTATCTCTGCTAAAGTGATAGGCAATATTATGCACAAGCGGAGACCCAGGACTTTCTGGTGGCCTTATGGGAGACTGCTAGGTCCAAGACTGCTTTAAAGATAAAGAACCATCTGAATGGAGAGCGGCGTCTTGAAATTCCCCATCCACAGCACCTGGGTAGCAGGCTGGTACAGAAGTCACCTGGTCACACTCACCATGGGGAGATTTACTGTAGTTCTAGTTAAACTATAGCAATGATGTTTAAATGTCAATTTGACTTCAGAATTAGCCCTGTGATTCAGGCAATCAACATATCCCAGGTTTGGGCGCTGTGATACCTACACAGTTTCTTCCTACAGGCAGAGTTGGTTTGGCGCATTATTTGGTTAATGTTGTTGACTCCACAAATGAAGGCTCTTTTGTTTTTGTTCCACTTGGTTTGGGGGCCAATCTGAAAGAAGCTGCGTCTCACCTCTGTGATTCCCCCCCCCCCCTCGTTTTGTGTGCAAGTAACCAAACAGCTAATCTCTGTTAGCCAGAACCATGCAACTGTCTTGGCTGCTTTTAGTACTGTAAACAAAAATGGTCCTGAGCTTTCTTCACAGATGTAGCCCTGCCATGTACTGGTTGCAAAGCTGCAGTATTTGAAATCTAGTTGTTCTTTTTTGCTCTCCAAAGGAGACAAGGAGAGCTTTTCAAAGCTGGAATGCATCTCGCCTCTCTAAGGGGTGGATTTTTACAAGCCACCAGAGTATAATTTCGGAAGGAGTCCAGTTGTAATCGACTGGCTGCATTATTCGCATCCAGAATTAAATTTTCCAGGAGGACATTTTATTCTGGTTGATGGTTGTTTCCCCATACCCCCCTCAAAAAAAATCACATCACTCTGAATGCAAGTTTGTATCATCCTGGCTTCTTGCATGCCCTCTGGGTGGAATTGACCGCAGATTCCAAGCAACCCAGACTTTGGCATCCCCTTGAGATGTGTGTCTGCCAACCTAGCTTGGCTTTTGGCTGGTAGAGGAGTGAGAGATCTGAAGGTTGGTGCCCATCCTCTAAGCAACAGTAACCAACAACCTTAAGCAAATAAAATATGTGTGATTGTGAAAACAGAGGAATGCTTTCCCCCTTTCCACTATCTCTTCTACGTGCGCCAGCGGTGTCTCTTTGTGCTTTCTTGTAGAAAAGACATCGAAGCGTCACAGGCTCATAAATGCTACTAACAGATCAGGAAGTTCTGGTGTTGGGAAGCCCCAGGATGGTGTTTTGTTTTTTTCATGAGCTGCTTCAAATGACATGAGTAAGAAGTTAGCCTTTCTCACTCGCTCATAAAAATCTTGAGTCAGATGTGGGATTTTTCTTTTTCTTTTAAAAATATCCATGCTGATGATCCAACAGGGCCCAGAATGATCAGGCAGTTGCTGGGAGGCTTGATCAAAGGCTCTCGGGGAGGCTCAGGCCACCAAAAATGTATGAAAATTAGGATCTAAATAACAACAACAACAACAACAACAACAACAACAACAACAGGGTGTTGTGTGGGTAATAAACAGCAGCACTTTTAGTTCATTCCCCACGGATAGACTGAAACATTATAAGGGACATGCCTTCAGGGAACATGGAATGTGTACAAAGCAGGGATTGTTAACAGCTGCTCTTGGAAAATCTTGGCTCCAGTGGAATAGTTCCAAGTGTATGTAGCTTGCAAGGGACAAGTCTAGAAAAGTCACTTGTAAAATTGAGAGTCCAGAAGGAGCGTGATTAAAAGCAGCCGTTGCTCAGTGGTAGAGCTCGTGCTTTGTAGGCAAAGGGTTCTAGGTTCAATCCCTGGCATCTCCAGGATTTCAGACTTGTCTGAAACTCTGGAGATCTGCTGCGGACAACAGCGAGGTTGAGGCTGGGTTCTCAAAACGGTGCTCATGCCAAACCCATCCCTCAGTGCCTGCTGGGTCCTCTGATTCTCCTAATGTTTTATTATTGTTGTTTTAATTTTTTTTTAGATTTTAATAATAATAATGATAATAATAACAACGACAATAACAACTACCACCACCACCATCATCATAAGCATCATCATCTTGGGAGAATGGCATGTACCAGCCTTCCAGCACCATCTTTTCTTTCCCAGAATGCCTTTGGGCCCCACATGTACCCCAGAGGCATTCTTAAACAATAAAATGGGGGCTGCAGGCGAGCACTTCACTGTGATGTGTGCCGAGCTGCCCAGAAAAAAGACAAAGCTGGAGGACGGGGGAGCATCTTAGGAAGCCGCCCAGGGGCGGGGGAGTCAGAGAGTGTTTTGCGTGTGCTGTGTGTTATTGTTTTTGCTGGTTTGTTTGGGGTATATTTTTGGTTCTGGTGTGCATTTCGCTTGGGTGTTGTGTGTATAGTTTGTGTATGGTAGAGGAGGGCAAACTCTCCAGCACTCTCTCCGAACTCCCAATGTGACCCTGGCCCAAAAGGGCTGGGGACTCCAGAGGTAGAGGGACGGCTGGCACAGTGCAGGGGCCTCAAATCACCATTCCTTTTGCAGCTCCCATTCAATTAAGCTTGCATAGGAGAAGCTTAGACTTGCGTCGGATCTGTCAGCCAACTTGTTCCTGGGACCCCAAACATTTGATGCTAAGGCTGACTTTGATGGGGCGGGGAGGATCTGTGTGCAGCTCGGGCCTGGTGTCATTTTTCCTTTTCTCTACATCTCTGTGAGTTCGACGTCTCTGTATCCCATCTTGCCACCTACCTCTCCTCCTCCAAATCTTCCCTAAAGCATGATTCTCAAGCAAAGCAATTCCTTATTCTTCCAAACCAAGAGCTGCCAGCTGTGACAGGCTGGCCTTCTCAGTGCTGACCCCACAAGTTCCATTGTGAGTTCATCAGGTAGCTTCTTTGCCAGGTGCTCAGGAAAGCTCTGAAAACCCACCTGTTTATGTTGGCCTTTCCTTAAGCCGGGGCCATTGGTTTTTAAGGGAAAGTTCAGTTTTTAATTATTTTACTTGGCGATCTGTTGTTGTGGCTTTTATTGAAACATATTTTTAAAAATTGTATCCAGTGTGTGTGTGTGTTATATCTTGTACGCCACCTTAAGGCTTTTAAAAAGCCTAGATACTCTGTTGGCAGGGTTCAGGCTCAATGTCTTCTCTCCGGTCAGTGACCAGAGATACGGCAGTGAATCTGGCATGGTAGATTGGGGATCATGTTAGGCCCATGCCTGGATTAGACCAAGACTGATTTGACATGTCTAAATTAGACAGATGGACGACGCTGAGGAAAAAGGAATTGGTTTGGGTGTTCAGCTTTCTCCATTGAATTTTAGAATGGCGGAGTGAAAATCTGCACACTTCTTAATGATTGCCAAATGCACATGTAGAATGATCATGTGTCACGGTGGACATTATTGCAGAACAAGAAGACTGGAATACAACAACTACTGCTTTTTACTCACAGTTATGGGCTAGTGCCTGTTGGGGCTGGTGGGGCAGATGTTAGAACAGATGTGCACTATTCAGGAGTACAGGAGAGGAGCAGAATGCCACTAGTGGGTGGGGGGCAGGCAGGGGGTCACAGCCGCATTTGCCCCCAATATAGAACCGCCTCTGTTTATGCATCCACATGGTCTTGTCCATGCATGAAAGTCATCTTTATCGGAGGAATTTCTCCAGGTGCCCCTACTTTGTGAAGTTAGGCATTTGAAGAGAGGGTGTTTGTGGCACCCTACCTGTGGAACCATCCTGGGTGGCTCACCTGAGAGCATTCAATGCCTGTTGTTGTTTTCCCTTTGGTTTTATTGTGCAGTAAGGCTCTTTTGTTTGTTTTACTTCTCTCTGCTGCTGTTGGGTTTTCTTGGTTTTCTCTTTTGTTGTATTGATTGGAACTTGGCTGTCCTGCAGATCCCCCCCATATCTTTCAACCTGGTCATTTTGGCTGGGAATGATGGGAGTTGTAATCCAATACATCTGGAGGGCAGCGGGTTGGAGAAGATTGTAGTGCTAGCTGATCTTTACCATCCTAGAGCAAACTCTATTCTTTTCCAGTGGTTCACTCTGAATATTTTACCATGCAGAAATGTATTCTGCTTTCTTTTCAACACGGTCCAAACACAATGCGTGAATCAGTCTTGTTTTTGGTAGTCCCTGGTTGAGGGTGACCTAGAGTTTCTTCATTTGTTAGCCAGCAACCCAAAACATCATAGATGCTCAACGGTGGAGGCCAACTTTACTCCTCCGGGTCTTTGCCAAACTGGCCCCAGACCTCCTTGTCTTCTTTGCTTTCTTGCCCCTCCAACAGACCCACATCCAGCAACCACCACCCCAGTTTCTATTTCAGCATTTTGTTGTTTCTTAGTGCCAATGAAACTTGAAGAGACTTTGGATTCTTTTTCTGTTCTGCTGTTCAACTTGGCCTGAGCGCTCTCACTTGGACCCTGCCAACCAAAAGCAGGCTGGCAGAAATATTCTGAAAGCTTTTGGCAGAACTTGGCTTGTTAGATAAGGCCATTGCAGGAAGAGCTGTTGTAACAGTCCAGGAGCAAATTTTGTCCCTGTTCAGGGACAAATTGGGAAGAGCGGAGGAGGGTACTTTACTGGGGCCCTGAAATCCTAGCTAAATTGTAAATCAACCTTTTGCAGTCTGGTGGGGAAGGTTGTTTTGGACTACAGCTCCCAGGAGCCCCATCCAATATGGGCACTGATCAGGGACAATGGGAGTTGTAGTTTTGAGGCTTGAGAACCACTTATTGGGAGGACCACTCTTTCAGTTTTTGATATGCTTATCCAGGGGGTTACAGAATCTGTCCACCACTAGAATGTAGAAATTGAATTCGGTGATCGGGCTGGAAGAGGTTTTCCACTCCTGATGTAATCAATGTAGAATTCACTGTCATAAGACGCGAACCTTAGCTATGTCTTTTTTTAAAGGGTTGGACAAATTCATTGAAGGCTAAGTCTATCAACAGCCATTAGCACTGATGCTTAAAGGGAACTTTTGTGGGTTTACCTCTGAGTTCTGAGAACCTTAAAAACCAAACAAATCTATTTTGGAAGATGCTTTTATGGACGGGAATCCACTTCATCGGATGCATGAAAGCGTTCTCCTCCATTGGCAGGCACACACACACACACACACACACACACACATGGGTACCCTCCCAAATGTAAACACTGGGGACACATGGGCATGATTAAATGAAAAAATATAGGTTTAACCATTGTATCTAAAACTTGAGGACCATTCAGAACAGTAAGGCAAATAAATAAATAAATAAATAACAGTTTAGTTGTTTGTTAAAATTCTATCCTGCTTTTCCACCAAATGGTGGCAATAGCATAGCTCTGCTATGTTAATGAATACCTGCAGTGGGATAGGAAATCATGATCTTGATTCAAGCCTAAACAAATAGAATCAAACCTGCTGATAAGTTCTAATTCAGCAGCTTCACACTGGAGTCTCCCTTTGAAAGGCCAAATTCTAAGATGCTGAGAACAAACAAAAAGGTAAAAGCCATCAGCTTCATGCCCTGCTGTGAACTTCCCAACCTGGCTGCAATCCTATGCACCAGATTTGTGAAACTGTAACTCCCATCATCCCCAGATAGCAGGGCCAATGGACTGAAATGCGGGGAGTTTTAGTGCAGTACATCTGGAGGGCACCAGGTTGGGGAAGACTGCTATACACACTTACCCAGGAGGTTACTTCTGAGTAGACATGTATAGGCTCGTGCTGTCTCTTGCTCTTCTGATGTCACACCAGGATACATGTATAAACCTTTTGAATCTGTGTTAACTGCTGCAGTCGTTCCAGTGGCTGATTGTGTGGTTGTGTTTTCTTTCTTTTGTTATTATTGCTTATACTTTGAGTCATCTGCTTTGAGTTCACACAGTGCATAGTTAAACTATGGAGTTCGCTTCCACAACATGTACTGTAGTGATGGCCACCAATTTGGATGGCTTCAAAAGGGGATTAGACAAAGGCATGGAGGAGAAGGCTATCAACAGGCTAACAGTCCTTATGGCTGTGTGTTACCTCCAGTATCAGAGGCAATATGCCTGTCGACACCAGTTGCTGGGGAACATGGGTGGGATGTCCTGCTTGTAGGTTCCTGGTTGACAGCTGGTTGGCCACTGTATGAACAGAGTGCTGGACTAGATGGACCCTTGGTTTGATCCATCATGGCTCCTCTTATGTTCACTTTAGAAAAGCAGGGTGGGATTTTGAGCATGTGATAAATAAATGTATAAGCAAAATGCAGACTGGGAGCGCCCATTTCTGCTCCCATGGTATCCCAGCCAAGTCTACTTGGGAACTTCAGGCAATACCGCATCTTGACCGTTGCCTGTATCCTGACGATTCCTGCCGTAAGCTGATCCCATACTGGACTGATACCTCTGTACTTGGCTATTTGCCTGCCTAATGGACTTGCTATTGGATTTGCCCCTCAGTTGCCTTAATAGTGAGTCTGACCCAGCCTGAGTGGGATGCAGTTGTTCAAAAACAATGCAAGAAAACCATATGGGTTAGAACATGCGTAAGTTCTGTGGCTAACGGCTAGCGGCGGCCATTTGCTGTGAGCTCCAGCCCCATCATTTTGCTGAGTGCTGTTCATCCATCGTTGAGCAACGGCAGCTCCTTCTTGTAGAAAATAAGAGAGCAGTAATTGTCATTTGTCTGTCATGAGCGGGGTCGAAGGTGAGCAAAGACCGTGTGTGTGTGTGTGTGTGTGTGTGTGTGCACATGAATATGTTTGTGAGCGTGTTGATGGCCTTGTTGATCAGGGTAGAGCAGAGCACTCTCCTAGCTGTGTTCCGCCTCCGCCTAATAAATGACTGAAGGCTGAAACCATTTTAAGGGAAGGGTTACCCCCTTCCACCCCCACCCCACTGGCCCTTTGTATCAGCCCAGGAGGGAAGACAAAGGAATAGACTGCTTTTTTTAAAAAAAGATTTTTTTTAAAAAAAAAAATGTTTATTTTTCAAAGAGCTTTGTGGGGATAGCACACAAATCCAGGGAAACTCCTGACGGTAGATAGCTGACAAAAGACCGGTTTTCGTGTGCTGAGTGATGCAATTTTGGGAGAGCAACACCGCCACCTGTTAGATGCAGAGGAATGTGCAGCTCCAAAGAGCAGGTCAGTCAAAGGGGCAAGGATTAGGGTGGCCAGGTGTCTCCCAGAAGCCTTTCCCTTGCTATGTGAGAGTCAGAGATGGCTGAGCGGTTCGTTTCGGTTCGGTTTTGATAGACATTTCCCAAAGTTCACTAAAGTCTCCCCCCCCCCCCCCCAAAATAACTTGAGATTTTAGAGATTGAAACGTGGGAGAAACCAAAAGTGACAGATTCATCCCTGTAGGCACAAGGCTTGGATTGCCTTGCTTTCAAACGTCTGGGTTCAAATCCCGGCGTATCCAACCATGTCATGAGTTTTAATTACTTCTTGGACTGTCTTTGGTTGATGGTTTTTAAAAATACATTTTTAGAAATATGCTGCCCATATGTGTGTGTGTGTGACCTGTCTATATGTTTTTATGCAAATGCTTTTTTTGTACTTTATGTAATGTATTTTAATGGTTTTTATTTTTGTGAGCTGCCAAAAGAAGGACGATATAGAAATATAAGAAATGATATGAACATGTTGATTTTATTTATTATTCAAATTTATATACCTCAAGACAGAGAAAAAGAAGGACTTCTTCACACAGCGCATAGTTAAAACATGGAATTGACTATTTATTTATTTATTTCATTTCATTTCTAACCCGCCTCTCCATCCAGATTGAGGCGGGGAACAATAATAAATATAAATATAAAAACAATAAAATAGATAAACCATTAAACCAGAAAAAAAACAAATACATTATTAAAAACATCTTAAAATTAAACTGGGTATGCCTGCCGGAAGAGAGCAGTCTTCACGGCTTTCTTAAATTCCAGAAGACTGCTAATTTGTCGAATCTCCTCCAGCAGGCCATTCCATAGCCTGGGACCGGCAGAAGAGAAGGTACCACAAGATATGGTAGTGGCCACCAGGTGGATTGATTTAAAAGGGGGTTGATAGCCTTCCTGGAGGAGAAGGCTATCAATGGCTTGTAGTCCCGATGGCTACATGCTCCCTCCAGTATCAGAGGCAGTTTATCGATGTACATCAATTGCTAGGGAACATGGGCAGGAAGGTTCTGTTGCACTCATGTCCTGCTTGTAGGTTTCCTGGTTGGCCACTAGTTGGGCACTGTGTGAACAGAATGGTGGACTGGATGGATCCTTGATCTGATCCAGCACAGTTCTTCTGATGTTATTATACTGGGCTTTAGGGAGATCATTCCCCCAAGTTGCTTGCCAAGTGAAGCTAGGCTGCAGAAGAAAAATGAGAGAGAGAGAGAGAGAGAGATGGGAAGCAAGCATGGTGTGATGGTGCCACACTGCAATAAATTAAGAGTCACACAGTGTCCTTGAATAATGAATGGGGTTGTGGGCTTCATGAGGATCCCCCCACAGTAAAACTTCCACTGTGTTTTGCTATTGTGTACAGTCTGAATGGTAGTGAGTAGTTTCCAATGTCTCTGAAGGGTGGGCTTAGAAACAACAAAACTGCAAAAAAAAAAGGGGGGGCAGGGAAATTTACAAATGGTAGCAGCAAGAATTTTGACTGTTGGCCCTGCTACTCTGCTAAGAACAGGGTTTAGCCTAGGGATAAATAACTTGTCTTCTGATAGGGTAACTGTGGTATAGACTTGCTTCTGGCAGGTAATAGAGACAGACAAGAACCCCTGCTATTTGGGAGCAGTTTGATAAGGTCTGCGAATAGGCTTCCAATGGTGAAATTAACAAATCACATATCCATGAAAGAAAGAAGACAGAATATTGTTGTTAAGAATTGGAGTCTGCATATTCATTTTTGTAATGGTGATCACGCGCAATTAATGTGCTATGAAATTAATTGGACAGTAAATGAAGAGGGGATTTGGGTGGACATGAATCAAATTTTGATCTAAAAGAGATAAATAAATTGGAATCCCCACCTTCCACAAGCAGGATCGTGGCAAGGCAAAGATCCGCCCATACCAACAATTCATGCCATAGTTCAAGGTCATGTGCCTCTATGGGCACCCATTCTGTGAGCATTGAGTCCCTGGTTTATTTATAATCAGTTCTGCTTTTTTTATATACTTGCACTCGGGGCCCAAAGCTGCAATTTTTGGAGCAGCAAAAAAAAAAATTACAGGGTTCCATTTTGTTAGCTCATTTGTTTTCAGACAGCTGTAACTTCAAAGCAAATGTTGGTTTAACTTTTAGATTCTAAAGAGCCTTGTCATTATGAAGCATACATTTCGGGTCAAGGTTGACCTTGGGGATATGACTTTATGGCATCGCTGCTACTTTCTCGAGTCTGAGATTGCTATGAGAGAGAGGAAAAACATTTCAGCTTCCTCTTGTTGTTCTGGATTTCGATTCCTCCTTGACCCCAGTCCCAAGTCTGGCTTTGTACCCCAGAAACCTGTAGCCCCACTTATAATAAACCAGGTCTGCAGCACGTTACGGATGTTCACACACATTATTCCTCTAGTCCTTACACCACCGTGCAGATGGCCTCCATAAAGTC
Organism: Anniella stebbinsi; assembly: GCA_029215795.1. Classification (NCBI taxonomy): domain Eukaryota; kingdom Metazoa; phylum Chordata; class Lepidosauria; order Squamata; family Anniellidae; genus Anniella; species Anniella stebbinsi. Next base: position 3,127,299 of record JARDYH010000007.1, on the reverse strand, counting down.
AGTTTCAGGTTGACCAGCCTGTCACAGAAACAGAGGAAGCTGCCTTATAGTGATTCAGATCATCGGTTCATCTAGCCCAATGTTGTTAACACTGAGTGGCAGGGAGGAATTTTCCCAGCCAGGGGATGCACCTAGGAAACGTAGGAGCTCTATGACTTGACCACAGCCTTCCCTAGGGGTTGATGTCCAGCAATGTCAAATACTCTGGTGTGAAACCACTGAATTATACTTCCACCTGATATTTATCATTCTGCATATATTAATTTGCTTCACCAATGCCAGGAAGTTTGTGTTCACATCAACGCTGCCTTGTTAGTTGTCACTGTAACTCTTTTGCTCTTACATAATTATCTCTGACGGTACTCCTTGCGTTTTGTTTCCTTCTGGTTCCTCCCCATTCCCTGCCCCGCAACTACCTATCTAGCTCCCTATCTATGCCTGTTGATTTAGGATTCCACGTCAAGCATTCGCTGCATACTTTAGTCTTTAAGGTGCCAAAAATCTCTTTGTTATATTCTTCCTGTCGATCTCCTTTATTGCAGCTTTTACTGCTGGGTAGTACCTTTTCTGTGATTTACGTACTTGATGGTTCAATGGCAGCTCTTTCTCAAAACCAGAATAGCAATCTTTCTAATCAATGAATATATATTCCAGGCTTCTGGGCTTGCCCAAATTCCACTGTTGTGCTATGCAACCGTGACTCCACAATAATTCTAGCTGCTCCATAAATGTCACTTATGCATTTTTAAACTCCTACCTTGTTGAAACCATGTGTGTCCCAAAAAACCCTTGGCCATGATGGATTAGAGATCGTTTTGTTGGATCGTTTTGGAGATGGGAGGGGTGAATTAAATTCTTTTCTTTGAGGGCCAATAATAACACACATGCACACACACACACAGAGAGAGACCAGTGCTTTGAAATTACTTTCAGCCTATCTACACGACTGCTTTAAAATGGTTTGTAACAGTTTTAAACCGGTTAATAACGGTTTAAAACTGTTATGAACCGTTTTAAAGCAGTCGTGTAGATAGGCTCTTTGTTTTTGCTTCGGGGTGAGTTTTTGTTGTAGTCAGAGTAAGTCTGCCTAAAATCAAATGGAGAGGGTGATACCAGGTTTGCTCTTCTCCCCCACAAGAAAATAGCCACAACAACGCTGAGACCAGACAGTGAAATTGTGGTTAAGCAAAGTAGCAGGCGTATAGACATGTCGTTCTGACTCAATGGACAGATCTCCAGGGGTGAGGGGGCAGAAAGGCAGCAGAGCACAAACATTCTACAGGGGTAGGAATGCAAGGGGCTGGCAATAGTCAGCCAAAGAGATTGCAAAGGGCAAGGGACACATTGCTGCCTCCACCCCTTTGCTGGCTCTCAGGATTTCCCATGTCAGGAAACACAGCAAGCAAATCACAGGAGTAGGTATGTATATGCAGCGAGCCACAACTAAACATTGCCATGATAGTTAAGATAACCTGATGCAGGAGGGGCCAAGGAAGACCCCAACAAGGGTTGAGTCTCCCACCCTCTCAGGGGTGTCTTTGACCACCTCTGTCTGCTAAGGACATGGTCACCCTGTCAAGGTGCGGCAGATAACGTTCCTGACTTTTTAACCTCAAGGCTAGATTCTCACTAGGTCCATAAGAGCCTAGGTAAAACTGGCACTCAGGTACAGATGTGCAAGAATTTCATTTCGGATTGCAAATCATGCAAACTTGCCCTGTTTGAAAACCTGAATACAAACGGGAGCACATTTCTTTGAAAAATGTTCACACAGTCTAGAAATTTCAATGGCATTTGGAAAATGTGTCTTTTTTTTTAAAAAAAAATGTGCACTATGAAATGAGTGCGTACTTTTGAAAAATGAGCACATTTCCTATTTGAAATGCACACTTTCCCCATTTGTTTCCTCTCTCTTGTCTTTTGCTCATTTTGCCACTGGCCCGTTATTTATTTATTTATTGCATTTCTATACTGCCCAATAGCTGAAGCTCTCTGGGCAGTTTACAAAAATTAAAACCATTCAAAATATAAAACAAACAACAGTATAAAAACATAATATAAAATACAGTATAAAAGCACAACCAGGATAAAACCGAGCAGCCATGCAGAAATTAAAACAGAATTAAAATGCAGATTTAAACAGCAAAGTTAAAAATTAAGCTGATGAACTGTTAAAAAACTGAGAAAATAAAAAGGTCTTCATCTGGAGTCTGAAAGAGTATAATGCAGGTGCCAAGCGAACCTCTCTAGGGAGCTCAGTCCACAGCCGGGGTGCCACAGCAGAGAAGGCCCTCCTCCTGGTAGCCACTTGCCTTATTTCCTTTGGCAGTTATGCCAAATGTTGGCTAGGAGTTGACACATTTGTCAGTTTTACTTTCTCGCACATTGGATTTTAAAAAACAACCTCAAGTGCTTTCTGTCCTATGTGTGAATTTTGGTAAATTCTTATCAAAAATGATCTAAACTTAAATTCTCACTGATCTGCATCAGCTGGATTCAATAGGTACCGCTATTTTCTGCATGGAGAGGACCATGTTGTGCCTGCTATATGTACCTGTTAAAAATGAGGAGCTTGCCTGAAAAAACAAGCAGGTGACCCTAATTTATTGAAAGGGGTTGAATCCCTTTGAACACAAAGCCATTTTTAGCACCAGATTTTGAAGAGTTATAAGCACACAGAACCCTCTACGGGGGAATCCACACAGTCCTTTGGAACATTTTAAATTGTATTTTAAAACATTCCAAATAGGTGCGTTCTAAAACATCTTAGGCCACATTACTGAGTACTCACGTTACAGGAGAACAGTCTTCTGTCTTTAAAGCGGTGTGTACGGTCACACACTGTTCTGCCCTGTCTCTTTCTCTTTCGTTTTTCAATGAGTTTAGGGCAAGGCATTGTGGGGGTTGTAGTTCAGTTACACACTTCCTTCTTAGTTCCTCTGTCATTCCCTAGCGAGTATAGGGCTGAGAATTGTGGGTGTTGTAGTTCACTGGTCCACTTCCTCTTTCTTCCTCACCAATCAACTGCTAAGCATTTGGGCACCAGTAAACGAAGCACTGCCCCCATGAATCACAAACGGTAAGGAAGGACACATTCTTTTACTTAAAACGATTTATTAAAAGTGAAACCGTTGCATATAACTGAAGTGAGTTTTAAAAAACCTCAGATATGCAACGTTATAGGGAGTGCGTCATGTGGCCCAAAGAGTTTTCATAACCCTTATAAAACGTCAAAAACTTCGTGTGTAGATCCGCCCTACCTGGATGGACAAACTTGCCAGTTTCACTTTTATTTTTAAACTAAAGCTCTTTACACCCCGTTTATGTAAAATAAATGTGTGAATTTTGATATGTTCTAAAGGGGAAATCCCCCCCCCCCAAACCAAGTGGAATTCCCATCTATTGCTGAGCCAAGTATCCTCCATCTTGTAACTGTGCATTTGGTCTACACCTAGGAAAAAGAAACAAAATGCACAGTTACAAAATGGAGGATACTTGCATCAGCAATACGACAAGCGAAAAGGATCTTGGAATTGTTGTAGATCACAAGCTGAATATGAGCCAACAATGTGATGTGGCTGCAAAAAAAGCAACTGCTATTTTGGGCTGCATTAACACACGTAAAGCTTCCAAATCAAGTGAGGTAATGGTTCCCCTTTATTTGGCACTGGTTGGGCCTCATCTTGAGTATTGCGTCCAGTTCTGGGCACCACACTTCAAGAAGGATGCAGACAAGCTGGAGTGTGTTCAGAGGAGGGCAAAGAGGATGATCAGGAGTCTGGAAACAAAGCCCTATGAGGAGAGACTGAAGGAACTGGGCATGTTTAGCCTGGAGAAGAGAAGATTTAGGGGAGACACAATAGCACTCTTCAAATACTTGAAAGGTTGTCACACACAGGAGGGCCAGGATCTATTTTCGATCACCCCAGAGAGCAGGACGCAGAATAATGGGCTCAAGTTACATGAAGCCAGATTCCGGCTGGACATCAGGAAAAACTTCCAGACTGTTAGAGCAGTACAATGGAACCAATTACCTAGAGAGGTTGTGGGCTCTCCCACATTAGAGGCATTCAAGAGGCAGCTGGACAGCCATCTGTCAGGGATGCTTTAAGGTGGATTCCTGCATTGAGCAGGGGGTTGGATTTGACGGCCTTATAGGCCCTTTCCAACTCTACTATGATTCTATGATTCTATGATTTGTACTCCTTAACTGGGATTCCCCATTATGGTGAAAGCAAGCTAACCCTAAACCCCTAATTTCCCTTGGCTTTTTGCCACAGCTTTTTAATGTAGGTCTCAGCATATCATATCCAGTCTAGAGCCCCTGGAATTGGATCCCCCCCCCAAAAAAAATCCTCCCTAAATAAATGTGCCATTGTCTTGGCTGTTATCAGACCAACAGTCATTCTCAAGAGAGACTGTGATGGGCAACACTGATGCAACTCAACACCCAAGCTGTGCCGATAGCGATCCGTCCAGCTCCCCCTCTGTGGCATCTGCCTCGGTTGCCTGGGATAGAACTGCAATGCCAAGGGGCGCCTTCTCCTGTTGCAGTGGACAAAGTCTTGGCAAGAGGCTGGATGTTGAACATAACATTCTTGTCATAGCTGCGGGCAGTAAACATGTCCTTCTGGGCATGCCAACCATCAGCAAGCAGCAGGCCAGACTGCTTATTATGTCATTTTTAAGATTTAATTGCTGGGGTTGGGGCTTTGAGAATACCAGACACGAATCCTGCCCCAAACTGGTCCATCATTTTTATTTGTGCATGTAAATAGTCTGCACATATCATTTGGGTCTCGGATGAATTAAATGCCTGAAGGCAATTCACGGAATATAGACATACTGCCTGAAAAATGAAAGTTTTGTCAAATCAGGCTGCCTAACATAAGAACATCAGAAGTGCCCTGAGGCTGGATCAGACCGAGGGTCCATCTAGTCCAGCACTCTGTTGACATGGTAGCCAACCAGCTGTTGGCCAGGGACCAACAAAGCAGGACATGGTGCAACAGCACCCTCCCACCCATGTTTCCCAGCAACTGGTGCACACAGGCTTAGTGCCTTGGATACTGGAGGTAGCACATAACCATCAGGGCTAGTAGCCCTTGATAGCCTTCTCCACCTGGAGTTTATCCAACCCCCTTTTAAAGCCATTCAAATTGGTGACCATCCCTACATTTTGTGGTAGTGAATTCCATAGTTTAACTATGTGCTGTGTGAAGAAATACTTCCTTTTATTTGTCCTGAATCTCCCACCTATAAGTCTTTTGGGATGACCTCGGGTTCTACTATTATGGGAGAAGGAGAAAGGCCTACCAAGAAAGCCAGTTCATTCCTTTCCCCAGCTGATAGACAGTAAATTCAGGACAGACAACAAAGACGTAATTCTTCATACAACATGTAATTTATGTATGGAACTGGCGACTACAAGATGTGGTGATGGCTACTACCTTAGGTGGCATGAAAAGTAGGCTGACCAGATACAATCCAGGTCAGGGCTCATGTAACTTTAACAGTTGTAGAGAAAAGGGAATTTCAGCCAGAGTCATTTGTATGCGATGTGCCATTATAGGGGAAGGAGAGATAGATATTTAACACCCATCTTACCTTTCAGTCGCCCTGCTATCCCGGGGATCTTGGAGAACGAACCAGGCCACCCACAGAACCTCTCCTTGCTCCTATGCAATGCCAGGTCGGTTAAAAGTAAAACAAATATCATCTATGACCTCCTTATAGATGAGGAGGCCGACCTGGCATGCTTCACAGAAACCTGGCTGGGAGATGATAGTGGGCCGACATGGGCTCAGGCTCTCCCAGCTGGGTACTGTGTTAGTGAGCAGGTGAGGGAAAGTGGGCGGGGGGGCGGAGTAGCTGTGGTCTACAAAGACAATCTTAACCTGACCAGACTTCCTGTCCGGCAATTGAAGCACATCGAGTGTGTGTACCTGAGTCTGAAGGCCAGGGATAGACTAGGGATTCTGTTAGTGTACCGGCCACCCCGCTGCCTATCGGACTGCCTGGCCGAGCTCACGGAACTGGTCTCGGAGTTGGTGTTGGATTCGCCCAGGCTTTTGGTCCTGGGCGATTTCAACATCCCATTCGAGGCTGGTTTGTCAGGTGCAGCTCGGGAGTTCGTGGCATCCATGACAACCATGGGCCTATCCCAGTTGGTCTCTGGACCTACACATTCAGCAGGTCACACCCTCGATGCTGTCTTCAGCTCCGAACAGACGGATCTGTGGGCGGAGGTAACAAATACCTCTGCATTGTCATGGACAGACCACTTTCTGGTCAGGGTTAGTATCACAGCTACCACCCGCCCCTGCAGGGGTGGCGGACCTATTAAGATGGTCCGTCCTCGAAGGCTGATGGATCCTGCTGGATTCCAGAAGGCCTTAGAGGGATCTATGGCTGGTATCGTCGACGATCCTGTAGAAGCCCTGGTCAATAGATGGAATCAAGACCTAACTAGGGCTATCGACACGATCGCCCCCAAACGTCCTCTCCGACCCGCTTCTAATCGGGCGCCCTGGTATACAGAAGATCTCAGGGAGTTGAAGCGGAAAGGACGACGACTGGAGCGCCGATGGCGGAAAACTCGACTTATATCCGACAAGACACGACATAGAGAACATCTTCGTTCCTATGGGGTGGCAATACGTGCAGCGAAGAAAGCTTACTTCTCTGCACGCATTGCGTCTGCGAATTCGCGTCCAGCAGAACTGTTCAGGGTGGTGAGGGGTCTAACTCAGGCACCTTCCCCCCTGAACCCAATGTTAGAGCCTTCGGTAGTTATTTATTATTTATTTAAAGGCATCGCTGTGATGCCTTTAACAATCATTTCACAGATAAAATCTCTCGGATAAGAGCCGACTTAGATGCTGTCGTTATAGCAGAGGCTGATAATGGAGTGTCCAGCGACTCCGCGAGTAGAATTACACTGGATCAGTTTCAGTTGGTGAGTACCGAGGACGTGGACAAGCTGCTTGGTCGAGTGAGGAGGACGACTTGCCCTCTCGATCCCTGTCCTTCTTGGCTGGTCGCCCAGGGAGGAGATGCAGTTAGATCACAACTACAATATATTATTAATGCATCTCTCAGGGAGGGGAGTTTTCCATCATGTTTAAAAGAAGCGGTAGTACGGCCGCTTCTAAAAAAGCCCTCCCTGGATCCCCTGGACTTTAATAACTATAGGCCAGTATCAAATCTTCCATTTTTGGGCAAGGTGATCGAGAGGGCGGTTGCCTTCCAACTGCAAGCAGTTTTGGATGATACAGATTTTCTAGACCCATTTCAAACTGGCTTCAGAGCAGGATACGGAGTTGAGACTGCTATGGTCGCCTTAGTGGATGATCTACGCCTGAGTATTGACAGGGGGAGTGTGTCCCTGTTGGTACTCCTGGACCTCTCAGCGGCTTTCGATACCATCGACCATGGTATCCTTCTGGATCGCCTGAGGGAATTGGGACTCGGGGGCACTGTGCTTCAGTGGTTCCGGTCCTACCTCTCGGGCAGGTTCCAGATGGTGATGCTTGGGGATAGCTGCTCTTCAAAAAAGGAGTTGCTATGTGGTGTACCACAAGGTGCCATCCTTTCCCCAATGCTGTTTAACATTTACATGAAACCGCTGGGAGAGATCATCCGGAGGCATGGGGCGGGGTGCTATCAGTATGCTGATGACACCCAAATATATTTCTCTATGCCTTCGACAACAGCATCAGCTAAGGATAGTGTGTCTCCTCTGAATGAATGCTTGGAGGCTGTAATGGGCTGGATGAGGAAAAACAAACTGAAGCTGAATCCAGACAAGACGGAGGTGCTTACTGTCAAGGGCCACAACCTGGGGTTGGAGGTATGTCAACCAGTTCTGGATGGGGTTACACTCCCCCTGAAAGACTGTGTTCGCAGCTTGGGGGTGCTCCTGGATCCGTCGCTCCAAATGACAGCTCAGATAGATGCGACTGCCAGGAGTGCCTACTATCAGCTTCGGCTGATACGCCAGCTGCGCCCCTTCCTAGAGTTGGAAGACCTAAAATCAGTAGTGCACGCACTGGTAACTTCGAGGCTCGACTTCTGCAATGCGCTGTACATAGGGCTACCTCTGTGCCTAGTCCGGAAACTTCAATTAGTTCAAAATATGGCAGCCAGGTTGATCACCGGTACATCTAGGGGTGACCACATTACACCAGTTTTAAAATCTCTTCACTGGCTGCCAATCAGTTTCCGGGCGAAGTACAAAGTGTTGGTTATTACCTTTAAAGCCCTACATGGGTTGGGTCCAGGGTACCTACGGGATCGCCTTCTCCCATACAATCCGCCCCGCACGCTCAGGTCCTCTGGGAAGAATTTATTACAGTCAACAAGAACTAGACTGACAACCGTTACCCAGAGGACCTTCTCTTCTGCCGCTCCCAGATTATGGAATGACCTGCCGGGAGAGATTCGCCAACTCACTAGTCTTCCGGAATTTAAAAGATCTATAAAGACTTATCTCTTCCGGCAGGCCTACCCAGATGAATTTTAAAGTGTTTTATTGGTGTTTTATTGGTGTTTTAATGGTTTTATCTGCTTTTAATCAGTTTTTGTATTTTGTGTTTGGTGTTGTTCCCCGCCTCGATCCGTTGGGAGAGGCGGGTGATAAATAAATATATTATTATTATTATTATTATTATTATTATTATTATTATTAGTTCCTGGTGAAATTCCCTCTTCATCACAACAGTTAAAGGTGCAGGCACTATACTAGAGTGTCCATATACAAAAGAAAGCAGGGCCCCTGCGACTTTAACAGTTATGATGAAGAGGGAATTTCACCAGAACTAATTGCATACAAACGACACTGGCTGAAATTCCCTTTTCTCTACAACTGTTAAAGTTACATGAGCCCTGACCTGGATTTTATCTGGTCACCCAATGAAAAGTGGATTAGATGAATGAACGTATAAAGGGAGTAGCTATCAATAGCTTTGTTATGGCCAAATAGAACCTTCAAGTTCAGAAGTAGCCTCTACCAATATAATAATAATAATAATAATAATAATAATAATAATAATAATAATAATATATTTATTTCTAACCCACCTCTCCCTCCGGATCGAGCCAGGGAACAACAATACATATAAATAGATAAAACATTAAAAACAAATAAAAACTAATACATTATTAAAAACTTCTTAAAATTCAACCCTAAATGTCAGGGCCTTCATGCCCTGATTACCAACTTCCTGGAGGCATCTTGGAATTGGAATGCTGTTCTAGATGGAACGTTGGTCTGATCCAGCAGGGTTCTTCTTAGGTAAGGCGCAGGTAGGATATGTATGTGAGTGGCACTATCTAATCTTTTTGGACATGCTTGTTCCAAAGTGAAGCCACCACTGGCTAAGCTAAAAGGTCCTCCAGAAATCCTAGTGGTAAAGAATGGCAACTCAATTGTATCAAAGCAAACTTCCATTGGGCAGAGCAAAGCATTTTGAAACCAGCTGCTGACTGCTAAGGAAATCCTGGAATTGGTCCTTGAGGGAATCATTTGGAACATCTTTGGATTGTTTTTTGCTGTGGTGGTGCTGCCTTCAGAACGTGGTGGCCCTGAGGCAGATCCAGTTGTTCACTTCTACTTTTGTGCATAAAAAGCAGTGGATGTGGACTTCCAAGATACACTCAATGGTATCTGGCTGATGTTCATCAAGACACAAATGATCATCTATATCTTTGCATTGGGTTGTCTGTGTGCACACACATGCCTGTGGATGGATGAATCTGCCTCAGGCCAAGTCAGACCCTTTGGCCCATCTCGTCCATTATTGTCTATTCCAGTTTTCCCCAAGCTCCAGTTGTGTTGATCCACATCCCAACATCAGGGGCCTGGAGCAATTCCCCTATAAGGAAAAGTTACAAGGTCCAGCTTAGAGAAAAGGTGAGCGCAGGAAGACATGATAGAGGTGTGCAAAATTATGCATGGTGTGGAGGAAATGGAGAGGGAGACATTTTTATCCATGTCCCATAATTCTTGAACCAGAGGTCATTCCATGAAGATGAATGATGGGAGATTCAGGACAGAGAAAAGAGGACGGGCCTCTTCACACAGCATGTGAACTATAGATTTCAGTACCACAAGATGTGGTGATGGCCACCAACTTGGATGGCTGTAGAAGGGGATTAGACAAATTCATGGAGGAGAAGGCTATCGATGGCTACTAGTTACGATGGCTATAGATTATGTCCGGTATCAGAGGCAGTGTGCCTTTGTGTAGCTGTGGCTTGGGAACACAAACACGGGTGCGGCTATTGCACTCCTGTCCTGCTTGAGGGCTTCCTTCATGTCTTGCTGGTTGGCCATTGTGAGACGGCAGTGCTGGATTAGTTAGGCCTTTGGCCTGATTCGTCATGGTTCTTCTTATGTTCTTAACCCTATTGGTCATGCTGGCTGGGGACGATGGGAGGTGTATTCTAATACATCTGGAGGGCACCAGGTTGTGGAAGACTGGCCTACTCTGACTAGCTTCCCAGGATCCCTGCCAGAGAGGAGTCTTTTGCGGCACTTGCTGCCACCTGAGTTTTTTCAACTGGAATTTGGACGGACCTAGTGCCTTCTGCATGCAAAGCATGTGTTCCTCCAGTGAGCTACTGTTCCTCTCCTATGCAGGAGTGTGTGTGAGTACCTACGCCTGTTTACTGCTGGCAACCTATGTACGAAAGGATTTTATGTTCCATTCCTTCAAGCTGGCACCGTTCTGTTTGTTTAGAATCTGGCCCGCTTCTTCTCAGTCAAAAAGTGCCAGGCATGTGCCACTGTTTCCGTCCATTCCACAACTTGGTGGAATGTCATCTCCTTCCCCCCCCCCCCCCCATGATGCATTTTGTTACATAAAGTGCGCCTGAAAAACCTTCCTGCATTTCCACCCCCACCCCACCCCGCCATCTCCCTCGTTTGCTTGAAAGTGCCAAAGTTTATCTTCTCTGAAGGGACGTGCTGCGTCAGGAGAAGAAAGCGGACATTGTTCCGTCCTGAATGGCCAACAGCGTCGTTGCTCCTTGGATTCTGGAGCTGCTTCAGTCATGCATGTTTGCATATGTTAAAAATATTTAGTCCAGTGCTAAAAAAAATATTATGCCCCAAATCTGGGGCCAGCTAAACATAATGCCATCTATGTGTGTCTAGCTGAACTGGAAATCTCGTGGCACAAAGCAACCCTATTTCCCTGCGAGGTTTGACATGGCCGGGTATTTAACTATTGGGTGCGAACGAAAGAAATACTCCTTTAAGGTTTCTAGCGAGCGGACTCCACGAGCCTTTGAGAGTGACCTTTCTCCCCTCTGTCTTCTATTTAAACAAGCTGTGCGCCTGCTGCCCTCTGAGAAAAAGGAGGCACACTTCTTGAGAGGTCAGGGATCACGCAGAGTGTCTGCCCTCTTGGCCTCGGTGTGCTAAAACGGGTGTTAAATTAGCGCTCTCGGCCAACGCCGTGAGCAGTGAGTGACAGTCGTGACTGCAGTGCTCGCGTCTTGATACGTCGCTAGTTCTGCCACACATGGTTTGGTTAGTAATGACCTTTCCCTGCCCAGGCTGTGTGGCTTTTTGTGGTCCGTTGCATCCCCCTTTTCAACAATGCGTTGCAGATTATGAGATTCCAGTGTTTCCCTGGCAGTCTTATTATGGCCTCTGCGATGCAAAGCCAGGCTACGGAAGGATCATTCCCTCCCATACATACCTGCCAGAACCCTAAGATCATCCACAGAGGTCCTTCTCTGAATGCCCCCGCCATGGAGAAGGCCTTTTCCATGGTGGCAACCTGGTTTTGGAACGCCATCCCCAAATATGCTCACCTGACACAATTCACGTCAACAGGCGTTCAGATCTTTTTAGTTCACAATACATTTTGAATGGGTGATGAATGAATGAGTTGCACCAATTAATCAGTTGATGGGATGGATCGAGACTTACTCATACTTAAAGTAGACCCACTGAAATCTATAGGACATAGGTTTGGGCTAACCTGTCTGTATCCAACAGTTTTTTTCAGCTTTGCTTCGGGATTATTTTCCTCTCAAATGCAAAGGGATTATTTTCCTCTCAAATGCAAAACAATATGTCATATTTTTTTTGTCTGCATTGCAATGACAATACTGAATCATTTGCTATTCATACATGTTTATTAAGAAACAACAATAAGTAATATTTATTTATTTATTTGGGATGGAATATAAATCAGAGATGGGGGAACAAAGGAGAGAGGCTAATGGGGTCTTTATTCCTTCCTTAACACACCTCTTGTCCTGCAAACATTTTGAGAGCAGCTCTAAAAATCTATCCGGTATACTGTAGCTATTCATGCCTCAGCTGGGGGTTGGAGAGTGTATGAAGTACACATAGAAAGCAAAAGAGTGGGGGGGGGGGAATCTGTGTGTCTCTGTGTGAGTTGTTTATATTTTAAAAAGTGTACACAGGCAGGCATGATTAAAAGAATGGCTTTGTTCACAATATGACCAAGTCGGTTGTTTTAATGGGTGCCTTAATACAATATCTGTCGAGGCAAGAATCAAGATCTCCACTGAGATGCAAGGCTGCTGGAGGACCATTGCATGAACTGCACAGAAAAGTAACTGTTAGTTATCCCTCGGAGACAGAATTATGGGGTTGGGGAATAAAGACAGAGTTTTCTTTTCTCAGTTTAGGGACCAAGGCATTTTCCTCTTCATGTAGAAAGATATCCACCCCTGCACCAACTTGACCGGTAGAATGCCAGATCAGAAAAAACGTACACATAATCAGATTTTTTTAAAAAATCCTTGTGGGCATTGACAGCTTGGTGACCTGTGTATGCTCCAATAATTATCCCTGGGGCTGAAATTCCAAAACAAAACCCCGACATTTATGATTATGGTTGTGATGATGATGATTTTCATTTACCACCCAACAGCCAAGCTCGTTGGGTGGTTCACAACCACTCACAAAATCATAAACCACAGATACAAGGTAATAAAATACAGCATAACCTTTCAATACACAAAATTTGAAACAATTTAAACAGCTCAAAACAATTCGGAGTATGGCAACAAGGGAGAGGACCTTTTCAGTGGTGGCCCCCCAATTTTAGAATGATTTTCCCCACGAGGCTCACCTGGCGCCAACATTGTTATCTTTTCAACACTAGGTTAAGACTTTCCTCTTCTCCCAGGCATTGAACAGCATATGTTGAATTTTAACGGACCCCAGAATAGTTGATATGTAATCTGTTTTTATGCTTTTTTATGGTTTTAAATTTTGTATATCTGTTTTGAATGTTCAATGTTTTAATATTTGTAAACTGCCCAGAGAGCTTCGGCTACGGGGCAGTATATAAATGATGATGATGATGATGATGATGATTCCAGTAGAATACTAGACCTGTTGAAGACATCTTAGAACTGTTATTGGCAGGAGCTAAGTCTTAGGCTCTTAACACCAGTAGCTCAGCTTTAGGAAAGGCTAGAGCAGGGAAGAAATCATGCCATAGCTAGGAAAGCACCACACAATAGATGGTCAGGAGTGGGGAAAGCAAAAGCCACCTGGCTATGTGGGGAAGGGAACGTGGCTCTAGGAAATCCCAGAGGACCAGACTGGGACCCCAGACTGGCCAAATTTGGCCTCTAGGCTTGAGCTTCAGTACCCCGGCCTCTACTCAGCCCCAGCATTGGCAATTAAAAGGAACTCAACCAGCAAAGACTCTGCCAGTTGGAGTAAAGAGAACCACTATAACTGGACCAAGTGTCTGACTCCATGTAACGCATCTTCAGCAGTTCAGATATACACACAAATTCCTTGTGCAGATGGGCTTCCCCATTCATTCCAACCAGGAGGAGGACGGGATCTACTTGAAGTGGACAGCAAAGCATGCACAGGGCTGAAGCGTGAATCCATGTGTAGAGCCGGAAATCAAAGGTAGGCATGGTGGGGCACTGCCGAGGGCTCATCAACAGCCCCCTGGACTTGCAACCTGCTCATTCCACTACTGCAGAAAGGTGCAGACTTGCAGCCATTTGTGTTGCATTGTGGGTTGATTTGGAACAGGAAAATGGCACCCTACGCATGAGTCATATAGAATCTTTCATCTCCCTGTAGTTTATCCCCAAAGTTCCTTGTCACATTTTTGGTGGAAGAGGTGGACATTTGCCCCGACTTTTCTTCCTGGGCTCTTCTTATGTATCTGAAAAATGCCCCCGGAATAGTCTTTTGAGGCCCAGATCTTCCCATCTTCCATTTGCCCAGCTTTCCCCAATCTAGTAACTCCCGCCAGATGTGTTAGGTTACAACTCTCAGCATCCCCCAGCCAGCTATTGTAGTTCAACACATCTGGAGGATTTCCACTATTTGAAGAGCTGTCCTGTCAAAATCCAAATGAAAGATTAAAAACTATCTGAAGGAAGAACCCAAGGGCCTTGATGGAACAAGGCACACGGGTCACCTGGTCAGGATCTTCCACTGTATGATGAGATGCCCTATTTCTAGGTAAATTAACATTGTGATTTCTAAGTTTGCATCTACACATTTAAATCAGCCCATGCAAATTTTATGTGAATCACAGTCCTCTTCTTGGGGTGATAACGTTTCCTCTGTTTTTTGGCAAATCCTAAGTGGCCACCCGGTTGGGGAAGGCTGCTCTCGCCTTTTCGCCATAAAGGCTCGGCATTCTTTGGGGCTTCCACCCAACTCTTTCTCAGTTAGTCAACACCTTTGTCGATTTGTCAACGGAGGCCTGTGCTGTGCACTTTCGTCTCCGTCCATGGCACCGTGAGCTGATGTGGCCCAGCTCTCCTACCGCAAAGGGCTGGGCCCGCTAATTCAAGGAAAGTTCCGCCGTCGGCGGCTTCTTCGTGGCGTGTTAAGGCACTCTGCTCCCTGGTTTTGGATGCACAGGAGTCTTTGAATTCCACAGGTCTGTGTGTGCCACTGGCTTTCTCTGGACCACAGTGAAAGGTTCCATTCATGCCGGCAGCCCAGCCTTCTTAAATTACCACACCCCAGGCCTCTCCTCCTCAGCCTGGCTCTGTTTTCCTTTCATTAACAGGATTCCCATATTGAATGTCTTCTGAGAAGCTGGAAAAGAGATGCCACATCTATATTAGCTCCAGGACTGTGCAAATGGCTCACCATCCCAGAGTTGGGACACTGCTCATCAGGTGGTGGGGGAGGCAGGGAGGGAGGGAGGGACAGAGAGAGAGAGAGAGAGAGAGAGAGAGAGAGGGAGAGGTGATTTTTAAAATCCAAACTGGGGCTTTATTTTTGATTTATTTTAAAATTTAAAAAAACAAAACGGGAGGATTTCAAATGGAATGTGCTTTTGAGCACCATTGTGCTGTATGTGCAGAGAGAGAAAGACAAAGTCTTCTTGGTTTAAGGTCGGAGTTTGCAAGTTCCCCTGCTGATATTATTCTACTGTTGTTATGAATTAGAGGAAGGTGATATACATGAACAGAGGAAGCCGCCTTATAAAGAATCAGAGCCTTGGTCCATCTAGCCCAGTATTGTCAACGCTGTCCGGCAGCAAGGGCTATCCAGGCTAAGGGGCAGGATTTGTTCCTAGCCCTACCTGGAGATGCTGCTGGGAATTGAACCTGGTGCCTTTTGCATGCAAAGCAGGGGCTGTGACCCCTCCTCTTGACTTCTGGATCTAAAACAGGGGTAGGCGGCCTTTTGGGCCTTGGGCACCTTGGGCAATTTGAGGAGCTGTCCCGGGCACCACCACCACGAAACAGGCACACCGTTGCCGCCGCCTCCCACTATCCTCACTTCCCACAAATGTCTCTGAGCCCCCAACGTGGCTCAGAGGCATCCTTGTAGAATGAGGGAGGGAGCAGCTAGAGTCCCCTGCTTTGCTTTGAAGCAACCCCAGCTGCCAGTAAGAAACTTGGTTATTAAAAAAAAATCAACATGTTTCCACATTGCGAAGGGCAGGGGCACCCAGGCAGAGGCCAAGAAAATTGCCCGAGGGTTCGCTTGTGCCCATAGGCGCCATGTCGCTTATCCCTAATCTGACACAGTGGGTTCCCCCCTCTTGTCTGTCCTGCACTTCCTTTGATGTAGAATTCAGAGTTTGGTTGGTCATTCCAAAAACCTCAGCGAAGTGATCCACAACATTTTATGCAGAGCCCAATCCACGCTGCCCATTTTCTTTTGGCCGTCGAGTGTGCTTGAAACAGGAGGGGCCCTTCAACCGCCCTCTCTGAGATTAGGACGGCCATGTGTATTACTTTACAAAGGACAGTCCTCTTTTTGAAGGGCTGCCCAGTCCAAGACCAGCTGAAAAGAGAGCAGCATCTGGACAGCAGACTGAGCGGCCACACAGGCGACCTGGATGTAGCCCTTCCCCGCTATGATCAGATGCAGGTTGTTTCTATTTAAATTGCAATAACTATTTCCAAATTTCCATTTATGCCTAGAAATGAATATATGCACATTTCATGTGAACCTGTATCTTCTTCTGCCCTCCTTTCTAGAACATTTCCTTCTTTTCTGGATAGTCCCACCTCTTTATTGGCCTATCAGAGGGCGGCAAAAATGCATCTCTTCTGTTTGGCTCATGGTTCAATTGGCTGCTTTCCTTCTTGTTGGTTTGTTGGTTGTTAAGTTTGTTGTGTTTTGCTTCATTTCCCACCATGCACCACTCTGAACATTGGAAAGGGGGCTAAAGAAATAAGTGATAGTGGGTTGTTGTCAAGGGAAGCTTTTTTTTTTTTTTTACTCTTGGTTTGTGCTCCCCACCTCCCTCTGTTTGAGGTACAAATGACGGGGGCTTGAACTTTGCCCTCAGTGCATGACAGCTATTTCCCAAAGCAGAAATGCTCAGCATCTGGGCCAGTCTTTCTTGGGAAGTGTGACGTTGCCAGGGTTCCTCCCAAGCGCTTCCTGGGAAACGCCCTGATTGGTCCAAGTGACAGATCATTGACATAGGACCTGATGACTGGCATTGATGCACTAGGGACTTCTAGGTTGGACTACTGTAATTCATTGTTTTGGGGCTGATCTTGGTGAGGGTTCTTCAACCGGTGCAAAATCTACTTGAAGTGAGCTTTTGTGTTCTCCCAAAAGGGGATGGTCTGATAGAGCCCTGCTCTGTCAATTTCCTTTTGAAGTGCTCAGGGCTGGTTCCCAAAGAAGGGCCCTTGCTGTGTTCTCTGCCCAAACGATGTCATAATTCTCACTCAAAAAGAACTGGGGCCACTCATTCATTGCCCAAAAAAAGAGAGAAAATGCAACAAAAAAAGGAGGTTGGAAGTCAGGGAGGTGCATAAAATGGGCATAGGGTAAATTACAGAGAGAGATACAAATTTAGGCAAAATTGCTGTAATTTCACTATAAATACAGTGCATCTCATCACAGCGGGGGAAGAATGCGAACAGGTGAGCTGTGCACCTGCTTAGTCCTGATGCTAAGTAGTGATGGGCAACTTCATGGGCATTGGCTGGTGAACAGTCAACCATACGTTTCTCTTGTCCATCATCTGAGCATGTAGTGGCTACAGGAAAAAGCTTTGCACGGTAGCCTCCAGCCCAGTGCAAGCTGATCATGCGTGCCTCCAGGAGGTCATTTGAGTCAATGCAGGGCCATCAGTAGAGTGTGGTATATTGGTTAGAGTTAGAGGCTGGGAAAAGGGAGACCCAGGTTCAAATCCCACCCAATCGTGGGGCTTACTGGGTGACTTTGGGCTAGAGATGCTGGGGAAATTCAAGGCATTCTAAAATCAGATCTCTAAGAATCCAACCTGTGGAATCCGCTGTGGACTGGCCTCCTCAGGCCACTCAAAGTCTGTGGACATTTGGATCTTTTAAAAAAAAATAAAAAAAATCTTTCCTTGAATAGGAAAATGCTCATTTTTGCGGAGATTGAAAAATTGAATGCAATGGGGGACAATATGCTAAATGTTACATACTAATTTAAATCGTATAAATTGTTGCAAACTCTCTTAGAGAATTATTTCCGTATTTTTCCACATAACAAATTTTTAAAAATCGAATCCATCTGTGAATGGATGCTGAAACGCACAATCCAGGAAACACACACAAGACAGATTTCACAAAATCCAGACTTCCCTACCTTGGGCTAGGAACCCTCTCTCTGCCTAGCCTTACCTCGCAGGATCATCATGTATATTTCTATTTCTTTTATTGTTGCATTTTTTAAATTGTGTTTTGAAAGTATTTTTTTTTAATCATTGTTTTAAATAAGTTTATTTTGATCTTGATTTTACTACTCTTAGCCGCCGTGAGCACCATTTTGGGGTGGGTGGGAAGGGGTGGGAAGGCAGGGTATATATCAAACCAATTAATAAATATATCCTTGCCAGTTCAGGAAAGGCAAGATACAACAGTCATAAACACATAAAGGCAAGGATGCACAAGATTTGTGTTTTAGCGTACGTTGGGAGCAGATGTTACTTAATGCCTGTTTACAAAACAGGGGAAAGGACTCATTTTCAAAATGCAACTCCTGTGTTGGTGAAATTTCCCCCAAAGGGTGTAAGATTTGGGCACCCTCCTCCTCCCTCCAATTCCCCCTCCCAGTATGCTTGTAAAATTTATATACTTTTGTGGGGGTGGGGGTGTATATCACTTGCAACATTAGGGTGTGCCTGGGCACACCTGGCACACCCCTTACTCATGTCTATGGGTGGGAGGGTTGGAGGTCTGTCTAAAAGAACAAAAAGGGACACAAAAGTGTTGGGGGCTCCCGCCACCTCCCACCTGTGGCTTACCTCCTTGTGCATCCTCCCCAAATTATTTTTCATGCAAACAGCTGGTGAGGAGGTAAACCCATGTTTGGACTGTGTCACTTTAAGTTGCAGATGTGGGCACCATTTATTTATTATTACATATATCCTGTATCCTCACTTTTTTCCTCCTCCAAGGAGCTCAAGGCGGCTTTGCATGATCCTCCCCCTCTTTGTTTCATCCCTGCAACAACCCTGTGGGGTTGGTTAGGCTGAGAATCCTAATCCACACCAAGCAGGATGTAGCACTATGAAAGCGGTATATAAGAAGAGGGAACCACACCAAGCCGGATATAGCCCTAGGGAAGCAGTGTGAAAGCAGTACATGGTATGTGTCAATGAGCCCCAACAGTTGTCAGTGCACTTCAATACCACTATAAAGCAGTCGTGTGGCTCCTGCCTTTTATATACTGCTATATATCCCTTTTGTGGAATGATCTCCCTGACGAGGCCCGCCTGGCGCCAACATTGCTATCTTTTCGGCGCCAGGTCAAGACTTTCCTCTTCTCTCAGGCATTTGGCAATATCTGAGGAGCTTGAGTTTGTTTTTGTTTTTAGGCTTACAGCTTTTAAAAGTTATTATAGTGGTTTTAAATGTATGTGTATATTGCATGCTTTTGCTGTTTTAACTTTTGTATATTGTTTTTAATTGTTTTAATCCTATGTAAACCGCCCAGAGAGCTTCGGCTATGGGGCGCTATACAAATGCAATAAATAAATAAATAAATAGTGCAATATCCTGCTTGGTGTGGATTAAGCCTGGCTCAAAGTCACCCAGTGAGCTTCATGGCTGAGTGGGAATTAGAACCCAGATCTCCTGAGTCCCAGTCTAGCGCTCTAACCACTACACCACACTGGCTCTCCTTATTGAATGCTCTTCCATGCTCAACTCAATAAATAAATGCCTGCAGAGGGAATAGAAGCATGCACAGGAGAGGATGGTTCGAGCCTTCCGTTCTACCTTTGTCCGTGACTTCTATATGTAGAGCCAATTTCCTCTCCTCCTGTGCAGAGGAGCATTCTGAAATGGTACACTTTAAAAGGGTACAGTCCCGACGCCAGTTGACCACCTCATCTGCTGGTTGTGCAAAACAAGCTGGAGCGAGGGCATGTAGGGTTAACTTGCAGCAGGGTTAGGAGGCGCTTTGCCAGGCGACGGGGGCTGCCCACACTATCAACAGGCCATTTTGCACAGGGAGTTTTGGTTGCACCGCGGCTGAGTTTTGGTTGTCCTTTGGGATGACACCACAGCTCAGCAATGCTGGGTTGCTTTGGAGGCTTGCAAAACGAGAGGAGAAATGTGAGCCATGACAAACCGCATGCATTTTTATTACAAGCAAAGCGAAAAGTCACCCTAGTCGCCCTGCAATTACAGACTGCGAAAGCCCGGCCCTCATCTCCAAATCATATGGAGCAGTTATCTCTGGGAGCAAGCACATAGGCGCAGAGGGAGTCTTCCCCTCCTAGGGACTGCTTGGCTGGAATCTTTATCCTGTCTAAGACTTTTATTGAAATTCCACTTGATTTTCAAGATTAGATAGCAAATGGCTGTCTACATTTATGGAGTTACATAAATAATCAGCATTTGAAAAGGAATTTGGTCACATCCTATGGAGATTCAAATTGCCCCGTATGGGGGTTTCAAATGTCCTGCATCACTCCCTCCACCAGGAAAGGGGTACCTTCTACCTCCTAATCTTCCTCTTCCTTTTCTCACTGCAAAGCCCAAAGCAGCGTATTGTTTCAGCCAAATATACTGCAGTTTTGTGCAAAGAGGCCATATGGTTTCCCCACCACCACCACCACCACATACTCCCTTTATTTTGGTGTAAATTGAGAGGGGGATATGGTTCATTTTTAAAACTTGAATTTCTGGAAGTGACTCCTTCGATGCGCGAGCCGCTAGCTGTGGTTACTCAACAATGGGAAATGCACTCTGAATATGCCCAGAGGCACTCTTCTTTTCCATAACATTCCAGGGCTCAGTCCTAGGTCAAAACAGATTCTAGGGCAATTCCACAGAGCCATGAAAAAAACTCAGCATGGTGGAGGGGGTGCAATCCTGATAAATCATCCGTTATAGGCACAGCTAAGTGATTCAAACTGTTGAAAGCTTTCTAATGTCAAAACTTCTCCATTGAAGATGTTCACTGTCCACATAAATCTGATTTGGTTATGCTGTCTTCACACTGAGGACTAGCTGCTTGGATGTTTTTATCTAACAGGGCACACACGCACGCACACACACATACACGCAATCATTCTGGGAAACTAGTTGAAAGCTATGGCAGATAAACAGGTTAAAACTAGTTGATGTTTCCAGCAGAGACACCAGCTACACTTTTGGAAGCCTGGAATAACCACACATGTCTCATTTGTGTTGCTGTGAATTGATCTGCAGGATAGATCAGAGTGGAAAACCTTTATCATCTTGACACCGTAATTGAACCATTGGGTGCCTTTTCTCTGTCCTGCCAGGAGTTTGGAAATGTTACCAAGTGATGGAGTTCATTTGGGGAGAAACAGGGGTGCGATTTAAAATGCAGCTCATTATCTGATCGTTTATAGCTGCAGCGTCTTTAATTAAAGCTAGGGCTGAGATTTGATAAGAGGAGAGGGGTGGTGTTTGGGTTTTTCTTCTTTTTTAAGTGACTTGGCATCTTGCACCTGCCTATCTCTCATCTAAAGTGACAGAATCCATTCTTGGTGCTAACAGCCACCCCACCAGATTTCAAATACTGCCAGATAAGTAATGAATAAATACATTACAGATTAGAGAACCTCTTGGCAACCCGTTGCCAAATGGACACAGTTTGGCTGGGTGGGTTTTGGCAAGAAATGATTGCAGAGGGACTTGGTGAACAGGTAGATGTGTGATAAGAAAAAAGAATGGATAAAGGCCGGGGGAAAAAGCGATGTGGACGGCTAGAGTGGAGTTAATTTCTACAAAAGAGACTTGCTGAGTCTCATGACTGAAAGTGGTTCCTTCTTTCCTTCCTTCTCCTGCCCTGGATCTCAAAGGCCTTCTTTTTAATCCCAGAAGTCTGGTGGCCCAGTTGAGGTGAAGGCAAGGCCCTCTGCACATGGTCAAGAAGCACTTCCCCATTATGCATGTCTTTCACAAGCTGAGTCCTGAAAAGAGGTTTGAGCCCCCTTTCAACCTCTCTCAGCACTTGCATCTGGCACAAAAAAGAAGACGAAGAAAGGTTTGGGGGCTCAATTCCAGAGAGCCCTAACTCAAAAAAACAAAACACAAACCTCTCCCTATCCTTAAACTCCCCCCTCTTGACCCCACCACTGGCTATTCTGCAAAAGCATTGGGAATATTTTCCTAGGGGCAGTCTTGGAGCTAAGACATTTTAGATCCTGGACAATCTAAGGGGGACGTTAGCTGGCCATGTGTATTGTTTCATTTGTGAAGCACATTGCTAACATTTCTCTTCTGCCTTTCCTCTCTCTGCTTTAAAACTGCTTCAACATTCCTGATATGTCAGCACAAACACAACTATTTGCCAACCCTGCTCTCTCTCTCTCTCCTGCGTGTGTGCGTGGTTTTGCATTTCACCCAATGCATGATGGAGTTCGTTTCTGCTACCCGCACAGGAACATAGGATGCTATCTTATACCCAGCATTGTCGACACTGACAGGCGTTTCTGCCAGCCCACCTGGAGACTGAACCTGGGACCTTCTGCATGCCAAGCAGGGGCTCTACCGCTGAGCTAAGGCCCTGCCTCATCACCTGCTGCGCTTTGGGAGGTCATCTGAGGCCCCCCCACGGACAGCAGAGCCCTGAGCTTCGCCCCCAACCTAGCGGCCTCCCTGCCCGGTGCTCAGCCACCGCCGGCCTTCCTCCCCATTCTCAGCCAGGGAAGGAGCGGTCCGCTCCGCTCTGTAGGTCGCCTCCTCCTCCTCCTCCTTCTCCTTCTCCTGGAGCCTTGACTTCTGTTTGCTACTGGCTGGTGCAGCTGCGAAGAGGAGGCGTGCGCTGCCTGCGAAGAGAGGCTCCCTCCGTGCCTGCGGTCAGCGTGAAACGTTGTCTCTTTTTTATCCGCAGATTACTAAGGAACTGCAGCGCGCAAAGGCGCGTTGCCGGATTTGCCGGCCTTTACGCACCCCCCTGCCCGCGCGCCCGCCCCGCACTCAGCCTTCCAAAGGAGCCACCCCTGCAACATCCCAGAATGAGGTAAGCCGGCTTCCTTTTGTCTCTGATGCAACTGAAACGTACGTGTGTGTGTGTGTGTGTGTGTGTGTGTGTGTGTGTGTGTGAGAGAGAGAGAGAGAGAGAGAGAGAGAGGTTGAATTGGAGATGAAGGTTGCGCTCTTCCCTTCTCCAGTTTCGTAGGAGGTTTGGGGTTCTGTTCTCTCAGTCCTTCTGCCCTCCTTCCCCATTTCTAGTGTGTTAATCATTATTATTTCTCTCTCTCTCTCTCTCTCTCTCTCTCGGGGTCATTCTGCAAAAAGAAAGAAACGTTTTAAAAAGACAAGAAAAGTAAAATAAAGTTGCATCAGTATTTTGGCAAGGGTGGGGGGAAGAGATAAGTGTTTCTGTGCAGTCCCTGGGACGTTTTCATTCAGCCTGGCAGCGAGAGGGGAGAAGAAAGCGAGAGAGAGAAGAGTTTGCAGGAGTTTCAAAAAAAGAAAGAAAGAGAGGCAGCAACGGGATGCGTCTCGCCCCTGAAGTATTCTAGCTATTTGTGTCATTTCTCAGACCTCGGCAAAAAGGAGAATAACAACCCTTCCGCCTTTCCCTCTGCATTGCCAGCGCGCGTCCTGGAAGGGAGCTCAGGCTTGTAATGTTGGGTACCACGAAGGGGTTCCCGTCTGTTGTCAAGCTGACCAGGGAAGGGGGTGTTCAGAGATGCTAAGACACCCTTTCCAGTCTCTCTCTCTCCCCCCTCCCCCCATTCAGTGACACCCGGCATCGGAGGACCCTGGGAGGTAAGGAGTTAAGGACTCATCCTCTCCTTCCCCCCCCCCCCCATCTCCTGGATTCATCTGTAAAAAATAATACAAATAATAAAAGTGAAGAAAGTTCTGATCATCTGCTGAGCAGAGAAGCTGCCTTTGATCTAGGGATGTTCCTCCTTCTCCCCCCCCCCCTCTCTTTACTTAACCCTTCTGATCTTCCCTGCTAGCTTGTGGCTGAATTTTGAGGAACCACATGCTTTGCTTGGGAAGAGACATCAGGAACCTAGGCAAAGACAGTGTAGCTGCTTAGTGCCTGAACGCATTTCATGTGCTTCGACTTGAAATTGGTTGGACACAGTGGAGGGACACTTAACTGGAGGTGGGGCTTATCCTTCCCCCCCACCCCAGAATGTATTTGTTTTCCTTTATAATGCTAAAGAAGAGAACCATGCCTTTGAGCTTGTACAGAGTGGGAAACCGCTGGCGGCTGCCATAGACCGAAAGTGGTGATGGTGTGTGTTGGGGGGGGGGAGGTTTTGAGGAACAAGCATGTGAATTTTGCAAGCAGATTCATGCGCCAGCGCCTGTTGTGTTCAGTAAGACTGTGGTGGTGTGAGCATCGTCAGGGCTTTTAATATTTCCAAATCAAGTCATGATAGTCGCTAGTGTGGCTTTGACTCCAATGCGAACTATAGAGTGAGTCCTTCGAATGGGTTGTAGCCAGCCAGTGGTTTTAACATGCCTAACGCAGGGCAACCCTGTGTATGCTTGCTCAGGAGTCAGTGCCGCTATGTTCAATGGGTGCATGTGCATCAGGTTGTAGCCTGGATTACTCTTTCATTCACATCACTGGGGCAGCATGAGCGTGGATTGCTTCCCAGGCCTCTGTAGGCAAGAGGCTTCCTGCACCTCCTTTCAAAGTTGTGTTTTGCATTCCAGATGACATAATACAGTTGTCTTCTTGAAACCCTTAAATAACACAGGTCAGGATTGTCACATCAGTGCCTTTGAAATTATTGTTATTGTTTTGAACTGGCAAGCCGAGAAATCCTTCCTTCTTGAAGAGTCTTTCTGCATATGTACTGTGAACCTGTCAACAATGAGCAGCAAAAGCAATTGTGTGTGTGTAGTTTGACAACATCTGAAAGACCACGGGACCCCTGCCCCTGACTGACACACTGGGTGGCTCATAAGCCTCCAGAAAGCCTGCACAAAATCACCAATGAGGAGACTACTGAAAAAAACATCTCCCCCATCCCTCATTTATTCTGGCAGCACTTGCCTGAGGTACAGCTGCACCATCCTTGATTTCCAAAAGGGAAGGTGCCAAGGCCTGAAGCTGCCTTGACGCAACTCCTTTCCACAAAAGGTGGAGACTCTAACAAACCCACTATCTAATCCCAGATGCCTGTAGCTTGATTGCAGGTATTTGGTGATGGGGGGAAGATGCACTCTGTACATGATCAGGGGTGCTGTATACATGATGTGGGGTCAAACTCTGGCATTGGTGAGAGGATGCTGGCATGGCTTAAACCCTCCTTTCCGTGGGCTGGAAAAGGCTGTCCAAGGTGGGGTCTGGGGATATTTGGCAAACATATCCTAATTCCAAGGAGACCCCTTCCTCCAGGCACAGTCTGGAGGAAGGACACATTTGCAAGTGTGTGCACACTGCTAGTTCCACCTCCCTTTGTGTTCGCCTCTCTGGGCCTGGTAGCGATGAGATGGTGAAAGTAGGCAGGCGGTATTGCTGGCGCTGAGCCACCTCTGACTACCTTGCAGGATTGTTGTGAGGATAAAGGGGGAAGGGCCATGTACACTGCCTGGAGGATCCTGGAGGATGAGTGGGAAAGGAATGCTCCTCATCACAACAGAGTGAGCCGGTTTTGCCTTTGCTTGCGCCGCTGTGCAACGGAGAGCCTGCCCTTGCGCTTTCTTGGTGTCATGTGCTTCCTCCTTCCCCCCATGACGAGGGAAATCGGCCCGGCAACTTTAAGGCGGGAGTCCCATTAAGTGACTTTCCATTTACTTCTCACGGGCAGCCGAAAAGTGCGGTTTCACAGATTTCTTTTGAATTGTGTGCAACGGAGCAAGTTTTTTTTTTTAGGAAAGTAAGAAGACGAAGAAAAAGGACTGAATGTCTTGCCCAACTGCTGTTGTAATAGCTGGGAAGCCTCTTTCCTGGATTCCCCCTCAGTTGGAGGGGAAAGAAGGAGGCATTGTGGGAGGGGGGACACGAGGGGGGGTCCTTACTAGCAACTTTGACATCTGTGCTTTATGGAGGTGTGTCAGAATGCTAACCCTGTGATCCAAAGGATTCGAAATTAGTTTAAAGGCAGGCAAGCCAGACAAAATAATGTGGGTCTCAAATATATCAAGAAGCAGAGGCCTGGAGGAGGAAAAGGTGTCAGAAGCAGTATAGCTAAAGCTCTGGGGGGTTTCTCCCTTGGTGTCCTCCTCCCCAATCCAGCATTGCAGAATCCAGGTTTTTTGTTGTTGTTGTTGTTTCTAAACTTTGCTCTTCCAATTCTCTCTCTGTTTTTAGTACCCTGTTTGGCAGTACGGTGTAGCAGTTAGAGTGTCTGCCTAGGAAAGGGGAGACCCAAGTTCAAATCCCTGCTCGGCCACAGAGCCAGTTGCTATCTCTCAAGCTGACCTACCTCACAAGGTTGTTGTGAGGGTAAATGGGGCCAAGGCCGTCTACGCTGCCCAGCACGTTCCAAAGAATGGGCGGGATAAAAAGAAAATAAATATTCACCCTCATCCAACACACACACACGCTACCTGCCCAGAAGAAAAATGGCAGCCAACTGCTTGGAGCGGAAGAAGGTCCCTTTGGCCGTTCTCTTTGCCCTCTTGAGAACTGTAATTACCTTGTGGTTTCTCTCGAAAAGAGAGGGATGTGCTTTGGCCCCCCGGCGTATCAGGTGGGCTTCTGTGGAGTTGTGTTTCACCAGTGGCGGCACACAGCACCCAAGGTTTGTGATGTGCTGGCGAGAGAAAGCTTCCCGCCAGCTGGAATGTGTCATAAATTACTCGAGGGTGGGCCAAAATTAATTTTCATTTTATTTTCGTAATGACTGCCCTTTGGAAAACTGAGCAGGCTGCTCGGCGGAGGCAGTGAGCAAGGCAGTGGGAAGAAGGGTTCTGTTTCCTCAATTAACTCGGATTTGCCTTCCTCCCCCTGACAAACGGAAGGCAGCCCATTGCAGCCTCTGGATTTGTGAAACTTTCTCCAAGTGCCAGCTCTGCTTAGATGGCTGGGGGGGGGGGCAAGGGTGAGGGAGACTTTGGAGTGTTAGTTGAAGAAATCCGAGTCTTTGGCTCTCTGCTTAACTCTTTAGAGTCTCAGCTGTTTCCAGGGCACGTGGGCTACCTGAGGGTGTCACATCTTTAAAGGAGTTTGCAGAGGACTCTTCGGACTGAATTTGACCAGGGTTAGTCCCGATATAGCAAAGGATCACAGTTTCACTTCTGCCTTGGTTTGCCTTCTGTGACATGGGTGTTGGAGCAGACGATGGAGTGGTGTTGCGTTTTGGAACTCTGACTCCACTCCTGCCTTGTAATTAGGTTCTTGGGCAAGGTACTTTTCTTTTAGTCTCACTAGTTTGCCTTCTGGAAAATTGGCATTTTGTGATTGGTCATGTCAGAGATCTTAGGAATTTTGTGAAAGGGAAAGCCCTCCCCCATGGCAGCCATTTTGTGACAGTGCCCACAGCACTTTCTCAAAGTTCCAAATGGGCTCACTGTCCCCAAAGGGTTGGGGATCTCTGTTTGCTCAAACCTCTGGATGGCTTCTTCCAGTTGTTTCATGTAGATGCTAAAAAGCGAATGGGCTAAGATGAAGCCAACCAATGGCCATGAGGTGGAACAGAGGTGCGGCACATGACCTTCTGGATTTGCTCCTCTAGAAAGGACTCTAGAAAGGACTGAAGCCACCATAATACTGTACCACTCGTATCAATCCCACTAGCAATATTTGCCTTGCAGCGTGGTTGGCTGAGGAATGTTTAAATTTCTAGCAAGTGTCTCAAAAGAGCAGATAAAATATCTCTAGCATAGCAGAGAGGGCAGGATTGGTTTCTAAGTTGCAGGGAGGGTTGTGTGCCAAGTGAGAAGTTTGGCCTGCATCCAAAGAAGGGGAGCTAAATATGTGGGAATCAAAACCCAAAATTCTCCTCCTTAATCCGGTTCACAGTTTGAAGTTCGCTCCTGGACCTGCTTTCCAAAAGAGCTGTGGTTTGCTGGCACTGAAGAATTCCCCTTGGCCCTTTGCAGAAAGTGTGTTTTGTTTTCAAACGGAGGGCCCTTCAGCAATATGGGAATCAAGTATTTAATCAAGAGGCATCGATATCCCCCCAATATTTCACGGATGTGAGGAGGGACATGCATTTAACGCCAAGGATCATATTATTATTATTATTATTATTATTATTATTATTATTATTATTATTATTATTATTTCTGTCCTGCTTTTTTCCTCCAAGGAACCCAAGGCAGCATACATAATCCTCCTCCTGCTCTCCATTTTATCCTCACAACAACAACCCTGTGAGGTAGGTTGGGCTGAGAGTCTGTGAATGGCCCAAAATCACCCAGTGGGTTTCCAGGGCCAAGTGAGGATTAGAACCAGGATCTCCCGACTCTCAATCCAACACTTTAGCCACTACACCACACTGCCCCTCGCCCTAGGAACATAGGAAGTTGTCTGACGCTGAACCAGACCCTTGGCTCTCTAAACCTTTCCTGTCATAACATGCATAGGATTGTAGGACGCTTTCAGGACTTTTTCCTGTCGTAACTCAATTGTAGGACTTTTTTTCTGTCTACGCATGCGTTGGATTGCACCCTAATTGCTTTCAGCTAAAATATGCTGGTAATTGTGGTATTTCTGGTAATTTTGACACTGCCCACTTTAGCCTTTGGCCCCACCTGCCACTGGAATGTGGGCCAATAAACTTCTCTGAAATTGACTTTGCCCTTCAGGCAGAAAGAGACTTAACACCCCTGGGTTAGCCCCCCCCTTACCAACGGAGTGACCAGACTTGCTGCCTCTGTTGGTTAACCTAGTTATCCAGGATTGACTGGATCATATCTTCTTTCCCTTTGTTCTACCACAGAAAGCGGACTGGCTGCTGCTTTGGCGGTGCCAAACGGGGCAGCTGACCCACTTTCCCTTCAAAATTGCAGGAAGGGTCCCGATGGGACACATCTTTCCAGGTTCTCCTTCGTTTTGGAGATGCAAGTTGTCCAAAAGTGAGAAGGGTGGGCGAAAGAATGGCCTGTTGTGCATTTCTTTCTCAAACAAGACCTAAGAGGCACCCAATAAAAACTTGCAGACTGCAAAAAATAGGTCAGGCACTCAAATAAACAACCGCCTCCTTCATCCTGTCATTAACTTAATATGCAAGGTTAATTTGGTTTGGGGTGTTAAACGGAGTGCAAGCGATTTGAATTGTATATACACGGTTTTATTTAAATGGGCTTTGTATTATGTTTTATATTTTATTTTTAAGGTTTTAATCTTTTCTAAACCATGCAGAGAGCTTTGGCTATTGTGGTATAGAAATTATTATTATTATTATTATTATTATTATTATTATTATTATTATTATTGTAGATTCTAATTCAGGCAACTAAATCACACAGGTGTGGAACCTAGGATGCTGCCGGCTACCTGGCTAGATGATTTGTTTATAGCTCAATATTGTGTTTTCTGATTGACAGTAGCTTTCCGGCAGGGGTCTTTTCCACCACATTTTAGTTCAGGGGTATCAAACCTCTCAGCAGTTCATTTGCCAAGAGGGAACTGATTTCACTGCACTCTGCAGAAACTCAGCTGCTAGATGTGAGCAGAACACCATCCAGTGGTTTCCCTCACCAACATAAGGCATGCCTTGCAAGAGGTCAGCTGCAAGTCAATTAGGTTTAGAATCTACAAGATCAGTGGTGAGCTACTCATGTTTCAGGCAACTCATTTGGCAAACTGAAGTGCATTTTAGGAGGATGAGTCCATGCCTGATTTTATACTATACGATATCTGCCCCCTACCCGCCCCCAGCTGGTTCTCCTATGCTCATTCCATCACTACGCTTTAATGGGCCTGTGTAGGATGCTCTGTGGAGGTGGTTGTGTGGTCCCTTGACTATAGCACAGAATGATCCAGCGGAGACCTGGGTGGAAAACCTTCCCTCCATCGTGTTGAGCACCATATAATTCTTCATTATCTCTCTTTCCTCTGGCTAATCACTATTGTTTGAGTCAGCTGAGGATGAGTCAGGTTGCAATCTGGGTTTCTTCGGCATTTTTAATGATGCTCCCTGGAGTTTTACGCCCACCTCCCTTAATAGTGACTTCCTGGGAAATCTGATACAGATTTTGCATCTTTATTATCGTGAGCGAAACAAAGGGATCCTCTTGTGTGGAGTGGGGGGGAAAAGAAAACAGAAAACACACACACACCCTTCTCGCTCCAGTTTCCTCTTGGACTGAAGAACTCGTTCAGTGTTCATGAGCAGCTAGAATTTATTCTCACCTCCCCTTCCACTCCGCCTCCATGATTTTGGCTCTGCACAGCATTGGAGGCCTTCTGGGAACCTTTTGCAAGATGTTCTGCTTAACGTTCCAATTCCCCTTGTTGAACTTGACAGCCAGTGGATGAGGGAGACCATTGCCACGTTCTCTGGCGTTTCACATATGAAAATGAGCGCGTGCCCATTTTGGGGACAAAGATTATTGAGTCCGACTTCCACAGTGCAGAAGGCAATACCTTGTGGCTGCCATATTCATGTATTCTGCCCTCCATAGTTTCCCCTCCAATTCTGAAGACTGACGTTTTAAGTTCTGTTAAGAGTCTTTTTGGGGGCCTCTCCCAAACTGTGGAACTCCCTGCTGAGGGAGGCTAGATTCCATTGGCAGGCAAAGACCACTTCATTCAAGAAGGACTTGGACCTATAAGTGGGCTGGTTGGATTGGGTACATGTATTATTATTATTATTATTATTATTATTATTATTATTATTATTTACAAACAAACAAACATTATTATGTTTTATTCTATTGTAATGCACTTTATTGTTTTAATCAATTTTAATTATGCCTGTAAGCCGTCTTGAGTGCTATTTTTTGGTTGGAAGGTAGGATACAAATCTAATCAATAAATACATATTAATAATATGTTTTGAAGGCAGTCGTGTTAGGTAAACATTGGCCCACATCTAGCACTTTGCATCAAAATTTATTGTTTGAAGAATTAGGTTGAGATTCTGACCCACACATCAGCACAAATATCCTAGCTGATAGGATCTCTGTTTGTTTTCTGCAATTTGATAGAGTATTATATCATTAAAGAATTGTTTTTAAAAAAAAGTGGCTTAGAGCAATTATCAAATGTTCCTTTGAAAAAGGAGCATTTTCTCCCAGCTGCTCTTTTGGGGTGACAGATTTATGTCTTACGACCCCCTCCCTCCCTCCCTTGCAAACGGCATCCTCCTTTCCCTGCTCCCTAAGTGTCAACCATCATTTAATTGCTGGCCTGTCAACCTGTCATATTTAATGAGCAGCTTCTGACTCATGGGCAGGTTTAGAAGTGGGCTTTGGTGACATGTTGCCGTGTATCACTCTGGGGCCCTTGGGAAAATTCCTTCAAGAACGATGGGGGACATACTTACCCATCTCCAGAAGAAGTGGAAATTCATTCTCAAGAAAGAAGACAGAGATCTGAATCGCGTTTGCAGCTGCTAATTTATGTGTATAGATGCATTTACATAGGCTGACCCTATGAAAAGGAGGACAGGGCTCATATAACTTTAACAGTTGTAGAGAAAAGGGAATTTCAGCCAGTGTCATTTGTATGCAATTAGTTCCTGGTGAAATTCCCTCTTCATCACAATAGTTAAAGGTGCATGCACTATGCTAGAGTGACCAGATACAAAAGAAGGCAGGGCCCCTGCAACTTTAACTCTTGTGATGAAGAGGGAATTTCACCAGGAACTAATTGCATACAATTGACACTGGCTGAAATCCCCTTTTCTCTACAACTGTTACAGTTACAGGAGCCCTGTCCTCCTTTTCATAGGGTCAGCCTACATATACATTTAGAAATAATCGCTGTATTTTTTTTAAAAAAAATAGTTTGTGCATCTTAGCATTGTGGGGAAAACTGGGACCAGGTGACCCATGGGCCAGCCTGATCAGTCTGATGTCCATGTGCTGCTCACTGTGGATAAGACCTTCAAGACCCCTGCTGCTCTTCTTGGTTTGAGTCCTTTGCCTTTCAAATGGACTTGGGCCTTCAAATGGAGGTCTGTTCTCAGACAGCTTTTCAAATAGAGAACCGTCCTCTTTAAAGGAGGACAGGTGGCCACCCTAATGATGGACTATAAGTGGACTCACCTTTGCGGTGGCAAATGGGAGTGAAGCACCTTCTCCTGTTAACGGGGCAAAGACCACGCCCAGGTCCATCCTTTCCTTTGACCCTGGTTTGGTTGGCTCAGGACCAATTCACATTTGTGCTCGAATACTTCCTCCCCTCTCCCTGAAATCCTCCTCCCCCCCCTTTTAGCAGCAAGAAAGCCTTGAACTGAACTTCAAAGTTGGGTTTTCAGAGAGAGAGAGAGAGAGAGAGAGAGAGAGACTTGCATACCTTTTTAAAAATAGCTTCCGCGGATTGCCAAGTGCTAAATGAATTGCAGGGGGATATGGGTGGGGGGCAGAGAGGAAGATGAGTTTCTCCACATGGCGTTTTAATGCAACAGTTCTGGAGCTGGGTCTGGGGCGGCACCGCCTCTGTCTGAAATCCTGAAGGTTAGCGAAAGTTGAGTTTTAACTCCCTCATCCCCCGGTTAAAGCAAAGTCTTGACAGGCGCACTCCTTCCAGAGGAAAAGCCCCACAACATCTAGCAGAAGAGCACTGGAAGCGACCTTATGCTGTGTTAGAACTTTGGTGTTCGTGCCGGCTCGTCCACACACTGATTGGCGGCGATGGCGCTTGGGGGCTCCAGGCAGAAGCTTCTCTCACCCTGCCTGGAGATGCTGGGGATCAAAGCCGGGACCCTCTGAATGCAAAGCATGCAGAGGCAGAAGCGTTCAAGCCAAGAGCAGGAGCTAGCAGAGCCTCTGGGCATGCAGATGGGCCCTTAGCTGTTCCACCACGGAGCTACAGCCCTTCCCCGTGGGTATGGACCATGCACACAGCACCCCCCCCCCCTCTTTGCATGGGAGGGAGGGGTGCTGTGGGCGTGGGAATGAACCCAGGCCCCTCCAACCAAGCGATCCGCAGCATCTTTGCTGACACCAGCAGACCGTGGTTTGGGTGTTTTGCATGTGGAAATCCTGGCATGCGGGAATCCGTGGATTGGGCCACTTGTACATAAGTCGCAGGTGGATCTGGTTCCGATCACCTGCTCCCTTTTGCTCTCCTGCCAGGTCCTCCCTGGCTTTCGGAGAAGGAATGCCCCTCACGTTGCAAAAGGAAGGACCATTGTCGGCCTCTCCATCCTGTTCAGGGCGGGGCAGGTTACCAACAGAAGGGAATGCTTCTGGCTTTGAATAAGGGCCTTCGAGACCAACCCTGGCAAATTGCTATCTGCCCGAGATGAAACTTGGCTCCTGAGGAAGAGGGAGACTGCATTTAAGTCTGGGAAAAGCTTCCCCAGCTTGCCGTCTGCTTTTCTTGGAAGGCTATGTGGTACTTATGTAGGCTAGTATGTCAGGTAGTAATTAGAATCTCATCCTGGGTTCTCAACGGACGAGTTTTCCATCCAAGCTGTTGACAGGTTGGGTGAATGGGCCACCGCCCCTTTGGAGGC
The DNA here is from genome assembly GCA_029215795.1 of Anniella stebbinsi. Lineage (NCBI taxonomy): Eukaryota > Metazoa > Chordata > Lepidosauria > Squamata > Anniellidae > Anniella > Anniella stebbinsi. Next base: position 3,093,841 of record JARDYH010000007.1, on the reverse strand, counting down.
AAAACGCTCAAACCAAAAGCAGGAGCATGCAGATAGCTCTTAAGGCCAGGCCTATGTATCCATGAGCATGAGTAATGGACTGGTAGCGGATGTGTGCCATTTGCAGGAATGGAGAGGGCCTGTAGCTTACGTGCAGGAGGTCATAGAATCATAGAATCGTAGTAGAGTTGGAAGGGGCCTATAAGGCCATCGAGTCCAACCCCCGCTCAATGCAGAAACTCACCTTAAAGCACACTGACAGATAGCTGTCCAGCTGCATCATGAATGCCTCTAGATGGGAGAGCCCACCACCTCCCTAGGTCATTGGTTCCATTATCGTACTGCTCTAACAGCCAGGAAGTTTTTCCTGATGTCCAGCCAGAATCCAGCTTCCTGTCTCTTGAGCCCATTATTCCGTGTCCTGCATTCTGGGACAATCCAGAAGAGATCCTGGCCCTCCTCTGTGTGACCATCTTTCAAGTAAAAGGGTTTAGATAAATTCCTGGAGGAGGAGAAGGCTCTCAATGGCTACTAGCCCTGATGGCTATGTGCTACCTCCAGTATCTGAGGCAGTAAACCTATATACACGAGTTGCTGGGTGCTGTTGAACCCATGTCCTGCTCATGGGATCCTGGTTGACAGTTGGTTGGCCACTGTGTGACCAGATTGCTGGATGAGATGGACCCCTGGATACATTTATTGTATGCAAATATTATGCGCATCTGTAACATATTTTCTCTTCTTTTTTTGTGATGCATTTTCTCCTTTTGGGGGGAAGCATATGGGGCCACCAAGGTCATGGGAGGCAGGTGTGTAGCAGGATGTGGTGGCATCCCAGAGCGCCCCACACCAGCATCCCTGTATTTCTGGAATACGCTCAGAACTTGCCAGAAAGAAGCATGTCCTGCGCCAAATCTGGAATTGCTTCTCCTACCCCAGCTCTGGCTCCAGCTGGATTCTGTTTGAGAAGAAATCAGATCCATCCCTAGGATGAATCCAACTCTCTCTATTTAGCAAGGGGATTCACTGCTTTCTGGATCATGTCCCTTTTAAATCAGCATTACTAATTTGCTTCTGCTTTTGCCATTTGAGGAGATGCCTCTTATGTTACTGTGAGTTGCTACCATTGCTGTTATTCTTCAGCATATCGCTTCTTTACGAGTGGTCTCTACTAGTCATGAAATCTATTCTCTCATTCACGTTGTGGCAAATGCATTGAGCATGAAATGCAATGCAGGTCTAATATTTCATGCCCATCCAGCTGCAGCAGCATATTTTGAACAGATGCTATTATAGACAACTGACTTTTTAATCGAAAAAATGGATATTGTATGGATATTTGGTCTGCTTTTATTGAAGTTTATGTGTAATTATTAGAAAGCTGTATTTTCATATCTATATCTGTACAGTCATCAATATCGATATCTATACATTTCATGCCTATGCATTGAAACTAATGTATTCAAATCTATGTAGCTACGTTTTCCCCCCTCTGTTTTGTTTTGTTGAAATTTTGCAAAAAAGAAAAAGAACAATCGTCTGCTTGACTTTTTAAATAGATGAAGGATCGGGTTGTTGCAGAGGAAAGGGAAAGAGCCTGCAGAAGTTAAAACCAAGCCTCCTGCACTGTCTAGTCTGGGCTCCTGAGCCCTGGTATTGGAATTGGAGGGTATTATAAGGGTGCCCCCATTTTCCCTTTGTGAAATGTCATAAGGTCTGCAGGTCTCCCTTCATGCACCCAGACTCCATAGCAGCTTCTTGAATGTTTGCAATTAAGGATGGTGGGGGGAGAAATTCATTCAAGTTGCATTTTAATGTGGACTCACCTAATTTCGTACTTTTGAACCACTATGTGAGCCAAAACCCATTCGTTCTGCAAAATTCGCACTTCTTTGAATGTTGCAATCAAGTTCTCCAGTAAAAAATGCACAATGTTGTGAGTATTAGCTAAAATAGTGGCCAAAATTGCAATAAGTTAGGAACATTGATTGCAAAAAAGAAAAGAAAAGAAAAGAAAAAGGCATATTTGAGGAAATGCCTACAAGAATGCATGCTTCTGGAGAAATATGCATTAAAAATGCTTATGAATTTTCATGCGAACATTTGTTTTAAACAGCCTCAGCATTTGAGATGACCCAAATTTAAGATTGGAAAGATGAGAAACTGAAAAAAACCAAAATGGACAGATTTGTCCATCACTGGTTGCTGTCCAGTCTCAGTCCTTGCTGGGTTCAGCTGTAGGTGGGATTGATCTTCACCTGACCAGCTCAGCCCATGATAGAGCAGCTTGGAAGTGAAATGCAGAATGTGCTGTAGAAAACGGAAGCTGCCAATGAGCACGGAGAGCTGTGTGATCAGAGGAGACAGAGTTGGGCATTGGACGCCAGCACCTGTGTACAGACAAGAATGCTCCTCCTGGGAGAGCGTCTCCTTCGACCCCCACCTACCCATGTGCCACGCTAGTGTGATGCCTCCTTGCCTGGGCCTGTCATCATCTCACCCTTTCTTGTGCACTCTCCTGGGGTCCCTCTTGCAAGTCCACAGGTGAAGACAAGAGGCCCAGATGGAAGGGTTCCACATCTGTTCTGCTGTAGCCTCTGATTAAGACAATTGTGCTAATGGGGGTGTTCTGTGTTAAGGAGACGGAGAGAAGACAGCAGTAGCTTGTTGACTGAAACAGCAAAGGAGGCGTCTTCAGCAGTGGCCTCTCACACTGGCAGGGGGCGGCTGGCCTGAGCTGGGGTTCCAGCATTCAGAAAGCAAAACCCTGGCACAGAAAGTGGGCAGAGCCCATCTTAGATCATGGTGTGGGGGGCCAAGATTACAGGCCAGGGTTATGGAAGGGAGACTCTGCCAAGAGCGACTTTGCTGAGCTCTTCATTGTTCCAATGAGTTTTTCCGTCCCGATCACGCATTGGATTGCAGCTACTCTGCAAGTTCAGAAATGTACAGACATCGACCACACATTGCATCTGAGTCCATGTTTGATCTGGAAGGTACAAACTAGGTAAATCCTGATTTTTGAAAAAAAAAATGAATTGAAACAAATTTCTCATACATCCCTGCTAAGCACATGGAAACTCTGGAAGGGAATATGAACCACTGGGATCCAGGCTTTCCCCCCAGTTTGTTGGAGGAAAGGAAATACAGAGGATTCCACCTTGGCATTTCCAATATTACCCTGAATTGGCTGCCCCTCTTATACCCAATGCCGGATATGTAGGGTGTTCATTTTATACACGCAGGAGCGGAGTGATGCCCCATCTGTATCCATTATAGTTTTCAGCTAAATACCAAAAAGTTCTGTGATTCTAGCTTTTTTCTACCCCTGAGGCCAGGGGCTGGTGTAAGGGAGGAACAGACAAATGTGTCAGTTTCACTTTCTCCTAAGTCTCAAGATCTTTCCATCCCATCTATGAAAAAAATATGCAGATGTGGGTAAATTCTTATTCTTATCGAAAGCAAACCGAAACAAAATCCTCCTCCGTCTGCACCAGCTCTTCCCAGCATGAAGAAAGATGTGAATTTATCAAGATGGTGAATTTCTATCAAAACTGAAAAGATGCCTTCAGAACCTAGGCAGTATGCAGTGTCTACACCTGTCCAGCAGGGGTCAGTGGCAGTGGAGCAGCAATCCAAAATACTCCTAGCCTACCTCAGTTATAAGCGCAAGTTTTACCAGCAGCACCCTCTATTTTAATGCTGTCACTTACCTGTGACATAAAGCTGAGGCTTAGAATGGCCCAGGTCTGTAAACCCTTGCAGGTAATGGTGTTTAAAGATTCAGCGCTAAGAGCTTTGCAGATTTGCTTCTCTGTGCATTTTAGCAAGGACTGACTTAGATGCTGATTGTATGTTAGTGTTTCTCCGTTAATTGCTGGTCAGGCCTGGTATTATGAATGGAGGTCAAAGAAAGTTCAGAGATGGGCAGCAAACCCTGCTCTATTCATGTACTTCTGAAGTGTACCTTCCTTTCTGTTCTACCTAGCAATGAGTCTTGTGCGACTAAAAATGTGCATATTCCGATCGCAACAGGGTAAGAAATGTGCTCATTTTGTGTTTCTCAGTTTGGGCATCTATCTAGCACAGCAATCATCTGTTCCCTGAACAGTCCAGTTTCTGAACTGGATGTCAGCATATTGCTATTTATATGTCTGACATTTTATCATCCTCGCCTGACTTCTTTGTGACTCTAAAGCTTGCAAACACTAATTAGTCCAGGGAAAGATATTGCTGTAGGTAATTTTGTTGTTCTTACTCCCGGAGGGAAAACACAACCACTGTTTGTTTAGTTAATGCAGGAAATGTAGAAGTAGATGATGTGCTTTGGGCAGACCCAGAGTGGATTTTGGAACCCCACAGTACAAGGATGGAGTCTTTGTTTTATTGCTCCCTCCAAAAGAGATTTGCTAGTTTGAGGAATTTGTAAAAGGGTTAAATACAGCATCTGTGAGACCATTTGTTTATATGTTACATTTATCCTACCTTTCCTCCGCAAGAACTTAAGGGTGGTCTTTATAGCTCTGCTCCCTGCATTGTGTCCTCACCATTTTACACTCACAACACCCCTGTGAGGTAGGTCAGGCTGAGAGCCCAAGGTATCCAAGTGGGTTTTCTGGTTGAGAGAGGATCCAAACTTGGGTGCCTCCCCCCCCCCCCCGCTAATCTGACACTCTAACCTAGCCTTCCCCAACCTGGGGTCCTCCAGATGTGTTTGACTCCCATCATCCCCAGCCAGAAGGACCATGCTTCCTGGGAATGATGGGAGTTGTAGCCCAGCCAATCTAGAGGACACCATGTTGGGGAAGGCTGCTGTAACCATTACATTAAGCACCCAAGAATTTTTGCTTTGAGTTCTGGGATCTGATACTATAGATTCCATTGGCCAAGAAGCAGAGTATTACAAAGGCCGCAGTAAGCCGTGCTCCAGCAGCAGGCTTTTCATACATCCACTGCCTCCCCAGCCTATTTCCTGATGCACATGTCAGTCAATGGCTTGCCCATGCTTGCGTCTTTTACTTTGATTCCGTAATTTCTTTGCGTTGACCTTCCGTCCCAAACAGAGCAGCTGAGATTTTAATAAGACCAAGCGAGTTATAGATGTCAAATGCAGGGAGCTGGTTAAAATATTAGCCTTTTGCTTTCATGGAATTGCTTTTAGGCTGTGAACGAGGTCTCCGCGAAGCTATAACTGCTTGGTTCTCAGGGCTTAGCTGCTCTCCATCCTGCCCTATGCAATTCACTCTCATCGCCAGTGGGCTCCGATGAGGAAAGTTAGCACTCGACTGTTGGGGGAAACGGCTGAATGCAAGACCAGCCAGAGGCCATTTGCCAAAAGCCAACCGCTCAGGTCTTCACCCACCATCCCCTGGGCAATGTATTTATTTCATTTGTGCACTACTTGTGTCCCACCAGAAGATTTGAAAGTGACTGCTTCTGCCAATGAATGGGCAATGGAACAAAAGGCAGCTGACAAATCCACAAAAGGCTGATCGAAAGTGGTGTGCCAGTATGGTGACTTTCAAGTAGGGATGGGCGAAATATTCCTAGCCCCGGTCATGTGCCAAGCACCAGACCCCGCCAGCTGCCTGCCTCTACTTGCAATGGCCAGTGGGTGCACAGGGGCCTGGCCAGAGGCATCCAACTGCCTGATCCCTCGCTGAGCTGCTATTTTGCATAAAAATGGTGGCTCAGCCTTTTTTGTAAAGGCCCATTTACCCAAAATGGCAGCCATAAAGCAGCCATTTGCACATGATTACAGATGGGCAAGCAGGGGGATCTATGGACTGGCATCCAGGGAACCGAGCCAACGGTCTCTCTCTGGGCCTCAAGCCCCAACCGCATGCCTACAACATCCCTACTTTCAAGTTACCCAGCACAAATTTCATAATTTGGTAGTATAGAATCATAGAATCATAGGATGGTAGAGTTGGAAGGGCCTCTAAAGCCATCCAGTCCAACCCCCTGCTCAGTGCAGGAATCCACCTTAAAGCGTACCTGACAGATGGTTTTCCAGCTGCCTCTTGAAGGCCACTAGTGTGGGAGAGCCTCCCCCCCCCCAGGTCATTGGTCCCATTGTCGTACTGCTCTAACAGTCTGGAAGTTTTTCCTGATGTCCAGCTGGAATCGGGCTTCCTCTAACTTGAGCCCATTCCTCATCCTGCACTCGGGGATGATCGAGAAGAGATCCTGGCCCTCCTCCATGTGAGAACCTTTCAAGTATTTCTGTGCTGTCAAATTCTGTAACTGGATGCTTTATTGGCCAAACCACGTCCATTCGTAATGCTCGCCTTTGTAGAGTGCCTGGATCCGTGCATGATTGATTCCACATTAAGTTCAGAAAAGAGAGCAAGCTTTGGAGCATGTGTAGTCTCCTTCTATGCGTCTGTGCAATGCCATTTATGTGCACGTTCTGAAGTGGTTGGTTGAATCCTTGCATGGTCTGCTGTGTCCACCGCTCTTTCCTTCGTTGTTGCTGCATCTTTGGCTCCACAAGGAGGAAGCACTTGGCATCACCATCCATCTCTCCGCCTCCTCCATGATCGGCACGACGAATAAATATTATGCAGAAAAGCCACACCGAAAGGACAAATCATCAAGGGGGCACATCATGCAGTGACGCATGAAATGACGTGATGACACAATTCCAAACTAAAGTGGCCCAGATGTTCTTTGATATTGTGCATGCACGAAAACTCATCTGCACAGAATAAGATCTCATATTAAAGGGACAAGAATTGTCCGAGCTCGCATGAGTCAATTCATTGCTTCCCAAGGAAGTAACGAATTTATGCAGGGTAAATTTGGCCACCACTGGTTATATTATATTTTGGACATTAGGGTGCATTTTTTATTGCATCTTTTTGGTTGCAGCTGTTTTGCATTCATCTTTACGGATTGTGTGTTGGCAAGGAGTGCATCCACTCTTTGACAGTACATAGTCATTTTAGTCAGGATTTGTATATCCAACTAATGATTTGGCCCATTTGATGTGGGAGTGGTGTGATTTGGAGGGGAGGAATGGTGTCATCTGGACAGGCGATTAACAGATATCTTGAGTTGCAGGGCTAGGAAGTTTAGAGAGCTGTTTTCCTCCCTTTCTCATTATGCCAGATGGACCAGGGGAAGAACTTTGCGCGCGATGAATAATTCAAACATATGTCAGCCAATCACATAGTTTCATTGAATAAAGCAAGGAAGTTGAACTGTGGAATTCCCTGCCACAAGTTATAGTGCACCAAATTGGACAGCTTGAAAGGGGGATTCAGCAGATTGGCTCTGCCTTCTGGCAGTGGGAGCAAAATACCAACATATTTGTCTCAAAGCTCTTGTTCCCAGTAACTGAGACAGAGGAGGGACACTTCAACCTTTTAGAATGGCGGTGGGGAGGACCTGCAAAGAAGCCCAGAAACAACCAAACAATTGGTGATTGGTGGAAAGAGGGTGAGGCCATAGGAAGGGGGCATGGTTTCATGGAGAACCCTAGAGGGCCCAGTGGCCCACGTTCGGCCCCTGGGCCTGAGGGGCTGCACCTCCAGAATAAAATGTTCAAAACTCTGTTTTCCAGCAGCAGTTTGATGGTTGAAAGTATTTCAGCGTTGGGAGTTTTCAAGTGCGCCAACTCCTTGTCCTCCATCGCCTTCTTTCCAAAATTGGATCTTTCCTCCTGTCTTGATTTTGCACTTTTAAAGGCAAACTCCTGTTACTCGTTACTCTCCGGGGCGTTCCACAAAAAGGCCAGGTTTTTCTTTCCAATAGTTCTGTCATTGCTAAATGCCCCAGCTAGATTTGGAGAGCGACGCTTCCCTGGAGACCCGTGTGGCTCCTATTTATTTTTCTGATAGATTACCAATTTCCCGCTGTCACTGAACGTTAGACTATGCCTTTCCCTCCATCTTTCTTCAGCAAGCTGACGGCTTGTTAGGCTGTTTTGGGCCTGCGTGATCCTGCTGCTTATTTGCTGTCTGGAAGGGGCTGGGGGGTGGGGTGGACTAGAGGGGGAAGGGAAGCAGGGAAGTCACTTTTGCTCCGAAGGTGGAATGGTGTGTCCGAAAAATGTTTCAGTAGTAGCTCTTTGCAATCAGAAACATCTGTTTGAAAGGCAGCCAGCAATTAGCTTTACACTAACAGCAAACGGAGGGCTCCCCAGGTAACGACCTCATATGCAGTTATCATTTCTGTAACATCTCACGGAAAACATGACTTACGTGCCTGCACCTGATTATTGCCGTTTCTCATGAGCTCCTGTCAGGCGGCTCTTTTGCCTGGATATTCAAAAGGCTCGCTCAATTATGGAGCTGCGTCCCACGGGGGATCTCAAGAGTAGCCCTGCTTGAAGGAATCCATGCCTTCTCTTAAGCTCCCAAATTAAACCTCTTGTCTGCCTTCCCCACCCCCACCCCTATTGTCAGCGTTGATTTGTAACAAGATTCCTGGCATCTGCTTTTCATATGAGCTACTTGGTGTTGAGATGCTGTCTGCTCTTGCTGCTCTTGCTGCTGCTACTGACCAGAGTTAGGCCCTTTCTACCCCACACAGGTGTAGAGGGAGGGAGGGGTGGCGATCCCAGAAGTACCTGCTTCCGGAATCATCACTGTAAGCCACATGACAGCATGCTGTCCCAGGAGGAAGGAGGGACGTCATGCCTGCCATTTTGTTTTTTTGAGGGATCCGGAGAGTGCACTTGCGCTCCATCGGAAATCAGTAACCCAAAATCAGTACCCAAAATCGGGGGGTACTCCCTCTGCCATCCTGGGGATGGTGAACTTGCCCCCTCTCCCCTGATGGGCACAAAGCAAGTAAGCACGGCAGCAGCCGGGACGGATGGCCACATCTTCTGCAGTTCCCTGGACTGCGGAAGAATCGGGATTTCCCAGGGAATCCCTATCCCTGGGAAATCTCATGCCTATCCCCCCCCATCCCCGGGAGTCCCCCGGGAGTCCTCCCGTCCCCGGGAGACACACACGTCATGTGTGTCACCAGTCAGGGGTGATTCCAGGCCAAAAGCCTGGTGTAGAAACGGCCCTAGTCAGCTGGGCATTTGAGGAGTAGAAGACATGCTGCATGGAAAATTGTGCCTGTGAATGGGGCCTAGGCAGGGGTGTACTGGAGGAAGAGCTCACGATGGCACTTTTTCTTATCAGGGAAGCTGCCGTCATCTGTCACCTCTCTCAGACTTCCCTCTTCCCTCTGGGCTTAGCTGACATCCCCCAACCACAATACAAGGTCCTCTGTCGCAATGAAACATCTTTTGGGCTGTAACGGGCAATTCAGGCCCATCCACTTTACAAAAGACCTGCTCCTTGTGAAGATGAAAATGGCTAGAAGTGGTTTGTTGGTATGACCTACTGGGATTTGGGGGACTCTCTTTGGCGGTGTGGTTATGGCAGGTCCCGGTTGATCCCCCTTCCTCATCCCTCTCTAGCTGCTATGGAACCCTAAAAGGGTCAACTTTAGCTTGCGAAGAAACTAGATTTGACATTTTTGGCTCTCCATACTGCACGGGATGCCATTTTTTTTTTGGTTTTCTTTTTTAAAAATGCATTTTCAGGAGACTACAGACCACCATAGGGTGGGGGCAGTCCGGAGCTATGAAGACTGTCATGATGAGCAACTGCACTTCAAAATGTGCCACTGCATCATTGCACATCGGTCAGTCGATGAAGGTGAAGCCAGTGGGGGAGAGAAAGAGGACAGGTCATCCTTGGAGGCATCTACTCTGGCCATGTACCAATTGGAGCCTTAGGGTGTAGGCATGGAGGAGTCAGCCTATTTCCAGTCAATGTCAGTTCTACATATTTTCATTCATAAGTCCATTCCATCCCACTGCTGCATCAATGTGTGATTTAAAACACACATTCACATTCACATTCACATTATTTTTGACGTGTTTTTTTTTCATAAGATGCACATTTTTCTGTGCATTATACCCTTAAAAAACACACAATATTCTGAGAAGTGTGAAAGATACAAACCGCAAAGTCAGTGGGGCTGGTAGCTCTGATGTCAGTGGACCAGTAGATCTGCTCTGGGTTTCAGTCAGAACCAGTCAGAATTCTAAAGGCGCTGTCCAAGAGGCTCCACACCTTTCTGACTGAAATCCAGAGCAGATTCACCACTCCACTGACATCAGAGCCACTAGACTGCACTGAGCAAAGACGGTTCGGAAGCTGCAGCTTGTGAAAAATGCAGTGGCCAGAAGGTTCGAGCATATAAGACCTACTCTGGCCCACTTGCATTGGCTGCTTGTATGTTTCCGAGCCCGAGTCAAGGTGCTGGTTTAGCCTTACACAGCTTGGGACCGCAATACCTGATGGAACGCCTTTCCTGACATGAACCTACCTAAACACTACGTTCAACATTTAAGGCCCTCCTCCGAGTGCTTACTCCAAGGGAAACTCGGAGGTCGGCAACAAGGGGGAGGGCCTTCTCTTTGGTGGCCTCCCAATTGTGGAACAATCTCCCGGACGAGGCCCGCCTGGCTCCAACATTGTTATCTTTTCGGCGCCAGGTCAAGACTTTCCTCTTCTCTCAGGCATTTAGCAATATCTGATGAGCGTGGGTTTGTTCTGTTTTTAGGTTTATAGCATTTTAAAGTTATTACAGTGGTTTTAAATGTATGTGTATATTATGTGTATATTGTATGTTTTTGCTGTTTAAATTTTTGCACATTGTTTTTAATTGTTTTGATCTTATGTAAACCGCCCAGAGAGCTTCGGCTATGGGGCGGTATACAAATGTAATAAAATAATAATAAATAATTATTATTATGGCATAAACTTTTGTGGATTATAGTCCCACTTCATTGATCCAATGGAGACAATTCAGAAGCAGGGTTAGGCTATGAAATAAAACTATGAGCCTATCTACACTACTGCTTTAAAATGGTTTATAACAGTTTTAAACTGTTTAATAACCATTATTGACCAGTTTAAAACTGTTTTAAACCGTTTTAAAGTAGTAGTGTAGATAGGCTCAAAGACTCAAATGACCCACAGGGTTCGGCATGTGTGTGCAGACAGAAATGGAGCTTTCAGTTGTAATCCTGACTTCCCCAACATGGTGCCCTCCTGGTGACTCCCAAGTCTGCAACTCCCATCCTCCTCCTGTTGCAGGCCAACACACCTGGAGGGCGCCAGTTTGGGGAAGGGTGTGATGTCGTACCTGGAGCTGGAGGCTTCTGCCGTGCCTAACTCCGTGTGGTTCGTTTCATCTCTCCCTCGTCTGTTGTTCATTTAATGTTGGCTGCCCCGTCTTCTGATCAAGTCTCTTAATATGAGCTGTGGCCTGAAATGCTTCATGCAGGCCTAATGTTGACATTACTGGTACAGGATATTGTTCAGTGACCCTCCGGTCTGGCTCAGGCTGATTTAAACCTTTTGATGCATTTTAAAAGAATTATAATTTTTGAAATGTCAGTGATCTGTTGTACTTCCGTCTTATTTGTTGTGGCTGCTGTGCTGAATAGCTTCTCCTGTGAACCACTTTGAGCACAACGTATTTGTGTGAAGTGTGGCATGCAAATAAACTGGGCTGGATCCGGATTCAGTCCTGTGTAGAGTAAACCCATTGAAATCAATAGGACTTAAGTTAGGCTATTAAAGAAGGGATGGGGAACCTCAGGTCCAGGCGTCAAATCCAGCCCTCCCATGGTCCCCAGATGGCTACACACCCTTCCTCTGGGCCCACGCCATTCCCCACCAATCCAGCCTTTGTGCCATCCACCTCCCCCAATTCCAATAGGTTTAAATGCCTCTCCTGAGTCTTAGTTGGGATCAGTGGCTGGGGATGGTGGGAGTTAAAGTCCAAAGCATCTGGAGGGCACCAGGTTGAGGATCTATTGCTTGACTGAGTCCATTGGCAGAGTGTTACGTCCACATGCTTGTCTGAATGCACCTTGCAACTTCAGGGCTTCCCAGTATTGGCAGCTACGCAATTCCATTGCTATTGCAGCTGTCAGCAACTGGCTGTGCCTGCGCAGACCACGAAGCTGGAGAGGAGTTGGAACAAGATGGAGAGAATTAATCCCTAACTGCCCCAGCAGGAAAGCTTTGGCTTCTTGCTCCTCAGCCCCTGTCCTGTTGGAAAGAACCATCCTTCTTGACCCTTTAATCAGTTCCTCTAGCCCTGTGGCTGCAGCGCCGTGAGATCGTCCCCTCACAAGGCATGAGTAATGCTGGCCCGGTCTATGGAGCAAAGCCTCCAATTTGTCGTTCATTATTAAAGGTCAGATTCCTTGAGGAAAACCCTCTTCTGAGCCGAGACGCTCTCGAATGAAATGGGAGTCTAAATTTTCCTGATGATAATTTGCAGTTGAGAGTAGATGTTTCCCTTGCGTGTGCAGAACTGATTTCTTGAGATCTTTTCCAAGTAGGGCAAAAATCTTGGAGTACAGAAGCCGCTCTTCTCTGATCTGGTCTTGCAGCAAAGTCACAAGCAGAGAGACGACCAAATGGAGAAGTCAGTGAGCTTATAGTAACCCCTCCCCTTCCTCACTGCCAACTGGGCACGCAGTGAGATGTGTTTTAGGGATGTACAACAATTTCATTCCTGCTCCCAAAACGTGAACATGCCCTGTGCACAGCCCCGAACGCAAGTGCAAGAGGGAGAACACATCCACCAAGCAATGTTTGCAATTTCTCAAACACATGCTTGCATTCGATTTGCGCAAATTTCCCCTTTCAATTTTGCGCAAGTTTCCCCCTTTCAATTTTGTGTAAATGTTCCCTTTCAACTTTGCGCAAATTTCCCCCTTTCAATTTTGTGCAGACTTCAAAAATTAAGTCACTATACTTTGATTTATGGGGAAAATTTGCTTAAATGGAGGGGGGGGCTTCACAACTTTCATGCCCAGAGCTATTTGTTTTGTGCAATTTTCCCGTTCACGCGAAATGAACAGTAATCTCAAATATGAGCACAAATTGAGGAGAGGCGGGCAGCAACCTGATAATTGGAGAATCTCGCTAAGCTTGAACATTGCTTGTTTGGCCATCGCTGAATTCTTTTTAAGTTTCTCCTTGGTTTTCCCCCAATGCGGGACATACCCTGTCCTGGTTCTTCTTAGATGGAGGAGCTGTAGCCAAGTCGTAGAACATGTACCTTGCATGCAGGAGGGTTCTGGGTTAACAGTCTGCAGCATCTTCAATTAAAAGATACTGCGGGGAATAGGAAAGGCCCTTCTTGGTTTGTGGAGAACCGCTGCCAGCCAGTGCCGACAGTCCTGGGCTAGATGGACCAAAGGTCTGATTCAGGATGTTGCAATCTCTTGCTACTCCTACCCTTTTGGAGGGGCCATGGCTCAGTGGTAGAGCGCCTGCTTTGCATGCAGAAGGTCCCAGGTTCAATCCCGGCATTTGCAGGTCAGGCAGGAGAATCTCAGAAACGGTACACTTCCCTCGTATGTGTAGCGAGTAAATTTGTGAATTAGAATCTTGAGTGTTGCTATGCACATTTGATTTCACCTGCTTGGGGGGGGGGGGTAAGGCAGAGTCTGGCTTCAATTTCAGGGGAAAACGTTGAAATGCTAAGAAGTTGGAGAAGAAGTCGGGGGGACACTCAAGGTGGCTTCTGGTGCTGCAGCAAGAGTTGAATTCAGCACGTGGGTGGTGGGTGCACATGACAAGATCAGGGATTAGGAGATGGGACAGAGGGTTGGAACCTGGCTAGCCAAGTCTTTCCCTGTGGCTCACAGTCCATGCTACTTGGAGTGTGGTGATGATGATGATGATGATGATGATGATGATGATGATGATGATGATATATTTATTTCTTACCCGCCTCTCCCTCTGGATCGAGGTGGGGAACAACATTAAATACAAATAATATAAAATACATAAAACTGATTAAAATATATAAAACGAATCCATTATTAAAATAACAATAAAACTCTTAAAATTCAACTAGGTAGGCCTGCCGGAAGAGATCGGTCTTTATGGCTTTCTTAAAGTCAAAAAGATTGTTAAGTTGACGAATTTCTCCTGGCAGGCCATTCCACAGTCTGGGAGCGGCAGAAGAGAAGGTCCTCTGGGTATCGGTTGTCAGCCTAGTTTTGGCTGACTGAAGTAAATTCTTCCCAGAGGACCTGAGTGTGCCGGGCGGATTGTACAGGAGAAGGCCATCCCGCAGGTAACCTGGACCCAAACCATGTAGAGCTTTGTATTTTGAACTTTGTACTTCGCCCAGAAACTAATTGACAGCCAGTGAAGTGATTTTAAAGCTGGTGTGATGTGATCACCCCTAGGTGTACCGCTGACTAACCTGGCTGCCATATTTTGAACTAGTTGAAGTTTCCGGACTAGGCACAGAGGTAGCCCTCTGTACAGCACATTGCAGAAGTGATAATCAGCCACTTATTGGTATCCTATGGAAAGCAATGGTGCAAAGCAAAGTAATCGTGTTGGATGTAGGAACACAATAGTTACATCCATTCTTCATTCTGCAAGCACAAAGATGCCAGGCAATATGTGCACATTCTTAAACACCTGTTGAAAGTTTACAAATCCCAGATTCAAGCTTCAATCTCACAGCTGAGCTGCTCAACCCATGCCTGGGCTATTGCACTTCATGCTCCAGTATATGTGCCTGGGGTCCCAATGCAGCCCTTTGGGTTTCCCAGATGACCACTTTCCCGTTCCCCCCCAATCACTGATCGTCAGGTAGGCTCCCCGGCTTTTGTGCATTTTTTTTCCTACCATTCTAAAAGGTTGGAATACCTCTCCTAAGGCTTTGCAGCTGCAGTAAGAGCCTTAAGCTCGGGTGACCCTATGGAAAGGAGGACCAGGCTCCTGTATCTTTAACGGTTGAACAGAAAAAGGGAATTTCAGCAAGCGTCCTTTGTACGCATGCAGCGCCTGGTGAAATTCCCTCTTCATCACAACAGCTAAAGCTGCAGGAGCCCTGCCCTCTTTTGTATCTGGCTGAAGGAGGTTAAGTTTGCTCCTTCTGTGTTGTCCTTCCATCGGAAGGCGAAGACATTATTATTCAAGCAGGGCTTTGGCGTGTAAGTGGAACTGTTGGGTTGGATGGTGTTTTTATTCTGTTTTTGTTGTCTTTTAATGCATCCATTTTATTATTGTTTTAATTGGATTTTATTTAAGGTTGTAACCTGCCTTGAGTGCCATGTTTCTTGGAAGAAAGACAGAGTAGAAAATCAATCAAATAAATAAATACCATGAAAAGGGCAGGTTCATGTGAGAACTGGCAACATGTCAGTACCTGTAGCAACTTCCCCCAACCTGGTACTCTCAAGATATTTGAGACTACAAGTCTCAACATCCCCAGCTACCCTAGACATCCCAATGGCTGTGCTGTCTGGTGGTGATGGGAGCTAACTCATCTGGAGGTAGCCAAGTTAGGAAACGCTGATCTACGGTCTATGGTGGATCAATTATCCTGTGATGAGCAACAGAGACCTATTCTGACATCCCCCAGTCTAATTTCCGCAGGCTTGCGATGTACTTTTTGTCCAACTGGAAAGCTTTAAAGGAAGCAATTTTTATTTTTGTCCTTTTCCTGCATTGGGGCCCCAGGAAAAAAAAAAGGCTTTGATTCTTCTACCTCCTGATGTTATCGGGTAGGAAGCTCCAGCCCTTTGAAGTGATTCTATTTTTAGGGATACTTGTTATTACACTTGAACTATCTGGGGCTTCTGAGGCCTGGGTCATGGACACACTCTGCCACACACATCCCAGCACCGGGTTCTGTTGGTGTGGACTCAAACTGGCACTCTGGGGGCAGCCTATATGGAGGGTCAAATGGGGTTGCCAGCCTCTGCAAATTTGTGATTGTCTGCTCTCATACAGCCACACACCTGACGAACATGAGTATTTAGTCATAATAGTGGTGCTATTGCCTAAGTAGCAGGAAAGGGCCATAGTTCAGGGGTAGAGCCCCTGTTTTGCCTGCAGAAGGTCTCAGGTTTATGCCCTGGCAGCACCTCCAGGTAGGACTAGGAAAGAATCCTGCCGGAAACCCTTGAGAGTCTTTGATTCCAGTCACTGTTTGCAACAGGGATATACAAATTAGCAAAAGTCCAGCTTGGCTGGGTGCTCCAAATTCCACCTTGAAGCTCTTTCCAACTCAAGTCCATATCAAATTGTGAGCTTTTTTCCCCTTCCACATAAAAAGCTGTCTGTATTTTTCCAAATGGACCCATCAATTGTGTGCATTTTTGAAATGTACACAGTCTTCTCCCATTGATTAATTGAGCATTTTACAAAAATACACATTTTCCATGCACATTTCCCAAATGTACACATGCTGCCATCTGCATTTTATTTTACTTTTGGTCAGCAAATCTGACCTTTAAAAACAAGGTTTGGAATAGATCCCAAGAAGCTTCCAGTATTCATTTACTAAATCAACCCACAACCCACAACCCCTGCACTTAACCCCTTAAAATGAATAAAATGAATCCGGTTTACACATGAGAAATATTGGGGAGGCGATGTGTATTGAGAAGCGGAAGGCCAGTGTGAACACTATGAAGGAAATGCTACTGAGGTTTGTGAACCAAGGGCTTTAAGTACATTAGCTGAGGGTGAGGCTTGTACATGCCCAAGGATGGATGAGAAATCCATTTTGGTCTGTATTTGATCAGGGTTTACCCAGCTCTCACTTTTTGGATTGAACACAGACTTGGATGCGATCTGCAGTTGAAGTCCATACATTTCCAAAGCCTTAAACAACTTGGGAACAGGATATCTGAGAGAGTGCCTTCTCCCTTACCAACCTGGCCAGTCACTAAGAGCATGTTCCTGATGGCTCCACATGGATAGGCTGACCATATGAAAAGGAGGACAGGGCTCCTGTAACTTTAACAGTTGTAGAGAAAAGGGAATTTCAGCCAGTGTCATTTGTATGCAATTAGTTCCTGGTGAAATTCCCTCTTCATCATAACAGTTAAAGTTGCAGAGGCCCTGGCTTCTTTTGTATATGGTCACTCTAGTATAGTGCCTGCAACTTTAACTATTGTGATGAAGAGGGAATTTCACCAGGAACTAATTGCATACAGATGATACTGGCTGAAATTCCCTTTTCTCTACAACTGTTAAAGTTACAGGAGCCCTGACCTCCTTTTCATATGGTCAGCCTAATGTCACATGGACCTATTGCCCAATTGGAGTTCACCAGAAGAAGAGCCTTCAGTGTGGTGATCCCTTCTCTTTGGAACTCCCTGCCCCTGGAGGTCAGGCGGGTAACACTATGCTGCTTCCAGTGCCTCCTGAAAACAAGTCTTTTCAAGGAAGCATTGCTCAACTGACTGGCCACCGTTTCTTATTGGTACTTCCTGTTAAATTTTAATTTGCTGTTTTTAATCTTTTATCTCTATCTCTCTATCTTTTTACTGTTTTATTCCTATGTTCACCACTTCAGGATCTATTTTAGATATGGAGTGGTATATTATATCTTGTTAATAACTAATCAATATTTCCAAGCTTGCAATATCAATGAAAAAGAAAATGCATTTGACAGCATGCATACATTTGAAAAAAGCACATGAAAAAAATCATACGTTTGAAAAATGCACACAAATGCACTCAGTCAATGGGAGAAGAATGTGTACATTTTGAAGAAGTGAACAATTGATGCATACATGAAAATATGCGTTGGATTTTGAGCAAAACCAGGAGAAGGGGGGACAAAGTGTGCGATCTGATACGGACCTGAGTCGGAACAAGCTTCCGTTCGCACATCCCTGTGTTTGCTTCAAAGGCTTGGGTGAAGCAGCCTAGAACTCTGGTACTGAGAATGGGGGTATTAACGACTGCAACATTTAGAAATAGCAAGAACAATAAAAACAGCTTTTAACCTATCACAGATGTGCTGAAAGTTTGAGTTTAGTTTTCTGCTGCGAATTTAAATGGTTGAAGAAAATTCCTTTTGTTTGGATTAACGATCTACGAGGCTTTGTAGGAAAATGCATATATCTTTGCTGAATTGCCAATTTATGGTGTGTACAGATAACACTTGACACCCCAACCTTTCTTTGTGCTGGCCTGAGGCCACACAGAGAGAGCTTCATAGCTGAGATGTGATTTGAACTCGAGTCCTTCCCAGCTGCAATCTGACCAACTAACCCAAGGGTGGGGAACACATGGCCCTCCAGATGCTTTTGGACTGCAATTCCCATCAGTCCTAGCAGCATAGTCCATAGTGCAGGATGATGGGATTTGGAGCCCAACTATCTTTTTAGCTGCATGTTCCACTTCCCTGCTCTAAGCACTGTATCACACTGCTTTCTGTGGAGGCATAAAATCTGCCCTTGATTCCCTAAGAATGAGCTGGCACCTCCCCGCCTTTGCTTTCCCTGTAACTTTTTTTGGTGCCTCCAAGAAGCGGAGCCTTTTGTGTTCATGGGCTGATCATTGTTCAAGTGAGACCTTCACTTCTGCCAGCATCCTGGGATTCCATTGAGTTCTAAGTGGAAGCAAATGGTTTAAAAGGAAATTTAATTTATAGCTCTATTTCCACCCTTAAACACACACACACAGGTTTTATTGCTTTGCCTTTGACATTCCATCAAGACAGGGAGATAGAAGAATGTTCTGCATTTGTTCCTCATCTAGCAACCCAGAGGCTAAATAAATAAATAAATACTGTGAAGAGACCCCTTTCCTTACAGGTAGGTGCAGAACGCTTTAGCTGAGTTCCTCTCAAGCCCACCTCTCTATCCCAAGGCCAAGTAGCCCCAAGTCAGCTGTTAGAAATAACCACACAAGTTAAGGACTGAAGCAATTTATTGAGATCCTAATGTCTAACCACGTAAGGCTCCAGTCGGTCCGATAAGCCATTAAAATGCAAGCCGGGAATGAAAGGGAGGGGTAGCAGGGAGTGGGGGTGTTTAGGATGAGGTTTGAGGTAGATGTTAGCAGCCGTAAAGCAATAAAACAATAAAACCCACTCCAAATCACACCCAAAGGGTGACAAGTCTTTCCCTGGAACGTGCCAGACCTGAAAGCAATAAAACTTATCTATTCCCCAGCATCACCTTGCTGAGTAGGGATCCCTCCTTCCACGCACCGGTCCAGGAGAAGATGGCTTCCACCCAGTGGGTATCCCCTTTATCCCTTTTTGGGTTAGCTGGTACCATGACCAGCCAGAACCAATCCTCGACCATCCCGCTCACGCCACCAGCCCCCTCCCTGCGAACAGCCATTTCCCACAGCTGAAGCTCTTGCTGCTCACTTCCAATTAACTCTGACCTTGAAGCTCAGGCCTCCCAAGATACCAGTGAGAGGGCCAGGTATGGGTGCTGGGAACCAGCAGCTTGAAGTCTTGTAACATTTCTCCTCAGAATTCTCCTCCTCCCACTCCAAGGCCCAAGTCCTGCAAGGTAGGCCAACGCTGGCCATTCCAGCCAGACTGTAGCCTTTCTGGCCCCTTCCTTTACAAATACCTGCCTGCCCCCACTCACACAATGGCAGGGGCTTTGCCAAAAAACTGATTCCAAGAAGGAAGACAATGGCGACTCTCTATGGGCTAAATGCAGTGGGTTTCCAACTTGGCAGCTTTGGGGTTCCCCTTTCTGCATTGATTTATCTGATGACAAACTTCTGTGGATCATGAAGGATTTTGGGGAGTGTTCTAGGGGGCAATCTCCATTCACAGGGGGCTTTGGCCAGGCCTGCTCTGCCTTACTGCACCCATGCTGCGAATGCACCCCAAAACACATTCATCAACATGCAGCTGTGCATTGTTGGGGGAGGGTTGGTCATGATGCACATGATGTCCCATCAAGGAAGCTCACCCTCCAATATGGCTGATCATTCCATTGAGGAAATCCTTATGGTCTTTATTTTATTTATTTATTATTACATTTCTATCCCACCTTTTTTTTCCTCCAAGGAACCCAAGGTGGTGAACACAATCCTCCTCCTCTCCATTTTATCCTAACAACAACAACCCTGTGAGGTGGGGTGGGCTGAGAGTCTATGACTGGCCCAAAGTCACCCTATGATCTTCCATGGCCGAGTGGGGACTAGAACCTGGATCTCCAGACTCCCAGTCTAGCACTCTAGCCACTACACCACACTGGCTTTTGAGGAAACTCCCTGGAATAGGGACGGACGAATCTATCAATTCTGATTTCTCTTCATTTCTCTTTTTCCCCCCTATCTTAAATTTGGTTCACGTTTTGAGAATTTCTCTGGTGTTAAGCTCAGTTCATCCCAAATGTTGAGATTTTTTAAAAAACAGTTTGCTTTTAAATTCATGAGCAGTTTGAATGCCCAGTTCACCTAACAAATGTGTTTTTGTATGCATTTTTGCCTAATATGCAGTAGGTTCTCTAATATATATGCTTTTTGTCTGTGTTTCTTGATTGGAGAACACCACTGGAAAGTGTGAATGTTGAAGGAGTTTTGGTTTGCATAGTGGTTCAAAACGGTAAGATTCGGTAAATTCACATTAAAATGTGAATTTATTTCTCAGCCATCCCTGCCCCAGAGTAACGTGGTTTAGAAACCCCTGTAATTTTCTCCAGGCAGGGATTTCTGTAGGGATGTGCATACAAGCAAAACGTGAGGTCATCAAATTTCTCCAAATTTCACCTTGAAGCTCATTCCACGTCCATAACACATAGCGCTCTTTGTATTTGTCTTTTCTCATGGAAATCCATGTGGATTTTTGTTCACATGAATTTTCCACGTGATCAGAAAAAACAAAGATCATAATTTGAGATGGATATCAAAAGTCAGCTTCATGTAAGCACAACCGATATGAGCATCAGTTGTGCCCATCTTTGGAATGTACGCATTCTTCTCCCATTGGGTACATTTTCCCGATATAAGCTCATTTTTGTGCATTTTTCAAAAGTGCCTATCTTTTTCATGCTAATTTTTAAAATGTGCACATGCTGTCGAATGCATTTTTGTGGGGGGTCCATGAAGTACATTGCAAACTCAAAAATGTATGGACTTTGCAGATTGCATTCAGTCCATGTTTGATCCTGAAGGTACAAACTAGATACATCCTGATCAAAGCCAAACGAATTTCTCATACGTCACTAGATCCTTGCATCATTTTCTTCCGCTTTCAACCATGCTAAATGGCGGTGGTGGAAATGGAGGATTTGCTCCACATAGGATGTATAACTTGCATACCTGTGTGGCTGAGATGGTGAGGCAGGTGCTAACCCTGTTTCTGAAGAGGTTTCAGAGCCCCACACTCTGCGCCCTGTGCATTTGTCAAATATCTTTCCATTCCAAATGGAGTGTCTATAAGAAAGCTCCTACTTCAAATGGTGTTTGAGAAAAATGCAGGGGGCATTTTTAAAAAAAAGGAATCCAGATATTTCCAACTGAGAGTGTCTCTATTTAAATTGCATGTTATTAAAAACAATAAGAATGAAATAAGGAAGGAGGATGTGGGCAGGATGGGGATGATGGTAGTAGTAGTAGTAGTAGTAGTAGGTTGCCTTATTTCAATTGATACAATGGAATGATTTTCTCCCCAGATTCCTTTTATTTTATTTTATTTTATTTTTTTTGGTGGCGCACGAAGCCAGAGACCTTGGAAGGTGCTTGTTCACACTCTCTGAGGAGCTTGTCTCATTCTTGTAATATGAAACAGGTTTGCTTGTTTTCATCTGGCCAGCGATGGATGGTTATGCATGCAGGTTATGGTGCAGAGACAGAACATGTGGCTGCCCTCTGTCTGTCAGAGACATCCTGCTGGTCCAGACTCGGATGAGGCTGAAGAACAGAGGTTAATTGGCGGCAGGACTCACCAGGGCTTAGCTCCCCCATGTCTTTTTTGTTTGTTTTTTTCAAAGCCAGCCTTAGGAGTTTTCAAGGAACCAGGAAGACACAAATGTACCTTGATGGGATTATTTAGTAACAGTTCCTCCTGTTAGAAGGACAATTAGCAGAGAAAAAAACAAAAAGGCAAAACATAATGGGCATTTTGTAACGCAATAAGGGAGACCACACCCTTCTTCGGCAGGGAAAGGAAGACAGTTTTGCTCACAGATATTCTTGCATATATACAATGCGGTGGGGCTGTGCGCCGCCTCGGGCTGAATCTCTGGATCCGAGGTGAGGCAGGATGGTTTGGCCTGCCTCGGGCTGAATTCAGAACGGCACCAGGTTGGCCCGAGGTGCCCTGAGGCCATTGCAGATTGGCCCCAAAGCCTCAGGGCACCTTGGAGCAATTCGAGGCAGTGCAAGGCCACTCCCCCATACCTGTCTGCCCGGGAAAGCCAGCACAAGGCTGGCCGTAGACTCACCAGACTCACTTCCCTCTCCCTCCCCACCCTCCCTGGCCTCCCGCCGCCTGCCCACCCACCCACCTACTGACAGGACTTACCTGCAAACATGTCCTCCTCCTGAGAGCCAGGCCTCTGTTTAAAGTAATTGCAGGTGCTCTTTACTTTTAGTATATCTATGGCCGCCAACTATGGCGGCCATGAAGGGAAAATGGACTACATGGTGGGATATTCTCGGGAAATCAAGATAGTGGGCAGCTGCAGGCCAAGGCTTTTCTCTGCAGTGTACCCAGACACCAAGGAAAGGAAAGGGGGCAGGGAGGGAAAAAGAGATTCCTGCCACTTCTGTCTCAGAAGCTGTGGGAAGGGAGTAAAGAGAGAAGGCAAGACAGGAAGGACAGCAGAAAGCCAGCTGGGATGTGCATGTGTACATGTGTGTTTGAATGTGTGTGTGTGTGTGTGTGTGTGTGTGCGCGCGCACGCCTCTCATGTCAGCCATTTTCTGGTGGTGTCCAAGATAGTTTCTCAAAGGGCCAAATGTGCCCAAGGACCCAAAATGTTTGCTTCCCCCTGACCGGAGAATGGGGAAGAAATTGATTCAATTCGCTTGTCTGATTTCGCACGTTCGAACCAACCTGTGAACTGAAAGCCAGCCGTTATTCAAAATTTGCAGTTCACTAAATTTTTCAATGGAGTTCTAAAATAAAAAAACAAAAAAACCCAAAAGTGTACAAAAATATCTAGATTAGGAGAAAGTCCTCACAAAAATCTATCTGTTGGTGAACATAATGTCCCAGGCCACCTGAAAGAGGCGGCAGTGAGACCACTCCTAAAGAAATCTTCCCTGGACCCTGAAAATCTTAATAACTACAGGCCAGTAGCAAATGTTCCATTCCTGGGCAAGGTCCTGGAGCGGGTGGTTGCGAGCCAGCTCCAGGCACTCTTGGATGAGACTGATTATCTGGATCCATTTCAGTCGGGTTTCAGGCCTAGTTTTGGTACGGAAACAGCCTTGGTCGCCCTGTATGATGACCTATGTCGGGAGAAAGACAGGGGGAGTGTGACTCTGTTGATTCTCCTTGATCTCTCAGCGGCTTTCGATACCATCGACCATGGTATCCTTCTGGGACGACTGGCTGAGTTGGGAGTGGGAGGCACTGCATTGCAGTGGTTCCGCTCCTACTTGGTGGGTCGGCTCCAGAAGGTGGTGCTTGGGGAACATTGCTCGGCCCCGTGGATTCTCCAGTATGGGGTTCCGCAGGGGTCAGTGTTGTCCCCCATGCTGTTCAATATCTACATGAAACCGTTGAGTGCAGTCATCCGGAGTTTTGGAGTGCATTGTCATCAGTACGCTGATGACACGCAGCTCTATTTCTCCTTTTCATCTTCATCAGGTGAGGCTGTGGATGTGCTGAACCAGTGCCTGGCTGCGACAATGGACTGGATGAGGGCTAATAAACTGAAACTCAATCCAGACAAGACTGAGACGCTGTTAGTGGGTGGTTCCGCTGACCGGATGGAGGGTGTTCAACCTGTTCTGGATGGGGTTGCACTCCCCTTGAAGGAGCGGGTTCGTAGCTTGGGGGTTCTCCTAGAACCATCTCTGTCACTTGAGGCGCAGGTGGCCTCAGTGGCACGGAGTGCCTTCTACCAACTTTGGTTGGTGGCCCAGCTACGTCCCTATCTGGACAGGGATAACCTGGCTTCAGTTGTCCATGCTCTGGTAACCTCCAAGTTAGATTACTGCAATGCACTCTACGTGGGGCTGCCTTTGAAGGTGGTTCGGAAGCTGCAGCTTGTGCAAAATGCAGCGGCCAGATTGATAACTGGAACCGGTAGGTTCGAACATATAAGACCTACTCTGGCCCGCTTGCATTGGCTGCCTGTATGTTTCCGAGCCCGGTTCAAGGTGCTGGTTTTAACCTATAAAGCCTTACACGGCTTGGGACCACAATACCTGATGGAATGCCTTTCCCGACATGAACCTACCCGAACACTACGTTCAACATCTAAGGCCCTCCTCCGAGTGCCTCCTCCGAGGGAGGCTCGGAGGTCAGCAACAAGAGAGAGGGCCTTCTCTGTGGTGGCTCCCCAATTGTGGAACGATCTCCCCGATGAGGCCCGCCTGACGCCAACATTGTTATCTTTTCGGCGCCAGGTCAAGACTTTCCTCTTCTCTCAGGCATTTGGCAATATCTGAGGAGCCTGGGTTTGTTTTGTTTTGTTTTTGTAGTTTTTGAAGTGTTGATGTGGTTTTTAAATGTACAGATTGTGTGTATGTTGTATGTTTTTGCTGTTTTAATTTTTGTATATTGTTTTTAATTGTTTTTAATCCTATGTAAACCGCCCAGAGAGCTTCGGCTATGGGGCGGTATACAAATGTAATAAATAAATATAAATAAATAAATATTAAGAAAATGGCTTGCAAACGTGTACGTTAGTACAAAAAATGTATATTAGGAGACAGGATGATGCAGGACCACTTTCACCCAGAGGGCCAAATTCCACTTTGGATCGCTCATTTAGAGATCTGACTGAAACCTGGAGCGGATTCACCGCCCCACTGACATCGGAGCCACCAGCCTCCCCTGATAAAGCTGCCAGGTGGATCTCCCTGGGAAAGGCATTCCATAGATGGAGGCCACTGCAGAGAAGGCCCTTTCTCTGGTAGCCACACATTGCACCATTGCGGGTGGCTGCACCCAGAGAAGAGCCCCTAGTTGGACAGGAACATATGGGACGAGGTGCTCTTTCAGGTAGATCGGTCCCAAACCATTTAGGGCTTTTAAAGCTCAACATCAACGTTTTGAATCAGGCCTGGAAACTGACTGGCAACCAGTGCCTTTGACCCAGCACTAGAGTAACCTGTATTAAATGGCTCGGTCCAATCCGGTTTCATGCTTCTTATATTTTAAGCCGCCTGTGAAGCATTGCTCAGATCATGTTC
Source organism: Anniella stebbinsi (assembly GCA_029215795.1). NCBI lineage: Eukaryota > Metazoa > Chordata > Lepidosauria > Squamata > Anniellidae > Anniella > Anniella stebbinsi. The sequence goes on along the minus strand of JARDYH010000007.1, from coordinate 3,068,711 downwards.
CTGTTCTTGACCTCAGTTGCTCCTGAAGCATTGGGGACATTTGGATTACCCCACCCCCACCCCCATCTTTGATGAAGGAATCGGGAATTCTTCCGGCGTCTCCCACAGGAAAACCTACGCTGCAAAGCAGCCGGATGTGTACAGCAGGAGCGACCCACGGCTCTGAACGGAGGGACGGACTCCTCTGCACCAGCTCCCAGCTGTATCAATAGACCCCGAGGAAACAGAGCACTCTGTCTTCTTTTGTTTGGATGGCAGGGAGACAGTGTTGTGACACTCACCGGCCGGCTGAGCCACATGCTGGAGCTGGCCGGGACACCTGCGACCTTCGGGGAGCCGTTTCACGACGGGAGCCGCAGTTGCCGGAGAGTCTTCATAAAGAAAGCCCCACATATGTTTTATATCTTTATTGCAAAGGGGGAGGCAGGAACATCAAACGGAGTGGCAGGGTGCAGGGAAAGGGCACTCCACGCCCCCTCCCGAATCTTTCAAACAACCATGGGTTGTCTTTTGGTGGGAAGATGTCAGCAAGGCAAACGGAACAGGCTCCAGGCAGCTGCAATGGAGGCCTTCGCGACCCCCCCCCTTCATGGACTGCCGTTGTTGGTTCTGGCCTTGGATGACTCAAGAGGGTTCTCAGCTCTGTCGACACCCCCGCCTCCCCACCCCAAACCCATGTAGCCAGGCAGTTTTTATAATACTACAACATTTGTGTATTTCTTCACCAAATTGCCATCTCTTTGCAAGATTCACAGCATTTTACAAGGGATCCAGAGGACATCACCTTCCATTTGTAGATAGGGATATAGGAGAAATTCGTCAGGTCTGAGTTTTTGTACGCACTTGCCAAAGCTGGAGCTGCCGAACTGATTAGCTAATCGTAACGGACTTGTGCGCCCAAATGGGCACTTTTCGCAATGTTGGGATCAGGTTCACAACTCAACAAATGCGCACACGTAAAAAAAAGTGTATATTACGGTAAATAAATGTGTGCACAGGATGCACATTACATGAAAATGCAGTTAAATACAGGAAGAGCACAATTCCTATGCCTGTTTAGACGGAAAATAAGTCGGGATGGGTGAATGCGCAATGCTCAAGATGGCCGGGAGTCTCCGAAAATCATGTCACTCATCTCATGCCCAATTCCCATTCGAGTTTGCGATCGCCGCTTGCTTTGAGTGAACAGGAAACTTGCGCAAATCAAGCAGTGATTGCATGGGAGATTTACCCACTTTTGCGCAACGTTCCGCCAGAGTAAAGTGGGGTTGATTCAGTCTATGGAGGAAATTTGCACAAATTAGGACATTTGTACAAATCTACATGGGAATTGGGAACAAGGTGACCACAAGCAATTTGCAGATATTTTCAGGGGACATGTGCTTGCGCTCATGTTTGGGGCTTTGAACGGGGCATACTCAGATGTTTTGCATGCTAAAATGAAATTCTGCTACATCCCACGAAAATAGTCCTACAATTCTCCACCAGCATTTTCTGTCTATACTGTTGTAATTCCAAGGATGTCACTTAGGAAGGTCCAGGTCCAAGGTCAGTAATTCAGTCCTTCAGGCAAAAGCCGAAGTTGCCGTTCGAAGTCCAGATAACGGTCTTGTAATTGCAAGGCATTGAAGCGTAGTCAGGAAGCCAGTCCACAGGGTCAGGATACGTTCAGACAAGACCAAGGTTTTCAGGAACACACAGGAGAATAGTCAAGATGCAATCCAATGGTCAGAGTCAAGGCTTGAATCAGGAACACAGAGCTGAGAAGCAGGGAATAAAGGCACAGATATCCAAGACGGTCGTTGCTTTCAGCACTCCGGCTGAGCGCTGGCCAGACTTTTATGGGATGTGGATTAATGAGCAATTAGCATCAGCTGGCTTGAAGCCCAGCTGGCCTCCGCCAGCTTCTATGAAGCGTCACGCCCCCAACGCTCCCCAACTTAGCTGGTCCTTATCTCTGGCTTAACTGCCACACAACATAAACATGCACAGGGTTGTTCACTAAAATACATTATAAGACAAGATAGATAGAAACGTTAAAACCAAGTGTTCCCAATGCAATAATGAACGAATTGGGCAGCACACTCAGGGAAGCCCTGGGTAAGAGAGGGGTCTTAACTCAGCGCCTAGAGCACGCCACAGCTGGCACCTCCCAAATACCAGGGGGCAAGGGCATTCCATGAAGTGCGTGGCACCATGGAGAAGGTCCACCTCTGACCTGCCACCATTGATGGCCATCTGCAGTTGAGCTACAACCAGAAAGGCCTCCTCCGATGATATTAATGTTTGCACAGGTCTATATCAGGGAAGGCGAACTACCAGATGTTTTGTGGCTGCACCTGTACAAGGCAGAGGGGTTGGGTTTCAAGGGGGGGTGCTTTGTTCTTTTTGGCAGGGATAGGAATGTGTGACCCTTCCTCCTTCATTTTAGTTGTGCAAAGGTTGGCACACCCACGCCGGCAGCATCACCAGAGTTCCATTGTTCAGAATTGCTGTCTTTGTACAACATCCAAAGTGCCTGTTCTAAATGACAGCCTCATCCTGTTCGGGAGGGTTCGCGGCCCAGGGCCAGAGCACATGCTTTGCGTTCAGAAAGTCCCAGGTTTGATCCCCGGCATCTCCAGGTTTGGCTGGACAAAATCCCTGGAGCGCCATTGCTGCCAGTCAGTGTCGACAATACTGGGTTAGATGGACTGAGGGCCTGACTCAGTATATGTCAGTTTCCTAGGCGCCTTTGTTCCCATCTGAACTCACCTGGCGATTAAGATCCTAATTTGTAGGGCCTTATCCAGGTGCTCCTGCCATCTGAAGTAAGGCAGGTGAACAGAGGGATGGCCTTCTCTGTAATATTACCTCCTTCCCCAGAAATACTTACCAGATACCAACCCTGTTAGGCTTTAGACATCTGATTAACTTGATTTCATTTCTCCATGCTTTTAATTGAACTGTGATTTGATCTTTACTGCTGTTTCTTTCATGGCATTTCTATTTTGCCAGTTTTAGCTGTCCTGTTGCTATTGAAGTTGGTGTGTGTGTTTGCATTTTGATGGCTTAATCTTCTAATTTTGTGTTTTGTTGATGTTCGTTTAATCTGGGACCCATCTTTTGGCACATTGAAAGGTGAGATGGGAGAGAGAGATTGGCTGAATTTGGATGACACACTAGGGGTGGGGGGGAAACAATCGTCAGTTGTATTGACTATCGTGTCGTCCGAATGCTGCCATAGTCAACTCAGCGCTGATCCTAATCCACACCACGGTTGATTATTTATTACCATGTTGTGTGGGGAGAACCCCCTAGATGAACAACTGTAAAGTTGATTATTACCCCACCATTGACTATCGTGTTGTCCGAATTCAGCCGTTATATATTTAAGCTAAATCAATGCGGCTGTTGTGCTGGTTATTTATTTATTTCTTCATTCATTTACTTACTTAACCCCATTTCTATCGTGCCTGAGAACCGAAGCTTTCTGAGCAGTTCACAGAACAATACTTAAAGTCATAAAATACAATAACATAGTATAAAAAGCTTTAAAAGGCATGGTTACACTGCATCTTATCTGTTGTTGTTTTTCTGCCTTGTACAGCGGCTTGTATGATGGGGCCATAAAGAGTGTGGGGGTGGAGGAGAGAGAGAATCTGGCTTTAGGGTTGTGTCCCAGCCTTGGACATTTGACGCACCAGTGTGTTAGCCAAGATGTGTGTCATTGGTTTCACATGGCTCCCAATCAGGGGCTAAAATCTGGATTTTAAACACAGGTTGTTGAGAACGTGGGTTTATGGTGAGCCTTTCAGAAGAACCTCTGCATGGTTGTTGGAATGCAGGGCACTATCCCATTTGGATTTGCATTCAATTCTCAATTTAGCCAGCCAACCTCCCGGGCAACGGTGGTGGAGCTTTACAGGCAATTTGGCTACAATTGTAAGCTCTTGTCTTCCCAAAACACCGTGCTGCGCTAAGTACTTCCTCTGCTTTCTGAGTTCGGCAGCTGTAATTGCAGCAGCTGGATTCAGAGAGCATCTGAGCCCAGTAGCCGGCCTTTAGGGGATTTGAGGCTCAGTTGTCTAACTCTCATGCTGAAACTTGGCCCTCTGTATAACAAAGGGGGAAGGGGGAAGAGAAAAAGGGACCTTATATTTGGGAAGTGGGGTTCCATAGGGTAAAATCCAACCTAAGTGCTACTTAGAATAGACCCACTGAAAAGAATGGGATTCAGGACCTACATGAGATTTTACCCATACTGTTCTGGTAGCTGAATCTTCCACGGCTGTACTTGATTGTCTTTGAGTTTAATGGCGCATGGACTCTTCTGATGTTCTGTTAGAGGTGAACAGTACATTTTAAGCTCCAGTTCTGAGCATCTCATTTCATCAAAGGAGCAATAGGTGTGCACGGAACAGGGATGGACGTATCTATTCTGTCTTGTTTCCTAGAATGTTCACTTTTTTCTTTTTTTTTTTAAATAATTTTTATTGATTTCAACATACACATACACATAATATAAACAATAATATAAAACAAACTACCCCCCTCGACTACCCCCCGTGCACCCCCCCCCCCGTCCGAGACCATCTTATAATCATTCATCCTCCTTCCAAAATTTTAATGATTCTTTTGAAGGCATTTGTCCCTTTCCCGATCTTAAAACATAATCCAAAAAGGGAGTCCATATTTCTCCAAAATCACTCTTCCTGGACATTCCCCTCTTTATTTTCATTTTACAAGTCAACATATCATTCAAAGCTAAATCCCAGATTTCTTTATACCAATCTTCTATTGTATAACTTCGTTGCCCTTTCCAATTTTTAGCAATCAGTATTCTAACGGGTGCCAGGAGGTTGTTTACCAATTCTTTATTTATTATATGCTGATTCCTACTATCCCATATTGCTAGTAGAGCTAACTTCGGGTTTAATTCCAAACTACTTCCAATTATATCACTTATTTCTTTACAAACCCTTACCCAACATTTTTGTACTTGTTCACAACTCCACCACATATGAAAATATGTCCCAACCTCCTGACACCCCCTCCAACAATTCTTGGGCAATTTTTTATCAATCTGGTGAAATCTAACAGGTGTTAAATACCATCTCCAAACTGTCTTATAGTAGTTCTCCTTAATTCTAATCGACAATAGCTTTAACATTCTTCCATTCCATATCCTCCCCCAATTATCTTCATTGATTTTTCCCCTTACATCTTCTTCCCATACCTCTTTTATAACCTTAAGTGAGTCCTGAAATTCTTCCTCTATTAATAAACTTTTTTTTCCAAACACCTATTTCCACATCAGTTTTCAAGTGTGTGTGTGTGTGTGTGTGTGCGTGCGTGTTTTAAGTCCACACAACAATGTGTGTGAATTTTTGTATGCATTTTTTTCTAAAATACACCTTCTGTGTAAGTACTTAAACCAAATATATGCCATTTGGCATGCCATTTCCCCTAACGTGTTGGGGGGGGGGGAACATTTTTAATTGGGAAGTTACATTGCAAAATTCAGAGAGGTGCAAGACCCAAAGGACGCAGTGTTTCAGTTTGTGTATTAACTCAGGGTGTGCGAATGAGCTTGGTCCATATTAAAACGCGAACCAAATGAATTGTCAGTCTCATCCTTAGCAAGGGATGCCTGTGAGGGATATGCAGCAGCTCAAGTTCACATGTGGACAGAATACCTTGCAAAGAGCTTCCACTGACCCTAGGATGCTCAGGTCATAATAACCATTCGCACGTTTTAGGAAACTTTAGCAAAAGTGAAACCAGCCAGAAGGCAAAATCAATCACCCTGCGTTAAAACTTTCAGAGTTGGCAGGTTAGAGCACTCACCGAGGTTTCAATGCAGGGTTCCCCAACCTGGCACCTTTTAGATGTGTGGTGCCAGCTGGGGATTATGGGAGTTGTAGCCCAAAATGTCTGGAGGTCACCAGTTTGGGGAAGGCTGCGTTAAGTGTCATGGTCATTTTTACTAGCGATGTTGCTGTCTGCCGTGGGCTATTTTGGAGTGGAAAAGGCAGGGTAGACCTCTTTCAAATGAATACATAGAGAACTCTAGGCTGTTATTGTGAGGGTGTGGCTGTGTCATAATGAATTCGTTCACCTACCAAACTCCGTCCCCCCCCCCCCCCACCGAAGTAAAATTGGGGTCTTCCTAACTGCAGGCGTGAAATAAACGTTTGCTGCTTTCCAAAAAAGCAAGGAGGAAAATCTGTTTTTGAAAACATCCTGGCTTTGGTTGCTCTTTGTCCTTCTCAATTTAGCAACATGTGGAGAGGAAGATGAAAGGGGTGCTGCGTGTCGAGGTCGGAGCGAAAGCCGGAGCAGCAGCAGGTCCCTCTGATTCTATTCCTGCTGCTGCAGCTGCCTGGAGCGGCTGCTTCCCTTCCCCCTGAAGTCGCTTTCTCTCGGGAGCACGAGAGGCCTAATTCAATCCCTGCCAGCGAGGGGCGCTTGGCTCGTGGCTGCAGAGGACACGCGCATCTCTGTTTGTTATCGCAGAGCTGGGTGCGAGTGTCTCTTTCTTTTTGTAGTTGAACTCTTCTGGCTGACCTGACATCGCGCTCTGGCTTGGGGACGCTTAGACAGCCGGGAACGGGGGAAATAGTCCACACCATGTCATTCGGCAGAGTTCGGTTTTGCACACTCCCCTAACTGTTTTGGGGTTGCTGGACGTATTGGGGGGGGGAGTGCAAGTGCCTTGCTTGTTTCTTTGACGGGTTCAAAGCTGTGTGGGAAGAGGGTCTAAGGCAAGACTGCAAGGCTGTTGTTGTCCGCCGGCCGCTTGCTCTGGCCCAGGCAACAGCGGTGGTGGTGGTGAGGAGGAGGAGGAGGAGGAGGAGGCGCCACAGCCTCCTTGCTCCCTGGCTCTCTGCCTGTCAAGCTAGCAAGTGGGAGCGCAGATGAAAACGAGGAGGAGGCGCCAGAGCAGTTGCTGATCATGTAGACTCGCTGAAGGAGGGGGGTCGTTGAGAGCGTCTTAAGAACATAAGAACATCGGAAGAGCCCTGAGGCTGGATCAGACCAAGGGCCCATCTAGTCCAGCCCTCTGTTCACACCGTGGCCAACCAGCTCTGGACTAGAGACCTACAAGCAGGACATGGTTGTTGCAACAGCACCCTCCCATCCATGTTCCCCAGCAACTGGTGTATGTAGGCGATGAGCTAATGGCAGAAGGAGTCCCTTTGCAGTAGCCCCGGAGATGTGTGTGCAAGTGATGGGTTGTGAGTTTCCCTGGTGACCCAAGGAAGCACCGCCACCTGGATTCCTCTCCCGGCCTGCAGCTAGGGCCATTTGCAGGATGACCCATCCTGGCTCCGGCGGCTTTGCAGATTCTCCATTCAAACTCTCTTAGAACGTCGCAGAAAGTCAGCGCCGGGCTTTCGTCTCTTGTCTTAAAGTTGCCTTCAGGGACAGGAAGGACGACCCAGTTGCACAGGAGCCGGGGCTCGCAGGGTGGAGGAAACTCTGGCATTGTTTGATTAGCAGAGACAACCTCCCTGAGCTTTGTTGCAGTCCTCAAAGCAGCCGACGGGGGAAATGGGTTTTCCCAGCAACGAGATCTTGTACCTGTTGCAACGCAAAGCCTTTTGGGGCGGCCTAGTCTTGAGTGGGCAATGAAGGCCCGCTCGCCTTACAACAAACCTCTTCTGGTGGAGCTGAAAAGCACAAGAGGTGTTTTGTTTGAGATCAATTGTTTCTCCCTGGTGCTGGGGAAAACAGGCCGCTGGAGAATCTTGGGATGGTTGCCTTCTACTGTTATGGACACATGTTGCGTCCCTCTCCTTCTCAGGTGGTTTTAGGTCTCTCCAGCCCATGTCCAACATGATAAATGCTACACTGCTTTTTTGCCAGCTTGTTACTCTTTGACTGCCCTGATCAATTGGGCATTATGCTCTATACTGCTGGTCTTTGAGGGGGGACGACTGTTTCTCATACTTCACCTGTTCTAGTATACTGAAAAAGGGCACCAGGATCAAAGCCAGCTGGTTATCATAGAATCATAGAATAGTAGAGTTGGAAGGGGCCTATAAGGCCATCCAGTCCAACCCCCTGCTCAATGCAGGAATCCACCTTAAAGCATCCCTGACAGGTGGCTGTCCAGCTGCCTCTTGAAGGCCTCTAGTGTGGGAGAGCCCACCACCTCCCTAGGGAATTGGTTCCACTGTCGTACTGCTCTAACAGTCAGGACGTTTTTCTTGGTATCCAGCAAGAATCTGGCTTCCTGTCACTTGAGCCCATTATTCCGCGTCCTGTACTCCAGGATGATCGAGACGCGATCCTGGCCCTCCTCTGTGTGACAACCTTTCAAGTATTTGAAGAGGGCTATCACGTCTCCGCTCAATTCTCCCCTCCCCTCAATTAGCTTGGGCTCCTGCCATCACAAGGGATTAAGACCACCCAGGACTTCACTCCATCCAAGCAGGGATGTTTGGAATGATAATCTGGAGGAGGGAGGGGAGGAAACGCTGCATGCAAAGTCCTTTATTGCTCAGGCCAAAGGAACTGTTCTGACCACAGAGGGCCAAACACGCCACCTGCCCTGGAAATGCATGGCTCAGTGTCAGGAACTGTCCATAGTCCTGAGGACACCCTAATGCAGGGGTGTTGAACCTCTCACACCCCCAGGGCCAAATTCAGTGGTGGGCAGAGTGGGGTTGAAATACCAGCATATTTTATTTCAAAGCTCTTACTGCCGGTAAGTAAGCCTCAGGAGAGGTGTCTTCACCTTTTAGAATGGGGAGGGCACGTGAAAGCTGGAATTCCCCCCCCCCCAAAAAAAACATGAAGGCCAGGGGAAAGGGGGTGGGGTCAGGGGTTAGGGGCTGTGGCCACCTGGCAAACACCAGAGGGCCCAATTTAGATGAGAAGATGTAGCATGGAGGCCAACGACTGCGGAAATTGTAGCATTGACCTTTACATCAAATGTGGACGTATTTTTGCAAGTTTCAGATTGTTTTCCTCGATGTCATTTAACTCTGATTCAAAATCATTCTAGATGGTTGGAGGAGACTCCCCTCCCCCTCCCTCCCCCTCCCTCATTTTCTTTTTGGGAAACGGCTGCACGAGCTGACCCAGGTCGCAACCTTGAGAACTGTGTTCCTTAAACGACATCTCGCATTTGCAAGCCCTTTATGATCTAACGTCAGGCTCGGCATGCCGGAACAGAGAGTCATCGTTGTGCCGAAAATACTCCTCTCTGGCTTGCACGGTGGCAGCAAAAGGAAAATATTTTCACAGTCCCCTTTCTTCGGCCCTCTGAAATATTCCAGTTTCATTTTTTATTTTTTTTCCCCTATGGGTGGAAGAAAAATACACAGGGCTTGCCTGGGAGGGGACTTGATTTGCCGGAGAAAGTAGCCGTCCCGCCAAACAGTGGCTAGGGTTGTCTGGCTGATGAATATCGGTCTTATTCGATCGGCCTCTCTTGTGGATGGTGCCTGCTTTCAAAAACCCCAGGCATCCACAGCATTTCCCTTCCTCGGGATCTTTGGGCCAGGCCGGTCTGTTAGCACGCCATTGTTGAGAGATAGTGATTTTATGAAAGGCCGGTTCTGTGCTCGCCCTGGTCTTCAGCCCAAGCAGTGTATGAAGTGTGTGTTTACTCGCCCCAAGAAATGTTTTCCTAGACAGATCTACGATTCACACTTTCTTCTCATTGATGGACAAGGCTGGGGGAAAAGGGGATGCATTCCCTGAAAGGTGGGGGGGGGGAGGATGAAGGGAGGAATGGCTGGCTAATTGCGGTCACGTTTTTCTATTTGAGAAACCATCTGTCCTTCCACTTGGGTTTTTGTGGACTGCAAACCACCTGGAAGGTAGAGGGGGGACTTGCCCCATGCGCTTATTTCCTTTCTTTTGGTGCAATGGCACATTACAATTTTATTGATTGATTGCATTTCTATCTGCCTTGTTTCCTTCTTCAAGAAGCTAGGTGGTCTCCATAATCCTAATCCTCCTCTCCATTTATTCTCACAACAAGAACCTGATGTGGGAGGTCGGACTGGGAGTTTGTGACTGGCCCAAAGTCACCCAGTGAGCTTCCATGGCCGAGTGGGGACTAGAACCTGGATCGCCTGACTCCCAGTCCAACGCTCTAACCACTACACCGCACTGGCTCTCAATTTGAGCTGATCCCTTCTGTGCGTTACATGGGCATTGGCCTGCATAGCTTTCCTGGGGCTTGGGATACATAGGTGGGGCTAGCTTGGCTGCCTGTTGCCCCTACTTGCCCTTGGGCAAGACCCCCTCAGTGGGCCCCCTCCCTCAGCAAGTCTTCCTCCTCACCACCGTTGTCATTGCCATCCTCTTTCTTCTCGTGTCTCCTGTCAGTGGGCCCCTGCTGGAGTTGGGGCCCTCGTCATATGCCCAACCACACCTTCTTCTAGCCCCAAGCTCCCCATACAAAGAAGCTGGTGGCGCTGGCACATTTTAACGGCAGGCGTCTGTGCCATCTAAAGAAGCCCCTCCCCTTTGCCCTTGGGCATCCGCCTCTGGCGGTTTTGTGGCCACCTCATTGGTGAACAGCCTGTTGCGTGTCCAGTTCCTATGCTTCCCTTTTCATTTGGCTCGTGGAAGTCCCCCTGCCCTGGGATTTGTGGGTCCAGTTCTGTCCTAATTCTATCCTGGTACAACATCTAAAAATGTCGCTCTTGGTGGGACCTCGTAGACCTCGTCCTGCTTTGCTTTCTGTTTGGATCACCATCTGCACCATGTATGATCCAGCCCATTCTCTTCCCTTGGTCTTAGTCTTTTCAAAGCCCCATGAGGACTTCCCCTATGCCCAGGCATGACCCCACCTGAGTTGCTCCCACCTTTGACACGTGCTCTCTGTCTCTCCACCACGTCTGCCACCGCTTTGAAAGCATCCCTGGTCAACGTCAAGCACCTGTTTCTGGGATGCTCTCGAAGGAATCGCTGCCGCACCCCAAGAAAGTGCAACGTCACCGTCCAAAGGTTAGGACTGGATTGGCACAGAGCCAGTCAGCGAATGCTTACTTTGGCCACCGGGTTCAGCTTCAGCCTTCTGTGGCAAATCGAGAGCATTCGAGGGAATCGCTGAGATCGCAGGAGGGCCTTGGCACGGCTGCCCAGCTCAGGAGACATTGCCCGGCTGAATGGCCGTGCAGTGTTGAGTTTTGGAAGAGGGAGAGAAGGAAACAGAAAATTTTCAGAGATCGAAGTGAGGAGAGAGAGAGAGAAAGAGAGAAAGAGATGTTGGACTCGGTAGCCTCATAGGCCCCTTCCAACTCTATCATTCTATGATTCTATATATATCGCATGCCTTCTTTCCAGTCCAGATACCATACATACAAACAGTAACAAGAAATAATTGTTTACCAAGTAGGGAATGAAAAACACTCTAAAAGAAAGTAAAAAATGCTTTGATGTTGCCATTGCCCTGTCTCATCCACAGAATTTTATGGACATGGGGGTGAATCTTCCACTCATCTCTCTCCTGTGCTTCCCTGCTGCTGCTCTCGCCTTTTTTCTTACTGTTAAGGAGTAAAGGCTGATGTCAAACCACTACAGAGACTCGAATGGGACACATTTAGCTTGAAACCAAACCAAACCTGGAACCTTTGAGTCTCTGTAGCAGGCTTGCCACCAAATTTGCCACCATTGGGGTGGATGTGTTTAGCAGCGGGGGTGGCAAGGGCTTTACCCAAGGCCATGGGGGTTGCCTCTCACCCCTGGGCCACCCGTGCTCTGGAGGGCAGTGCTAGAACCTACGTCTCCTCTGTCTAGAGAAGGTCTCCTCCGTCTGGAGTGAACAGGCACGGGAAAGGAGATGAACAAGTGCAAGCGGAGGGAACTCCTCCAAAGCATGACTTCATTACTAGCTTTCATTTGCCTTGGCTGCCCTTCAGAGGGAGTAGTTCAGCTTTGCTGATCATTGTCGTCCTGAGAGGGAGCTGAGGCATCCTTACCCAAAGGTTAGTATCTTTGTTAAACATCCCAACCTCATGCCCTGCAAATATGATGGAGTACAAGTGCCCTCACCTGTAGCCAGCATGGCCATTTGCTGCACAGCAGGGTGTTGGGCTACAACTCCCATCAGGGGATGATGGGAGTTGTAGTACAATACTTCTGGAGGGCATGGGGGAAGCTGGTTTTCTGGCAATGGTATGGCTTGGAGCATCCGTCTGAAATTGGTGGTGGAAGAGGTTTGATACCCTGCCATATGTGAACTAAAACTTCTTAGAGATTCACAGTTCTCCAGATTTTTCAGTGGACTTCTCCAGTCCAAAAGGTCCATCTCTGGTGAAAGTGCACACGAAAGTGCATATATTCATGAAAATAACATTCAGAAATGCATGGCCTTAGGAAACCCACTTGCAAACAGATGTGTACATTGGGTAAATTGTGTTCAAAAATGCACGTTATTAGGAGAAAGGCCCAGGAGAGGCCAATGGATTTCCATGCAAACTTTTCTTTTTTTAATCTTTAACTTTGGGATGGAGCAAATTGAAGATTGGAAAAATTATGCGGAATGAAGGGCCCAAGTTATAGGAAGCCAGATTCCAGCTGGACATCAGGAAAAACTTCCTGACTATTAGAGCAGTATGACAATGGAACCAATGACCTAGGGAGGTGGTGGGCTCTCCCACACGAGAGGCCTTCAAGAGGCAGCTGGAGAGCCATCTGTCAGGGTTGCTTTAAGGTGGATTCCTGCACTGAGCAAGGGGTTGGACTTGATGGCCTTACAGGCCCCTTCCAGTTCTACTATTCTGTGATTCCATGAGAAATGGGAAGACGCCAGAACTGACATATCTGTCCAGTCCTAGTGCAAAGCAAAGAATACCTGAAGTGCACAATTCTATTGTGTAAAGATTTTATATTGATATGAAGTGCTGTTCTGTAAACACATGTTAAAATATTGCTGTATGTAACTCTGCATAGCCCCAAGCTTGGTGGTGGATTGTACTGGCCTTAGCCCACTATTGAAAAAAAAACCAGTTCACTGTGCTCTGGCACCCCAGAAAGTAACCGACGTCATAGATCTTTTCAGACCTGGCATATGAGGATTGCAGAATAAAGTCTCTGGTCCCCCATCTGTGAGGTTTTACAGATGTGCCCTGTAAAAAACCCACTTCTACGTCTGCCCAGAGGAATTCTGGAAATCTGCTAGATTTCATCTTTTGGAACAGATTCCATCCAGCTCCCTTGAAAAGGCAACCAAAGAGTCACCAATCAGGTGTGGAGCGAACCTGCTAGGGTTGATAAACGTGGCCCCGGCCCCTGCCTTTCCCATCCCCTTGAGCACAAATTCCTTTCAACACACTCTGCTCTTTCACAGAGAGGGTGACATGGGGGCAGGCAAGCCATAAATCCACAAGCGCCACTCAGAAACAGTTGCCTTCAGGTGATTAAGAGCTTTCCGTTCCGTGTGCGCCGGCCTCATGCGGAGGTGCGCTCGCCTTCCTGGCAGACTTTCCCCACTCTCGGTTCTGTGCTTGTCTAAGCGTAGGAGAAATTAGAATAAGTAGGAAGGTGCTAGCTGTAGATGTGGTTAGAAATGGGAAGATAGAGGACAAGGCCTTTATGATTATGGAGTTTTCCTTAGGCCTTCCATCTGAGGCTGGCTTCTCACTGGGTGCTCAGTTTATGTTATTATTTTTGAGTCTGTACCAATTTTGTTCCTTCAATGGAAACATCATATTGAGGGATGCCTGTGTCCCTAACATACTTTTTTTTTTTTTGCTTTGTTTTCCGTTGGTAGAATGCCAGGTTTTTATTTATTTATTCATACATTCATTCAAAAATTGTCCTCCTTCCAAACTCTATACAAAAGACCATTTAACAGCAGCCGCGGCGACTTCATCAATGAAATACCAGATTTCTTGCTTCGTTACTACATTTAAGAACTTTGCTTCAAGATGGAGATACACCGATGCAAGGCAAAAGAGGCATTTCCCTCACTGCACAATGCCTGTGCAGGTGGCATTCATAAGCACCTTTCCAGTGGCTGGCTGAAGGGGACTGTGGAGTATAAATTTCATTAATGCCTGGGGAATATAGAGCCATGGAGGATAAATCAGCACAGAGTAGAAGTATGTGATGGTCTCTTCTACGTGGTGCCGTCACGCTCATGGTGGGTGTGAGCATCTTGTAGTCCATGTTTGTGAGAACGTCTCTGTAGAGCGGCTAGCCATGTGCATCCTGGCATTTGCACAGAGATCTTCCACACCACCCCCGGAAGCTGCAGGAAACGTCCAGGGATAGGCAGAAGATGGCCGAAAATGTCGGGCATCTGCCAGCCATCTGCTCCCTGGGCAAAAGGCAGCACATCCCAGATGCAGGGCTTTCTAAATCACATTTGCGAAACACATTTTCAGACAACTCAGAACATCTCCCCACCCACCACCTCTGTTCACCAGATACCTCAGCCTCCTATATGATTTGGGGACTAAATCTTGGTCATTTTCTTGGGACCGCAAAGATTATTGTAACCACTAAGGGTGGCGGGAGATCAAAATGCAAGGAGTGGTCTGTCTGTCTGCATCTCTCTCTCTCTCTCCCACTATTTTTCAAATCCTGATTCTGGGGTTTTGAAATCTTGCACATGTGCAGAGTTCCTAGCCCTCTCTTCAGCAAAACTCCCACCCATGCTAGGAATTAGGAGCCAGGGGGTTCACTTTTGGTCAAACAGTGTGTGCTATAGGCAAGGCATTGCTACTGAATACCGAGAGGGGAATCAGTCAGTTTAGGGTTTTGCTCCTCATTTTTCCACGCTTTGGTTCATCTCGAATTTTGAGATAGTTGCATGAAAAAAGTACACATTTGCATGATTTTTTAGCAGCATTTTGGTGCACTTTTCTTCTTACACATGCATCTTGTATGCATTTTAAGATCAAAAAGGGAGGCCCTTTTCACCTGCCCACCAGTGAGAGATATTAGGTGGGTCTCCACACGGGAGAGGGCCTTCTCAGCAGTGGCCCCACATCTGTGGAACAAACTCCCTCCGATGATCCACCATACACCATCCTTACAGGCTTTTAAGAAGGACTTAAAAATGTTTTATTTTACTATGGCCATTTCATAATGGAATACTGTTTTGCTGCTGTTGCCCTTGCTGTTTCATTACTAGGTTTTAATGTTAGCTTTTATTGTTTTAATTGATGTTTTACTTTCAGTATTTTTATTGCTTTTAATGTGCATACTGTTTTATATATGGTTGTAGGCCGCCATGGGAAAGCTTCTGTCTTGAAAGGTGGCTAAGAAATGTTTTAAATAAATACATAATTTCCCCCTAAAATGCACATTTTTGCAAGCACATTTCCTAATATAATGCATCTTTCATTGCTATTTTCCCTAAAATACACATTTTGGGATGCATTTTTGGACTAGAGAAGTGCACATTTTGAAGGATGGCTGAGTTTTGGTGTGCAGCATGGTTCAAAGGTGCGAAATGAATGAACGAATGTCTCTCCCATAGTATTCTTTCTGAGCACTTCTTTTGAACATTAAGCAGTGGGAGACATTGAACAGTATCCAGCTGCGTCATTCCATTAGCGCAAATGACATTGTGCGAGCAAAAACTAGGTCCTGAACTAGTTTGTCATATGTCCAATACGCAATACCATGGACAAATGCTTTGATGCTACAGGGTCTGGAAACAAAGCCCTATGAGGAGAGACTGAACAAACTGGGCGTGTTTAGGCTGGAGAAGAGGAGGGGAGACCTGATAGCACTCTTCAAGTCCTTGAAAGGTTGTCACATGGAGGAGTGCCAGGATCTTTTCTCGATCATCCCAGAGTGCAGGACACAAAATAATGGGCTCAAGTTACAGGAAGCCAGATCCCGGCTGGACGTCAGGAAAAACTTCCTGACTGTTAGAGCAGTACAACAATGGAACCAATGACTTAGGGAGGTTGTGGGCTCTCCCACACTAGAGGCATTCAAGAGGCAGCTGGACAACCATCTGTCAGGTATACTTAAGATGGATTCTTGCATTGAGCAGGGAGTTGGACTCGATGGCCTTAGAGGCCCCTTCCAACTCTACTATTCTATGATTCTATGAGGGTCTTCAAGTAGCAAGTGGCATCTAACCACAAGGGGGAATGTAACTCCTTGGATAGTAATCTTTGATCTCCTTATTTCTTTGATCAATCTACTGAAGCTTTTGATTCAAATGATGAGGTCAACATTGTGCTACACTTGAAGCATCAGTGTGATGTCTAATTGATTTACTGATGGGTTAAAAGGCAGATCAATCAACTGAAAATTCACTATCAGTAAATAGCTCCAAAAACGAGTAAACTCACCAGCATCCATACCTTGTTCTTTCGAAGTCTGGACTGATGGCAGGAAATTCAATTCAGGCAGCTTTGGCTCCATCTGCTGGAGATGTGAAACCATTGCAATGCTGCTGCTCAGCGCCCCCCCCTCCCCCAGCAAATTTCTTGACAAAGAATTTCACCTGTCAATCGCGGGAATTTGAGATAAGTGGCGAAACAGGTTGCTGAGGGGGACGAACCCAGGAATTATGAACGGGATTGCTGCAGGGATTGCTATTCTGCTTAGCAAAGATAGCCCTAAAGTTAAAAGAAAAAGTCCAACTTTTCCTTTTCTTTCCCATATGATAATCATTGAAATTGACCTTTTTTTTAAAAAAAAAAAAAGGTGATAGTGTTCTGAACACTGTTCTTAGGAGTATAAAAATCTACAGACATGGGAAAGATAGTGAAAGCAACATGTCCAGTTACACAAAATCCATTTTGTTTCCTTGAATTTTGGGAGGCAGCGATAGAAATTCAGGCGTTGAGGAGGCCTGTGTGGCTCCAAAGCTTGCCTCCTGTGTTTAAATTGTTTCCAACCACAAAACCATTTCTTTTGCACTGTGCTTCGTGCATGATCCCATCTCCCTCTCTTCGAGCAAAGGGTTGCTTTCGGAGCTGGTGCGAGGCATTCTGGAGCCTGGTGCGGACAATCCAAATGGAACTCCTGCTGGAAATATATGCAGCTCAAAAACCAATGAACAGTTTGGGGTTTCCGTACTGGCACCCCTCATCCTGCCACTGCGGCAGGGCCCCTCAGCCTCATTGTGGTTCTTCTGATCTCTGCCCCTGTTCTCACACCTTTCGGCAGATTTCTCTGCAAGTGCTGCTGGCTTCTTTTCACCACACTCCTGGGCACCCAGCCCTGCAGCTTTGTTGCTGTGGAAATGGATCAGAGGGGCATTAGGAGTCCGTAGGGTGTTAAGTAACAGGACACAAACTGAGAAGGCCATGGCAGATGCTCTGTGTCGGGGCACGCTTGGAAACAGCCAGCCTGAGAGGGGGAGGGACGGATGAGCTGGAATAGGTGCTGGCTGCCGCTGCCAAATTTATTAGCAGGATGGCAGTGTATACATGGTGGCACCAAATAGCCATTGGGTCTAGACCTGTGATTGATGAGCAAGTTGGGGGGAGGGAAGGGAAAATGTTTCTTCTTCTCTTATAGGAGTAGGATGTAGGGTCCCTGCCAGCGACGCTCACGGTCAGTAGGTTCATCTTTGACAAAAGCCAGGCTTCCTTGGGGCCAGGCAAAATTAACGGATGGAACTCTCTGCAGCAGGATGTGATGGCCACTTGTTTAGGTGGTTTCCAAAGGGGTGTTTCACTAGTCCAGCTTTCCCGCAACCTGGTGCTATCTAGGTATGTTAGACTACAACTCCAAGCAAGCTTGGACTTGTAATTCAGCACATCTGGCGGGCACCAGGTTGGGGTGGATGCACTAGTTTATGGAGGAGGACAAGATTAAGGGAGAGGCTGTGGCTCAGTGTTCGAACCCCTGCTTTGCATGCAGAAGGTCCTGGGTTCGATCCCTGGCAGCATCTCCAGGTAGCGCTGGAAACTTGCCTGCCTGAAACCCTGGAGATCCGTTGCTGCCAGTCAGTGTCGCCAATACTAGGCTAGATGGACCCCGGAACTGACTCATTATCTGCTAGTCATGAAATGTGGAACCTGCAACAAAATGTTGCAGCTCGGAGCATTCCTGTTCATTGCTCCATTCACTCAGCCATGCCCTCCTCCATGATACTCCATTCCATTTCCCCTTCCATTCACCCCCCTTCCCACAACAGACAGATAGCATTTCCTAGCCCATTCAGTTCCCATTAGATAGGGATGGGAGTTTAGTTGTTTTTGCCCTAAAGTTTTGTTTGTTTGTTTTTGTTTTTGCACCTCTGCAAACCTGGGGGGGGGGGCTCTGCCGGGCCTGCTGAAACCTCCCTCTTTTGCATGGGTGGTTCCGTTCGAGCAACATTATGATTGGCACTCACTACTGAAAATGGGATACAGACGGAACGGTGGGACCTCCATGTACAAAGCCAGGACACCTCCGGCTTCCAAGATGCTGGGGACACAGAACAGGGCAAAACCATCAGCTTAATGCCCTTGCTTGTGCAAACCAGCAACATCTGGTTCCTGCCCTCCAAAGGGAGCAAAAGAAACCCACCCTAGTTAGGGAGTCCCAGAGTCCGGATGCGGAAGCCCAAACAGATCCACCCATCTGCAGTAGGTATGCTCTACTTTCCCCCGAAGAGCTCAATGTAGCATGAGAAGTATACATGGCTGTTGTTGTTCATTTATATCCAAGTATGCCATCTTTAGAGAGTACCAAAGGGCTGTTTTATCTTCACAATGACCCTTTGAGGTAGGTTAGGCTGGGAGAGACGGTGAGTGGCTGAAAGCCGCCACACCTGGAGGGGGCCAGGTTGGAGATGTCTGCCCTAAGGACCATTCTATCCTCATAGCGACCCTGTGAGGTAGATTAGGCTGAGTGGGATGGGCCCAAAGTCAACCATTTAATGTTATGACAGAGCAGAGTTTTAACCTGAACTCTCCCCCCTTGTCCCCCCCCCAGTTGCCATAGTCCTTTAAACCCCACCTGGAGGTCTGCCCAGCCCTCCACCCCTAAGTCCTGTCCTGTTTATCTCCCTCCAACAATCTCAAATATGTGATATGATAAAGACAAACGCCCATTCAGTTTAACTCACCCCTAATGCCAGATTCTACTTTTACCAAAGTAATTAAGATTAATGCAGCTGATAATTTAGGAAGCGTTCTTAAATGTACCTTTCCTGGCAGTATCTGAGATATACTTTTACCTTAGAAGATTTATCAGTGTACTTAGGTAACAGATAATTCCTTGGCGAATGGCAGCATTTAGAAGCAAAATGAGAGATAAATATTTCTTAAATAAATGTCAAAATAACTCACTCTTTATTACAGCCCCTCAAAGGAGCTGCAGTCACTTCCTCACCTCTAGGCAATTTCTGCATGATGCTGAAACCGTCAGTGGCTGGGCGGTTGTATTCCCGCTGATTGTAATTGTTTGTGTGCTCTTCTGCGGGGTTGGGGTGTGTGTGTGCTTTTTAAACATAATAATACATTTAACGCAGACTTCAAGCTGCAAGCCCTGAAGAATGGCAGCTGCAGCTCAAACCTTTTAGCAATTGCCCTGAACCAAACCAATAGATCTGGGACTCATTGCCAGACCCTCAATGAGCCCCCCCCCCCAGTAAGCCTTCTGTTCTCTCCACCATGGTCACCAGCTGCTCTAGCTCCTGATCCTCAACATGGCTCCTACTTGCTTGCTTGGCTGGCTGGCTGGGAGCCAGGGAGTTAGGAGGCTGTGGGGCATCTCCTGCTTCACCTTCTCACCTCCACCATTGTCTGGGCCAGAGCGAGGGGCAGGTGAGCAACTCCAGGCCCTCTACGTCGGCCTTACTGTGGCTCAACACATGCTTAGCAACACTGATGCATGTTTGTGAGGGAAGAGCAGTGGACTACCAGGCTGTGGGGGGAGGGGGGATACCACTCGGGTTGTCCGTCGGTGGGAACTCCACTCCTTTCTTGGCTTGATGAAGTTCTCCGGCACGTACAACTCGCTGTGTGTTTGAGAACCGAGCTGCAGGATTTTCCCCGAACTCTGGGCACTTTTTGTGTGGGTTTTTTTTTTCAATGGGCTCTACCATTTGTGCAAACGTCTGAGCGATGTGTGGAGATTTCTGAGCAATTTTTTGCCAGTTACAGCCGGATTTGCACAAATTCGGCCAAACTGTGGAAATTGGCCTGTGATTTGCACACATTGCTCAGAAACCTGCACAGATTTCAGAATCTGCCCCCAAAGCGGGTGCAAACTCCCTGGGAAAATTCACAAACTGGCATGACTCAATGCTGATCGAGTTGGGCGCTGCAGCAAGAAGTGAAAGGAAGTTCAGGGGCCAAACCCAAGAAAACTCATAGAATTCCCTCCCAGATGGATTTCTCCAACATCCCCAGTAGCAACATCACTGTACCAAGGGGAGTGTTCCCCCCCCCCAATATTTCTCATGTTGCTGCTTGAAATGAAACTTATGTACATAGGATTGCATTGGTTCACATTCATTTGTTCTCCCCCTGGGCTCTCCTGTTTCTTTCCGCACTGTCAAAAGTCAGACTGTAAGATCTTTGGGGCTGGGACCTATCTCCTTACCTTATATTGTTCTGTAAAACACCAAGGACCTTAATATGAAACAAGAACCATTATTGTTATTAACTTCCAGAAGGGTAGACGTTGTTGTAGTAGAGACAGGGCTCTGTGTGATACAGCATCTGCACCGACAGGGATGTTGGCACCCTCCTCAGAGTTTGCTGATCCCTCTGAGCTTACGGGCAATTCCTCACAGTCGCTGTGGGGAAATGAACAACAGTATATATTTCTCTGTTGTAAGGCAAGGTATTTTGGGTTGGGCTGGTCTCGAATGAGCAGTTAAGGCCCATGAGATGTGCTCAACTGATGAGAGACATAAGATGCCCGGGGAACGTTTGCCAGTGCAGTGGAAGGCCAAGGACTCTGAGCTGCCCGCGTGCGGAACGCGCCCAAGAAACCAGCTCCGTTGAATCACTCAGTGCTGGCAGCTGAAAGCGTCTGCACATTAGTCCCGCAAGAGTCCCCATTCCCTGCACGTCCAGCAGCGCAGCCGAGGGAGCACGCGCTTTTCACGTCCGGCCCTGGCCCGGGAGCTTGAATGGGCTTGTGATCTATGGCAGTGGCGGCAGCCAAGCCAAACAAAAATTCTTGACATATTTTTCACTTCCCTTGCAGCCAAGAAATTCATATTTCACGGGAAGTTAAGCTGAGACCCAGCAGTAGCTGAGTGACGGAAGTTTTCCAAGGTACGTCCAGCTGACGAGGAGGAGCCGGGGAGAGGCGTGTGTGCCTGTGTGTCTTCACAGCAAAGGCTCTGCTTTTTTATTCCTCATCAGGGCCCAAAACATCGCCTCGCCTCGCCTTCGCTTCCCCTACTGACTGGCCTTTGCTGTCGCTTTCACCCATGAACGCATCAGCTTTGGGGTATTTCCTCACACCCACACCCCATCCAAAATAAATAAATAAATAAATAAATAAATAAATAAATAAATAAATAAAACCCTCTATAGCCTCTTACAGGAGAAACAGACTTTTTAAACTGCCTAGGCTCTGAAGCAGGGGGAGAGGCAGTTCACGAGAGAAAGTGGTTTTTCACGACCTTAGCCAACTTCTTGGCTTTCAGAGGCTTCGGTTGAACCTGCCTGGATATAATTTCAAACTTGACAAGACAGTCAAATAGTCTTCCGTATAGTCACAATGCGCAGCACCCATGAGGCCGCCTCCTTCAACCTGGCCATAGGGGAGGGGGCCGGGTGTCCTACTTTGCAGAGGGCAAGCCACAAATTGAAGAGCTGTCAGGGGACAGTCCTCTGTTTGAAGGGCTTTCTAGTCGAGGTCCTGTTTTAAAACAAAGATACCTAAGAATGGGGAGCAACAGGGGTCTTGAAATTCTTCATCCCCAGTTGGCACCTGGACGGCAGGCTGAGAAGGTACACAGGTCACTTGACCAGCCTTTCCCACTATCGCGACATGTATTGAAATTTCTATTTAAATTGTCATGACGATTTTTAAATTTGCATCTATATGGATTAGCATGTACAAATTGCTGCCCTCTTTTTTAGTGACACATTTCCAGCTGTCTGGCCAGCCTAACCTGCTGTACTCCAGATGTGTTGGACTACAGCTCCCACCATTCCCAGCCAGATCCCCCATTAAGCCCCCTCCTCTACCCACCTTTCAGGAAACGTGCCTAAAATTAATGTGTTGGTGGAGAAAAGAGATACATTCACAGGCTGATTTGATTTTAGTGGTTATTTTACTGCTATGTGGGGTGGGGGTGAGGGTTTCCTGCTCTGAAAAGGCACTGTAGCCCTGTCCTTCTCCTCCCAATATGCTGGCTAAGTGCCCAGCCCTGGATCCATTGGGGAAGGTGCTTTGGAATAAATCTAATGGATGCATCTCTGCTAAACTGTTTAGCTGGGAGATCTCCACCACTCGCTGGCTTTTACAACCTTCTCGAGGGCTAGCCGAGTTAGTCTATTGCCCAACTACGCAGACTGCTGGCCCACGAGAGCTTCTGCCACGGTCAATCTATTAATCTTCAAGGTGCAGCAGGACCTTTTTTTAAAAAAAAATGCTATGATGAAATGAATCTTCCCAGGATCCATTTCACAGAATTGGGCAAGTTGGGTGCAAGGTTATTTTTATTATTACTATTTATATAAATACAAGAGAGGCCGTGGCTGAAAGAAACTGTTTGTGGTTTGAGCCTCTTCTGGTTTGGTTTGGGATGGGACGGGACGTAGCTCAGTGGCAAAACACCTGCTTTGCACACGAAAGATCCCACAAAATATATTTTTGTGCATGTTATTTCCAAATGTATGCTTCAGTTGCACGTATTTACAAAACGTACGATGTCTTCTCCCGTGATGAAAGCGTATTTGTGTGCATCTTTTCCCCACAGGATGCATTTTTCATGCACGTTCTTACGCATGCTGCCAAAACCATTTTTGGGAGGTCTGCAAACCTCATTGCCAGCTCAGAAATGGACGGACCAATGGCACAGATTGTGTCTGAGTCCGTGTTCGGTCCGGATGATGAGAACTGTGTAAAATCCTCATACCACCACCACCACCACAATACTACCCAACAAAATAGTGGCATTCCGATTTATTGTTTCCGTTCAACCTCCAGCATTTCCAGTGAAAAGGAGCAGGGAGCAGGTGATAGAAAAGACCCTTCTCTCTGCCTGAGCCACTGGAGAGTTGAGGCCAGCCAGGGGAGGCAATAGCAAGAGGGAAGAAGAAATTGTCAGACTTGGAAGAGGGCAGCTTCCGGGATCCGGGTTTGACGTAGGTGCTGCACTTCACGGTTCCATCACAACTGGTATCTTTCTCCAAATGGCCACCTGTCCTTTGCACGTCCCTCAGGGGCAGGGTTCCACTTTGGAACCCTGCCCCTGAGTTAGAAGCCAAGCTGCGATTTGCTCTGGCTTCCTGCACTAATGCAACAGTCAAACTGGGCCCCTGAAATGCAAATGTTGCAAGTTTCTTGGATCCCAAAATGAGAGGTTTGCATATATATATATATATAGCAACTTCCAAAATGCCTCCTTTATGTGGCTGAATGAGCCCAACTGTGCTAATGTAGCTCGTTTTGGCCTCGGTTGTTTTATCTTGGCGCGGAGCCTTTGCCAACTTAAACAGCAGTAAACAGCCTGGCCCGTTGTGGCTCCCATCGGCACATAAGTGGCGCATTGTTGTCAAAGCTGGTGTCGGCTGCATGGAATGGAGAAGCTGTGTGTCAACTGTCAGGCTGGAATTTATTGTGCCTTGCCAAGTGTGAAACCGCGGAGGGAGTTGAGACTGTCAAGGCTGCGTCAGCCGGGTCCCAGTTGATGGGCAGGCTGATAGAATGGGCAGATCAAAGAACTGGTGGCTGACGACCTCAGCCAACCCTTCTGCAGCATCCCAGTCCCCGAGGTGGGAGTATCACAAGCAGGACTGAGTGGCCGTTGGTCGGTGTAACTGAGAATTTGACAGCCCCAGGCATGTCGCTTGGACTACAAAATGAGGGAAGGGGCAATTCAACCACACGGAAGGTACACCTTGAAATAACAGATCAAATGTAGGATATTTGCACCTGCATCATCATCATATTTATTTATAATCCACCTTTTTAAAATTCTACTGTTTAATTATATTTGTAATGTTTGTATATTTCTATGTACAGTTAAAAACAGATAGAAATATACAAACATTAAAAATATAATTAAACATAGTAGATTTTAAAAATATTTTGTACATTTAAAAATATTTTAAATACAGATAATTTTTAAAAATCCAAGATATAAACAACACATCCACAGAGGTCCAAGCTACACCCCAAAGGCCTGCTGAAACAGAAAAAGTTTTAGCCTGCCTCCAAAAGCACACCAAGGAGGGAGCCAGTCGAGCTTCCCTGGGAAGGGAGTTCCAGAGCCCGGGGGCAGCCACCGAGAAGGCCCTCTCCCGTGTTCCCACCTGGCGTGCCTGTGATGGTGGTGGGACAGAGTCGAGGGCCTTCCCTGAAGACCTCAAGGGAAAGGCAGGCTCGTAAGTGAGAAAATGGTCTTTCAGATAACCTGGACCCAAGCCGTATAAGGCATTATTATTATTATTATTATTATTATTATTATTATCTGAGGAATTAGCACCAAATTACCCTGTCTCAAATGCTGAAACTGTGGTAGCAGCACAGGTAGACTCTGTTCCCAGTGTGAAAGTACTATGGGCTGTTTGTCTGTATGCTATGATGCCGTCATAGGATGGCCATTTAGGTGTTACCCACAAAAGAAGAAATGCGTCATCAAAAAAAAAGAAAGAGAGAAAGAGTTGGCATAAAATGTGCATATGCTGATTCTAAATGCAAATTTAGAAATAGTTATTAAATAGAAATACAATATACCTCACCATAGTGTGGAAAACCGTGACCAGGTCACGTCCTGTGTGCTGGCTCAGCCTGCTGCCCAGGTGCTGTTGATGCGCCACTTCAAGACCCTTTGGGTTTTCCTTCTGGTGGTTCCTTATGTTTAAACCGGATTTGGACTGGACAGCACTTCAAACAGAGGATACCTTCAAAATAGAGGACAGTCCTCTGTAAATGAGAACACGTGGCCACCCTATTCCATAATCATATGGTGCAAGCTCACAACAAGATTTTGGCCACAGCATTTAGCACCTTGAGAATGTAAACATTTTTATTTGCTTGTTTTAAAGTAAGTTACTAGGCCTTAAGGCTGCATACTCAATGGCTCAATTCGGACGACACGATAGTCAATGGTGGGGTAATAATCAACTTTACAGTTGTTCATCTCGGGGGTACTCCCCACACAACATGGTAATAAATAATCAACTGTGGTGTGGATTAGGATCAGCGCTGAGTTGACTATGGCAGCATTCGGATGACACGATAGTCAAAACAACTGACGATTGTTTCCCCCACCCCAGTTGTTTATTGTGTCGTCCGAATTGAGCCTATGTGTGGGTGAATCTGGCCCCAGTTCAAGGGAGTTCTTAGATACTCTGCCATCTTTTGGGCTTCCAAGCATTGTTCACACACTTTTAAGGCTAGCTTTATATCTATAAGGGCTAGAAACTTGTTACGTATTTTTTTTTGTTTCGTTTTTTTAACGGAAGCCAAGATTCTCAGGAAGCTAATTGTTTCATACAGCAACCATATTTTGCAGGTTTTCTGTGTTTGCACAGAATTACAGCATGCAAACAACCTTGGCTTTCCCCAAAGCCTCAGTCTGCTAGAGAGAGTAGCAGAATATGTTTTGCAGAAGTTCATACCAAGTGTCTCTTCATGGGCCTGCTTTGTACTGTTTCTGGGCCAGGAGAACAAACCAGAGACACTCACAGGATTGATAACAAGATAGTGTGACCATATGAAAAGGAGGACAGGGCTCCTATATCTTTAACAGTTCTGTAGAAAAGGGAATTTCAGCAGGTGTCGTTGGTATGCATGCAGCACCTGGTGAAATCCCCTCTTCATCACAACCGTTAAAGCTGCAGGAGCCCTGCCCTGTTTTGTATCTGGTCACTCTAGCTAAAGAAAGGCGAAGCAGGAGCCTGGAATAAAAGAGGCTTCAGAGGGGTTGCATTCCCATCCCAAAAGCAGCCTTTTAAATGCAGCAGCTGAGCCTGCTCTAGAGACAAGAGCCCACATCTGGCTGTGCCATGTGAACACGTCGATTTGTGTCCCCTGAACATCAGAAGCTGCCTTCTCTTGATCCAGACTATTGGTCCATTTACTTGTCTAGTCGGACATGCAGTGGCTGTCTGCAGTGGAGGCCAAGAACTGCCCCCTGGGGGAACCTCCAGGAGGCTCCATGGGCCAAATTGGGAAGCCAGATTAGGCCGGCGGGCTGAGGTTCTGTACCCCTACTCTCCAGGGACTCAAATAGGGGCCAGATCTACACCAAGCAGGATATAATGGTTTGAAAATGGTATATGGAATGTGTCATGGGCCCCAACTGTTGTCAATACTGTTAGAAACCATTATAAAGAGGTAGTGCAGATCCTGACAGGGAGACCTCATACCCATCACTTGCTACCATCTGATCCTCTTTTCATTGGAGGTCAGTGAACCCGGGACCTTCCACATTATGTATTATTATGTATTATTATTATTTATTACATTTATATACCACCCCCTAGCCGAAGCTCTCTGGGCGGTTTACAAAAATTAAAAGATTAAACATTAAAAAATCAATATACAGCTGATATTTAAAACATTTTAAACTTTTAAGCCTGGCCAAAAATTCAGTTAAAAGCCCTCAATTTAAGCTATTAAAATGCCTGAGAGAAAAGGAACGCTTTAACCTGGTGCCAAAAAGAGAACAGTGTTGGGGCCAGGTGGGCTAGGCTGACCAGGTGGCTCGGGATTTCCCGGTCCTAACCGGGAATCCAGAGGCCAACCGGGCCAACCGGGGGAAAACCGGGGTGGCGGGGGGTCACGCGGCGGTGGCAGCGAGACCCGGAGGCGGTGGAGGAGCTCGGGAAGCGGACGCCCCTGCAGGTAAACACAAAGGGGGGCTCTTACCTGCTGGGGCGGCCGCTTCCCGGGCTCCTCCGCCGCCTTTGCCGCCGCTGCCGGGCTCGTAAGGCCAGAGGCCGCGCGGAACAGGCAGGAGAGGGCCGGATCCGGAAGTGACGTAACCGGCCCTCTCCCGCCTCTTCCGCGCAGCCTCTGGCCTCCTTGGGGCTCAATCGCGATGGCGATGAGCCCTGAGGAGCCCGGACGCCCACGCCCGCCTCTTCCGCGCGGGCGTCCGGGCTCCTCGAGGCTCGTCGCCATTGCGATGAGCCCCAGAAAGGCCAGAGGCCGCGCGGAAGAGACGGGAGAGGGCCGGTTACGTCACTTCCGGATCCGGCCCTCTCCCGCCTCTTCCGCGCGGGCGGCGATGGAGGACCCCGCGCGGCTGCGCGGGCGGCAGCGGAGGACCCCGCGCGGCCGCGCGGGCGACGGAGGAACCCAGCGGTAGGTCCAGGCTGGGTTTTTTTGGGGGGGGTGGCTTGGTGGGGGGGTTGTTTTGGGTGGGGGGGTGGGGGGGACCGGGATTTTGACTTTTAAAATCTGGTCAGCCTAAGGTGGGCCTCATTGGGGAGATCATTCCATAATTGGGGGGCCACCACAGAAAAGGCCTTCTCCCTTGTTGCCGTCCTCCGAGCTTCCCTCAGAGTAGGCACCTGGAGGAGGACCTTCGATGTTGAGCGTAGTGTACAGGTAGGTACTTGTCAGGAGAGGTGTTCCGTCTGGTGTTGTGGCCTCAAGCTGTGTAAGGCTTTACAGGTTAAAACCAGCACCTTGAATCAGGCTCGGAAAGCATCCGCACGGCTACGAAGACAGGGACCCTCCCCTGAGCATATGGAGGCCCTCCTGCTGCTGGATGGCCTTGTGCATGTCAACCAAGGCCTGGTTGGACCACATGCACAAATGCTCACACCCACAAGTGTCTGTGAAGAAAAGAAGAGCCCCCAAAGATGCCTGGGGGAGGTGATCCCTAAAATAGGTCCCACACCGTAACAGAGATGGTTGTGATGGTTTCTATTCAAAAAAGAAAGACGTGAATTTGTTGCTCTTGAACAGGGGTCTGCAACCTTAGGCCTGCAGGCTAAATCTGGCCCACTTGGTGGGCATGAAGATGAACAAAGAAGGAAAAAGCACCAATCACATGAAAAACTGAAGGAGACTTGCTCTGGTGCAAATTTAAAAAACGGTTCTTTAATCCGTTATAAAAACACTTTCCCAATTCTTAGATGAGCCCAACGTTTCAGATTACCAATCAATCCTTCTTCAGGAGCTATATTGAATTAAAAATAACATTTGTAGCTATTTTATACAAAACATTTAAATCCTACTTCATGACAATACCATTTCTGTGCAAGACATACTGTCATACCACATAAGCTTTCACTATCTCTTGTTTTATTTAGTTTTATTTAGCCTTGCCCACAATTGCATTTTATCTTTAAAGATTTTACATTGGAAATACAGTCACACATTCTTATACAGTCACAACTGGACCTTATTTTTTTATACACTTTTATTTTCCAC
Organism: Anniella stebbinsi; assembly: GCA_029215795.1. Classification (NCBI taxonomy): domain Eukaryota; kingdom Metazoa; phylum Chordata; class Lepidosauria; order Squamata; family Anniellidae; genus Anniella; species Anniella stebbinsi. The sequence goes on along the minus strand of JARDYH010000007.1, from coordinate 3,040,274 downwards.
AAATGTTACTATCTTGTTATTCAACTATCTTCTGTTGCATCTCCTCACCTGGCTTAATCTTGCCTTGCGTGTACTCACTATTTACCCATTATTAGTCTTCTTGTTCTGCTGTATTTAAACTAGAAATTTTCTATATTTACTGCTATCCTATTCTATACACTGACCTGTATAGGAAGTGTTGCCCACAAACATTTAATGTTTGGCTCTGCTCTGTTAGTAACTGATCTTGGCGTCCTTTCCCAAACGTAGTTCTCTCTCAACGCTGATTTGCCAAGGCAGGGAGCAGCTGTTCATTATCAGCTTTTGTACTCAGCCACGCTCTTTTCTGTAAGCCCTGGATACACATCCTGTCGCTAATTACATTTTTCTTTGAACATGTTCAGACCTCAACTGTTGCCCTTGAACAAGGGTCCACAACCTTAGGCTTGCAGGCTACATCTGGCCCACTTGGTGGGCCAACCTGGCCCTCTGAGGTTCGCCAGATAACCATGCCCCCTTTCCTCCAACCACCACCTATTTGGTGATTTCCTGGCTTTTGTGTGGTTCCCCCCCCCCCCATTGGAATGGCTCTCCTAAGGCTTCATTACTGGCAGTAAGAGCTATAAGCTATAAAATGCTGGGATTTGGGGTTCTTTGCCCCCCACCCCTTTTAGCCTCCCGCCTCGCCCACTGCTGGAATGCAGCCCCTGAGAACTTCTCCAACATGAAATTCGGCCATCAGGTAAAACAGTTCCATACCCTGGAGGAAGAGTCAGCAGACTTAAACACGGCATCTTCTGTGTACTTCCGAAGTTTCCTCCCTACGCTTGTGTCTTTGGTGCCCTTTTATTGTTCTTCCCATGAGCGCCCCAATGCACAGGACTTGCACATGACCTTGGGCCTTCCCACAGGCCTCACATCGCAGGCTGAACCCAGGTTCGCATCATGTGACCTCCATCACAAGACCCTGCACCGGATGGAGTCCATCCAGCCATTCAGCTGTCAGCCATCAAACACAGGGGAAGGGTCGGGCGGCACTTTCCAGGAATACAGCGATGATCCGTCCCAAGAGAAGACCAGAGTCGGGGCGGAGGGAGGGGGGAAATCCTCAGCACTGGGCTTAAGAAATCAAAGCGGCAAAGTAGAGCTTTCTCCTGATGATAAGCCATGGGCGGGGTTCCTCTGTCATCTTCCGCTGCTAAGAGCAATATCTTTTAAGGCACCAAACATGCCTCCCTCAGCAGGTTTCAGCTGGAGGTAAATTGCTTATAATAACCTTTGAAGTGCTGGAGGGAGGGACATATCTGTCAAGATGAGGGGGGGGGTCTCCTTCGAGGCCTGCAGGCAGCTTGGGTTTCTTGTAGACTCTTCTGCATAAGGAAGCTCATCTTCCTAAAATGAATAGAAAAAGAAAAATCTCGGGTACAAGGCCAGCCCAACTCAGGCCCTTTCTACACCACAGGGCCTTCCAGGAGGCAGGGGGGAGGATCCTGGGATTTCCTGCTTCTAGGATCGTCCCCCAGTATACACACGCCAGCGCGATGGTCCCGGAAGGCAAGAGGGACGTCGCGGGCACCATTTGTTTTTTTTACTGAAGAGGGGCCAGTCATGCAATTGCGAGGCTCCAATCATGCACAAAATTATGAGTTTTTAAAAAATCCCCACTGATATCAGGGGGGCAAAAATGCTGCCCCTGCCTCCCAGATATATATTTCCCCCCAGAGAAATCCCAGATATACTGGGGAAAGTCCCTGTGCAGCAGTATGGACAGCTGTCTAGGGCAGCAATATTCCAGGGATTCTTTCTAACTGGGAAACTCCTCAAAGGAGAAACACTGTCCCCTCCTCAGAGCCATGATCGGAGGTAGGGATGTATGGATTTTGTAAAATCCATAGCAGAAGGAAAGAAAGAAAGGTTTATTGTATCTTAACAAATTGCCACTAAACACAATTTCAGTGAGAAACCACTGTAAGATTTAAAACTCTACTGATGGACCATCCGACGTTGCATAATTTTCTATGGCATGCATCTGTAGAGCATTGACAAGGTGTTAAGATGTTCTGAAAGATACGTATTTGTCAACATTAGACAACAGAAAACAAATCTTTACAAGGGATCATTATAGACAGAGCATTCTAGAAATACATTAATAATATCTTCAATTGATACGAAACTGCAAGCATGTGCTCTATCCTTCTTAGGAACCCACTTCTGCCGTCCCACCCAATCTGCCAGCGGGAAAACATTTAACCTTGCCTGAGTGAAGGCTACCCTCATTTTATTATTAAAACCATACCATTTCCGTTTCACAGATTTTTAAGCGCCTTTCATCCCATTGTTCACTCGTTGGCTGAATTGGATTTTTCCATTTTCCCAAATTTGTGCAAATTTGTATTTGTGCAAATTTACAGCTGCGAAAATTCACACTTGTGAAAATTTGCAAATCCCTGTCCCAAAACGCACAAATATTCTCCCCCCCCCACCGCCCCCAGTGCTCATTTTCATGTTTTAGCCTGTAGTGGGACTGTGCATTTTCAGCTAGTGTTATTTTATGTATTTTTCCAAGACTAAATTTGCATAAAATTCCAGAAAGTGAAAAAAACTGATCCGAAAGTTCACAGAATTGGTTTGATTTGGGGAAAGCCAGTCTGTTGCAGAATCCATGGGTGGGATTCATAGAAATCAAAACTCTTTTCATTCCATTGCGGATGTCTCTGACATCCGTAATCAGAGATGTGGGGCAGGGGTCCATTTTGAAGTTCATGCACTATCATGACAGGCCCCTTCACCACATCCCAAGGAGAGTCCAAAAATGCAGGCAGCTGGGGTGGCCCAGATCACCAAACCGGTTTTAGCCATTTTCATCTCCACCAGGAACAGGTCTTTTGTAAAGCCTCATGGCCCATTCAAAACCAAACCACCTCAAAATGGTGGCTTGAGCATCTTGGGAGTTGTAGGAACTTTTTCCTCTCTAAACATATATAGGATCAAGAAGAAAAAGCCCTGATCCTTAGGTTTTGTCAATAAATGCAGTAAATCTTGAACTATTGGGACACGGTGGGACAGACCATGCACAGATCTTTTGGAAAACTGACAGGGCCTTTCTCTTTTACAGGTCTCATGTGGAATATCGAGATGAACCCTCAGCGCGCTTCGTCTGCAAGCCCTGTCTTGTAACAAGCATGGGATCGAGAGCCCTCCGAGAGGTTGAGGTGCCTCATGGCCACCAGCGGATGAAATGCAACGCTTGGCGAGGAAGGCGCTTGCATTGAGGAACTGAGGGAAACGGGTTCCTTTTAGGCTTGGCCCATAGTACCATGATGGGGGAGACCCAGCATGCTTATGCCACCCACGATATCGAGTCTGGTGCCCAAGACAAAGAGGTCAGCTTTGAGCAGTTCAGCAAAAAAGACGTGGGTGCATTTGACAGTCGGTTGCTGGACGGCTCAGATTCGTGTCTGCAGAACGGGACTGAGAACGGATCCAACTTTGTTGGCCTCAAGGACAAGGAGCCTCAGAATCCAAGGGAAGCTGTGATCCGGCCCCAGCAAGCAGGCAAAATAGACTTCAAGTCCCTCCACAACAGGCCCAAGTTTCCCAGCAACAGCCCTTGGGGGGCAGTCAAAGGGAGCCCCCAGTCTCCCACTGGGAAGGGCCGAGCGAGGGAGAAGAACAGGCGGGCAGGGAAAGGTGAACGGGGCCACCAACAGCTCTATCGGCTCACGATCAGCAACGCCCGGCCCAACCCGACCATCGGGATCGCTTACCCACAGCAGAAGATCACCCCGCCCAAGAAAGCCGAGGTTGGCCGAGGACCCTTCTCGGGAAGCTATCGGTTCCATGTCCCCAGCATCCCTGAAAGAGAGGTGGAAATCCAACAGGAAGATCTCGGCTTTGCCCGGTGTTTCCCAGAGGCCACCTCAAGCCATCTCTCTAGCAACTATACCTCACCAACAGCGGCCACGCGCCAGAACCACAGTGTGAAGGGACAGCCGCCCGCAGGCCTCCCTCATGAAAGTCCTGGCACCCACGGGGCACTACATTATTTGGAGTTCCAGGGGAACGAGAATAACTCGTGGCCTTCTCTGGGAAAAAGCCTTCCAGGTGCTAACAGCGGACTGACGGCCCCCAAGCCTTTCCCCTTTCCCGAGAGCAGCAAATCCAGCGCGCACAGCTTGGGGCCCGTGTCGTTTCAGTACCCCTTCCCGCCTTTGCACAGTGCGGCGACGGAACCTTTCCAAGGTGAAGCGCATGCCCAAGGTTACGTTGACGCGGCGTTGGCCCCCGGCCAGGCTTCCCATGGTGCTTTCGCCTTCCATTCTTCCTCCAGGGACTGGAAAGAGGAAGGTCTCGGCGGCAGTGGCGCCTATGACAATGTGGCCGCGGAGAGCAGGGCTTATGCGCTGGCTCCTCCTCAGCCAGCGCACTTCCTCCCACCACAGGCTCAAGGTCCTCTGCCTTGCTCCAAAGGAAGGCCCGGACATTCCACTGACCACAATGGTGCTATCTCTCCTCCTGGTGCTATCGACCCAACCCTGAGCACTTTCCAAGAAAACTCTGCCGTTTTCCCACCCAGTTTACATGTCCCCAGCATGCCAAAGCTGATGGGTCAGAGGCAGCCTGCGGTGAAAGACAGTGTAGCTAGTCAAAGGGGACTGGATCCGGGCAGCTCTCTGAGAAGGAACATGCCACCGGCCCCTCTCCCACAAGTGCACTTTCAGAACAAGGCTTACAACGACCACCCAGCTAGTGGCACCGGCCCTGGCTCCGTGCCTTTCGAGAAGAACCTTCACGCTCCGGTTCAAGCCCATCCCAGGCTCCTGCCACCATGGGAGGGAAGCAAAAAGCCTTACTCCCCCGTGGAACAAAGCCCCATGGCGTATCCAAACCCCGTCGGTGGGCAGCTCTCGTTCGGGTGCCATCCGGGGCCGGAGCAGAGGCATCACGCCAAGAAGCCCTGGCAGCATCTCCACCTCACCTCTGCGATGCCTGGCCAGAACAGGATTGAGCTGGCGAGGAAGCTGGCGAACCAGAAGCTGCCTTTCCCCCTTGGGATGTCAGAATGGGACAGGAGCGGAAAGGCAGGGAAAAGCCAAGGTGTCTATCCCAGTAAAGCGCCGCTGACCGGCGAAAGCGCCATCGTATCCAGGCATGATCCAAGCCCAGCAAACTGTAGCTCCATGAACGCTTTCTGCTTCGAAGCAGCGAAGGACGCTGAGCCGCTCGTGACATGTGGCCCCCGGAGCAAGTCCCTCTTCTTTGGCACGAGCCAAGCATCCTCCCGTCTTCCTTCCAGCTCGGCTTTGGTGTTACCGCCAGCGGCCTTGGCTGCATCCCCAAGCAATTCCCCACTCCCATCACCTGCCCCCAACCCCTCAGGTGGCAGCACGTGTTCATCACTCTCCTCCACTTCTAGCAGCCCGAACAGCCACGGCTTTGATGATGGCATGGTGCTAAGTGCCTCTCCCTTCTTTCACAACCAATGCCACCCGAAGGACAGCGATAAAGCCTTCCACAACTCAGAGTCCCTGACCCCCGGCGCTGCCCACTATCAGACGGCAGACCCTATCAAGGCCTTCCACCTCTCCCAAGACACCTCCAAAGGGGATCTCCTTTACAAAACCATCCCTGCGGATGGCCACTTCCACAAGCTAAGCATGGAGACCTCCAAGGGGTGCCTGGAGGGCTTTGAGGCTGAGCTGCCTCCACCACCGTATTCCTCCCATCACCTCCTGGCCAGCTCGCTGAGCAGCGCAAGCCTCGACCAACTGGATGTGTTCTTGACCTGCAAGCAATGTGACCAAAACTTCAGCAATCTCTCCTCGTTCTTGGAGCACCGTCAGTTCTGCAGCTCTCATACGGCACTCCAGGGTCAAGCAAAGGTTGCTTCCCGGGGGGCGGAAAGCAGGAAGCAGCTTCACCCACCTCCTGAGCCCCTCAAGCACACGCAAGCTAATCCGGGGCTACTGCTGCCCCCTGAGCCTCATTTGCAACTGCTAGCTTTGAACAAGACTGTGGATTTCCTGGTGGATGGAGAAGGCAAAGGGGAGCCCAAAGATGACTCTCTGAAAGGGAACCACCTTGGCAGCCTCGCCGCAAACTCCCTGCCGCTTAGCACGTCCGACTTAGAGATCGACGACGCCAAGCTTGACAGTTTGATCACGGAAGCGCTCAACAGGCTGGGCTACCAGTCGGATAACCCGGAGATTGACAGCAGCTTCATCGACGTGTTTGCTGATGAAGACCTGGCATCTGCGAAGGTCGCCAATGGTGGGGTACCTTACAAAGCAAAAGAGAGCTTGACTTCAGGGAAGAAGACAACGCACACAGGGATGGACGACAATGTGAAGACATTGAGCTGCTATGGCGAGCATCCCAGCGGAGACCCAACAAAACGCAGAGCAGCGGTGAAGCCACATGGGCATAAAGAGAGAGGGGCGAGTTGGTTTCTGGACCAAGGAGAGGAAAGGCGAGACACTCAGAACAGCATAGAGTTGGCTCAAAATAAGGCAATGGATCCGGCAGCGTTTGATGGGTCACAAGTCCAGGCAAGCGCCCAACTGAAGGTACGACAGAAGAACGGCAGCGGTTCCTTTCTGCCCATGAAGCAGGAGGCTATGGCAGATGGGAAGCAGCCCAAGAACGCCAGCCATGCTTCTTCTTCTCTGGGCAGCAACCTCCGGCCTGCCGGCACCGCCATGGCAACCAGGAATGCCACCCTCTCTGCCAAAGACGGGAAGAAGCGGAAGGTGCGGAGTGGCACGTGGAGCAAGGAGCTCATCCACAAGATTGTCCAGCAGAAAAACAAGCTCCACCAACTGCGCCCAAAGAGCAGCAAAGCCGCCCCGCCCCGCCCCTCCCTGCTCGCTGACCGCCTGCTTCCGGAAACAAAAGACGACAAGTTTGGCGAGTACGAATACATGTCAGAATCGGACGACGAGAGGGTGGAATACGCCAAGCGGCACTGCCGGAGGAAGCTCGGGTCGAGGTTCAATGGAAGGCTGAGAAGTAGCTTCAGTCGGAGGAGCCACGGGAGAGGGGGGAGGGAGAAGGACAAGGAGCCGGCCTGGAGGTACGGCCCCGGGCGAGACTGGCAGGAGCCCAAGAAGGCCCCGAACAAGGAGCCAGGCCGGAAGGAGGACTGTGTGGTGGCCAGAGCGCGCAGGAGAAGCAGCCAGTCATCAACCGGTAGCTGCCAGAGCACGGGTTTATCCAGTGAAAGCAGCAACAGCCCCCAAAGCACCGAAAGGGCTGATTCAGACACGGAGAAGGAGAACGAGCAGAGGGAGAGGCTCCCGCAGAGGCCCGGGTGTGCCGGACCTCTTCCGAAAGAACCACCCAACGTTCCTGAGAAAGAAACCGTTGGAAGGAACCATCAAACGTCCTCTGACCTGTCCGCAGAGCCAAGCAGGGTTGACTCACCCATAATCCAGCTGGTAGCTTTCAAGGCGTATCAGAGGGACAGTCCAGGCGTCTCCCCAGTCATTTACACGCCAGAAGAGGGAGGTTTGCTACAGACCCAAGGGAAGCCATGTCACAGCAAAGGTGTTCTTGGCAAGAGCCCATCTGTGCTTTTTTGTACTGAAGATTCAGAGCAGTACAACAGGAGCTCTTGCCCTGTCGCTGATAATCCAAGGGCTACGCTGAGAGTCCCAGAAGAGCCTTTCAGCATAGGAGTGAACCAACGTTGCCCTCACTTCGCTGCCTATAAAGGAGAGGCCTTGAAATACCATGCCGAAGAATTTGTCAGCCCAACCTCAATTGGTAACCACAGCATCACCAACGATGAGTGCAACAGCTGTGAACGAGTTGACGTGAAATGCCTGAAAAAGCAAAAGGAATTCATTGCTCCAATCAGCTGTTTCAATAATAGTCCCGTTGGCGTAGAGGTAGCCGGGAAAGGACCTCATACACTTGGGGATGCTGCTGAAACATTTTATGACTGCAAAGACTTGTCCAACAGCTATGGCTCACCAGGCCTCTTCTCTGGGCCTCCAGTCACTGAAGCAGCCCATGGTGACGTCTACTTGTGCCAGGGAGATGTTGACATTGGCTCCTTCAAGCAGGAGCACCACGAGATCACGTCCTACGAAGCCGATCATGAGCTCAGCCGAGTCTCTTCTCCTCTTAGCTTTGAGTCCTCCTCGGTATTTGGGGAGCTCCCTGTCGCTGACTTTGAAGCCACCTTATACGACGGCGTGGCTCCCTTTGAGTGTGCTGGTCATCAGCTTGGCAAAATGATGCCCTTTGACCAGCCGTATTCATCATTCCTGCAAGAAAAGGACTGGAACCTGATGGGGGAAGTCTCTCCTGTGTTGTCGGAAGACCTCGCCCCGTTTCACAGCCTCTCTGTTGAAAAAACAGTAGCAAAGAGGTACCCCGGTGATGCCAACCCCATGCCTTTGCCTGAGAGGATTGCCAATTACAACACGCCTTTCATGAGCGGTCTATCAGATGACGAGCTTGAGATCAAAAGGTTGGTCACTGAGCTTGAAAGTCAGCTGCAAATGAGCAAACTTAATATGGAGGAGGCACCTGCTGAGCACCGAACACCCAAGCACCACCGCACCATTGAAAAGAAGGAAGCTGTTCACCCGTTTTTGCCCTTAACTCTGGACCAGGAGGGTGATGGAAAAGGATTGTTCCTGATGGAAGATGAGTTTGAGGATGCAAACCTCCTTTCTGCAAAAGCCTGCGGCTGTGAAGACCCGGGAAATGAGAAAACGCTACTTCTGACTTTAGACAGCAAGTATGGAAGTCACAGGGACCCTTGGCCATGTTCGGCACCGTTCAGCCCATTACGGCCTTCCATGCATGTGCCACCTGCTGCTGACCTGATGCTGGCAGGTCCTTTTAACTGCAAAGGAGACCCAGGCAAGCTTCATGAAAACCTGAAGGGTGTCAACATCTCTGGGGAAGATGGTTTTAGTGAGATAAGGGATGCATCTACCACAGCCATGCAAGACTCACACCTTTCAGTCCTACCTGACAACTTAGGGGCTCCCAACTATACAGATAATTTCATACCAAGCCCCAGTCCATTGTTCCCCAAAACTCTGGAGCCCACCAGCCTACACTTGCATGAGGCTTTGCCACCAAGAGCAGATGCAATCCCAGGATTGCCACCAAAGGAGGAAGCATTTGATAGCACTGCAGAATTAGAACCATATGACCACCAGGTTCCATGTTTGGAACCGGAATTTGGGCTACCAGATGTTGGTGCTCAAGAGGCTGATGGCAGCTTGCCTCCCAATGCACAAAGCATCAAGGACCCAGAAGGAAGGCCCTTTCACAAGACCAGGTCACCTGAAACGCTGGAAAGCACAACACCCTCCCAAAGGAGTCAGGAGGGTTTCATGCTTCTGGAAAAGGCTGAGGAGATTGAAGGCCAAACTGTTCACCAAAGCCCACCCTCCCATGATAAGGCGAGTGACGGGAAACATTCACGTTTGGATGTGTTGACCTTTCCCAAGGAATTGGACGAAGAGGCAGAATATGAGCCAGCAGTCGCCGAAGGGAAGGCAGCTAACCCACTGCAGCAGCTGCAGTTGTTTGTGGCCAGGACGGTCAAAAACAACGAGGAGGACTTGCTGATGCCCTGTTTCCCGGTTCTGCATCCCACCAGCCGCCTGCCCACAACTGCTGATATCCATCCTGAACAGGATGAGGAGTCTACAGGTAGCACGCAGAATGAAGAGGTGGCAGAGCGCCCCACGTTGGAGAAAAGGAAAGGGTCCCTGGTTGAAGGATCTGAGAACATAGCCAAAGTGGCTGATCCAATTCAAGTGTTTTTGGAACCAAGCACGGAAGCAGAGTATCTCGGTGAACGCCTCTCCTGCGTTACAAAGCAAGCAGCACTGGAGGGCCCTGAATGGCACAATAATGTTACAGGGCAGGAACAGCACCACTTAGAAGATGAATGTTCAGGGATGGGTGACATTAATATGTGTGCAGATGGTGTCTCCTTGGAGCACAGTAACCTCTCACCACTCAGCAACTCAGTGGTAAGGGAGGAGGGAGTGCAAGGCGGTCAAGTTACAGGAGAGGTGGAGGAAGACCGGGAAGAGGCAACCTTGGCATTTAGGGACCACAGAAAATCCCCCTTAAGCCCTGGATCATCTGAGAGGGAAGCTCCTGGCTGTGCTTTGTCAGCCATGCTCAAAGGGCATGTTGCATGCTGCACTCCTTGGGGTGAGCCCTGCCATAAGGACCAAGCGCCGGGGACTGCAAAAGCCCACCAGAGACAAGGCAGTCAGGATCAGGTGGGACAGCTGCAACACAGCCTGTCTTCGGCTCCCGCCAGCCCTCCTGCACATCAGCTTGAGGACCATTATGTCCTGCCCGGAACGGACTTCAGCTCAGGAACTGGCTCCGTTTCAGCAGAAGACTGTGGCTTAGGGAAGCAAAGCAGTCACCATGTTGGAGGCCCTCTGGATGGTTTCTCTCCGGAGGTCGGCTTGTCTGATCAGAAAGATGTGCTGAAAAAGGACGCGGGTGATGTGCCATGCTCTGGCTTTGGAGTGCCACCATCCAAAGAGGCTCATGGTCTGACTGCTGCGGAGGGCTGGCTCATTCCACTCTCGGCACGCAGGTCCTCCTCGGGCGCTGATCAGACTGCCGTTGGCAATCACACGCAGAGTCCTTCGAAGTACAGGGGACAGGAAGGAGCACTACCGTTCTCTCCCAGCATGCACCATTGCAGCGACACTTCTCCCCCGCCCTTGGAAACGGCAGGCAACATTCAGCAGTGTCTTGCAGAAGAGGTGGCCCTTGACTTGGCGGAACCTCCAGGGAACGTCCCCCTGCATTCACCCTCTTCACTGCACTCTGGTAATCTGGTTACTCCCCTTGTCGAAACAGAAAGATCCTTGAAATCACACCCAAACATCTGCAAATCCCCCAGCGAACTGCTGTTTAAAAAGAAGGATCTTTCTGATGAGCTGCCCGGGCATCCTGATCATGAAGACAGTGGTGCGTGTTCTGTGAGGGACATGATCACCAGTTCACAGTCACCATCCCTACAAGACATCTTGCTTGGGCAGCCCCCCTTAGAGACTGGTTCTGCTCTGATTACTACTAAACATGTGGAATTAACGTCAAAGCCCCAGGATGCAAAGGAAGTTGAAGGTAGCCCCCAGAAAGACCAACCTCAGCCAGGGATCTTAAGCAGAGATGATGATGCTCAAGAGGTGCCAGTTGTCAATCCCACAGACACAGTTCATGGTTGTGGGGTTGACTTCAGTGCTGATCAATATCTGGAGACTGCAGAGACGGGACCCCAGAATGCTTCACAGGGCACAGAGAGTAGGAGCAACGGTTTGGAGAATGAAGACTCTGAGTGTAATGGGACGGTGGATGGGACTTCTAGCTGCATGGAGCAAGAAGAGAGCAAAGGGAGGTGTCTAAGAGATGATTCCAAGACAGGGCAACCAAAAACAAAGAAGAGGAAAGGACTGCCAGTCACCTGTGAGATTTGCTCAGTTTCTTTTAAATCCAAAACTGGGCTTATGAGACACAAAGCCATGAAACATCAAAAGAAAAAGGATAGTGCTTCATTGCTGGATTCCGAACTTGCACTAATGGAAAAAGCATTAAAGACAAGCAAGCAACTCTCTAGGGAAAGCAGAAAGACATCCACCAGAGAGAAAATGTCCAGCTCACACGTTTCAAAAGCAGCCAAGGGCCAACCCTTCCTCAAAACCTACAAAAGCCAAAGAAAGGGACCTGGTAGAGAAATCCAAGAAGTTGTTAGCAAAGTACTCAGTGACCTTAACGTTGTTTCATTGGACATAACCCATGAACTCCAAGCCACAAATGGGCCAAGGAAAGGAATTAAAACCAAGTCTATGAGCTCACAGGCAGAGAGATCAGATGAGTTGCCCCCCAGGTCTGGAAAAGAACCAAAGGCAAGAAGAAAAGGCAGAGAGGTCAGTGCTGATGGGTCAGACAGTTTTGCTGGGGAAAAATGGAAGGGAAAAGCAAGAAAAGCCAGAGTGATTTCAAGCCAGAATGAGATCATCAGATCTTCTCATCTGGAGACTGAGACCCCTAAGGTATGCTCTAACATGACTCCCTGCACTGTAGACCTCATTCTGACCACTGTCACTGAAGAAGCGGAGAGCAGCTCTACCTCAACAAAAGAGCAGGCCAATGTACAGTCACCTTTGCCTCCTCACCCTTTGACAGTCACTGAATTGGAAGATGCTGATGGAAAAACATGCTCAACCAAAGAAACAGCTGGACAATCGCCTCTTCCAGAGAGCTGTCAAGAGCAGGCAAATGATCCAGAGTCAGAAGGAAAACAGTATGCACAAGAGAGTTGGCCAAGTGGATCCACAAAAGAAGTTAAGGAAGTGTTGGGCAATGTTCATGAAGAACAAGACAATGACAGAAGTAGAAAAGAACCCGAGTCAAAGGAGAGTCCTTTTGAAGAAATGAACTGTAGAAATCAGAATAACCCATTGGTATATATACCAAGTCCCGATAGACTAGAACAGTCCTGTCATGCTGGAGCTGCTGAAAATAATTTCTTGAAAGTCATAGCAGAGAAAGAATCTGATGCTGGTGGCCCTTACCCTGTGGATTCCAAGTCCTGGAGAATGGAAGAGCTTCATGCAAGGAATGAGACCCCTGGTGATGGTACAGTGAAGCCAGACCTGCAGAGCTTGTTTGATGATGACTCTAAATTTTCACAGCTTTTCCCCAGAAATGACCACTTTGCCCGTAGAAAGTGCACACGGGTGTATGGAAAGCGGACCAAGAAACCCAAACCTGTTGCAGAGGTGAACACCAGGACAGAAGGCCCGACAGATCTCTTTACAATCCGGATGGCTTCAGATCTTGGTGAAACCAGCTCTTTCTGTGTCACCAGGGAGGATCCTTGTGAGTACGACACCATCTCCATCGATGACGCTTTGATGCTTGACATGTGTCATGGCAGCAAAGCAATGGCAAGTGACATCAGTTCTGGATCCACCAAAAGTGTGAGTTTTCAGCCAGATATCAGACAAAGGGAAGAAGTTACCAATGTGAAGAACGGTGGTGCATTGAGCTTCATGTGCCAAAGGAGTCCAGCAGGGGCTCTTCCAAGCTTGAGTAGCTGGAGTAGTCTTGAGAAGAAGGAAGAAAACATTGCTGCTGATGGAACATTGCTCAGCCCATCCATTGAGCTCACTAATGGGTATTCAGCAATGGAAGCCAGTCCAGAACCTCCTAACCTGGAAGAAGAGTCCTATGATACTAGAACAAATGAAAACCCATGCTCACCTGTGCTTCATACAATCGATATGGAGATGTTGAATGCAAAGTTTGAGATGACAGACATGTGCTTCTACAGTGTTGGGGAAGATCATCTCGGTCGCACAGATGATAAATGCACCTTAGGTTTCAAGCCAACATCAGTCTTGCAAGGCAGACCCATGAAAAATAAGCTAGAAGAAGGAAAGCAGGGGAAAACCCGTAGCGACTTGAACCTCAAGTCGAAAGACAAGCAATACAAATGCAAAGTATGCTTCCAGTGGTTCCTTACTCTAGGGGAACTGGACTTCCACAAGCTCACCCACAACCCTTCCCCTCCTCCAACGTGTTACATGTGTGTCCAGAGGAAGTTCAGCTCGAGGGAACAGCTGAGGGACCATCTAAGGGAGAAGCATGCCAAGAACAAAGCCGGCCTTTGGGCCTGCGGGATGTGCCTGAAGGAGATCTCCGACGTCTGGATGTACAATGAGCATTTGCGAGAGCATGCCACTCAGTTTGCCCGGAAAGGCCAGGCTCAGAAAACAGTCCTGGGTTTGCCTGGCTGCTTCGGTGAACACGAAGCAGCCGTCACCCATTTCCTGAACTCCATCATATGTCGGAAACCCGGCAAGGCCTCCAAGCACACCGACGCCGTAAGCAGAGCACATGCTTGCAAAGAGAGCAGAACCTCTAAAGAGCCCCCGGGGCAAGAAGCAGTGGTCAACAAGGACTCCTTGGAGGTGCCCTTCAGAACTAAGCCACCAGCGACCTCCCCCAAAGCACCAGCAGTCCCGCCTCCTGACCCTGCCCCGAAAGTGGATGGGGCTCCAAAGTTGGTGCCCATGCACCCCGAATGCAAAGATCCCTCCCGCGATTGCCACCACTGTGGGAAGCAGTTCCCCAAGCCCTTCAAGCTCCAGCGCCATCTGGTGGTGCACAGCTTGCAGAAGATCTACCTGTGCCACAAGTGTCCGATGTTCTACCAGGAGACCAAAGAGCTCCGGAGCCACCTCAGCCAAGAGCACAGGATGGCTGAGGAGACAGACATCAAGCATACCACGCTCTACGCCTGTGAGCTGTGTGCCGATGTCATGCATGTCATCAAGAAGTCCTTCATCTGCAGCACCTGCAACTACACCTTCTCCAAGAAGGAGCAGTACGACCGGCACATGGAGAAGCATCTGGTGGGAAGCAGCAAGACCTTCAAGTTCCGAGGGGTCATGCGGCCTGGCACCTCTGCTAAGGATGGGGATAAGAAAATCAAAGAGGAGGCATGCCCAAGGGATGGTGTGCCAATGGCCAAAAAGAAGAAGGTGGCCCACCACAGCAGCTCACTTGCACCAGGGTCACCTCAGGACTTGGATTGTACCCATGCACCCCAACTAGCTAGTGAGTCTCTGCTACCTCCAAGTGGGCCTCTGTCCATGGCAGCCAATGGGGTAACAATACTTCCACCCCAGACCTCCCTGAAAACAGAAGATCCGGCGGGTGACTTCCCCAGTCTCTTGACTGAAGTAGAAAAATCCCCATTTGATGGCCTGTCTCCACCTCCTCCTCTTGCACCCAAGGACAAATCAAAGGACCCAGATCCCAAGCACGTTGCTGCACTTTCCACAGGACTACAGCTGGAAGGGGACTCCCCTGGTGAGAATCTATCTCCTTTCTTAGACTCTTCTGACACAGCTAGTATTGATCTCACCAGCTTAGCACATAACAAGCCAGTAACAGCCTCACCAAAGCTGTCCCCATCTCATTTCTCTGAGAAGCACAACAAGGAACCAGATATTCCAGAAAATGTCACCTTGAGCAGTAAAGCAGAACACGCCACGGGGTCATGGGACCATCAACATTTAGATGAAAACCCCGTGAGCAAGAAGCCAGAGCTTTCTGCTGCAAATGTTGAAGTTACAAAGTGTAAAGAGTCTCCTAAAGCATGGTGTAGCAGCAACCCTAAGCCAAATGAAACAGCTCCTCAGGAAAGTTCCACCAAGCTGCTGTTGCCTGAAGCTCCCTTCCATACATTGCCTCTGAAGGACAAGACATCATCACCTGCCCTAAACCGGCCTGCCAAAGAGACTTCTTCAAAGAAGGTCACGGTTGGCCAGGCCCATGCCGAGAATGTTCTCAGTGTCCACTGCTCCCTGGACAGTGCAGAAGAGGTTCAGAAGCCCCCCTCCTTAAAAGACAAGGCCCTTCCAGATACAGATGCTGCTTACCCAAAAGACAATGACACCGCCATTGGAACGAAAGAGATGGTGGGCAACCCGACCAAGCCTGTGAGCGGCCATCTCCGAAGCGAGGCAGCGGGCACCCTGGCAAAACATAGCCATTCCGATCTCAGCAGAGGCCAAGAAAGACTGGCAGTGAACAATCTGGTCAAATTTCACCCCAAAAAGCGGAAAGAGCACAAGTCCTCCCACAAAGGGAGCTCTGCCTCCCGGGAGAACATTGAGGGGGACGGAGGCAAGAAGAAGAAAGCCCAGATGCAGGACGCAACCAGGGGTGATGGCATTGGGGGATTCAGAAGGGCAGACTGGCCAAATAGTGAGGCATTGGCTCTCTCTCCTCGGAAGAGGGACACTCACTGCAACAAACTGACCCCCAAGCTCAAGGGGTCCGTGGCTGGCGGACAGATCAAAAAGATGGTGCTGGACCAGTGCTTTCAGAAGAAGGTGGAGATCCGCCATGCCAACGGAGATGTGAGACGCAAGAAGGACATCTTGGGCAGCAAGGCCTTCCACCACCTCTTAGCCAAAGACCCCTCCACCTCCCTGCCCAGCTCTTTGAACAGGCACAGAGCTGTCCAAGGTGCTAAACTGCCCGACTCTCACAATTACAGGACGGCGGAATCCCAGAACAATCTCTTAAGCCAACTGTTTGGGCAGAAATTAACTAGCTTTAAAATTCCTTTAAGAAGAGATACTTCTGAGTAATTTATGAAAGTGACTTATGGTGATCCTTCGCTGCTTTCATGGGGTTTGCAAGGGGGGGGGAATTATCAAAGCATTAAATTCGTTTGTGTAGCGTGATTTCTCTGTCTAGCTTAAATGAACTTGCACTGCGGCCTCTGAAATAGTTTTGCTTTGTGTTTTACTAATCTACTTTAATTCACCTGATTTATCATGCAAATGCTAGAACTTTGATGTTGCTGATGATTTCCATGAACTAAAACTGTAATCGCTTTGGGCAGAGCAAAGCATCAAGAGGAAATGCTTTATTCGAGAAGTGCTGAGGTTATAAGGGATACGTGCAAATCCCAGCCCCCTTTTTAGACTGTGTCTCTGTTATCTTTGTACAAAGTACTTGAAAAGATGAACTTCATTTCAGAGACGTCTTGTTCATAAGGTGCAGTACACTGTAGAAAGCGTGCATGGTTCCCCCCCCCCCCCCTTCCTGGGGATTTTGCACAAATAATCCCAAACGATTTCATTTCATTTGGAACCAGCCTAAGACATGATATAATTTTTTTAAAAAAAATTAAATTAAGAATGAAGCAGGCCTCAGTTTTGACAGACAGCCATTTCCAAGAATGTGGCATTAAGAATGAACTTATACAGCCATGACAGATGTTTTGAAAGTTACTGCCTTTATTAGACCACTGTAGATGTTGCCGAAAGGGATTTTTTAAAAAGAATGTTTATTTTTTAAAAGAGAAATGTATGTGCCCCCTCTAACCTAGCTAAACTGCACCTTGAAGATTTGTGATATAGTTTCTTTTTTAACTGTTGTTATAATTATTAATATTTTCTGGCAAGAAAACTGTGCCAACGTAACACCCCTATGCAGTACTGTGTCCTAACGACCTGTAACAAATCATTTCAAACAAACAAACAAACAAACAAACAAACTCTTACTGTATTGAGGTAGTTGCTAGACTTGGTATGG
Source organism: Anniella stebbinsi (assembly GCA_029215795.1). Classification (NCBI taxonomy): domain Eukaryota; kingdom Metazoa; phylum Chordata; class Lepidosauria; order Squamata; family Anniellidae; genus Anniella; species Anniella stebbinsi. The sequence goes on along the minus strand of JARDYH010000007.1, from coordinate 3,023,174 downwards.
GCTTTATACTATGCAGTTAACTGGTGCTATTTTTATTTCTGTAATGTGAATACCGACAGGAACACACACACACACACAAGTGTCAAGGAAAAGGGGAGAAATTTTGTGAAACATATTAACAGTTGTCTGTATAAACCTAACACAGAGAGTGCAGGACGGTGTTATCACGAATATTCTCCTGCAAATGCCAATACTCCGCAGTGTATTCAACAAAGGTTACATCTTGAGGCTTGAATCTCAGGTGCAAAACAATGTTATTAGGGGACCTCCAAGGTCAAAGCAGAACAGGAGGGACAATGCACTGAAGGGGTTGGAGGGGGGGGGGAGACACTCTCAGAATACGTTGCGTGTGTCTCGCAAAATCTTTTTGTTTTCGTTTGAAGATTTTTTTTTAAAAAAAGGAATTAAGTGGCTTTATCCTGTTAATATGTACCTTTACAGTTCTTTGTGTAAAAAATATATATATATAGTATGTTAATTATTATACGTTTGGTGCAATGCATTATGTTAAAAGTTTTTATTTTGATATTTGTCAGAAAGCAGAGAAAAGCGCAGAAGATGCCTTTGGGGGGGTTGTTTTTTATAATGTTGTATGGGTGCTGTTTGAGCGCCTCCTGTGTTATTGTCGAATAAAGTATGAGATGAACCATACAAGGTGGTACTGTAAAACAGGGGCCCAGGTTTATCCTGTCAAATATAGTCCAATATTTTCACAGAAGCTTGTGGGTCTGTGTGGCATTTTTCAGGCAGTCTGCTTTTGTTGCTTTCTTATCCTGTGGGGGGGTGGGGGGGTGGGGGGTTACAATAAAAGGTTGGGCATGGAGGAAGTGGGTGGCCTGCATGGCCGGCAGGACAGTCCGCTACCAGGTCTGCTACCAAACTAGGCAAAGGCTCCGTTAACTTATGGGACTCGCTGCTGGAGGATGTTGTGATGTTGCTGCCAGAGAATTTTAAAAGTATTACCGATGGAGGTGTGTTAGTGGCTACTCAACTACCATTTCAGAGACTTGCTGTGATGCCACTCCGAGACTCTGGATTCAAGACAGATAACAGGAAGGGCTTCTTCTCAACTGTGTAGTTATATGGAATTTGCCACCACCACCACCAGCCACCAGCCAGGTCTGATCCAGCAGGACTCTTCTAATGTCCTTATGTAGAATCCTAGAGGCACTGCTATGTTCTCCTGCATGCATGGCCCACAGTTTAGTTGTATTTATCAAACAAATCCTACCTTTCTGTCAAAGGACCCCCCTAGCTGGGTCTGCGATGCTGATTGGTTGGGATTTGTTATATAAGTCCCAGCTTCTAGTCCTTTGCTGTTTGGCTCCCTGATTGTCCACCTCGACTCCTGTTTCATGACTCCATCCTCCTTGGCATTACAAATATCCCACAACACTGCTTAGTCGCATCCCAAATCAGCAAATCAGCAAACACGGCAGGATAATTTATCTGGAAGGAGGGGCGTTAAAAATTTAATAATTGCATTTCCGTGACTCGTGCTGCTTTAGTCTAGCCATAGGGGTAGCTTGTGCCTCCCTTGGTGACTCCCACTCTGCCTGCCTGCCTCAACCTTGGGAAGTCACTGGCAGATGGAGAGACGCATTCCAACTGTGCGCCAAAAATAATCTGTGTCACGGGAGGATCCGTTGCATCACGAGCCGCTATCTTTTCCGCTGTTGGGCACAAGAAAAGCCCACCAATTCTTTATGCAGCTTATCAAGTTTGCAGATAGGCGCATTCTGCTGCATTTCAAAATGCAGAAGATGAAGATGAAGAAGACAGAAAAAGAAGGAAGAATTATATGAACCTTTGTTCCCACAATAGAGGAAACGTCTCCCAGGACAGTCCTGGTCAGTCTCCCTTTGTCCTCAAGATGACCTCTGCGTTTGCCTGCCTGAGATCCAGAGGCATGGAGGCCACCACAAAGCAACCGGTATATTATATTCTTTAATTACTGTTGCAATCATAACATTTAAACACTGTCAATGAGAGATAGCTCATAACCACAGGCTAGAATCCTGCCACTTGGGGCTTGTAACTAAAACTGCAGGATTAATTTGATTAATTGATAGAATTATTTTCCAAACCACTCTTTTGTTTATGGCGGCTTAAAATGCTCAGCGCTCGCACCCTCACAGAGTGTTGCGAAGCAGAGATAAAGTCTGGCTGAAAATAATTAGTATGGCTTAATTTAGGGAGGGGAGAAAAAAATAACCTCCCCTCCTCCGCATCGTGTCAGGAAATTTACAGCCGCGCATATTTTGCAAGTGGGCTTCAGCAGGAAATATTACGAGGTCGGGAATGGGACTTGGAACCTCCGTCCCTGAGATACAGCATTCTGGATGCAAATGCACCGGAGAGAAAAATATTCCGTACCTGTCCCTTCCAGATTTCTACCCCCTCCAGATTAATACCATTAAGTGCTTTCAAAAGCAACAAGCCCCTTTGAAAGTCCTCGGGCAGGCTTAGAAATAGCCGCTTCCAGGTGGCGAATGACACTCTATGGCAGCTGGGAGCTCATGTTCCCTGTCGTATCTGATTTTTAAAATCACCAGAAGCAGTGGCTCAGGGCGGCATATAAGCCACACCTAGCCAACCTATCCTCTAGGCCAGGAATAGGGAACCTGTGACCTGCTAGATTTCATCTGACTGCAATTCCCATCAGCCCCAGCCAGCATGGCTAACTAGCAGGGATGATGGGAGTTGTAATCCATTCAGATACCCAGAGGTACTCAGGTTCCTTAAACATGCTATAGTCTCAGGTGTGCGAGCACCAGGTAGGATTACACGGTAATGGTGAAAAGGCACTCTGCATTTGCTCAGGGATGCACTGTTTCTATTATCTCACATTTTTCAGGCTGAAATGGGTTCTGGAGCTAAACCCCTGGCTCAGATGAACCCTGTACAGATTTCAGTGGAATTTACTACCATTGAAGCTACGATGTTTGAGCCTCTTTAGTTGATGGTAGTTCATAGAATGATGCCTGGTGTGGAGAATGTGGACAGGGAAACATTTTTCTCCCTCTCTCGAAATACTTGAACCCAATGGGGTCATATCCCATGGAGCTGATGGGTGGGAGGCCCAGGAAGGATAAAAGGAAGGATTTCTTCACATGGCACGTAGTTGAACCATGGCCACCAACTTGGATGGCTTTAAAAGTGGACTAGACAAATTCATCAGATCCTAGTCACTGGGGGGGGGGGGCAAAAGAAGGGGAGGGCAGCCCTTCATCTCAGTCCTCCATGGCTGCCCAGCAAAGTCATGGGCAGAACAGGAAGGCCTGGAAGAGTAATTTGGGATTTCCTCATCCACTGGAGGGGGAGGGGTGACAAGGGGGGGGCAAGACACTCCGGGAGATGGCATTAGGAGTGGTCATTTTAGGGAGCTTCGTCACCACGGCTGAGAGTCCGGTCATGTCAGGTAGCCCTAGCCTGTTTTCCCCGTGAGACACTCGCATCCTTGTCTGCTCCGAGGAAGCTGAGCATCTCTACAAGTAGGAGTTTGCCTCTGAATGCCAGCTGCTGGGGCGAACCCAAGCCGGAGGGTGCTTTACTTGCACTTTTAATCGGAATGTGGGCTTCCCGTTGGGCCATCTGGTTGGCCACTGTGCCCACAGAATGCTGGACTAGGGAGCATTACAAAGTCACTGCTTGGCCTAGGCCACCTGTCCCATCCATTTGGGAAGCCTGCCAGTCGCTTCTATGGAAGCAGCATGCAAGTCCGCACGGCAGTTCCCATCTCTCTCCGACTCAGCTGTTAATATAGTTTTTGGTTCCATTGACATGGCCTTGGTGCGGCCGCCAAGGCAATATTTCTAGACTCGGAGCTACTTCGCCTCCTTATTTCCTCCCGGTGTCCTTTCCTCCACACACACACATGGTATCTGTTGACGATCCCACGTCTCTTGCGGTTCGGCACACTTGGCAGAAATCTCTGGGCGCATAATAAGGCGATTTGCAGGACCTCTGCCAGAGCAGGTGATATGCCCAGCTCTTGCTTGGGAAGGAAAAAGAAAGAGAAAGAACGAAAGAGAAAGCCCCTGTCCATCAGTCAGACTCAGCTCCCTAAAGCCCTCAAGTTTGCTGAGCCCGGCTTTATCGCTGAGCGCTTCGGACGCGTTTGACACTTGGGAGATTGCAGAATGCCGCCACCGTAATTCCAATGAGGAAGGAAAAGCAGAATGGCTTTGAGAAACCGCAGATTAACTCGAGCAGCACTGTGGGCGTGCATTGGCCAGACAGAGGGGGGAGGGGGGAAGGGGAGCAGCGGTGCAACTTGGCTAACATCCACCCTCACTCTTTTCATGAGAAAGCTGGTGGTGCTCCAGCCTGCCTGGAGAAACTCTGTTCCCTAACACAGGGGTGTGGAACCTCAGGCCCAGCAGTGAAATCTGGCCCTCTCAGTATTCCCAGGTGGTCACCCCCTTCCCGAGGCCCCACCCCTTTCCTCCAAACACCAATGGTTTCCTGCCTTTTCTGCAGTGTTTGCCTCATTCTAAAATATTGAAATGCCTCTCCTAAAGCTTAGTTCTGGAAGTAAGAGCCTGAGGCTAGGATGTTTTTGCATTTCGGGGCAAATTTTCAAGGCCATTTGCCTTTTGTTCCCTGCCCACTGCTGGCATGCGGCCCCCGAGTGCTTCTGTGAACTTTAATTCCGCCCTTGGGAAGAGGTTCAGCACCTAGGGAGGTCATGGGCTCTCCCACACTAGAGGCCTTCAAGAGGCAGCTGGACAGCCATCTGACGGGGATGCTTTAAGGTGGATTCCTGCATTAAGCAAAGGGTTGGACTCGATGGCATTATAGGCCTCTTCCAGCTCTACTATGTTTCTATGTCAGGTTGTCACATAGAGGAGGGCCAGGATCTCTTCTCGATCAACCCAAAGTGCAGGACATGGAATAATGGGCTCAGTTACAGGACGCCAGATTCTGACTGGACATCAGGAAAAACGTCCTGACTGTTAGAGCAGGATGTCAGTGGAACCCATGACCTAGGGAGGTGGTGGGCTCTCCCACATTAGAGGCATTCAAGAGGCATCTGGACAGCCACCTGTCGGGGATGCTTTAAGGTGGATTCCTGCATTGAGCAGGGGGTTGGACTGGATGGCCTTATAGGCTCCTTCCAACTCTACTATTCTATGAATCTATGACCCCAGCCCTAATGCAGTATGGTCACACTTTTGCACTCTGGATTAATCCAGGGTCACTTATTTTGTTTGTTTACAAAATGTCGATAGTGTCTTTCATCAAGTGATTTCAAATTGCCACCTCCTGACCCTGTTCAAGCGTAACACTATAATAACAAATTGCTATAGCAACACTGGTGTAGCATTTTTGAGTGTTCACATGCATGATTTAGCCCGCATGCCTGAAGTTCAGCACCCCTCATTTATATTCTGGTTTGAATGTGGTGCTCAGAATCATATAACCATATAAAGAGGTGCCAAGTCAAACCAATGAGAAGTCTAGCCCAGTTTTGCCAACTCTGACTGGCAGGGTGTCTTCATGATCACAGACCCCCTCTAGATGGATTCTGTTTGACGCCTGGTTAGCCGATTATGCGCATAATCGCTGAAGCGCTTTATCATAAATGCTTGTATGCAGGAGGTAATTGAGCACTCAACTGGTGACCTTACCGGTTGTTTCAAATGCGCTTTACAGGTAGTTAATGCGGAGAATCGTTTGTGCACATAGTCAAAATGCGCTTCAATGGCCGGAGCAAAATAAAACTCGCTATTTAACGCGCATTCGATAATGCGCATAATTGGAGAGAAAACGCGCCTCTACGCCCGATTTACGCTCCGCTCTTGTAGAGGTAAATTTTTTAATGCGCCTTGAAAGAGCTTTAAATGCCTCCTGTAGAGGCAGCCTCAGTCAGGTAGTTGACTTTCTCAGCTCCACTACCTCCCTGCCAAGGGGGTGAAGGCGACCCCACATCCATCCTAAACATGGCCGTAACTCGTTCACAGGCTGCATTTTTAGATGGATGCATAAAACATGGCTTGTCTTACCCTTTAAAAAAAAACACCGATGAGTGGGAAGAGGCCCAGAACTTAGAAGGGAATGTTGTTGCTGCTGTTGTTGTTGTTATTATTATTATTATTATTATTTCATTTTTATACCATCCAATAACAAAAGCTCTCTGGCAGGGTCACAAAAACAACAAACCATAAAATACACGATAAAAAAAAAAGATAGTATAAAAATTTAAACATACAAAATGTAAAACAATTTAAACAGCTAAAACAATGTCTGTCAGGTACTAGACCTGATAAAGACAGCTGATATAAATGCCCCACCATTTATTCCTGATCCTCATCTTCATCATCTACATTTATTTATTTATTCATTGTTACATTTCCATCCCACCTTCTTTCCTTTTGCATGCAACTCAAAGCAGTTTACATAATCCTCCTCCTCTCCGTTTTATCCTCACAACAACCCTGTGAGGTTGGTTGGGCTGAGAGTCAGTGGCTGGCTGGAAGTCACCTAGTGAGCTTCATGGCTGAGTGGGGACTAGAACCCAGATCTCCCATGTCCCAGTCCAACACTCTAACCACCACACCACACCACACCGGCTCTTCCTCCTCCTCCTCCTCCTCACCATGTGCCTTCAATGTCCATTGGGGTGACGGATGTCTGGCCTTCTAGATATCATCTGATTGCTACTCCCAGCATCCTTCACCATTGGCTGTGCTGAATAGGCATGCTGGGAATTGCAGTCCAATAATATCTGGAGCACCACATATTCCCCACCCCAGGCACAAGCAGACAAGACGGAAGCTCTGCCCGGAGAGTTCATAATCTAAATTCTCATGTGAGGGAATAACAGGAGGGAGGGAGAGGAGGGAGAGATCAGGCTGACCAAGGACAAATGAACGCACTCCCTGGTATGCAGGCAAAAACGTGGTGAGTGGAGAAAACCAGCCAAGCCTCAATTCCTGAGAAATCTCACCCGGAGACCTGACCAGTAGGTGGCAGCCAAAGCTCCTTCCCATCACTTCTTCCTTCCTTCCTTTCTTTCAAAAAGAGAAACAAAATTCTTTGGGGGTATTTTGCAGGTCCTAAACTTTTTTCCCCTTTTGTGTCGAACTGTGGAAGCACCTTGGAGGGCTCCTTTGGAGTTCTGGCTGGTTCTGACTGAAACCCAGAGCGGATTCACTGCCCCACCAACTTTGGATCCACCAGCCGCCCCTAATAATAATAATAATAATATTTTAAGCTAATCTTTTGTATCTAATTCAGTGAATTCCTGCCTGGTTTCCTAAGCATGTGTTTATTTGTTTGTTTTAAAAAAACAAAACACAAACAAAAGGTCCAAACTTCCTCTGAACATCCAAGCAAAGCTTCACAGCCCCTCTCTCATGGCTGGAAGCACAGCGGGCAGCGCCAGGAATGGAGGAACAAGGTGGCCATGATTCCATGGCCAACAGCGCGCTGGCTGGAGCCGACTCTGTTACGGCAGTTGCTACTGAAGATGTCCAGCCGCGTGTGTGTGTGTAGGGAACGGGGAGGCGGAGGGTTTGTGCCTGGCCATTCCAAAATAGCATCCCACCCTTCCAGCCGGACGATTCTCTCTCGCTCCCTTTCTCCTCACCCGCAGGAAACGTACATTCCCGTGCACCACGGTTCCACCTCTCCCCTCCATACCCCAGTCCCTCCCCCCCACCCCCAACGCACCTCCTCTCTGCGTCGCTTCTAATATCGCCCCTGATTAATTGGCACTAATACAAATGTACACAGCTCCATAAAAGATGTCACTTCGCACACAATGGGAGCTGCATCTGCTTGCATATTATCTCTCCACTGCAGGCATGTAATTCAGTCCGCGAGAAAACATTCTATTTATTCTGGCGCGTTATGACAATCTCTCTGCAAACACGACTCGAGCAGGGACACGCGCTTCCACGCTCAGGCACGCGCGCACAACTGAGCTACGCCTGACCGCTTAGGAGCTCTGCGCGGAGGGACAGGGAATGTTCAGCCCGCCAGACTGCAGAGTTGTGCCCTATCCCGGTGCTGAAATGGGGGAAAAGATGAAAGGAACCGAACAGGACTCCAGTTGCTGGGGGCCTTACCGCTACTAGAGGCTCCCCATCAAGGGTAGGTATGGTCGGGCACTTGCTGAGGGCCCACATCCCAGTGGGGGCCCAGTGCCAAGAGCTTACTGGACTTGCTCCTCCTCTTCCACCATTGCAACCTCCTTGTTCACCTACCTCCTGCTCTGGCCCAGAGCATGGTGGTGGAGAGACGCAATCAACAAGAAGAAAAAGCCAGGACCTGATTTAAACCTCACCATATGCTGCCATTGTATTACTTCTTTATTATAGGGCCAATCTTCTAATTTCAGGGTTCTGGGTGCAAAGTGGCGAATGGGCTCCTTTCCCAAGACATTTGGCAAAATGCCAGGGATGGTTCTACCGCCTGTGCTTTGATGATGGCTGCTGAAACCAATATACGGTGATTTTAGTGCCATGCTTTTCCAATGCGCTTAGAGCACATTGTGGGCATTAGCTCATGTTCCCTTACAACAGGGGTACAAATGCCAGGCCCAGGGTCTAATTCCAGCCCTCTGGAATTTCCAAGGAGGCCACACCCCTTTCCTGACTCCACCCCTTTTCCCCTATTCTCTGATCATTTTGTGGTTTCCTGGGTTTTGTGCAGTTCCCCCCCACACACACACACACATTCTAGAAGTTGAAATGCCTCTCCTAAGGCTTAAGTCACTAGCAGTAAGAGCTTTAAGCTGAAATATGCCGGCACTTTTTGTGTGTTAGCTCCAGTCCTTTTGTCTTTGGCTCCACCTGCTCCGAAAGCTTCTCCTGAATCGAATTTGGCCCTCAGGCTGAAAGAGGTGCAATATCCTGCCTTACACAACCTTGCAAGGTAGCCCAAACCCCAAATTGCCGAGGCTTTGGAGGAAAGCCCAGTGGTCTACTCAAGGCTTGTACCCTAGGATCTCATTGGAGGAAATTTCCAGCTCTCTGCCCAATTTCTTGAAGCATCAGCACTAAAGTCCTCTTTTCCTGGCTGGGCACCTTTTTTAGCCAGGATACAGGATTGGGACTCTCCTGTTTAAGCCGGCCTAAAACTTGTATGCCAACTTGTTCTCTCTGCTCCTTCCAAAAGTTGGCGGTTCATTAGCCTGAGTTGCCTAAGGCAAAAGTAGTTTCGTTTCAGATAATGACCAGCAACAAACACCTTCACTGAAAAGAAGCCCAGGCATGTTCAGATATATGAAATTAAGCAGAGGTGTGTGTGAATGTGCATGAGACAGAGAGACCTTGTAGGAATTGCTGATGTTAGAAACACCAGAGTTGGCTATGATATCTTCCCATGAACTGGTTCTGAAACAGGACAGCCCACGCACTTCTTAAAGGATGGCTTTAGAGGGCCTTTGCTCCAAAATCGTCTTGGCGCAGAAGCAGAGCCGGCCCTACTATGAGGCAGCGTGAGGATTGCTTCAGATGGCAGATACAGGGAGATGGCCGCAACGTATTGGAAGAGAGCGTTGTCTGTCACGCAGCCTGCTCTGAGCCTCCCACTCTGGCCTTCTGCCTTTGAGTGCAGTGGAGGATGTTGTCCACTTGCCAGCATTGAAGGAAGAGTCAGCTGCAGAGTTGGCTTTTGCCCATGCAACGGCAGGGGCGCCATCTTGATGTCCGTTCTCAGGCAGCCAAATGTCTCAGACTGGCCTTGCGAAGAAGAGACTCTGCAGCAGCAAGAGGCCTGGCTCAGTTTGCCAGAATCCAAGCAGCTCCTCCATTCGCCAGTCAAGGGAGGATCTTGCCCAGCCTAAGCAAATACGCAAGGTGTCCAAGCAAATAATGTTCCGCTCATCTGCATTTATTTTTGATGACAAAATGATGGAAATGTATATGCAAATAAGCTGCAGCCCTTGGGGTTCTGGCTCCGTGCTGAGGCAGAGAGCCTCTACTCCATCCTAGGGCTTTAAGCCTTCCGCGCACCAGCAAGATTGTGTCCTCATCCAAGAAAAAAGAAGTAACGAAAAGGAGAGAGACTGCATTTCCTTTACCCCTTGAGAAACTACCCTGTGTCTTTGTAAAACTGGGGCAAGTGGGTGAATTAGGGGAGGGATCATGGCTTAAGTGGTAGATTAGACTACTTTGCATGCAGAAGGTCTCAGGATCAACCCCCCCCCCTCCACACACACACACACACACACACACACTCCAGCCTCTCAATTTGCAAGCAGGGGACAGGAAAGATGCATCTCTCTGGCTGAGATGCGGGAGATTAGATGAGCTCATAAACTGATCTGGCCTAAGTCGTCTGAGCAGGGGGGGTTACCCATTTCCAAAGGCGAGGACAGTGTCGTCGTTTGGGGCTGGGATAGGGGCCACTTGCCACAGAATGGGCAAAGGGGCGCCACTTTTCGCAATGAGATCTCCATTCCACTTTGCTACACTTCTCCCCCCCCACCCCCTTTGAAACTTTCTCCCTGATTCCTAGCTTAATTTATTCCAGCATCCTCCCTGCACAGTGTGACCTCTTTACAGGAGTCATGTGGTGCATAAAACTCATTATTACCCCCATTGAAACAAGAAGTTAATTAAGAAACATACATACATACATACATATATATATATATATATATATATATATTCTTTTCCAAAAAGAAAGTTTTGATGAGTTGTCAGCAGTCTTGCCTTGCAGGACTAGAGATAGCACAAGCTGCGGAGGATTGCAAGATGCCTCCTGTCATTTTGCAAGATGAGCGTTTTTGCACTCCCTGTGAAATGATTTGGGCCGTCGGCCATCCCCACCTTTTGCCAGTCAATAGCAATGTAGGCATTTGAGTCCCAAGTCCTTCTTTCCTTCTGCAGCAAACTGAGTCTTGCCTTTCTGCCAGTGAGAGATGATTATTATGATGCTCGCTTCTTTTAAGATCTGGAAAAGCAAAGAAACAAAAAGACCCCGTTCTACAAAGCACAAGGTAAGCAGGCAATGACTCCTCCTTCCTCTTTCCCTTCTTCCCTGAGTCTGAGCCACTGCTGTAGCAGCATGCTAAGTGAGGGAGTGCAGAAGCCCAGCCACCCACCCCCACAGACCCTCCCCTGGCCTGAGAAAACAGCAGGGTTTTCACTTTTTCACTACTGGTGATCCAGCAATATTTTCCAAAATTTTTCATTTCTTCAAAATATTGGCAATTGAGAAATAGATGATGCTTCCAGCTGAAGAAGATTCAAATAGTGGGAAAGGGCTTGAGAGAAGATGCTTGGAGGTGGGTGAACTGCCTATCAAAAGGGGGAAATGTGGCTTATATAGGGCAGCGTTGCAAGGCTCAAAAAATATGGCTTGCTTCACACATAACACTAAGCCATGGTGTGGATTGATTAAATCTGACTTATCGCAATACCCAAACCCATTCCCACAAACAAACCATGGTTTGTTAAACAGCTACAAACCACAAATAGAAGCCATGGTTTGTTGCTAGCTTACTAAACCCAGAACTGTGGCACATCCCTAGCTTCTTTGTGCTGCTGTCCAGCCTGAGAGAGGTGCCTGACCTGAAAATGAAATGGCTCTGATGGTTAGAAAAATGGTCGGGAGAGAAACAAACCAGAAATAGAGAAAACAAGCTGTGTTTTGTTTGTTCATCTGCAAGATGATTTGTGGTTAACGCAACAAACCATGGTTAATATAAACCATGGCTTAGTGTTATGTACAAATGCAGCTAAGGCTCAGTACAGATTTGTGTATTTATTTTTACTTTCCCCCTACAAGCAAAACCAATCCCCAAGGTTAGCTCCCACAAAGACCCCAGAACTGGTGTACAGAGGGCCTTGATGTACAGAGGGCCCCTGGTGTACAGAACACCCAGTATTGGACTGCAAACTTTTAGGGTTCCCTAGAAGGGCCAAGAAATATAAGAAGCTGCTTTATACTGAGTCAGACCCTGGGTCCATCTAGCCCAGTATTGCAGGCAGTGATGGGCATCAAAAGCTTTCTGGGGTTTCAGGCAGGAGTTTTTTTCTTCCCCTTCTTGGAGATGCTGGGGATCAAACCTAGGACCTTCTGTATGCAAAGCAGGGGCTCTTCTGCCGAGCTATGGTTCATTCTCTTAGCTGGGCTTAACCCCAACACACCCACTGTTGCTGAAGAAAAATGAGATGCAAACTGGTTTCATTTGCATGCCAATTATTACCCAGAATCCAATCCAATCCACAGCCGTGGTTTCAGAGTAGTCTTTGCTTCTCAGCTCTGCAAGCAAGCTGTTTTCTCGGCTGTGCCCAGGGTTATCCTTCTGTTGGATTATCAGCCGCTCTCCCTCTGCCTACATGGCCGTTCTTTCTTTTCTTTTTTTTAAAAATCCCAGCATACTGGAGAAGGTGGGTGTTAGGTTTAACTTTTCAAATCTTGCAACAGAACCAGCGAAGACAAGTCGCTGGATATGGGATTAACCCCAAAGGTTTTGGGGGGGGGGGGGGAAACGTCATTTTAAATCAGTTGACATTAAAAACGAAAAACAAAGCACTATTTAATTGCATGGTTCACATGGCAGGTGGCTTGGGGCAGTGTGTTAAGCGAAGCTCAAGTTAATTACATTGAACTGATTCCACCTAGGCTTTTGCGATGCCCAGTTGCACTGGTTGCTAGGCAAAGATTCCGCCTCCAACAGACTGATGTTGTGGGTACACGGTGCCCCGTGATAACCCGTAATATGTGAAGCCAGCAGGTTCTGGACACACATCTATCTACTGAGATGTTACTTCTTAGAAGAAACTACCCATTATTGGGGTGCAGGGAGAAGATAGGACACTGAAACTCCGAAGGGATTAATATCAGTGGTAATGATGCTCCATGTTGTGATAGGAAGGGTTCTGACTCAATGATGAAGCGCTTACTTTGCATGCAGAAGGTCCCAGTGCTAGGGCATAGTCGGAAGGCTCATGAAGCAGCCGCCTTGCTGAAGCTAAGCAGGTTTAGGCCTGGACAGTGCTTGGAAGGGAGACTGCTTGGGAATGGCATATAACCACCTTGAGGTCGGCGATGGATGGAAGAAAGGTGGGATATAAATTCTTCAGATAGGGACTGGGAAAGAGACCCCCACCTCCCTCTGACTAGTTAGACCAGACTTCCCCAAACTGGTGCCCTCTAGGTGTCTTGGGCTACAACTCCCACCATCCCCTGCTACCATGGCCATGCTGACCAGGAGTGATGGAAGTTGTAGTCCAAAACATCTGGAGAGCACCCGTTGTCTAGATCAGAGCAAGAACCAGGTGAACAAGCAGGTTGCAATGGTGGAGAGGAGGAGAAAGTCTAGGAGGCTCTGGGGTTAGTGGGCCCATGCCACTGTGAGGGCCCTTGGGAGGTGCCCCACCATGCCTGCCCTTGGCACCGGGCCTGAATACATCACTGTATTACATTGCACCATCTCCCCAAGGTAAGAACTGGTGCCCACAGATATGAACATATACCTGGTCCAACTATTTGACCTTCTAGCACAGAATTGTCCGCTCTGGATTGGGGGCAATTGTCCAGGGACTTGGGCAGAGGTCTCTCCTAGTCTTGCCTAGAGATGTCAGGAATAAAGTATAACCATGCAACTCACCTCGCCTCACTCCCTTTTGCCCCATCTCTAAAGGGAACTTCACAACTCCCCATAAGACTGTTGTGCAGCCAGCCAGTGATGAGATCTGAAGATGGCCTGGGAAGGCGTTGTACGTAAACAGTGCTGGATTGGATCATGCTGCCAATTCAAACGGCCTCCAATGTAAAGGCAAAAGGGATGAGACAGCTGCAGGCCGGCACTGCAGGCAAAAAGGCTGGACTTTGCAAGGCAGGGACAGATAGAGCAATAAATCTTGGCAAATATTTCCTGCAGCACTGACAAGCTACCAAGATGCCTAGGAGTCATCTGCTTCCATCATATTATTATTATTATTATTATTATTATTATTATTATTATTATGTCATAATAAGGAGTCCTGTTCTGTCAATGACAAGACTCCCAGCAGCCCCTTCATATGCCTAATTCCAGTTTGCCAAAACAAAATCTGTAGAACCTGAAAGAGCAGCATACTCCTCCTCATTGTCATAAGGAAAAAGAATTGGTCCAATGGGAACTGAGCATACTCAATGGCCACAAGATGTGGAGCACCTGGGGGTGGGAAGAGACATAAAACTGTGGGGAGGTGAAATGGAATGAAAAAAAGCATGGGTTGTCTATCACCTTGAAGATGAACACTCTCATGCTGCAACAGTCTGTTGCAGGCCCCATCTGTTCATTATTTACTACCAGCAAATGGACCCAGTTTCACGTGGGTTGGAACCACCTTCAAGCAAACTTACACCGTTGTCAGAATTGGATGCACTGTCCCTGCCCTGTCTGAGTGAGGCCACACCTCCTGGCACCCCTAGGCATGGGCACTGCCATGATGCACCCCGATCACCTCGGAGGAGGGGTCTGCCCACTTCACGCTCCTGAGGAGGGGCTGCCCCACAGCGGGGGGGAGGGGCAACCGTGTCCCTCAACCTGCTCATCTCCCCTGGCTTCCAGCTGTATGGACTGCAAGCTACCTGGTGGTTAGCGACGCCTGCCCCTTCTGGCTGACAATGCTATTGCAGGCATCTGCCACATGGACACATTTCAATTAATGTGTTTTAAAAACAAAGTAGCCCCGATGTGCAGGTGCCTAGGTCTCACATTCTCAGTGCTATTACGGTGCCGATGGATGGACAGACAGACACGCACCCTGTTTTATCATTATAGATTTCTTTCCTAAATTTCTTTCCTAAATTTGTATCCCGCACCTTAAAACAAAAGCCAGTCCAATGTCAACAAATTAGAACAGCAGCAGAACAAAGTAGATAAAAGCCACAACGCAGAGTAGAATAAAACGCAGCACCTCTATTTGTTCAAAAGGCTTGAAACTCTGGGGAAATTAAAAGAAAAAGATATTTGCCTGGTGCCAAGATCATGACAACGCAGCTGCCAGGCAAAATGAGCGTCTGGGATGGGAGCACCCCCACCCCGGTCTTTAACTGTCTGAATTGTTTTTAAATTTTGCTTATGTAATTTTTTATGCTGTATTTTATTATTTTATGAAAGGTTGTAAACTGCTCAGAGAGTCCGCCTACTAGATGGTATAGAAATGAAGTGAATCAATAATAAATTATTATTAATAATAATAATTCCAAAGGCACCTACCACCACCCGCCACCCCTGAGAAAGCTCTCTGTCTAATTGCCACCTGCCAGCCCTCAGTCAGCAAGGCCACCCCGAGAAAGGCAAACCTGAGGGGACACAGAACCAATAAGAAAACTGGGGGCACCTTATTAGTCAATGAAAATGTCTTAGGATGCAGTCCTATGCATGGAAAGCTGGGGGTTGTAGGACTTTTTCCTGTCTAAACATGCATAGGATTGTGTCCTAAAACATTTTCATTGACTAAAAAGGTGTTCCCTGTTTAATCAAGCAGATTTGTTTTTTTTTAAATGTATTTTTATTCAAAGTACTTACAGAAGCCATAAGTACACACACAGAGGGAATGCCTCCTAAGACGAAGCCTGCTATTACAAATGGACACGATCCAGGGACCTAATAGTACGGCACTATGACTGATTATATATATATATATATATATATATATATATATATAATTATTATTTATTACAGTTATATACCGCCCCTTAGCCGAAGCTATGGGGCGGTATATGTTGTTATGACATTGGTATGATTGTTTATATACCATCAAGTGCTTTATTTATCAACACTAAATATATTTGTCTAGTGCAGTCCTGTTAGGTCTCTTGCACTTTGTGTATTTATTTTGAGTAGGTATTGGGGTCTTTTGACTTTTCTGTTTTGCATAATAATTACCTACACAGAAAAACACACCCCTCGTAAAAGAAAGAAAAAAACTTTAAATTTTTGTTTCGCTTCAGAACTTTATTTTGACATCTTTGCAAAAGCTTGCAAAATGTAATCTCTCTTTCCCCAAACTGGTGCTCTATGTGTGTGTTGTCTACAAGTCCCACCACCATTCTGGCTGGGGATTATGAGAGTTGAAGTCCAGTACATCTGGAGGGGGGCGCCAGATTGGGGGAAAGATTTCTGAGGCTGTGGCATTAACAGTTAGAGAGTGGGCATGATGTAGTGGCTGGAAAGTTGGGAGTATGTCAAGGGAGACCCAGGTTCAAATCCCCAGCCACCCAGAAGGCTTAGCGGATGGAGTTTGGGACAGTCACCTTCTCTCAGTTAAACCAATCTCACTGAAAAATAGCAAGAGTCTTGTGACACCTTCAAGACTAACCAATTCATCTTGGCACAAGCTTTCATGGGCTGGAGTTCACGTCCTGTGCCACAAGACTCTTCATTGTTGTTATTGAGCCTTGAAGAGCCAGTGTGGCATAGCTTTTCAGTGTTAGTTTTTATTGTTTTGATTGATACTTTACTTTTATATTTTTATTGCTTTTGATATGTGTACTGTTTTTATATATGGTTGTAAGCCGCCTTGGCAGAGCTTCTGCCCTGAAAGGCAGCCAAGAAATGTTTTAAATAAATAATAAATAAAAACAGCAGTTCCAGTATTGGCCTGGGACTTGGCCATGAAGCTCGCTGGGTGACATTGGGCCAGCCACTGACTCTCAGCTTAACCTACCTCCCAGGGTTGTTGTGAGGATAAAATGGAGGTGAAGAGGTTCATGTAGCCCACCTAGGAAGGGAAAGGTAGGCTATAAACATAACAAACGCAGGCAGTTGGGCTGCAATAGGCATCCACGGCTACCCTGTGGAAATGACAACCTCGCGGGGTTGTTGTGAAAAGGCTGGGGGCGGGAGGAGAACCCCACGCCAGCTACGCCGAGCCCGTCGAAGGCCGCGCAAGATCTCCACCCTAAGACGCCGGCGCCTCGGGCGCTACTCTGCGCCATGCGGCGCTGCTCCCGACCCGACCCCGCAGCCGGCATTCCTCCCCCCGCCCGCTCGGCGGCTCTCGCCCTGCCCCTCCCCTTTCCTCTCGTATCCACCTTATCCGGTGGGCGTGGCCCGAGCGGCCGCCCTATGAGCAGACGCGGCCGGGCGCCGCTCGGCTCGAGGCCGCGCCCCTTTGGAACGTTCAGCCGCGGGTTTGATACATTTTCAGGTTCCATTGAGAAAAAAAAAGGGGGGGAAGGAAAAAAAGAAAAAGGAACCAAAAAAAAAAAGACGCGCAGGCGAAGCAGCCCCGCTCGACGGAGACGGAGACGCGGGGAGGCAGCCGGAGCAGCGTCGAGTGGCCGCGGCGGGGGACGCCGCGGACGGGAAGGAGCCGGAGGAGCCGCCGCCGCCGCAGCCCCTTCTCCCGGCCAGCTCGCCTTGGCTCGCCTGTCGCCCAGCCCTGGGAGCGCCGGGCGGGCATGAGAGCCGCGTGCCGGCCGCCCCCCGCTGCCGCCGCCGCCCTGACTCTGCAGCCGCAGGAGGGAGACGAAGCCGCCGCCGCCGCCGCCGCCCGCCCGCGATGTCCAGGAGGAAGCAGAGCAACCCCCGGCAGATCAAACGTGAGCGCCCCCCCCCACCGCAACAACTTCAGTCGCCCCCCCCCCCCCGCCGCTCCGATCTACTGTTAACTCTCCCCGCCGCTCACGCACGCGCAGCTTTCTCCCCTGGCCAAGACTCTAGTCCTTTGCGCTGGGGGTGGGGTGGGGGGTCTCCTCCCCTCCAGCACAGAATTGCCCCCCTCCTCTCTATATTCACCCAAAGTTCGTGGTCCCGGTTCTTCCCAACGCCCCTCCCTTCCCAATACTCCGTAGGCACACGGGGTTGGTGGCTCCGGACTTCGTCTTTTCTCCGCTCCCTCCACCCCCCCAACGCCAGCGCTGCCATCTGGATGAATTCATAGCAATCCCAACCAAGTCGTTTCCCCGTCTAGGCTGTAGCCGAGAACTCTTCCTGCGTCGCGGCTCGCTGGGGCAACTCCCAGCCCCCCCCCCCCCCCGTCCCACAGTCCCCCGGACCAGGCTTCAGGGGCGAGAATGGTCTTTACCCCGGACTTTTTGGACGCGGGGCCAATTCCTAGAGACACCGCCTCCTCCTCCCCCCCCTCCTCCTCCTCCTCCCCCCCCTCCTCCTCCGTTTACATCCTTTACTTTTCTGAAGGCTCCGGGTGGGCTTCCTGCCGCTTCTGCAATGCAACCCCGGATCGTGGCCTTTCTCTCCCCGCACCCCGCCCCCGTCCTCAAGATGCTGCCTCTACCTTTTCAGTGGAGGTGGGGTGGGGGCTCGTTTCAACACCCCCTCCCCGCTGAACCGCCGGCTTCTCTTGAGCGCGTGGGAGGCCAATGCGTGTGTCTATGGTGGGTGGGTCGGTGGGTGGGGGGTCTTTCTGACAGCTGTCCGGGGAAGGGAGGGGGTGCAGTTTCCGCTCCTTGCCTGTTCCCCTCCCCCCCCCCCCCCGCGCACCAAAGACTGCATGAATTGACAGCCTGGACCCCGCCCGATGACCGCTCTGCAGCCAGCAGGCCAGACGACTCGGTGAGGGGCTCTGTTGGGCTCAGCGGCGGCAGAAGTTTTTTTCCCTCCCCCCCCCCACTTTGGTTGTGTTTGGGAGCGGAGGGAGCGGCGCCCTTTGCGTTCGGTTCTCGCCTCCCCCCCCCCCCCGCCGCCGCCGCCGCCGCCGCCGCCGCCTCCTCCTCCCCCTTCTCGCCTCCTTCGCCGGTGCGATCGCCAGGCCGATAGAGCCACCCCTGATGAGAGCCGAGATAAGCGCTTTAAAATATTCCTTTCTGCAAGTCCCGTCCTGATAAGATCGCCCTGTCGGGACGGGCTGAAATTGCGATCTTATCTCCTGCTTGACTCACTCCCATCTCTTGCATTAGGAAGTTTCATCTTGAGGGACTTTTGCAAAGGTAGGTAGAAAGAAACAAAGAAACAAAGAGAAAGATCAGGTTTTAAACATCAGGGCTGCTGAGTCCTGGGACATTTGGTGTTGTAATAATAGTGTTCCTGAGCATCGGCAAAGTGCATTTCTGAACCCGTTGCTTAATCTGATAGTTACTCATGTCTCCAAAGGAGTAAATACAAAACAAAAAAGAAGAAGGAAATGGGATTATATATTTTTTTGTATCTGGGTGGGATGCAGATCAAAAAGTTTCACAGCACTCTTCACTGGGCAAAATGGACTATTATGTAATCTGAAAGCGCCTTCACATGGGCATCTTTAGTTTCAGTGTGCTGTGGGATCTGTGACTTTCCGTATGCACAGGCTTGTATATGGCAGTCAAAGTACATGCTACTGGTGGTGTCCAGCGATGCACTGCTTGAAAACTAGCACTTGAAAGAGGAAGGCTTTGCGCTCAGTGGGGCGTGGCCAAGGATTGCCCTGCCAGAAGCACACTGCAGTGAAAACACCTCCAGGTGCAAGGTGCTGGATGTAAGGAAACCAATGGGCTCTGGTGGGTCAAATGTACCTGTGGGACCACCATTAGAAGCAATCTGGTAATGGGTTATTTTGGCCCCCTTTCCATCCCACCAGGTAAAGAGTTCTGTGAAACTCAAAAGCTTGCATATGCCACTGTAGGACCAATCAAGCAAATTCTTCCTGCTTTGTATCTCTCCCTGTATCTCTCAGTAACCTCTCCAGTGTCTAGAAGAAGAGAAATGATAACAGGTTGCCTTGAGGCTAATTTTTTAAAACGGCAAGTGTGTGTGTCTCGCGAAGTACACTTGATTCTCTGCGAAGTTGTTCATTTTGAGGTTGTGAGTTGTATCCCCCCTTCCTTCTCCTGCAAACGTCCCCCGTGTTTTTAGGGTGACTCCTTCTCTGCCTTGTCTGTATTTCTGCCGGTTATCTTGCCCTGCCTGACTCTTCCACCCCACGTCTTTTTCTAACCCAAATAAATTTTGGGTAGCCTTGAGATACAAATCTCCAGATACTGCACGATTAGACCTCCCTCCCCGCCCTGGATGTACTCTCTCTTTTCCTGCCCCTCCTCTGGCTGCTAATGGTACCGTGGGCTTAAATCATTCTTTCAAGGAGGGATCCCCAATTGATCAAGGAAAAAGAGACCTGATTTCAATAAACATGAATATGGTTGGTGTCGTGTGTTTGTGTGTGTGTGAAGGGAGAAAGACCATGGGGGGATTTTTATAACAACTGCTGGAACTTTTCCATGGGCAGGTTTGGCTGCTTTTTGTGTGTGTTCCCTCCCTCCCTCCCTCTCTCCCTTCCTTCCTGAGCAGATCTCAGCCATCGATAAGGCGAGGGAGATGTGTGGATAGCAAGGCCGGCCCCCATGTGATAATATTGCTTTATCTTTTCTTGGAAATAATTGCTATACTAAGCTGCATCTACCTGTTTGCCTGCCTGAGGTGATTTATTCTGCTGATAAGGCCAAGGCAAACTTTTTTTAAAAAAAAAAATTGGATGAAAGTGCCTCCTCTCTCCACCCCTCCCCCAGATATTTGTATTTCCATTTCCATTAACTTTTCTTGATATCCAACTTTTCTATGGCTGTTGAAACTGGCTGCTTCCCTCTCTAGGGGCGGAGGGGGCGGGGAGACACTTTCATGGCATCAGTAGCCCTGCTCTGTGGTTCCAGATGTCTGTTGTTGAATGAATAAAATTGTAACAATACTGGGTAGAAGTGTGGATATAAACCCTGCAATATCCATTGGTACGTTGGGTTGATTTGATAGCTTCCACCAATGGTGGCAGGGAGGGGACCTCTTACGAGTGTTTTCCCATGTATAATGCAAGCAACAACTTGGCCCCTCAATCTCTTTCAGTTTTCTAGCGTTCAGCCCTGGGACATGTGAAATAATAGTGATGAGTGCCCTTAAGCATGTGCAGAAATCAGCTTTCCATCACAAGATCTGGCATTAGGCATAAGAGCATCCCTGGTGAGACAGAATCACTTCCAGGTCTAGAGTGAGGTGGGCAGGAAGGAGATCTCCAGATGGTTGTGTGAACAGCTCTAATGGTTCTTGCACAGCATGTGGAGTGAAGCTCATGAGTTGGCCGGGCAGCCGGTCACATCCGTGTGGTACTTTTCCTGCAGGAGTGTTTGCATCCTGTATCTGGAAGTCGTGTGTGTGTGTGTGTGTGTGTGTGTGTGAATTGGCCCACTGCTTACCTGGAGCAGGGTGTGTAACCCTTTGCGTTGAGAGATGCCTCTTCACGTGCAGGAGTAGGAACTGTGAATCGGTAGGATCTCAGGTTTGGTAAAAGTGTAGACGATGCCCAGGCTGCTCTCAGTGGCTGAGGAAATTGGCAGCCTGTAGGCCTTCCTCTTGACAATGGCAAAGACGACCTACATCTTTCGTGAGAAGCAGCTTGTTCGGGTGGTGGATCTTTCTCCCGCAACCCCGCTCCTCCTTTCAACTTTCCACCCTGTTTTGTCTTGCGAGAGTTGTTAGGTCTCCGTGAGCTTCTGTTGTGCATTAATTTCTAGCTCCTTCCTTGTCATCCCTGCGCAGTGTTCTCCGCTTAATAAGGAGCCAAAGGTGATGCGAAGATGGATGGGGACGTTTGTAGAGCTGGGCAACTCAGTGAATGCATTAGCTGCCTTGCACTTGAAAGCGGCTGGCTCCCGGCTGCTTCCTCTTCTGCTTTCGGCTGAGATATGAAGGGATGATAAAGTGAGGAAAGTTGATCCGGGGCCAGATAGAGATGGCCAAAACTGATGAAGGGGGTTTAAGATGGAAGATCTGGAGCCCGTCTCTGTGTGTGTGTGTGTGTGTGTGTGTTGGCCTGAAACCGGCAGTCGGAAAAGTACGCAGGACAGCAAGATATGTGGGTGTTCTTTCAAAAAATGGTTCTTTTTGTTATTTTGCTTTCTCTGGAAGGGGAGGAAAGCAGGCATGAGTTGAGATTCTTGTAACTGAGCAGCAGATCTGGCTTGTTGTTTCTTTTTAAAAGTAGATGTCAGATCATCTCCGTCCTCCTGATACATATCTGCTGACTTTGAGTATGCTTCTTGGCAGTGCTTCTTTCCTCCTCCCCCCTCCCCCCCCCCCCCAATGTTTGATGTGAATGCTGATAAGTTGAAAGAACGGGAGACCTCTGAAGAGGGAGGGGGAGAAAGCCTGCAATTGACAGAAAGCGATAAGGTGAAGATCAGATGCCGGAGTATATTAAACTGGCTAGTTGGTGTATTTTTGTTGTTGCTGTGGACATGAATGCTTCTCAGGCCTTCTGTGTGCTGCCATTTGTTAGATGGTTCGTTTAAAAAGGGGTCCTGCCTCCAGTGTTTCCTCTCTGCAGCCTCAGTTGGCTCTCCGGGGCTTTCGTGCCCTGCTATGCAAGGTTCTGTACCTGATGTGGGGGATATTTTGGGAAGACTTATATGTGCAAAGCATGTACCCTACTTCTCACTGGTCTTGTTGGGGATGTACATGCTACCTGAACACCACAGGAGTTATTTCTTGCAACTGCTGCTCTACAGAGATGGCTAAACCTAAGATGGCTTCTATATCTAAAAGTAGTGATGTTGGTTTTCCAGAAGGTTTTGAATTGGAAAATTTTCCGGGGAAAGTTCCCCTGTAAGTTATGACTGTTCTCGCATAGGGTAGTTTGCATCAGGAAAAAAAATCAGTTTGTGTTGGGGAAATTTCTCATGCCCTAGGGCTGGGCAACCTCTGGTCCTCCAGATGTTTTGGTCTGCAACTCCTAGGCCTAGCTAGCCTAGCCAATGTTGAGGCAATGTTGAGGCCACAGTGGAGACAGAAAGCTGGAGTAGATGAGCCCTTGGTCTGATCGAGCAGGGCTGCTCTTATGTTCATGCCTCACCTAGCAGGAGTTTGTGGATGTTGGAAAGGGGAAACACTGCACAACATTGCAGGACACGTCACATTGGCAACTGAAGAGGACCGCCCACATAGTAACACTTTCTAGGGCTTCCTCAAAGGTAGGGACAGAAGTTGCCAGGTGATCATAGAACTATAGAACAGTAGAGTTGGAAGGGGCCTCTAAGGCCATCGAGTCCAACCCCCTTCTGGATGCAGGAATCCACCTTAAAGCATCCCTGGCAGATGGCTGTCCAGCTGCCTCTTGAAGGCCTCTAGTGTGAGAGAGCCCACCACCTCCCCAGGTCACTGGTTCCATTGTTGTACTGTTCTAACAATCCGGAAGTTTTTCCTGATGTCTAGCCGGAACCTGGCTTCCTGTCACTTGAGCCCACCATTCCACATCCTGCATTCTGGGATGATTGAGAAGAGATTCTGGCCCTCCCCTGTGTGAGGAGAGTATTTGAAGAGTGCTATCATGTCTCCCCTCAGTCTTCTCTTCTCAAGGCTAAACATGCCCAGTTCTCAAGGCTAAACATGCCCAGTTCTTTCAGTCTCTCCTCATAGGGCTTTGTTTTCAGACCCATGATCATCCTCGTTGCCCTCCTCTGAACCCCCTTCAGCTTGTCTGCGTCTTCTTGAAGTGTTGTGCCCAGAACTGGACACAATACTCAAGATGAGGCCTAACCAGTGCCGAATAGAAGGGAACCAGTATCTAGCGTGATTTGGAAGTTATACTTCTATTAATGCAGCCCAAAGTAGCATTTGATTTTTTTGCAGCCACATCACGCTGTTGGCTCATATTCAGCTTAGGATCTACAACAATTCCAAGAACCTTCTCGCTTGTAGTATTGCTGAGCCAAGTATCCCCCATCTTGTAGCATTTTGTTTCTTTTTCCTAGGTGTAGAACTTGGCATTTATCCCTATTAAATTTCATCCCATTGTTTTCAGCTCAGCACTCCAGCCTATCAAGATGTCTACCACTCCCACCTAGGGATGTCGGAGAAATCCATTTGTGGGGTAGAGATGAACGGGCTTTCCTAGACTCAGCCCCTCAGACTTGGTTTCGGTTCCTGCAGTGAAATCCCACTCGATCAGCAGTGAGTCCAGCCAATTTGCAGAGTTTTTGGGAGTTTTGCGCTTTATGGGGGCGGAGAAGATTCAGCAATTTGCACAAATTATACCCAAATTTTTGCAAATGTGAGTATAATTTGCGCAAATGGCAGAAGCTTCCCCCCTCCCAAAGCGTAAAAACATTCTGGAATTGGGGAACAGCCCGCAGCTCGGATGAGAGATGCAAAGTGGGTCATCCACGCTGTGGAACCCCATTGAGCCAAAAAAGAACTGGATTTCCGAGTGATGGACATCTCCAGTCCTGCCTTGTGCAAGTGGTCTAGAAGATACAATAGTTGATGGTGTTAAAAGCCATGGGAAGATCCAGGAGAATCAGCCGGGTCATTCTCCTTTGGTCTCTCTTTCTCTCCTGGTGCAGGGCATTTGCCAGAGCAACCGAGGCAACCTCTGCCTTGAAGCTGATTTGAAATAGATGCATATCATCCATTGCTTCCCCAAGTGCTTGGCGCTGATATGCCACCACACATTCAGCACGTTTGGCCCTGAAGGACACGGATCTGTCATTCTCCAGAGGGCTTCTTCAATACACAGCAGTGCAATGTTTCCTTGAGGGCAGACGGTGCTAGTCTAGAGGTGGGCAATTTGTGCCCCTCCAGATGTTGCTGAGCTGCAACTGTCATCACTGACTCTGCTGGCTTGGGCTGATGGATCCCAAAAGTTCTGGAGAGCTTTGGCTTAGGGAAGGCTGTTATAGGCTCCGTTGCTACAATGGAGTCCATGTTGGAATGGATCTGAGCGATTTTATCGGATGGCGTCACAGCAGCTTTTTAGGCTGGGGGTGGACCTGAGGCAGAAGCTTTTTTTTATTTTGGGGGTGGGGGATGTCCCAGATCATTATTGATCTTGCATTGGGATCTTGGGACCAGAGCAGCCCCTGAAGAATTCTGCGAGAAGCAAGGCGAGCCTTGGAAACATGGAAATGGGGAAGCACTGGTGAAGATTGAGACAGTCAGTGTGTATGATGGTCATGGAATCAGCTATCCTTGTTGCCCACTTATTTCAAGGTTGAATCATGAGCTGGTTGAGCCTTCCTTGAACCCCAAGGCAGCCTTGGCCAAGCATTTTCCTGTCCCCTCTTCATGCGCCACCAGAAGTGGCAAGCACCCTGTGGAGGTTTGGCTGGTAATTGCTTGCGCTATTAGGAGCTTTCAAAGGCCGGTCCTAAGCGCTGTGTGTCTTACTTTCATTCCTCTTCCTTCTGGCTGAAACTTAGATGCTACGTGGAGTTAAGGCATTAAAAGTCTGATTGTAACTGGGAGCCGATGGTGACTCAGATAAGAGGATCAGCACATCTAGCTGTGCAGCCATTCTGTGGGTTTAATGTTATGAAACCTCTCTGTGGTCTCCTGGGCTTTTGCTTTGGCAATTTGCTATAGCTAGGTTTTTATTTTATTTTTTTATTTTTTCCTAGGGTTGCTGCAAGTCAATGAGAGAATTGCAACCTTAAATATAAGGCTCTCTCTTTTTTTTAATGCTCTCCTCCATTTTTCCTTCCTCTCATCAACTTTTTCCCCCTTTTTCTTTTTTGTGACAAACCTACATAGCAACATCAGGAAGCATCTGGCAGTATTTGTTTTCTCTCTCTGTCTGTGTGTGTGTGTGTGTGTGTGTGTGTAGGTCTCCTTCTCTTCTGTCTCTCTTGTTTTGCTGTTTGATAGATGTGGACAGCTGATAATAACAAAAAAAGAAAGAAAGAGGCAGGGAGCTGATCCCTAGCCGAGATAGCTGGTTACATTTATTAACTTCAAACACGGGAGTGTGGGCACATGGAGAAAATGATCAAACCGCTTGGCAGCCGTGTGTGTGTCTTTTTGCATGCATCTCCAGTCCTGAGCTCTCTAGATTGGGGGAGTCGATAAAGCCTGCAGATTGATCTGGGCACGATTGGGTTGATGTGTGTTCCGAGCGCACGTGTGCGTTTACTGTTAAAAAAAAACACATGAAAGCAAAACTCGCATGGGAACACAAAGCCATTTTTTTAAAAAAAATATTTTCACTGAAGTTTTGCAGGAGTTTTCTTCCTTGCCCTCCCCACCCCCCTTTTCCGTTTTGCTTTCTGCTGAAGCAGATCTGAGCTGCTGATAAGCGGAGGACTTGATCTCTCCTCTGATAAAGATTGCCAAGTCAGATAGAGGCTTCCTTATCTCTACCAAACAGACTGCAGCAGGATTCGCCTGCTACAATAACAGACCCTGGAAAGGAGAGGCAAGAGGGCTCCAACGATTTGTTCCATGGCAAATGTGATTAATGCAGGCATTTTAATTATCTGATTGAGATGGGGGGAGAGGTTGGGCCCTTCCCCACACGCCTTCTGTAATATATATAATTCTTTTCTTTCTTTCTATTTTTTTTTAAGCTCAATTTCTCTTCTGGGTCTGTTTATCAGCCCCAGATGTTGCTCCGTTCAAAGTAAGCTTTTAGATCCCTATCTGCCGTTCTGCTAAGTGTAGCAAATATGTCTTTTTAATAAACTCAGAAGGCGAGTCTTAAGCACACGTGGCTATTCCCTGAACTGTGGTTCAGCAGTGTGGGTAAACTAGCATGGTAGGTGGTTTGTAGCCTGGCTTGACTTTCTGCTGTCTTGCTTTGGGTTAGCTGCTACTGCAGGTTGAACATGATCTTGTGTTTCTTAACCTGGGTACAGGGCCAGCATCGAGGGTAGGCATGTTTGGGCACTTGCTAAGGGCTCACATCCCAGCAGGGGGCCCACTTATATGGGTCCAACCATTGTATCATGCAGCCGTTCACTGGCTGGGCAGAGTAGCAGAAACTCTTGAAGATCTTCCTCTAGTTCCTTGTTTGGGGCAGTGCAAAGGAAGCCATGAGGGTAGTTATGAACTTATTATTATTATTATTATTTACATTTCTATACCGCCCCATAGCTGAAGCTCTCTGGGTGGTTTACATAAGATTAAAATGATTAAAAACAATATACAACATTTAAAACCACAAAAACATGTGACATACACAGAACCGACTTCTAAAAACAACTATAAACCTCAACTCTGTCTCTGAACTCTGCAGAAGCAAAGGCACATCATCTCTCACGCCTCATGCTTCATGGGAATGCAGTATGGTCAGGAAAGAAGGGTTGGACCACCAGTACGGCATAGCTGCTGCTACCCAACCTGATTAGAGTTGCTGTGCCAAATGCTTTGGATGATGGGAATGATAGGCCTGGACCTCTTGAAGGCCCCAGGTTGGGAAGGCAGAGTTGAATCAGGGAGCTTAACGACACAATCTCAGACGTGGCTCCTCAAAAATTAAGACCCTGTTGGGTTCTGTGGAACTGTTGGCTGGAGTCTTGTAATTGATGCTGGGGGTCATGAAAGGATAGAAATGGTTAGTGATTTGTATTATTGGAGAGCCAGATGATGCCTGTAGGGCTGCCTTTGTGCCTGGTTCAGAAGTTGCAGCTAGTGTAGCATGCAGCAGTTGGGATGCTCAGTGGAGTACCTAGATATGCGCATATTACATCTGTGACATTAAAAGCAGTGGAGGCTGGTGACTCCGACATCAATGTGGTGGTGAATTCACTCCAGGTTTCAGTCGGAACCAGGCAGAACTCTAAAGGAGCTATCCAAGGTGTGAATAGCTCCTTTAGAGTTCTGGCCGCACCTTGGATAGCTCCTTTAGAGTTCTGACTGAAACCTGGGACGGATTCACCACCCACTGACATGGGAGCGACCAGCCCCTACTGGTTAAAATGTCTGCACTGGCTGCCTATTAGCTACTGAGATAGGTTCTGCTGTTGATGTACAAAGCCCCAACTAACTCAAGTACCTCGAGAGCTACCCGATGGCCTTTTCCTACATATACCAAATCAACCCCTGAGTTCTTCAGAGGAGGCCTTGTTGGTTGCCCCAGAAGCAATGGAGTGTCGCATAACATCATGTCCACAGGCCTTCTCGGTAGTGGCCCCCACTCCCTGAAACACTCTTATGGTGAGCTTTAAATACCTCTTGGAGATGCAAGTGCTTATTCGGGTTTTCCCTAACTAGTAATCGACTTGCATATCCAATGTTATTCTAACTCAAGCCCCATTCATTTAATGGGTCTACCCTTAGTAGGGCCAACTTTGGATATAGCCCTGTTGTATTGTTCTTGTTGTAACATTTTAATGTATTTACTACTTAATATTGTTTTTACGGTGTTTTTTAATATATATATATATATATATATATATATATACTGTAAACCGCTTAGAGATTTTAGAATATTAAATAGCATAGAAGTATTTAAATAAATAAATAAACCTCAGGCAGCAAAACGTGTTGGGTCAGTCCAGCTTCAGAGCACATGGTGGTGGTGGGGGGAATACAATATGTTGTACCACCCAGCATCTGGAAACCCCTCCCTCATATAGTTCAGGAGTTAGAAAATGCAACATATTTTAAACACCCCCTGAAAGCACGCTTGTTCACCCAGGCTTTCTTTGGGCTGTCAGTAATTTAATTCTGCTGCTCCATTTTTAAGGCTCCTTGCAATTTTATTTTTAAAGGTTTTTAATGCTGTGTTTTAATGTGGGGTTTCAATATTGTATTTTTAAAATTGTGAACTGCTCAGAGATTTTACTATATTCAACAGTATATTAATACCACAAAGGAAGGAAGGAAGGAAGAAAGAAAGAAGAGTTAGATCCCGTGTCCTGTCCTGAGGCCGGCTCACCTTTTGGTCATGATTTCTGGATGTTGCAGAATCTTTGCCATCTGCTCCCCATCTCTCAACTGGATTCTGGATTGTGTGGATGCCAATGCCACGTAGGAAGTGTTGCGGCATACCACTTTTGCTTGTGGTATGAAGAGGCGGGGCCCAGGTGTGTCAGTTTGCTGGCTCTTCCTGTTGGCCCCAAAGCAGCTTGAAGGGTTGAGAGTTCAAGAGACCCAAGGAGAGCCAAGAAGGGAATGTTTGGAGCGGGCCTGAGCAAAGCTGGCAGCTTTTTTCTAGGCAAGTCATCCTACAAGCCCTGCTCCTTAATTTCCAGAATGCAGCGGTGTACGGTGCTTGACAAAAGAAGACACTCTGCACGTGCTTAGAGCAATTTATTGTATAGAATGCAACTACAAGACCCAACCTCTGCTTTTTATAATCTACCACACTTTCTGGAGGTCCGTTTAAGCTGTGCTTGCGGTCCGCACAACTCCCAGTAACTCTGCTGTGAATGATTTTATACAGGCGATGTTTCCAGTTTCCTTGGTCATGAATATGCTTGTGTTTAATACAGTAACTGAAGCGCATGTGGGCAGGGTGGTTTTGTTTTGTTTTTTTAGTGGCTGCAGTAGCCAGACTGGCATCTATTTTTAGCTCCCTGAGGTTTAAATTCCCCCCTCTCCTTGTGTGCTGCCTATCGCAGCCAGTTTCAGCATACTTGTATTGTCATTTCCATATTTCCCTGTGGCTCCGGCTCCTGGCAAGGTGCCTATGGACCATCCTGGCATGGGACATTATAAGCTAATATTATGTACTCTTTATAACATTAGTCTTGCAAATCCAGGCAAGTTACTAGTCCTCAGCAATTTTTGTTATAGTGAACCAGACCAGTAGGGACCAGGAACAGGGGGAAAAGCAATGACTCTCTTTCAGCTTCTCTTTTCCTAGGATGGTTTTGAAGGGCTTGCTTTGCTTCAGAAGTTTCTGGGATCACCTCAACTGCGTCCAAGACCTCCATCGCACCTAATCCGCCCCTCCACCTGGTTTGTCTCCGCGTTTTTTTACCTCTGATGCAAAAGCGCGTCAAGCTTATGACCCCTTTCACTTGAATAGCTGCTCTTTCGTTCCTTCACTCTTCCGCTCTTCCACTCCATTCTGCCCCTCTCCTTCTCTTTCTCCCTCCAGTCGGGTTCTGTCAGATGAGCACTTCAACCAGACCACCTTTCTCCTGGGCAAAAATGGAACGACCCTTTCGTCTGGCTCTTTAGGGGCATTGAGGGAGTACAATCCAGCTCTGCAGAGGTTCAGGCATTGCATGATTTTAAAAAATGCTTTCGAGACTGGGATGCCAGGTTTGGGTTTTATATTGAAGCTTGGAGCCAGCTGCTGGGAGAGATCCCAGATCCATTCAAGCCCCCAGTTCCTTTAAAACTACATAGAGGCTTAGGGCACATTTAATGCATTTAATTTATTTATTTATTTATTTATTACATTTGTATACCGCCCCGTAGCCGAAGCTCTCTGGGCAGTTCTGAAGCTCTCCAGACTTTTAGCATTGTAGGAAAGGCTGGGGAAGACGCAGGGTATCAGCAGGACAGGCACAGCGTCATGTGAGTGCCATGCTACAAATCCGAACACCAGGCATGGTGTGATTGAGTGCGCTAAATCGCTGGTGTGATGGAGCTCCAAGAGGAGCAGCCATTGTCATTTACTTATACCCTGAGTTATTTAGAAGCCAATGCTGTGATTGCATCACACATGAACATTGTGGCCTGCAGAATTCATGCTGAGAACTTGCCTCAGAGGTTGCTAAGGCCCCACAGCAGCTTGACTTTGCATGGGCCATGCATGTGCAATCTCCGAAGCCACAAAGCTGGGGATTTGATGGTTCAGGGGTTGGGGCGTCATTGGCTGGTGGAGTTCTTGCCTGTCCCTGCGACTAGCGAGGACAGAACATCACAAGGAAAGAGCCCTGTTGAGTCAGATCTAGGAACAAAGCAGGATGAGGCAGTCAAATGGAGTGCATCTCTTCCATCTGCAGCTGGGAAATTGCGCTTTTGAATGTTCTCCTGGATAAACAAAAAAGCAAAAAAATAAAAACCTCATATAGCTCACTGCAAGTAGAAAACTAGTAGCGCAACAGGCCAAGGGCTGAGCTAATGCTTCTCTCCTTGATGTATTAGTTCTCTAAATGCAGGGAGCTTTTAAAATTGGCATGTTACGCGACCCCGCTCTCAGGAATCCATTATCATAAAATCATAGAGTTGGAATGTGGTCTTGGTAGGTCCTGCACCTTGATATTCTGCTGCATGTGAGACCCAAATGAATGTTTGGGCCTCATAAATGCAATAAATGAATAAATTTTCCTTAAAACGGTGGGTGAGGTGGCCAGTCTGTTTCTGGACTGCCCTGCTTCAGGCTGAAGGAAGAGACTCACACGACGGAATACATACATACACACAGTACCTGCACAAAGTAAGTTAGTATCGGGGGATTTGGGGAGTTGCCTTTGGTCAAACAGAACATTTGCCCGCAATCTGAAATAGTACAATGCAGCACAGATGTATTGCCTCATCTGCTGTTTGGGAGAACGAGGCCCAAAGACCCATTTTTCCCAGCCCCCCCTTTCTTTAAATTAGAAAGCTGCAATTGTAGAAAGAGCCTTTACCCTGGGGAAAGATGCTCCAACACCTCAACATGGAAGCGCCATAGAGCTCATTAGTGAAACCCCCGCTTTGCATACAAAAGGTCCTCAGCATCTCCAGGTAGCGCTAGGAAAAGCTGCTACCTGAAAATTCTGGGGAGCTGCTGCCAGTCTGTGTCAACAGTACTGGGCTAGATGGATCCCTGGTCTGACTCATGTTCCTAATAATTAGAACATCAGCGCAGCCCTGCCAGGGTGGGTTCAGATACCTCCAAGAAGCCTGCCAACAGTGCAGGAGGGCAGTAGCTCTTCCTGACCATTTCACCCCAGCCACTGGCATTTAGAGGTAGAGATAGGTGCATCTGTTGGTTTCACTTTCTCCTGTATTTGAACATTGAAAATCTTAAGTTTTTACCCCTCCCTTATATGAAGAACTTCGCAAATGTCGGTCAATTCGTCTCTTCAGTTGAAATGAAACAGAATTCTCGCCTACCTGCACCAGCCTAATTCAATAGTTACAGCTGTTCCCAACATGGGCCAACCGTGTTGCACCTGCTTGCCAGGTATCTGACGAGACTGTTAGAAAAGAAGAGGGTGGCCACCTGAATTCAGCCCTACCATGGTTGAATGCGCAGGGATTCAAACCCAGGTTTTTAAGGGCCAAGCTCTCAGAGCCCTGGGTCATGATCAGTGGATCTGTCCATTTTTGTTTCTCCCACATTTAGATTTTTTTTTAATCTCAAAGTTCCCCCCCCCCCTTGTTTAAGACGAAATTTGGTATATTCTTATCAAAGCCGAACTGAACGGAATCGAAATTCTCACCATCCTTATTCCAAGCTAGACTACCTCTGTAAAGGGAGGTTTCGCACGTGCCAACCTGATTACTAGCTGTTGATAGATTGCTTGACCTCTGCGAATTTGCCTGTAAGAATTGACTTTCTTAGCCTTTGCTGTGCTTCCCCCCCCCCCTTGAAAACTTAAGATTGCATGTGTCATTTTTTCAATATGGAAGCCCAGGCCCCTTCAGTAGTGATGCTCCTGGCGCCACACGGCACGTGATGCTCAAGTACTGGCCTCCACGAAGGCCTGTGCCTCACTCTCTCTTGCTTTGTGAGAATCTCGCAGTGGGAGCTGTGAGCACAGTCTGTTGCTGAAGAGTCCGGCTTTGGCAATGCCCAGCTGGGAGCAGAACCTGTTCTGCGGAATAACAAACATATGCCCACTGGCAGCTTCTTGGCACAAGATGGGGAATTGTGGAGATGGCTCCAGAGTTAATACTGCCGGCTTCTGATTTGGCTACATCATTGTTGTTCATCAGATCCTTCCAGGACTCTTGTCCTGCAAGGGGGGGGGGGACACTTGCCTGAGCTTTCATTTTAACGTGCATAAAAGTCTCTTAAATTATTGCAAGTATACACTGCAGCTTTCCCTAACTTGGTGCCCTCCAGCTGCGTTGGACTACAATTCCCATCATGCCCCAGCCAACCAGGAGTCCAACATTGATTTGCTCTTCATAAATCTGTCACTGCCCAAGTGCGCTGTCCGTCATTTCAATGCAATGAACAATCCACGCCCTGCCCGCTGGGAATCCTGCTCAAATCCTTCTTTGTCTCCCCTAAAATTTCACTATGTATTTTCAATACGCATTTAAGATTACTTGTCCACCCATAAGGGCTAGCCACTTGATTTAAATACTAAAGTGGAGACT
Organism: Anniella stebbinsi; assembly: GCA_029215795.1. NCBI lineage: Eukaryota > Metazoa > Chordata > Lepidosauria > Squamata > Anniellidae > Anniella > Anniella stebbinsi. The sequence continues at coordinate 2,990,311 of JARDYH010000007.1, read as the reverse complement.
AAATTCGAAAGCATTGGGATGACTAATTCTGCACCTGGTGTTGACTTCTATGTTTAGCGTGTCCATAGGCTACGGGCTATAACACAAGATCCGGTTGCCCCAGAAGTGTCCTTCATTCCCTTCGTTATGTGAGAAATCTCTCCTCCCCTGTTACTGAGTCACTGGCCACCTAGGGAGTAAAAGAATTCTCCAAGCCATGTTGCAAACTGTCCAAGCAAGATGCTAAGGGCTTGAGAAAGACTGATGATGAGGGAGCGGTACTAATCGTGCAGAGATGGCAATTTGATCGTTATCTTGGCAATTTGATAGCTATCTTGGCTTTTCTGGAGGGGAAGGTTAGGGTGTTGATAGTTTGATCCTCCCCGGCACTCTGGTGATAAAGGGAGCAGTTCTTGTACTAGTGGGTATCTTGAGTGCAAGGGGGGTGGGGGGCGAAGCTGGCTTGATTATCTGGAAGCACTTGAAACTGAACCAGGTTGATTTTTTTTTCCTAATTGGTGTAATAACCTGACAAGTTTCTAAGAGTCTGTGTTGATGTGTCTGGGAGTTAGATTTTGCAATGAGAGGCGGAGAATTTTCATCCTATTTTGCTTTACCAAATTGGCTCTTGGGATTCAAAGTTGGTTTGGAAATGCTTCTTTAAAAGAATAAATAGATCCATGGGTGTGGGTGTGCGCACGTGTGTGTTTAAAATACACTCAGTCACTGGCAACTTTGCACAAATCTACTGGAAATGTAACATCCAAAAGTTTCCAGTGAATCATGCTCATAAACAGTTTGCAGCAGATGTTTTACATCCAGATGTTATACCTTGTGACCTGCCCTAAGCCACAGGATGAGTGCATGGTAAGTGGTAAAAATGGAGGCTTCCCTCTTGTGTGTGTGTGTGTGTGTCATTTCAGCTGGTGTGTAATTCCAATGTTCAGAAGTAATATTCATGTGCATCATAGGAGACCTGTTTCCGAGTGAATGCTGGCCAGGAAATTTGCATTGTAGATTAACCTGCAGATTTTGTAATGGTGATTGATCACAACTCTAATCTGTGGGAGTTAATTTTAGGATTACAGCTCCATGGTGCAAGCAAAGCATCCCACTGTGTTGCAAAGTTCAAGTGAGAACCAAATTGAACTGAATCCTAGGCTGTTTCAATGTTGCCTGCTAGTTTCTCAAAACCAGAGTCTGATCACTCAAGCCCAAAACATGATATCAAGACACGTTATCAGGACAGGTATTAAGCTGCATCTTAGCTGCATCTGATCAGCCTCCCTAAAATATGTTTGTGATTTCTGACATTAATTCTATATAATCTTAAGTCCTGTCTTTAAGGATAATATTAACCGTTGCTTTCCTGGGGGCTCCTTGAAGAATAAAGCCAACAAAATGAAGTCAGAGTGGAGGGAATACATCCCAGTAGCAGAACTAAGGTGGGGGGAGCTGTATAGAGACTGTTGGATAAAGCTTGATATAAACCTGAGTTTTGGTTGGGAGGAAGGGTAAGGGCTTCTGTTTCTATTTTCTAAGCAAAAGATCCCAGTTTCAGTCCCAGGAAAGTCTAGGAAAGGATGCCTGTTAGTAACCTCAAGAGAGCTGCTACCAGTTGATGGGGCTGTTCAAACAGTATGATAATAACACACACTAAGTGGTTGTTAAACCATGACTTGTTTGTTGAACCCTGAGTTAGTGTGTTGTCTGAACCCACTACATTTTCTGCAGAGTGAGTTATTAACCATGCCATGACGACTTGCCTACTGACTTTGAGTGGCTGGGGGGAGGCTCCTCCTTCAGCATATTTTACTGCAGGGAAGGGGAACCACTTTTAGCCAGAGGGTCAAATTCAACTTCAGAGATGCTTTCTCAGGGCCCACCTTACTGCCAGTAACAGCCTTCAGAGAGGCATTTCAGAAATTGGGGGTGGGGGGTGGGGGTATGTACAAATGCTGATCAGAGAAAGGGGGCGTGGCCAAGAAAAAGGGCGTGTAGCCATCTGAGAAACCTGAAGGGCTGCATTGGGACTTCAGGAGGGCCGCATTGGGCATGCAGGCCTGAGGTTCCCACCTCTGGTTTGCTCTCTGTGCGAGTCTTTTGTTACAGTTGCAGCACTGACTTTTACCGTCGTCTCGGAAGAGTTTTCCCTGGTAGGAGGAACAGTTCCGTCTGCCCTCGACAGGCCCGGTCCACCTTGCCTGCCTTTTCTAAGGAAGAGGCTCTGGATTCCCAGTCCCTTTGGACGCAGAAGATTCTCTTCATTGTTTTGTAGCAATGTGTTTTTTTGGAAAGGGCGAAACGCCGTCAGGAATGTAACTGTTGACCTTGGGCTGGAATAGGGTTAAGGAATGAGTACTTCTGACTCATTTCAGATAAGGGCCTTCCACTGCCTTCTCTTCCCCGACCCTCTCCCCCCCCACTCCAAAATATCTGTTATCTCTTCTCTTCTCACATCAACATGCTTTGGTGACATCTCCCATTTGCCAGCAGAGAAAGGAAATGCTACTTCTCTAATTTGTTAATCTCTTGTTATTATAATCTCTCTGAATATTGCCCTGCCGGTCTCGTATTATGAAAGCTCACACATTTATCCCCCCCTTCCAGCCTCAATCTGAAAACGAGCCCTAATTCAGATGTACATGTGTGCCCCTTGACGTGTCAACTATGTGGTGACTGAATAAGGTGATAGACTCCACGGAGAAGCATTGTGGGATACAGGACTTCTGTCGGTCTAGGAGGAGCCTGGAATGAGACAGTAGCTTTGACCTAGTGTGGAAAGACAAGATGCTAACTTGGCTCCCTCTGGTATGGTGCAGTCGTCACTTGATGGTTGCAGTCAACAAGCGATCCACAACGTGTGTAATATAAAGACTATTGGAATAAATGATTTTCATCTTTCCTGGGGAAGCCAGCATCAAGTGTATTTAAGAACAGGCCCTGTACAGAAATGAGAGAAATATTTCAACAGCTTTTGATTGATTGGATCGACTTCCAGATGTTTTAGATGTCAACTCCCATGCTGGGAGATGTAGTCCAAAGCTATAGGCACCAGATTGGGGAAGGATGAATCACTTTTTTAAAAAAAAAACCTATAGAACAAACAACTCCCTTTTTAATTTCCTAAAATGGCACCCCAATTAGCAGGGAAACACAAGTTATTTTTTATATAAGAACTCAGTGCAGCCTTCCTCAACCTTGTTTCTTGGACTGCAACTCCTTTGCTCCCTGGGAATTATGGGAGTTGCAGTCCAATACATCTGGGGAATGCCAGGTTACAGAAGGCTGAAATGCTGGTTTGGGTCATATACAAATCAATGTGGATTTAATGGCTTGGTTGCATTGATCAGCTAGCCGATTTATTGTGGCATAAGCTGTTGTGGCCTGGAGCCCAATTCACTAGGATGACCACAGCAGCAGCCCTTGAACTCATGTGGAAATGGAATGCACCAACTGGGCGAAAGCGCCAGTTCTACTGCATAGCTTGTCATTCCAACCGATTAAGAGATATCCCAACAGCAGTTGGGAGGATGAAAGATGTGCAGCCAGATGGGCACTCAGTTAACTTCCAGATGCCCACAGTCTGCATGCACCTGCTGTTTTACCCTGAGCTCCAGGCTCCATCATCCCCCTCTTCATGTGGAAAGGATAGCAAGGCCGGCATCGGTTATGCGTTCCACTTGTCAGGTGTGATGCGACAACCTGGAACTCCAAGCTACTAGGATGATGTCATAGTTCAGTGGTAATGCGCCAGCTGTGCATGCGGAAGGTCCCAGCTTCCATCTCTGGTCTTTCCAATTACAGGAAGATGGGTAGAAACCTTGGAAAGAGACCCGGAGCGCTGGTGCCAGTCAGGAGCAGGCTAGCCTTCCCTGAGTCAGTGGCCTCCAGATGTTTTAGACTCCGCCTTCCAGAATTCCTGATGGTTGGCCATACTGGTTGGGGATGATGGGAGTTGAAGTCAGGCACTGGGTTGCTGAAGACCAGAGTAGAAAATACTGAGCCACATGGACCAAGGGTCCAACTCAGTATAAGGCAGATGGATATAAGAACATCAGAAGAGCCCTGCTGCTGGATCTGACCAAGGGTTCATTTAGCCCAGTTCACACAGTGGCCAACCAGCTGTTGACCAGAGACCCATAAGCAGGACATGGTGCAGCATCACTCTCGCACCCATGTTCCCCAGTAACACATTACACCATGTGTAGCTCTAATCTTAGCTTTCCTATGTTCCTCCACGAAGAAGCAGGTGTTGTGGGCATGAATCACCTTGGAGATCTGCTTCGCTGGACCAGGCAAGAACAAAATACCTGGTTCTCCCCCCCCCCCATATTTACCTGGCTTGGCCAATCCAGAGGCCTCTTAAATCCTGCCTGTGAAAGAGCCCATTTTTAGGCATCTTGGTTTGTCGCTGGGATTGATGAAGGCTCTGAGTTGGTAAAGTCTTGACAGGCAGTTCAGGCCCAACGTCTGGCAAAACGTGACCGTGGGGAGGGATTCTTTCTCCCTTCCCTCCAAATCCTTCTGTGTTAGATTGGAGTCTTCCAACTCTCCCCCTGGTCCCAACTGGAACTCTTTCCCAGTAACCAAAGGGTGTGTGTGTAGCGTGGGTTTTAAATCAGCATCAATATTCCCGACCGACAGTCTTTGCAATGGGCAAAGTAAACAAGTTCCTGCAAGCGGATATGGCAGCCGTTACGCCACGTGTACCTCTAATATTAGCTTTCCTTCTGGTTGTTAATGCCATCCATTGATTGACATAAGATTGTTTGCCGTCGCCCTCCATGTATTGCTCATTATTGGAAAAATAGCGCTTTAACTCAGCCAATAACATGTTTCGAAAAGCTTCTTTTGATTGTATTTGGCAACATCACAAACAGCGTTTTTTTCTGGGAGGACTGAAGGTCCTTCAGGAAGGACTCCCTCCACGCCCCCAGTAACACTCTGCTTCCCAAGCCCAACCTGTTATCCTTCTAGATAGACGGTTCAGGAGGATGACATGGCTGATGGTATGGAAAGATCGAACAGAGTTCTCCAGCTCAGGTGTGAGCAGGAAGTATATCTCCAGAAGCTTTGGAGTTCAACTCCCAGCATTGCTGACCATTGGCCAGGCTGGCAGGGCCTTCTGGGGGTTGAAGTCCAAACCGTCTGGGAATCTACCTTCCACCCTTCCCTACTCCAGCTTTAATGGGCTAGAGTCTATGAAAACTTAGGTCATAATATATTTGTTGGTCTTTCATGTGTCCTGAGGGTCATTCCCCCAACATTGTGTGTTTGATCTTTGTTTTCATTTAAATACCCTTGTTTTATTTTTGGGTTTTTTTATTTCTTTGTTGTTGTTTTCCTCTTTTTGTGTCTGTGCATTTTTGCTGTTTTAATTGTTGCCATTGTAAGCCTTCTTGCTCAGAGGCTGTCTAGAAAACTAGCATGGCCAGGTGCTGTACACAACACTGAACTGATACTAGGGATGGTGAAAAGGATGGGCCTGGTTTGGATAAATCCTTTTGGAGGTCCTCACAATCCCCTTTTGCTTTAACCTCCCTAAATAATTTGGTGGTAAAGTTGGCCACTTCATTGCTCGATCCTAATTCCAGATCATTTCTGCATAAGTGAAAAAGCATTGGTCCCAATACAGACCCCATTGTTTACATCCCTCCATTGGGAGAAGTTGCCATTTATTCCTACTCTCTGCTTTCTGTTGTTTAACCAGATCCTGATCCATAAGAGTAGGGTGACCAGATAAAATCCAGGTCAGGGCTCCTGTAACTTTAACTGTTGTAGAGAAAAGGGAATTTCAACCAGTGTCATTTGTATGCAATTAGTTCCTGGTGAAATTCCCTCTTCATCGCAACAGTTAAAGTTGCAGGGGCCCTGCCTTCTTTTGTATATGGTCACTGTAGTATAGTTCCTGCAACTTTAACTGTTGCGATGAAAAGGGAATTTCACCAGGAACTAATTGCATATAAATGACCCTGGCTGAAATTCCCTTTTCTCTACAACTGTTAAAGTTACAGGAGCCCTGACTTGGATTTTATCTGGTCAGCCTACATAAGAGGTTCTCTTCTCTTACGCCATGACTGCTAAGTTTGCTTAGGAGTCTTTGGTGAGGTACTTTGTCAAAAGCCTTTCAGAAGTCCAAGTAAGCAATGGCTATTGAATCACCCCTGTCCAGATGTTCATTGATGCTCTCAAAGAACTCTAAAAGATTAGTGAGACAGGATTTACCTTTGCAGAAGCCACATTGTTCCTTTTCCAGCAGGGCTTGTCCTTCTATATGCTTCCTGGTTTTATCTTCAATACTGCTTTAATAATATAGTGGGGGGGAGGGATGGTTGAAAGCTGCAGTGCCAATTCCTTGGTGGGGCAACGTCTCTCCTCCTTCACTTGGACCAATATTTTAGCGAATCAGGAAACTCTGACAATACTTGCATTCATTCTCTCTGCTCACCCACGTGATGTTTGATAAAAGGAGAGTGAGGGGGTCTCTCCCTGCTGTTCCGGAGTCTTCAGCATCCAAGCGTAAGAGTGGAAGGAGGGACCATCAGCCCCTAAATGGCTCTCTGTTGCCACAGGAGTCAGCATGGGTTGCTACGCTTCCCTCGGCGGATGGGTTCCTGTCTCAATTCTGCCACAGGTCATGGCTCCTTTTGTTCTTGCTGTCAACGGAGGACAAAATGAGTGGGTCCCAGGGACAGCATATTCCCCACCCCACCCCACCCCCTGCTCTTATCCTGGAGTTTGCAAAGGCTGAGATGTGACATTTTGGCCTGAAGGAATAGGGGTGGGGGAGAGGAAGAGGGAGGGTCTTCCATACGGAGAAAAAATCTCCAGGTGCATCTGCATGTTAAAAGCAAAGCATTCTTGGGACGATGAAGTTTGTGTGTCACACACTGCACCCTATTCTATTGGCTCGCCCTCCTCTTCATGGACATGGTGGTGATTAAACAGTACAAGCGGGTTGTTTCTTATGGGGTAGTCAGGATGTATTTGGGCTCCTGTTATCCATTCAGTAAACTGCTTTGATTTCTTTCCACCTTTTTATTGGTTCAGTGCTCATTTAGTGCAAATCAAATCTTTTAAAAATCCATAAGGGTTGGATGCTGGCCACATGCAAAGCGCATGTGTGTGTGTGGCCCATGGGAGGACCCCAAGTAGGGCATGAGTGCAATAGCAGCCTCCTGCTCATGTTCCTCAGCAACCGGTTCTGACAAGCATACTGCCTCTGATACTGGAGGTAATATGCGGCCATGAGGACTAGTAGCCATTGATTGCCTTCTCCATTACAAATGTGTCTAATCTCCTTTTAAAGCTATCCATGTTGGTGGCCATCAGTACATCTTGTGGTAAGGCTTCCACAGTTTAACGATGTACCGTGTGGAGAAGTCTTTCCTTTTTATGCGTCCTGAATCTCCCTGTGTTCAGCTTCATGGGCTGACCCAGGGTTCTAGTACTATCTATTTTCTCCACACCAAGCCAAAAAATTTACACGTCTACGTTGTCTCCCTGTACTTGCTTTTCCACCCCACCTCCTAAGCTGAACAGTCCCAGCTGTTGTCACCTTCCCTCACAGGACAGATATTCCAGCCCCTTGATCATTTCAGTTGCCCCTTCCTGCACTTTCCCCCGCTCTGCAGTATCCCTTTTTAGGTGCGGTGACCAGAACTATACACAGTATTCCAAACGTGCTCACACCATAGATTTGTATAAGGGGAGTGTGATGCTGGCCGTTTTATTTTCAATTCCTTTTCTAATGATCCCCAACATGGAATTTGCCTTCTTTCACAGCAGCCGCTCACTGCATTGGCATTTCCATCAAGCTGTCCACCACAACCCCAAGATCTTTCTCTTGGTCAGTCGCTACCAGCTCAAATCCCACCAGCCCATATGTGAAGTTGGGGGGGGGGGGGGAGGGAGTTTGCCCCAAAGTGCAACACTTTACCTTTGCTTACCTTGAACTGCCATTTTAATGCCCATTTGCCCAGTTTGGAGAGATCCATTTGGGGCTCTGTGCCTTTTTATTTTAACTACCCTAAATCATTTGGTGTCATCAGTCAACTTGGTGACCTCACTGCTCACTCCTACTTTGAGATGCTTTGTTAAAAGCACAGGTCCTGATACAGCTCCTTCTGTAGACCCATCTGCTTTTTTGTGTGTGGACGTGAACGAAAGCCTATCCCTTGATCTTAATTTTTTTAAGTTAACGTGCTGCCGATGTTGAAGGCAGAATGGATGGTGGGAAAGCTAAATCCCCTAGCTCAGATACATCTTGCTGTACTAGGAAAAAACTAGAAAATGTGCTACACTTTTGAACATGACGCGCACAAGGAGTGTGCATACGCAGAATATTGAATCCAGGGAATTCTGCCTTTTCTGATACCATATCTGTGTGTGTACCCTCAGCCTTTGCCTGTATGACACCCTGCTTTTCTCCAGAAAATAAAAAGAGCTTCTCACCACCTCTCCTCCCTTAATGGAGGGCCCATTTCTTTTGAAAGACACCTTTGGGTCTCACAGCCAAGTGACATACTATAGTAAATGCGCATCAGCATTAAATGCACACGACTTTTGTCACAGGAACATCGGAAGTCCGACCCTTGTTCCATCTAGGCCAGTATTATTGGCACGGCTTGCCGGTGGCTCTCCAGGGTTCCAGGCAGGAGTTTTTTCTGCCCTATCTTTTGTCATCAAACCTGTGCTCTAGCGGTGAGCTATGACCCCTCCCTGCTGGCTGGGGACTGCTGGGAGTTGTAGTCCAAGCCATCTGGAGATCACCAGGTTGGAAAAGGCTGGCCTACATATACCTGTTAATCGCTTGTGCACTCAGGAAGGGAGTGGGGGGGGGAAGCTCTTGCAAAGCTCTTACTTGCCACATGTGCACAACCAAGTGAGCGGTTATTTTACAACCCCAACTCCACCTACCTGCTTCTCTACTGCAGCTCCACCTGTCAATGTTGGCTTAACGTGCCCGGGAGCCGGTTTCCGATTGGAGCGCATGCTCTCCCGGGGGTGCGGTGGGGTGGGTCTCTCCACTGATGGATAGAAACTACCCAACTCCAGAGGAACCCTGACCACTCTCTTTTCCTTGTTTTGCTTCGCCACCTGGAACCCGGGTCAAGAAAGGAGGACCGGGAGATTGTGTGCTGGCTGTGTGGATGGTGGAGAAATATGTGTGCACGCTGTGTTGTTGTTTGCATTTGGGCTCCTCTTTCTGGGGCACCAGCATGGCATTCCACCCGGCCGATTTGGGCACCCCCCCCCCACAGGTCTCTGGGGCCCGCTCTCCTCCAAAGGCAGAACCGGCTGCAAAGACTTCCCACCATCCAGGAAAGCGAAATAAATCCCAGCAGCCGCCCACTCTTCATGCAAAACCTGTTCCTTTGCTTTCAGGTCCAGATTGATTCATCTGGCATTTATTCTCCTGCAGCCTCCCCCAAAGAGCCCCCATTCCTGCCCTCCTCCCTTCCTTCTCCCCACTTCCCCCCACCACTACCACCCCCTTCCAAACGTAGAGTTCAGCCGCTCGCTCGCTCACTCCGCGGCCTCTCAGCTGAGGCCTCTCATGCAGGTTTCAACGGATATGATAATGCGGAAAGTTGAACTGGCCCCATTACTGCGCCACTGATGGTTGAATTGATAAGGGCTTGATAATGGTGGAGATAGCCGGAGCTCAGTAGCCAACCGCTCAGCCTCTTCTCCCATTAACATTCCCCACCACGGACCGGCTCGGAGCTGCCTATCTCCTCTCCATTTCCACCCCTCCACTAGATAAGAATGGAAATACTGACTTCATAGCTCACTGATTAAAGTGTCTGGATTTCTTGATAATACACAGATAAATTATGTTTTTCAAAAAGAAGGTAGGGACGGGAGTGCGAGGACAGAGGGAGGAGGGGAGGAAAGAAGGGGGTGGAAGAGCCTTGAGTCCGTTTCCCCCACCCCTCCCGTTCCTTATGCTCTGCCCCACATTTCAACGACATAAAAGGCCTGGTTCTTCCAAAGCTCTCTGAAACATAATGTAGCCAGACAATTAAAAGGCTCGCCAGCGGCCGTTCTGCTGCCTTTTCAGTGGCGGTGCAACTAGGTGGTTTTAGACCCTGGGCTTAAAGGTATCACTTCACTTACGAAGCACACAATTGACATGTTGCTTTAAACTCCCCCCCCACCCCACCCCACACTCCACAGCAGCCATTTTGTGCTTTACAACTGTTTCTACATCCCATACATGTTCGAGCGTTTGCCAGCCCAGATGAAAAGCAAAACTCTGAGCATGTGCGGTTTTGCATTTTAAGCTCACTTAAATCACAGCACCATCAGGGCTACAGGTGTAAAATAGAGTGTGTGTGGGGGGGGGGGGGAACCGTAGCTCAGTGGTTGAGCCCCCACTTTACACAGGAAGCAGTGCAGATCGTGTCTTGCAGAAGCCCCACAAAATGTGCAGTCTTGCGCATTTTGGAGCTGGGCCACAGCTCTATGGGAGAGTACATGTGATGCGCACAGAAGGGCCCAGGTTCAGTCCCCAGGATCTCAAATTTAAAAGGATTGGGTAGCAGGTGATGATACCCTTCGAGCCCTGAGCTCCCGGAGAATGGCTGCCATCCACAGTTGGCAATACTGGGCTAAATGAAGAAGTAGCCTGGTATGACAACTTCTTGTGCCTTATTATCATTATTTGGAACTTGAGCTTGTCACACTGATTTAGACTTACCTTGCTGAGGTGTCCAGCAAGAGTTTATTATACATTTGTGCCTACTATCAGCTTAGGCTGATACGCCAGCTGTGCCCCTTCCTAGAGTTGGAAGACCCAAAGTCGGTAGTGCACACGCTGGTAACTTCGAGGCTCGACTTCTGCAATGCGCTGTACATAGGGCTACCTCTGTGCCTAGTCCAGGAACTTCAACTAGTTCAAAATATGGCAGCCGGGTTGGTCACCGGTACACCTATGGGTGACCACATTACAGCAGTTTTAAAATCACTCCACTGGCTGCCAATTAGTTTTCAGGCAAAGTACAAAGTGTTGGTCATTACCTTTAAAGCCCTACATGGTTTGGGTCCAGGTTACCTGTGGGATCACCTTCCCCCATACAAACTGCCCCGCACGCTCAGGGTCTCTGGGGAGAACTTACTTCAGTCAGCCAAAACTAGACTGACAACTGTTACCCAGAGGACCTTTTCTTCTGCCGCTCCCAGACTGTGGAATGGCTGCTGCTGGGAGACATCTGTCAACTTACCAGTCTTCCAGAATTTAAGAGAGCTATAAAGACTGATCTCTTCCAGCAAGCCTACCCAGTAGAATTTTAAGAGTTTTATTGGTATTTTAACAATGTATTAATTTTATATGATTTTAATTAGTTTTATATATTTTATATTGTTTGAATTGATGTTGTTCCCTGCCTCGATCTGGAGGGAGAGGCGGGTAAGAAATAAATATTATTATTATTATTATTATTATTATTATTATTATATTCAGATGGGCTGTTGCCTCTGGGCACAGGAAGCAATTGAAAGAGAACATGCAAGACAGAAAGAAAATAATGTTCATTGTGCATTATAGTTTTTTTAAAAAATCTTCTTAATTTTTTTAAAATTCCCTTTGCCTTGAAAGGCAGGATTATAATGAGAAAATGTGAGGTTGTTTTACCATACTAAAGCATTATATGAAGGAAATGATGATGATGGTGGTGGGGTAGTGGTGAACTTGTTAGGGAACTCTATCCAGTATCTTGAACCAGGATTCTGTAGTTTCCATATCTAAGCCTGGTCCAAAAACAAGACCACTGAAATCACGCAGTATTTCCAGTTAGGAGCCATCTTCAGGACCTCAAACATAGGGGACTCTGCAATAGGAAGAGGCAAACTACAGATGACCTGAATCATGTGTTCCTACGTGTGAATGTTGAAGGGCATTCAGGTCATGGTTCCTCAAGGTGAGCCTTCAGAGCCGAGTTCTGAATGTTCACAACGAGCAAACTCTTGTAGAGGCGAGAGCGTGTCTGAGCATGTACAGAGAGGCATTCAACCCTGAATACCCATAGCTGAGTCTGGGCTTAGGGATAAGGCTTTATTACAGTCCTTTGTTAATAGGCAATTTAAAACAAAAACAAGCAAAAAAATAAATAAGTCACCCCAAACCCCTGGATTTATCTCTCTGAAATTTGATCAGAAAACCTAATATGTTTTGCAGAATTTACCCTTTAACAGCTCTTGCGAAGGACGGGCGTAGTTTTGCCCTTTTCACAACTCCTTAAGCATCCTGATTTGTATGAACAAACGAATGGCTTAAAAACAACCTTGCATTTAGCCACTTGCCCATTTCATCAGAGTGAGTTGTAGTACCTTCTGGAGAGCCCTGAGCCATAGGGCACCCCGATACAAGCGGGTACTAAATATTCAGTTCTTATCTGAATGGGTGGAGTAAAGATAGAGCTCCTTTTAGAAATTGAAATAAGCTTGCCAGCCAGAAATGCCTCTGCTAGAAGCAGCCATCTTTGCAAATTTCAGCTCTCTTTTGCAGGTGTCTCTTAGCTTTGTGAAGATGACCATTTAAGGAGTGAGCAATCTCCGAGATCCATAAATAATCACCTTTAGGGGCTGTATTTTTCCCCCTGCCTGCAAAATAAACTTTAGTTCCTAAATGTTCTAGATTTGCTGACCTTTAAAGTCATCTCTCTTTCACATCTCAACTTTTCTTTCCTCTAAATTTTCTAACTAAAGACCAAGCAGTATAAAGTTCATTTTCAGTGTGTTGCCCCATTCCAGTTGGGCTTCTCTCTCACTCTCTCTTTCTCTTTCTTTCTTTTCTTTTTTTTTTTTAAAGGAACTGCGATAAAAAGCAGAGATAAGTCCAGGACTGTTTTGTGTAGGATTTGATATCTGCGTTATCTATCTCCCTTTTTCACTCTCTGAGCAGCTCTGTTGTTTTTTACTCTTATCTCACTCCACCAAAATGCCAAGAACAGAAAACACACAAACCCCGGTGCCTTGATAATTCATGGAACTGGTGATAAAATGTTACCATTAAATTAAAATTGCACGTTATTTTTTCTTTCTTTCTTTTTGCAAATGAAGTCAAAACAACCCAGGGAACGGAAAATACACACACAAACACACATGGGGGGGGGGGGGGGGGAAGCCCTTCTCCCAAGAATGAAACAGCTGACTCCATGTTATTTTTGGGGACCTATAATAAAATCTGGAGTGGGGAAATTTACTTATGTGTATGTGGGGAAGAAGGTTCTTCCATTCCAGCCCCCCAACCATCAAAATAGCAAAGATTCATTATTCTGAGTATTTGGGGACACCCCACTGTTAGACTGGTAAGCAAGCTTTGTTCAACTGCAACTTTGTTCAGCAAGTCATTGTGAAATGAAAACCCGAAATGAGTGGAACTTGAAAGGGAAGCAGAGAGGATCTTTGTATAGGTCATTGACAGCTGCCTTTTTTCCTTTTCGAGAGCATGAATATGTGATTTTTGAAAACGACCCCCCCCCCTTTCTTCAGTTGTGCATTCTGTAACTGCAGGAAGGGTACCTGGTGTGTAAGTGTCTGTCTACTACAGTAAGCCATTGTCTCTGCAGATGTCTGGTTCAGAATTTAGAAAGCAGAAAGACCTTTCTCTGGTTCCCGCCCCGATTTCAAACAAGAAGAAAATGGCAAAGGATGTGATGTATACAAAAAGCTTCCCCATCCTCAAGAGCTTTTCCATTCGCTTTGAAGGCAGAGAGCGATGTGAGGGTCAGTGCCAAGGGTGGGTACAGTTGGGCACCTGATGCGGGCCCATCCCCAACAGGGGCCCAGTGGGATGATGTCTTGTGCAAACCCCTTAAAAGTGTGGAGCCTACACTCTGTGTGTGCATCATTTCCCTTGAAGTGAGCAGGGAAAGCAGATATGCAGAGCAGAGGTCTGCGTTGGAGATGACAGGTTACAAGTTGAGTGCGGTAGACATCAACAAGGGGAGTCAGCCTTCCCAGGTAGATGCTGAAGATGTAAATGGCTTTGGGTTTGCTGGGAATGCCATCTTTAGACAGCGCAACCTGGCAACTTTGCACGTGTCTGTATGTGTCGCCTCTTGGTAGCTTTACTTACATACTATGGAACTGCTGTCATCATGAATAGCTCTTCTCAATGTCTCCCTCTGCCTGTTCCATGGGGTAGCACACTCCATGTGATCTCCACTACATCCAGAATTATTTTTCCCATGGGGAAGATAGCTCCGTTTAAATTTTAATCTTGGTACTTCAGCCTTGCCATAAAGTGGTATAGTCCTGCCTTGACTCAACATATTTATATTATGTTAAACTTGATTGCTTTTGGTGGGTCTTTGTTCCCTGAATGGGTCTGTGACCATTCACTAAATTTTGATCGATTGATGATCTCAGTTACAGGATGTACCCCTGCTTTGTGGTGTTGGTTGATGTTTTGCTCCTTTCCTGGACGACATATGTTCCCAAGAAAACATGATGTTTATGACATTTAAATGATATAAAAAGCCAACGTGTTTAGTATCTTCTTTTTTAAAATTTCAGAGATAGAAAGTTTATATTCCTTGCTCTGCAAGGCATGTGAAAAAGTAAGCATAACCCAATGCATATGTACGTAGAAGAAAGTTACATCAAATTCAATGAGACTTACTCCCATGTAGATGTGTATCGGATTCCGCCGTTGTTACGGAGTTTTAGGAGACAGCCCCTCTGGACTTATCCTGATGCAGATATCTGAGTTTGACTGAGTATCAATGCACTCGGGTTCTGTTCAACAAACTGTAAAGCAGTGTTCCCCAGACTTTTCAAGAGCTAGAGCTCAGGTCTCCCACTCAGCCAGCCTGAATTATACACTTCAATCCTACACCCCAAATGATTTATTTTTTAGCATGTGGAAGAGTAAGAGCGGCCTGCTGCCCAACGAGGAGACGATGGCCTTTGTCTAAGTGAAACTCTCTTCAGACCGTACCTCCAGGTTGGAAGGAGAAAATGCCAGGACAGCTAATCGTACAGAGGCACAGCAGGGAAACTCCCTCATGAGTGGGTGCTTTGGGGTCACAGGAGCCGTGCATGTATGAGGTTTGCTTTTTAGCTTTTGTCACAGCACACAAGCAATGCTCAGGCTCCACGTTAACCATTTCGGAAGTAAAGCCCTCCATGGTTTGGGTCCAGGTTACCTCCCATACAATCCGCCCCGCACGCTCAGGTCTTCTGGGAAGAATTTACTACAGTCGGCCAAGACTAGGCTGACAACTCTTCTCTTCTGCCACTCCCAGACTGTGGAATGGCCTGCCGGGAGAAATCCGCCAACTTACAAGTCTTCCAGAATTTAAGAGAGCTATAAAGACTGATCTTTTCCAGCAGGCCTACCCAGTCAAATTTTAAGAGTTTTATTGGTATTTTAACAATGTATTAATTTTATATGCTTTTAATCAGTTTTATGTATTTTATATTGTTTGTATTGATGTCGTTCCCCACCTCAATCTGGAGGGAAAGGCGGATAAGAAATAAAAATATTATTATTATTCATCTCTTTCTCACTCCTGGCGGTTTTTCTAGACAGACATGACGGGCTTTGCCAAGTCATGCTGTCTTCTATTGATTCAGGAATTTCCTGATGATTGAACCTGTTTTAAGTATGATTGCTTTCTAGATGTTGGTGTGGATGTATTCTGGTAGGCCCAGTTTCTGGAGGTTTTCTGTATAGTTTTTTGATGTGATGCCAGTGACTGAGGTGACTAATGGAATAATTGTGACCTTTTCCTGTTGCCATATTTCTTTGACTTCCATGGCCAGTGGTGTATATTTGTCTCTCTTTTCTTCTTCTTTTTCAACAATATTTTTGTCATTCGGTATTGCTATGTTGATGAGGTACTTGTGTTTTTCTTTTTTGTCTATGACCATTATGTCTGGTTGGTTGCAGGGTATTGTCTTGTCCGTATGAATTGTTCTGTCCCAGTATATTTTATGGTCTGCATTTTCCAGGATTGTTTCGGGTGAGTATGTATAGTATGGTGTAGGTTGTTTGATAAGGTTGAATTTGATGGCCAGTTGTTGGTGAATTATTTTTGCAGCTGTATTGTGTCTGTCTGTATAGTCCATTCCTGCCAGAACTTTACATCCTTTTTTACATTATTATTATTATTATTATTATTATTATTATTATTATTATTATTTTAAAGGAGGAGGAGAAACCTCTGCTAGCCCTTTTGGGGGGATGACGGTCGCAGCGGACAGGGAGTTTTCAGAGGCTTTGCTCAAGGCTTTGCAACACTTCCCCAGCGTGGCTTATGTAACGTGCCAGTTCTGTGGGCTGCATCTGATCTTTGCCACCACCACCTGAGGAAACCGCAAAGGAACAGAGCTGTTTCCTTCTTGTGTATCTCTCTGAGGATGCCTACCCTCCCTCTGAAACCACCTTTTCGGGAGAATTCATCTCCCCCGCCTTAGAATCCTGTGTGGCTAGAGTGGTAAACAGTAAATCTGAGGCTGCATTTTCATGTTACGTTTCTATGAAAACCTCCTCTCCCTGCCCCCCTCCGGCAGATTCTCAGCGCTTATTACATGGCTCATTCTAGGCCTACACCTACAATCTCTTAAGTGTATATATGTGCATTTTAATTTTTTTAATAGTGGGGTCTCCAATGTTGGTGTATCCAGACAGGTCTCTTGGTGCCCATCAGGCTCTGTGCCCCTCCTGGTTTTTATTTCTTAAGATATTTTAATTAGATGATGATGATGATGATGATGATGATGATGATGAAGAAGAAGAAGAAGAAGAAGAAGAAGAAGAAGAAGAAGAGGGAGGCTGCCATGGCAAAGCTTTTTGTTCTGGAGCTCAGACTCCACATCTGCCTTGGACTTAGATTCTTTGCAAGTCTTTCGGGGCCAGCCGTGGCAGCCATTATATGAATACCACCCCCACGAAAGCCCCATGACAGCCATTTTGTGAGAGTGCCCCCAACACTCTCTCAAAATTCCAAGTGTGCCCACAGACACACCCACCCTGCAAAGTTGGGGAACCCTGATTTATTACATTCCTTCGTATCCAGCCTGTCATGATAAAAATCCTTTCCAAAGCACATGGCTGACGTGGTGGGTTCCAGGTCGCATGCTGAGAGTATACAACTTGGTGCCCTCCAGATGTGTTGGACTGCACATCCCATCATTCCCAGCCAGAATGGCTACGGTCCTTTCTGTATCATCAGGGAGTAGCGATTGTGCAGGGGGGGGGCAAGAGGGCCCTGTTCTCCATCTCCTGAGCAGGTGCTGACGGGCATGGCCGGAAGTCGGGAGTCTGCCTGCCTCCAGATTTGGATCTTTCCCCTCGGTGGCTCTGGACCTCCTTGTCCTCTTGTCCACTGCTGAAGTCCTGGAGGTGTGGACAAGGTCATCTTTTATCAAGAGTCCAGAGATCAAACATTATTTGCGCCAATGTTGACCCACACACTGCTCTTCCATCTTCTTGTGCTGTCTCTCCCTTCCCTTCCCTTCCGCCATTTTAATGGACAATAGAAATGTAAGTTACAGCAAGACGGCTTCCAGTGGCTGGTCGATAGATCCAATTTATAACATTATGGGGAGACTTAATGCTAATTTTGTACATCTTTTAGGAACATAAGAACATGGGAAGCTGCCTTAGACTGAATCATAAGAACATAAGAAGAGCTATGCAGGATCTGACCAAGGGTCCATCTAGTCCAGCACTCTGTTCACACAGTGGCCAACCAGTTGCCCATGGAAAACCCACAAGCAGTACATGAGTGCAACAGCACCCTTCTGCCCATGTTCCCCAGCAACTGGTGTACATAGACGTATTGCCTCTGATACTGGAGGTAGCACGTAGCCATCAGGACTAGCAGCCACCGATAGCCTTATCTTCCAAGAATTTATCCCATCCCCTTCTGAAGCGTTCCAAATTGGTGGACACCATTTCATCTTTTGGAAGCTAATTGCGTAGCTTACCTACGTGTTGTTGTGAAGAGGTCCTTCCTGTTATCTGTTCGGAATCTCCCACCAATCATCTTCATGGGATGATGCCTTTGGGTTAAAGTATTATGAGAGAGGGAGAAAAATGTCTCCCTATCCACCTTCTCTGCCCCATGCAGGAGAGTTGCACCAGCCTTTTGATCGTTTTAGTTGCCCCCCCCTTTTTTTTTTTGCACGTTTTCCAACTCTACAACATCTTTTTCTTAGGTATGGTCATCAGAACTGTACACGGTGTTCCAGTACTTGGGTCCATCTAGTCCAGTATGGTTAACACTGATGGCAGCAATGGCTCTGTGCCTTCTGCATGCAAAGCAGGAGCTCTTCCCTTTTGCTACTCTGACATGGGTAGAGGATGTTTTTAAAGCCATTTCAGTTCTGCATAATATAGAGAGCAATTATTTAAGAGACTGTGTGGGCAATGATCTCATGCCTAATTGCTGGCTTCCTTGTTTCCTCTGTATTCTTGACGCCTTGGCACCGGAGGACTGCCTTGTCCTCCCATCAGACAGGATTGATTGATTGATTGATTGATTGATTTGCAGTCATCGTGATTGGTTCAGCATAGGAGATTGGGTTGTTTCGAAGAGGCCTATTTTGTGACAAAGGCATTCCGGCAGTACCATGGGCCTGTTGTTGAGAGATCCCTGGAGAGCATTTTGAATTGCGATGCAAATGCTAAAATATTTGTGTTGGTGGTTGGTTTCTCACACATATGGTCCTTTTGAAATGCAGTCATTTATTTACTTATTTATTTAAACATTTATATCCCACCCTATATAAATGTTTTATACATTCATATAGGGCGGCGTACAGATAAAAACGTACATATAAAATAGAATAAATATACAATTCTAAAACAAATTAAACCATTAATATATTAAAACCAATATGAAATTTTAAAACAGTTAAAATCTAATTAAAACAAGACAGTTTGCAGGCTGGTGGATTTAGCCATTAAAGGCTTTATTAAAAAGCCATGTCTTAACCTGGCGCCAAAATGAAGCCAGTACCGGCACCAGTTGGGCCTCCAGGGGGAGGGCATTCCACAGCCGGGGGGCCACAACAGAGAAAGCCCTCTCCCATGTCCCACCATGGAGTATATTTTGCTTTGGTGGGGCACAGAGAAGGGCTCCTCCAACAGATCCCAGATCTTTTCCCATCAATCTTCTTAATTTTTAATTTCGTTTTTACAATATTGGATAATAGAAAAAGAATAGGAGGGTGCCTCTCCCTCTCTCTGTCTCTCTCTCTCTCCTTCCTTCCCTTTCTCCCACCCCTATCAGATGAAAGGTTCCACATTGCATTAAAAGTCGCCTCCTCTTTTTGCAAAGCAATCTCTTTCTATCCATCTGATGTGTCTGAGGGCCGGGACGGCTCTATTAGAATCTTTTCCTCTCTTAAAATCTATCAGTGCGTTATCGGCCCCCATCTGAAACGTAAAGTCACTTCATTGCTATTGCCCTCGTATTTTCTTTCTCATTATTTCTCTTCGTTCCTTTCCTCTCGCTTCCCTCCTTGGCTTGATATGATGCAAGCTCTCTCTCTCTCTCTCTCTCTCTCTCTCTCTCTCTCTTTCTCTCACTATTAGTATTAGTAATCGCGTCCCCTGAAGTGAAACAATCTTTTGTAATCTATCAGTGGTTTATCGGGCCTATCTGAGAGCTGAGAATGGCCGGCCCCTGAGATGGCGCCATACTCGAGAACTGATAAAGTTACAGAGTTCAGTCCGTGATGAATGTTAAGTAACTGCACCCGCCTCCGATAGGATATGGACTTGGCAGAGAGAAGAGCTCTGTCTGAAACCAATCTCCCTGATAGCGACAGTGCGGCTGTTTTTTCTCAGGCTAAGGCTCTCCTCCCCACTCCTCACCCCTTCTCTTTCCTTTCCCCAGAGATTTGGGGAACTGGGGAGGGAGGGGAGGGATGCTGTAGCAAACCCAAAAGTTCGGATCCTCTGTTGACCTTTGGGCGGCCATCTTGTTGTTGAGGTTGTCCTCAAAATGCTTTTTCCCCACACCGGCTTTCTCGCCTTCTTCGTTGAGTCCTGAAGAACACTTGCAATTAGCGTTGGCTTTGGGGAATTTGGTACCTTTCACTGATACTGACTTAACAGGCACAGTATTGCAGATATGACCCCATGCGGGCTAGAAATATGTGGGGTTTTTGAGTGGTTGCATGCATATAAGCTCTCAGGTCCCTCTTGTTGGTTGCGAAGGGTATTGGAGAATATGAATTGTGTCCTTTCGTCTTTTTTATTTTTTAATACAGGTGCCCTTTTCAAGTGTTGTTTAAAGGCAAAATCTCTTCCCTTTTGCCATATACACATCCAAAAGATTTGCTTTGATTTCTTTTATCTCCCGACCCCTGCCTCACCTCACCCCGTACTCCTCAGTCCCTTAGGGCCAATGTTACATGTTACAAAAATAGCATGTCCCCATGGTGTGCCCTATAAAATGTAGAAATAACTGCTTTTGTACACAGGGCGCAGCAATTGTCCATAGGTCACAACCTGGTAGTGAATATGCAGTCATAAATATAATATACTTAATCACTTCTGTAAACAATAAATGACAGATTTGTTTAAAGGGTTGTGTCTTTTTCACATGCTACAGAGTATGCCAGATGTAAAAGCTCATGCGGCATGTTCACTGATTGCATAGGTCAGACAAACATTGAATGGCTAAAAAAAATTTAAAAAATCCTATCTCCCCTGCTGCCCCCCACAAGCATGACTATTCAGAATAAATAGGATTCATCCTTTTGACCTCCTTGTTGGAGGGAAACACTGCAGTTTGAAGTTAATAAGGGGTAAATCTTTTTATGGTAAATATTGATTGTGTGTTGGGCTGCTTTGACCCCTTCACATGCATTCCCCAGCAGAGTGTATTGCACCATGGGGGAGCATTTTCTGTGGCACATGGATGTCTGCATGAAGGAGGGGGGGGCGTTGCTGAACCTAAACATTTTCCTCCTAGTTTATGAGAAGCGACCTGCTGGATTGGACCCAAATCCTTTCCAGTCCAGTATCCTGTTTCCCAACTACATTCTCCAATGAGAAGCCTACAGGCAAATTCCGTAGTTTAACTCTGCACTGTATGAAGAAATGCTTCCTTTTATCTGTCCTGAATGTCTCACCATTCAGCATATATATATATTTTTCTGGTGTGATGACAGAGGGAGAAAAAGTTTGAACAGCTTTTCTGGCAATCCCTTTCAAATGGTGCCTGTGCGCTTTGTTCAAACTGTAGCCTTGCCTGCACTTGGAACTGTCATGGCTTCTTACCCAAAGGATCCTGGGATAGCATTTCTTTGGTACTGAGTCCTAACCCAAGTTATGCAAGTGATGGAAATATCCCTTATAGAGAAAGTATTGGGGAAAGAAGTGTGGAGAATTAGACCCGTTTGGACTTCATATGTTTTGGGGAGGAGGCAAAGGGGAAAAATTAGGAGAGGCTCAGCTTTGTGTCTGAATCTTTGTGTCATCCTTAAATGAAGCAAAGTATTGAGCGAGGGGTTGGGGAGAGGCGAAACAATTGTCTTTCCACATTTACCCTTCTCTCTGTGATGTCCATATTTGTGATGTCCTGCCCATATTTGGCTTTTTTAATCACTGGGGGGGGTGTTATATGGGAAGGGGTAATGTTGCCATGGAGACCCACATGGAAGGTCAGGCTGAGTTTATCATCTTGGAGCAATGGAGAAGGACTCCTCATTAGACAGAGAGAGAGCAGGTTCTTCTGGGTTGGGCGTTGCCCGCTCATAATCAGCTGCTCGCACCGGACCGATATTGAAGTTATCTTTGGACAAGTTTTAAAGAGTTATCGGGTGGGATGGAGACAGTGAGCACTAGAAACCAGCTTGTGCCAAGGTTATGATATAATATATGATCTCTCTCTCTCTCTCTCTCTCTCCCGCTCGGTTCCAATTCTCCTTCGCCGCCCTCCTTGTTTTCCCCCAGGGAGGCACAGAATTCCCTCCCCTCGCTTCAATAATTTCTCCCGTGCTATTTGCCTCTTGAGAAATCCAAAAGCCAGGAGGCGTTTGAATGAGTTTGGGGGGGGGGCAAGGGGGCTTCCGGACGAGGCTTCCATCATTCCACCTCAATCGCAGAGTTTTACCAGGGCAGGAGAGTCGGTCCAGGCATCGCCTGCCTTCCATTTGTAACCTCCTTGTGTTTTCTGACCGGTTCTTCCATCTTTTTCCTTTTTTTCCTTTGCCAGAAGAAACCCGTTAAGAAAGGGAAGATGAAATAGCTGCACCAGGCCTTTTGCCAGGTAATGCTAGGAACCCCTCCACCCAGAAGCGCCCCCAAATTGTCCTCCTTTTATCTACCAGACTGACACAACACACATATAAGGAGGGGAGGCTGGTGTTGCTGGAGGATAATACTGAATTTCCAACTGTCCCTGTAGAATGGCAGCACAGCCATCTTTTTAAAAAAATAATCTGTTGCCTTAGGTGAGTGCTGGATATCTGTTCCCCCCCCCCCCCCCACCCATGGGGGAGTCAGGGAATGGCAATTGGTTTGCATTGCTTCCTTGACTTCTTGTTGGCTTTGCGCTACTTATACACACACTTTGTTTGAGGGTCTAGCACAGGCGTGGGGCCAAGTCCAGCCCTCCTGTCATCCCTGTTTCCCACGTGGCCACGCCCCCTTATGCTGGCCCCTCCCTCTTTCCCCCAGCCGCTGATCATTTGTTGTTTTCACAGCTTTTGTGTAGTTTTCCCACTCTCAAAAGTTGAGATGCTTCTCCTAAGGTTTATGATCTTTAATCTGAAATATGCTAGTATTGTTCATGGGGTTCATTTGAATTTTTGCCCCTACCCCTTGTGTCCTTAATCCCTGCCCCCCAGCCATCCCAAGAGCTTCTCCGAAATTTGACCCTCTGGTTGAAAGAGGTTCCCCACCTCTGGTCTAGCAGGTTCATGTTTACCATGTCACTCTGTTGGCTCATATTCAGCTTGTGATCTACAACAATTCCAGGTGAGAAGGATCTTGAAGTTGTTGTAGGTCACAAGCTGAATATGAGCCAACAGTGTGACGTGGCTGCAAAAAAAGCAAATGCTATTTTGGGATGCATTAATAGAAGTATAGCTTCTGAATCGCGCGATGTATTGGTTCCCCTCTATTCAGCACTGGTTAGGCCTCATCTTGAGTATTGCATCCAGTTCTGGGCACCACACTTGAAGAAGGATGCAGCCAAGCTGGAGGGGGTTCAGAGGAGGGTAACGAGGATGATCAGGGGTGAACTGGGCATATTTAGCCTGGAGAAGAGAAGACTGAGGGGAGACACGAGAGCCCTCTTCAAATACTTGAAAGGTTGTCACCCAGAGGAGGGCTGGGATCTCTTCTCGATCATCCCAGAGTGCAGGACATGGAATAATGGGCTCAAGTTACAGGAAGACAGGAAAAACTTCCTGACTGTTAGAGCAGTATGACAAAGGAACCAATTGCCTAGGGAGGTGGTGGATTCTCCCACACAAGAGGCAGCTGGACAGCCATCTGTCAGGTATGCTTTAAGGTGGATTCCTGCACTGAGAAGGGGGTTGGACTTGATGGCCTTATAGGACCCTTCCAACTCTACGATTCTATGATTCTATGTCCTGTCAAATGAAGTTTCTCATAGCCCAAATAGAGGCAGGAGTGAATTGGAGCAGGTGGCTTGAAGCTCTTCCTCCGTATTTCAAACATGCAAAGCAGAGGCTACACTACTTCCTCTGGGAGATGCATTTGTAGGTGCTGCTTGTGGAGACATTCAAATGTCCCCAACCCCTCCCAGTTACTTGACTTGATTATAAATACTTGGCATATACATTTATTCAGTGCACCTGGTGAAGTTTCCAAAGTGCTTCACAGATCTCATCCTGGTAATCCTTACAGCAACCTGGAAAAGGGGACTGGGTGTTTTAGAGAGGGCATAAATTTCATGAATCAGTTATATGTTATGTGAAGAAGTCACTTTCTTTTGACTGCCCTGAATCTACTTCCAGCTAATTTTGTTGAGTGGTCTCCAATTTGTAGCCAGATTAGGGAGGGCGGGGAAATATCTTGCCCTCCACACCCGTACGCAACAGCGTCGCAATCTCCAGGGGGAAGGGAAACCCACTGTGGGCAGGAGATTTCTGATCGCTAACTATTCCGGCATCCTTGTGGGCTGTCTATCTGTGCCTTGCGTCTGGCCGAGGGCTCTTCTTTTGCTGCTATCTGCCCAACATCCTCTTTGGCGGTATCCAACGCTATCTGCTCATTTACCCATCTTCCCCAGTTTAGATAGGAGTTTGTCTGTGCTATGTTGCTTGGTTTCATTGCCTCTTCCATGCCAAGAGCCTTGTTCAACAAATGGGTTGTGCATGGGCTAACTTTGTGATCAGCATATCGCTCTGGTACGGTCCACACGGCTTTAAGCCTGAGAAGTAACTTTTTTCTAATAAAAGCTCTGTGTTGTCAGTGGAAGTTTCCTGTCAAACATGGAGCAAGGCATTATGTTCATGTCATAGCATTTTGCTAGTTAAGGCGCTTTTCCCCAATATACTTCTCCTTGGCCACGTTCACACGTTAACAATTTTGGAGAATCCTGGCTTATTGTGTCCAAGTTGCGCCCTGGTGCTCAAAGCCGCTTTGCTCCTTGCTAGGTTCATCTCATTAGCATGGCCAACATGAAGCTAAACCAAGAGCTACTGTGTCACCATGGTGGTAAGATCTGCTCCGAGTTTCAATCAGAACTCTAAGGGAGCTCTCCAAGGTGCGGAAGCTAAAATTCACTCAGAAGCACTTTGGAGAGCTCCTGTGGAGTTCTGACTGGTTCTGATTGAAACCTGGAGCGGATCCACTGTCCCACTGACATAATAGCCACCACTGTCTGAACCTGAAGCTAAACCACGAGCAGCAAGGCAGGAATGGCTGTGGGAGCGTTACAAAACAGCCTGACCCAACAGTGGCGGAGACCCTGAATTTGGTTTCGGAGGAGATCTTGGGGGCTAGGTTCCAGTGGAGGGTTGGACTGAAGGTGAAACAGGCAAAGGCCAAAGGCAGAAGATGGACGGGCAAAATATTTTTTTATAAAAATACCTGCATAGTTTAGCGTTAACTTTTTCCTGCCAGCGTTTAAGCCCTAAGAGAGGTGTCTCAGTGTGATAGAATGGGGGTTGGGTGGAGAGAATTGTGCCCCATCTGGGAAACTGCCAAATGTTTGGTGATTGGGGAAAGGGGGTGTGGCCAGCAGAAAGGGGGCATGGCCATGTGGGAACCCAGGCAGGTTGGATTTAGCCCGTGGGGCTGTGTTTCTGCACCCTCGCCATACTGACAGTTGTTAAGGGTTTTTCCTTTCACTTTTCTATTTACTACAAATCACTTCAAAGGACTTTGTGCCTTTTATGCCGTTTGTCCTCACAATGAGGTAGAGCGTCGACATTTCCGTTTTACAAGCGAGCAACGGAGCATACATGCGTGTGTAGGATCACTTTTGTATCGCACCCAGCGTACAAAGTCTTCTTGCATTTTATCCTTGCAACCACCCTGTGAGGTGGGTTAAGCCGAGGCAATGCCTTCCCCAAGGCCACCTAGAGAGTTGCGTGCCCAGGCATGGTTTCGAACCTGTTTTCATTTCATCAAGTTCCACTGTTTTTAATCTGCTAATCGGATTAAGGGTGGCTAGCCCCAAAAAGCCACCCATCGTTAAACCTCTTGTCTGAGCAGAATTGGAATCCAGACCTTTCCAAGTCTGGGTCTCTAGTGCCTTAGATCACATAAGGACTCTTGCCTGCCTTGTGCTCTTCTCCTGATTTTTTTGCCCCCTTTCTGTCTCTCTTTTTCCCTGTGCTTAAATATCCTGTCTATTATTATTTTTTTTCAGAAAAAGCAAGCGCCCTTTTTATTGTCTGGTGGGAATGACCTCGGCTGACTGCAGGGAAGCCAGCCTTCTCCCCAGAGACATTGTTCTATCGCGTGGGGGGTGGGCGTATCTGTCCTATCCTGCTATCGGTGCTGCACAGCAGAGCCATGTTTGTGTTTTCATCACGTTCCCCTGCTGGAGAGCTACAGGTTCCCTTGGAGGAAGACCTCCTCCAAAAAGCAGGGCCAGTTGCAGGAGCAAAGTAGATTGCCCACCAACGTAGCTTCAGGGGGAAAAGAAAAGAAAACTTCCAAACAAGAAAATTCACCATCCCTAACATACACACACAATGCAAGTCTCCCTTGCATAGGCTGCTCCAGAGAACCAGGTCTATCCTAGCTCCATGTAAGGTTTTCGTCTCTCCCCTTCCTTTCTCCCCCTCCCCCCTCTCTCTAGGGCTTGATGGGTATGTAGAGGGAGGAAAGGTGGGGGTCGGATGGACAGGGGAGTTGTCATTTGTACTGTTGAATTGCTGCCTCCCTTGATCTCCAAGCTGGTGGGAAAGTTTGAATCTGTTGCTATTTTCTAGCTGTTATCGCAACTGCTTATCACTGAGCTCTTGTCTACATGCCCGCTTTCGGAGAGCCCAGGGTCTCTCTCTCTTGGCAGCCTGGGGGGAAAAAAATCTTCTATATATATAGATAGATAGATAGGTAGATAGTTTTTAAAAAGTTCACTGGATAAACGAGAAGGATCAAGAAAAGGTTTATTGTTCAGATGTTGAAAGAAGTTTAATTTGAGTGAAATGATCAAATAATTACACGCCGTTATGATGACCCAGGCCCCTGTTACTTCCTGAAGCAAATGGTTCCTGCGTCTCTGTAGTCAGTATTTTCTGCGTGCGCTGCCATTGTTCGTAGGAGGGCACTTTTATTTTCTTGAATAACTCAGGGACTTGGGAGTCGAGTCATATCTAGGAGCATAATTTGGCACGGGGAAACTTGCTGGCTTGGTGTGTTCACCAAAAAAATCTTCCAAGGTTGTTTGCCAGATGATCAGGTTCTATAGCAGGGTTGGAGAACATCTAGCAAGGCTTCTGCACTGAAAGCCGTCCAGGAAAGATTTTAAATAATTAAAGGACAATAACGTGGCCCTCTAAATAATGTCAGGTCGCACTGCCCGCCAACCCTAGCCAGCATGGCTAGTGGTGAGGAATGATGGCCGTTTCAGGTTGACAACATCTAGAAGGCCACATGTTTTTCCACCCCTGTTTTATAGCATAATGGGGAGGGCAGTAAGGGTGTTGCAGACTTACTGAGTGGGATCCAGATGTGTTTCACAAAGAAACACATCTTTTTCAGGAATACCACATTTGCCCAGCTTTCAACCCTATCATATATTGGTCCATGGGGAAAACACAGTTCTTTCCCTAGGAAGCAGGGCCATTGTGACCTGGGGGTACTTTTAGGAATATTGTCACACAAATGTGATGGGCACCTATTGGGCAGTGCCTGTAATGTCAAGAATGATAAGAATATAAGAACAGAAGAAGTGCCCTGCTGGATCAGACTGAGGGTCCATCTAGTCCAGCACTCTATTCACACAGTGTCCAACCAGCTGTCGACCATGAACCAATGAAGCAGGACATGGTGGAACAGCACCCTCCCACCCATGTTCCCCAGCAACTGGAGCACACAGGCTTACTGCCTTGGATACTAGAGGTAGCACATAACCATCCGGGCTAGTAGCCTTTGATGGCCTTCTTCTCCAAGACACACCACTTCCTTTCGTTTTGTCCTCGCCCACTGCGCATACTACAAAGCAGGCTCCAACCAGTGCTGAAACGGACTAATCCCCTTGTCCTTTCACACTCCATCTCAAGACTTCCTACACTTGAGTTGAGCTCCCTGCCAATGTGAAACTGACAAGGGGCTTTTCCACACAGGGGCTTGAGATTAGTCCGTTTCAACTCCCATCTTTGCAGACTGCTTCTTCCCCTCCCCCACCCTGCCACATCATCTTGAGGTGGGAATGGGCATCATCCTACATTTTTTTTAAAAAAATGGGGGTGGGATGCACAGCAGCGCAGCTACGTTGAGGCTGACTTCTCCTTCCCCTACAGCACAGAGATGCCCTCAACATTTATGCAGCATTCATAAGAGCAACAAGTTCATTGTGACGGTTCCTCCCCCTTCATGCCTGTCCTTCCCACCCCGCCTTTCAGTCCAGAGCCAGCTGTCTGTTAGAGGTGGTAAATTAGACACATGGGGTAACTGATGAGCTAAATATGAACCTGCCATTCTGCTCAAAATGGCTATTTCAAGGATTTGTCAGGGAATTATCTCGGCTGTCTTGAGTCTGAACAAGTTGACTGACAGCCCACACATTTTAGTATGTCACACTCTCTGTTCATGGTGTGTTTGGGACAAAAAAAGAGAGTCGATGATCCAAACCTCCTTTGTGCAGGTCTAAAAAGAGACAGTGGCAAAGCCAAAAATCTAAGCCGACTTCTAGCTTTTGCAAAGCTGGAGCCGTTCTTTCTGACTGTTGAGGAGTTATCGAATAAAAACATAGCCCTAATGCAAAATCTGGAGCTGTTGTTTGTTTTAGTTTTTCACAAACTCATGATTCTAGAACTCATGGGGTACATGTTTCAAAATCATGGATGAAAACTTTTAGGAAATTTCTGCTAAATTTTAAAATGAGAAAGTGATCAGTTGCAGGAACTACACTTCCTGGAGTAGTGCCATTCTTTTCTTGTCTCTATTCTCCACCATTACTTTATTCTATGAATTTCATTTTTTTTTGTTTCCTGTTGTATGTTATTTCTTTCCCTATTTGAGGAAGGAAACAGCAAAGCAAAGCATGCAACAAAATATATGCAAGCTAAACAAGCCTATGCACATTTGAATAGATCACATTGCACACATGTGTCTCAGAATTCTTGTATACTGCTTGGGGGGGGGGGGGGAGAACCTTGGGTTTTTTAGTTTTCCGTCCAATATTTCAAATCTCTTAAGAAGAATCACTCTTAGGCTGATAGCAAAATGATGTCCGATATGAAAGATCAAGATGCATGTGTTGAGCGGGGGGTGGAAATAAGGATGCATCCCTACTGCGTTTCCTAGCGCTATCAGAAAGTACTTCACGATTTTTTCTTCCTTAATGGATTTTTTAAAAAAAATATGGGGTCACATGGGGGTGGTGAGTGGATGAAGACAACATCTGGACCCCCTGTAAAGGTCCAAGAATGAGGCTTGGTAATTGAATTTTAAGATCCTCATCTGTAAGCAGCTTCAGACCCCAAACTATCAGATTTCAGGGTCTACAGGAGTACAATTTGTCAAGCAGGGTGTGGGGTAGAAGCAAGAAGCCAAGTCCAGGACAAGCAAGTCCCAGTAGCGGCGGTTGAAGATCAAAGGAGCCAGAGGCAGGTGACATGGTCCAAAGATCTGAGGGCCAGAGACAAGTGACATCAAACCAAATATGGCACATGGTGATCATGGGGAAAAGTAGACTTGATTATTTTCGTGGACGTAGAGGGTTGGTTGGTACAGGTTTGATGAGAAACTGAAAAGAACTAATCTCTTCTTCTGGCCTCCCTTTCTCCCCCTCCCCAAATATTTCACAGCATATCTCATGCATATTCAGGGATGTGGGGAGGGGAAGCTGTGGGACTGCTGGTACTTGGTAGGTTTCACATCAGTGTAACAGGTTCAGATAGCAGGAGCTGCAGAGAAGGGGGCTCCTGCATGCTGTACAGGTATGTAATTCTCTGGTCGTGTCCTTGTGTGTTTAGGGCAGGGCAAACTAGTCAGCTGTGCAATTCTTAACATTTCTCTGGATTTTTTTTAAAATCTGTTGCCAGTAAATGTTTATGTTTGGTAGCATTTTAGCCTGACTCAACACTTTGGAATGGAGCAGACTAGAATTGTCAAAGTCATAGGAAAGGAAGTAACTTCTTCTCTGGACATTGCTCAATGGGGAACTTGTTCCCACCAGGATAGCTAGTGTGAAAAGGTTTAGATTAAGGTCATCAGGTTTTAATGTGCTTGTTGCTGGAGACAGCTGAAATGGGACCCTGCATTTCTGGGTCAGTCTATGGCTGCGTTCACCCGAAATGGTAAACCATGGTTTATGTTAATCATGATTTGTTGCTTAAGTGATGCTCTAGCAATGAATCGTCTTGCAGACTACCAAACACACCGTGGCTTGTTTTCCCTGTTTCCAGTAAGTTTCTCTCCTGCCTGGTTTGCCAGCCTTCAGAGCAGTTTTGTTTTCAGGCTGCTCTAGCCGGGCACCTCAGTTTCAAGGCTGACATCAGTACAAAGAAGCCAGTAATAGGCCACAATTCTGCATTCAGACATCACAACAAGCCATGATTCAAATAAACTGGACTTCATAAGCCAACAACAAGCCATATTGTGGTTTGCAGCTGATTGACAAACCATGGTTTGTTTGCAGGAACAGATTCGGACACAGCGACAAGCCAGACTTCAACAAACTACACCATGGCTTAGCATTATGTGCAAAGCAGGCTAATAACAAGGCTTTGTGGATTAAAAGCTGGGGAAGAATGCAGACTTCATTTCCTGGTTGGGAATCCCACTGCGGATAGGCGGGCTGTTGAGTGAGGTGCCTTGCTGGTCTCTCGCCAATATGGACATTCTTAAACAGAATGTTTCATTCCATCGCTGTCCTCCAGAAATCCTTCCTACAGAGGAATATGTGGTAGTTAGAACTATAGGACCCTCATATGAAGCTCTTTGTCCATCCAGCCCAATGATGGATCCACCGCTTGGTAGATAGCCAGGGTCTCCTGTGGAAAAGGGATTTCCCTGTCATTTGCTACCTGATCTGTTTTTGAGGTGCAAAAGTAGGGAAGCAGCCCTTCTCCAAAATGCACAACGGTCCATCTTTGGGGGGGGGGGGCTTTTGCAGGAGATAATTGGAGCTGTTTCCATGCCTCTTGCTTACCCAAACCACTGGACTCTTCCCTCCGCCCTGCACCCCCTCCCTGGTCTTTTTCTCTCTCCCTGGGTTAATAGAGAGGGTGGGGAGTCATGGAGTATCTGTACAGTTAACTTTGTCAAATCATCTCAGATTAGCGCAAGTTCTTCCTTACAATCACTGCAATTTGAAAAAAAAGAAATCCATCCTTGTTATCAAAAAAATGGGGGGAAGGGGAGGGGGGAGGAAGGAGAGGAGGGGCCCCCAGTTAATCGTCTGAGCGGAGTATCTTGGAAGTGAGTGTGTTTCTGGGTTCATCCCTCCTCCGTAAAGCCAGCCTTCAGTAATTCCGTTTTAAAGCATGAAAAAAGGGAGTTGATGAAATTCCACTATCAGCTCTGAACCAATATGCAAAATATCTCGCCGAAAATCAAATAGCTATTATGTTTTCATTTCCATTTCAGCGTATTTGCTTAATGAAGAATAGACAGATCAGGCCCACCGAGGGAGCCTGCGTGAGGTGATAACTCCTCTAGGCTTCCAGCAATCCCACAGAAATGACGTTCAACTTGCTGCCTTAGCTTCTCTCTCTCTCCCTCTCCCCCACGCTCACTCTCTCATCTCTTCCCCCCCCCCCCAAAAGACCCATTTTTTTCCTCTCCCCCCTCCCTCTCTTCTGCCTTTAAAAAATCCACCAGCACAGTTAACCCACACAGCTTGGCATGGGCGAACCAACAGCATCTTCCTAGGTATCGATGTTCTGCAAGACCAAGGGACGTGTTCCTTACTGTTGCATCCTTCTTTGCGAAAGAGAGCGAGGGGGTGCAGGAGTAGCCAGTTCTTAAAGTAAGATGTGCTGAGGTTCTAACCCAACTTGGGTGCCACCCAAGGCCAGTCCTACCATGAGGCAGAGTGAGGCTGTTGCCTCAGGTGGCAGATACTGGGAGGTGGCTACAGGGTCTTGGAAGAGAGAGCTGTGTGCGTCACATGGCCTGCCCCGATCCCATTCCTGTCTTCAGGTATAGTTGAGGATGCTGCCTAGTTGCCAGTGTTGAAAAAAGACATTCAGTTGCTAGTCCAGTTGGCGTCTGTACATGGAATGGGAGAGGGCGCCATTTTGTTCTTGGCCTTAGGCAGCAAAATGTCCCAGACCGGCCTGTAACCCATCTGACCTATCAAGTCCCTAAGGGGAATCACCCAAGTAACACATTATATGACATTGTTTCCCACAATGGCTGAGCTGGTATAGCCACTGCTGTTGAAGCCAGAAGTGCCATCTAATCATAGTGACTGGTAAAAGGCAGTATTGCATAGTGGTCAGAGTATCTGACTAGATCTTGGGAGATCCATGTTCATAACTCCGCTCAGCTGCAAAGCCCGCTCCATGACCTTAAACAACTCTCTCTCTCTCTCTCTCTCTCTCTCTCTCTCTCTCTCTCTCTCTCTCTTTGCCTAGCCTCCCTCACAGGGTTGTGGTGAAGATGAAATGTGGGGTAGGGAAACTTTGTGCACCTTGGAGGAAAGATGGAACGTTAATGTAAGAAATAAAGAGTAAATAAAGCCCTCTTGGCTAATAGGCATTGATAGACTTCTCCACTACAAACTTGTCTTGTCCCCCTGAGCCAGTGGCCAAGACCACATCTTGTGGCAGAGAGTTCCATCAGAATGATTTGAGAAGGACGTCCTTTGTCTGTCTTAAATGTCCTGCCAGTCAGTTGCCTTTGAATAACCCCAAGCCCTCATATTTTGAAAGAGGGATGTGAAATATCTTCCCTCTCTCTCTCTCCACTTTTTTCCCAAACCATGCATGATTTTTTATAAACCTCTTTTACGCCGCTGCACCTTAGTTGTTCTTTTCAAAACCAAGCCCTTCCCCAGACTTTCCTTATAAGATAAGCCCCTCTAGGCCTCTGATCATATTGGTTTTGCCCTTTTCTGTACATTTTCCAGCTCTGCAACATCCTTTTTGAGATGGGGAAAATGTGGAATTGGTAGGAAAGGGCAGAAGATCTTCATCGGGGCAATCTTGACCCTGGCTGCAGGAATCCTCAAATCTTGGTCCCCCTAGAAGCAAGGCTGAGCCATTGTGGCCTCACAGCATGAAGGTTGCATACCGTGGTTTTGATTCCAGCAGTAAAGCTATAATGTCGGTTCACACGCACTTGTCCAAGTTGGGCAGATGTGGTAGGAAATGAGATGACCGAAGTTTTTCCTGTTTAGCATGGGTTGCCATTTGTTTGATATGTATGCATTTTTTAAAGTACACCGGTGGTTCCCCTGCCCGCAACATCTGGAAGATGTCCTTCTGGATCCCAGGATTTCAGCAAGCATTGCCCACATATTTTCAAGGTTGCCTGCTTAGCAATAGGGACTAGAAGCTTGCTTTTAAAAAATAAAACTGAAAGCCAAGTTTTGCAGTTTGTTTAATGGTGCTTGTGTGTGCATGTGTGCGTGTGTGTGTGAAAGGTCCCAGAACCACTGCCAAGGGTCACACGGTCACACACACCCTTCCAAGGAATAGGCAACCTCCACTTCACGGGGCTCAGTGCCTGCTTTCACCTAGAAATTGCATAAACCACAAAGAGCGGGGTGGGAGGAAGCGGGGGGGGGCAGCTTGCTCGCACTGTGCATTTCTCCAGACCTCAGCCACTCTCTGTGACTCCAGGCATGTATATTTACGCTGGGAGAACAAAGGGCCCATAATCTATACAAAGCAGACAACAATGAGCGTGAATAAAGAGGCTGCCGGAGAAGGGAAGGCAATTTATTCTAATTCTACTAATTTCAGTTCCAGCACAATTAAAAAGGCTCTGATAATATTCAGAAACAATTGCCGGCTAACAAATCGTTTCTCTCGCTGTAAATGAAACATCGTTAGGGTAATTTTGTCTTTCACGGCTCTCGGGTTCTGATAAAGTTAACCCGCTCCATCCTCCGACGTCGCGTTCCCCCCTCCCTTCCCCGTGTCGCCCGGACAGTGAGGAGGCCGGAGTGCCGGAGGCTGGAATGGTGGACGCGTAGACGGCAAGAAACGGGCAGCCCCCTCGTCCCTTGTCTCACCGGCGCTCGACGGAGGGCCCGCCTCACACTCCCGCCAGGCGAGGCATTTGCCCCGGGGCAGCGCAATTACAAAGGAACCCATCCTGCCACCTCCAGACTAGGAGTGTGTGGATTTTGTTAAATCTCTTCCGTCTGTTTCACGAGTTGTCGGGCGTCTTGCCTTCCGTCGTCTGCTCATGGACAGAACCTGGTTTTTTTTAGGGTTGTGTGAGAATTTCATTCCAGTTCCACAGGTGCACATTAGCAATTATGAACATGTGCCACTGCCCCACAAAAGTAAAAAAGCTGGTCCGCAGGCCCATGTGACTCAGGCAGAGGTGTTCTGACGCAGAATCTGGAGGTTGGATTCGTAGAAATCTGGCCTCATTTGAATCTGTTGCAGATTTCTTTGCCATATCCCCTCTTGGCACCTGTGCTCCCGCTTGGCAAGCAGGTGGCACTTTCTCCCACCCCACCTGGATTGGCGAAGACATTTCAGCCAGCTTTGCCCACAAGAACCTTCAGCAGTGTGACACAAGTCATGGGAAAGTCTATACCCCGTTTGTCTGATCAGCTGTCCCAGAGGTACGCGGTTCTATGCACTGCTTTCCCTGAGTGCCCCTTGCTTGTGGGGCGCCCCTCTCTGCCGTCCCTGGACTTACTTACGAGGCTCGATAAGTCTTCTGATACCTGTATGCTACCCTCAGGATCAGAGGCAGTTTGCTGGGGAACAGCAGTGAAAAAGGGGGTTCTTGCGATTCCATTTTGCTTGTGGGACTTCTTGGAAGCATCTCATCAGCCACTGCAGTGGGAAACAGGGATGCTGAACAAGATGGAGCCAGCTTGGTCTGGTCAAGCAGGGTGGCTGTCCTATTCATAGAATCGTAGAATGGTAGAGTTGGAAGGGGCCTGTAAGGCCATCCAGTCCAACCCCCTGCTCAATGCAGGAATCCCCCTTAAAGCATCCCTGACAGATGGCTGCCCAGCTGCCTCTTGAATGCCTCTAATGTGGGAGAGCCCACCACCTCCCTAGGTCATGGGTTCCATTGTCGTACTACTCTAATGGTTAGGAAGTATTTCCTGATGTCCAGCCGGAATCTGGCTTCCTGTAACTTGAGCCCAGTATTCCAGTGATTTGCAGTAGATGGACAACTGGGGTTTCCGGCTCCCAATAATCTAACAATGGCAAGTAAAAATTATCTGCTACATAGCTGCTCGTGATAATTGCTTAGTGTTCATCATCTGTAAAATGGGAGTACTAACTGGTTGTCTTTGAGCAAGCCTTTCTGCAGCTGTGCTGGCCAGTTTTAGTTCCGTATTAGAATGCCCAAGCTCGCTGGAACTTAGATTAAGTTTGTACTTACATATGTGTGCCATCTCACTGTGTGGCAGGGGAAATTTGCGCAAATGGCAAAATTTGCGCAAGTGTAGGAAATCTGCACAAAGTGAGCCCAAAAACATAGGCAGCAATGTACAAACATTTTTGACAGACAAGTGCTCAACAACATTGTTGAATTGGACACGCTCGCATTTTTTGCCAGCAAGAACAATATTCTCCTATACCCCTGTCTCCAAATGGCCACCTCCGCCTGATTCCCAAAAGCTGCCGGTGTGTACATGCGTGCAAGAGAATAACGCATGTTCTTGCTTTTCCACAGAGAACTCCGCCACCCCCAACCCTTTTCCAAACAAAGTGGATGCAAAAATCCACCAGCTGTGACCCATGCTGCAGAAGGCATTGCTGTTATTGTGGGCTCTCATAAATTCCCCACCTGACATGGCTGTTGAAGCTGGATGGATGCGGGATCGTATCTCTCACCTTTGCAGATGCTTAAGGGCGTGCTTTCAGAGGGAGGGAAATCCCCGCCCCATTTCTGACCTTGCTTTTTGCACTTGCAGGCACCTTCGGGGAGATGGAGGAAGGAGAAGAGGCTCCTTTGGAAGAAAACAGCCAGTCGGAAAAGGAGGGCGTTGTGTCTGATCGCGAAGGCTCCGAGGAAGGCGATTCATCCAGCTCACCTTGTAGCGAGAGTAAGTTTCATTTGCTCTGCTCCCTGACCTCTAATAAAGCAGGGGTGCACGACCTCAGGCCCCAGGGCCAAATCCGGCTCTCTGGGCTTCCGGAGATGGCTATCCTCCGTTCCCCCAATCGTTTGCTGATTTCCTGGCTTTTGCACTCCTCTCCGTGCTCCCATTCTAAAAGGTGGAAATGCCTCTCCTGAGGCCTAGTTACTGGCAATAGAAGCTTTAAGCTGAAACATGCTCTATGCCTTTGGCCCTGCCCACCACTGGAATGAGTCCCCCGAGGGCTCCTCCGAAATAGAACCCCGCCCCTCGGGCTTTGACACCCCTGTTGTAAGGGATT
Source organism: Anniella stebbinsi (assembly GCA_029215795.1). Lineage (NCBI taxonomy): Eukaryota > Metazoa > Chordata > Lepidosauria > Squamata > Anniellidae > Anniella > Anniella stebbinsi. Next base: position 2,954,176 of record JARDYH010000007.1, on the reverse strand, counting down.
TCTGTGTTTTTTGTGTAGTGGAGGAGTAGCAGTCTGTACATGCTCAAAGATGCTCTTTGTTACTGCTTTTACACATGTGCCAGGCTTCCTAGGACTAGAAGGTTCATAGTGCAGGGGCTGGGCTGTAGCTCAGTGGTAGAGGCCCTGCTTTGCAGGCAGAAGGTGCAATCCGAGGCATCTCCAGTTCAGCCTGGGGAAGCTGAAACCCTGGAGAGCACCGATCATAGAATCCTAAATTCGTTAAGTTGGAAGGGGCCTATAAGGACATCGAGTCAAACCCCCTGCTCAATGCAGGAATCCATCTTAAAGCATCCCTGTCAGATGGCTGTCCAGCTGCCCCTTGAAGGCTTCTAGTGTGGGAGAGCCCACCTCCTCCCTAGGTCATGGGTTCCATTGTCATACTGCTCTAACAGTCAGGAAACTTTTCCTGATGTCCAGCCGGAATTTGGCTTCCTGTCATTTGAGCCCATTATTCCATATCCTGCACTCTGGGATGATGGAGAAGAGATCCTGGCCCTCCTCTGTGTGACAACCTTTCAAGTACTTGAAGAGTGCGATCGTGTCTCCCCTCAGTCTTCTCTTCTCCAGGCTAAACATGCCTAGTTCTTTCAGTCTCTCCTCATAGGGCTTTGTTTCCAGACCCCCGATTATCCTCGTTGCCCTCATAGAACCATAGAATCAGTATATACCAGCTTCATAGGTCTTCCAGCTGGACTCTTGTTGTAATGATAGTGAGTCATGTTCATAATCTTGGTATCTTTACAACAACCCCATAAGGTAGGCCAGTACTATTCTCTTCTTAATGGAGATGAAGGGCTGTGTGTGTGTGTGAGAGAGAGAGAGAGAGACAGACAGACAGACAGACAGACAGACAGACAGACAGACAGACAGACAGACAATGGCCTATCTAAGGGCCACAAGTGACTTTGTGGGGCAAAGCAGATTTAAACTGGGGACTTTGGGAATTATATCTCAGCCTCTTAGATAGTCTGCTGCAGCCAGCTAGCTCTCTGGTCTGGCTCAAATTTCAATCGATAGATTCTGCTCGCTCTCAACAGCAATTTATAATCTAATTAAGGGTCTGCATTTCTTGCTGCTGTGCCTTGAAAGACTGCAGAGCTGGCTAGGTGAAGGCTGACCTAGAAATGCAAAACACCCACCCACACTTCTGCTCCCCCCTCCCAGTTTGTTTGTTTTGAAGCCAATGGTTTTGTCCGAACAAAAAGTCCTTCTCCCTGGAATCCTTTGTGGGCTTACCTGGAAGGAAGTCCCATTAAATGAGTGGGGACTGAACTTTTGAGTAAGAACATGGACAGGATCCAACTGCACAACTCTTACTTCTTCCTCTCTCGCACTCTTTAGGTTCCTTTTCATCACCTCTCAAAGCTGGAATTTTATTATCATGATAATTATCGTTATTTTGCAAGAGGCAACAGAGTTATGCTCATCATTTTATTATCAACCCAATAAACGTCAGGCTTCGCCTGGTGTCCCAATCTCTCCCCCCCACACACACACACTGCTTTTCTGCATGCAGCATGGATTATCCCAACTGTGTGGATGGAGATTTGGAAGTTGAACACATTGCACAGCGTTGGGGCCGCGAGAGGTGGTTCCTGGAAGGCCTTGCTTGATGGTAGACTTTGATCCACCAAGTTGGTCTGCAGAAGGGAAAGCAAGAGGAGTCCCTTTATCTGATTTTGAAGCTCTCTGCAAAAGCCTCAGGCTGATGGGGCGGTTAGTGCTGTGAAAGCTGCAGTCTGAGCCGCGCACCTGGCACTAGTCCGCCGTGATAAAAGAAGGGCGATAGCGCCTGATAACAGGCCGGCTGCAATAACTGCTGCTCCTGTGGCGCATAGCAAAAAGCTTTCAGCGCGATGGATAACAATCAATATGCCAGGCACTTTGATTTATAGCCAAAAATAATGGGACTTTTATACCCGGCGATTGATTTATTTGATGTTAATCATCACCTCCCCCCCCCTTATCACCTGTATTAATAATCGCCAATGGCCAGTGACGTCACTCCCCCTCCTCACCCCACCCCCCCGGCACCCTTTATGGTGCCCATCGATTGGGCTGTTTTTCTTCCCCTTGTGTTTTTTTTGTTGTTTGTTTGCAACAGTTATCGGGGCCTGGATGCAAAGGCAAACATGCACTCTGTCCGCTAATCTTTCATGCTGTCTTATGCAGATAGCCTTATCGGCCGCATCTCAAAGAGCAGTTAATGGGGAAAATAATTGTCACCGGGTTGCTATGAGCACACCTCTGGGAGGGTTGTCCCATCCAGTAGGCTCTCCTCTTTGTCAGCCAGCTGGAGGGGGGGGGGGGCTCTGAGGAACAGGGAAATGACCAGACCCTCGGAATTGCCCAGAAACAGCTGGTCACTTCTGACGTTTTCAGCTGTGTCTACTGTCTGTGCTGTGTTTACTCTGTACTTTCATAAATGCCCCACACCAGCCTAGAGCGAAGCATCCTGGGAGTATCCCGGGATTGCCTACTTAGCAAGATCTTCCACCAGGGCTTTCTGATGTGTCCCACCGATGTCAGATGTGTGTTTGATTGGGACTAAGCAGAGGACCTTCTCTGCGACTGCATTTTGGCTCTGGGATGCCCTTTCTAGGGTGGTCCACCTTGTATCTTCCATCTGATGGCTTTTTCTTTTTTTAGAAAAGGGTTTCTTTTATAAAGAGCTCTTTCTTTCTTTTTTAAAAAAAGAAATCTCTTTTTTGTAAGTTACAATTGATCCTCCTGGTATCTTACTGTTGAAGCTGCTTTATAGGTAACTTTTCAAACTCTTGGGTGACTCTTGTAACTTCTTTGGTTTGCTCAGTCTTGATTTTATCTGCTATTCAGGAACTTTTCCTTATTCTTGCTTCTGTTGTTTTTAAATGCTAGACGCCTGGGATGTTTTATGGGAAGACAGGGTATATGTGTCGAATGTAGCCGCTGCTTGTTTTTTAAGGTTCTAGTCCTTATTGTCTGAAAAGCTAAGCTTGAAAATAGGTGGGCAACGCCCAGTGAAGCCCAAGAAGCCAGAGAAAGGCTTCACAAGAAATGTGGTGGCCAGTGCTTTGCGGAGTGCCTTATCCCTCCCATAGAAGAAATTGTATTTTCTCATTTTATCTCCTGAGCTGCCCAAAGAACAATGTTTTTGCTTGGCTTGATCGAAATAATAGTTTTTAATTTGAGTCATTTCTTGGGTCTTTAGACCCAGCTTTTGCCTGGTGCAGAACACCGCCGTCTTCGCTGAGTTTTGAAGCAGAATAAAGCAGGGGTGGAGAACCTCTGTTCAGCCCAAGAACCCAATTCAGTTTTGGTGAAGCTCTTGGGGGCGGGTGCTTCCTAGTGGCGGGCAGGGTTAAAGGCAAGAGGAGCAGGGCCCAAAATAACACCCCCCCCCCCATCAGCATCTTTCATCTTAAAGCTGTGGGAGGGAGGTGTTTTTTTTTGTTTTTGTTTTAAGAAAATTGGATAGAGGATCATTCCGCCAGGCAGATCCCCACCTGCAATCTGAAATGGTAAATTTCCTCCCCCATGAAATGGTACAGTCCAGGCACAGATTGAATTCTTGATCTGCTGTTTGGGAGAACAGGGGTGCTTCCAGGTAGATGGTCCTTAGCGCTACCAAAAGGTGCTGGAGCTGGCGGGAAGGGCTGGCATGGCTGGGCACCTGCCGAGGGACCACACCTCATGAGGGGGTCCCTGACAAGAGCCCCCTGGACCTGCTTCTCCTCTCCACATTGCAATCAGCTTGTTCGCCTGCCTCTCGCTCCGACTCAGCAGGGGTGAGCAAATAAGCAAGGAAGGGGGTGGGGGTGAGGAAGAGGAGGTGCTCTTCCGTATTTGCTCACTGCCTCTCTGCATGACAAGCAAGAAGGTCGGAGAAATGATGAGGAAGAGGAGCAGCAGCAGCAGCCGGTGACAATAGCTGGGAGGGGTAGGCCTACTGAGTGAGGGGACCACTGGGGTCCCCCCCAAACAAAACCTGGAGCTAGCACCGGGGTTATGCAGCTGTTCCGTCTTTCCCTCCTTCGCGATTTTTCTGCGATAAGTAAAAAAGACAGAAGAAGCTGTGGGGAAACATGGGTGAAGACGCGGGTTCTGGAAACGCCACCCTCATTTGGTGCCATCCCTGGTGGAGTCCATGAATGAGGTAGGGTGACGACTGCATGGCAAAAGCCTCACCTGTTTATTGATTGATTTACTTGCTGCATTTCTGTACTGCCCAACAGCCGGAGCTCTCTGGGCGGTTTACAAAAATTAAAACCATAAAAACCATTCAAAATATAACACAACGACAGTATAAAAACATAATTTAAAATACAGTATCAAAGCACAACCAGGATAAAAAAACCGAGCAGCCATGCAGAAATTGATAGGGATTTAAAATCCAAATTTAAACAGCAAGGTTAAAAATCAAACTGAAGAACTGTTAAAACAGTGTGAAAATAAAAAAAGTCTTCACTTGGCGTCTAAAGGAGTATAATGTAGATGCCGGGCAAACCTCAGCCGGGGTGCCACAGCAGAGAAGGCCCTCCTCCTAGTAGCCACCTGTCTCACTTCCTTTGGCAGGGGCTCATGGAGAAGGACCCTCGAGGATGCTCTTAGGGTCTGGGCAGGCACGTATGGGAGGAGGCATTCCTTCAGATAACCTGGCCCCAATCCGTTTAGGGCTTTGAATGTTAATACCAGCACTTTGAATTGGGCCCCTAGGCCTTTCCATCTCCAAGCATCCAATTTCTTAGCCGTTCTTAGTGCTCTGTGGACAACTAGGCCAGGTGATCTGTTTGCCCACAGGAATCTGAGGAGACCCAGCCACCAGCTGGGTCTTCTTCATGTGTTGAAGTACATTTCAGTGATGTTTTCACTTCTTTGATTTCAGAAGCTGAACCCAAAGAGAGCTCAGATAGCCCAAAGGAACCAGACCAGCAAGAGATTCCGGAAAAGACGCAGGAGCTCACGTTATGGAATGGACCAGGTAACTTCCCTCTTTCCCGGTCCCTCCTGCCCACTAAACTCATCCAAACTCTTCTGGGCCATGTCAAAGTGTTGTGATCAGAGTTTGGACAGGTCTAAACTCAAAGCGGGTCATATGAAGCTGGCTGCTTTCCAAACTGAGCATGGATCTGTCCAGCCCAACCACAATCTTGGACATGCAAATTTGCTCTCAAAACTGCTTTGCAAAGGAAAGCTGCGAATCTGTTAATAAAATCCGAAAGGGGGGGCTCCAAATCAGAAAGAATGCAAGAAGAGGAATTGGTTCTCAAGTTCTGCAAGGTGGTATAACCCTGGATTCTCCAACCTGGTGCGCTCCAGATGTGCTGGACTATAACTCCCATAATCCCCTATTGCAGGTTGAGGAATGCTGGTTTAGCCTATTCTCGGGATGTAAAGGTATAAAATTGCCCCCGAAGAAAAGTTCCGTGTGTTGGGCTGCGATACATTTTTGTTCTTGGCACTTTGGAGAACGTGTCTCTCTTTTTTGCATTCTTTCTGTTAATCAATTAAAGCTCTTTTTTAAAATTGATTAATGCTTTTTGGATAATCCTGAAGGAAGGTGCCTTTTAAGGATGGAAAGACTTACCATGTAGTAATTTAAAACAAGAGTTGGTCATTCTTCCAGAAGAAAGTCCATCTATTATTATTATTATTATTATTATTATTATTATTATTATTTTATTTATTACATTTATATACCTCCCCATAGCCGAAGCTCTCTGGGCGGTTTACAAAAATTAAAAGATAGAACACTAAAAAGACAATATACAAAATTTAAAACCATAAACATAAAACAGCTGATATTTAAAACATTTTAAAACATTTTAATTGTTAAGCCTGGCCACCATGTCAATCAAACCTCAACTTGAGCTGTTAAAATGCCTGGGAGAAAAGAAAACATAACATATCCTTTCCTTGTCAAATGTCAGAATATGGGCTATTTCCTGTAAAAGCAACACCCCAGGGGCCCAAATGGCTTCCAAACAGAAATACGTTCAAGAGCTGTGAATACTGTGGACAATGCTGATTCGAAGTAGCTATTTTTATTGGACTTTCCCCTGCATGCCTTATTGATTTACAGATTAATAATCGGGTGTGCCGCTCTCCCATCTGTTAATGGATGAGTAAGGGAGTGCGTGATGAGCTGGCAAACAGCAGCTCAGATGTACGTGATGCGGTGCAGGGGCAGACGTTAGAGAACTGCAACTTGGATGAGAGGGAGGGACCGTTGCTCCATGGTAGAACTTCTGCTTTGCAGGAAGAAGGTCCCAGGTTCAATCCCCGGCAGCTCCAGGTTGGCTGGGAAACTTTCTTGTCTGAAACCCTGGAAAGAGCTGCAGTCAGTCAGGGTGAATTGAGCACACGAAGCTGAACCAGTGGTCTAATCCAGCATAAGGCTGACTCAGCTTCTGTCAGCCCAAGAGCTAAATTTCAGTTTGCATTTCTGTGTTTTCCAGTATTGGTTAAGTGCTGGGAAGAGGACTTACCCCAATCCCTAGTACTCATTATAAAACGTCTCAACCACAAGTAGGGATGCCAGAGAAATCCACAGTGGAACAAATGAGTTAAAATTTGTATGAATCCGATTGGCTTCTCCCCTGCTGGGCAGATTCTGTAACCTTGCCAAAGAGTTTTTTAACCTTTGGGAATTTCACGCAACTTTTGGCTTAGAAATATATATATATATATTTAAAAACCCCAAAAAACGCACATTTCCCCCCATAGGCTAAAGCACGAATATACACATTTTGGGGGAATCTGCTCTTTTTGCTGGAATTTGCACATTTTCGCAATTTGTGCAAATTCAAGGGGGAAATCCAATTCCGTCAGTGGACAGGTAATGGAACCAAAGGCGCCTGACAAACTGCGCAACATGGATGGAACGGATTTTACACAATCCGTATATCCCTAGCCACAAGTTAACTCAACTAGCCAAAGGTCACTGCTAGTACTGGGTCAGGCCACGAGCTTCTGTAATTGCAAAGAAACTCATAATATTACACCAGCCCCAAGGCCATCTCCAGAGTAGTAGATTAGTGATATTATCAAAACAAAACAACAGCAAAACAAGAAGAAGGGGGGAAAAGCCATGCTCCCTCCCCAGAACCATCTTCCTGTTTCTGGCAGGAAGTGCCCCCATGGTGTTTTGTCTTTGATTGTGTAATGGCATTGTTGGTTGGTCTGTCGGCGGGCTGAGAACCCACCCACCCCCATTTTCTGTCATTTTCCCTCCATTACATGACAGGAAGTTTTGAGCCTGTTACACAGTGGGATGTCGGCCATCTTGAAATCTTTGCCCAAGTGAAAAGGACGTGCGTTATCCCTCGCTGTGAGGAAAGTGTGGCAAAGCAAAGAGGATCAGCGGATGGTTAGATAGATTTATACAACCCGTGGCATAAAGCACAGGTCATATTCACTCCAGAGATAGCGAAACTTAGTCAGTGGAAAACGTTATCTTGGGAATGAAGTTAATGTGGCCATCCATCTAGGCCGAGGGGCCGTAGTTCCATTGTATGGCACATCCTTTGCCTGTTAGCAGTCAGTCCCAAACGCTACCAGTTAAGAAGGACCTTGGGTAGCCACAGGCTGGAAAATGACCTGCCTGAGAATCTAGACAGCTTCTACTATGTCAGAGTAGAAAAGATGTCACTCAATCACAGGCATTTGACTTCAGGAACCAAATCCGGCCCACCTGCGGTCCCCATCCAGTCCTAGGGGGTTCTACAGATGGCCATGCTCCCATCGCAATTTCACCAAGTGGCTTCCGCTTTCCCACCCAGCTCCTCTCATTTGGTGGTTTCCCAGTTGGTGCAGTGTTGAAATGCCTCTGCTAAGAGCTTTTAAGCTACAATAGGGTGATTGTTCTGGCCCGCTCCTTTTTCCTTTAGCCCTGCCCACCACTGGAATGTAGCCCCCTAGAACCTGAATTCGGCCCTTGGGCCGAAACAAGTTTGACATCCCTGAGTGAGATGGACGGCTGGGTTCACTCGGTATGTGGTAGCGTTCACTGCCTGTCTGTCTCCAAACACCTCCGGGAAGTGGGCTATAATTCCATGGGTTATAATTTCAACAACCCTGTGAGGTAGGCTAAGCCAAGAGATAATTACTTGCCCAAGGTCACCCAGTGACTTTCGTGGCTAAGTGGGGATTTGAGCTCCAGTCTCTGTGGACCACAAAATCCACTGCTCCATACTGACGCATGGCTAACCCTTCGAAAGTGGTGTCCAGATAATACAGAAATGATCCCAGACTGGAACAATGGGCAAAATGCATGCATGTTCAGGTGCACATGCAACTCTGTAACTGTGTTGCATTTACATGTGCAGAGAGAGAGAGAGAGAGAGAGAGAGAGATCCTGCAATGGTTACTCGGAATCATTCTCATTTCGTGCTATGGGTAACAAGCTCTGTGATTGCCTAGGGTTGATCAAAGCTGAGAACCCAGCTCCAGGCTGGGAGTTGGGCTGCACCTGGTCTGTAAATAAAAAATCATCATAATTGGCTGCTGAGGACCAGGTTAGCATGCAGAGAACAGGGCCAGATCTACACTCAGCAGGAAACGTTTTGAAACCTATATACAGCGTGTGTCCTGGGCTCCAACAGTTCTCAAAACTGTTATAATAAAACCTTCTAAAGCGGCAGTGTAGATCCTGCCCTGGCCTCCTTTGTTGAGGCAGGTAGATCCTGCCTCAGCCGTCTGCAGTCGGGCTTTTGGAACTCAAGTCCCAAGACGGCCAAGTTCAGCTCGGCAATCCACAAAGACCACCCCTATCCCCCTCCCCACCCTGGTCGTTTTGTAAACCTCTTTCAGAGTGCCGGCTGCCCTGGGGGTGGGAGAGCAGGGGTGAGGTGTCTTCTTCCTTGGCCTGAATAGGGTGTTCTCCCAATAGTAGTTGCTTCTGAGAAGCTTCTCAAAAGTGTTCGCCTGCTGCTTCCAGGCCTCCCCCCTCTGCCCCGGCTGCGTGCTCCCTGTCCAGGAAGGGAAATGTGTGTTCGTAGCCTGCCTGATATCCCCAGCCTTTCCTGGACGTGTCGGCCGGAAATATATCTGCAGCCCTTCCCCATCTCCTCTGTCTCCTCCTTGGTTATCTGCTCTCTCCCACCCCAGGCCTTTGCCCTTGATGGATGGATGTAAGGCTGGTCTGCTCATCTTTGGCCTGGCCATGTGCCGCGGTACCCTCTCTTCCCCCCCCACCCCCATAGGTCTCACCACCACCACCCTGTAACCATGCTGGAGCAGTGGAATGGCCAAAGCCTTTTGCTGAAGAGCTAGCAAGAGAATCTGTGTTTGAACAATGGTTGCTGGCCAGTGTGGTGTAGTGTTTAGGGTGTTGGGCCCCCTCTACAAGAATTCGGCTTGACGCCTGGTTGCCCGATTATTCGCATCTTCTCACCATCGCATTTACGCCTAATTCCTATAAACGACAGGCGGTGAAGCGCATTACCGGCAGTATGAAACGTGCTTTAAAGTGGTTTAAATGCAGAGAATCGCTTGTTTACATGGTCATAAGGCGCTTTAACTGCTGCGGAAAATTAAAACTCGCTGTTTAACGCTCATTCGATAATGCGCATAATCGGACAGAAAAAGCGCCTCGACCCCTGATTTGCGCTCCGCTCTTGTAGAGGTAACAATTTTAATGCGCCTTGAAAGAGCTTTAAATTGCTGTTGTAGAGGCACCCTTGGACTGGGAGTTGGGAGATCAGGGTTCTAATCCCCACTCGGCCATGGAAAATCATTGGGTGACTTTGGGCCAGTCACAGACTCTCAGCCCAACCTACCTCACAGGGTTGTTGTTGTGAGGATAAATGGAGAGGAGGAGGATTGTGTACACCACCTTGGGTTCCTTGGAGGAAAAAAGGAGGGATGTAAATGTCATGAATAAATGAAAATAAACCCTGTACCTGTAAGGATTCCATTGTGGTACCGGTGGACACCACAGAAATCTCTCTTGATGGCTGCCAGGCTCCCTGCCTCTCTTGATTTTGATTTTTTTTCCCCTTGAGATTTGTAGAAATAAATTATTTCTTTAATGGGGAAGCTGGCATGCTACTAAGCAAAGTGCTACCCTCCAATGCCATCTTTATTTGGGTTCAAAGGGGGTTGTTTTGCATTCTAGAGCTCACCTTTGCCTTGTAAGGGCCGTGGCTCAATGGCAGAGGACCGGCTTTGCATGCAGAAGGTCCCAGGTTCGATCCCCGGCACCTCCAGGAAGGGCTGGAAAAACTTCTGTCTGAAACCCCGGAGAGATGCTGCAGATCAGTGTTGACAATACTGAGCTAGGTTCTGATTCTGTATAAAGCATCTTCCTATGCCCTTCGGTTGTTGGGCCAGTTACTTTTCTTTGTGCTTCGCCAGTTTGCCTTCTGGGAAGCCATCTTGCGAATGGACAGGGCCCCGTGGCAGCCATTTTGTGAGAGTGCCCACAAGACCCTCTCAAAATTTGACTTCAGCCCAGCGACCCACAAAGGATGAGGGCTCCTGCTCTACCTAAGCCAAATTCCTGCCTACGAGCTCATCCACAGGAGCTTGGGCAGGGCAGGGAAGCATCCCGGCGCACCGGCTGCTTCGAGGGACAGCACGGCCGATAAGTCCCTTGCCGCCCGCGTTGGACCTGTTTCCCAGCCTGTCTGCAGGTGGTCAGTGATGCAGGTGGGGCCGGTGCAAGAGGCTCCATGTTAACGTGCGATGTTCTGCTGATGTTGCGCCTTTCAGGGGCACCCTGTGAGCGCCGCCTCCTCCGCATGCTCCTTCTCCCTCTGAGCGAGAGGACAAAAGCGCATGGCGCACAACTTAGGACAGCCTTCCCCAACATGGTGCTCTCCAGAGGTTTTGGATCGTCAGCTCCCATCTGCCCCAACCAGCCAATGGTCAATGGTCAGGCATGTTGGAGCTGCAGCCCCAAACATTTGCGGGGCAAGTTGGGGAAAGCCGGCCGAAGCCATTTTTCGTGTCTTCTGTGTCTGTAACTCACGCTTTGTATGCCAACAGTCACAGGCTGGGCTCAGGTTGCTGGTGAAGCCCCCTTAGAGAGCCCCTGCCCTGCCCTCCCTCCGGCCCGCCATTGTATTCCATTGCAGCCCTTAAGATTGGCAAGAGCGCCTTCTTCTGTCCCCTCTGCACTCTCTGAAAAACAGCCTTCCCTGTAGTGGTGTTGGACTTGAATTCCCATTAGCCCCAGCTAATAGGCCCAGTGGTCAGGAATGCTAGGAGCCGCAGTCCAAAATCCCTGGAGGAGGCCAGCTTGGGGACAGCTGCTGGAGAGGCAATGCCTTTGGCGGTGATTGCCTTGCATCTCTGAGCCCCAATCCCCCTGGAGGCTTCACCAAGTCTGGGCCTGAGTAGGAAGATCTCCTTTCTGTCGCCAGCTTGCTGTGGGTGTTGATTTTTAATATGTGAGCGCATGTGGGGTGCTGAGATGCGAAACGAGCGTGAGAGGCAGCATGCATTTTGAACCCACTCAAAGTCACTTTCCTGCGAGACGATTCCTGGGTTCTGCAAAGAGTAATTTTGGTACCCTGGAGCTTTAAAATAGGCCCTGAGGTTGAACCCTGGCTGAAATTCCTGAGCCCTGAGAGTAAAGGGGGGGGAGGCTGTTTCATCCTCCTTCCCCTCTTGCTCCCTCCCTCCCCATCCCCACTCCCCATTTCCTTGCTGGCGTTGGTTATTTGCATCCTTTATGTAAAAGAGATTTTATTATCGCTGCCGCGCAGACCATCTCCTCTCTGGTAATTGGAGTGATATTAATTTCTGTGTGGCTGGGAGTTGATGTGAGTCCGGCGATGCTGCACCGATAGGGTTTTCCTTTCTGTGCTAACCGCCGCGATAGGCCTTCTATCAGTCTCCAAGCAGGCACTGCACTTATCAGGAATGGAATGGGCATAAAAAAAAGGGGGAAGAAAAAGGAAACTTTGTGCGAGCCCAAATTTCTTCTCCTTTATCTGGCAGGATCCGCCATGTGTCAGCATTGGCAGGCTAGGAAGATGCTGCGTGGAGGCCGGGGTGGGTGGGGCTTTTTGCTCCTTGGAGCCATCAAGTTTTTGTCCCTCCCAAACCCTCCCTTCCCGTTTGCTTGGCGGTTCAGGGAGATCTTCACTGGCTTCTTCTTGGCTTGAGCGGAGTAAACGCTGCCTCCGCTGGGATCACAGTGACACACCTGTGCTGGCCATATCTCTGCAGCCAGCATTTAGAGGAGCCTGCAGACTAACGCTAACCCTAGTCAAAGCACACAGACCCCTTCCCTCCCTTGCTAGGGATGTACAGATCAGCAAAACATGAGCTTCTGCAAATTCCATCTCAAAGCTTGTTCTGACTCAACTCCATCAGAGCAAACTTTTGTTTTTCAAAATGCATCATTTTTGTGCATTTTCAAAATGTACGCTTTCTTTTCCCATTGATTAAAGTATTTGTGTGCATTATTCAAAAGTGTGCATTGTTCCATGGACATTTTTCAAATATATGTCTGCCGTCAAACACGTTTGTATTTTTTGGGTCCACTGATCGTATTGCAAGCTTGAAAATGTATGGACTTCGACGGCAGATCACATCTTCGTCCATGTTTTATAGGGAAGGTGTGAACTAGGTACGTCCTGATCAGAAAGGAACTGAAACATTTCTCATACATCCCTACTGCTTGCTCTTGAGCTGCTAGTAAAGCCTTAAAAAGTGTGTCCAGAAGCTTCAGATGGCGCAAAATGCGGCAGCTTGGGTCATTGACGGAATCGGGTTCCCCCCCCCCTCGAATTTTGCTCAGTACTTGTGCAAAGACATGAATTAGCTAATGCAGATGAGCACATTTGCGCTAAAGTAAATTAGCACAATTCCTTCCCCCCCCCCCCAAAAAAAAGTGAAAAAACGGTTCGCAACTCTGCAGAATCCATGAAACTTGGAAGAACCTGGTCCGCTGCAGAATCCGGTGTCAGTTTCCTAGAAATCCATGCATTTGAACCGGTTGTGGATTTCTGCCACACTCTGGTGCAGAGACATGGGTGTCGCTGGGTGGGAGGGGCAGCGCAGGTCTCTCTGCTGTTCTTCCGTCAGTGGCATGCAACGCGTCAACTGAAATGAGAAAGTCACAGGAAGGAGAGGAAAAATGCAGGAGGATTCCCCCCCCTCTTTTTAATCTTTGCTATGACCTTGTTCGCTGGAGGGGTCCTGGCTGCTTTAAAATTCTGATATGCAAATAGCTGATAGCTATAATCTATAATCCTCAACTTGGGAGCGTTTGCAGATGTAGCTGCCCATTCCATTTGCTTCCCATTTTTGCAAGTCTGGCTTGTAGGCAGAATGTGGCGCTTTCTCCTGTTGGGAGTTTTGAATTGCCCACCACCACCCGCCCAAGAGGTCAGGTTGCCTGTTCCACATTTTTGCCCTATGAGTAAAGAGTAAGAGGGAAAGATAGTTGTAGAGTCTCTTGCGTTGCTCTTCGGCCTTTTCGTAGAAGGAGATCTCTAGTGGGGTCATGGTAAATTTGGAAGTGCGGGCACTCATCATGGCTGTCCCTAAGAAGAGTGTGGATCCATATCAACAAACCAGTTCTAGGAGTTTTACGTCTGCTGAGAGCAGGGCCTTTTGTAAAGCTAATGGGTATAAATTGCCCATCCAAGACTTCATTGGCCACTGTGCTAAAAGGGATACTCAGCTAGACAGACCATTGGCCTGATCCAGCCGGGCCTTTCTTGTGCATTTACTGTGTTGCATTGGCCTGTTAGCAGCCCAAAGGAAAAATAAGAAAATAAATGAATAAGCTTGCGGCACAGCCGAAACTCTCATATTCCAGATTCTGTGTGCTAAGAACAAAATGAATTCTCCATCAACTAAATGTGTACAAAATCATGCATGGTGCGGAGAATGTGGATAAGGGAGACATCTTTCTCCCTCTCTCATAATACTAGAACCCAATAGGATCATCTCCTGAAGCTGAATGGTGGGAGATTCAGGACAGATAAAAGGAAGGACTTCTTCGCACACCGCAGAGTTAAACCATGGAATTCACTATCACAAAATGTAGTGATAGCCACCAATTTGGATGGTTCTAAAAGTGGGTTGGATAAATTCCTGGAGGAGAAGGCTGTCAATGGCTACTCGTTCTGATGGCTATGTGCTACCTCCAATGTCAGAGGCAGTAAACCTATATGCACCAGTTGCTGGGGAACATGGGTGGACGGGTGCTGTTGCACTTGTATCCTTGTAGGTTCCTGGTCAACAGCTGGTTGACCACTATGTGAACAGAATACTGGACTAGATGGACTCTTGGTCTGATCCAGCATGGCTCTTCTCATGTTCTTATGGACAGCCTGTATAAATTACATTTCATTTATTATATTACTATACCGCCCCGTAGTCGAAGCTCTCTGGGCGGTTCACAAAAATTAAAAACCATTAAAATACATTCTATAAAGTATAAAACCATTCACCTAAGGACATAAAACAGCACACACAACAACATATATCTACAACCATTTAAAGCCATCAGCCAGGGACAGTCCAGGACATGCTGAAAAAGACTTGTTGCATGCTGCCAAATGCCTGAGCGGACAGTTTTAACCTGGCGCCAAAAAGAAGACAATGTTGGTGCCAGGTGGGCCTCATCAGGGAGATTATTCCATAAGTGGGGGGCCGCCACAGAGAAGGCCCTCAGCATTGTTGCCCCTTGGCACCACCTGTTGGGGTGTGCTGTGTAATTTATTTTGCAACTGCTATGGAGAGGAAGGGCAAGGAGGCCTGTGCACCCCCAATACTGGGTGTCCTATTCAGCAAGCCCATTGGGTTCCATCACATATACCCCACTTATCTTTCAAGCATATTTGCATCCCGAAAGACTAGAATCCTGCATTTGAAAAAGTGGTGGGGTGGGGAGCCCATGTTCTCAAGACTTACTGATGCTGCATCCCTCGCGAAATTCCATGTTTGTGGGATGCTTGTGTGCAACCAGGCAGTGCCTACAGCTTCTGCTGGTATCTCAATTCACCCCTTAACTGCACTATTTCTCACTGGCAGTATCTACACTACTGCTTTAAAACGGTTTATAACAGTAGTGACAACTGTTAGGGCTCAGGGCACGCTCCATATACAGTTTTCGAACCGTTTTCAAAGTGTCATATCCTGCTTGGTGTAGATCTGGCCCTTGTTGTTATCGTTTGCCGTTGCAATAATTCGAGCTGGCTTTGGAGCTGATAAGATGCCAACCTTCTTGCTCACACACTGAAAGCTGCTACTACTTTGGTATTTAAAAGTGCATAAGGGCGTAGGGAGGGGAAAGTCGCCGCATCTGCATATCTTTGTGAATATCGAAACTTGGTTCGAGTCTAAGATGCATGGTGGACAAATCTCCTGGGTCTGTACTCATGAACAGTGGTGCTACACACAGCTTTCCTGGCATTAAACCTGAGCTCTTTTTTGGCTGCTTAGCCTGTCCTTTGCTCCTCCTTTTTTAATTTACTTTAAATATATTTTTAATTATTATTATTATTTTAAATTAAGTTTTTAAAAAATAAAGGAAGCAAAAAGAACAATGACATAAATAATAACACAACAAGATCACTAATTAAACTAAAAAACTAAGAAACCCGTTAATTATCATTCTTAGTCTGTCATGATATGCTGATGGAGCGTCGTCAGTAAAACAGCCTAATTAGGAGCTCAGTAGCTAATCAAAGAATGGAAATACAAGTTGTACAGCATATATAAGGAGTCTGTGTTCATGTATGTGTAGAAAGAATATAGGCAACTACTGTACTTGGTTGGAATTTGATCAAACGCTTGAAAGGTTTCAACACAGGAAATGAGCAGAAACCATGATGCTATAATTCTTTCTTAAAATTCTGATTCCTTGCTTGCTGCACGTGCTGAGTAGGTTTATATATAGAAATAGTCTCCCTCATTTTGAAAGTGCATGCAGGGAACAGTAGCCTCAGAGGCACCCATAAAATTAGCAGCTTCGAGAGGAGAGCCTGAATTATGAAGTCTGCAATATTCTGCTGTTTGAATCTAGCTTTGTGTGGCACAGAAATGTGCAGAACTCTATGCTATCTAAATGTAAATATGTTCCCTGGATGCTAGAGGAAATGTAGAGATGTTGCGGGAGAGTGTTCAAGCTAAGATAGCCACATGATGTGCCAAGCATTGGGGACATCTTGGATGTAGCTTGCTAGGTGGCTCACAGCCCCACTTTGATATGCACAGGAGTAGGGATGTCATGGATGCCCAACCAGGTCTGGGAGCCTGATGGACTCCCCCATTTCCGCCCACCCTGGATGCAACCGTAGCCCCACGGGCTGAATGCCCGCATGGTTGATGAGAGCCCGGCAGCCGTCCGCCCCATTCCGGAGCCTCCGTTGTGTGCGACAAGGGAGGCTCCAGTTATTACATAATTCCTCCCGTTGCATAAATGACGACCGTAAAGATCCCATTTACGCATCGTGGGAAATGTGCAATTCCCAGAGCCTCCTTGGTGAGCTACAGAACAGGGCATAGAGCTGCCGGACACTCGTTGGGCGCTTGCCAAGCTGCCGAAGAAGCTCACACGACGTGCGAGCAGGGGGCAAACAGCAACGGCAAGGTGAGCGCCTCACGAATCTGACTGGGTTGAGTTTGCCCATCCCTACTCAGGAGTGCTGTTCCATGGAGGGGAGAGTTATAAAATGAAATTCTATGGACGTTTAATCCAACGTAGGGATCTTCACCACAACCCCAATTTCTGAAAATTGTCAACACCGGTCAGTCATTTTTCCTTCTTTAAATTAAGCCAGGCTTCCCCTACCAGGCCCCCTCTAAATGTGCTGGATGACAACTTCCACCATCTCCAGCTAATCTGCCTGATGGACATAGGGATGATAGGACTTGTAGTCCAACACATCTAGAGGACAGCAAGTTGAGATCAGCAACAGAATTTGTGCTTTGTCCTACAACTCCCAAGACCCCTCACCGTTGGCTGTGCTGACTAGGACTGATGGGATTTGTTGAGCAAAACATCTGGAGGCTACAAGTTACCTACCCTTGCCGTAGCACTTGACCACTTGTGTGTGTGTGGGGGGGGGGTTGGCTTGTGTAGCCAAATATGACCGCACATGCCAGAGACGCGTGGCTCAGTGCCTGGGCTGGGCTATTGCGTGGGCTGCCCCTCTTCGAAGAGTGGGTAACTGGGGTGGGCTCCTCGGTGCTCCGTCTGGATGCAGAGCCTATTACGGGCCCATGTCTGGATCGATCCGTGTATCGCTGTAAGGGGATTAGCAATGAGGTCCCTCTTCCCCTTGGCAGCGTTCTCCCGCGCTGAGTGATGTTCCATGCCGTGCAGATAGATCAAGCCACAACCCGCCGGCCGCTTCATCAGAGCGACCGATGGGCGCTTCGGAATACCAAGCAGGCCCTTTAACAGGGGGAGAAATAATTGGAAAGTGTCATGCCGCCTTCCCAACTTGTGACTCTGGGCTGTGTTCTGTTGTCCCATTTCCTTTTTATGGGCTCCTTTATTTTCACACCCCATCAAATATTCAAATAGATCGGCGACCTTTGGGTCTCTTTATGCAGGCTCATTTGTCACTTTTTATTTCCTTTTCTCCCCCAGTAAAGAGCTTTTACCATTAATTACAGGTGCTAAGGAGCTGCCTGCTGGCTTACTGCCTCCTTCCTTCAGTAAGTTATAGGGAAGCTGCTGCTTTTGAGATGGCCAAAGCTTGCATTTCTCCCTCATCCCCCACCCACAAGGTGCTAATGTATTCTTGCAAATTAGCCCATGGGCATGATGACTGCATCCCCTGTACATACTGTTAGCTACCTGTGTGTACAATAGCTTTATAGTCCATCTTTATTCCATCAAAGTGACACGCATAGAGTTTCTCAAATGAAACTAACCTGACCCAGACATGCTTAGCTGCAGCAAGGATGTCTCATCATGTGAGACCATATTCCTGTGTTAGTCATTTGTGGCTTCCAAAAAAAGCAAAACCTTCCAAAACTGACTTTTGCAAAGCTTCCCTGGCTGATTGCTTGCTTGTAGTTCTTTGCTCACCATAGGTGAGCAGGGAAATGGCCCTTTGTAAGCCTGTGCTTCTACTGTGTGCAGCACTCTCAATTTGCACACTGGTTTGATATTGTTGGGCACAACCTGGCCAGTGTTAAGCACTGTCAGATAGGGCCATCGCCTAATTCATTGGATGAGTTTGAGTTGATCAATTTAATTAATCGATTAAATCTTCATATGTTTGGATTTGTCAAAAAACTAGAGGGGGAAAAAAGCATGATTCCTTCCATTTTAAAGGATGGTTGCATGTATTGGAGAAGCTATAATCTTTCTCTCGCTTTCTCTGTCTTGTGCAGAAGGTATGCCTCCTTCTGCAGATTTTTTTAAATAGTTGTATTAAACAAAAGGTCTTCTTTAAAATCTGGTGGCCAAATAGTGAGGCTAATTTTAATAGACTGAAATATATTTTAATCACTTAATCTAATAATTGGTCAGTTGATTGAATGTGGAATCCCTCCTTTTGAATCCTGTTAATTTCAAGGGGCAAAAATCTGCTGAGAAATATACATTTGCTTAGTTTTCCTTCTGAAATACTCAAGGGTTTAAAGTTGGTGCCCTCAAATTATGTTGACCCTCCCAGTGTCCCTATGAGGATGGTATTTTCTCCCCCCCCCCCATTTTACAAATTGGAAACTGAGGCTAGGAGATGGTATCTTTGCCAAGGCTGGACAATGAGAAGGGGTGAGATTCAAACTCACGTCTCCCAGTCCAACACCAGAGATGTATCCATCATGGCAAAACAACATCATTGAATGATGTAGACTTCCTATGGAGCCAGTGTGGCAACTTCACATGGAGGGGGGGATTTGTTCGGTTCACATTTTAATGTGAATGTATCTAATTTCACATGTTCACACCAATACGTGAGCCAAGCCTCTGTTGTCCTTCAAAATCCACACTGCTCCAAATTTTGGAATGAAGTTCTCCAATCAATCAATCAATCAAATTTATTAGGCAACCTAAAATAGGTTTTAGCCAAAATCATAAAAAATATACAAATTTTGGAATGAAGTTCTCCAATCAAAAAGGCATATTTTAGGGCAAAGTGCACACAGAAATGTTTAGACCAGTGAAAATAATTTTCAAAAATCATTATATTAGGAAAACTGGGGCGAAAACTGTATATTAGTCAAAACTGCACACGGGCTACGAGAAATGCATGCCAAAAAAATCGGTTTGGGACGAAACGAATGTAAGTCTGGAAAAATGAAGAACGAAGAGAACCAGAAATTGACAGATTAGCAGCAACACACATCTGGGGTTAGAGCAGGGGCAGGCAGTTTGTGACTTTTCAGACAATTTGGCTTGTAGCTCCCATCCTCACCATTAGCTATGCTAGCTAGGGTTCGTGGGAGTTGTAGGCTGAAATACCTGGAGGACTACAAGTTGCCCTGTAGTCCCTCCCCACACTTGCCTCTGCCCCCAGCATTCGGGGATAGACTGCTCCTGAACGTGGAGGTTCCATAACGGCATCATGATGAATGTCCATTGATCGACCTCTCCTCCAGGAAAAGCCTTCCAGGGAAGAAGATACAGTTTCAACGCTGGGTTCAGTCCTACCATACCTCTGTTAGAAACGGGCTGTGCCCTAAGCAACCGCCTTGAAGGATCAGTCCACACTTCTGTGGCCAACTCTGGTTGCCCAGATACCCTCAGGGAGCTTGTAAACTGAAGCGTGTGAGTTATGGCCGCCTCCTGTGGCTCGAAGCCTTTTGCTTATTTGGATCAAGATCCACTGCCCCTGGATGGGGAGGGTCTATTTTGCTGCTTGAGCTAATAGCTCTTTATATTGTCTATGCCTTCACCTGCCCAAGGGGCAACAGATGCTATCTAATTAAAAGGGCTTATTCTCTTTTTCCTCAACCTCTATTTTTGTTTCATCTTTCCTTCCTTCCTTCCTTCCTTCCTTTCTTCCTTCCTTTCTTCCTTCCTTTCTCTCTTTCCTTTCTTTTCTTTTTATCTCTGCTGTGACTCCTTCCTGAGTAATCTCTCCCTGCCTGAAGTTTTCTGTGCAAACCTCAAGGTTTTTTATCGGGCGGCGCAGGGCCGTGTGAGGCGGGACGGCCTGTTCTGATGGACAGGGCAGGGTTGGCCACGATCTTCCTGATTAACGTGTGTGTGTGTGTGTGTGTGTGTGTGTTTCTCTTCCCCCTTCACATTGGTATGTGTGGGTGGGAAAAATTATTCCAGCTATTTTTCTTCATCGCCCGTAGCAGAGTTTTACACTAGATAGTCCTATTTGTTTTAGATTACCATGCTGAAGGGGAGGGCCGGGCCAGGCGGCGGGAGCCCATTGCATGCTGGGATGGAGGTGGCCTCAGTCCACCAAGCGCATGACATTTGGCAAAACATCCAGGCACCAATATATTCCCAAAGAGATCAGCTTGTGAGCTAGTATGGTATAGTGGTTAGGCTGGTATTGAGCTAGTATGGTATAGTGGTTAGGCTGGTATTGTAGTCTTCCAGATTTGTTAGACTACAATTCCCATTATTCTCATGTTGGCTGGGAATGCTGGGAATTGCAGTCTAACAAATGTGGAGAACACCATGCTGTGGAAGCCTGACTTAGGGTGTCACCTTAGGGCCTGAGTTCAAATGTGCTCCTAGCTAGGGGACTCACAGGGTGATGCTGAGTTAGCCACTCTGTCTCCACCTAACCTACCTCGCAGGGCTGTGGTGAAAGCAGACAAGAACCATGCACGCTGTTCCAAACTCTAAGCAGGGAGAGCGGGAAAAGGGAAAAAACAATGAAGGGAATCCAATTCCCCTTTCCTCTGTACAGACTTGGAATCACCGTTCGACATTGCTCCAGATGTTCCAGGGTTAAGAGGTTCGGGGGAAGCCCTCTGTGGACAGCTGGACTATCAAAACCGAGACACTGAGAAAGGGGGGTGGGGGGAGGGAGGGAGGCAAGGTGGGTCACGCCAGCGCTGATAAGCCACCAACATAAAACAGAAGAAACGGCAGCACAGAGTCCCTCCTTTTATTAGACACAATAACCCACACCCTGGCGGGGGAGATAGGATCATGGTTCTTCTAGGCCTGAATGCGCCACCCTTGCCGCCAGGATATGATCAGACCTCCATAGCCCATCTCCCTTTTGTCCCTTCTCCTTGGAGCCGATGGTATCGGGGACCAGCCGGCCGGGGCTCCGCTTTATGAGAAAATCTCTTCAAAGGGCGTGTGGGGAGGGGTGGAACTGGGGCAGGTGGGGGGAGAGGAGGGCGTTGAAAAATAAATAAATAAATAAATAAATAAATAAATAAATAAAACCTGATTTAGAGAACAAGGAAGGGGGGTCTGGCAGAAAGTTTGGGTTTGGGGGCAGCTCGAGAATCGGAGGAGACGAGTTGGAAGCTTAAGGCGGAGACAGGCGACAGTTAGCCAAGTTACCGCTCTGTGCAGGTGACCACTTGGAGGCTGAGTAGATGGAAAATTGGCCTGGCCAACAGATGCCGTGACCCAGTCCTGGAACCAGCTCTCGCTTCCCACATGGCTTCTGGCTGACGGTAACAAGTTGGCCTTTGGAACTGTAGTCGCCTGCTCGAAACTCCTCCCCTCTTGCCTGGAAGGTAGGAAGGAGTGTGCGATCCAAAGGGACTCTCCTGTGGCAACTGTGGTCGGTTAATGGGTCTGAGCACAGTTGTTCATTCAGCGACCACTTTGCCCCAGGTTGTGCATCCTGACTGTCTTTCTCAACTTGCCCTTCTGCTGTCAAATTTTAAATTGGCAGCTCATTGGGGCAGAGATCCATCTTATCTGTAAAGATGTAAAGTGATGTGTTCATTGATGATGCTATGTATATTATTATTATTTTATTATTATTATTAATCAACTCATTCCAACCCAAAGATCACAGAACCGTGTGCAAGCTTTTGAGTTCTGCAGAACTCTTCGTCAGGCTAGCTGCTAGACAAAATAAAGTTGTGGGGGCAGGAGGGGCAGACCTGAAAGCTTGCACACTATTTTGTGACCTTTACGTTATTTTACCATGGATGTTGGAACTTTTTTTTTATGACCAACGTAAAAGCAACAATTGTTTTAAAAACAACAATCAATATCCCAAGACTGGAAACAGTGGTCCCATCTGCACAGCATAAGGAAGCTGTTTTTTAAATTGGCTTAACCTTTATGACTTCCTCCAAAGAATCCTGTGGATTTTAGCATGGGGCGGGGGCTGACCATGGTACGACAGGTCCCTAGAATGCCTCGGCAGGATGCTGTGTGTGACAGGTTTGAAGCTGGTTCATGTTTGCAGTGTAGATGTTCCCTTTCCAATTGGTTTGGTTAATTTTTTTGCTCCTGCACGGTGCTGCTGCTTTAAAAAATTGATGGCGGCTGCCAGAAAGTTGAATTCTCCCCCCCCCCCCGGGCCCACTTTCTCTTCCCCAGCCCTGCTATAATCCACATCTGGTGGTGTTAAAATAGTTTCATGAATCGCCGTTAGCCTGCTGAAAAGAGAACGTGGCACAGGCTATGTCTAAGCCAGCCATAAAGCCGCCCTGTCTGCTTGTGTTCCTGCAACTGACCCTTGCTTTTGAGGTTGGTGGCAGATGCGGCACTGGGGGGTGGGTAGACAGGCCCGCGTTGCAGTACAGGCTTGGTAAGAGGTCCTCCATTAATGGGGTCAGGGTTTGCGGCGATAAAGATTTGCTGTTGTTAACTGTGTCAAAAAATCAATAACTCCCCAGCGATGCCTGGCTGCGATAGGAGAGGAGAAATCCCCAATAGCCCGCTAAGCAGCAGGGGCTAGGCATGAGCTGGTGGGGAGCTTTGGAGAAATGGATACCCTGCAGAAGAGGAGAGAGGTTTGGGGGGATCGGGGGTCTGCAAATTGCCGGCCACACGCCCCTAGCAAGGGAGCGATCGGTTGCCGGAGTGCCATTTTGAAACTGGGAGGAACGACAGCGGCCGGATGCCCTCGCAGGGCAGCTTGGAGAATCAGCTGCCGGGAGGCCATGGTGAGGTGCAAGGGAGAGCTCTGAAGGCAGAGGGAGGGGCAGGGGTGTGTGTGTGGGGGTACTGTTTGGGCTGGACCTTGCCCCACCCCGCCTTGCTGGCGGTTCGGAACGACAGAGCTCAAAGCATACCAAGGTGCAACGGGGCTTCGTTAGGCATGGAACAGAGAGCAGCTACGGTGCCATGTTGGCAAGCCGGAGCAACCTCCTCCTCTCCAGGATGCGCACCTTTCTTGAGCCACATGCATGGACGTTTGGCCCTTTTCCCCCCATACAAAAGGGCTTCTCCTTTGCAGTTAACAGTGGGGCAGCTGGGCTTGGCAAGGAGTGGATTGCCCAAGGCCCATGGATTGGGATAAGGGAGGGGCAGCCTGGTTAGGATCATTTCCCTGGAGTTTAAAAGGAAAAAAAAAAACCAGTACCCCAGTATGAACTTCTCGCCATTTTCTCAGCAGGACACCATGGGTGTGAGGAAGGCAGGGGGGGTGGCCTCCCCAGGTCCCCTCCTCCTCTCCGGGTCTAGTTTCAACGGCTCCTTTGTCATTCCCAGTGCTGCCCCCCCCCCCCCCCCCGATTACTTGAGCACCCGAGCTGGCAAAGCCGGGATAATCCCTTCAGCCCCTTTGGAGAGATTTTCTTTTGTGTGGGAAGGTGAAGACGTTACTCGTGCGCGGCTTTTAAAACGCTCCCCCATCGGCCCTCCATCTTATCAGAGCCGTGGCTATCGCACATCATTTCACTAGTTGAATTGTCAGGGTTTGTTTTGATTTATTTATTTATTTATTATTCTGCTTCGTGTTTGCAGCTTTTTGAAGGAAAACCATCTTTTAACAAACAGCCTTAGACATACTGATGGGGGCGAAATTCACTTGGTCTGCATTTTAACGTGAATTTACCCAATTTCGCATGCTTGCACCAATAGGCAAAACGAAACCTGGCTATCCTTAAATGTGCATATCTCTGAATTTTACAACGGGCTCCCCCGATTTTTAAAATATGTACCAAAATATATTATTATTGCTTATCTTTTTATTTACAATACTTCTATACCTCTTAATATATTAAAATCCCTAAGCGGTTAACGTTAAAATACAACATCACAAGATAAAATAATCAATTCTTAAAAACAGGAACATTCTAAAACAGAACAACATCCTAACAATAAAAACGGCATGGTAACAGAGTCTCACTGGTCACTGTGATGATAGATGGGTTTCCAAGAGGTGTTTAAGACTCGCCACTGTTTCTGCCTGTCAAATCACATGTGGGAGAGCGTTCCTTTTCGAGAGGGGGGGGGAACTGCGCAAAAACTATGAAACCGCCAAACGGTTTAGCCCCCGGCCTGGCATTCCCCACTCCTGCTGGAACGGCTGGTGGCGGCACATGTTTTTATTGACTGTACGTAAGCAGCTCCAGGAACGTAGGCTAACGGGCAGAATAAAAATGCAATAAATAAATAAATAAATCCGTTTGGCTGATGAGCAGGGTTCTCAGAAGGCAGGCCTGCCGAGCGACCTGGACTCTTCTGGATGGTGAGGTGGCCTGGTTTCACGTCCCCCACCCTGCTGCCACAGTGGCTGAGATCCGTCTGCAGTGCCTGAGAGGCACCCCAGGGAACGGAAGCCTTTTCAGACGGCGTCCCTTGCCTTATTTTCCTCTTCTCTTCCCCCCCCCCCCCCCCGCTAGCCCTCCATTCGTTTTTGTAACTTTATTATCGGGAACGCACAGGCTGATACCGGCCCAATTTGGTTAATGATCCCGGAGATAAGAATTATTCCGATAACTTCCAGGCCAGCTGGCTTGCGGGAGCCAATCGGATCCCGGCTTTGCCAGGAAACTGATGGGGAGATTAGATAAGGGTGGAATTGTATTAACCTGCAGGGTGGTGAAACCGAGCGCTAGCACCACTGATCCCGAGATTAGGGGCAGCGAGGCGCGCGTGCGCACACACGGAGCGAGCGGGGTGGGGGGGGAAATGGACTTTGTTCCTTGTGATAATCTGTAAGATTGTTCTGGCCATTAGCTCAGCTGGGCTGGGCCCTTATTAATAGTTGCGTCACTGTGACTTATTTGACTCTCTGGCTGGAGCAGAGGCACGCGTGTGGGAACCCGAGAGCTGCCACGTGAAGTGACCCTCGGAGAGTGGCATCTTTTGCTCTCCCAGGCCCTTTGTGGAAGTGCATGCCTACATACGCCCTCTCTCGCCCTCTCTCTCTCTCTCTCTCTCTCTCTCTCTCTCTCCAGTGTGCATAAGGCTTTACCCCAGGGGTGCACAACCTCAGGTGTAAGGGCCACATCTGGCCTTCCTGGGGTCCCAATCCAGCCCTCGGGGAGTTACCAGAGGGCCACGCACACTTTCCTCCAAACACCAGTCATTTAATGTATGGTCTTGCGCAGTTTTTTTTCCCCATTGCAAAAGGTTGTAAGTGGCAAAAAGAGAATTAAGCTAATATCAGTTGGTATCGTTTGGGACTTTTGCTCCCGCCACCCCATTTGCCTTTGACTCTGCATATCACTGGAATGTGGCCCCAGAGGGCTACTCCAAAACGATGAATCTGATCCAAGGGTTCAAGGCCATATTCCCATCCTACTCAACATAACTATAAAACAGGCATCATAGCAGAACCTTGCAGCATGGTTTACCCAAGGAACACCAGGAAAAGACTAGGGTGGGCTAAGGAATATATTAGTGGGACCACGTTTAATCCAGACATTCCCCACACTCTCTCTCTCACACACACACACAAAATGCCTAATTATTTCTTTATTGATTCCTTTAAAGTATTTGTTTTAATGCCTCCTTTCTGCCGGAGCTGCCAAGTTGGCGTGCAACATTTTTTTTAAAAAGCCATAAAACCAACGCCGTTAAAACCTTAAAACTGGGGAACAGTAGGTAGAAATGAAGAACAACAACCCTGCTAATGAAACCCTGTAAAAGGCCAAGTTAACGAGATGAGTCTTGACACCTTTTCTAAAAGCAGAAAGGGGGGGGGATTTTTTAAAAAAAACATTACAGAGATGAGAGAAGGATGATGGTCACAACGGGGATCGGGAAGAGCTATTGCAAGCTTAAAGGTGTCTGCTAGGCATGTGAAAGAGTGCAGGGAAGCGTTTGTTGGCGGATGTCTCCTGGCAAGGGACTCCTGAGAGCAGTGGAGGCTGGTGTCTCCGATTTCAGTTGGGCAGTGAATCTGCTCCTGGTTTCAGTCACAACCAGTCAGAACTCTAATGCAGCCTACTTGGGGGCCCAATCCAGGCCTCCAGCATTCCCTAAATGGCTGTGCCCCTTTTCCTGGCCGCCACTCATTTGGTCGCTTTCCAGCTCTTGCATGATTCCCCCCCCCCACCATTCTAACAGGTTGAAAAGCCCCTCCTTAGGTTTAGTTACTGAGAGTAGGAGCTTTCAGCAAGCATAGGCTGTGTGTGTGTGTGTGTGTATTTTGTCCCCTGAGAGCTTCTCTGCAATTGAATTGATTCCTCTGGGTGAAAGAGGTTTGACGTTCTTGCTTTGGAAGAGCAGGGGACAAGATGGCGCCCGTTGGACGGACGGACAGTTGGACATATACATGACTTGATCTTTTGGGAACATACAACATGGGTCCACGACCCCAAAAGGGAAGGGCTTTAAACTGTGGCTGCAGCTTTGTGTCACTTTAGCGAAGTCGGGCTGAAACAGACAGAGCCCTTTGGCTCCAGGTGGGGCATCCATCCCATGGGGAGAGACGGGCTCAGTTTGCCCAAGGACATGGCTCTGTGCTAGTGGATGTGATGGCTAGTTGGCAGGGAGGGGGCTCGGTGGGAGAGCCTCCGTGTTGTGATGTATTTCTGCTCTACTGGGTTTTCACCTTGCTTTCCGGGAGCTGCCCGCCGCCCTCCGCCTTGGTACTTAACGAGAGGCGCAAGTTCCTGTTAGGTCCTTTTTTGCCAAATCCAGCCGGGCCGGAGGGAAGGAGGGAGAGAGGGAGGGAAGCAGCGCTGCTTGGCTTGGCTTATTTTTGTCCCCTTGTGTCTGGAACGGTTGCCTCCTTTTATCAGTGGCTGTGTGTTTTCTCTGGTGGGGATTGATACACAGAAGATGGAGTGCGCTGACATGGAAAGTGTCAGGCGAAGGCTCTTATCTCAGAGACATGGTCTCCTGACCCAAATGCAACTGATTAGCCAGCAAGAAGCTGGAGGAGGAGGAGGAGGAGGAGGCGGCAGAGGGGGGGCAGGATGAAGGGGGGCAGTTGGGCACGAAGGAGTTTGTTTGCCAAGCAGTCCAAAAGTTGCGGCTGAATACCAAGTTGCCGGCTCCCCGCAAGATTCCCGAATGGGAGGAAGGTTTGTGTGGGGCTGAGCGATCAGGAATGGGGAATTACACACCATCCCCTGTCCCTCCTAAACACACAGGAAGCAGCTTCTTCTAGCTCCCTACTGTTGTTTAGCTTAGAAAAAGGTGAGTACAGGCAGACGTGGTCGAGTTGTATACAATTATGCACAGGTGGAGAAGGTGGACAGGGAGACATTTTTCTCCCTCTCTCATAATACGAGGATCCAAAGGGGTCATTATCCCATGAAGCGGAATGGTGGGAGATTCAGGACAGATCACAGCAAGGGCTTCTTCCCACGGCACATAGTTAAATCATGGAGTTCACGACCACAAGGTGTGGTGATGGCCACCAATTTGGATGGCTTTAAAAGGGGGTTGGACAAATGCATGGAGGAGAAGGCTGTCAATGGGTCCTGCTGACTGTCAGTGGCTCCTAATGACTGTGTGCTACCCGGAGAGAGGAAGAAGGGGCAATTTATGAATGCGCTGAGTGTCAGGACGCAAAGGCCACCGCCGTTGCCACCAGCTCCTCCACCCTCCGGAAAAGAGAAAGTAGGCGGAGAGGGAGGCAGGCGGGCTCTTTACTCCACCACCGCCCATTCAAGGGCTCTTGTGGCAGCCTCTCTTTCTGCCACCCTCTTCCCGGTAGAAGGGGACCAATTGCCAGTCACCTTCCACCAGGCACCACCCCCCGGTTGACCCCGGATTAGTCCGGAGCGATGTCAGACGCCGAAAGCGCCGTATTGACATTGCTCAGTTTGAAAAAGTCGGGGTAAATACCTGACGCTTTCAGATTGCAGCATCATGGGGAAGGTCTGTCTCTAATCCAAATGTTCTGGATATACCGGACAGGCCCTTGAATTGTTTCAGGATCTTTTAAAATCCTAACTGTAAAAAAAGGAAATATAGATTTGCTAAGGTTCCCTCTCCAGTGGTATTCTGCTTACTTGCTTGATTTCCAACCTTTCCTCATAACACAACCCAGAATGGTTAACAAGCTGTATGAAACACAGCACACCCCATAGATAACATTAAAATCATGATTCTAAAATCACAAAACATATAAGAAAATTTCAATAAATAATGTAGAGGTGACCATTAAATTGAGCATGATCTGAATGTCTCATTTTCATCCTCTGAGTTGGTCTGCTAGGATTTTAGAGCCCTACGTGCTCTGGTCTTTCTTTCTTTCTTTCTTTCTTTCCTAAGGAAGTATTCCTCCTTAGAGAACTCCATTCACACTCTTAATTCAAGATGGGGCTCACTAGATCTTAAGTCCTGGAATCTGTTTTGAATTCCAAAATGTTGCCCTGGAATGCACAGAACAACGGAGAGTATCTTGAGCATATGCAGAGTGCCGTCCTCCACTCTCCATTGAGGTTGGCCCAAAGAGGCCCCATGCATGAGGGATGAGAGTTCTGGGTTCTAGGGCAAGAGTATTCACTCCCAAACAGAATCATCTGCCCTCCAAAAGACCCTGCCTGGGTTGCCTTCCGAGTGTGAAATGTTGCTTTTTGCCCAACTGGAGTTTCTTGGCTGCTTTTGCTTGAGCTCATCTTTTTAGCCTGCCTCTGTTCATCAAAAAGCTCAAGGGATTTCTCTTCACTTTCTTCTTCCCCACCCCTTGGATTGTGCTCTGATTTCTTGAGAACATAGACATGGGGGGGGAGGGGGGAGATCAGCCAGGGAGCCAAGACACACATTCTCTCTCTGTGTGTGTGTCTGTGTGTGTATCTGCTGCACCTGCCCTTCCCGGCCTTTCACACTAATCTCTAGGGGAGGGATTAGAGATGTGGGGTGCCGCTCCCTGCCCCCCTCCTCGCCCTCAAGAGTGGGCAGAAGAAAAGCAGGCGTTGATCGGAAGTCCATGAGCTTTCCGAAGCTGGGAACCCCATCGCTAAAAGTGACTGAGTCTCCCAAAACAACAAAGAGTCTTGTGGAACCTGAAAGACTAGAGAGGTCAGAAATTTATGAGATGCCAAAAGAGGACCTGGCTTGACTGATGGGGAAATAAGGAGAGGCTGATGGTCCTCTGCATCCTCTTCCTCTCACTTGCGTCCCCCTCCTGTGGCCCTCTTCACATTCTGCTGCTGCCTCCCTGACCCTGGTTCTACCCTGGATCTGCGTGTCCCGCAACCCAGGTGATTTCAGATGGTCCCTGTTCTCTGTTGTTGTAGCCATGTCAGCAGAGCTTAACTGGACCACCGGGCCCACTTTAAAAGAAGAGGGGGGGAAGCTTGTTCTCTGCAGAGTAACTTGAATGAAGGGTTCCTCTTATCATATACAGGGTGCCCTGCTTTGCTATCCTCAGCCCATAGCAAAAATATGCATGATTGAGGGCAGGGTTTCCTGCTGGCATGCTGAAAGGTAAAGGAGGAGAACTCCCAGGAAGATGTTACCAAGTGCTAGAGGGGTGGTAGCAGCAACACACCAGCAAACCTGGTGTGGTTTTAGCTCTCCTTGCAAACACGGGCTTCTCGAGGCATTAGAGGCCTTCAAGAGGCAGCTGGAGAACCACCTGTCAGGGATGCTTTAAGGTGGATTCCTGCATTAAGCAGGGGGTTGGACTCGATGGCCTTATAGGCCCCTTCCAACTCTACCATTCTATGATTCTATGGCTAGCTGCAAAGTCCTCTGCTGTCGGGCACTTGCCTTTATGCTGTTTGGCTGGCGGGTACTAAGAATAGGGCTTTCTCAGTGGTGGCCCCACACCATTGACCCTCCCTCTCCAGGGAGGTACGGGTGGCCTCAACACTGCTGGCTTTCAAAAGCAAATGAACCTGAAGACACATTTATCCTAGCCTGTATTTGGTGCTCGAAAAGCATTCGCTGCTCTGTGTGTGTGTGTGTGTGTTTGTGTGTGTGTGTGTGTGTGTTTAATTGTCATGTGTGTGTTCCATGTTTTTGTAATATTGTGAGGGCAGTTCACCCCAAAGGGCAGATTAAAAATCTTCTAAATGATCGTGTTGCGCTCTATGGGCATATCTTGGGCTGTTCCTGTGTAGCCCTTTGTTGCAGTCTTCCCAGTTTAAAATGGAACCTCCATGTTCAGAGTCAGTATACCTCTGAGCCCCAGTTGCTGGGGAGTGGCCATGGGAGAGGGCGGTGGCCTTCGAGCCCTTCTTGCGGGCTTCCCAGAGGCAGCTGGTCTGTTGTAACGAACAGGGTGCTGAACACGTTGCATCTTTGGGCCTCATCCACCAACTGCCTTCCTTTCGAATGCTGGACGCGCCTGCTGCTGTCATCAGTAAAGTTTGCATGCGCAAGGCCAGCTTGGGAACTGGAAATGTTGCCTGGGCCGTCCGGAGTGCCGACTCCCTCAAGCGACAGTCTCCCCTCCCCTCTGATAAGCCTTCGTGTGCGCTGGAACCTTTGCCTCCCTATCCATCCCGGTGTGTTTGATGTGTTTTGGTGAAACGAGCAATCTGATTTCAAGGCCTTGTTTCCCACGCAGGAAGTCGGACCTGGACTCCAGCCAAATCGCCTCCCTCCTGTGCCTCCCTCCATCTCTCCCCAGGAACACCTCGCTGTAGGGCTTTGCGCGGGGGGCGGTTGCCACGCCAAACCTTTTCTCCCCTTTCAGATGGACAAAGAAAGGGTGCTGGGGATCTCTATTTAGCATCCACCGGAGTATTGCTTAGCTGCCATCTTATCTGCGTGCTGAAAGATGAAGGTGCAGCTAAAGCATTTTAGGCTGGTCTTCCTGGCCGATTTACATGTTATCTAAGCCATTAAACCGAGAAGCTTATCGGACCATCAAGGCCATTACAGCTCAAAGCCGCCTCAACCGAGGGTCCTTATGAAGCAAAATAGAGACTCCCTTTTGGAAGGAGGAATGCCAATATGCTTTGATCTCCCCCTCTTCTCTTCCCTCTGCTACACCCCCTGGCATGGTTATGGCGACTCCATGCGGAGTAACCAGAGGAGGGATGAAGCGATGTCCACCCAGGGAAAAAACAAAACATGCCAGCAATAGCAACATGTTAAATGTACTACCCACTCTCAATAACTAGGCTTAAACTAGTTAGGATTTTAATTGTTGCAAACTGCCCAAAGAGCTTCAGTTATTGGGTGGCATTGACATGTAATAAATAAATAAATAAATAAATAAATAAATAAACAAACAGGAGAAGTGTTGATAGGAGTTGTGGTACCATCACCACCAGGACATGTCTGTGGTTTTAATAAAGGGGGTCTAGAGGCAGGACCCACCCGCTTCGTAGGAGGGCCTCTCCTCACGGACAAAGCAGGCCTTAGGCGGTTGCTGTATGTTCTCAGTTCGTTCTTTTTGCTTCCCCAGACGTTCTCTTTTTCAGATGAGCTGGAGCTGATAACTACCAAGGGCGGGAGCAAGGTGCGTACCCGGCAGAGCCTGCCCGAGGGATTATCCTGGGGTCCGTACCAGGGGAACATCCATAGCGAGCCTGCTTCTCCGGGACACGGCGAACCGGTAAGGATCGTAACCAGTAAAGCAGTAGGTAAGCTGGCAGAAGCGATGCAGAAGGACGCCTTTCTCGGCTCAGGAAGAGCTTTGCTTGATTGCAGCTACATCCCATTCTCCCTTCTTCCGTGAAGCACCGGGGGGGGGGGGGGGGGGAGTCCGTGGCTCATTCCTTCCTTCCCAATTTTATCCTTGCAACACGAACAACCCTTTGAGCCCATGAGTCTATCTGGTGCAGCAGTCAAGAGAGTGAGATTTGAGAGTAGGAAGACCTGGGTTCAAAATCCCGCTCGGTTACGAAGCTCCCTGGATTACCTTGAGGCAGTAGTTCCCTCCCTCCCACTCTTTTAACTTAACAAGAGTGGGAGGGAGGGGAACTACTGCCTCAAGGTAATCCAGGGAGCTTCGTAACCGAGCGGGATTTTGAACCCAGGTCTTCCTACTCTCAAATCTCACTCTCTTGACTGCTGCACCAGATAGACTCATGGGCTCAAAATGCACTGGATGACACTCCTAGCCTGACCATCACTGAAGACTTTCTGAAGGTGCAGCTCCCAGCATGCACTAGCCAGCTATGCTGGGAGTTGTAGGCCTTTTCCCCTGCCTAAACATACATAGGATTACACCTTTAGCACACTTCTGTGACAATTCCTTCTACTTCCTTCTGCTTTTAAAAATCTCGGTCCGTGGCGTAGGGAAGAACCGATTGGTCTGTTTTCAGTCCGCATCGGTTTTGCATCAGCTCACTCAGAAATCCGTTCAGTCCCGTCTCTGCATTAATCTGAGATGTTATTAAAAATCCACACGGAAATGGGTTTGCATTTTGTACGTGTGTTTTTATCATAACATAACAAGCATTTTTAATAGACGTTTTGGTCTGCTGTTCATGCCGAAAGCTGCAACGCGAAATTCAGAGAAATGCAAAATCAGAAGGATAATTGCGTTCTGATCCACGCATTCGTTTGGGTGGTGTGAATCGGCTCGCATCACTTCCTCAATGTCGATGCCTTGCCTAGTATATTTCAGACACTTCTACAGATAATAGGAAGTAGCAATGATGCCTAAAGGCAACATCTGTGCTTTATCCCTTTCCTCCCTCTCCTACATGCCCGCAAAGAGCATCATTTTAGCACAAACCGGGCCACAGTGTGGTAGCTGACCCTGCACAAAGTAGCCCGCCAGTCGGAAGCAAGGTCTCCTGTGCAGCTAATCCCATTAGTACATCGCATGGCAGGGTGAACTCCCATCAGCATCAGGTTCTTCAAAGCTTGCTGTGGTACAGACCGGCAATACATTTTTCAAATCCCGGCTGGAAAGTGTTACCTGCTGGGCTTAATTTCTGGCCCCCCAGCTGTCTGTCATTCTGCATTGAGGCCGCCAACATTTTACATATTCATCGGTGAACTGGAGTCGGGGGTGAGCAGAGAGGTAGCCAAGTTGCAGATG
Source organism: Anniella stebbinsi (assembly GCA_029215795.1). NCBI lineage: Eukaryota > Metazoa > Chordata > Lepidosauria > Squamata > Anniellidae > Anniella > Anniella stebbinsi. Next base: position 2,921,003 of record JARDYH010000007.1, on the reverse strand, counting down.
AAACCAAATTATTCCGGCTGGCAAAAAAGCCCAAGCCGATCATGAAACGGGATCTCTCTGAATCGGGGTATCGAACCTGTTTCAGCTCCAGGACTGAAATCCGTGTTGGAGGAGTACTCAAGGCCTTCATCTCAGTGGTGGGCGGGGCCAGAATGCCACCATATTTGAGCTTAAAGCTCTTACTGCCAGTAACGTTCAACCCTTTAGAGTGAAGAAAAAGTCCTGCGCCAGAGCTGGGAAACCAACAAACCATTAGCAGTTGGGGTCAAGGGAAGGGGCTGTGACCATCTGGGGATTAGGACCCCAGGTGGGCTGGATTTGACGTGCCAGGCGGGGTTCAACACACCTGCTCTAAACTGTGAGGCTGGGCAACAGAATAGTAAATCGCATTCAGTGTCAGTAAGGTCAAGTGAGGCACATTGGAACAAAAACATTTCCCCTGATTTCATGTGTACCCTAAGAGGAGCCAAACTGATGAGGACAGACCAGGAGAAAGATCTTGGGGACATGGTGGAGAGCTCACTAAAATCTCAGCCATCAACTCTGTGTGTGGTGAAATAAGCAAAATCCACCTTTGCGATGGATTAGGAAAGGAATTGGAAATGAAACTCCTTGTGTTGATCTAGATCTAAGGTGCACCTGCATTTGGAGTCGTGTGTCCTGTTCTGGCCAACCCATAAGAGGAGCTGTGCTCCATCAGACCCAGGGTTCATCTAGCCCACCTTTCTGTTCACACAGTGTCTGACCAGATGCCCCCAGGGGAAGTCCACAAGCAGGACATGAGTGCAACAACAGCCTCCCACTTTGCATGCCAAAGGACCGTCCGAGTGCTAGGCCACTGGGAAAGAATCTTTTCTGTCTGAGGCTTTGGAAAGTCCTGCAAGAGAGAGCGGACAGCAGTAGCTTGCGTTGGACCAATGCTCTCACACGAGAGAGGGCAGCGTCTGGTGCTCTCCTTTGATAAGTTCAGCTTCTTTTTGTTCTCAGTCGGTCTTCTACTGCAAGGGTGTTGAACCTCGGGCCTGTGGGCCAAATTTGGCCCACTTTGAGTTCCAGTCTGGTTCCCTGGGATTCCCCTGGCCCCACTGCCTCATCCAGTTCTTTCCCCATTCCCAAAGGTTGAAAAGCCTTCCCTAAGGCTTAGCTACAGGTGTTAAGAGCTTGAAGCTAAAATGTTTTTGTTATTTTGTCTCGCTTCCCTTGCTTTTGCCCCCCCCCAGGAATGCGGCCCCCAAGAGCTTCTCTGAAATTGAGTTTATGGGCTCCATCACACCTATTTTTTTCTCCTGCTTTGCCTCCTCATCTTTTACCACCGTTTCATAAGTGCGTCAAGCAAATGGTCCCTTTCATGTGGGTTTGTGGTATTGTGCTGCACTGTGAAACCTCCCTTTCACTTGTTTGCTCTTCCATTACACCCCGCCCCTTCTCTCAAAGCACACACCCCCAACAAAGAAAAAAGTGAGAGGTCAGCAATACACGGAGGCTTAAAGGCGCATTAAATCCACTTGGGGAAAATTATCCAGACTTTCCCTGCACCAAAATAATTCGCAAAATGGAGGGAAAGAGGCGAGATAGGACAGGGACAACATCATGTGAGTCCCGCGCTGCAAAACCAGATTCCAGACGTGGCGGGAGTGCGTTAAACCGCTGCTGTGATGGAGCTCTATCCCTGCTGTGTTGCATCACCCTTGCAAAAGTATGCAAGGAAGTGGGCACATGTCCCTGAACCCCATTTTTTTTTCATTCCCCACGATTCTCCCTCCCTTCTCTCAGTCAGCCACCTTTTCAATCTTTAGCCAGCCAGTTCTTTCCACTAGAGTCAAACGAAATCAAAATCAAGATATTATTGAATAGAAAGGGGATTTGGGGGTGAATCTCTCTCCCTCTCTCTCTTTGTACGCCATGTTCTTGTCTGATTCCAATAAAAATATTGCAAAATCTCTTGAAAGAAATGATAAGAATAATATCGCAAGGCATACACCGCCGAAAAGTGCTGTGGACATGATTTATAACTAGGCGCAAAGAGTTCCGAAACGCCCTGGAATTTAGAAAAGGGGGGAAGAACAACAACCCGGCCTCCTCCCACGAGAGAAGTCAGGCGCTGGAGAGGAGGAGTGGTTCACAAACACACCCACCCAGTCTCCTCTCTTTGCCCCCCAAGAAGAAGACGGGATGAACGGGGGGAGGCAGGATCATGGGCTCTGGCCCTGGGTTGTTCGCTCTAAGCCACATATTGGGTGGGGGGGGGGGCTTTTAGCTCAAGTCTAGCTGTCCCGGCAACTTGCCTGCCCCTTGAACATGATGCTTTTGCCTCTAGCGTGACCTCTGCCTCCCTCCATGCTCCCCCATGTGCTTTCCCAAGGAACCTCGGCCTAGGCACAATCCGGTCTCCTCCAGTGGGGAGAGAAAAGGAAAGGAGGAGTTGTTGTGTAGTGGGGGGGACGGGGACGGTCTGTTGGGAACTCTTCCAACTCTTTAGAGTGCTTGCATAGAATATGGGGACAGAAACTCTTGGCCTCTTGTCTCCCTTTGCGCTCTTTCTCTCTCTCTTTTGTGTCTCTCAACGCCAGCCTCCCCGTTTATCTTTTTGCCAAATTAAATCCTTGATTAACCCTTATCTTGCCAGTTTGGCGGCTATCTCTCCTGTGGCGCCGTATGTCCAGACAACCGGTACAGGATGATTGATTTCTTAAAGATATGCCGCTTCTTTTTTCTGATACTTCATTTATTGTCTAAATATTTTTGCTCCCATTTCAGCAGCTTCCCTTATCAAACTGTGTTGATGATTCCCAGCCCTACCTCCTCTCTCTCTCTCTCTCCCTCCCTCCCTCCCCCCACCTTAGTATTCTTTCCATTGCCACTTCCCTCCCTTCCCTATCTCTTGCCCAGAGAATACTGGGAAGGATCACTGTGTTCCAGTGCAGAATGTGATTGCTGGGTCTTCCTTGTTCAGAGTGGGAGGAGACAGAAGAGCCGGAGAGGAAAGGCTGGGGGGGGGGCATGTGGCAAACCGTATCTCCTGGCTCCATCTTTCCTTCACTGCCTGGGCTATAAGGAGGGCCCAGCACATGATGCCCATGTGCAAAGCATGCTGGGAACACAGGAAGGTGCCTTCTACCAGTTCACATGATTTGTCCGTCTGGTCTGGTAATGTTTGCTCTGACTGATGGTGGCTCTCCAGGGGCTACAGAGAGATCTCCACAGAGAGGTCTTCTCCATGACCTAGTTTCTGATCCTGGGACCTTCTGCATGCCAAGCAGGGGCTCTTCCTAGGAACTATAAATCCTTCCCTTTGGTGACTGGCAGGTTTGGGGACTGAAGCACGAATCGGTGTATTCCGAATCAGTGGCCAAGACAAGCAGTTGTCCGGCCAGCCGGAATTCTGCCTGCTAGGTTTGGCCAGTGGGGCTGAAGTTCTACACCTCTATTCTACAACAAGGGTTTCCCTGGGCTACCTGTTGTGTCAATGGCACCTCCTCCTGTGGTCTTGTGGAATTCTCTGCCACTGGATACAATGATGGCCGCTAGTTTAGAAGGGAGGACCAGTGGATGGAGCAGATGGAGAGGGTCTGTCAGTGGCAATTGGCCGAGATGGACATGGGGCTTCAGCGGTCGGATACTGCTGCCTTTCAGTTGCTGCGGGGCAACAGCAAGCGGTGATGACCATTGCCTTCGCAGCCTGCTCGTGAGTCTTCTAAGAGTCTTCCATCTGGTTGGCCGCTGTGGGAATTTGGGAAGCTGCACTCGGTGGACCTTTGGCCTAATCCAGCGCATTTTATGTTCTTATAGCAGCCCTTGTTGGGAAGCAGGCCAGTGGCCACAATCCACCATGCCAGTACCCCCCCATCCAAACACACCCCCATGGGGGGGGGGGGGGGTGGAGGGGAAAAGAATCCACATTTTAACGGAGATGTCTCCAACTTCATGCTAAGCCAAGAGACACCGCCCGTGGCCATTGAGACCTATCCGTTGCAACCTCAGCTCTCTTTGCCACAATGAAGTCTCTTTCTCCCCACACGTACACACACACATCCCACGCACCCCATTCCTGGAACCATCCCGGAGGTTAATGATTAGCCGGCGTGACAGTTCCCCCTTCCCGTGTTTGGCGAGGGGGGTCCGGGCTGCCCCAGATAAAGCGTCCCAAGCGGATGTTGCTCAGATACAGTTTCCGATGGTTATCGGGGCCGCTGTAGATCCGAGACAATGTCCTCTTTGTTAAGGGGAGAACAAGGAGGGTTCTCAGCATCGCCTTGCTGCCCACAGAGGGGCTGGCATGGAAATGGCCTGGAAAGGAAAAGAAAGGAAGCCACACCTTGGTTGCCAGCGTGTGTCTGTCACAGCCCCGTTCATGCTCCCCACCGGCATTGTGGGGAGGACAAGAAAAGGGGAGACTGTTTGGGAACCTGGCAGGCCACGCAAGGGACCCGGGCGGGTGTTGCATGGAGTCGTTTTTAAGAGATGGTAGGGGAGAAGGTGTGACCCTTGACTTGGGGGCATTTCAAGAACCTGGTAGGGGCTGCTTAGGGACCAGGCTGCAGAACAAGCCACTGCCCACATTGTCCTCTTCATTATTTAGCACATCTGTGTGGTCTTCAGGCTACAAGAGTTCAGGCCCCTGCCTTGAGGAGGATGCAATCCAAAATTTGAGAGAAGGGAGGCAACAGAGGAAGGGAAGCGGATGACGGGGCAAACCAGGAAGGGGTATAAGGTGGTTTTGGTTGCACGTGCTCAGGTTTGGTTGGGTACCCCCGGATTGGTTACAGGGCATGGGAACGAGGGATTGTGCCAAAGGCTACCTGGTGATGATAGATTTTCAAGGGAGGGGTTTGATGAGAAGGAGTATTGCACCCTTGTTCCGGAAGGCTATGCCATGCATGTCAGGGAGACGGGCTGGAACCTTTGGAGGGAACGAGAGACAGTTCTTGAAATCGAAATGCAACTCCTCCAAACACTCCTCCGCCCAAAACAAAACGCTCAAGGCAATAAAAAACAAATACCTGAAATATTCAGTTGCGACAGCAGTAAATCAGATAATATGAGGAAGTAACTAAAAATAGAAACACGAAGCATCCCTCATCAGCATAAAGTCATCTAATCAGCAATGGAGATTGTCCATTGTCGGAAGCCTATCAAAACACTCGTTCTTATCTTTCTAAAGCCAATAGAGGATAGGCAGGCTTCCTGAAGGAGGGAATTCCACAGACCGGGGGCCACAATGGAAAAGGCCCTGTCTTGTGTCCCCGCTCACCTTGCCACAGTAGAACCATCCAGCAGAATCATTTAGGACCAAACAGCCCTTCCGACACTCATGGGGATGTGGTTTTTCCAAGGCAATCGTGAAAGCTATGCTGCTCGCACGGTCCCCCTGTGGTGGGATGTGTTTGAATGGGTTCAGTGCTTCCCAAATCAACAGGCCGAAGTGCATCATCTGGACTCAGAAGTTGTGTTGTTCAATCCTAGCTGCACAGGTTAGTTGCAGAGGTGTCACTGAGTCACAAGCCAAACTACTGTGGCGTTAATACGTACTTCTTTAGCCCTGTAGGCACACCAGGGGTTGTCCAGAACTTAAGAGTGGCAGTCTCAGTGGCTAGAAGGTATACAGTCTGGTTCAAATGCACAAGCAGAGAAAGGAAATGAGGTCAGAATTCATAGTGACTGGAGATGAGGGAGAAATCCTTTCAGTTCTCATTTTAACAAGAAGAGACTTAATTTCGCACTGTTTGAACCAGTATGCTAACCAAAACTCCATGGTTATTTGGAATTCGTGCTCCTACAAATTTTGCAACTGAGTTGTCCAATTTTTTTTAAAAAATGCATGTTAGTGAAAACATGTTAAAAACATGCGTATGTTACTGAAAATAACATTCAACACTGCATATCAGGGAAATTGCTTGCAAAAGTGCATATGTTGCGTTGAGAGAAATGAACACAAAAATGAATGTGAATTTTCATTTAAACTTTTTTTAAAAAAAACTCCGCATTCGGGATGAACCAGACTTAAGACTGGAAGACTGAGAAAACAGAGAGAAAGTGAAATCAACAGACTTGTCTGTCCTCAGTGCTGATTTCTGCAGGTGGTGTCAGGCAGGGCTGGTGAGTAAGAGACATGAACTGAGGTTTATGGATCAGTACAAGCTGTGGGTGTAGAGCAGGTGGGTGTGTATACCATGATTTTGTACCCGTAGCACACAAATATAAAAAATCAATCCAGGACCTGAGAATTTCATTTTGTTTATATTTTTTGTACTTTAAAACTAAAAGCAAACTACTGGTCATTAAGGCTCTGGACAAAAGTGCAAGACCCCCTGAGCACTACGTGATGAAAATGTAACACCTCTGCAGCTAAGATGTTCGGCTCAAATGGAACGACACAACTTCCTGGTCCAGAAGATGGCTCTTCTGCCTGTTGGTTTGGTCTCATTCAGGCGGAGTCATTTGTGGGCGGTTTGCTCAAAAAGTGACTCACAAGGAGTGGGGTGGGGCGATGGCCACCCAATGGTTTGGATGGGGGGATAGTTCCTTAACTTCTCTCCACAAGTAGAAAAGCTAAAGAAATGAAAGCATCTAGAGATAAAAGATGGTAATTTTTGCATAATTGACTCGGGGGGCATCTTAGTTTGGGCCTTGTTTGCCCTGGATGTTGGTGATATGATTTTATTTAAGAATGTGCAGTGTTTACATTCTAGAGCAGTCTTCCCCAACGGGCCATCCTCCAAATGTCTTGGACTTCCAGTGGCCGTGTTTCCAGGGAATGATATGAGTTGTAGTCCAACACATCTGAAGGGCATCAGGTTGAGGAAAGATGCCCTAGAGGGATCTAAAGGAGAAGAATGGGGGGGAGGGGGGTTGGGGAAGGGGCATTCTAACCAAGCAGAAGGGATTCAAACGTGGGGATGGGGAGGCAAGGAGATGTCCCGGATTGGGTGGGATGTCTGTGTGCCTTCCAACCATGGGGACGCTGCTGTCCTCTGTGCAGCGAAGCATTGTCCCATGGCGCTGCTCAGTTTGGGGGCTGTGCGACTAGGCAGAAATCGAAGTGCTGAATCAGCAAATTGGAGAGCCTCCTCCCTCCAAAAGAAACACCCATGTGGATGTGTGTTCAGTGGCATACTCTGGCATGGATCTTTCTCTACACACACACACACACACACACTGAAATTAGGGATGCTATGTTTCTTGCACCATCAGCAAAAGTGTGTGTGTGTGTGTGTGTGTGTGTGAGAGAGAGAGAGAGAGAGAGAGGAATGTCTGTGTGTTTATCAAGCCGTGAGCACTCTGCTCCTTGGAGTGATAAGCCCTAAACCGACCAAGACTGTCAGTCTGAGTTGGAGGGTTTAGAAATATTGGGACGAATAATTAGATTTCATATCGTTACTGCTGCAGCCATCGAAGGATCAGGCAGATTAATTTTTCCCCTCTCTCTCTCTCCCCCCCTCCCCTTCTGCTCATTAATATTCATTAGCGGCACATGAAGGCAGAGAGAAGCTGAGGCCGAGTGCCAGCAAATTGGGTGAGTGGGGGGGGGGGGACAGGATGAGGGGAGTCAGTGCAGCCGTCCATCGGAGCCAAAGGTCCTGCGCCTAGGACATGTCCTTCACTCATGCCCCTTTGTCTTTCTGCCCCCACCCCAAAGAACGGCATTTCTACCTTCCTCCATGACATTGCCTGGCTGGCTGTGTTTGGGGGCGTGGGAGTGAATCCTGCTTCATGGAAATGGCTGAGCTGTTCCATCTCCTTTTTAGTCCCAAGTGTGATCAGGCCAACTCAACCGTCACCCAAAAGGTGCAAGCTTTTGCGATCCCCTGGTCTCTTCATCAGGTAAGATGTTTCATAAAGCAGGCTGGAGGAGGAACCAGAGGGTGGGTGTGGAGAAGGCTGGTTGGATGTTTAAGAGTCTTAAAATGATATGAAAGGAGGAGGAAGAGGGGGGGGTTGACGGCATTCGGATCGGACCCTGCCAGGTGATGTGGCGGCTTCATGTTTCAGTGCTGCTAAGACCACAAGAAAGTCACAGACAACAGTGGATTCTCCGTTTTTGAAAATAGAAAATCCAGCTATTCATCTCAAACTGTCTCCAACCGTTGCATCACTTGGTAGAACCCAGTTTGAATGCCTGCAAACCCTCTTCCACCATAACATCTTAAGACTCTGACCAGGCAAACATCTTGGCTACAACATCCAGTCAACATCCATCCCCACCTCCGCCACCTGCTTTTTGTAACACCTTGCCCGACGAAGAGATCTGGAGATCTTAAAAGCTGGCACCTTTTTGGTGAAATTTGAGTTGGCCTAAGGAAGATCTCATGCTATAATATGGTGAACATATGCAGATAAGATGTGAGGGAGGGAAAAGGCCATGCGATTTTGTACATCACTAACATGTCTCGCCATACTTGCCTTTTGAGAAATTCCCGGCTTTGGCTGTAATAAGCAGCCTGGGGGCAGGAATCCTTTGCTCAGCCCTGCACCCCCTTTAGAGAAGGGTAGATGATCCCTTTGGGTCATTGGAAGAGCATGCAGCCAGCTGTTTTGATTTTTGGCAAGCTAAGAAACATAATTTTTCAACGTGACAACGTGGCAGGGTCAGAGCATGTTTCTGGCGGAGAAACAGACTTCTCGCATAAAATCATAGAGCTGTAGGGTGACCCACGGACCCTCAAGCAGTCCGGCAGATGACTAGTTTGATGGACGAGCCTCTTGCTGCCTCCAGTGCTACCTCCAGTATCCGAGGCAATAAGCCTGTGTGCACCAGTCGCTGGGGAACATGGGTGGGAGGTGCTGTTGCACCGTGTCCTGCTTCATTGGTCCCTGGCCGACAGCTGGTTGGCCACTGTGTGAACAGAGTGCTGGACTGGATGGACCCTCGGTCTGATCCAGCACCAGGGCGCTTCTGATGTTCTTCTTTGAGGAGGGGTAGGGCTAGGGCCACAGGGCGAAGGGCCATGGCTCAGTGGGAGAAAGCATGCTTTGTGTGCAGAAGGCTGGAAAAACCCCTGCCTAGATGGGCCCAGGATCTGACTCAGCCTCTGCAGCTTCCGAAGTTTCCATGCCCCACAGCAGGTTCTGCTTCCACAGTTACCACTTTTCATACATCACTCTGGATTTCCAGGTTGGAAGTGGTACTGGGGGGCGGGGAGGGGTTGACCCTGGCAGCCTCCATGTTTTGGACACCAGTCTTGGGATTCTTACGGGCCTCTTTTGGCCTGGAAGCCCTGCCTCACGTGCCAGTTTCCTGCACAGAAAGCTACGTGTGCGCCCCCCACTCCTTTCCCCATTATTCTTTCGTTTGACATGGCGCATGCTGGAAACTGGGTGGGGGAGAGAGAGAGAGAGTTTGGGGCTTGGCAGAAGCCACCCCTGGGTGCCACTTTTGAGGGGCGCCACTCGAACCCACCGTCTAGATCTCCTCTATGGGCCAGCAAGTTCTCGCCGCTTCTTCAGCGGAGCGGGCAAAAACCATGCGTGGCAGGCAACCCTCCCCTCATGGCCTCGGGCATCGTGGCTCCTGGCCCGCTCATCCCATCTCTGCTGAACATCTGTGGCTGCGTCAGCAAGATGAGGGTTGTGCGCCCGGCCCAGGAACCGAGGCGCTTCCTATTGTCTGGCTAAAGCGGTGCAAAGCTGCGCCGGCCTCCCCCCACCTCTCCTCCCTCTCCCCCCTGCCTCCCCCCAATCTCTTTTCCTCCCTGTGCGCGGCTGAGGTTAGGGGTGAAGTGGCTGCTTCCTCCGCAGCCGGCGATGGTCGGCCCCCAGGTTAAGGAGGAGAGGAAATAACAAGCTTGTTGTGCTCTCCGTCACGCTCCGGGGGCCGTTGGCCGTGCCGTGGGGTTGGCTGGGCGGCACGCGGGCTGGTTGGGGTCCACGGGGTGGGGGGCTATCTGCACAGGCGGAGCCCTCTCTCTCTCTCTCTCTCTCTCTCTCTCTGTGGGGCGCTGAGGCTCCCTGTGAGCCATGCTGAGGGGAATCTGCTGTGTTAGAGAGAGTTTGCACGTGTGGGACGGGGAGGCCTTTACTGAAAAGCTGAATGTGCCGTTGCTGCAACAGCGTGTCCCAAGCCACTCTGGCCTTGTCAGCCTGCACCAGCCGTTCCCACCCCATACGCCCTGTCACTATGTGGCTAAATGGACTGGGCTACTCGGCCTGCCAAATGATGTATCGGCTGCTTGGAGGCCGGGCGTCTCTGGATAGAAGCCCCCCCTGCAGAAGGCCGCGTGCTTCCTGGCCTGCTCTCCCCTGATAGTTTGGGCCAAGAGGACGTCTTTCAAACCACGGTTCTTTCCGCACCTTCCAACGCTGCCAGGTCTCCCGTTGGGCTGCAGCAGGAGAAGGACGGTGGATCTGCATCTCCAAATGCCTGTTCTGAAGGCCGTTTGCTGGCACAGAAGCTCCTGTGCCTTGGATCTGTGACGGCTTCCTCCTTGTACTCTGCCTCCAAGGGCCTCGTGCAGCCCCTCGGTCTTTTCCTCCTGAATGGATATTCGGAGGCAGGAGAAGGGACCAAAGACGCAGTGGGGGCAGGCACAGGAAGGCTACAAATGGGAGACGACGGCCGCGTGTGAAGCAGAGCAATTGCATGATAAAACGCCTCCTCTGGAGCCCCCTCTGCCTCAGCCCTCTCTGCATTCAGTGCTAGGGAGGATTAAGATGGGATCAGGTCTAGAGCTTCGGCAATTGGGGGGCAGTACAGACGTGTGATAAATCAATAAATCTCGAGCTGCCACTATTCGAATGCTCTTAGACAAGCCTGCAGTACATCTGCATTTGGAAAACTGCCCGGTTTCAGTCCCCCCCTCCAGCTCAGAAAGAACAACAGAGAGACATGAGAGCCCTCTTCAAATACTTGAAAGGTCGTCACACAGAGGAGGGCCAGGATCTCTTCTCGATCAACCCAGAGTGCAGGACGTGGAATAATGGGCTCAAGCGACAGGAAGCCAGATTCCAGCTTGACATTAGGAAAAACGTCCTGACTGTTAGAGCAGGACGACAATGGAACCAATGACCTAGGAAGATCGTGGGCTGTCCCACACTAGAGGCCTTCAAGAGGCAGCTGGACAACCATCTTTTAGGGATGCTTTAAGGTAAACTGTTGCATTGAATAGGGGGTTGGACTCGATGGCCTTAGAGGCCCCTTCCAACTCTACTATTCTATGATTCTATGATTGTGACACTTGAACGCAGAGGCAGGCAACTTGGCGCATGCCAGATGTTTAAGCCCTGACTAACATGGACGATGGTCAGGGATTCCGGGAGTTGTGGTTCAAAACATCTGGAGAGCAACAGGTTGCCTGCCTCTGCCTCAAAAGCTAACATGTATTGTGGGATACGTTCTCGTGGGCTGCAGTCCACTGATAAAGTGGCTTGTAATCCACAGCAGCTCCTGCCACACTAAATGTGTTGGTCTTTAAGCTGCCCAAAGACTCTTTGCCATTTTCGCTGCAACACCATAACACAGCAACCCAGCTGGAAATTGTTCCCACCGGAGAAAGGGTATCCTGGAGGTGGAAAAGGTACTGAAATGATGGAGGATGCAGTCATACACACCTCAAGGGCCCTGGTTGAGGAAAGGTTGCTTAAAGTGCCAGAGACCCAGGCACCCGTCCAGTGTTTCAATATTTGGGGGGTGGGGGAGACTAAATGACAGGGGCCCGATAAAGGTTTTTGTGGAGTCCCGGAACAAAATTTTATTTATTTATTTATTTATTACATTTGTATACCGCCCCATAGCCGAAGCTCTCTGGGCGGTTTACATAGGATTAAAAACAATTAAAAATAATATACAAAAATTAAAACAGCAAAAACATACAACATACACACAATCTGTACATTTAAAAACCACTTCAACACTTCAAAAAACAACAAAAACAAAACAAAACCAGGCTCCTCAGATATTGCCAAATGCCTGAGAGAAGAGGAAAGTCTTGACCTGGCACCGAAAAGATAACAATGTTGGCGCCAGGCGGGCCTCGTCGGGGAGATCGTTCCACAATTGGGGAGCCACCACAGAGAAGGCCCTCTCTCTTGTTGCCGACCTCCGAGCTTCCCTCGGAGGAGGCACTCGGAGGAGGGCCTTAGATGTTGAACGTAGTGTTCGGGTAGGTTCATGTCGGGAAAGGCGTTCCATCAGGTATTGTGGTCCCAAGCCGTGTAAGGCTTTATAGGTTAAAACCAGCACCTTGAACCGGGCTCGGAAACATACAGGCAGCCAATGCAAGCGGGCCAGAGTAGGTCTTATATGTTCGAACCTACTGGTTCCAGTTATCAATCTGGCCGCTGCATTTTGCACAAGCTGCAGCTTCCGAACCACCTTCAAAGGCAGCCCCACGTAGAGTGCATTGCAGTAATCTAACTTGGAGGTTACCAGAGCATGGACAACTGAAGCCAGGTTATCCCTGTCCAGATAGGGACGTAGCTGGGCCACCAACCGAAGTTGGTAGAAGGCACTCCGTGCCACTGAGGCCACCTGCGCCTCAAGTGACAGAGATGGTTCTAGGAGAACCCCCAAGCTACGAACCCGCTCCTTCAAGGGGAGTGCAACCCCATCCAGAACAGGTTGAACACCCTCCATCCGGTCAGCGGAACCACCCACCAACAGCGTCTCAGTCTTGTCTGGATTGAGTTTCAGTTTATTAGCCCTCATCCAGTCCATTATCGCAGCCAGGCACTGGTTCAGCACATCCACAGCCTCACCTGATGAAGATGAAAAGGAGAAATAGAGCTGCGTGTCATCAGCGTACTGATGACAACGCACTCCAAAACTCCGGATGACTGCACTCAGCGGTTTCATGTAGATATTGAACAGCATGGGGGACAAAACTGACCCCTGCGGAACCCCATACTGGAGAATCCACGGGGCCGAGCAATGTTCCCCAAGCACCACCTTCTGGAGCCGACCCACCAAGTAGGAGCGGAACCACTGCAATGCAGTGCCTCCCACTCCCAACTCAGCCAGTCGTCCCAGAAGGATACCATGGTCGATGGTATCGAAAGCCGCTGAGAGATCAAGGAGAATCAACAGAGTCACACTCCCCCTGTCTTTCTCCCGACATAGGTCATCATACAGGGCGACCAAGGCTGTTTCCGTACCAAAACCAGGCCTGAAACCCGACTGAAATGGATCCAGATAATCAGTCTCATCCAAGAGTGCCTGGAGCTGGCTCGCAACCACCCGCTCCAGGACCTTGCCCAGGAATGGAACATTTGCTACTGGCCTGTAGTTATTAAGATTTTCAGGGTCCAGGGAAGATTTCTTTAGGAGTGGTCTCACTGCCGCCTCTTTCAGGAGGCCTGGGACCACTCCCTCTTGGAGTCCCTGGTCCGAGTTGGAGTCCCTGGTCCGAGCACCAACCGAGCACACCAGGACCAGGTTGCGAACTTTCATTAAAATGTTCCAATGCACGGAGAGATTTAGATGCTGCTTCATCGCAGGTTGGTGCCCAGAGACGCAGTTTGCATTGTCTGTCTGTTTGCGGTGGGTCACAGTCAAGGCTACTTTCCAGGAAACAGACACATGTTCAACATGCTCATCGTTCTGTTTCTGTCACTAGGCAAACCCGCCCGTGACCCTGATGCTGGAGGATGAGCATGGCTGGCTGTCGAAGCTGCCGTTGGTTTCTGGAGAAGGCAACGCCAATTCAGTGATCTACAAGAAAGGTCAGTGTTCAGACTTCCTCCCCTTGTTTTGGGGACCAGGTTGGTGGTGGTGAAAAGTGAAGGCATGTTTATTGCATTTATATCCCACCGTTTTTCCTCCAAGGAACCCAAGGCAGCATACATAATCCTCCATTTTATCCTCACCACAACAACCTGTGAGGTGGGCTTCGACTGAGACTCGGTGACTGGCCCAAAGTCACCCAGAAAGCTTCTATGGCCAAGTGGGGACTAGAACCTGGATTGTCTAACGCCCAGTCCAACACTCTAACCACTACACCACACTATTCTCTGCAGTATCATCCAAGAGGGATGCAGATGCTAAAAAGAACCCGTTTTTTTATCAGCGTTCTTGGGGTAGGATTGGGCTTTCTTAGGCCATGCCCAGGCCCTGATAATTCTTCAGCAGTTCATTAAGAGTGGTCCATGTTTCAGGGTGGGTCCCCATCCGTCCCTTTCTACATGCCTTGGTGCAGTGTTGGCTGGAGATAATGAGAGCCATGATTCCAAGGCATCTAGAAGGCCCCAGGCAGGGGGAGGCTGAGTTCAGCCATCTTCCATATTTTATTAGCAGGAGAATCTCTGGATCTGGTCTCCTGGTCGGCCCCTCCCTTCGTCAGCAATATGGGAATGATAATAAGAGTGACTTTGGGGGCCGTTACAAGATCATTCACGTGAAAGACTTTGAACTTTCAAAAGCACTGTAAACGCTTCAGAATATCATAGGAGAACTTACAGGGAAATAACCAGGGGAAGGGGGCAGAAGAGGTGAGTATATCAAGAGGTGGACAAGGGCCAATTCCAGATGCACCCAGCAAAAAATTACTTGCCAGGTATGAAGGTGGATGCCGAGTGTCGTGAGTGCTTGGGCCGATGCTGCCACCTCTGGGCGGCCACGGGTATTGCAAGCGCCGGCCATTGCAAAGTTTGATCCGGTCGTGTCCCATCATACCTCCAAAGGACTCGGCGCAGCAGTTTTGGCCTCACCCCAACCCTGTGAGGTAGGCCGGGTTGAGAAATGGTGACTTGCCGACAGCTGCGTAGCAGGCTGCGCAGCTCGGGGTTTAATAACTGGGAATATGTTCTTCTAGAACTCTTAATGTACACATCTACACAGGCACAAAGTAGGTTGTGGACAGACAGACATGCCACACATTACCTATCGACTGCTAATTAGCTATCTATCCATTCTGTTTGAATATTTCAATATGCCATATCTTACAAGTCTTCATTTTCTGTACATATCTGAAGGAAGCCTTCCCCAACCTGGTACCCTCCAGATGCTTTGGACTTCAACTCCCATCACTCCAGCCAGCATGGCCAACAGCCAGGGATACTGGGAGTTGTAGTCCAAAACATCTGTAGGGCCCTAGGACAGGGTATGCTGATTTAGGGAATTGAAGTGAAAGACCATGAGTAGCGTTCTGTGTATATGAAGCTGTCTCTGGTTGAATCAGGCGATGTGATACGCCTGGGGCTGCACTCAAGAAACGAAACAAATGGCCGTTAGTAGCACATCCAGTTTATAAATATTTATAGATTTTTTTAAAAAAAACAACGAACAGTTTTAAAATTTACCTTTAACATTTTTAAACATATACCATATAAACGGATTTTAAAATGTGAAACGTTTTGGTATAAAACACCAGCGTCAGTCTCTGATTGATCAATTTAAGGTGTAATCCTATGCATGTTGAGACAAGAAAAAAAAAGTCCTACAGCTCCCAGAGTTGTAGGACTTTTTTTCCTTTCTCAACATGCATAGGATTGTGCAGTTAGCAGCTTAGTGGAACTCCACAGCACAAGTTACAAACAGATAGATGGGTGCCTGAAAACAAATTGGTTGAAAGCTGTGCCCTTAATCACTCTTCCAAACTCAGAAAAAAACCTGATAAATTAAAACCACTCTCCTCCTAATATTTATCCCATTTCTCTTTCTCCACCCTTTTTTATTGTTATTTTTCACCACAAAGTAGTCCTTTTCGGTATCCAATCTGCTCTCTGAGGCAGGACCCTCTTGTTCCCATTTGACAGGTGAAGAACTGAGGCTGAGGGATGCAGCCTATTCAGGGCCACTCAGGATACGTTCAGTTCTGAGCCGGCCTTGGAAATGCATCCCAAAGGTCTGGAACCAGCCCTCTGCTGAGGTTCTCTGGGGTTGGAGGCTCAGGATGAGCGAGATTCTACCTTCCCATGAATGACTGATCTTTCTTCTTCTCCTGCCCTCCCCCCCATCCTGGTCCCATCCCAGATGGTTCCATCTGGTGCAAAACCACGAAGGCCATCTCAGAAGGAGACGCGCTGAGCACGTTCGTCATGGCTGAACCAATGGGGATCCCCAACCACGCCGTGAAGACTGAGGCCGGGGAGTCTGCTTACCCAGCCGCTCTGCCCCCCGAAATTCAGCTTCTTCCGCAGCAAGCAGGCATGGCGGCCATCTTAGCCACGGCAGTTGTGAACAGTAAGTGCGCAGCCCATGGCTCTTCCATAACAGGGTCTCTCCTGCTGGATTAAAGTGGACTTAGGAAGAATTCAAATTTGCAGGATCTCCTTTCTTTGTTACTGGGTCGAGATCTGCTAAGCTGGAGGCAATAAGCTGATATACACCAGTTGTTGGGGAACATGGGTGGGAGGCTGCTGTTGCACTCATGTCCTGCTTTGGTTCCCTGGCCGACCGCTGGTTGGCCTGTGCGAACAGAGTGCTGGGCTAGATGGGCCCTTTGGTCTGATCCAGCCTCAGGGCCCTTCTGATGTTCTTAACCAGAGCCTGGTGTAAAAGACAAGAGTCAAAGAATTCTGAGCCCAGGAGTTTGTTTTGAGTCACAAAACTGAATGGAGCTCACAGCCCTTCCACACATAAAAACCCAAGCTTTTTTCAGCAGGGGGGGGGGGGGTTAGGTTGGCGTCGGGGTCGTTTTATTGCCGCCGTTGTTAAGCAATTGAGAGTCTAAAATTCTTTGCCCCTCTCCTGCAAATCACAGGAGAGGATCCACTCGATCCACCTTCTACCCACCAGTAGATTAGATTATTTCGCCAATTCATATCATTTGATATGGTTGGTTTAGTTGTGCTGAGATCTTTTGTAGCTGTTGTTCTGGGGTGACTTGTTGCGTTTGAGGTTGTCTTTGGTGAAGTGACGTTCAGCGGAGGCTGGCCACTCCGATGTCGGTGGAGTGGTGAATCCGCTTTGGGTTTCAGTCAGAACCAATCTGAATTTAAAGGAACTCTCCAAGGTGCTGAACTCCTTTAGGATTCTGACGGGAGCCGGTCCACCTGCTGTCCTTGGAGTGCCCAGCCTCCACCCGTTCCATTTTGAATTTGGGGAGTTCTAATGTTCAAAGGACACATCACGCCAATTGCAGGAGGGGAGGATTAACCCTTCCCCCTCCCACACCGTCTGCTTCCTGAAATCCCCTCCCCCATTACATCCATGGGGATTGAAAGAAAAAATTCGCCATCGGCATCAATAGAAGCGTTTTCCCTCTACTTTTAACACCCGGCAGGGGAGGGGGGAGGATTTTGGCAAGCAAATGGTTTTATCTTCTCCTTCCTGTGCACAGTGTTCCCTATCCGAATCAAGGTCATGTGCATTTATTCTAGATTTTTTTAAAAAACAAGAAAGATAAGCCTTAGCAACACGCGGTGCAATTAATGCCGTGTGTAGTTTGGCCCTAAGTCCCACATCACGTGGAATCTCCATATCACAGAGAACCATCTCAAGGCAGCTGTGTGCCTTCTGACATGTCCTTCTCTCTGGTCATTGCTCTTGGCTTGGATCATGAAGAAGGGTCAATCCCATACCTCCACCTTCCCCACTTTCCTTCTTTCCAGAGGACGTCTTTCCCTGCAAGGACTGTGGCATTTGGTACCGGAGCGAACGGAACTTGCAGGCGCACCTGATGTACTACTGCGCCAGCCGACAGAACGCGGCTTCGCCCACGGTGGATGAGAAACCCAAGGAGGCCTACCCCAACGAGCGCATCTGCCCCTTTCCCCAGTGCAAGAAGAGCTGCCCCAGCGCCAGTTCCTTGGAGATCCACATGCGCAGCCACAGTGGTACGAGTAGCGCCTCTCCCGGCTGGGTTTGTTGGGGGTGGAAGGAGGAGTGAAGGAAGCGTGGACACTCTGGCTGCATTTGGACAACACATTATTAGTCAATGGTGGGTTGAGTAGCCAACTCACACTTGGTTATTTCGTGGGTACTCCCCACACAACATATTCCTACACTTCTGTGGGTGGTTGGGACTGGCATTGAGTGGACTAATAGTCAACCCAGCATTTGACTGACACAGCCCCCGCCCCTCTCCCCACCCTCCTTCCTCCCTCAGTCCTCCCAGTTCTATCCCAGCAGCCTCTGCAAGTTGCACCAGTTGTAGCAGAGTGGCAGCCGCCGCTTTGGTCGCTCTTGCCGCCTGCCTCTATGGGCTTGTGTTTTAACCCACTCACCACACGCCATTAACACCCTCACCCTCCACACAACACTTTAAACAACTGGATTTGAGCTAAACAAATTGCAAGCCAGTTGTTTCTCTCTGTTGCTTATTTTGGCGGAATAGCATACCGTCAGTAGTTTGTGAGCGGCGTGTTACCCTCCACACAACACAATCAGCAACACAACTGACGATTGTCCCCCCCCCCCCCCCAGTTGCTTAATGTGTTGTCCGAATGCAGCCTCTGGCTGAATTCGGACGACACAATAAGCAACTGTGGGGGGGAACAATCGTCAGTTGTATTGACTATCGTGTCGTCCGAATGCTGCCATAGAGTTCAGCTGCTGTAATTAACCACCAGGGTAACACTTCAGGGGTGTGCATGTCCATGTCTACGCACCTGCAAACATCACAGCAAGTTTTAGAGGCCGCTCTTGCACATGTGCGGAATCAAACTGTAAAAACACAGCCACAGTGCATCCCTGTGCATGTCTAGTCAGCAGAAGTTACTCGCGCTTGATTAAGTGTGTATAAGAACGCAGCCTAAAGCAAATACTAAAACACATAGCAGAGGAGGTAAAAGTCTATCAGGAAACATCCACAGAAGATAAAAAGACCTAAAAGGATTGTCCTAGGGTGACCCTATGGAAAGGAGGTCAGGGCGCCTGTATCTTTAACAGTTGCGCAGAAAAGGGAGTTTCAGTGGGTGTCATTTGTATGCATGCAGCACCTTGAAATTCCCTCTTCATCAGGAGAGTTAAAGCTGCAGGAGCCTTCCCCTCTTTTGTATCTGGTCAAGAGGGCAGGGCTCCTGCAGCATGAACTGTTGTGATGAAGAGGAGATTTCACCAAGTGCTGCATGCATACAAATGACACCTGCTGAAATGTCCTTTTCTATGCAACTGTTAAAGATACAGGAGCCCTGTCCTCCTTTCCATAAGGTCACCCTAGATTGTCCACACTAGCTCTCTGCCCTGGTTCATCATGGGAGACTTGGAACAATTTCTGAGGCTTCAAGGAGCAATTAATGCCCCCCCCCGGCACCACTGGGCGAGCATTACACCCATAGCAGCGCAACCATGCCCAGAAATGTTTCCAATGGTAAGCCTGTGTAACCACGTTTGCCCGTTTGTCAGGGATACAAGCCAATCGCAATGGACAGCTCCAGAAGGCCTAGCTTTGGCTAGGCACCGTGGCCGGACCACATTAAGTGCCCCCAGTGGTTGTCGTTAGACATGCAGTTCCGCAGCTGCATCCCAGCATCCTCTGCAGCGTGGGATGCATCTCCATTATGAGACATCTGCGATAAGCGTTACCTGGGATAACGCCCATTTGGGAGAATTAGAATGTCTTGGGCCGGCCCTGCTCTTTCGGCAGAGTGGGAGGACGGCTTTGTGCATTGTTTCTTCCCCTCATGCGGTCGTCGGCCCCTCGGCTTCTCTTTCAGGGGAGAGGCCGTTTGTCTGCCTCATCTGCCTTTCCGCCTTCACCACAAAAGCCAACTGTGAGCGCCACCTGAAAGTCCACACAGACACGCTCAACGGTAAGTGAATGATGCCCAGGAGAGGCATCTCAGAATTCATACTTCACGGAGTGCCACTAGCAGTACTCCTTGACTACGGAAAGATTCCTTTTGAGCCCCGACAGGTCATTAAGGGTTCCATGAAACGGGGTCCCGGAGTACGCCCAACTGTGAGCCTGAGTCTTCCAGAGGAGCGTCGCCTCCATCCAGCATGGGTTGAATCCTTATTCCCAGATCTTCTTAGATTCTATGTCTTTTCCTGGTTGCATGCAAGCCAACTTTCTTCCCTGGCATCTTCAGTTAGAAGAGATCACTGGGAGTGGGGCTGGGAAAAGCCCCGGAGAACCACAGCCTGCCAAAGTAGAGGTGGTACAAAATCATGCATGGTGGGAAGGAAAGTGGACAGGGAGACATCTTTCTCCCTCTCTCACACAATACTTGAACCCAGTGGAGTCATCCCATGAAGCTGATGGGTGGAAGATTCGGGGGGAAATGACAGGAAGGACTTCTTCACACAGCGCAAAGTCAAATGATGGAATACACTTCCACAAGATGTACTGATGGCCACCAACTTGGATGGCTTTATAGGGGGATGATATGAATTCATGAAGGCTATCGATGGCTACTAGCCCTGATGGTTACGTGCTACCTCCAGTATCCGGGGCAGTTTATGAGGAACATGAGTGGGAGGGTGCTGTTGCAGAAGTTGTCCTGCTTGGCCACTGTGTGGACAGAATGCTGGACTTGATGGCCCCTTGGTCAGATCCAGCCTCAGGGCTCTTCTTGTGTTCTTAAAGTAGACAATACTGGGTCGGGTGGGTTGATGAAGGGAGCTTGATGCATCCCCCATTTTCACCCTCTCCCCTGTGCCTGCAGGTGTCTGCCACAGCTGTGGCTTCATCTCCACCACGAGGGACATCCTCTACAGTCACCTGGTCACAAATCACATGATTTGCCAGCCAGGCTCCAAGGGGGAGGTCTATTCCCCAGGGGCCACCGTTCCCACTGCTGCCCCCAAACCGCTAGCCCCAGGTAAGTCATCGTCTAGAGTGCCTCCAGAGCCTGGCATGAAGTGGAGCCAATGGGGGTAGGGGGTAGAATGTCAGACCAGGACTGGGGAGGCCCGGGTTCAAGTCATAACATTTGGCCTCTCTCACACTCAGAGTTGTTGTGAGGATAAAATGGAGGCGAGCATTATGAAAGGGAAGGACAGATGGAAATGTTTTTGTGGTTATTAACTGGGGACGGGTCTCCCATAAGGCATTTGAGAAGGAGGTAACATGCAGAGTTCCAATAGGGATTTGGGTTAATTTTGTGGGCTGTGTCCACACAGCGGCTTCCAAAGAGATTGGATGTGTGGGGTGTGTACATCTCAGCCAACCTTACTCAACCTGGCACACACCCTCGATGTTTTGGACAACAAACCCCATCAGCCCCAGCAAACATGGTCAGGAAAGGTGGGAGTTGTAGCCCCAAACATCCAGAAGGCATCAGATTAGGGAAGGCTGATCTAAGCCCTGTGCCACGCACAGGCACTCGGGTAACCAATGAGAAGTTGAACCCCAGCTCCGCCGCCCCAGTCCCACTCAGAATTGCTGCCCTCAAAACGTGGGCAAATAGCGCTGTTTATTCCAAGTCTAAATGGACCTCATGGTGTTCCTGGTTGCATCATTGAGATGCAACGGAGCCTGAACCTCCCCCAACCCTCCTCCGCATTGCCTCCCCAGCAGCTGCTCTGCGAAACCCCTGTCCCTCCCATCCGCCCACCTTGCCGCTCTGGTGGCAGGAGCAGTTCCATGGATGTTCCAGTCAGAATATCCCTTCCTTCCGCCCTCTTTAGTCCCTTCCACGCTGCTCTGGCGACAAGCCGGGGGCCCTGGGGAAAGTAGCTCTCCTAGTGCTATGGATGAATGTCGATAGAGAAATCGACATTCCCCAGTGTCCCTTTGGGTCCACTGCTGCCCTGGAGCAGTGGGTTGGAGACGGGAGTAAGGAAATGTGGCAGACCTTAAATTCTTCTCCACATCGGATTTTAATCTGATCCAGAGAAGAATTTGGGGGCACCTTAACATTCGCCCTGAATTCGAGGAAAGCATCCCAAGCCACCACGTTTTGCCTCTCCGAGCCAAGAAGGACACAACTTGGCACCAGGGCTACAGGCAGCCGGGCCTGGATTGGTCCTCCTGCCCCGAGCGGTGAGAACAGGCCGGAGACGTTGTCTGAACACCCCTCCTCAGGGCAAGGCTTGAGACCCTCACTTCTGCACCCTTCTCCTCTCCCTGCAGGTTTGAGTGGGCCCGGCCCGGGCCCGTCGCTAAAGTGCAGCTTCTGCGGCTACGTGGCCGACTCTTTGCCCAGCCTCCAGCAGCACGTGGTTCTGCACAGCGCCGCAGCTGCGCTTCTGCCTGGTGCGGAACCCAAAGTGGCCCAGAGCCAGCCCGACGCCCCTGCCAAACCAGCGGTACAGGGAGCCACAGAGCCCCCGGTGGAGGGAGCGGCCAACGGCTCCCCTCCTCAAGACGGGAATTCCTCTGCTGCTTTAGCTGACGGGGCGCCACCGGTGAGGATCAAAGAGGAGCCCATGGATGAGGGAGATGCTCCCAAAGGCACCCCCCAAGCTGGTCCAGAGCAGGAGCCAGAGGCTGCTTCCAGGACCTCCTCTCCGCACAGCCTGCATTCCGTGAAGGTGAAGTCTGAGCTTGCCAGTCCAACTCCCGGGTCCAGCCCGGTGCCCAGCGAACCGGGTTCCAGCACACCAGGTGGCACAATCTTTCTGCCCCAGTACATGTTTGGCCACGAAGCCACCGTGGTGCCGCAGGCATCGGAGATCTTGGCCAAGATGTCGGAGCTGGTGCACAGCCGCCTGAAACAGGGCCACGGAGGGGTCCCCCCGGCCCTCTTCACGGGCACCCCAGTGCCCAAGGGCGCCACTTGCTTTGAGTGTGAGATCACCTTCAACAACATCAACAACTACTACGTCCACAAACGGCTGTATTGCTCCAGCCGCCGCATGGCCGAGGAGAACCCCCCCTGCTCTCGCAAGCTAAAGGCGGCAGTCTCGGCCGTCCCCAAAGGCCAAGCTGCGGCTGGTGTGCTCCTCCTGCCCCCGCCGCCCGGGGACGGCAAGGCCACGCAAGAGGGGGAGGCTGGGAGAGCGGCTCCTTCGCCTGTCCCGGAGATCAAGCAAGAGATCAAGGTGGAGGAGGGTGCAGCTAAAGCCAGCCAGTCTCCCGAGGCAGATGGCACCGGGCGCATCAGTGAGGACAGCCAAAGCCCCGGGGGCAGCTCCGTCGAGGAGCCGGATGATGATCCCAGCCGCACCGTGTGTGACGCCTGCAACATCCGCTTCAGCCGCCACGAGACGTACATGGTGCACAAACGCTACTACTGCGCCTCCCGCCACGACCCGCCACTGCGCCGGAGCGGCAGCGGTGCCCACAAAGTTCCCTTCCTCCCTCAGCCGATTCGCACACGCAAGCGGCGTAAGCTCTACGAGATCCACAATGCCGCCAGCCAGCTCAGTGGCGCCCCAGACGCTGCGCGCCCCGAGGTGCCGCCCGTGGCCCCGGCTCTCGTTTCGGTGGTCAAGGCCACCCCTTCCCCCAGCTCGAGCCCCGATGCTGATGGGCCCATTGACCTGAGCAAGAAGCCCCGGCTCCACAGCAGCGGGGAGATTCTCCCGGCGTCGCTCTTGCCCCTGGCAGACTATCACGAATGCACGGCCTGCCGCATCAGCTTCCACAGCTTGGACAGCTACCTGGCTCACAAGAAGTACTACTGCCCGGCCACGCTGTTGCAAGCCAGCACCTTGGAGCAATTGCAGAAGATCAAGGGGGCCATCCCCGTCCTCCTGAAGCCTCGGGGCAGCCCCGAGGGGCCGGCCGAGGAGCACGAGGGGGGACCGGCCAAAGCGGAGAAGGCGGTGCCTCCCTTGAGCCCTGCCGCTCCGCCGGCCGCCTTTCCCAGCACCGACCCCCTTCAGCAGCGCTACTTGGATGCCAAGGCCCTGCACCTCCAAGGCGCAAAGGTGGCCCTGGCCGTGTGCCCCTATTGCCCGCTCAACGGGGCCATTAAGGGGGACTTGGTGGAGCACTTCCGCAACGCCCATGGTCTCTTTGTGGCCAAGACGGTGGCAGGCGCCGCCTTGATCGAGGCCACCCGGACGCTGGCTGAGAGCAGCCTGCTGCCCCCGCTACCTGCCCCCTCCCCTCCCCAGCCCCTCCCCAGACTGCACAAGGACAGCTTCAATGGCAAAGAGCTGCCCGCCCCGCCGGTGTCGAACGGGAGCCCACGCCCCACCGTCTCCCCGCAGCCCGCCCTCTCCGTCTCCCCGTCCACCCCCTTGCCCGTCTCCCCACTGCCCGAGGGACCCCCTAACCCTCCCCCTGGATATACGGACAAAAGCGTGCAGACCCCGCCGGGCAAAGGGCTGCCCATCCCTCTCGCTAATGGCAACCACCGGTACTGCCGCCTCTGCAACATCAAGTTCAGCAGCCTGTCAACCTTCATTGCTCACAAGAAGTACTACTGCTCTTCCCACGCTGCCGAGCACGTCAAGTAACGCCGCGCCCCCGTGCCCAAGTGCCATTGGCCAGCTCACCGGTGCAGGCTCTGGCCAGTCATGGCTACAGGAGCCTGCAGGTTTGGGAGCCACCTGTCCGGATGAACTCTTTGGCCATGGAGAGCTCTCCGTCCCCTCGGGTCTGGAACTGGAGAAGGGTTGGTTTTGCACCGGGGCTGTGCAAGGGGAACTGGTTCTCCCTTAGAGGTTTGCCAAGCCCGAGAGAGGGATTGGGGGTGCGTTGGCAGGCCCAGGGATCTCTTAGGCCCCCTCCCTCACAAGGCAGAAGCCCAGGCGCACAGGCACTTCGGCTGACCCCGTCCTTGTAGTCCAAGCCTGAATACCGATTCAGGGATCACCTCTATTTCATCTTGGGGGGGGGGGGTTGGGAAGATGGAGCCCTCCGACTGGCCTTGAGCCTGGTTAGCCTAGGGTCAGCTGACCTGGAACCCTAGCAGTGTGGATGATGTGAGAGAGGGCAACAGCCGTACAGGTGCAAGGAGGGCCATACGGACGCATATGCAGCTGCTGGGTGGGAGCTCCCTGTCTCTGCTTTTCTACTGCCCCACCCCCCAGTTTACAGTGGCTCTGTTTTTGGGAGAGAGTCAGAAGCCCGTATTGCTTCTCTCCCCCTTTTTCCCCCCAATGCTCTTGATGCCTTTGTCCCATGTTCTGGTGACTTTTCCCATCAGCCAAATATTTAAAGTGACGAGATCTCCCATTTCTAAGGAGAAAGCTTAACCAATCACAAGATGCTTCAGAGTCCCTGTCTTGAGCCAAGGCTTGGGTCCTGCAGCATTTTTTAAATTATTTGGGGGGGGGGGGGCATATGAAGTCATAATAGAGAAGCCGCTGCTCCTGAACATGTACAGAGTGCCTATTCCTCACCTAAAATAAGCCCAGCTGTGTCTTTGGGCTTAGGGAACAGGGATTCTAAAACAAGGGGTGTGGTTTGGGTCCAAAGACCACCTTCAGAAAGAATCACCAAGGATGTGGGTCCATACAGGGGTTTAGGTGCTAAAAAGATGACCACAGTAAGTGTTGACATGCAGAATCACTGTGTGGTGAGTTTTTCCTGTCATCCTGTTGTTGAACTCTTCTGACAGGCGCCCCTTGTGGTCAGGTTTATATTTCACCGTGCTTTAAATCATTTCATATAATGGTTGGGGAACCGTTTTCCACCCAAAAGCGGGGTTCCATTTTGGAGACCGCATTCCAGTGGTAGGGAGGGGCCAGAAACAAAAGTGGGCGGGGCTGAAAATCTAAAAATAAACCTCCATCCCCTTTCTACCAATTTGTAGTAGGAAGCGTGTCTTCTTAGAAGAAAGCGTGAGCAGCATGTCTGCTCACAAGTAAGTAGGGCAAGCCTCTGCATGTGTACTCAGAAGTAAGCGGGAGAGAATCACTTAGCAGCACTTTCAAGTAGCATCCCAAACACCACTCCTCTAAGCATGAGCATCATGTCTACTCACATCATGTCTACTCACAGGTAAGCAGGACAAGCCTCTACAGGACCAGGCTTCGTAGGAGGCAGGATTGACTCACTCAACTGCACTTTCAAATAGTATTCCTGTTCAGACATATGTATGAGCATCATGCCTACTCACAAGTAATCTGGGCAAGCAGCTGCATGTCCCCTCAGTAGGAAGCATAAGCATCATGTCTACTTACAAGAAAGCAGGGCAAGCCTCAGAAGGACACGGGACAATCACTCAGCAGCTTTCTCCCTCTGCCCCGCAGGGAAAAGCTCTTACCTCCAATCAGCAGCTGATCTGGGATAAGAGCTTTTGTTTGGGTGGCAGAAGGGCTGAGGGACAAAGTCATATGGGGAACCCCCATGGGTCAGAGTTTCCCCAGCCCTGTTCTCCAGCCTTTGCACTATTCCTTTTAGAAACCCATAATAAATCTGGGTGCATCAGCAGATAGAAATCCACCTACGCTTTCTCCCAGTGAGCACTTGCGGCCTTTACACAGTGAATAGACACGTGCATGAGGAGGCGACAACTGTACTCAGCGGTGAGGGAAATGTACTCTGTATATGCTCAGAGAGATCAGCATTTCTTGACATGCCTTTTGCCATTTGAAAACAAAGACTGGGACTAAACAAAATATTACTCCTGTTGCTGCCACCATCCAGCTATTGAGCATGTTGTTTTTACACAGGACAGACACACACACCCATTCTTTTTTTGAGGCAGGGGAGAGATCCCAGACCCCACCCCTGACAGAAGCAGCACTCCTTGGGTTTGCAAGAGACTCCTCCCTGTGCCTGCTGGTAGAAGTAACCAGGTCAGTATTCAGGCATCTCAAAAGCAGTAGATTGTTCTTGGGCGGGTGTCCATAAATCGTGAGACACCGGCAAAGCTCATGGGCCAAACGAGGCAATTTGTTCTAGCTTAATTCCGCTTGTGTGGACAGATCAGGCTTTGCAAGGTGTGGAGCTGGCTCCTGTAGCTCACATCCCTGACAAAACCGCCTTGTGGTCCATGCTCAGCCCCACACGCCCCAGAACTCGGTCCCAATTCCAGTTGAGAGAGAAGTTTCCTTTCGGCACTTGCTCATTTCCATTCTAGGGTGGCTCCCTGAAGGCCAGAGTGGATTCCTGGGCATCCCTTACTTGCAGACCCTTTGCACAAGGAGAGGTGGGTGTCCAGCCCAGACCCCCCCCCCTTATAGGGGAGCAAGCCGGTTGTCTGGCCATCCCTTTCTGCAAAGCTTGTGGGGTGGGAGGGAGGGTCTGCCTTTGGGCGTGCATTTCTCCCTTCCCCCTCCCCCAAATTGTCGTCCGGTGGGTTTATGTAGAATCTTTGTGGACTGGAACTGAAATGCAAACAAGACAGCACTGAAAAGGGAGAGGGAATCTCTCCATGTGGGAATCGTGTGGATAAACATGTACAGAAATAAATGTCTACTGAATCTTGGGCCTCTGGCTTGTGTTTGCAGGGATGCATGGGGGGAAGGGCTGGCATGGTTGGGCACCTACCAAGGACCCCACGCCTCAGCAGGGGCCCACTGGCATGGGCCCCCTGGAGTTGCCCCTCTGCTTTCCCGTTGCCACCTGCTCGTCCACCTGCCTCTTGCTGAGGAGGAGGAGGAGCAGGAGATGCCGCGGCCTCCTGGCTCTCTGCCTGGCAAGCAAGCCAGTGGTGGCGAAGATGTGGAAGAGGAGGAGGAGCCAGGGCAGCTGGTGACATAAGGTCGACTCACTGAGGGAGCAGCCTACAGAGGGTGTCTTGCCAAGGGCCCTGCAAAACCTGGAGCGAGCACCGTACGATAGTCCCAGTGGGAAATCGGGGTGCCCATTGCCTGTGGATTTGAAGTTGTGGCTGAGGGTAAGATACATTCAGAAGTCTGGGAGAAAATGAACCCCATTTCGATAAATACCTGATTAATGGGGTCTTTGCCCTGCAGGTCCCGTTGATGGGCTTGGTGTAGCTGGGCAGCCCGATGCCTCAACGTCGCACCTGTCCGGTGGGAAAAGCACAACACAACGATCCTTATGGTGCTGTAGCAGCCATGGCTGCCACGTTTTGCTGGAGGACAGAGAGTGCAGCGATGTGTCCAGTTAAAAGGGGAGAGTGGGGGGCAAGAATGCAGCAGTATAGGGGGGCCACCCCACCAACAAGTAAGTAAACAGAAAACCCCGCACCGCCATGAAGGAGCCTCAAGCATGGGGGTTGGGAGGTCCCAGTGTCGTCTGCAAGACAGCTGGGAGGTTGGCAAAATAAATGGATACTCTTACGAACGGGAAGCGTTCTAACACTTTAGATTAGCCGTCTGCCATATAGGGCCCTCCCAGCAACTGGTCTACATAGACATATGCCTCTTATACTGGAGGTAGCACATTGCCATAATGATATATTTATTTATAACCCACCTCTCCCTCCGGATCGAGGCAGGGAACAACAATAACTATAAACACAAGGACCACAAAATAAATAAAACAGTAAAACAAATAAAAACGATAGCCACCTCCTCCAGGAATCTAACCCCCTTTTAAAGCCATCCAGTTTGGGGGCCGTCACTGCACACTTGTGGGAGTGAACCCCGTCGTTCTATCCCCAGAGAGGGACATTTCCCTTCAGAACGAATGATGTTGCCTTCTGACCCTTACTGGCATCATTCCTGGCCGAGGAGAGAAAACAAGAGTGAAGTCTGCCTCTAACCGGCATCTCGTGTCTTTGATGATGGCTCTGGCCACACGATGTCGCCAAAGCACGGCTCATAGCCACAAACGGGGCCGATTCTGAACTTCGCACAAGCATCCTTGACCCTGGAAAGGCCTTCACACTACATGGGCTGCAAAGTCCTATTGATTAATCCTTCGTCTGTTACAGAGCTGAGCTCTGCCATGGTTCATTTCAGGCAGGAATGCCAGGACTCGGTCTCTGAAACTTGCAGTGAAAGAAAAAAGTATAGAGAGCGCCTCTGTGTGCAGACCTAATGGTGGAAACTGATTCTGGGACTCTACTCTTGAAAAGCCCTGGGTCAAACTCTCAAATTCAGCTCAGGGCTGGCATGCAGCCAGGCCTGCTGGGTCATGATATTTCAAATTAAAAACACAACAGACGAGAGTGCAGAAAAACCATGTTCTCCTTTGGACACCTTTCCCCTAGAGCAACCGTCAACATTTTCAGATCCACACCCCAGTTCTAGCCCCCACATCTTGCTGATATGCCATCCATGTATATGGC
Source organism: Anniella stebbinsi (assembly GCA_029215795.1). Classification (NCBI taxonomy): domain Eukaryota; kingdom Metazoa; phylum Chordata; class Lepidosauria; order Squamata; family Anniellidae; genus Anniella; species Anniella stebbinsi. Next base: position 2,892,146 of record JARDYH010000007.1, on the reverse strand, counting down.
ACTTTACAACAATAACAAAAAAGACCGGTCCCTGCCCCAGTGGGCATACAATCTAGAAATTGATACAAGAGAGTCCAGAAGAAAGGGGGAGCATTTTTAATGGAACCAGTGTTTTTTTTTTTTACTGTATAATTGATTTTTATTTATTTATTGCATTTCTATACCACCCAATAGCCGAAGCTCTCTGGGCGGTTTACAAAAATTAAAACCATGACAACCATTCAAAATATAAAAAACAATGGTATGAAAACATAGTATAAAATACAATATAAGGGCACAATCAGGATAAAACCAAGCAGCAATGCAGAAATTAATACAAATTTAAATACAAATTTAAAATTAAAGTGATGAACTGTTAAGATATTGAGAAAATAAAAAGGTCTTCTCCTGGTGTCTAAAAGAGTATAATGTAGGAATGATCTCTCTAGGGAGATCATTCCACAGCCGAGGTGCCACAGCAGAGAAGGCCCTCCTCCTGGTAGCCACCTGCCTCACTTCCTTTGGCAGGGGCTCACGAAGAAGGACTCCCGACGATGATCTTAGGGTCTGGGCAGACACATCTGGGAGGAGGCGTTCCTTCAGATAACCTGCCCCCAATCCATTTAGGGCTTTGAATGTTAATGCCAGTATCTCTCTTCCTCCACTTTCTCGTCTATATCTCACAAACACACACCCCTTTCTCTTTTACTTCTCTTACCACTTTCTCTTTCAAAACAAGTTCTTAAAAAATATTTCAGATGGTGTCCCTGGTGGGACCATTGGCCCAGTTTGGAGTCCTGACTGTGCTGAAGACCTATCCAGGAGAGCAGCAGAGGGCAACTGTGTCCCTCCTGATGTTTTGGCCTACAACTCCCACAATCCCTCTCCATTGGCAATGCTGGCTAGGGTTGGTTGGAGTTGTAGGCCAAAGCATCTGGAGGGCCACATCTGGATCATTCTTGCACTAGGGAAAGACTGGCAGCTGCAAAGAGGACTGTGGGACAGTTCTGAGGTGAACCTCCCAATTGGCAGCTGGGAGGTTCTCCATAGGCCAGGGGTATCAAGCCTTTCAGCCCATGGACTGAATTCAGTTTTGGGAGACACTCTTGGTGGTTACACTCTTGGTATTGGGCAGGGCTGGCGGAGGCTGAGAATATACAAATAACATCATATTTTAGCTTCCTGCCAGTAATTCAGCCTTCCCAATCCAACACCCCCTAGAAATCTTCCCAATCCGGCACTGTAACCACTACACCACATTGGTTCTCAATCAGATTCGGACCGATTCTTCCATACTATGCTGTGGATATGTAAGCAGCACAAGAAGATTAAGGAAGTCTGCTTGAAGACATAGAGTATGTGCTGGAAAGCTATGAGGAAGGGGCTACGGGAGTCTTGACGAAGTCACAGTGCATTGTGCCATGCAAAGGTTAATTACTTTGCAGACTCAATAGTTTATGCCAACTTCAGGAAACTCTCCCTCCCTCCCACCCCACCCCATCCCTTGGAATCCTCCCCACATCACCCACGGTAGCAGTAAAGCCAAGTAAATATTTTAATAGTCTTTTAATAACAGTGTCTATTCTAATCCTATTCCTAAATATCTGCACACCCAAAAGGTGTGAGCTCTAAAACTGTGTCAAACGCAAACAGGCATCCTTTTCAAGGGAGGGGGAGAGAGTGTGGTATTTCTCGCCATATTCTGCCAGTTGCCCGATTCTAACCTTAATCTAGGCTGACCACATGAAAAGGAGGACAGGGCTCATGTAACTTTAACAGTTGCAGAGAAAAGGGAATTTCAGCCGGCGTCATTTGTATGCACTTAGTACCTGGTGAAATCCTCTCTTCATCACAACAATTAAAGTTGCAGGCACTATATTAGAGTGACCAGATACAAAAGAGGGCAGGGCCCCCTGCAGCTTTAACTGTTGTAATGAAGAGGGAATTTCACCAGGTACAAATTGCATACAAATGACACTGGCTGAAATTCCCCTTTCTCTACAACTGTTAAAGTTACATGAGCCCTGTCCTCTTTTTCATATGGTCAGCCTACTTAATCGATTTGCAAGGTGACCCCTGTGCAGCCTGGTGACAAAAGAGCCGTCCATGTGGCGAAGGGAAAAGTCCAGACAAAGGACCCAAAGCACCAATCCAATTTGACCTCCTGGCCCCCAATTATAGCCCAGCCATCCGACCCAAAGGTATGTGAGCGAAATCCACCAATTGGCAAATCCCAAAGGATGTTGGAAGAGAAAGGAACGTAAAGCGCAGCTCCTTTAGTGTTCTGACTGGTTCTCACTGAAACCCGGAGTGGATTCCCCACCCCACTGACATCAGAGCCGCCAGCCTCCACTCTACTAGTGGAGTAGCTGAGGTGGTACCACATGACCAGCGACCAATGGTGACAGTTGCCATACCTTGTGTACCACAGTCTCAGCAGACCTATGTTATTTTGGCTCTGAAACAGCAGTGAATTTAGAGCTCGGGTAATGTCATGCTCAGTGGCCTCAATTCTCCCTCTGGCTTGGAGGAAGACTCAGAGGGGGAGGAGGCATCATCTTGTGAGCCATGGTCCATCACTCCAGGCCCTTCCTGGACAGAGTATGTAATTTTGCCAGATCCCTCAGAGTAGGAAGGCGCACACACACAGCTGATGAAGTCCTCACCACCCCCATGCCATAGTTGCTAGAGGTTGCGGGATCAAGCAATGGCCCTTTAAGAAACACAAACAGTTCCTCATGTGGAGCCGGGTTAACATCCGGTCCAGACCAGCCAGCCTTCCAAAGGCCTCTGCACGTTGCTGAGACAGCTGTCCTTGGCTGAGCTCCAGCCAGCACCTACTGCAGCAATCTGTTCAAGTCCTGACAGGTCTTGCCTTTGCCTATTGGACTCCCACATAGCCTGACATGACCCTGCCCTTCCCATAAGTACCACTGCTTGAGATCAGCTTCTCATGGCAGCCTTAAATGGAGTCAGGATAGGCAACGGGCAAGAGCTTCCTCTACAAACCAGGAAATCCCTACTTCGGATCTCACATCTGCCACAACCTCACTAAGGTAGTCCTTTGGCAAGCCACCATCTCTCTGCCTTAGCTCCCACCTGCTGCAATATGGGGGGGGGGGGGTTGTGCTCATTGCTTTGATCACTTATGAAAGGATATATATATATATATATATATATCTGATAATTCGCTCTGAGATTATATATATATATATATATATATATATATATATCTGATAATTCGCTCTGAGATTATATATATATATATATATATATATATATATATATATATATGAGATAATTCGCTCTGAGATTATATATATATATATATATATATATATATATATATATATATATCAGAGCGAATTATTTTTAATTGGCCATTCTGGAGACTGGAAGTGTGTTGACCCGAGCAATAGCCCTGGTGCTCTGTCATTTTACCACCAGCAGTTAGTTCCCCCCTTCTTCCTTTTCCAGCTGCCCGTCTGGCACAGTGACTCAGGGTGGGCATGCAAGCAGATGGCAGCGGTGGAAGCGCCGGCCACAATCCATAGCAGGAAGGGCAGCAGCAGCGTGAGGCTCCTCTGGATTGGCTCAGCAAGGTCCACAGTAATTGAGTTCTGTTCTGCTCTCTTTGCTCTGAAGTTCCACTGCTAAGGGGGAGCATTTTGTAGAATCACTCATGTCCAAAGGGTGTCATTGGCTTGCAGCGGTGCCTAATGGGACGTTACCATCTCAGAGTGCGTAGCCAAGGCCTCTTAACGAGAGTGGGCAACCCCTGAACACCCTTTAACTATCCTGCTCTAATCTGAGTGGTTAAAATGTGGAAGAAGAGTATAGTTTAGTCTTTCAGTTTCTGTTTTTTAAAAACCTGTTACGGTATCTTTGAATTTCTACGTTGCTGTTTTTTTTTATTTATTTATTTTGGTCTTAGGCTATAGTTTTAAACTTGTAAAAGTTGTGTATTGTGTTTCATTGGTTTTAATTCTTGTGAACCACCCAGAGAGCTTCAGCTATCAGGCAGTATAGAAATGTAATAAATAATTACCCACCCCAGTTTTCTCAGTACAAGCTAATAGGTGATGCAAGAGCAGGTAGGAATGGGTGAGAATTTCAATTCCGTTTGGTTTTGATAAGAATTTGCCAAAATTCACAAAGTGGAGAGAAATAACTTGAGATTTTTTAAAAATACATATGAATGGGGGAGGGGGGAGAGAGTGAAACTGATATCCCTGTGCAGGGAATTCTTGTTCCGTTGTTGGAGCAGAATCAGTGGGTCAGAACTCTGCCAAATTTGTACTATTTAAGGTGCAATCCTATGTAAGTTTAGACAGAAAAAAGGCCTACAACTCGCAACATGGCTGGCTGGGGCATGCTGGAAATTTCAGGCCTTTTTTTCTGTCTAAACATGCATAGGATTGTGCCCTTATTTATTTAAAATGTTTCTGAATCGCCCCTCCACTCAAAGAATCCTTGAGGCGGTTTACAATAAAATCATAAATAATAAAATGCAACAATTCCAAACTAAAGCAAAACTGAGAATGATAAAAGAGGGGGACTTCTCAAAAGCAGTTTGCAGCCGTAATCAGAGCTTCGGCTATGGGGCGGTATATAAATGTAATAAACAAAAAATCAGTAAAATATAAAATCAGTAAAAGCTCACTGGTACAGTATTGAGGGGGGGGGAACTGGATGCTGAAATTAAAATGGTGGGCACTCTGAGTGGAAAATACCATGACATTTCGGGATTCACAATGCAGAGGATAAAGCATAATCAGACCCTTTGCACCCTGCACTTTAGGAAAGTTTTAAAGAAATACAGTTTTAAAGACATATTGGGTGCAATCCCATGGGTTACATGTCTCCACATTTATATTTACGCTCAGATAGAACTAGTAACTTCATTTAAAAAAAAAATTAAAAGGCTCACATTCTTATGAAGCTGAATTTCATATAAATGCAGCTCGCCTGAAAAAAAAACAAATGTAAAAACATCCAAGGTAGCTTTAACACACTGAATAATTCACTCTATTTGGATTAACTGCTCTCTGCAGGGAAATTGGCGTGAGCATGCCATGACTGACATCTTTAAAAAACAAAAGAGTTTACTTTTGAGGTCTGTGGCATGCTCTTGGAAAATATTGAAGTGCCCTTTGGCCAAATGAAACAGCAGAGGTACACAGCAGAAAGCTGGCTGGCTGATTCAGCCCATCAGGAGCACGTACGAGATTTATTTATTTATTTATTTGGTAAATTAGCTGCTTCAAAGGAACAGTCAACAAATTCAGGGTAGACATTGGGGCTTAATTCTTTTTTAGTCTGGTTTACGGTGTCAGGGCCCACCCTTGGAAATTAATAATAAAAATAATAATTTGAAAGCGACCAACCCTTTTCATAGATATTATTACAGTCATTCTGACAACACCCTTATGAGGAAGGCCAGCATTGCTATGCCAATTAGATTGCCGTCCTATGGCTCCTGGAAGATGTCAGTGTGGACAAAGGGCATTTCTCTATCAACGTAAGTGACCTCAAGGGAGAAAACTATCACTTAGTCCTAGAGTACCTGTTTCACATGTGGAAGGTCCCCAGGTCCACCTCAGGCATCTCTAGTTACAAGGATTGAGTCGCAGGTGATGGGGAAAGACCCTTCTTAGTCTGGGATCCTAGAAAACTGCAGCCAGTCACAGTGGACAGCATTGGACTAGACCTGGTACCCTTCAGGAGTGGTGAACAACAACCTCCATCATCTCCGACCAGCATGGCCATTGGCTGAGCAAAAGGTTTCTAATAGCACAAGGTGTAACATCCAGGGCAGGTTCAGCCTTGAACCCTCTTGCTTTAGCATCACATCACTCTATGTGCAAATCCCCCCTCACCTCGCCTCCTTCCCTCCTTCCAAACATTGTCCCAATGTTCTCTCTCTATTTCCCCGTATGATCAACCTGAGCCCAGTGTTTTAATTTCCCAGATCTCTCCTCTCCATGCTCATGCCTGACTGCAGTGGCCAGCTTGCTTCCAACGGCAGGCTTCCGGCATTATTCTGGCTATTCGTGATAAATATTGATGCCTTCTTACTGGAGGAGCTGCAGCTGGAGGAGTAATAGCAGGACCTCCCTCTCGGGTGGGAAGAGTGAGAGATCCCGCATCTCCCCGCTGCCTCAAGCTCTCCCGTAGCCTTCCCCTGCCTCCACCACCAACTCTCCGGGTGTCTTGCTCTCCTCTTTGGACCATATGTTGTGGGATTATTATGTGCTTGTAGTTCATCCGGCTTTGTTTATGATAGAGTAAACCAACCTGAGTGGACATTTTGTCTAGAAAGGGGGAAGGGAGGGAAGAGAGGAAGGAAAGACGATTATGGGGCAGAGCAGAGGCATCATGTTTCAACTGGGGCTTCCTGCAGTAGCTGACTTCTTCAGTCTTCAAAGTGCTACACCTATATCCTATCACTCCTTACAAGAACCCTGTAAGGTAAGACAACACCCCCATATGGGACTCTGAAAGAAGAACGTTTTTTCCTGAGGTCTCCTGAGGCGAGATTTGAACTGGAGGTATCCTGGTTCATGGTGTTAGCTACCCCACTATATTGGAGCTCACTACTGCAGGGCTTCTCTCCTGTCCTAAAAAGACACGAGTGTTTCCTCCTCCCGAAATAAGCTGGCTCCCCAGTAGCTACCTTGAATTTTCCCAGCACTCCAAGCAAAGGCATCCTTGAGAGGGTTTTAACCCTTAAAGCGGACTTCAAACTTGATTTTAAATAGATCCGAACGACTCTCTTGCCCTCTGATGCCTATGGCAGGGGCAGCAACATGTGGCCCTCCAGATGTTTTGGCCCCATCAGCCCTGGCTGACATAGCCACAGGTGCGAGCTGGTGGGAGTTGTAAGCCAAAACACCTGGAGTATTACAAGTTGCCTCCAGGTCTATGGGGAGAGGTGAGGAGCAGCTTTTCCTAACTGATTTTATTTGTTTGTTTGTTTGTTTGTTTATTGCATTTTTATACCACCCAATAGCCGAAGCTCTCTGGGCAGTTTACAAAAATTAAAACCGTAACAGCTATTCAAACTATAAAACAACAACAGCATAAAAACGTAGCATAAAAATACAATAGAGCACAAGTAGCTGATGCTCAGCTCTGCCTCCTTCAGCTCGCATGCTTCTGCCGTTACCAACATGGAACCAGGGTAAGTGCTCAGGTCATGCAATGTGACGACCATGGCTGGCCCTCCCATTCTGCAGAGGCATCTGACTTCAGGTGTGACGACAGGCAGCAAATGTTGTTATTATGAGTGTCAGCTCCAGCTATTTGAAGGCTCCTGGGCAAGACACCCTGAATGGCCCCTTCCCTGTGAGTCTCACCTTCTGACGGCTGTTTTCACCAGCTGCTCTTGGCTTGCTCGTTTTCCTCCTCCTCCTCCTCCTCACTGCCACTTGCGAGCTTGGCAGGCAGAGAGGCAGGGAGCCAGTGGGCCGCAATGGCATCTTCTGCTCCTCTTCCTCCTCACCACCACCACTGTTGTCTGGGCCAGAGCGAGGGGCAAGTGAAGAAGCAGGTTGCCAGGGTAAAGAGAAGGAACAAGTCCTGGAGCTCTTCTCAGTGGGCGGCTGCTGGGATGTGGGCCCTCGGCAGCTGCCCAACCATGCCTACGCTTGACACCAGCCCTATTGTATTTGGACTTCTTCCAGAGAGAGGCACTGGTGGGATTTTCTGTCTCTGTTGCCCAAATAACTTGGCCAGCCTTCGATGCTCTGCACCTGGCCTTGAGAAGGTGTCCTCCGGCTGCCATTTGCTATTCTGCCTCAGGTGGCAAAATGTTTTGGGGCGGCACTGGTAGCAACCTCGCTAAAGCAAAGCTGAGCCAGATCTACACTACTGCTTTGTAGCGGTATTGAAGTGCACTGTTAATTGTTGGGGCACATTATACATTCTATATACCGCTTTCAGAGTCTTATTTTCGGCTTTTTATTTCACATTATCTGAAATACTGCAGCAAATGTCATTGTGTGTCCTACAAGGTGTAAATGTACAAGAAGGATAAAGCATCATCATGATGGGACCATAATGATTTGATACAAAGTGTAGATCGGGTCCTGATCCATTTCTGGCCAGTGCCTCAAAGGAGAACATAAGAGAAACACACACACACATACATACACGCACAGGTGGCTTTGAGTTCCATGGCGGATGAAAGCGGAGCACGAAAAAACGAATGTAGTAAATTAAATAAACAATCATGTATTTGAGAAGGGTGGTGTTCAAACATGATATCTGGCAAAGCCATTGGCTATATTGCTAAAACATTTATTAACTCAATTAATTTCTGAACATCATTGCTTTCTAAAATACAGCGCTTGCAGACATCAAAGGCATTCTCAGCCAGCCAAATGAAATTAACTGACTTAATTGACTTTTTCCCAAGACTCATTTCCTCATGAATATTTTTAGGGCTTAAAAACTTTAAAAAAAAATAGGTGGATAGGATTTCAGCTGTGTGTGTGTGTGTGTGTGTGTGTGTGTGTGAGAGAGAGAGAGAGAGAGAGAGAGAGAGAGAGAGAAAGAGAAGACATCACACGCAGGGTTTGATGTACACCCGCCGTGACTTTGATCCACTTTTTCAGCGCTGGACTTGCTAAGGTTGAGAGAACAGCAGGACGAGGATGACGTCATGTGAGTCCAGCCCTGAAAAAGTGGATCAGAGTCGCGGTGGGTGTGCATCAAACCCTGTGTGTGATGATGCCCAGGGAGAGATTCAAAGGTGTGTGAAGGGGGGGGGAGTAATTCTTGCAAATTATACATCCTTTCCCAAAAGAAGGTCACTCCGCTGGCCCTGAAGACCAGCCAATGACAACCTAAGTGTAGAACAGGACAGGTTGAATTCCCAAGGGCTCAATCCTATGCACCTTTAGACAGAAAAAAAAGTTCTACAACTCCCAGCATGCTGGCTGGGGCATACTGGGAGTTGTAGGACTTTAGTCTGTCTAAACATGCATAGGATTGCACCCTAAGAGACAGAGGAGGAGAACCATCTGCAAAGCAGGTGTATGTCTCTCCAACGGTGCCTCTACAATACCTTATCTTGTACAGTAGGTTCAAAATGGCCACCTGCCTGCTTTAGAACTCTCCATCCCTAAATTCCCCTCCCCCCTCTCTCTCACACATACAGAGAGAGAAGGACACACACAGAGCAAACTGATAATGATATTTAGGGTGACCATATTTTGGAAACCAAAAAGGAGGACAACATGGCCGCCCCTCCAAGGGGGCGTGCCCACCCAAACATGGCCTTGGTCACACGTCTGATTTCACAGCACATAATTAAACAAACTTGTACTACATAACATCTTAATGTTAAAATCACTGAAATAAAGAACAAGTGAGACATTCAAAGACATTTGTAGCTTTTGCTGTACTTTGAAGCTTTTGCCATACTCTGTGTGATACAGTCTCCCCTTCCCTCAGGTATCTTTTTTGACTGCAAATCCTTCACTGGATGACCATAGTCTCAACTTCCCTAACATTTAACACTCTTTCCCCATCACCTTTCTCAAATCCATACTTACAGATTCAGCATACTGCTACCACTGAATAAGTGCAGAAAAACCGAGTACAACAAACTAGCATTCAGAAAGAATATAAAATACTATCCCCCTGCAAACAAAAGCCATGGAACAAAATGGACTAACGGCTTCCCTCCTTTTATCCAAATATCTCCTGAATTTACACTGCCTCAGTGTGCAGAGAACAGAGATTCCAATCAGGGACCCAAAGAAAACTGGCCAAAAAACCCTCAGAAACAGGTCCCATTGATTTCAATGAAGCTTACTCCCAGATAAATGAATATAGGATTGCAGCCACTTAACATCTGTGCATCTTTCTCTAGCAAGTGCAAGCCCCTTCTGTCAAGGACAACTGTGCATTCACAGAACCTGGCCTCATGGATCATGCAACCAGCAGGTGCTCTCCAGAAAGATGCTTTCAGAGCCTAGGAGATCCAGACACATTCAGACAAGACACACTATGCACTCACATATTATCTTGCTGGGACAGAACAATTCCCAGAATGACCAGATACAAAAGAGGACAGGGCTCCTGCAACTTTAATTGTTGTGATGAAGAGGGAATTACACCAGGTTGGGGGGAGGGAGGAATCCACAAAGCCACACTGTAAAATAATCATAATCACAATCTCAAAGCCATACAGAAAAGAAATGTTTGGAACCGAGCTGAAAGTTGTGAGTACATATATCCCTTCGCATGTAGTATAATAATCATCATCACCTGCATCAGCACAAAAGCAGTTTTGGAGCCACATTTTTTTTAAAAAGATCATCATCATCCACACACACCTCACACACGATCACCAAAGGCAATAAAAAATAAAATCTACATACCCCTGCATACCCACCCAAAGTGGGGGGAAACCCCACCCTTCCCCAAGACAATTTTTAAAAAAACTCCCCACACACACTTAACCGGGGGGGGGGGGGGGAGAATAAAAATCCACCCCACACTCATCCAAGGCAAAATAATCATAATCATAATGGCTAAAAATAGAATACAAATCCACCACACACCAACATACTCACCCATGGCAAAACTGATAATAGTTTTTAAACTCACCCAAGGCAACCCACTCTCTACACACATTCACCCAATTAAGAGTCTATCTACACTACTGCTATAAAACAGTTTTAAATGGTTTAAAACAGTTTATAACAGTTTTGAGAACTGTTGGGGCCCAGGACACGCTCCACAGACAGTTTTCAAAACGTTTCCAAAGTGTTTTATCCTGCGTGTGTAGATAGGCTCTAATTCATCAAAATCAGTACCCAAAGAATGGATAGAAAATCAGTAACAACTTATTTCATCATTGCAGCCAGAGATAAAATCCAATCTACCCCCCAACACCCCACTAGACTTGGATTGCAGCTAGAGACAGTTCATTTGGCCTGCATTACTTTAACACACACACACCACACACACAGGCGCACACAGGAGCAGCAATTCCCAGGTGGGTGCAGAGCGGAGGAACGTGCCAGTCCTTCTATTTTAAAAAGGGGGGAGATTAAGTTGAGGTAGCGCACTAGGTTAAAAAAGTCAGTTGAAGCCAAACCGTATTACCTGGTGGTTGGAGGGGATGAGGCACCCTCAGTGTAAAGCCCCCCTCTCTCTAGGTCTAGGGAGCAGGAAAATAAAATACCATCAGCCGCCTCAGCAGCCCCACTGGCCAGGCCCTGGTTAAGCAAACAGGGAGGGACCACGTCGGCCCAGGTGGAAGCGAACCCAGGCAGCGGCTGCAGCCGTAATAACTCACATGCTGGCTGGAGGCCCGAGCGCCGGGAAGAAGCCCGAGCAGAGGCTGAATCAAGGCGCGGCTGTGGAAGACGAGGAGGAGGAGGACGGGGCAGGCGGCGCTGGCTGGAGGCCCAGGCGCCGGTGGGAGCAAGTTTGGGCGAGCCGCATGCAGTGCACGCGGAGGCTGAAAACGGAGGGGAGCTGAACAAAGAGCAACCAAATCGCCATGTGCTCATAAAAACGGGGAGGAGGCGCCCTAACTGGCCCGGGCAGGTGCAAGGTGAGCCACAAGCACCGCCACTGCTTTACCTCCTCCGCTGCCGCTTCTCTCTTCATGCCCCACTGCTTCAGCGTCCTCCTCTGCTGCTTCTCCACCACCAATTCTCCGCTGCTGCTGCCTCCACCACCGGTTCTCCTCCTCGGGTCTCCTCCTCCTCCTCCTCCTCCTCCTCCATCCGTCCGTCTTCTCCTCCTCCTCTGTCTGTCTTCTTCTCCTCCTCTGTCTGTCTTCTTCTCTTCCTCCGTCTGTCTTCTTCTTCTTCTTCTCCTCCTCCTCCTCTGCCGTTGCTGCTCTCATCGCAGCAGCCTGGGCCCTGCTGCTGCTTCTGCTGTAAAAAGCCCCTGATCGGCCCGGGGAAGGGGCTAGAACGACGCGCACCCGGAAGTGCGGGTGTGCGTCGTTCCAGCCTCTTCCCCGGCCAATCTGGGCCTTGTTCTTGGCCAGCGCAATCACGCTAGCCAAGAACAAGGCCCGGATGGCAGGGGGGGGGGAGGCCGGAACGACGCGCACCCGGAAGTGCGGGTGTGCGTCGTTCTAGCCTCTTCCCCGGCCGATCTGGGCCTTGTTCTTGGCCAGCGCAATCGCGCTAGCCAAGAACAAGGCCCGGATGGCGGGGGGGGGGGGGAGGCCAGAACGACGCGCACCCGGAAGTGCGGGTGTGCGTCGTTCCAGCCTCTTCCCCGGCCGATCTGGGCCTTGTTCTTGGCCAGCGCAATCACGCTAGCCAAGAACAAGGCCCGGATGGCGGGGGGGGGGGGGGGGAGGCCGGAACGACGCTCACCCGGAAGTGCGGGTGTGCGTCGTTCTAGCCTCTTCCCCGGCCGATCGGGGCCTTGTTCTTGGCCAGCGCAATCGCGCTAGCCAAGAACAAGGCCCGGATGGCGGGGGGGGAGGCTGGAACGACGCGCACCCGGAAGTGCAGGCGCGCGTCGTTCCGGCCTCTTCCCTTGCCGATCTGGGCCTTGTTCTTGGCCAGCGCAGCCGCGCTAGCCAAGAACAAGGCCCAGATGGCACGGGAGAGGCCCAATTTTTCCGGACTTTGGGGGATATTTAAAAATTTCCCCCCCGGACTCAAATTTGGCCCCTTTTCCCTGACATGTCCGGGGGGATCCGGATGTCTGGTCACTCTAATGATATTGCTGTATGTTCCCCACTTGACCAGCGAGAAGTTCCAGGGACAGCGGTTTCTTTCGGACAAAAGAGCACGAGAGATTCCAAAGGTCTTTGTAAAAGCTGCTTTTTCTATAAATATATAAGCAGAACATCAGCGGAAGCAAAAGGCAGCCCTACAAGGGGGATCCCCAGAAAGCATCTGCACACCCTGCCCTTTCAGCTCCTTCTAGAAGTTGTCATCTCTCACTATTACATCCTGCACCTAACATCCACCCCCATCTGCAGGAGAGATGGCATCTCATTCCAAGCCACAGAGAGACCCTCAACTATCAAGAGGTTGTCTCTCAACCCTTAGCTCCCCTTGATGAAGCATCAGCCAGCTACCCAGAACTATTAGCCAGCCATTTGCTGACCACTGGAGGGGCAGGCAGCAGCTGCAGCAATACGAATCAGGAGTCACAGGCTTGTACTTGGAGGCAGGGGGAGGCAGCCTCAGGAAAAGTAGTGCCTCCCAGCTTCGCCTTCCTTGGAGATATGTTGTGAAGGTAAATAAACACCATGAATGCCATTCTATTCTGAAAATCCCCGATGTCGAGTGAATACAATCTTGCAGCCACTTCAGCAACTCTGCCACAGTTGGACACATTTTTAAAAAATGCTTTTCTTTTTTGTAGCCAGCCTCTGTTTCCTCCTTCAGGGTTCCAGCAGAAGAATTTATGATTTCTGGCCCAGCCCGCCAGCACTTCTTCCTTTCCTCCACTTCAGGCTTGTCTGTTCTTAGCCAAATCAGCAGGGATCCCACAGCACTGCATGCCAACGGCTTCATTTCCCCCATTTATCGACAGGCCCCGAACCCAGATTCTCCACCCACACACATACACACACATTGCTCTTTGTGTGCAAACTCGGAGGAGACCATTGTTAGCGGAGACAATTCCGCCCATCTTTGTCAGGTTTTGTTGTTGTTCTGTTTGCCTCTTTTCTCCGCTTTTATGTTGCTGTGATGAGGAATTATAATTGTCGTGCAATTGGGCTTTCTGCCTCTGGAAGGTGAAGTTTCTAGAATCTTCTTGGCAGTTCCTCCATTTTCCATCTGGATTTCCCCTAAAGAGTCTGTTGCCGAACCTTTTTCAGCCTGAGGACCAGGTTTTATTTGGAGAAGCATTCCAGGGATGGGTGGGGCAAACGGGGCAGGCTCGGAATAGCGCCGTATTTGACAGTAGCGCTCTTAATGCCAGGAACTAAGGAGAGAGAGGCAGTTCAGCTTTGTACAATGGAAGGGACGTGCAAAAGCTGACAAACCACCCTCAGTGAGCAGTCAGGAGTGAAGGGGGCAGTGAAAGTGGGCAAGACCTTATGGGGAACCCCAGTGGGCCGGATTTACCCCCAAGCAGACCACTTTCGGCCCACGGTCCTGAGGTTCGATACCCCTCCTCTAGAACAGGCCTCAAACGCAATCATTATTCTCTAGAGAGCGGTGGTCCTGAAGTTGCTTACGAGCCATGCGCTCTGACTGGGGAGCCATGCGGTAACAGACCAATTCATGGAGGAGAAAGGGCAGAGGTCTATCGACACTTGTTAACCCTGCCAATGAATAGAACTTCCATGTCCAGAGGCAGAGTATCTCTTGAGGCCAGGTGCTGGAGACCCTGTTGTCTTCGTGCCCCGCTATTGAGTGTGCCAGAGGAGCTCAAGCAGCCTCGTACTCTGTTGCTCCAGAGGACAAGACTGGAACCAATGGGTCAAAGTGGCAAGGAAACAGATTTCAGCTCAATGTTAGGAGAAATGTCCTTTAGGTGTGAGATATTTGACAATAGAACAGGCTGCCTGGTGGCATTCCTTTCCCGGAGTATTTAAAGAGAGGCTGGACAGCTATCTGTCTGGGATGCTGCAGTTGCAGGATTTGTGCATTGAAGGGGCTGGACTAAATGATCTCCAAGGTCCCTTCAAACCCTACCATTCTACAGTTCTGTGATCTGGATAGAAACTGGATGAACATCAGCCTGATCCATCAGGGCTGCTTTTAGATTTTTATGCCGTCTATGCCATTCATATACTAAACACAGATAAGTAATGTCAGGCTGTGATTATTCTATTACACTCTGCACATGCGCAGTGGAACAACAATTCCCTTTCTCCCCAGCTCCCAAATTATAGTGATTTCCAGAAATGCTTGTAGGCATTCCAGTTGGTCAGACAGTCAAAAAGGATGAGGGGTTCTAAGTCTTAGGGAGAGAGACTTTTCAGTGGTGGCACCTCATTTGTAGAAATGCCCTTCCCAAGGATGCTCACTGGCACTTACCTTGTGATCTTTCTCATGCCAACTGAAGACCTTTTTATTTTCCCAGATGTTTCCAAGTGTTAAGCTGTTCTGGCTGTTGCATCAATTCCTGTGCTGTTTATTCTTTGGCATTATATTTTATTTTATTATTTAAAATATTTGTATCATATTGTATATTGCAACTGTCTTTTAAAATGGCATTTTACTTGTAATCCATAGGAAGAACATTAGTTATTGGCCAGATTAGAAATATACTTACGAATAAATGAATAAAATATGCATTTTAGTGCTTTTTAAGTTCTTTGCACTGTGGCTGGTTTAACTACTTAAGATTTTATGCCTGTCTTTTATTTTTATACTTCATGGTTTTAACTTCTATTGGGAACAGCCTGGAGAATGTTTTGTTGATGGGTAATGTAGAAAGAGCTTAAATAAAATAATAAATAATGGACTGCCCACTTAATCAACTTCAGTTGTTTCCACTTCATCAATGATGTCCACCCTTTACACCAGAAATAGCCAACACAGTACCCTCCAGAAGTTTTGGACTTCAGCTCCTATCAACCCCAAACAGCATGGCCAATGGTAAGGTATCATGGGAGTTGTAGTCCTAAAATACTGAGGGCATAAGGTTGCCTACCATTCTGGTTTACAGCTAGAGTTCTAGTAAGAAATGGGCTGATGGAATATTCTTTGCCTGTCCATATTGCTCATACTGTTTACATATTTGCAGGTCATAAAAACCTTGTTTATTTTCTGTAGTTTTGCAATGCAGATGGCTGCGTGTGTTGAATTTTGGTGTTCATCCAGAAAAGAAAATTTGGCAACTCATCTTTTGAACAACTCCTCTGCTTTTTTTCCCTTACTACCTCCTGCTTAGAGGGTGTCAAAATGAGCTGAAAGGAAATCTTCCTACCTAATGAAAGATGATAACGGAAATGTATGGCTCAAACCTAGAAACCACCGCACCTATTTCCTCATTTGCAAAGTTTCCTCCCCGAAAGCTTTCTACAAGTGTTGCATCATTCTTTAAGAATTCAACGGAACCTGCTGTGCCTGACAGCAGCTACAGCGAGGCTATGGCTGAATTCGGACAACACGATAGTCAATGGTGGGGTAATAATCAACTTTACAGTTGTTCATCTAGGGGGCACTCCCCACACAACATGGTAATAAATAATAAACCATGGTGTGGATTAGGATCAGCGCTGAGTTGACTATGACAGTATTCGGACGACACGATAGTCAATACAACTGATGATTGTTCCCCCCTCCCAGTTGCTTATTGTGTCGTCCGAATTCAGCCAATGATGTCGACAGACTAGGAAGATGGGGGGGGGGGGTGAAGAGAGATTAGCAAGGACAGCTTGGAAAGAGGAGAAGGTTTTGGGCCCCAGCTATCTGCTCCGGATCAGGTCCTGTCTATACAAAAGGGGGCATTGAGCATCTCAGAGCGGCAAGGGTGGTGACCCCTACTAGACTGGTTCGATATGCACTAGACAATTTTGACTACAACAGTTGGCTGTTTGGGGGCAGGGGCTAAATCTAGCTTGGGGTGGGAAGTCTGGGGGCCACTTTCAGCCCCCTGAACTCCTGCTGCCACCCAGGGGGATGCAGCGGCAGCAGCAAAAGAAATCGGCCGTTTGCCACCAAACTTGAGCAGCAAACCACAACGGAGGACTAAAAAGGACCGTTTTAGCTTGCTTTCAGGCTAAGTTTGTCTTTTTTTACCTCTCTGAAATTTGTTTCTGACAATTGTTCCCCCCCCCCTCCCAGTTGCTTATTGTGTCATCCGAATTCAGCCAGTGCTTGCATGCCTTTGATCAATGGGGCTGTTGGAAGAGAGGTGGGAAAACCGGCTGGAGGAGGCACGCTATGAACTTCCTAGGAGTTATTGACACAGTCCGGGCTCTCATCCAGAGCTCCAATCACTGCTTTCCAAAAAGGAAAGGTCCTGGAGCTCATGCCGGCCCAGAAGCTGTATCACCTGGCCCAGATGATCTGCCCTTACTCCCAGGTGTGTAGATGGGGGAGGGAGTGCCCATGTTTACTCACTAGTAAAGGAAAAACTCAGCCATAGAACAGATCAGAGATGTATTTTGAGAGCATGCACTATAGGCCTGAAATGGACATAAAATGCTGGTGGAGTAAGTGGATAGCGAGACATTTCCCCTCCTCCTCCTCCTCACCTTGGAACTCAGGGTCATCATCCAATGACTCTGATGGGCAGGAGATTCAGGATAGAGCTCAGTTGACCCTATGAAAAGGAGGACAGGGCTCCTGTATCTTTAACAGTTGTATTGAAAAGCACCTGGCAAAATCCCCTCTTCATCACAACAGGTAAAGCTGCAGGAGCCCTGCCTTCTTCTATATCTGGCCACTTTGTGACCACTCTTGATAGCTGCTAGAACAATGCCTTACTATCACCTCCGGTATCTTGAACCCTTGTTTTTCCAATCTGCCCGGTGACTGAACCTCTGTGCTCCTGACCTTTGCACTCCATCTTGACTCTTCTTCTTGGGTTGTGGTTGTAGTTAACTGCATACCTGTGTTTCAATCTTGGCCACACCCCAGGTCTTTCCCTTAGAAATCTCCATTTTGCCAGGTAATACTGATCTTACTGACTACTCCTGCCTTAATCTGCCCTCCAGTTGTACTGACACCACCGTTCACTAAACTTTGCCGTTGGATTTGCCCCTTAATTTGCCCTAGTACTGACTCTGACTCAGCCAAAGCAGGGCAAGTAAGGATAATGAACTAGCGGTCTGTGGTTTTCATCATGTCTGAAAAGCAATTTTAATCCTCACCCAGGCAGGCCCTTACTGGAAGGTCTAGTCCTTCAAGGGTCTGTGGTCACTTCACAGTTCAAGATTTGGGAGCCATTAGCCACTCCCGCTGTGCCTTGAGAGGACAGTGATGCAGTTTCTTCTGATATGAAGCGATGGTTTTGCTTTGGAAATGAAATAAAATGAAATGAGCCTTGTTGTTCAGCTGATTAATTAGGATTAATTAGGAAGTATTTGTGCAGAGCATTCAGCAGCCATCAAGTGCGGCTCTCTGAAGAGGCTTTCCATGAGTGAGAGATTCCAGGAAGCAGAGTCGATATGACCCCAGTCAACCTTCATGGAACTTGCCTTCAGGGCTGGCCTGAAACATTTTGCCACCTGAGGCAACAAAAAAGGCGGTGCTTCCTCCCATTCTGTATTCAAAAGCCGACTGGTGGGGCAGTTGAATCTTTCTGCAGAATTAATGATGGGACAGCAGCCTCCACTGCACCTGAAGGCATCAGGCTAGATCAGGACAGGCTGTGTGGCCCACAGCTCTCTTCTCCAACCCATTGCTGGCACCTGAGGCAAGTGCCTCAGTCTGCCTTACTGTGGGGCCAGCCCTTCTTATCTGGGTTACATTGTGGAAGAGCAATACTCCATGATGCGACTCCACAATGCAACCTGGGTTATACCAGCTGCCCAATGAAGACTTTGGCTGCAAACCTGGACATACTTAACAAACAATGTTGTATTTCTTTTTGTGAGCCAGCCAGAGAGCTTGTGTTGTGGAACAACCATATAAATATAGTTGCGTGTTTTCTTTTTTAAAAAAGAACTCAGCAGGATTACATCTCGCCCCTCTGAAAGCCTCCCAGTGGAGAAATCTAGAATTCAACAGGCCTTTGAGGTGGAGCCCATCTTTGCATGCAGAAGATCCCAGGTTTGTTCTGTAATGTTGGAATCTACCTCATACCGAGTTAGACCGTTGGTCCATCCAGCCCTATATTTTCTGCTTGGACAGGCTGTAGCTCTCAGGCAGTGAGAGAAGGATCTTGCCCAGGGATAGACAGCCTGTTACCCCCTACTTGTTCTGGACCACAATTCCCCTAATCCTTTGCCATTGGTCATGGTGGTTGGGGCTGATGGCAGTTGAGATCCAAATCATCTGGAGAGCCAAGTTGCCTAATGCCAGTCTTGAGCATCCCTTGCTACCTGAGCTCTTTCTTGTCCTGGAGATGCTGCTCGGGATTCAACCTGGGGCCTTCTGGATGCAAAGCAGGGATTCTGTCACTGGCCTATTCTCTCCCACCCGCTCTCTGCCCATCTCCTGCTTCAATGAACTCGGGTAGCAGAGCTTGGAAAGAAGAGCCCTGCCTGGGACTTTGGAAGGCCACATCCAGCCACAGTCCGTGATACCGGCCTAGACAAACAAGCAGTCTGATTTCATCATGAGGCATCCTCACACATTCACAGAAATTGTGGGTTGTTCTTTGCAAATGGAAGCAGGGCCGGCCTTACCATTGGGCAGAGCAGGACAGCTAATTTTGGTTGTCATGGAAAGGCCGCACATGGTCAGTTCTTTGATCTGCACCTTCTGCAATTGCATCTTCTTCTGTCACAGGCCAGCCGGAGAGCACAAGGTGTGAAGCAGCCTTACATCCCCCTGGGGGCCCAGACTGTCTTTCTGCCCACCTGATTCTGCTGGCTGGAGGCTCTCGCCCCCTGAGAGGTGCTGCAGCTTCCCAAGGGGAAGGCAAACAGGCCTTTTCCTCCTGGAAGCTGCGCTCCTGCCTGCTCAGCTTTGATCCCAGCCACGCGCCTTTTCTCTCTGTGTATCTCCTCCCCTCCCCCCGCAATTGGCATTTTAATTCTATCATAAGCACAGCCCTGAAGCTGCCTCTCCCACCGCAGGCCCAGCAACCTCGCTAATTTGGGCCTTGATTGGACCACCGAGGCTTTGCAATTTCATTACTCTTGGCAGCTTTGGCTGTGCGGCGTTCAACATCCCACAGATGCCTGCAGAGGCAGCCGGCCGCGCCAGAAGCAAATAAAAAGCTGATTAGCAGAAGCTCCCCTGACAAATCGATTGCCCCCATCAGACCCTCGGCTAGGCGGGGGTGGAGGTGAAGGCATGTTGCTCCCCCACCATTGGAGATGGGCTCTAGCTGAGCTGTGGAGCACATATCATGCTTTACACGTGTCACGCTCAATCCCTGGCATCTTCTGCTAGGGGAAGAAAAACTCCTGCCTGGAACCCTGGAGAGCCCTTGCTGCCAGCCAGTGTCAACAATACTGGGCTAGATGGACCCAGGGTCTGACTGTCCAAGGTGCGGTACCTATTTGGGGCTATTTGGGTTTCAGCACCTTGGACACCTCCTTTAGCAGTTGGCTGATTCCGACTGAAATCCAGAAGGGATTCACAGCCCCACCGAAATCAGACCCACCAGCCTCCACTGCTCCTGTGTCTAGAGCCTCTCCATTCAAGAGAGGATTATGACTTGATAGGCCAGGGATGACTTGATAGGCCTGCCAGTTGGCCCCGCCCTTTTACCCTGACCACCAATCGTTTGGTGTTTCCCCATCTCTCAAGCAGCTTCCCTTCCATTCTTAAAAGTAGAAATGCCTCTCCTAAGGCTTCATTACTGGCCATAAGAGCTTGAAGGTGAAATGCTGGTATTTTTGACCCTGCCCCCTTTTGCCTTTGGCCCCGCCCACTACTGGAATGCGGCCCCTGAGATCCTCCTTGAAATGGAAGGCCTTTGATCTGATCCAGCAAAGTCTTCTTAAATTCTTCGGCAGGCCATTGATTGGAATGGGTGCTGGATCTGCCGTTTCTGCATGATCAGCTGACTCATGCGGCTTCCTGCTGCTGCTCCAGCTCCAGATGGACACAGGCTGTGTTCCACCTCGCGTGGAGGAGCGTCCCTTGCCAGCTCAGCTTGGCTCGGCTCTGGGTCTAGATCCTCCAGAGCACCGGACAGCATTGACTCAGCCCATATGATTCATGGCTGTGGGTGGAGTGCACAGATGACTTAGCAACCAGATTTAGCAGCACAGAGAACAAATTTGTATCCGTGTGGGTAGGTTTGCTCACATTTCATTGATCTGGAATGGATTCTGTGAGTCCTCCAGTCCCTTTTTCAGGGTGTCTGACATTCAGGGCTTCATTTTCACAGCAGAGAGATTGCAGGGATTCAGGCAGTGGGGGCTGGTGGCGCCGCTGCCAGTGGGGTGGCAAATCTGCTCCAGTTTTCAGTCAGAACCAATCAGCACTCTAAAGCTACCCAAGGTGCTTCTGGATAGATTTTAGCTCCTGCACCTTGGCTAGCTCCTTTAGAGTGCTGACTGGTTCTGGCTGAAACCCGGAGTGGATTCACTACCCCATTGACATGGGAGCCCCCAGCCTCCACTGGGTTCAAGCCTTTCTAGGCATTGCAGTATCCAACCCAGGAGTGCCGTCGTTGAATAGCATGGCTGCAGTGTAAAGTTGTGGCTACACAATGGTGATGGAGGAGGCACTGTTCAGATCCCCTGAGCACCTTTCCTTACCATTCTCCCCCGTTGTTCCAGGTTGGAGTGCCCCCATTCAGAGGATCCAGGACTACAATTGAGCCTCTTCTAATTCCAAGAGCAGCCCTGCTAGATGCTCACCTGCACTTCTCTTGAGAATGTCCATCCAATGAAGGAGGTTCTGACCCCACCCTTGCCAGCAGCAGATCACAGAAGGATGTGGTTCTCCTGGAAACCAGGGGTACAGGACCTCTTTCAGGCTGGGACCCGAATTCCATTTTCAAGCAGATCTTGAGGACTGCACGCCAGAAGTTGCTGTGGCAGAGAAATACCAAGAACACCAGCCTATTTGAGCTTCAAGCTCTTACTGCCAGTACTTTAAAACAGAGCCAGGAGAGGGGGGGCTGCACAAAAATTGGGAAAACATGGAACGGTCAGAGGCTGGGGAAAGGGGTGTGGGGCCAGGAAAAGTGGGTGTGGCCAGCTGGAGAACACCGGAGAGCCGGATTGGGATGTTAGATGGACCGGATTTGGCCCACAGGCCAGACATTCTGCACCCCTGCCACAGGCTGTCCCACTTCATATTGTAACCTGTTATATTGGTTTTCTCTATTGGCATGTTTACATGTAGGTTCATAGAATCATGGACTTGGGAGGGGATCTTGGAGGTCATCTAATCCAACCCTCGGCTTGATGTGGGATCCAACTACAGCAGCCTTCCCCAGCCTGGTGCTCTCCAGATCTGTTGGACTACAATTCCCATCATTCCCAACCAGCATGGCCTATGGCCAGCCCAATCACCTGAGAAATTTGCAAGCAGGGCCTGTAATCAACCCACTGTTTGCGCAATATCGATCCCCAACTTTCCTCTTTCCGGACAGCAGCCTCTGCTCCCTTGGTTAACCTTATGCATGCTTTAATGCTGTTCCCCCCCCCCCCAGGCTAGGATTGCAAGGGGGAACGCCAGCAGGGCTCTCACATTCCTGTGATCGGTAAGCTTCGTACTGGCTGTAGTAATCAATAGAGGGAATTTTTCGGGAAATAAACACAGTGGAAGCCTGAACTCTGAGCAAACAAGGTCCCCCCTCCTGCTGTGCCAGTTCTTCTGTTGTATTCCCTGCCGCCTCACCCCCCCAACACCACCACCTACACACACAAGAGCAACAGGCATGTTTTTTATCATCTGGTAAAGAGGTGCTTGAGCAATCAGCAGTGGTGGAGAACAGCCGAGTTGGAGGCTAAAGCCACCCTGGGAAGAGAAGAACAGGATGCATTTAAAGAGAGCCCTTTTCTAGTGCCTCAGGCGGTCATCTGTTTAAAAACTCCACAGGGTTTCTCCTGTACGCATGGGCAGATCTCTGTGCTTCGCTTCTACCCACAATCAATTTTTTAGAATCTCAATTCCCCCCCCCCTCCTGAATATGAAGACCTTTGTGATTGGGGGGGGGGGGAATTCTCATTCAAACTGAAGTGAAACTAAATTCCTAACCATCCCTACCTGGAAGCAAAGTATGTGTCAAATGTGGGCTACGGAACCTATTTCCAGAGCATGCCTCTGCTGCTCATGTGCACCTGAAGCTTTTTATAGCTTGCATTTATACTCCATATTCCTTCCATGATGGCAGTTAGAATTGCGCCCTACATTTGCTTATTGACACAGGACAGTGAGTTTAACTCCCACTCTTTCTCTCTCACACACACACACACACACACACCCCGTTACTTTGCAGGCTAAAATATAAGTGGAATCCATTGGCCGCTTGGAGGTTTTCTTTATGGTTTTGCATAATAACAAATTATATTTAGTCTCCTTCCCATAACGTGAAGAAAGCCTTTGACAAGTATGCTACATGTGTCTCTGGTTTGTATATGACATAAAAATCACGCCATCTTCTATTTTTAAAAATCAGATGTTTGAACGTCGCCTTAATCTAATTTCAGTCGGTACGTTGTCAATTTTTCCATCGTGGCTATTTGCCACAGCTCTGGGTAGCAAGACTTCAGTGTCAGGGGGTTCTGCAATTTCCCAACTTCTAGCTGTCACCCTGTGGGCTGGCCATCCGCAGGAACGCAATTAGTTCCTTTGATGTAACTTTAGCACTTTCTGCTTACCGTATTGTTCAGTGTGTGAATGCTCATGTGACAGCTATAGTTTGGTATGTTTGCCATTGCTGAGAATATCATGTTTTCACAGCAAAAAAAGGAGGGGAGTCTAGTCTATTTGACCCCCCTCCTTTTTGGGTGTGCTAAAGAGGGTACTGCTTTGTAGCAAGTGCTGTGAAAGACCCCCCCCCAACCTCTGCTTCAGACCTCACAGAGCTCTGTGGCACCTTTCCTCTGCCTCATGTCCTCCAGATGTGTCGGACTGCAGTGTGGTGTAGTGACTAGAGTGTTGGACTGGAAGTCAGAAGATCCGGGTTCTAGTCCCCACTTGGCCATGGAAGATCACTGGGTGACTTTGGGCCAGTCATGGACTCTCAGTCCAACCTACTTCACAGGGTTGTTGTTGTGAGGATAAAATGGAGAGGAGGATTATGTATGCCCCCTTGGGTTCCTTGGAGGAAAAAAGGTGGGATATAGATGTAATAATAAAAATAAAAATTAATAAACTGCTAGCATGCTGGGCATTGCAGCTGAACACATCTGGAAGTCACCAGGCTGTGGGAGACTGGAGTAGAGATGGGAGTGATTGACCTTATCAGAGCAGCTAAGCCAAAGGGAAACCGTCTCACTGCTCCTGACTTTTGGGACCATCTTGTTCAAAGGTTAAAGCACACACCCCTCTCCCTGCCACTGCATTGGTACACAATACAACAGCTGCCACACTTGAGACCTTTTAGCTCATTTCGCTGCACATTCCAAAGAGGTGTCTCTCCAGAACATTAACTCTATTGACAACGATGAGATGAGGCAATGAAATTTATCTTTGTCATTGCTGGAAAGGGCGAGAGCTGTTTTTGATTCTGATGTGCGTTTTTCATGCTGCAACTCCATTTCTATGCAAAACACTGTGGGGTGTCCAAGATTCTGGGAGCAGGAGACAAAAGGTAGGGGGGAAGAAATAGAACCAGTTATCTGCACAGAGAGCTTATTTCATGCAAACATTTGTTCCAGCCCAGCAGCCTTTCAGTCCATGAGACGGAATGTATTATTTTCTTTTTATAAGCTGACCTGTACCTCCTTCCTTATTTATTTTGACTCACTCAAAAATGAGACGGTCTGTTATTGCTTGCCTTTACTGTGCCAAATGTTGCCTTTGAGGAAAAAGATGGCCATCTCACACTCTGGGGAAAGAGAGACCCAAACTTCATGAAGTAATCCTAAAGGAAATCTATGCAAAATGTATTGCGTCCTAAATTTCCTTGACCTTTTTGATGTAAGCTAGACCTTCTCTAGTACAAAGCAAGCAATGCTTTTTTGTTGGTGGTGTTCTCTCTTTTTATGTGTGGAACACACACACGCACACACACACGTAAATAAATGTCAATGTGAGACACCAGCTTCTAATAATCCCATTGAACCTTGCAGGAATATCTCTCACCTGAGTCCCAAAGTCAATTTCCACCACTACCTCCTCTAGGGAACTGGGACAGGAAAAGGTAGACTTTATGAAGAAAGAATGTAGAGACCAGTCCTCTAACCAGGTAAGTGCGTCCCTGAGCGCTCTGCCACTACCCTGTTGGATCTTTGAAGGGCCCAAGTTACAGACGTTAAAGGGGAAAGCCTGCCTCGAACTCAGGGCTCAGGACAAATGCCCAGAAGTAGGCATGCCCAAATAGCAATGCTAAACAATGCTCTTTTGCATTGCTCTTCAACAGTATCAAAAGCTGAGATGAAATTCAAGCGGCGTGAAATGTTCATTTATTGAGGATGCAAGGAGGGGAAAAAATGCTTTCTCCTGCAATCAGTGTGCTATTTGAAAGAAGGGGAGAAGAGATTTGTACCCCTATTATTATTATTACTATTATTATTAATTATTATTATTATTAAATTGGCATTTAATGTCTCTTCATCTGCCCCTCCCGGCTAGTGCAGAATTTCTCCCTTTCTGTCTAACCCCCTTTCTCTTTTTGTCCCATCTTTTTGAAGGTTGTAAGCCTGCAGGCAGGGACTATTTCTGTACAGCACCTAGCATATATTTGGCACTTTTGTAAATAATAATTGATGGTGATGATGATAATTGACGATGCAACGAAACTGGAAAGACCCTTAATCCTGTTTTTCCGTCCTTTGTGGTTCAGTACCATGGACAGCAACCCACAAAGCTGCCTTTGAAGCAGTTACATGGCACAAACTCCCTCTGATCTTCCATTAGCCTTTCATCCCCTGAAATGTTAGGGAGTACCTGATGTCAGTACTTCCATATATATGTACAGTATGATCAGATGTATACACCAGGCTTTGACTCCCTTATTTACTCCTCTCTTTGGGGGGGGGGGGGGATATTTCATTTGCTCATTTGTGGCTTATTTGTTTTTAATTATTCTTTGACTTGTTTTAACTGTGAGCTGCTTTGGGCATCTTTGTGTGAGCTGCAAAAGAAGGATAGAGTCTTAAATAAATAAGATATGTGTAGGGTGTTTCCACCATCTACACCACCAGGATTTCAAAAAAACAGAGCTTCGGCACTAACACAACATCTCAAATGATGAATAGAAAATGGCATTCACTCATGGGGAAGAGTTATGTCAGTATATCCTATTCAGAATTCCTGCACACAGCTGTGTAGCAGGGATGTCCGCCCCTGGGAAAGCCGGTTCTTTTTTTTACTCAAGGGAGTTCTGTGACATCTACGACTCGCTGAGCATTTACAACCCAACCTGCAGGCTTTTCCCCAAGCTCTGAGAACTTTTGTGCTTTTTTTCACTTTTCCTCCCTGCAAGTTCTTCAGTTTGCACACATTTCTAAACAATTTGCTTAATTATGGTTGAATTTGCACAAATCTGGCTAAATAGCATAAATTACTCAGGCATTTGCACACATTGCTCAGAAATATGTACAAATTGCAGACTCAGGTGGGGGGGGGGGATTCACAAAATGCCAGAAAACTCTGCAAACTGGCTTGACTCACTGCAGAGTTTGTTGGGTGCCCATGACAGGAACCAAACTGAAGCCTGGAGGGGGGCAAACCTAAGAAAACTCCTTGAATTCTACCACCCCAAATGGATTTCCCTGACATCCCTATGCTGTAGTAACTTTTTTCATTAGGCAGGCATCTTCCCTGCTTGCTTTGTTCTGCACTGATATACAGAGATGGCAGAAGTTACTTGAGGAGCATACACAAGAGGAAGTTATGCAGAACTGTTCAAGGTATGACAGCTTTTAGAGCACTGTGGTATCTGCAGCAGAATAGCAAAATTCTACCCCTCCTTCCTCTCCTATTTGGAGAAACAAATCTTGGAAGTTAGGACTGGAGAGCAAGTTATACCTGAAGGACAAAGCTGGAAGTAGGATCGAGAAGTAAGCCAGAAGTCAGGACTGGAAGACAATCGGAGGATACAGAAACACACCAACACTCAGGAAAATCTTGTCCCTTGAGCAAGACTGAATTGGGACAGGAAACCTGTTGTACTCCTTCCTGCCCAGGAGGATGCAGTGGCCACCCTGGATAGAAGGAGTCAGCCCAGGGCTTGAGGGCACCTCACTGTCTAGGTCAGCCAAATCTCTTTCAGCCCAAAAGCTGAATCCTGTTTCAGAGAAGCTCTGGGGAGCCACATCCCACTGTAGGAAGCTGGGAAGCCACCCAAAACCTGGTGGTTGGGGAAAGGGAAGATGGTGCCTGGGGTGAGGAGTATGGCCTCTGGAGAACCCCAGTGGGACAGATGTGGACTTCAGGTGGGCCAGATTTCGCCCACGGGCCTCAGCTTCAACACCTCTGGTCTAGATTGATGCTACTGTACAACCTACATGATAGAAGGGGGAAACTACCAGTGGTAGTTGAGGAACTAAAAGAGCCTGGCTCTGGTGCTAATGTAAAAACATTCTTTATTCAATTATAAAAAAAATTTTAGAACAATCCTTTGGACAGCCAACGTTTTGGATTAGAAACAATCCTTCTTCAGGAGCTGTATCAGAAGGCTAGCTGTTCAATGTCTATTATACAATATTTTTCGACTAAGCACTAAGGGATTATTCTCGGGCAAGAAAACACCAGGACATATTTGTGTCGAAAAAATTTTTTAGAATTGAATAAAGAACGTTTTTACATTAGCACCAGAGCTACTGTACAACCTGCCATTCCATGATTTATCACATGAGTTGGGAAGCCGCAGCAAGTTCCAATGGCTATCTGCTGGAATCCTGGCAACTCCTGACTCATTGGAAGTGCCCTCCAGCCTTTGTAAAGAGAGAGATTGCCATTGCCGACTGTCTGAACCATGAGACCTGAAAAGCAGTTCCCGTACAAGGCCAGCGCCATCTCCCATGGCTGCAGCGGGGCCTCCTGATCCCCCAAGGCTTGGTGGGCACTTGCTTTGCTCCTGATAAGGCACAACCTGTCAGCAGACTGTACATGCCCAGGGACCGGCAGGCCCTGCTTCCCCCCCTATTCATCTTTCAGCTGGCCAGCCAGCCATCTCTTCTGTGCCCATACCGCCAGCGGCTCCCAGCAAGGCTGTGTTGGAGGAGTATCTTCCCAGGTTGGCGCTGAAATGCCCTTTTGAATGCTTTCCTTTTGAAAGTCCCCAAGCCAACAAAACATTTTGTCTTTTTCCTGCAATTAAAAAAAGAAGTTCTGTTTTGGATTTTTAACTGATCTATGTATCATAAATAGTAACAAACGGTGCCAGGCTAAGACTTTCCTGTTTAACTGGGATTTCAATGGACAAGGACTGGAGAGTTTTAAAGATGCATTTTCTTTCAGATTCTGTTGGCTTTCTGAGGGTGCTGTTCCATTTGATGGTTTTTAAGGGTTTTCTAAATTTTACACTGTTTTTATTACTTTTTGCTGTGAGATCCCTTGGAAACGTTAAAATAAATTAAAAATTAACTAGAGCTGAGCAAAAGCACAGCAGTTCATTCATTTATTTTGACAGGGCTTGCGGAGGAGAACTTCCCAAGGGAGTGTGCCTTGTAACTCAGATCTGTCTCCCATTCCACGGCCCTTGGTGACCCTGGTTTGTGGCAGAGCCATCTCTGGCTTACAGTAGAGCCACTCCACTTGCTCCTCTCTCTTTCTCTCTCTTACACACACACACGTACACATACATGTACACACACGCTGCAACCTTAACTGCCAAACACGATCTCCTTTCTTTCCTGCTGTCAGCTCTGGAAATGTGATTACAGCTTTGCCACAGCGTCCGGAGAGGCTCCCTCTTTTGCCATGCAAGGAATAACGCTTTGAAAAGAAATGGTGAAGCAAATGCAAAGGAGGGAATTGGTGCATTCCCAAATTGGATTGCTAAGGTTAAATCTGCTGAAAGGATTGGAGCGTTAAGTCCCTTCTCCTTTCTTTGGACTTTTACATTGTGAAGGGTTCACAGTCTTCTTTTTCATAGCCCTGGAAAATGCATGGGTCCGTATCCCCTGGATTTAGATTTCGTTCGAACAGACCCGGCTTGACGTCTTAAGTCTTTCGGGGATCCTTTGGCGTGGCCTTGTGTGAATGGCTCTGTCACAACCTCACTTCGCCATCTGTAAAGTGGGAACAGTAATGATCACCTTCGCAGGGTCATCGGGAAGGAAAGCACAGCAAAGGCGATGAAGTATTTGTGTTCTTAGCTATTTGTTCTTACGTTCTGTTATAATTAAGATTCTGTTTTTAATCTGGATTTTATTTGTTAGCTGCCTTGAGTGCTGTATGTTTAGGCAGAAAGGTGGAGTCGTACATGAATAAATAAATAAATAAATAAGCATTTGTCAAATTTGAATAAATTTTACATGTTTGATGTCAGATTTAAGCTGGAGCGTTATGTCATGTGCTTTGTAGGGGGAGGAGGATAAGGTACTCTGTCCTTCTTTTTATGCTGCCATTGGAAAGCTTTGGGGAACTGGGCATCCCAGCTGTTACTGGGCTGATATCATTCTCCAATTTCTCCTTAAATACTCTCAGGAATAAAAGATGAGCCTGTTGATGGGAAGGCAGAAGTCACAGCTGGCACCAAGGTCCCCGAAGACAAACTCTCCTTCCCCGTGCAAGGTGTGATGGAGCTTATTCTAAATTCAATTAGAAAAGTCTAATAAGCAATGTTGAATGGCAAAGCCACTGCACACTCTCTGGTCCACACGCAGGTGCTGGTGTTCTTTAAAGCCAATGCGCATGCCCCCTTTGGAAATGCAGGTTTTGAGACTGCATCCTATTCCTTCCACCTGTTTGTTGTAGGCTTTGCTTTGCAGACACAGCAGCGAATAAAAAGATGGTGAGATTAGGATGCTTGAGGAATGCAATCTTTGGGACTTCCTATGCAAATTCCGATGCAATCCATTGGCTTGCACATTTCTCAACTGCTCCCATGCAGTTGTTCAACTCAAAAACATCATATAAACATATGTTTAAAGTGTATATTTTGAGACCAAATACACTTAAATGCATTTTTTTGTGTGTGTGTAGATTTTTTAAAATTGCAGATTCATGGAGACTTGGGATGGAATGGGTTTATGGGTGAACACATTCAAAAGTGACAGGGACGGGAAATAGATAGATTTGTCCATTCTCATCCTGTCATGATCCTGGGTCTAGAGAATTGGTATCACTAATTGGTACTAATTGCCCTGCTCCAGGCAGGACCCTCAGGTACCCCCAGACCAAAGGACTCAGCCCTCCCATCAATATCAGACTCCAAGAATGATTCTCCCAAAGCTTCTTGGTTCCATCAACCACATAAGAGCTTAAGGCTATGAAAATGAGTGTGGACCCTTCAAGGCTGCAGACAGTAGCCCATGGGAGGTGGAGCTTCTGAAAGGCCTTTGCTGACCAGCCTATTTAAGCCCTCCCTTGCTGCTAGTCCCTTGCTGTGGCAACAATGCCTTTCATGAGGAAGTGCCTCATCCTAGCAGCTCCTGCTGGCCAAAATGCCCTTTGTCTCTGCCTTGCTGGGCACCTGCTCATCTAGCATAACTGCTGGCCAGACAAGAGCCTTGCCTTGCCAGGCATAGCTTCCTACTGCCAGAGCTTCCTCAAGTGCCTGGTTGACCAGCCACTTGCCCAACCCAAGCCAGGACATGTCCATCTCTAGATGAGGCATGAGCTTTGGGATGACAAAGGCCCCAACTCTTTCATCTCTTTAAGCTGGATCTCTAAATGGTGGATCCAAATGAACTCAGTCCAGCCTGGAAGACGATGCGATTTAGTACGCAGTCAGGATCTGAAAGTGAGCTCTGAGTTCAGAAATGTGGATTCTTAGATGCTTGGGACTGAAGATGCACTCTCAACTGACTCTTCTTCCCAATCCTCCTTGACCCGGAGTGGCTTCTACCCTGTGTGCTCAATCTCCGCCCCGTCTGCTCCAGCCCTGAGTGCCTTCTAGATCCAGCCTGCCCAGGAGGCTATTCTCTGAGTGCACTTAAGCTTCAGGTCAACACCAGACCACAGGCTGTGATAATAAGCAAATTTGCGCTCGTGACGTGGCACCATCCCTAAAGCATAGGCGTACGATGTAATGCAGAACTGACTGGTTCTCTCCAGCTAATGAGAGTCCTCTTTCATCTGAACACATCACCCCTTCTGTATGGAAATGAGTTTTGCTACAAACCATCCTCTCGCCCTCCCTCCCACCCACCCACCTACCTGCTCCCTCTCTCCATTGCATGCATCGTAATACAACTGGGCTTACCTTGCTTCCTCATCTCCACCAACTGCTAATTACAGCTTTCATCGGTATGAGCCAGCCAGACACTCTGCTTAATTGGGGTTGCAAGCTCGTTACAACTACTTGCTCTCCTTTGCATGTTTCTGACTGTAAATGGCATTGCAATTCAGAGCTTTGTGCCAGCGGCACCACTCTACAATGGATGTGTGGTTTGGACCAGTTGGGTAAGTCCAGTTGAACCATCATGCTAAGAAAGGTGCAGAGGAGAGACCCAGAGGAAGGGAGATACTTTTGGATTGCCATTCTTTCTAATAATAAGACAATAATGGGTTGGCTAACTCAAATCAGCAAATGGAATGTAGCTTTCCTCCAAAGGCTGTGCGTTATCTATGCTACACACATTTTAATCAGTTTAATTTATTTTTTAAAACACTTACAAACTAAGCAGCCAACTTATATCAACATTTCTTCTTCCTTATGTCAACAAAAATGGGCTAGCAATCATTAAAATGTCTTCAATGTTCCAAATTTGTTTAGATGTTCCCCAAAATATTAAGTTGCTCAAATATAGCACCAGACCTACCTCCCTGGCTAACCCTGATAATCCAAGTTAATTTGTTTAGAACTACAAGGCCCTGTAAATGACTGTAACACACTCTAATTTTGAGGAAGTGATTAAATTTCCAAAGTTTGGCATTATGCTACTTTAGTGGTGATAATAACATAGCAAAGTAGTGTTTCCTTATTATTTATCAAGTGTTTGAAGTTTGTTAATAAACAATTATTTTTGGAATGAGTGGAAAATTGGGATGAAGGGAATATTTTTGGAATGAATGGAAAATTGGACCGAATGAGGCCCATTCAGTTCAATTTTCATTAGTTAAACAAATGCAGAGAGTAATGGGCAGGTATGAATGGGTACATTGTTCATTACCCATTCACTTTTGATTTGTACCATTGAGGGATGGGGAATCTTTTTCCACCATTGGAAGCAACAACAGAGGAGAATTTAGTGGTCTGTCCTGACAGGGATCATTTTTTTCACCCTGGAAAGATTTTCACAAACATATCCTGCACAGCTGCCTGTAATAAGACAGCTCTTTTTAACATCCTTCCAGACATGTTGTGTACCTTTACTAGAGCTTTTCAAGGAGAAACATTAGTGGAGAGCTTTTTAATCCAACTGGTAGGCGTTGATTCTTTTCAAGTGCCCCCAGCGCTTCTAATGGCAGACGCTGCAACATTGGTCTGAAAAGATGGTGCCATTTGGTAACTTCCTCTCTCAGATGGGAAGCGGTGCTCTGGGATAATTGCAAAAGGAGGCTTGTGCGTCATGCTGATTATCTTTCTCTTTCAGAAAATGGAAAGCCAGCTTGACTATATCTCGGAGTCAATGGCTCGTTGTGAAATTCCTATAACAGCTTTTCTAAGCAGAGGTCCTTTTTCCTTTATGCCACAATCTCGGCACTGGCTAGCATTTCTCAGAAGCACACCTTTGACCATTTGAAATACCAAAAGAGCATCACCCCTTTTGGCCTTCAAATCCCTGTACCCTTTTCCTACACTCTCAGACTTAAGATATATTTTTTTATCTGCTTTCGCACCAATATTATGGATCTCTCGCTCCCCCACCCATTTTAAACCATTTCATTTTAGAGAGGCCTCTACCATCATGTCATTACAAATGTAGCAGATCTTATAATTGGTATCGCTTGTGTGAGGATCATTCAGTTTGTTCTGTATTTTTATTGATGGTGATTATAGGAAGCTGCTTTATACAGTGACTGACTCATGGGTCCATCTAGCCCAGCATTGTGGATGCGGAATGGCAACAAGGACTCTCCGGGGTCTCAGGTAGTGGTCTTGCCAGCCATACTTGGACTGAACCTGGGACCTTCATTTTCATTTATTTATTTTGTAAAATGATGTTAGGCTTGGCTGTATTGGAGAATGAAAGAACATACCTTTTTCTGTCAATGAACTAACAAACCCAATTGTGGTTAATTAAAAGAATCTATGTTGATCAAGTACCTAGTTCACTTAATTATTTACAATATTTGTATCCCTTGAGGCATTCTCTCCCTGCCTGTCCACCCCACCCATCCACCTCCAGATGGAGGATAGAAAATCGATCAAACTTGCCTTTTCCGGGAGGCAATCAGCATTTCTGCAATAAAATGGGATCAACTGTGCATGTTTAATGTGCATTAATCATTTTGGTTACAATAAGCAAGATGAAAGTGTGTTGTGAATTCTCAACTAGATGCACATTTTTATGGGTGCAGGATGGAAAGCAATGTTAAACTGAAGAAACCACCTCTCTCTCTCTCTCTCTCTCTCTCTCTCTCTCTCTCTCTCTCTCTCTCTTTCCCTTTCCCTTTCCACTCTTGTGAAAGCAAAGTGTAAATAAGTGATTTTTCTTTGAACTTCCATGCTGATTTATGCTAAGGAGGAATAAATTGCTCATCAACCGCAGCTTCAGATGGAATATAAGGTTTGAGCCAGCATGATTAATGCTGTTTTGATTTGGGCATTAACGTTTTAGAAATTTGGGAGAATATTGTAGAGCATGGGTGCACAACTTGCTGCCTAGGGGGGCCCAACCAACACCCCCCAGGGGGGCCTAACCAACCAAATGCCTCCAGGGGCCAAAGTCTCCATCACCTGCCTTCTCCACCGCATCCCCCAGAGATCCTCATACAGATTTCTGGGCTGTGTGTGCACACAGAAAGAC
The DNA here is from genome assembly GCA_029215795.1 of Anniella stebbinsi. Classification (NCBI taxonomy): domain Eukaryota; kingdom Metazoa; phylum Chordata; class Lepidosauria; order Squamata; family Anniellidae; genus Anniella; species Anniella stebbinsi. The sequence continues at coordinate 2,858,437 of JARDYH010000007.1, read as the reverse complement.
ACACACACACACACACACATATCAGGGTGTATATGTGTGTATCAGCATGTGGTCTGTTGGAGCTAAAAAATGTCATGAAATTCTGCTTTTGGAGTGGGGTTTTATATCTTTTCTGCTGTGGCCCCACATCTCTGGAATGTGTTTTTACAGGGCGGTTTAAGTTTTATACTCTAAATTGTACTTTATGGTTTTGATTTTTGTGAACTGCCTAGAGAACTTCAGCTATTGGGCAGTATAGAAATGCAATAAATAAATAAATATCATCCCCCAACACAGCAGGCTTTTCGGAAGGTTTTGAAAACCCTACTTGTTTTCCTTGGCTTTTCCTTGAGAGTGTGTGTGTGTGTGTGTGTGTGTGTGTGTGTGTGTGTGAGAGAGAGAGAGAGAGAGAGAGAGAGAGAGAGAGATTTAGTGCTGCATTTTAGATTGTTGTTTGATGTTCTATCAGTCTATTTTATTGTTCTAAGCCACCATGGAAAGGCCCCAGCCCTGAAAGAAAGCCTAGAAATATTTTAAATGCATAAATAATAAATCTTCCTCCAGGAGAAGGTGTTAACATTCAATCCACCCTAAGCCCTCAAGATGGAGTAGAGTTTTAACGTAAATGTTTAAAAGAAAGGTATGCAGCTATCTGTGCTAGTATTCCTTCTGGAATAATCTGCTGACTCCAATGTAACGTTCTGCGCTCACAGGTTGTCTTTTCAGATGACATGGATGATGGAATCCCCTACACGTACAGGTATGCCCCCATGAATCAACTTCAGCTCCTTTGAAGAAGGGGTGCATAGAAAATTCAGGCACAATCTTATGTCTGCTTAAACAGGAAAGAAAGTCCTACAATTCCCAGCATCCTCTGGCCTTTCATGCTGGTTGGGGAGTGCTGGGAGTCGTAGGACTTTTTTCCTTCTAAATAGGCATAGGATTGCCCCATTTATCAGTAGTAGTGGAAGTATTATCTGGGGACTGTAACATTTCTCTAAGAGCTCTGTGGGTGGTGGGGAAACATCATTCCCAATTCCCTTCTGGGCTTCCTTCCCTGAACTCCTATATACATTTTAGCTGAGCCTCTCTTGTGGTTTTGTGGCATTCTGGGGAGAATTTTGAAATGTGCCTCCAAAATGATGGGATCGGCAGTCCAACACTATCTGGAAGACCAGAGGGTTCTGAGAACGTCACCTGACCCACCCTAGCCTATCAGTGTGAAGAGGCTTCCCCGATGGGAGTGGCTGGTCTCCCTGCAGCTCCCTCCTTTGGCTAAGGCCACGTGGTCCTGCGCAGCCCTGATTCACATCCAGCGGCCCTCAGGTCACCAGTTCAAGACCTGCTGCGGAGGCTCAAATCCTAACAAATTCCTTTCCATAGACAAAAAAAATGTCATTCCAGGTCAAGGGGATGCTGATGGGTACAGATCTGCCAAAGCTCCAGAAATGTGTGAAGCGAGTACTTGCCATGGTGGAGAAGGTGGCAGGGGCCAGGGCCGACATCGAGGGTTGGCATGGTTGGGAACATGCCAAGGGTCTACCCTGCAGCAGGGGCCTACTGACACAAGAGCCCCCTGGAGTTGACCCTGCTCTTCACCATTGCAACCCTCTGGTTCACCTGCCTCTCACTCTGGTGGCGAGAAGGAGGAAGGAGAACATTTGCCCTGGCCGTCTTGCTCCTTGGCTCCTCATCTGTCAGGCAAGCAGGGGGTGGCAATGATGAGAAAGAGGATGCAGGGCAGCTGGTGATGATGGTGGAGAGAAGGTAGACTCACTGTGGGAGGGGGGCTCCCTATGGATGCCTTGTCCAACCCCCTCCCCAACTGGGGGCATTCAGAGCATACTAAAGTACAGCTCCTTCTCTTTTTCACTCTTGCCAGCTGCCGACACCTCCTCCGAAGGATCCAAGCTCTTCCCCTCCACTTGTGTAGGCGGTTGCTGCTCCGTAACCTTGACGTTGCCCTGGGGGTGGGTGCTGGGCTCCTTCCTCACGCTGCAGCTGCCTGAGGCTGAATAAAAGCTCCTCCTCCGCTCCTCCTCCTCCCGGCACTTGCAAAGCTTCTTGAAGGCCAGGCGGAACTTCTTGGACATGAGGTTGTAGATGACGGGGTTGATGGCGCTGTTGGCGTAGATGCAGGCCCGGCAGAAGAGGATGAACCAGCGGTCCAGGTAGGGGCGCTCCATGAAGGAGTTCACCAAGACCAGAGTCCGGTAGGGCATCCAGAGCAGCGCAAACAGGACCACCACCACAGCCAACATCTTGGTGACCTGCAGAGAAGAAAGAGAGAGGTTGGAGGGATTGAAAAGGATACTCGCCTAGGACAGGGGTGTGTGGAACCTCAGGCCCAGGGGCCAAATGTATCCCCCCCGGGGTCCCCACATGGCCCCGCCCCCTGCCCCTGCCCCGCCCCCTTCCTCCCTACCACCAATCATGTGGTGGCTTCCTGGCTTTTGAGCAATTTTCCTCCCTCCTTGGGATGAAAGAGATTCAATAGCCATGACATAGAAGGACTGCATGATGGCTACATGGAACCTCCAGTTCAGAGGCAATAGGCCAGTCATTGGGGAGCAACAGTGGGAGAAAGCAGCTATTAATGTTATTTATACAAAAACAAAATTATACTCCTCTCCCCTCCCGCCTCCAACTGGTCAAAGCAGCTAACAAAGTAAGCAGGTAACAGGCACAATATATATATATATATTTTTAAACCCTATTTAAAATAAAATTACCAGACTGGAGGCAGCGTCGAGAGAGAGAGGGGGGGGGGCTGAATTCGGATGACACAATCAGCAACTGGGGTGGGGGGAAACAATCGTCAGTCGTATTCACTATCGTGTCGTCCGAATGCTGCCATAGTCAACTCAGCGCTGATCCTAATCCACACCACGGTTGATTATTGATTACCATGTTGTGTGGGGAGTACCCCCTAGATGAACAACTGTAAAGTTGATTATTACCCCACCACTGACTATCGTGTTGTCCGAATTCAGCCAGAGAGAGAGAGACAAAAGCAGCAATACATAAGTAAAATTAGGCACCACAGAATCAAAAGCGTACTTAAAAAAGAAATGGGCTGCTCTTTGCACAGGCAGTTAAGCCTTAGGAGGGACGTTTCAATGTTTTGGAATAGGGGGAGGAGTGTGCAAAGGCCAGGAATTTGCCAAATGTCTGGCAGTTGGAGGAAAGGGAAGGGGCCTGGAAAGAGGGTGTGGCCTGAGGCTGGGGCCTGGAAAGAGGGCGTGGCCTGAGGCTGGGGCCTGGGAAAGGGGGCGTGGCCTGAGGCTGGGGCCTGGGAAAGGGGCGTGGCCTGAGGCTGGGGCCTGGGAAAGAGGGCGTGGCCTGAGGCTGGGACCTGGGAAAGGGGGTGTGGCCTTCCGGGGCACCTCAGAGGGCCAGATCTGGTGGGGTGCTGCCTCCCTGCCTTGAAAGCATCTAGTTGAACCCTATGAGAAGTAGGGGTCTTTGTACACCGCCTGGGAAGTTTTGGCTATGGGGCAGCGTATAGAAGTGTAATTAATTAATTAATTAATATGGTCTAATGGGGCATTTCTTCAGTCCTTGGAGTGTGGAGGCGAAGCGCGCCATGCACCAACAGTTGGCCGTTGCTGCCTCAGACCACCACCTTCTCCCACATAAACCGGTAGGAGCCAGAGAAGCGTGCCTTTAGACGCGTCATCAACATCGGAGTGACAGAGAGGTCCTCTGCCTATCTGGCAGCTTCTCTTTGGGATTCTGCTTCCATTTCTCCTTTTCTTGCTCCAGGAATCTCTCCAAAGCATGAAAGCGCACCACGGAATTACTAGAGTGGCCACCGTGTGATGGCGATGAAGGACTGCAGGGACCCTTCTGGCTCTCCACTTGGCAGCCAGCCGTGGCGGTAATTCAATTCAGCGCACAGCCACGTTATTGGCATGCTGAATGAAACGGACGCTGGCAAGGGAGCAGAGCGGCTGACACAGGATAATATGGGTAACGCTTTGGAAAGGACTCGGCTTTGATTGGAAGCCACACGTGGCTGTTTAGAAGCCCGGCATCCCTCCAGTCCCAGCTTGGAGCATGGAGGTCAGTTGGTCATTTTTCAGTGGGGAAGTAAATGTGTTCTGTACATGTCCAGGAGCATGTTTGTTGTTACCATTTATTTTATTTCAAGATATTTCTATCCTGCCTTTTAGGATAACATCCTCACAAGGCAGCTTTCTCCGGTGATGGTAAGGACTGGATGAATCTGACTTTGCACAGGTTGCAAAGTGGAGACTTCAAGTCAAGGTACACAGCTGTCTCAGTTGGACACATGGTGCCCATCTGAGTGAAGCCATGGCCACTGGCACTCCTAGGCATGGAGCTTGCCATGGGGTGCCCCTATAGCCTCCTGTGGGTGGGGTCTCCCTACTCCATTCCTGTGAGGGAGGCCTGCCCCCACAGCAGGGGGATGGGGCAGCCATTTAGCTCTGTCCCTCAACCTCTTTAACCTCCCCAGCCTTCAAATTGTATGTACTACAAAGCTACGCCCTGGTTAGTGAAGTCTCATCCTAGTGGCTGAAGGCTTCGACCACATGGACACATTGAAATTAATTTAAATTAATTAATGTATTTTTAAAACAAAAACAAAGTAACCCTGAGGTGCACACCATGAGGGTGTCCTTATTCTGCATGCAAACTTTGGGGAATCTAGGCGTCATGGTCATGATGCCATGGCGGTGGTAGATGGATGGACAGGCAGACAGACATCCATTATTATTATTATAGATCATCACCATGGGACTACAACTCCCAGCATGCCTGAGCATTGGCTATTCTGGCTGGGGCCAATGAGAGTTGAAGTTCAAAATATCTGAAAGGCACCAGGTTGGGGAAGGTGGTTTTCCCTAGCCTAAGACCTCCTGCTCGGAGCATGGACCTTTCGAACGATGGGTTTTCTGTGAGTTACAAATCCATTCCGCAAACCTTTTCCTGCATTGCTGTGATTTTGGACCTCCTGGTAGCTGATGATGGTTCTCTCCTATGCCCCAAGGTTGATTCTGGGAGTGGAAGGACCATGGATCAATGGTAGAGCACGTGCTTTACATGCAGGAGGGTCCAGGTTCGATGCCCATCAACTCCCAGGTAGGGCTGGGAATTTGCCCTGCCTGAAACCCTGGAGAGCCATTGCTGCCGGTCGGCATTGACAATGCTGGGCTAGATGGACCAATGGTCTGGCTCAGTATAAGGCGGCTTCCTACATTCCCTTGAGAGGGAGTGCTCCAGAATCTTCCCGTCCTACCTGCTTCCTGGAGGAGACGGGCACGCTGGTTCTCGAGCTGCCCACCCTCCTCCTCTCGGCCTCTGTCCCATTCCTCTCTTTGCTGCTTCGGTCTCGCCAGCGTTCGGCCAGAGTGGTGGGCTGGTGCAGGGCTGGACTGTGGAAGAGGACCCTCCCAATGAGGCCATAGAGCACGGTGGTGAGGATCAAGGGGGTGACGAAGAAGAGGGCAAAGTCGAGCAGGTAAATTGGCAGGTAAAGGTTGCGGGAGACCTTGTAGCCGCACTCCAGCTGCTGGCTTTTGTTGACGGCGATGTCCACCAGGAAGAACCAGAGCGTGCAGTACACTGAGGTGAGGATCCAGACGAAGGCAATAATGCGCTTGGCTCGCGACACGGTGCACATGGTCTGGGCTTTCATGGGGTGACAGATCGCGATGTACCTTGGGGAGAAAGAAGGGAATGAGGAGAGGAAAGACAATGATGTCGACAGACTAGGAAGATGGGGGGGGTGAAGAGAGATTAGCAAGGACAGCTTGGAAGGAGGAGAAGGTTTTGGGCCCCAGCTATCTGCTCCGGATCAGGTCCTGTCTATGCAAAAGGGGGCATTGAGCATCTCAGAGCGGCAAGGGTGGTGATCCCTACTAGACTGGTTCGATATGCACTAGACAATTTTGACTACATCAGTTGGCTGTTTGGGGGCAGGGGCTAAATCTAGCTTGGGGTGGGAAGTCTGGGGGCCACTTTCAGCCCCCTGAACTCCTGCTGCCACCCAGGGGGATGCAGCGGCAGCAGCAAAAGAAATCGGCCATTTGCCACCAAACTTGAGCAGCAAACCACAACGGAGGACTAAAAAGGACCGTTTTAGCTTGCTTTCAGGCTAAGCTTGTCTTTTTTTACCTCTCTGAAATTTGTTAGCAAACCACCTTTTTTTTGTTGTTGCCATGAATTGGTGCAAAGTAGTAATGTGGGGTGGGGGAGGACCTGCCTGTGGCCCACTCCAACCTAGCTCGTTCCCCCTTCTGCTCTAAGAGGAGATCAGTGTCACCAAAGCTGAGTGCAGCAGCCATCTCATCATCACAAAAGAGCAAGTCAACATGCTGCTAATTTACAGAACTTGCTCCTCCGAGGTGCTGAGTCCCTTTGTTCACGCACAGAGAGCCACCGACAGTGGAGGCCGATGGCTCCGACATGAGTGGGGCCGTGAATCCACTCTGGGTTTCAGTCAGAACCAGTCAGAACTTTAAAGGAACCATCAAAGCTGCTGAGCCCTATACCCCCAAATATGTTCAGCACCTTGGATAGCTCCTTTTGAATTCTGGCTGAAATGTAGAGTGGATACACAATCCCACTGACATCAGTGCCACCAGCCTCCACTGGCCACAGAGCCCCATGTCTCTCTGTGCACAGAGAGAGGAAAAGTGGGTGGGGTGGATGAGCTCTTAGGAGGGGCTTATGGGCAAGGTCCCACCCACTTAACAACATCCCTCTTGCCAGCTTGGTTGATCATCCCTGAACTAGTAGAATAGAGGTCTCCAGTAGATCTAGCAGAATGGAGCCCTATGAAGCCACTTTCCTTACCTTTCCACAGTGAAGGCAGTGATGGAGCAAGATGATGCATTGATGCCCAAGTACTGGAAATAGGTGATGCCAAGGCAGCCAGCAAACCCATAGATCCACGTCCCTGCCAGGCTATCTGAGATGTTGGGCAGACCAGCAGCCACCAGGACCATCAGATCGGCCACAGCCAGGCTCACCAAGTAGCAGTTGGTGGGGGTCCTCATGTCACGGGTGGTGAGGACCACCGAAACCACCATGACGTTGCCAACGATGCCAACCCCACAAATGCCCAGCACCAGGAAGACGGAGATGGTCTTGTACTCCAGCAGACCAAGCATGGCATCGCTGGTGGCCAAGGAGATGTTGGTGGGACTGTCAAACCTTGCACTGCTGTTCTCCATGGCCAGATGTGGAGCAGAGTAGGTAGGCAGCTTGTTTGGCTCGAGGGAGGGGAAGTCTCTGTTTTCACAGAGCTAGGCTTCTTGTTTCCCATGCGAGCCCGTCAGCCCAACAGGGAAGTCCTGAATGGACACAGATTGGATGCTTCAGAAACTGGAAACATACCCAACCCATTTCGCGCTCCCTGGGCAGTGTTACCTCTGGCCATCTTTCGGGGTGACTGGCGCAAGTGGCAGCGGCAAGTATTTATTTAAAACATTTTTGTGCCCTGCTTTTCCTTAGAAAAAGACAAAACGAAAGCTCTAGCCAGCAAACACCAATAAGTTACAACAGATATAGGATAAAACCCACATTACGAAGAACACTGGCAACACACCTCAAAATGTGCAAAGCAGCTGCTAAACCATCATCTGGAGGTAAAAATCTATTCAATACAACAAGTCCAAGTCCCCAGTGCTCCATGATCAAAGGTAAAGGGGGTCACAGCAAAGAGACAGTTGAGCTCTTTGTGGGGCAGATCAAATCCATGGGCTGGAAGGTCATCATGGAGACTTGTAGAGTGCCAAGATTTAAGCTGTAATCCTATGTACCATTAGATTTAACTCCAACTAAACAGAAGTAGGATTGCATTGTTAATCAGCTGGTGTGATACATCAGAGCAGATGGCCTTCAACAACAACACTGCAGTATAGTCCCTCTAAAAGCCATTTTGTCATTCCCAACACTCGGTATCATAAGAAGTGCCAAGCTGAATCAGGCCAAGGGTCCATCTAGTCCAGCATTCTGTTCACACAGTGGCCAACCAGTTTCCCACAGAAAACCCACGAGCAGGACATGAGTGCAAGAACAGCACCCTCCCTCCCATGTTCCCCAGCAACTGGTGTACATAGGCATACTGTCTCTGATATTGGAAGTGGCATATAGCCATCAGGATGAGTAGCTATCAATAGCCTTCTCCTCCAGGCTCCCTCCTCCTTGCACCAGATTTGATGGAAAGGGAACGTAAAGATTCCCGCATCCATTGTGCGTAACCAAAACAAGCCCAGCATTTGTCTGTCGGGGTAAAACGGCTATTCTTCCCAGGCAACCAAAGCAGACGGGGCTTTTCCGACCACAGCAGTCATCCTGATTTCAGCCAGGGCCATCAGGCCATGGGAACAGGTTTCTAAACATGAGTTGCCCATCTGGAGATGCCCCCATGTCCCCCAAGAGTTTCGGCAGGGAAGAAATCCCTTGCAGCTGAGCGGCCAGTGTCTGGCACGCCTGACCTCGAATTTGGCATTGCATTCAAGCATTTGAATTTAATTGAATCATGAACGGATTAACTGGTTAAAAACCAGATAATTGACCAATTTGGAAACCTTCAATCAGTCAACAGCCCTGCTTATTAGATCTTGATGCCTTCTTTCACTCTTTCCTTACTGCTTCTCTTTCCCTGCTAGGCTGCCTTATCTGGAAGGAAGCTAATCTCTCTGTGTGTGCGTACCTTGAGGAGGGATTCGAATGGAGGAGCTGCGTCCTCCTGATCTCAACAATCACCATTATGCTGCCTGACAGGTCTCTGTGTTCACCATGTGTGGAAAAACACAACGGTTGCAGGCAGCTCTTTGGATAAAGCAGGACTAAGGACTCTTCTGGCTACCTAGAACGCCCATCAAGGTAGCCAGCTGTATATCTAGTTTGCAAAGGTTTAGCCATTGATTACTGCCAGGGGAGCAAGCCTTCCTCTCGTGGCTCCTGGGCTTTCACACCTGAACATTCTGTCATCTTTGTCCTCTGGTATGCAGGCGATTGGCAGGATCACAAATTCCTGAAGAAACCATGAATATTCTCCCCCATAGCCACATAATGCATGTTTTGGAGAGAAATGCACCACCTCCGAGAAAAGAGAGAGGCGCCGCACACACTTTCTCCCTGAAGGTGAAACTTTTGACTGCCCCTTCCAGCGATAAGAACAATGGGTCAGTGTCTAGGGAAGAGAGACAAAAACGTGACATCATTCCCCCCCCAACCCCAAAAAAGTCAAATGCTTGAGCCTCATGGCCTCCCTTGCCCAAAAGACAGCTTTCTTCCTGATGCTAATTTTCTCTCTTCCCCTTTTCTTATTTGTGAAGAGGGGGGATAAATGCAGGTTGGCACAGCTGGAAACTCACTAATTAAAAACAAGCAAACTTTAAGTAGCACCCCTGGATTAAGATGCCGCGTTCCAGAGATCTGCTTTGGAAATGTGCCTCCAACATGTCCCTCGCAGGCAAAGTATCAAAAGAAATTAACCCTATGGCTAACCAAAGCAGCTCAAAGCAACAAAATATTACAGGTTACCCCACTGGCTGAACTTTATCCAAGCCCCACTGCAAAGGAACTGGGAGAAAAAAAATCCTTGGCTCTCTGCCCTGTCCCAAAGACACATTGAAACCTGCTTAGCTCTTCTCCTCCAATTCAACCAGGAAGACTGACGCATCTATGTTTCTTGCTTAAGGACAGGTAAAACACATCTATGACTGATCCAACCACCTCTGGAGCTGGAAAATTCACACAACGAATTCCAAATCCACTGGATCTCAAGATGGTTCGACTATAACAGACTTTGTTAGCCTCTGAAGAACACCAATAAATGCACCATGAAGGGGATCTCATCTTCCCTTCCTCCCTCCCCGTTCCACTTTCCAAAATCCATCACCACCTTGTCTATTTCTTTTTTTAAAAAAGCAGCCAACTAACTTTTCCTGCAGAACTTACCTTGTTTTGCATCACCCTCAGATCCTGGAGGCTACAGGCAACAACCCCGGACCGACGGCGGTGAGGATGCAGGGTTCCCCGTCTTCCCCCATCCCTCTTCTCAATCCTGCTCTGATGGAGTGGTTGTGTTGTCTCCTGCCTCTTCCAGCATCTGTCTCTCACCCTTTTGTGTGGCCGGTGCCGGGGGTTTGCTCACAGATATGAAGGGGACTCCTCATCAGCTGATGTAGCTCCATTCTGGCAGGCGAACCTATGAGAGGAGAGACCCTGCTCACTCATTGCCAGCCAAACGAGGGGGGAAATTATAAGCAGGATTGTTTATTGTGTAAGGAAGCACAATCAGCAAGGGGATTGGAGGGGGAAACAAATCAAAGGAATGCTGTTGCTCTGCCTCTAGTTTTTCATGCCTGCATTGTTGGTTAATCTGGCGATATTTTGACAGCTGTAACCAAGTGCTGGTATTTTTCTACTCAGTCCTCATCCGTCTGTTTTTGAGGTTCCTCCCTCGCACATCCTTAGGGTTTTCTCCTGAAGTTGTTTTCTACTTGACCTTGGGGTTTCTGACCTGCCTGTTGTGAATGGATGTTTCTCTCTTGGCTATAGAAGGATTGGTGCTTGGAGAATTGAATTAGCTATTAGTACATAGAAAAGGCTCCTGCAACAAACTGTTGCAGTATGGGTGCTCCTGTTCAGGGATCCAGCCAGCCGTGCCCTCTTCACAAAACTCTATTCCATTGCCCCTCCCCTCTGCTTTTTCATTTTTCTCACCCACTCAGCAACCCCAGTCCTCCTTGCTATGTCGGGAGGGAGGGCATCCCTCTTAGCATTTTTTTTCTCCTTAAAGGTTTTTTGTATCTTCTGCAAATCTTGGGGTTCTTCCAAGACTGCTGATGTGCATGAATGCTGCAGTTTTGGCTGCATAAAAGCCCACAGATGGAGAATGAGTTATCTGTTCGTATATGCGATGATGAGAGAGGGGAGCCACCAACGCAATTTTTTCTGTTCATGCACAGTGAATTAACAGCGCACTCTTCTCTTCTTAAGAGCGGCCTGGACTCCAGACTTCCCTCTCCCTCCCTTCCTGTAGACTAGAGGCCCTGCTGCTAGCCTGTGCTGGCATCCCTGCCAGGGAATTGCATATAACCTTGCAAGTCAATCACTTCCGTTATCAACACCAGTATTAATTCAATAGGCAAAGTTCAACAGGCAACACGAGATCTGGAGGCTGCAAAGATTCACCACATTTCATTTTTTTTTAAACCAGAATAAACATTTAAATTGCATTAAGCATAAATATACAAGTAGGATATGGGGCACATTTATTTTTGGATACTAAATTTTGTTCTTGATAGTGTGCAGAGAATTGTGGATTTCCTTATCCATGTAAACCAGAGATATTGATTCCAGGTAACATTCCAGAATCAGCAGAATTGGGAATTTCGATTCTCTCTCTCTCTCTCTCTCTCTCTCTGTGTGTGTGTGTGTGTGTGTGTGTGTGTGTATGTATCTCTATTGTTTAGGAGCATTTCTACACCAGTTATTTATTGCAGACTCGTGATTGACCCCTTGCAGAAGTTTGCAGGTCCTTTACACGATGTTGTCAACCTCCACTTTCCCACCTATATCTCCCTTTCAAAAAGGTTGGAGATAAAGCGACAAGCAACATTAATGCAATATATTGGCAGCACCATCTAGTGGCTGTATAATGAAACATATAGAATTTACTGAGAGAGGAAGTCTTTGATTCAAAGCACGTGTCTGCCCCATGTAAAGGAGCCAATCTGTCTCACAAAGAATCCAGATGCAAAATCCCCAGTAGAATGCAGGAGAAAAAGCCTGGTGTGGTGAAGCCCTAGATGCTCTTGTAGGTATGTCTGCATACCCCAGTACTGACAGGAAAGGTTGCCATGGTGCTGTCCACAGTGTTGGTGCTGAAACTAAGCATATGCAACAGCCTTGTCCTTAAATGTTGTCAAGTTCATTAACTTGTACCAGCATATGTTGGTTTTAACGGGCCAATTTCAAAGTCACTTTGCATAAGCAGCACACAGTCTTGGGTTCTCCTCATGTTTTTTAGGCCTTGGAACTCTACCTCAGAACACATGCTCATACTCATGTCCAATCCAAAGGTTTCCGAGCAAGCAGCCTAAGCCTTGGAGGGCTCCTTTAGAATTCTGTCTGGTTCTGACTGAAACCCAGAGAGGATTCACCACTGACACTGGGACCAACAGCCTCTACTGTCAACAACAGGGATAACCTGGCTTCAGTTGTCCATGCTCTGGTAACCTCCAAGTTAGATTACTGCAATGCACTCTACGTGGGGCTGGCTTTGAAGGTGGTTTGGAAGCTGCAGCTTGTGCAAAATGCAGCGGCCAGATTGATAACTGGAACCAGAAGATTTGAGCATATAAGACCTACTCTGGCCCGCTTGCATTGGCTGCCTGTATGTTTCCAAGCCCGATTCAAAGCTCTGGTTTTAACCTATAAAGCCTTACACGGCTTGGGACCACAATATCTGATGGAACGCCTTTCCCGACATGAACCTATCCGAACACTACGTTCAACATCTAAGGCCCTCCTCCAAATGCCTACTCCGAGGGAAGCTTGGAGGTCGACAACAAGGGAGAGGGCCTTCTCTGTGGTGGCCCCCCAATTGTGGAACGATCTCCCTGATGAGGCCCGCCTGGCGCCAACATTGTTATCTTTTCGGCGCCAGGTCAAGACTTTCCTCTTCTCTCAGGCATTTGGCAATATCTGATGTGCCTGGGTTTGTTTTTTGTTGTTGTTTTTTGTTGCTTTTTTGGGCTGTTGTAGCAGTTTTAAATGTATGTGTGTATTGTGTGTATGTTGTATGTTTTTGCTGTTTTAATTTTTGTATATTGTTTTTAATTGTTTTAATCCTATGTAAACTGCCCAGAGAGCTTCGGCTATGGGGCGGTATACAAATGTAATAAATAAATACAGGCATGCTACCTTGGGTCCTGAAGGTAATATATAGTCATCAGGACTAGTAGCCATTGATAGCCTTCTCCTCCATGAATTTGTCTAATCCCCTTTTTAAAGCCATCCAAATTGGCCACCATCATTACACCTTCAGTAGCCTATTCCACTTTAACTAATTGCATAGGGATATTTTAAATAGATTAAGCAGTGACTGTGCACTGTATGAAGAAGTCCTTCCTTTTTATCTGTCCTGAATCCCCCACCATGTTCTAGTATTATAAGAGAAGGAGGGGAAAAAACCCTCTCTATTCATTTTCTTCACACCACACAGGATTTTATACACCTCTATTGTTTCCTCCCTGAGTTGGCTTTTTATTTAAACCAACTGGCGATGTCCAGTGGTCTTGGACTACAATTCCATCATCTATCAATACTCATGTTGGCTGGAAATAATGAGAGTTGTCGGCCAACGCATCTGGAGTGTGCCCAGTTGGGCAAAGCTGATGTAAAACATTTACCTGTGAGTAAATGTATCCCTTGAAAGCCAGTCACTGGTATGTGTATGGATAGATTAATGAGCAAATAAAATATTGTGTTTTTCACTGCTGCTTTGGTCGTAATTGTTGTAAGCAGGGAGACCTGGGAGCTTGAGGAGAGTAAGTACTCCCTTGCTGAACCCTGGAGGTAGAGCTCGAGACATATCTATCTTCCCAAACTAGTATAAAATCAGCATTAATTTCACATTTTTGGGGTTTTAAAATAAAGCACCTCAACATACTTCAGTGAAGAATCTGGTTCTGTTTGTATATATTTCACTAGCGAATGCATAATCTTGCCTTGCATCTCTTCTGCCTCATTTCATGCTAATCAAGCGGTTGAAATGAGACCAAACTCAGCAAGTACATTTGCCTTTTCCTTGTGATGTATAATGGAAGGTTTATTAAAATGTTCAGTTTGGTTTCTCTTGATGCATTGAGAAGAGGGGATCCATAGCTAATTCTCAGCAGGTTGTCCTTGATTTGTGGTGGGTTGATCATTCGGTTTCAAGATTCTGCCTCCCTCACATTGTGCAGTGCGTTCCACTCACACAGGAAATGCCTGGATCCAAGGCAGGCCTCAAAAGAACACACTCTTCATTCTGGATGAGCAAATGGACCTGGCTTTGTTTAGGTTGGAATATCCCTTCATTTGATACAGCACAGCCTTTGGGCAAACCTGAACAGCTGTCAGAGTCGGACACATTGGATCTGCCCCTTCTGAGTAAAGCCATGCTTGCCGGGACCCCTAGCCAAGCCCCTGGCATGATGCACTCATATAACCCCTGAAGGAGGGGTCTGTCCACTCCATTCACCTGAGGGGGGAAGCGCCAGCCATATAACTCTCCCTTGATTACTCCACACAGGCTTCAAATTGCATCGTCTGCAAAGCTATGTGCTAATTAGAGAAGCCTGCCACCTAGTTACTGGAGATGGCACTGCAGGATACAACATATCGACACATTTCAGGGTGCAGTCCTATCCAGATGCCCATCAGTTTCTGAACTCGGAGGCTGAGGAGCATCCTATACAGAGTGGGAGAAGCACAGAAGCAATTGCCACCTCAGTGCAATTTTTGCTAGATGGGCATTGCTGCCTGTCTAGCTAGGACTCTGTGGAAGGGGAGGGAAGGTGTCTGGGGCTAGCTCATATCCCTGCTTCCCCAGTCTCCACCTGTCCTTCCGGACCTCCAGCTTTCTGCCCTCTCCAGGGTCGCCTTTGCTCTCCACACCAGCTGCGAGGCAAGGGGGAGGGGACCTTGGTCTCTTGGGTCCAAGGTAAGAGCTCTGTCTCCAACCTCAGATACAGGAATCTGAACTATCCTATGCACACACACACTCACACCATCTAGAGGACATAGGATTGCTCTCCCCATTAATTAAAATTAAATTTGTTTAAAGAAAATCTACCTTGGGTGCAATCCTATGCATGTTTAGACAGAGAAATCCTGGGAATTGTAGGACTTTTTTTCTGTCTGAACATGCATAGGATTGTGCCCTTATTCTCCTCTCCTTCTGATCACACCCCATCCCCTTTTCCTTGAGTGTCACCTCTTTTTCGATTGCAGGCAGGGACCATCTTCCTGTACTGCTTGGCTGTAAGCCACTCTTTGGGCTGAGGAGCAGCTCGAACATACTTTAAATGAAATAAATCATCATCTTAGTCTGTGTTTTGGTAGTGATACTCGTTAGGGACTGGAAATAATTATCTGGGAAGAATCAATCTGCAACAAAAGGTGTTGTCCCAGGAGCCAGCATTTCACAGGACTCAGGGTACAGCAGTCTAATAGCAGCAGCAGCAGACACTCCCGGTCTGGCCTGTTTAGAGTATCCCCCACCTCAAGAAAGAAGAGAGGTATTATTTATTTATTTATTTATTTATTTATTTTATTCCATTTATATACCACCCCATAGCCGAAGCTCTCTGGGCGGTTTACAAAAATTAAAAACATTGAACAATTAAAACACCACTATTCAAAATTTAAAAGCATAAAGCATAAAAACAAGTTAAACTTACAATATCCTTCTGGGTCAAAGCACAACAACACAAAAACACAAAAACCCTCATCATATGCTGTTAAATGCCTGTTTTCTATAGAGTTTTCACGTTATAATGTTTTGTCTGCCTTCCTGACTTTCTAGAGAAGTCATTCAGCAGCATTCCCAAAAACAAAACTGTTCAACTTTGCATTGTTGCTAGATTTGAGCTCCCTCTTGTGTTGAATTTGACAACAGCTCAAAATGAATAAATGTGGTTACAAATTGCCTCTTTTCCTTCTCTCTCTCTCTTCCTTCCTTCCTTCTTTTCTTCCTTCTTTTTATTTCCATCCTGCCTCATTAATAATTGGCTTTAGGGATAGCATCTAAATGAATGCAAAAATATTGCAATAATATTGTCTAATCTTTGTTACATTTTATAGGAGCTCTCCTCAAGCATTTCCCCCTCATGCAATTCCAGCAGAGCCTGCTCTGTACAGTTGTTTCTAGAGCCAAACAATTGGATGAGGTCAAAATGCTTTTGCAGAAGTATTGCTGGTACATTTCTTTTTCATTCCTGCAACATTTTTTGGAGGGGGTGGGGGAATTCTTTCCTTCCCAGCATGGGCTATCTGGAGAATCCTGTGACGTCTCGCGGGATCTGTATTGGGATCAGCGCTTGTCAACTCATTCATAAATGTTCTGGAATTAGGAGTGAGCAGTGATGTGGCCAAGTTTGCCAATGACACCAAATTATTAAAACAAAAAGGGATTGTGAGGAAATCCAAAAGGATCTCTCCAAACTGAGACAATGGGCATCCAAATGGCAGATGCGATTCAATGTAAGCAAGTGTAAAGTGATGCACATTAAGGCAAAATTCCCAACTTTACAGATAACCTGAAAGGATCTGAGCTGGCGGTGACCGACCAAGAAAGAGTTATTGGGGTTATGGTGGACAGCTCGATGAAAGTGTCACAGTCAACCCAGTGTACGGCTGCTGTGAAAAAGGCAAATTCCATGTAAGTCATAATTAGGAAAGGTATTAAAAATAAAACTGCCAAGATCATACTGTCCTCATAGAAAACTATGCTGCAACCACACTTAGAATATTGTGTGTACAGTTTAGGTCACTACACCTTAAAAAAAAGATATTGTAGGCTTGGAGAAAGGGCAGAAAAGGGCAATTTAAATTACCAAGGAGCTGGAATAACTCCCTTATGAGGAAAAGTTACAACAGCTGGGATTGTTTAGCTTATAAAGAAGGCAAGTAAGAGAAGACATGACAGAGGTGTACAAAGTGATGCATTGGGTAGAGAAAGTGGAGAAGGAGAAGTTTCCCCCCCTCTGCCATAACACTTGAACCCAGGGGGGTCATCCCATAAAGCTGAATGGTGGGAGATTCAGGGCAGATAAAAGGAAGGTCTTCTTCACATATAGCTAAACTATGGAATTGGTTACCACAAAATGTAATGATGGCTACCAATTTGGATGGCTTTATACGGGGATGAGAAGAATTTATGGAGGAGAAGGCTATCGATGGCTACTAGTCCTAATGACTATATGCTACCTCCAGTATGGGAGGCAGTCTGCCTATGTACACCAGTTGCACTGTGTCCTGCTTGCGGGCTTCCCATCGGGGCAGCTGGTTGGCCACTGTATCAACAGAATGCTAGTCCAGAAACTTCAACTGGTACAAAACAGGGCACCCAAACTGTTAACAGGGGCAGGCCAACGAGACCATATTACGCAAGTCCTTCTCCAGCTTTACCGGCTGCTGGTCCAGGCCTGATTCAGAGTGCTAGTATTAACATTCAAAGCCCTAAACGGCTTGGGGCCAGGTTATCTGAAGGAACGCCTCCTCCTATATGTACCTGCCTGGACCCTAAGATCATCTTCAGGGGTCCTTCTACGTGAGCCCCTGCCAAAGGAAGTGAGGCCGGTGGCTACCAGGAGGATGGCCTTCTCTGCTATGGCACCCCGGCTGTGGAATGAGCTCCCCAGAGAGGTTCGCCTGGCACCTACATTATACTCCTTTAGACGCCAGGTGAAGACCTTTTTATTTTCTCAGTATTTTAACAGCTTCTTAGTCTAATTTTTAACTTTGCTGTTTTAAATTGGTATTTTAAATCTTTATTGCTGCTTGGTTTTATCCTGCTTGTGTTCTTATATACTATGTTTTTTATACTGTTGTTTTATATTTTGAATAATTGTTATGGTTTTGATTTTTGTGAACCGCCCAGGGAGCTTCAGCTTTTGGGCGGTATAAAAATGCAATAAATAAATAAATAAATGATGGACCCTTGGTCTCATCCAGCAGGGCTCTTCTGAAGTTCTTAATTTATAGGCCAGGATTGACATTTTATTATTTCATGAGGGATTTTTAGAAGTCTCTCACGCTTACCCTACCCATCAGTACTGTTGCCTTTCTTGGTAAATGCATTCCTGTCTACCACCACCTCAATGGTTTTAATTTTTTTAAGTTTTCGAAGGGAAAATATTTCATCTTTGCATTGAGATCGTTCGTAAAATGTAAAGAAATGTTCTTCATGAGGAAAAACTGTTTGCTTTGTAACGACTGTATACAGATACAACGAATCTGAAGGGGACAACTGGATTTTACGACTATTGGGAACAGCAAAGGCAACGCCGCAAGTGGGCGAATGGGGGGGGAGGATCTACGAAGCACTCGGAATACGCTCAGAAACGCTTCACCTTCCCCAGCATTCGGCGCCCTGTGTTGGACTACAACTCCCATCATCCACAACCGCCGCGGTCAGGGAAGCTGGTTTACTTTGATGCTGGGCGCGTCTGCTGCGCGTGATGGGAGTGGTAGTCCGAGAGATCTGGAGGGCGCCGAAGGCTGGGGAAGGCTCCTCTTAGCAAAGGAGCGGGCGCACTCAGTGCGCAGGCGCGACTGCCTCCCTCCTCTGCCCTTCCCTCTCTCGTTCTGTGGCCTACCGCTGGGGCCTCTGATTGGCTACTCGGTCTCCCAGGGGGGCGTTCCCCGCTCGCCTGCCAGGTTCTCCGAAGCTCCGCCACGCCCCGTTTTTTCTTTTTTCCTTCACAATCTCGCGCTGGCCGGATCGCTGTTGCGCATGCGCACTCGCCCCAACCCCCCCTTTCCCTCGCTCCCTCAGTAGCCGTCCCGACGACGACGTCGCGTCCGGATGACGTCACGCCATGGCCGCCCTGCTTCGCCGCCGCCAGTAGAGGCCCTGTCTCGCGCCCCGCCGCTTCCCGGAGCCGCTTTTCCCCCCGTTCCCTTCCCCGACCCCTTCCCGTCCGGCCAGGTGAGGAGCGGCGGCCCCCGAGGTGGGCTAAAGGGCGTGGGGGGGCGGGGTCGAGGCCTTCTTCGGAGGGTGAGGGGGGGCGCCGCCGGTCGCGCGCTGAGTCCTCAGGAGGAGGCGGAGGGCAGGCCTCTCCCTGCGCCCTGAGGGGCGAGGCTGACGTCACTGGCGAAGGGGGGCCGCGGCCCCTCCCCAGGAAGAGGGCCAGCGCTCGTTCAATGGGGGGTGGGGGTAGATGGGATGACCTCGAGGGGCTCCCACGGGGTGGGCGGAGGTCAGCCTCATGTACAGCAGCCTTTCCCAGCCTGAGCCTCCGGATGAGTTGGGCTGCAGCCCCCAGCCAGGCGCTCTCCGCCAGACTACAACTCCCAGCATCCCCTAGCCTGGTGCCCTCCAGACGTGCTGAACTAGGACTCCCAGCATTCCTCAGACAGGTGCCCTCCAGAAGCATTGGGACTACAACTTCCAACCTTCCCCAACCAGGTTCCCCCTAGATCTGTTGGACTACAATTCCCCCATGGAAGTTGTAGTACAGCACATCTGTAGTACAGCACATCTGGAGAGTACCGTGCTTGGAGAGGCCTGGTAGAAAGGATTGGTGGTGCTCTGATAATGATGAGCCTTCGACAAATGAAGCTGTTTCAAACAGAACTAGAGCCTTGGTCTGTCTAGCCTAGGATTGTCCATTGTGACTGGAAGCACCTCTCCAAGGTCTGAGGCAGATATCCCGCTCCTAAAAATCCTCTATCCTGGGAATCGTATCTTGGGATTTTTTCATATGCCAGCCTTTCCCAACCTGGTTGGGATTATAACTCCCGTCATCTCCAGCCAGTGGGCATGTTGACGGTGATGGGGGCTGTAGGCCAACAAGTCTGGTATATGCTCAGCCACTGAGCGGTGATAAGCTGCCTTCCACTTGGTCCACCAGCCAACCTTGCCTTCTCTGTTTGGCAGTGGTTCCCCAAACCCTGAGGTAGATGTCCTGTCACCCAAGTTATTTCCTAGCTGAACATGCTGGAGATTAAGTCTGGGAGTTTCTGCACATGTACTATTGCTAAATGATGGTCACCCTTTATAATAACCTTTCCACCGAGTCAAGAGTCAGGCCTTTGCTTCATCCAGTCCAGTATTGTCTTCTCTTTCTTTCTCTCTGGCAGGAGCTCTCTAAAGGCAGAGGGGGAGGCCTTTCCTAACTCTTCTTCCTGTGATCTTTTAAGAGGGGGTACTGGGGATGGAATCTGGCCCCTTCTGAAAGCCAGATAGGTGTTGTGCCCCTGAGCAATGGATCCTCTTTTCTGTACCTATGAAGCTTTTTTTATGCCAAGTCAGATTATTGGTCTGTTTTGCCCAGTATTTTATTCTCTGATTGGCAAGATTGTCTTTTCTGAGATATTTCCGAACTGAAAATGAATCTGTGCCCTTTAGCATGTCCTTTAGCATATACCACCACCTATAAAAAGCTGCCTACATTGAGTTAGAACATTACTGTATCTAGTGCAACATTGTCTCCTTATTGGAAGCCTTAGGCACAGGAAGTTCTCCCCTGCTACCTTTTTATTTATGTATTTATTATTAGATTTATATCCTGCCTTTTTTCTCTTGCAAGGAAGCCAAGGCTGCTTACATGGTCACCGTCCTCTCCGTTTTATCCTATCAACAAACCTGTGAGGTAGGTTAGGCTGAGAGTCAGTGACTGGCCGAAAGTCACCCAATTAGCATTATGGCTGAGTGGGGACTAGAACCTGGGTCTCCCTAGTTCCAGCTCAACACTCAAATCACACTGGCTTTCTTAACGTAAGAATATAAGAAGAACCATGCTGGATTAGACCAAGGGTCCATCTAGTCCAGCGTTCTGTTTACACAGTTATTGGTGTGGTTAATGAACTACCCACAACCCAGGGGGCTTGAATATGCAAAAGTTGCCTGGCATGCACCACCACCCACCGTTCTGCATGTGCACCTAAACAGGGTGTGGAGAACTTGATGAGAGGAAGCTCTGAGGTGGCTGGCAGTTTCAGGGAGTACCTCTGGTAATTTGGGGAGCGGGATTAGATCTAGCTGTTCCTTTGTTAATACTTAATCACTCAGTATTTTCAGTGTTCAAAGTGGTTTGCATAACTTATTGTGTAGTCCTTACAACAACCCTGTAAGGTAGGTCAGTATGGTCTCCATGTTGCAGATGGAACGAGCAGCTGAGGCCGAGAAAGGGGCTTGCTTATGGCCACCCGGTATGTTTGCAGCCGAGAAAAGAGTCAAACTGCCTCTTCCTAGCTATGTCTCTCTTTTAAGGTAAAAGCCTCACAAAGCAGTTTAGATAAAAGCAATTAAAGCAATCATCAATAAAAAATAATCAAGCACAGCAGCAGCAGAAACAAACAAAGCCAAAATAAAAAATCAGTCGCCCTGGTAACATAATCCTGTCTTCTCAAAAATACCTCTCATTGAATTCAGTGTGGCTTTTTAGACACCAGCCTCCAGATGGTTTCTTAGATGCCAGCAACAAATTTCTTGGTGCCTGGAATTTTTCTCCAGCTCTGGCAATGAATAAAGAAACAGGAAGTAAAGCCTCATTACAACAACCCAGAATTGTTATTTTAAAGGATATTGAAATTATAACTTGTTTTATGCTTTATGGTTTTAAATTTTGTATATTGGTGTTTTTAATGTTCAATGTTTTTAATTTTTGTAAACCACCCAGAGAGCTTCGGCTATGGGGCAGTATATAAATAGAATTAAATAAATAAAAGAAATAAATTGATGGTATGATCGCTAATACCAAAGGTCTTTCGGAGAAGGTTCATTCATCATCTGTTACGTCTGCAAGGAATCCTAGGAGATTTAGCTACATCTATTTCTGGCTTGGTGTAGTGGTTAAAGTATTGAACTAAGGAGATCCAAGTTCAAATCCCTGGTCAACCATAAATCTCACTGGGTGACTGAGTGACCTCGGGTCAATTGCTGTCTCTAAGCTTAACCTACCCCACAGGGTTGTTGTGACAATAAAGTGGGGAGGGGTGAATCATGTACATTCCCTTAAGCTCCTTAAGAGGGAGTACAGGATGAAAATTGGAGTAAGTTAATGAATCAAGATTTGGCCACTGTTAACATAATAGGCTCTCTGTGAAGTCTACTCAATGCTACATGTGCAATGTACTGACTATGAAATGATAGAGCAGTGTTCCTAAACCTCGCAATTTCCAGCTGTTTTGGACTGTAGCTCCCATCATCGCTGACTATTGGCTACACTTGATGGGCTGATGGGGGTTGTAGCCCAAACGTTTGGCGGGCACCAGGCTAGGGAAAGGTGAGCAACATGTTGTTATGCCAGAGGGAGCTTTGGCGATTTAGGACCACCTTTTTACCTGGTTTGCAGATGGCAGAATGCTTTGCTTGACAGATGTCAAGCCAAGTGTATTGTTGCACTGTCCAGGAGACAAAAAAGCGAGTTAAATCTATAGCTCTGAGGCAAAAGTACTTTGGGAGAGGATAGCATTGAAGCAACAGCCAGATCTTGTTCTCTGTACAATCTGGCATGATTATTGTTCATTTGAGAGACTTTTCTTCCATGGTTGGAACATTTAAATCCTTTGTTATAAGCGGATGTTTCAGTATTCTGATTTTTAATGTTGTCATTCATTAAGTTGGTTTCATTGATTTCTCTGGCGCTAGGCATTCATTCTGTGTGCTCAGCCTTTCTCCAGGCTTGTTAACACTTAGGTATTTTGTCATCAGTGCTGTGTGAGGGTCGGCTGCAAGTGGGGAAAGAGAAGCTCCTCTAAATGGGAAGAAATTGAAGTGTGCCAAATTCCAGTACAAGAGAGGACAATCCGTCGCTGCCACCCACCCTCATTTTGTAACAATTTAACCGAGGAAAGAACTTCTTCCTGGCGCCGAATATGTTAAGTGATGCCCTATGATTGATTCACATGATCAAATAATCTTCGTTTGCTAACATGGGTTGTTTATGAGTTCCTGGGAGCAAGTAAACATGCTGGTTTATGCCCATTTCCAATTAACAAGCCAGGAACATTGCATTTTTATTTCTGGGGTTAACCCATGGTTGGTTGTTAGGTTAACTCTGGGTTGTTAAATCCCAGAGTTTCAGAGTTCAAATATCACAAAACAATTCTAGGTTGTTCATTGAAAGCAAGAGTGGGCAGGAGGCAGTGTGTTCAGTCGCTTCCATGTACCCCGCCAATTCCTGGGTTAAACAACCCAGGAATTGGCTGTGGTATGCAAACTCAGCCTATTGGGCAGATTTTCAGCCAGGCTGTGATCTTTTATGTACTTGAGAAGCAAACTCCCACGTGTGTGCTCAGAAGAATTTCTGTTTCAAATTATTTTAAAATTGTAATCGGAAAATGGTGGGTATGGCAAACTTATCTGTCATGGACGTTTCTTATCTCTACATTGGCCTTTAAGTGCTATAAAAATGGCTAATTTGTGGGAAGCTCATCCAGGCTACGCTTTACTGCTCTGAGCCATAATTTAATAGGAGACTATTAGCAGCATGTTTTAAGCTCCTAATAATGTTACCATAGTTGTTGTTTGAATTAATTGTGCTAGCCTAGAAATTCTGGAAATTTAAAATTGGTCTCAAATTCAAGACTTGTTTTATTCTTCATCCAGATGTGTGTGTGTGTGTGTGTGTTTGCATATGCACATAAATGATACTGTTGCAGTGTGCTAATGGTAAGGGCTATTACAGCTGAAGTTCATTCCTTACTCAGATGTTCCATGCAGTAGTAGTTATCACTAACTGTTTGTCTCTTTTTCTTCTTCTTCTGCAAAGCCTCCTTCGTGAGGTTATTGCCAGAATAAAATTATGGAAGCGATGACATTAGCTGGCATTTTAATGCTCATTCTTTCCTGAGCTTCCTGTTCTCTGCTCTGCTTCCCTACCCCTGCCAGCAGTTTGGAGCCTATCAGTGGGTGAGGTTCCACACCTGCCTCTAGCCCACAATCCAGGCCTGTGAACACCCCCACACACACACACTCTTGCATCCCCCCCAGCTAATGCTGTTCTTGTTTTTGAGTACATGCCTATGCCCCATGAATGTGCAGATGATTCTCTCATCCTTGTTGCTGGAGTTGTGGCTGCTACCTTGTATATCTTTAAAATTCCTCTCATTGAATTTCTCTAGTTTGACTGAAGAGTTCTTGACACAAGCACCATCCCATTACACCCAGAGGAGAATTCCTGATGAATTGGACTCGAGTCCACAAAAGCTTCTGCCACAGTAAAACTGTTAGTCACTAAGGTGCTGCAAAATGTCTAGATGTTGCCCTCCTCCCCAAGCCCTGGGAATAAAAATCTGAATTAGGGCTATATGTCTTCTCATGATATCATGTGCACTGCACCCCAGTTGCTGGGGAACATGGGTAGGAGAGTGCTGTTGCACTTATGTCCTGCTTGTGGATCCCTGGTTGACAGCTGGTTGGCCACTGTGTGAACAGAATGCTGGACTGGATGGACCCTTGGTCTGATCCAGCATCAGGGCTCTTCTTAGGAATGTATTTGTGAATTAAGTAAATGTCCATATATTGACTTTGTATGAATTTGCCTTTTATAATTTAGGTTTTCTCAAAGGAAAATGGGGTTGGGGGCATGGCAAAATGTCTTTTTTTTTTTTTTAGCTCAAAGGTCTTGGTGCCAGTAATTAAGCTTTAGGAGAGGCATCTGAACCTTTTAGAATTTTGGGGAACAAAAGTAAATCCAGGAAACCATGGAGCGATTATTGGTCAGGGGGGAAGGAATGTGGCCAGATTGGGACCCCAGCTGTGAGTTTCTACACCCCTGTTGTACTTGGTGAATGATCAGAGATTACATCTTTCATGAGCATTTGCAGCAGATGCTAGATTCATTGCTTACAAGGGGAGCCTGGTTGCTTTCTTATGCAGTCTGCCCTCTATAACTGAGAGCAGAGGAAAATCTGATTTGAAGGCTGCAGTTGTAAATGGTGTTGTTAGGTAGATATGCCCAATCCCTGTACTTGGATTGTACACTGAGAGTTTACCGTTGAAGAGTATGTCCACTGGACAGCTAAGGAATATTGGAATGATTGAGGCTTAATGCTGCATCCTTAAGCAGCAGCCCCTAAACCACTCTTGTCCCACCCAGTTATTTATTTGTTTATTTGTTTTGTTACAGACTAGCAGGCCCTGATGGATGTTTCCGAAAGCCCTGAGCAAACCCCCCGCTCTCCTGACGAGAAGGAGGAGGAAGAGGAGGACGATCAGCAGCTCTCGGACGATGAAATCCTAAAAGGGAGTAGCTCGGAACAAGATGGAGAGGAAGGGCCGGGCACCAATTTGGGGGAAGACGAAGAAGAAGCGGCCAGAATATTGAGCCACGAGGAAGAGGAGGAGGAAGAGAACCACTCGGATGAAGAGGACCGCTTAAGTGAAACCAAGTCTCAGGACTCTGACAATAATGAGCAAAGCAGGGAGCTGAAGAACTCACTGTGTGTCAAGGAGGATGAGGAAGACCAGGCCAATGACCTTGGTGATGAAGCATCCTCAGTGACTCGAGAACTGGACGAGCACGAACTGGACTACGATGAGGAGGTCCCTGAAGAGCCAAGCGCCGGTGCCGCTGACGACGAGGCAGACAAGGCTGGGGGAGAGGAAGAGGAGGAGGAAGAGGAGAAAGGAGATGAGCCCCCTGAGGAGGACAAAAAATCTTGCATAAAGAGCGATGACGAAAAGGATGGTCAGGAGCCTCTCAAGGAGAAGAAGAAAGAAGAAGATGGAGAAATTGATGATGGCGAGATAGACGTAAGTTCAGCTCCTTCCTACAATCTCACCTTCTCCCCTCTAACTGGTTTACCTGGAAGTCAGGGCCTGCAAAGCTTTTTGGTGCCCCCTTTCATGTCCTAAACCGTCACGCACAAGAAAGCCTTCTAAGGGCTTTGCTTCCGCTGGTAATTTTTCATTGAGGGTAGTTTAAATATGCATGCTGAGTTCTCCTGGCTATGTTATTTCTGAAATGGCTGGATTCATGTGAATTTCACAGCAGGGTCCACTGTAGGTCGTCTTCTTCTTCAGAAAAACTGAGAAGCAAAGGAATGATGAAATGGAGCTGCAACCAGTCGGTTGAGTCCAAGCGTATTGTGTTTCAGTTCCTTCCCTTCCCCAGAATGTGGCAGAGGAGGAGATGTACCCCTGTGCGGTGGGCTTCTCTGTAGTTCCCTTTATCTCAGTTCATGTTAAATACCTAGCAGTTGTGTAGCACTTTCGAATGTACAAAGCCCTTCTCACACCATGGGTTAGTGTATTGTCTGAACACAGCCAGACTGTCTTGTTAACCACCCTGAACAACCCAGCAACAAACCATGGGTTGTCAGGGTGACTTCTTCAAGGCAATGAGCCACAGTGCATGGTTTAGAAGCCACCCTGGCTGCATTCAGACAACACAATAAGCCACCGTTCAACAAACAACCCCCACACAGCGTGTTGTGTGAGCAGCCTCATTATCTTGTGATTATTGCACCAGCTCTAATACAGTAGGTCAGTATTACTGTCCCATATAGCAGATGGGATGACTGAGGCTGAGAGGGAGCGGCTTGCTTCAGGCTATCTTGGGAGTTCATGGCACAGGTGAGATCCAAAACTGAGGGCTTCCTGATTTGTAGCTCACGCTCTCAGCCACTACACTTCTGCCGCTGGAATGCAGCCCCCAGAGCCTGGCCAAAATTGAATTCAGCCCTTGGACTGAAAGAGGCTCAACACCCCTGGGCCAAGATGGGCCAGTAGCATGACTTGGAACAAGACAGCTTCAGATGTTAACAATCAGTGATTAAGTTTTTAGGATACCTAGATCTGCAACTCTATGGAGTCTAGTGGGGCCTGTCAACTTCCAGCGATTGTCATTTGACAATTCCCTTTTATCAGTTTATGGTGGCAGGAAGCTTGATTTTGTATGCCCAGCCCATGTCTGTTTGTGTAAACTCTGCGTTTCTGCATCATAGATTGCCTTAAACCTTACCTGCTTCTGGAGAGGGATGCCAGTCACTCTATTAAACAGAGCATCCTAAGAGCGTAACTCACCCTAGAAGGGTTTCTTAATCCAATACTTAAGCTTTCCAATTCCATGAGGCTTGCTCTGATAAATGTAATATGAGGCTGTCCTCTAGGCAGCTTTCAGACATAAGCTTATGCCAGGCGTCCCTGCTGTCTCAGCCTCATGAATCTTCCTCCTGGTGTTTTTTCTTCTTTCCTGCTAGAGTCGCAGGTTTACAGAGAGTCTGCACAGTTTTCCAGAAAGTGTTTGCTTGTATTACTCTGCTTGCATTTGGACACTATAGCCGGGCATAGCTGTTTCTAGACAAAGGCAGCAGGACAACTTTTTCCCTCTGCTATTGGAATTAGTGTTCTGCAGGGTAAATAAATAGATTTAAATTCATTGGAATTGCTTGCCAGCCAGTCTGCCCAAGCCATTTACAGACCTGTGAAGGCAAGGAATATTCATCAACATTCTAACTTCTCAGAGGGAAACTGTCAGCAATATAACGTTGACCAGCCTGTGTAGCTTCTATGAATAAAGTGAAAGTTCCATTTGCATTAGAGAAACCCCATACATAGGTCAGAAAGTGCTATTTCTAACCCACCCAGAAAACATTAGTTATTGGGCAGATTAGAAAAGTACTAAACAAATAAATAAACATTCTGTTGTAGGGAAGGTGCTTTGGGAGCTATGAAGAGCAGTGAGGCCCACGTGAGGAGGCAGTCCTCAAATATTGAATTGAGCTAACAAACTAAATCTTTAGTGGCAGGTCCCTAGCTAAGTTTGATTGGGACTTGTCTAGAATTCTCTGGGAGTTGGTTGCTGAAGATCTTGACAGTGGTTTGATGTATCTCAGCCTTCCCCCAACCCGGTGCCCTCCAGATGTGTTGGATTGCAACTCCCAGCCAGCTGTGCTGGTTGAGGAATGCTGGGAGTTGTAGTCCAATACATCTGGAGGGCAGCAGGTTGGGGAAGGCTATTGTATCTGATTTCGGAAAGCATGGCTTGCATGTGCTAAAGAGTGAGGCTATCCTTCTGGTTTGGTTCACTGTCAAGCCTTTTGAAAGACTGCTCTACCTTGGAGCTTAAGGCAGCCAGTGGTCTTAAAAGCCCTGTAGACAACAGGCAACATCTGAGCCTGTGAGACGGCAATTGTGCTCCTCCCGGGAGAAGGGGAGTAGAGCTGTTGTGATAAATACTCAAAGCAGCAAAATGGCAAGAAATGTGACTGCAGCTGAGAGCAGCACTGAATGAGTTTTTTTATTTATTTCATTTCATTTCTCTACCGCCCCATAGCCAAAGCTCGCTGGGTGGTTTACAACAATTGATAAAAAATACAAAGTACAAAATACAGCATAATAAAATAGTCTAAAATTTTAACATAGGAATATTAAAACAATGTAAACAGCTAAAAACAAATAAGCCATGTTGCTGTTTTTCCTAATAGACCTGTTCTAAAACAGCTCCTGTGCTCCCCCAGAGAGGGAGAAAGAAAGGAGAGAGGGAAACGCTGCAGCAGTGAACAGTGAAACAGGTTTAACATCCTCCCTTAGCAGCGGCTTGTAACTCTGGCTGCCTTATCTGCACACCTGGCATCCTACGGATCTATGAATAGGAGAAACCCAGAAATAAAACACTTCGGATGTTCTACATTAAATGGGGAGGGGGAGAAATTAATGTCCTGTTCAGAGTTAACATATCCAATGCCAAAGTTACCTGATGGGAATCACACAGTGGCTGAATTTGGACGACACAATAAGCAACTGGGGTTGGGGGGAAACAATCGTCAGTTGTATTGACTATCGTGTCATCCGAATGCTGCCATAGTCAACTCAGCGCTGATCCTAATCTACACCACAGTTGATTATTTATTACCATGTTGTGTGGGGAGTACCCTCTAGATGAACAACTGTAAAGTTGATTATTACCCCACCATTGACTATCGTCCGAATTCAGCCAGTGTCTGCAGGGCTTGATTAAAGCTTTTTATTTCTGAAGCTTTACTTCAGGGTTGCAGGACCTCAGACCTGAGGGCCAAATCCAGCCCACCTGATTGGCTGGTATGTTTAGTATTTTAGGTCCCTCCTCTTTTGCTCCGCCCACTACTGCAGCGCAGCCCTTGGGAGATCCTCCGAAATGGAATTCAGTCCCCTGCTTTACTTGGAACCCAGCTCTTGAGTTGTGGAAGAATCTACCATATTTTGGCAGTGTTGCACAAGTGGAGGAAATGGAAAAATAGCGGAGACAAGATGGGTACTGTGTATGTGTGGAGGCAGGGGAGATGATTAGCAGGTGAGAGAAATCGGTAGCGCTGTCAAGCATAGAAGCCTTCCAAGTCCCACCTGAACTTTTCCTACTGCCTGAACCACGTCAAATGCACCTCCTGAACGTTGAAGGCTAGCAGTCCTCACAGGCAGCAGAGAAAGGTGGGGGCAGGGAGGGGACGCAATGACAAAGACTTGGTGAGGCCTGTTTTGGCTGGCCTAAGACGGTCCACAATTCACCTGTTGAGGAGCAAGAGGACTGAAGGTGCCGGATGTCTCCTAATGTAAAACGACTTCTTGGCCTCTTCAGTCGTCCTGGTTGAAGGGTTGCGGTGAAATTCTCTATCGGCAGCTTTGCTGTCATAGCAACTTCTGCGCTGTTACGTACCTGCCCCTCTGTGCCTTTCAGGATGACGACCTGGAGGAGGGAGAGGTCAAAGACCCCAGCGACAGGAAAGTGAGGCCGCGTCTCACCTGCCGGTTTTTCGTGAAAGGTAGGAGCTAAGGCCAAGCCATGCCTTTTCCTATGAGCCTACACAAAGGACACTGTGAGTTCTTGTTGCCCGGCTTCTTGAATCCCCGTAGCTTCTGTACAGATGAACTTACCCCAGGTTGTTTCTGTCCATTATCAAGTCATATCCGTTCATAGCTTCTCAAGTGTTGCCACAGGGAGCATCTTTAAAGGCCTTTCACCCTTACGGGGAGCTCAGGGTGGGCCCATCTAGCCATTATCCTGTCCCCACTTTAGGGAAGACCTCAAGCACGGTGTGGAAACAACAGCCCCATCTAATATTTGTCCCTGGTATCTGATATGCACAGCCTTACTGCCTCTGGATGTGGAAGTTCCATTTATCTGTCATGGCTAACAGCCATTTTTATGTGCATCAGGGGTATTGAATCTCAGGCCCAGGGGCCAAACCTGGCCCACTTGGGGTCCCATGGGCTTCCCCAGAGAAGCACATCTCCTTCCCCTGACTCAGCCCCCTTTTCCCCAGACTGCTAATCATTCGGTGTTTTCCTGGCTGTTGTGCACTCCCACACCCATTCTGAAAGGTGGAAATGCTTCTCATAAAGTTTAGTTATTGTCAAGCGCACAAAGCTCTTAAAGATTTAAGCACAGCTGTGGGCAGAAGATAGATCTCCAGGTCTTTTGGATTCAATGCCCATTGTCCCCTACCAGCATGGCCAGTAGTCAGGAATTCTGGGAATTGAAGTCCAAAACCTCTCGAGAGCTAGCTTCTGCCCACCCTGAGCTTAAATCGTGCTGGTGCTTTTTGCCTTTAGCTCCATCCTTTTTCATTTGATCCCGCCCACCATTTGAATGCAGCCCCTGAGAGCGTCTCCAAAATGGTGTCTGGCCCTCGAGCTGAAAGAGGTTCAGCACCTCTGATCTACATGGATCTAAACCCTCAGCCATCGCCAAGACAGTGGGTGGAGACCAGATTGTCCTCAGCCTTTGAAGTTTCATTCTTATCTCCAGCATTGGCTTTCGTACTTTCTTGTATAGCAGTTTGGACTTTATTTTAATGTGTTTTGTTATTGTGCCTCTATTTTGTTTTATTTTACTGCATTGTATAAACTTCCCTGGGAAAGTTTTTGAAGAGCAGGATAAATATTCTTAAAATAAATAAACCTGCTGCCAAGTCTTGAGATAAGACTTTTGGCATTGCTTTGGAAGGATCCATTGCATATACATGGTAGGGAATGAGAGGAGGTAGAACGTGGCAGAAGAAAATCATTTAGTTGAGTTTGGCGAATTCATAAAATCCGTTTTTGAATTCGCTGTAGCAAGTAATCAAAAATTTATAATAAAAACAAGAACTGTTAAAAATAAATCCAGTTCTGAATTGTGCTGTCACCCAATCATATGAGTTATCCATGGTTGATTAAATTTCCTCCTGAGTAAAAATAATAGTTCTCACATTTTTTCCCATTTTCTGCATGAAGCCATTAACATTTCTGCATGTTTCTTTCCGCAGGGCACTGTACTTGGGGAATGAACTGCCGGTTTATTCATCCTGGTGTGAATGACAAAGGGAACTACTCTCTGATCTCCAAGCCAGATCCTTTCTCTCCTAACGGTGCGCCACCGATTGGCCCTGGACCTCACCCTCTGATGCCAGCCAATCCTTGGGTATAGTACAATTACTTCCCCCCCCCTAATATTTTCATTTGGGTTCAATTTGGAACGCCGAGAGACTGACCAGGCTGCATTGCATGAAAAGCTCTACAAATGCTGGGACGAACAAGGAGCATCAAGTTGGCATTCATAGGTCCTGCAGCTTTTCTTGTGTTGATCTGCTAATGATTGCAAGACCTGGAGGAAGAGAGAGCAACGCAGTACCTTATGAGTTATGTGTAAGCTGTAACACAGTTTTGTGTAGCCCATAGAGCCTTGTTTTAGAAAATCTTCGTCACTAATGTTGAAAGAGCAGGAGACTTTGTGAGAAGGTAGATGGAAGGGACAATCCATGAGCAAAGTCGGAAGCCACTAATAAAGACTTTGGAAGTGGTAGGCCAAGGCGTGAGTCCCCAGAGCCGAAACTGTTCCGCCTGGGGAGGTGGGGGCAGAAAGATTCATATTTCACTAGAAAAAGACAGTGGCCACAATGAAAATGCATGACACCTCGTTCCGGAATCATCACCCTTTTCTCTTTTCTAACAGGGAGGGCCTGTAGTTGATGAAATCTTGCCGCCACCGCCGCCAGATCCTCCAGCAGAAAGTGCCTGGGAACGAGGACTCCGTCACGCTAAAGAGGTAAGGAAAATGCTTCAGCATGGAAAATGCTACACAGGTGCCCTGCAAATGCATTCAGACTGTTCTCCAAACCAGGACTTGGAGGATTAGGAATGAGTAGGCATAAACCTCAGGCTTGTACGCTCTTTCCTCCCCTTCCCTTTCCTCTGGGCGTGATGGAATGAGACACGAAACTTCCCATCATGGTTTGCAGCAAATCATGGTTTCTCCCAGCCCGACAAAATGGGAAACAGGAATGAACGGCAATGTCTGTAGCGCTATGGAGTGTGAATAGGATCAAATTTAGCTTGTTTGCTAGCTAAGTTTGACCCTTTTGGTGATCTGCAGAACTACAGCTACCATTTTTTTTTCCTGCCGGCAGTGGGGACCACACTGGGGGGGCGGGGGCAGCAGGATCTACATGTTCCCCTGCTCTGTGCTAAGGACTGGACCTGGCAGCTTTTGTGTGTAAAGCATATGCTCTGCCACTAAGCCCTTTATTGTGGCAAGCAAGTTTCCTCAGTCACATGTAAGCTTTCTCTGTTGTGGCACCCCGCTTGTGGGATGCCCTCCCCCTGGAGGCCTGACTGGCACTGGCACCGGCTTCATTTCGGCGCCAAGTTAAAACACAGCTTTTTATCAAAGCCTGTTTCATTGCTTTTTTAAAAAAATTCTACCGGTTTTAATTTGTTAATGATTTAATACATTTTTAGCTGTGTAAATGATTATACCTGTACACCGCCCTGAGATCCCAGTGATAATAGGGTGGGATACAAATGTTTTAATTAATAGATAAAATAAACGTTCCAAGCCACATTCAACGCTACTCTCTTTTTTCCCATCTTTGGGCAAGTTCCCTAGAACACCCTGTTTAAATATTTACTTGACCAACAAACTGTGTACGCTTCTCAAAAAACCCAGGTTGCTATGCAGGCTACTTCAAAACACAAAGCCACAACAATGTCAACTAAGATCACTTGTGTCTTTGTCATCATGAGGTCACTGGCTTATGCATGGCACCACGGTATAGCCCATTGCAAGCCCTCGTGGGCAAGTCGATAGATACCATACCCAGTTCTATAATTGGGCAGAGGCCTATGGACTGGTTTTTTTGTACAGCCCAACAAAATTGACTAATGTGCAACCTGAAGCTTTGGAAGGTTTTGAAAGCAGCTGCAGAGTGAAGAAACAAAAGCCTCTGCCATTTAAAACAAAACAGAACACCAGCAGAAGGACATGAAGCATTTTGGCCTATCAATTTATATGTGAATTACTTAATTTGCATCTTTGGTTATGTTTATTGGAAGCCACTTGGAGGAGCTGTGATAAAAGCAAGGTTAACACTATCTAAAAAATAAACCAGGGCCAAACTGCAGGCTTTGATAAACAGAGTTGTTAAAAGCGTGGCTGCTTTAATTCGGAGAAAAAGCAGCGGTGGGGCCCCGATCCATGATTGGGAGCCCATGTCGGTTCCCTGCCCAAAATGCCCTTCTCCAGCTGCTTTTGCCCTGTTTTCAGTAAACAGTAGCTTTGGGGACAAAGCAGAATAGGTTGTGTTCAGCAAGAAACCTCAGTCCGGGGGAGGGGGAGGGGCAATGGCTGCTTTTCTTCAAAATGAAAGCACATGTTTTAAGCACGCCTTTTAAAAGTGTGTTTATTGCACTGTGTAGTTTAGCCCTTACATTCAGTCGTGAGATTCTGTTGCGGTGATTCTAAAAAATGGAATTCTTGTCCTAGATCAACCTTCTCCAATGTAGTGCTCCAGTTGTATTGGACTGCAGTTCCCATCATTCCCAGCCAGCTAGCTGGGGATGCTAGGAATTGCAGTCCAACACGTCCGGAAGGCATCAGGTTGAGGAAGGCCATTCTAGTTTGGTGTACTGGCTAGAGTATTGGACTGGGAGTCGGGCGATCCGGGTTCTAGTCCCCACTCAGCCATGGAAAGTCATTGGGTGACTTTGGGCCAGTCACAGGGCTTTTGGTGTGAGGATAAAATGGAGAGGAGAAGGATTATGTATGCTGCCTTGGGTTCCTTGGAGGAAAAAAGGTGGGATATAAATAAAATAAGTAAATAAATAAATACTTGATTAAAGGTTGGAAATTTGATGACAGGTAATTCAGATCCGGGGACACCACTGTGGGTTGTACTGCCACTTTCCTAATCTGACTGCTTTTGCCGTCTTAGGTGTTGAAAAAGGCCACCATGAGGAAGGAGCAAGAGCCTGACTTTGAGGAGAAACGGTTTACAGTGACCATCGGGGAAGACGAGCGTGAATTTGACAAAGAGAATGAATTTTTCCGGGACTGGAACTATCGCATCACTCGAGAAGTCCGGGACTCAACGTAAGGCGCAGCTTAGGTCGTGTCCCCCTGTGCTGTGGAGTAAGAGCTAAACTCGAGCAGGGCTGGCTGCCGCTTCCCTGAGCTTTCTTCTGCAAGCCACAGTGCAGGGCAGCAGAGGGCAGTGTGGGCTTACTGAGCGGTTCGTTGTCCTACGGGAATTTTGTTTCAGTTCTCACATCATTCAGAAGTGCCCCATTCACACCTCTGAACACAAACGTGAGCACATTTCCCCCCCCCCCAGGAAAAGCTTATGTTTCCCTAACTGGCATTCAAAATAATGAACAGGCATCCTTTTTTAAAATACTCATTTTTTAAAACGCACCATTTTTAAAAAAATCACGCATTTTCATGTTTTAGTCTGTGGGGGCAATTGCACATTTGGGTGCATGCATTTAAAAAATGTTCACTCTTCCCATCCATAAAAATGTGTGCTGCTCCCATTCAAACAAAAAGAAAAATCCCATCGTGAGGAAGGAACCAGGTGGATCGAGCTTTGAGGTGGAACTTGGGAGAACCTCAGCAGGCTCCAGCCTCATTGATTCTCCCATCTCTAGTAGCGGCCGGATGGCAGGGCATGTTCTGTAGTCACTTAAGGAGCCTGCCCGTTTGCACCATGCGGCTCTTTCCCGCACCACTCAGAGGTGCGCAAGTGAAGTGGGAGATCCCACATTTTTTTAGCACCTGTCTTCCATTTCTTGCCCATTTCCATTTTCTGCAAACAGCTACAACCTTTTGCTGGTGTATAGTGCGCAAACCTGTTGGTAAAACAGGCGTGGACTTACCTGGGAGTAAGCCTCGTTGAATCCAATGGGACTTAATTCTGAGTAGATAAGCATAGGTTGCCTTGTGAATGTCAGATGTGCTAAATCCAATCCTGGTTGTTTTAGGCCATTGGGGGGGGGAATCCAATTCCAAATTTTTCAGAAGGCTCATATTACTGCCTT
The DNA here is from genome assembly GCA_029215795.1 of Anniella stebbinsi. Taxonomy (NCBI): domain Eukaryota; kingdom Metazoa; phylum Chordata; class Lepidosauria; order Squamata; family Anniellidae; genus Anniella; species Anniella stebbinsi. The sequence goes on along the minus strand of JARDYH010000007.1, from coordinate 2,823,483 downwards.
TCTAAGAGCTGATTTTTTAAAACAATTTTATCTTGCATTGAGATTAACTTGTGATGTGTGAAGATGGCTTCTCTTTTTCTCTCTCCCCCCCCTTGAAAAACTCCAGTGAGGTGGACATCAAAGAGAACGCTAACTATGGGTAAGCAGCTCCTAATCTCCTTTGTGCTTACAGCTGGGCCATGTTGCTTTCATTTTGATCCCTTGCAATTCTTAGGCCTTCTTAGGTCAATACCAGCCGTTGCATAAGGCTTGGCTTCCGGTTGACCAGCTCTTACTGGTGCCCATTCTGGTATGGAGGCTGCCAGGTGTTGGCAAAGTCATGTAAAAGTTTGCAGTGCTCCTAAGTAGTTAAAGGCATAGAACCATAGAATTGGAAGGGGCCATTTAGGCTATCAAGTCCAACCCCCTGGTCAGTGCAGGAATCTAGGCTTGCAATTTCTGATGACATGATCAAGTCAAACCAGTAATTGTGCGCTAAACATGACCCTGGGTTCAGTTTTTGCTTTTAAGACATGATTGCTGAATATGGCGGTTCTGGTAGCAATTGATTGGAACAACATACAGTGACATTTAACCTAAACATCCCCCTTCTTTTGACTCCTCTCCAGGCTTGATCCTTATGCGGATCCTTATTATGATTATGAAATCGAACGCCTCTGGCGAGGTGGACAGTATGAGAACTTCAGGGTACAGTACACAGACCCCGATCCATACCGGAACTACAGACTGAGCAAGGTAAGCATGTGCACCTTCGTGGACTCATATGTTTGTTCTGCAGTGAGTTGATTCAGACAACCCGTTTGGCCCCAGCGTAGGTGAGGTCTGCAGTCTCTGCCCCACCTCCAAGGTTACCCAGGCGCCGTGTTCACCACAGTTGTTTCCGCATCCTGTTCAGTTCCAGTGAAGTTTGAAACACAGAAGCGCCCCATGGTGCTGGCCTGAGGAGGAACCCCTGTTGTGTGGTCTCCGCATTTCTTGCATTACTGGAGCAGGTTGAGGAGGGCTGCTACCACGCTGCTCAAGGGACTTCAGAACCAGTGACGTGGAGCTCCAAAATGGAAAAGGCTTTATTTTTCCATGGAAAGGTTTTCCATTTCATAAGTTCATTGGTAAGAATGAATGGATGCCAATTGGAAATACAATATTAGGCAACCTTGACTATTTCAAAGGTGTAATTAAAGTTTCCCGTGATTAGCCCTAGCAAGTATGTGAGAGAATACTTATTATGTCATTGAAATGCATGTATATCTCGGAATAAAATGGAACTAATAAGTAGTGACAGCAAACTGAAGGTGGGTGCTCCAACAACCTCAGTGGAAGAGAGTTGGACTTACGCATGACACCACCTTATAGCCCCTTGCAAGCCTGTGTGGTCAAGTCGATAAATGCCATACCCAGTTCTGTGATTGGACAGAGGCTCTGTTGAAACAGGCGAGGGGTCATCAACATACACACAGTTCTTTGGGTCGCTACAAACAAATATTAAAATGGCAACCCTTTTCAGTACCTTTTGTTTTTTCTTAAATCTGAACAATGTAGGGAAGCGTAGATACTGTCATCTTAAAATTTGGGCAAGTATTCCAATTAAAAGATCTACGTAATACAACATTTAAATCACACCACGCCTGCTTTAATTTTACGTCTCGAATACGTGTGTTACATTAGGACAAAAAATGAATATGGGCTACTTTTTTTAGCTGTGTTGTTTACAGAATACAAGTAGCATAAGCCTGGTTCAACCTTTATTCCGCAAGGAAAGGGAAAGAGAACGGGAGCGGGAGAACCGGCAGCGCGAACGGGAACGTGAGCGCGAGCGGGAGCGCGAGAGGCGGCAGAGAGAGCGGGAGCGCGAGCGGGAGCGCGAGCGGGACAAGGAGCGCCAGAAAAGGAAAGAAGAGTGGGAGAGAGAGCGGGAGCGCATCAAGAGAGATGAGAAGGACCGGCAGCACCGAGACCGCGACCGGGACCGAGAGAAAGAGCGGGAGAAGGAGAAAGAGAAGCCCAAACCTCGGTCACCGCAGCCACCAAGGTACAGGCCCACGTTTTCTGTTTCCTGCTGCTGTTGGTCTGGCAGGGAGGGTGTGAGGCTTTGCGCCTGGTTGGCTGGCATCTCAGAGAGGCGGCTGGCGTTTCACGAGGCGGGATGTGTGGCTTCTCCGGACAGCTTTGGTAGCCCATTAAAGGGGAGGGCAAAAGGAATCTGATTTGCAGTCATACTTGCCCCCCCCCCCCCCCGGCTAAACAAAAGAAAAAGAAGATTGAGACCTCTTCTTTGAGACCTTTGCATGGCAAACGGCTGTGAAACCGTGTTTTTGGGTGCTCTTAGTTGGCTCAGGCTGTGACATCCAATCAGAACGGAGCCTCGCGTGGCTGCCTGCCTGAATTGTTTGTGAAAGCAAGGCATTGAGCTCACTTGGCTTCTGTTCCTTTCCACAATAGCTAACTGCTTGTGTCATGGATTTCTTTGCAGTTGGGCTGCATGCATGAATTGGCACTTTCGTTGCTTGGTTTTTTATATGTTGATTTGTTCAATTGGAAAGCAGGACTGGGCACCCTTCAGTTCCGGATCAGTCTGGAGCGGGTTGGCTAGTCCAAAGTGCTTCGGACTGGCAAGCCGCTGCCCTTGTCCACTGAGCTGCACAAGCAGCCGGGAGTTAACACTGCCATGCGTTCACGCCCGGCAGCCATTTGTCCATCATGCGAGCCGCCATTTTTACGGAAGATGGTGTCTCTGCATTTTTGGAGATCTAATGTTGCGCACAACAGCAGCCCTCAAAGGACATTTACAGGCTGGGACAGTGATTCCCCGGTTCAGGGAATGAGTCGGCAGGGACGGGGGGAGCCCTGGAAACCACAACACCTGGCTGGCTTGGGCATATATTTGACATTGAACTGAGTTAGGGCTTCAGTTGGTTTCATTGCCATGTGCACCCAGACCTCGGCAGATTATGAGGCAGCAGGAGAGAACAGGGATCCGCCTGCTCCAAAGGGGGCACCACATTATGTTCGCCCAGAGCATTTGTCACATGGTGGCATCTGGCCATAGACTTTACTTCTTAAGCTTGGCCAGCGTTTCTTTTAATCTGTGCAGCTTCACTGCATGCGAGTTGGGGGCCTGGACCACCAGAATTGTACCCAACACCCCTCCTTTCATGCTCCTCCTCTGCAGTACTTATTTATTTATTTATTTTATTTATTACATTTGTATACTGCCCCATAGCCGAAGCTCTCTGGGCGGTTTACTTGTCCTCTAGTTTCACTGCCAGCCTCTTTGACTTGCCTCTGAGAGTTCATAGAATCATAGAACAGTAGAGTTGGAAGGGGCCTGTAAGGCCATTGAATCCAACTCCCTGCTCAATGCAGGGATCCACTTTAAAGCATAGCGGACAGATGGCTGTCCAGCTGCCTCTTGAATGCCTCTAGGGTGGGAGAGGCCATGACTCCCTAGGTAGTTGGTTCCATTGTCATACTTCTCTTAATAGTCTGGAAGTTTTTCTTGATGTCCAGCCGGAATCTGGCTTCCTGTAACTTGAGCCCTTTATTTCATGTCCTGCACTCTGGGTTGATCGAGAAGAGATCCTGGTCCTCCTCTGTGTGACAACCTGACATAGAAGCATAGAATAATAGAGTTGGAAGGGGCCTATAAGGCCATTGAGTCCAATACCCTGCTCAATGCAGGAATCCACCTTCAAGCCTCTAGGGTGGGAGAGCCCACGGCCTCCCCAGGTCATGGGTTCCATTGTTGTAAATCGTAGGAAAGCCACGCATGTCCCAACTGCTTCTTCACTGTCATTATATAACTCACCCGGGTGACAAATATGTAGGTGAAGTCAGGTTGATGTAAGACTGAAATGTACACATATTGCTAAAAGCCAAGTTTCCCCAACCTCCCAGTTGTTGTTTTGAAGAAGCCGGCCCACTTCCCTGCTTGGAGGAAATACATTCTTCTCTCTCTGAAGCATCCGGATGCCGGTTTCCCACACTTGCCACTAGTGGCCTAATGTCAGTTCACCTTTGTTTCCTCAATGTGACTCAGTTGATTTTTGTAGAGAATTTAAAACGAAGGCTCTGGGATCAGTTTTGTGAGTAGCCAAGGGTAAATCCACGGTGTTGCTCAGGATATAAAGGGGCATGTTGCCAGTAGAGATGAGGATTCAAGTACGCGACCGTAGCTGTTGAATGAAATTGCTATTTGTGGATGAATGATCAAGGATACATTTGTAAGAAAGGTGCTAGTTATGATGGCTATATATTCCCTGCTATTGGAAGCAGTATTCTGGGGAATAAGAGAGTGGGGGGGGGGGGGGTTTGCGGTTGCACTCATGGCCTTCTTGTGGGCTTCCCGTGGGGCATCTCATGACCATGGTGCCAACAAAGGCCAAACTAGATGAACCTTTGGTCTGATTCAGCAGTGCTCTTAAGGAATATTTTTGGGCTCTTCAGTTAGAGCAATGCCATTCCAGAAAAGCATACAATTTTTGGCTAGGTGGCTTCTCTCAAGCCTTTCTCTGCTAGCTGTGCAACGGTGGCAGCAGCTGCTGCTCCATTGAAACATTGGGTGATACATTTATATGACTTTGCCGGGCTAAGTTTGGTTTCCAAATGATAAAAAAATTGAACCCTGGATATGGGAAGTATCTGTCAGAAAGGGCCAAAGATCCGATACGAGCCTCCGCCTTCCTAAAATTGGATGGGATGGCGCATGCAGTTCTGGAGGGTATTTCGTGGGGATGATGATCACCACACTTGGACACACTGCGTGGATGGGGCTGAGATGGTTGAAGATGTTCCTCTTGCGGTGCAATCCTGTGTGTGTTTACTTGGACGTTAAGCCATACTATATTCAAGGGAGCTTACTCCCAAGTAAGTTTTATGTGTGATTGCAGCCTTAGACTGGAAGCTTATACGAGCCTACTTGGAAGTAAGCTCCCGTGAATTACAGTGTGGCTTAACGTCCGAGTAAACTTGCACAGCATTGCCCTATTAAGTGTGTGTTTATTGTGCCATTTCTAATGAACCTATCTCAGGTTTTGAATCATGCAAAAAAAAAAAAAAAAACCTCAAAGCTTTTATTTGCCAAAAGTGAGGGGAGAGAATAACATGGAAAGTTACTCTCTTTGCTTTTGTGGCAACAGCAGCAAAACTACGTCAGTGTTATCTGCAAACCTATGTAGAAGATTTGCCATATCTGAGGATTTTATTATGTTTTTTTTTCCTTTCACGAAAGTTTGTTTTTATTGATGCTATATGGTCCATATTTAATTTGTTGTTATAGCCTCATTAACCAGTGTTGTGACGCTCTTACTTCTGACCCCGTGGTCAAGACAATATTTTCCGCTCCTTGAGTTCTAATTATAGAAGTAGATCTTAATTTAGCCTTCAAAGAAGAGTGTAATCTGGAGGTTTGTTTAATGTGTAACATCTTTAGAAATTCTTCATGTTTAACTAGCCGGCTTCTTCCTTTTAGTGGGAGTGACTTCACATTAATTGTGTTTATTTATAGACTTCTGTGCTTTCCCTCATCATTAAATCCTGGCTCAGCTCCTGGCAACTCCAGCCTCTTGCGTAGTTTTGGGCTGATGCTGTCCAAATGTTCATGTGACTTGGTGCGAGGCTTCCAGGTCTAAAATGTCTCCTCCAGGTGGCTGCCTCCTGTGACGAGTCCTTCTATAAGAGATTGAAGTGCACAGTCTTGGCAGAAGGTCTGAAATTCCAATCTTTGGACTAAGCTGCACATGCCTGGTGTTAAATATGGCCTTCCCAAAACGTTTTTTTAAAAAACAAATCATATATTTGATGTCTTTATCAACTGGAGAGAAGAAAATCAGATAAGGTTACATTTGGGGTGGGGAGGAACCACCTTGCCAGGTGTAAATTGATGCCAGAGAGCTGTGTGACTTGTGCGGCTGCCAACTCAAGTCCACCCCCACCACCCTGGAGGCTCTTCCTGCCAGTGGCGAAAGGGAAGGGTGTACCCTTTGGGAGGCGCCATTATATCTCAATAGTTGAGTACCTGTGCTGCAGATAGAAGATCCCAGTTTCCATCTCCCCTGAGAAGGATCTTGGTTAGCAGGGCTGGAGAAAGACTTCCGCCTGAGGCTTTGTACAGTTGCTGCTGTTTCTCAGAGTAGACCGTTCTGATCTACATGGACTGGTGATCTGATTAATTGCAAGGCCCTTTCACACGGCTGGACTCACTTGCCAAATGCAGCCTGAGGCAACCCTATTTTAAAGAGCTCTTCACCCCTGCTGGCAGAACTCCTTATGTTCTCATGTGCATGAGATAAACTCTAGTTCAGCCTTCCCCAGCCTGGTGCCCTCCAGATATGTTATACAACTCCCAGCATCCTCCAGCCGATTATGTTGATTGGGGGATGTTGGGAGTTGTAATCCAAACACCTCTAGAGAGCACCAGGTTAGGAAAAGCTGCTGTAGATATTGATTACTTATATTTGACTCCTTCTCTGAATCCATTGGCAAAGGGGACTGCGGGCTTTATTTTCTCCCTTGCAACCAACCTGGTGTGCCCTCCAGGTGTATTGGACAACAACTCCCAACACTCTTGACTATTGGCTGGGGCCAATAGGAGTTGAAGTCCAAAACATCTGGAGGGCACCACGTTGGGGAAGGCTGGGCTAGGGAGACCTCATTTCAGATCCCCTCACAGTATTGCCATGGGCAAGTGGCCGTCTCTGAGCCTAATCCACCTCGCAGGGTTGTTGTGAGGATAATGCCTGATCGCCGCCACCCCATGCACCATCTTGAGCACTTTGGAGGAAAGCTAGGATATGGATGTGTTAAGTAACAGGTTTTTTTCTGTGACTTTGTCATTTGGATCCAGTTCTGTAAACGGAGAGGATCCATACAGGAAACACCATGATGCAATGCAGCTGTCTCACCATGTGAAGGATACCTCCCATAGGTGTGCTTGGTGCCAGTGGTGACTTCATCCAAATGGATTTCGGCTCGATCCTTGAGGGAGTGCTCCCCTCCCTCCCCTGCCACCAAATGGAAAACAGGATGAAATGGAGTTAGCAGGAGGGTTTTGAAGCGCAAATTATCATTTTAACGTTTGTGTTGGAGCTTTGTGGGAAAGCTGCCGGCTTATTAAGATAACTCAATGCTAAAGAAAGAGCTAACAGAACACACACATACACCCTGGCATTTTCCAGGAAATCCACAGTGAAATCGCTAAGTTTGGATTTCTATGAATCCAACCTGCAGATTCTTCAGCAGACTGGCTTTTCCTGAGACGTGTGTATTCCGCAGACTTGCAGACCGTTCCCCCCCCCAAAAAATTTCACACAAATTTAGTCATAGAAAAATACATTTTTTTTACAAATGGCCGGAAATGTGCTTTCCCCCGTAGCCTGAAGCCCTTAAATGCACATTTGGGGGGTGGGAGATTTGCACATTTTTGCAAGTGCAAATTTGTGCAAATTTGGGAAATTGGAAAAAATCCAATTTCGCCATTAGAGGTAACTTGAAGATTACCAGAGCATAGACAGCTAAAGTCAGGTTATCCTGTCCAGACAGAGGCATAACTGGATAGAATCATAGAATAGTAGAGTTGGAAGGGTCCTATAAGGCCATTTAGTCCAACCCCCTGCTCAGTGCAGGAATCTACCTTAAAGCATCCCTGAAAAATGGTTGTCCAGGTGCCTCTTGAAGGCCTCTAGTGTGGGAGAGCCCACCACCTCCCTAGGTCATTGGTTCCATTGTTGTATTGCCCTAACAGTCAGGAAGTTTTCCTGATGTCCAGCCGGAATCTGTTTCCTGTAACTTGAGCCCATTATTCCGTGTCCTGCATTCTGGGCTGATCAGGAAGAGATCCTGGCCCTCCTCTGTGTGACAACCTTTCAAGTATTTGAAGAGTGCTATCATGTCTCCCCTCAATCTTCACCAACCAAAGTTGGTAAAAGGCAGTCTGTGCCACTGAGCCTACCTGAGCCTCAAGTGACAGAAATGGTTCTAGGAGAACCCGAGAGCTACGGATGTTGGGAGTTGTAATCCAAACACCTCTAGAGGGCACCAAGTTAGGGAAAGCCGCCATTGAGCGGAATAAAAGTCACCTCACAGTTTATTTTCATTTATTTATTTACAATATTTATATACCCTTCCCCGTTCAAGGATTTCAGAGCCGTGAACTCTTGAAGTGCAGGCAGAACAGATTTTACAAAATCCATACATCCCTAATACACACAACACACACACACACACCAATCATGGTTATTCATATCGAATCCAGTTGTGCCAACATAAAACGCTGTTCTTCTGTCATCAGGTTATGGTTATTTAAAGGCAATCTTTGCTAATCTAAGGATGTCGCAACACTGCATGCGAACCTGATAACAAAAAACACGCACATGCTGCTTTGTTTTCCGTTACCATCCCCCTAAAAACAAAGTGTACATTCGGAGGTGCCACCGAGGAGGATTTTAGCTCCTGACTGTAGAGTACGATCCTAAAGAAGGTTCATGTCAGGAGAGGCGCTCCTTCAGGCATAGCGGTCCCAAAGAGTGTAGGACTTTATAGGTTAAAAACAGCACCTTGAATTAAGCTCAGAAGCATATAAGCAACCAGTGCAAGTGGGCCCGAGTCGGTCTTAAATGTTCAGACCGTCCAGTCCCCGCAATCAATCTGGCCGACGCATTTTGCACAAGCTGGAGCTTCTGAACTGTCTCCAAAGGCAGCCCACGTAGAGCGCATTGCAGTACTCTAACTTGGAGGTTACCAGAGCATACACAGCTAAAGTCAAGTTATCCTGTCCAGATGGGTGTAGCTGGATCACCAACCAAAGTTGGTAAAAGGCAGTCTGTGCCACTGAGGCCACCTGACCCTCAAGTGACAGAATGGTTCTAGAAGAACCCCGAAGCTACGAACCTGCTCCTTCAGGGGGAATGTAACCCCATCCAGAAGAGGTTGAGAACTCTCCACCCACTAGCACCATCTCAGTCTTGTCTGCATCGAGGTTCAGCTTGTTAGCCCTCATCCAGTCCATTGTCACAGCCTAGCACTGAATCAGCACATCCACAGCCTCACCTGATGAAGATGAAAAGGAGAAGTAGAGCTGTGTGTCATCAGCGTACTGATGGCAATAATAATAATAATAATAATAATAATAATAATAATAATAATAATTTATTTCTTACCCACCTCTCCATTTGGATCGAGGCGGGGAACAACAATATAATAAAATACATAAAACTGATTAAAACATGACACACATTATTAAAACTGCATTAAAACATCCTAAAAACGTTCTAAAATTCCACTGGATATGCCCGCCGGAAGAGAACAGTCTTTATGGCTTTCTTAAATTCTAAAAGACTGTTAAGTTGACGAATCTCCTCCGGCAGGTCATTCCACAGTCTGGGAGCGGCAGAAGAAAAGGTCCTCTGGGTAACGGTTGTCAGCCTAGTCTTGGCCGACTGTAGTAAATTCTTCCCAGAGGACCTGAGCGTGCGAGGTGGATTGTAAGGGAGAAGGCGATCCCGCAGGTAACCTGGACCCAAACCATGTAGGGCTTTAAAGGTAATAACCAACACTTTATACTTCGCCCGGAAACTAATTGGCAGCCAGTGGAGCGATTTTAAAGCTGGCGTAATATGGTCACTCCTAGGTGTACCGGTGACCAACCTGGCTGCCATATTTTGAACTAGTTGAAGTTTCCGGACTAGGCACAGAGGTAGCCCTATGTACAGCGCATTGCAGAAATCGAGCCTCGAAGTTACCAGCACGTGCACTACCATCTTTAGGTCTTCCAACTCTAGGATGGGGCGCAGCTGGCGTACCAGCCGAAGCTGATAGTAGGCACTCCTGGCTGTCGCATCTATCTGGGCTGTCATTTGGAGCGACGGATCCAGGAGCACCCCCAAGCTCCAAAACGCTGGGTGAGCCCACTCAGCGGTTTCATGTAGATGGTGAACAGCTTGGGGGACAGAGCCGACCCTCGTGGAACACCGTGCTGTAGAATCCATGGGGCTAAGCAATATTCCCCAAGCACCACCTTTTGATGCTGACCCTCCAAGTAGGAACGGAACCACTGACTAATATGCTTATTGTGGCATAAGCTTTTGTTGTCAGATGCAAACTGTGGCCATCTAAGTGGGAAAGTATGTGTAGCATGAATAGACAGAGAAGCAGGGGGTGGGGAGAGAACGTTTTTACCAAGTGTTGCCCAAATGCTAATCAGTAAAAGAGAAATGAAATACAAATGAAAATGCGATTTGGTTGAAAAAAATAAAAAGATCCTGCCAGAGTGGGTGTGACCTGCTTCCACTTGGTGATGAATTGGCCAAGCAAGATGAATAAACACTTAACAAGGGACAATTACTTTCTGTAGTGAGGAAGCCACTCCCAATCCCTGTTGAACCCGAGTCAGATAGTGTCAAACTTGCAAGTGAGTACCAGCTCTGCCACTTGATGCTGGAACCTCCCTTCGGAAACTTTTTAAGTATAGCAGCTTTCAAGCTGATTACAAAATGTTCGGGCAGATCAAAATGCTCTACCTGCTGGTTTCTGAATTTTTAATATCTGGTTGGAATGCGTGGTGCTTGGTGCAAGCTTGTCAACAACCTGATCACCTCTGGCAAGCAGTCCTTGTCTCCAGGTGACCAGATGAGGGATGTTTTCAACCAGTGTTGGTTCATTTATTATAGGAAGCTGCCAGGTGGGGTTATAGCGAAAGAGCTCCTGGGCATCACTTAAAGATAAATTAAAATATTGTTTATCTGCAAGAAACTCCATATACCAGTAAGCCTATTAGAGACTAAGTAATATCACTCTTCTTTCCCCAGCCTACTCCCAAGCTCCAGTTTTGAATAAAAAATGCAAGTATCTGTCTTGGCCATGTGAGTTTCTTACCCCAACCTGTAGAATCAGTCCACCAGAAGGCCATATCTTGATTTTGCATCTGCCTTCATCTCGCTTGCTTAGTTGCGAGTCAGAGGTCACTAAAGACGCTCAGGCATGGTAAACGGGAAAGTGTTAGAATGAACTCCGCTGCCAGAAGGGAGTGTCAGCAGTCAGGTCCTTCAACTGTAATCTCATGACTGTCCCTCACACACATACAGAGTCATAACTTTGCGAGGGCAAGTATTTAGCAAGAGCAGGTGTATGTAATTCTTAGATTCCTCGGCCAGCGTTAGTCCCCTCTTGATTAGTCACATTTTGGTGTTCGCTGGTCCACTTTTTTTCCCTTGGGCGCTGCTAAGAAATATCCCTAACTACAGGAAATGCTAAGCCACAGTGAGTAACAGTGTCTTCCTTCACATATTGCACAAGGGACTTGGCTGGAGCCTGGCTCTGTCTCTCTCAGCAGCTTTGAAATATCATCTGAGCTATTCAGATTCTGATCAAAGCGATCCACGTTTTGCAAAGTGTATGTGAACATATCCACTAGCATTAAAGAGGCATGATTTGCCTGCTTTGTTTCCCACCCCTCTTCTGCTTTTGCCTCCTGCTGCTCCTGGGGACAGATTGCCGGAAACACAATCCAGCTCAAAAATCACACTATATAAAATGTGTGCTAAAACTTCATTATCAGTTAAAAGCAGCCTGCGGAAGCATGGAAGCAAATCTTGGTTTCTTAGCTATGATGCATCCAAAGGAGTCTCCGGGGGGGGGGGGGGGGGGGGGGTTGGACTCTGTTGAGGTTGGAGGGAGGAGTTTTACAAAATAAAGACACAACATTCACATAATAACCTTGTATGTAGGGGGGGAAAAGTTTAGTCCTTCTCCCCTCCCTATACCAAATTTTGGTTCACTTCCATAAACATCATGAGGCAAGAGTTCAATATCCCATTTGGTTCATTTATAAAGCTTTCAGCCCTCCAATGCCTCCAGCCTAATCCCATAACAATTCTCAGATGGGCTCTAGTGCATGCACAGAGTTCTCTTATTTCCAATAGCTTCCCCATTCATTTCATGGGAAGGGGGCAGCGCCTCTCCGTCCACCATCTGTGCGTTGCAGTTTTCCCCAAACTCTAGGTTAGCCATCTCGTTGTCCTCTTACAATTCCTTAATGACGGACAATTGGCCGTGATTCCAAGAACCAGGCAACTAGTTTGCTTTGAGCTTCTGCTTTCGGAAGGGAGCCCACTAGGCTGTGCATGTGGGCGGATCAGTTTTGAAACCCAGGACCTTTCAAAAGCACTTTCATAGAAGCACAGAATGGTAGAGTTGGAAGGGGTCTATAAGGCCATTGAGTCCAACTCCCTGCTCAATGCAGGAATCCACCTTAAAGCATCCTTGACAGATGGCTGTCCAGCTGCCTCTTGAAGACCTTTACTGTGGGAGATCCCACAACCTCCCTAGGTTATTGGTTCCACTGTCGTACTGCTCTAACAGGACGTTTTTTCCTGGTATCCAGCAGGAATCTGGCTTCCTGTCACTTGAGCCCATTATTCCGCGTCCTGCACTCTAGGATGATCGAGAAGAGATCCTGGCCCTCCTCTGTGTGACAACCTTTCAAGTATTTGAAGAGTGCTATCATGTCTCCCCTCCGTCTTCTCTTCTCCAGGCTAAACATGCCCAGTTCTTTCAGCCTCTCCTCATAAGGTTTTGTTTCCAGACCCCTGAGCATTCTCATTGCCCTCCTCTGAACAGTAAATTGTAAAATATTAGGAGAGAAATAATAAAAGTGTAACCTTTAAATGGATAGGTTATGAGTCAATATGAAGAGTAAATGGGAACCCTGATAATAATGGTATTATACATATCATGACTGAAATAATGAGACTTGGTTCCAACCACTCAAAGGACTTGAAAATTATTTGACATGTCAGTTGACCAAATTTCTCTAAACCTGTCAAATACCTTATCCTAGAATCTACATGTTTGTGTATTTAAGGTTGTTTGTTTTTAACCTCTAATACTTTTTGTGAGATATAGAATAAAGTATTTAAAATCTAAAACTAGTTTGTAATATGGCATGGGAGTCTGTAATTCCAAATTTTAAAAAACATTAAAAGTATTTTTAAGTTTATCAGCACACCTGTGAAGGAGCTCTTTGAATCCCCAGTGTTTATTAATGATGATTATTTTTTCTGCTATTGCTGATTAGACTTTGTAACAGCCCCACCTAAAAGCTGCTAAGTTCTGGACTAGTTTTCCAACATCATAGAACCAGTGTAGTGTAGTGGTTGGAGGGCTGGAGCTGGGACTGAGGAGACCCAGATTCTAGTCCCCACTCCGCCACAAAACTCACTGGGTGACTTTCACCTGTCACTGACTCTCAGCCTAACCTGCACTGAGCAGGGGATTAGACTTGATGGCCTTATAGGCCCCTTCCAACTCTACTATTCTGTGATTCTGTGACCTCACAGGGTTGTCATGAAAATAAAAATGGAGAGGAGGAAGATCATGTAAGCCGCCTTGGAGGGGAAAAAGGCGGGATATAAATCTACCAAACAGATGAACGAACAAACTCTTCCTCTGGCGAAATGTGAAATAAACTAACAAACAAGAATGGGTAGAAAGTGAGAGCGGTTATTGCCCTTAAGAGCCACCATGGAAGCCCCGTCTGCAATATGTGACAGTCGTCAGCACTTGGTAATTCAGGAATCTCACTGCAGACGAATCAAGTTTATTTCTGCTTGGCGCAAATGATGTTGGGTTACATGAAATGCAGTAGGATGAAGAATCGACGCTTCCTTTTGAGAATCCAGAAGCCAGCAGTCAATTGAGATCTGACTCTAACATCCAATCTCGGGAAGAGTTCGGTGAAACACAAAAGCTAGCTCATGACATTGTGATTTCTAAGTTTATTTATTTTATTATTAACATTTATATACTGCCTTGTTTGCTCAAACGTTAGTGGTTTTGCTAAAGGCATTAAGTTGTTGCCGCTGCTGCTCAGATGTTTTATGCCTATGGATTCCCCATCCCTTTATTAGACCAACATGGCTACCTGCATTTTTTAAAAAAATCTAATTTTAAGGCCACTTTTGACATTTTTAAAGGATACTTTTTTTATTCAAAAGTGTGTTTCAGGTCTGGTTTAAATCAGGTGTCGGCTGATGAGCAACCGCTTCCAGACCTTTTCATTTCCTGTTGTCGTTCCTGGGAAATTTACAGTGATGTCACTGTGTCACTTTTCTTTATTTTATTTTTTTAACTTCCTTTCTAGAAGGACTTTCTGCCTTCAAAAGCTGGAGTGTTGGTCTTAATGCTCCTCAACATCCATGCCGTCAATGAGCCTTCCTGTCTGATAAGATTAGGCCATCAGCTTGCTTATGTCATTCATAGAGGAAGGGGAAGGAAGGGGGAAGAGTGACTTTCTCTGAACATAAGATCATTTTTCCAAGCTGCATAATAGTGTTGCGTGATCATTTGCATTAAAACATTCCAAGGGATTTTCTTTTTCTTTAGATCCGTGCCCTGGCACAGTTCCAGACCTCTCTTTTTCGTTTCCTCCTGAAACGAAACAACCTGTCAGGACAAACTAATAAAAGCATGATTTGTTCATGGCCGATTTCCAAAGCAGTGAAGTATGGAACTGTGTTACAATTATCCTTCCTGCAAGAACTTCCTTGCCCAAACTACTTCCCCTGGGAATTGGGGTTTGAGTCCCAAACTTTTTGTTCCTAGTCCGTGTGCATTTCCCACTTTGTTCCTACAGCGAACATTACGTATCTTGACGTACACACTGGCCAGCTCTCGGCCCTTGGAGCAGGTATGCATGGCCAGTCAACATAAGTTAGAATCTTAAAAATCCCTGCACTTCGGTTAGAATCTTAACAATCCAACAGGTGAACGTTAGTCCAGAAAGTAAATAAAAAGAACCCCAGGTTTCTTCACAATAAGAGAGAACAGGGACAGAGCAAGGGTTTAGGTAGAAGAGGAAAGGGAGAAAATATAGGGGCCAAGAAAGTACTGGAGCCGTCACCTGGAAAGAATAAATATCCATAAAGAATAGAAAAGTCCCCGCCAAACCCCTCTGCTCCCCAAGCCTTTATAGCAGGGGTGGGCAACTTGTGGTCCTCCAGATGTTTTGGCCTACAACTCCCATCGTGCTGGCTAGGGCTGAAAGGAGTTGTAGGCTCCTGTTTTATTAAATGCTGCCTACATAGTGCCTTCAAGCTTCCTTATAGCTTCAGTCAGGGCGAGAATCTTTATATTTTTAACTGGAAGCTTGATGGGCTTGCAGGATGCCGGGTTTTAAACCGCATCCTGGAATCCGGACTTGGAGGTGCCATGGAAGACCCAGGATTGTAAAGATGCTGCTGCAGGACTGCAGAACCTCAGGCCCGGGAGCCAAATGCATCCCTCTGTGGGCCTGCCCTTGTGGCCACACCACTTTTCCCTCAACCACCAATGGTTTGGTAGTTTCCCACCTTCTGTGCCCTTTTTTCTCCCCAGTCTGAAAGGTTTAAATGCTTCTCCTAAGGCTGTTACTGTCAGTAAGAGCTTTCAGCTAAAATAGGCTGGTCGTTTAGGTATTTTGACACCATGGCCTTTTGCTTTTGGCCCCACCCTTAACTGGAATGCACCCCTCCCTCTGAATTTTTTTCCGAAATTTGCCCCTTGGGCTGAAACAGTTCTGTACCCTTGTGTTACTGGCTATTTTATTTTTTATTTATTTAAAACATTTCTTGGCCGCCTTTCAGGGCAGAAGCCCTCACAGGGCAGCTTACAACAACAAAATACACAAAACGTTAAAAGCCACAAAATATTAAAAATATTAAAAGCAATTAAAACAATAAAACCAACAATAAAAAATGGGAGGATCAACAGTTGTAGCAATCATGACAATAACAATCGTGTGAAGGCCAAGGTAAAATAAAACGTTTTTAAGGGCTTCTCAAAAGCCTGCAAGGACGGTGCATGACAGACCTCCGACGGAAGTTTGTTCCAGAAGTTTGGGGCCGCCGCGGAGAAGGCCCTCTCCCACATGGGCACCCACCCAGTTGCCGTCACAGGTGGGCAAATGAGAAGGGCCTCCCTTTATGGTCTTAAAGTGCAGGCAGGTTGATATGGGTGAAGGCAGTCCTTCAAGTAACTTGGTCCCAAACTGTTTAGGGCTTTAAAGGTCAAAACCAGCATTTTGGATTGGGCTCAGAAATGCACAGGCGGAAAATCTAAACATCTGAATTGCAATCAAGTAATTATGAAAGCTATATGTATTCATGTGCATTATCTAAGGTGGAATTGTTAGTTCTCTCCCCCCCCTTTTTATAATTTAGAGTTACTAGCTGGGGGCAGTGAGAAGTAAGCAGAGCTTTGGATTCAGGGAGATTTCCCGGGCTGGGACATAGCATAGGATTTGGAGTCAGGATGCCATTCGTATGCACCTCCCATGCCCAGGCCTTGTGTCATTCTGTCTTCAGCCGGCAGCGCTAAAGAGCACCTGAGCCAGTGGCAAAAACATTTTGTGTTTCTCATCGGAGAAAATCATATCACTGTGCTGATTTCCCCCAGCAAAAATAAGAACAACAAGTCATTTCCCTTTTAGATCTAGTCTTATTAATGATGCAGCTTCAAGGTGTCTTTTGTTGCTATAGTAAAAGCAAAAGCGTCAAAAGAAGTTTTGCTGTGTTAATTCAGCAAGAAAGAATTTTATCTGTAGATTCCCCTCTGATTAACTTGAGTAATGAAAAGGCCCTGCAGGAAGTGAAATGTCCTTCTCCATTCTCCGCATCAGCCCCTTCACCTCCGGAGCGCTTCGCAGGAAAGTTTTAGGAGTTCCAGAGTATTTGGAAGAGGCTCTGCATTGTATGTAATTTTTGCCCCCCCCCCCCATTGGCCCCAATGGAGGAGGGTTTTTTTCAAACCAAACGGGAAGCGGGGAAAGCAGTTGGGTGGAAAGGGTTACCATTCTCCCCCACCCCTTTTCCCACATGCAGTGGTCCCAGTCCAGATGCGAGGCTCACACACTTACACTAAAGTAAAAACAAAACTTAAGATCCGCTACACGCTAGCGTAACTTGTGGTTTAGCCCCCTTTCTCTGCCACTGCTGGAGCGGAATACAACAGGGCTTTGCAAAGCAGTGAAGCGCAGTGACCAAGGATAGAAGTTGTCTTCAGGTCATGGTGCCAAGTGATGTTAAGAAGCCAAGATTTGGAAAGAGGGAAAGAGGGAAAACCTAGACTGTTGCAGTGGAACGGGCTGCTCTGTTTACACAATTCTCTTCTGCCCTGAATCTCCCATCACTGTAGCAAGGCAGCCGCCTCTCTTGGCCTTTTAAGGCAGACCTCTTCTTTCTAGCTCAAGGGCAGATCGGACCAGTACACCGTCAGTGGTGGGATTCTGCCTAGAACTGACGTCAGTCATTCATGTCCCAGTTACCTTCAGGCTGAACTACTGCAATGCTCTTTATTTATTTATTTATTTATTACATTTGTATACCGCCCCATAGCCGAAGCTCTCTGGGCGGTTTACATAGGATTAAAAACAATTAAAAACAATATACAAAAATTAAAACAGCAAAAACATACAACATACACACAATCTGTACATTTAAAAACCACTTCAACACTTCAAAAAACTACCAAAACAAAACAAACCCAGGCTCCTCAGATATTGCCAAATGCCTGAGAGAAGAGGAAAGTCTTGACCTGGCGCCGAAAAGATAACAATGTTGGCGCCAGGCGGGCCTCGTCGGGGAGATCGTTCCACAATTGGGGAGCCACCACAGAGAAGGCCCTCTCTCTTGTTGCCGACCTCCGAGCTTCCCTCGGAGGAGGCACTCGGAGGAGGGCCTTAGATGTTGAACGTAGTGTTCGGGTAGGTTCATGTCGGGAAAGGCGTTCCATCAGGTATTGTGGTCCCAAGCCGTGTAAGGCTTTATAGGTTAAAACCAGCACCTTGAACCGGGCTCGGAAACATACAGGCAGCCAATGCAAGCGGGCCAGAGTAGGTCTTATATGTTCGAACCTACTGGTTCCAGTTATCAATCTGGCCGCTGCATTTTGCACAAGCTGCAGCTTCCGAACCACCTTCAAAGGCAGCCCCACGTAGAGTGCATTGCAGTAATCTAACTTGGAGGTTACCAGAGCATGGACAACTGAAGCCAGGTTATCCCTGTCCAGATAGGGACGTAGCTGGGCCACCAACCGAAGTTGGTAGAAGGCACTCCGTGCCACTGAGGCCACCTGCGCCTCAAGTGACAGAGATGGTTCTAGGAGAACCCCCAAGCTACGAACCCGCTCCTTCAAGGGGAGTGCAACCCCATCCAGAACAGGTTGAACACCCTCCATCCGGTCAGCGGAACCACCCACTAACAGCGTCTCAGTCTTGTCTGGATTGAGTTTCAGTTTATTAGCCCTCATCCAGTCCATTGTCGCAGCCAGGCACTGGTTCAGCACATCCACAGCCTCACCTGATGAAGATGAAAAGGAGAAATAGAGCTGCGTGTCATGTCATCAGCGTACTGATGACAACGCACTCCAAAACTCCGGATGACTGCACTCAACGGTTTCATGTAGATATTGAACAGCATGGGGGACAAAACTGACCCCTGCGGAACCCCATACTGGAGAATCCACGGGGCCGAGCAATGTTCCCCAAGCACCACCTTCTGGAGCCGACCCACCAAGTAGGAGCGGAACCACTGCAATGCAGTGCCTCCCACTCCCAACTCAGCCAGTCGTCCCAGAAGGATACCATGGTCGATGGTATCGAAAGCCGCTGAGAGATCAAGGAGAATCAACAGAGTCACACTCCCCCTGTCTTTCTCCCAACATAGGTCATCATACAGGGCGACCAAGGCTGTTTCCGTACCAAAACCAGGCCTGAAACCCGACTGAAATAGATCCAGATAATCAGTCTCATCCAAGAGTGCCTGGAGCTGGCTCGCAACCACCCGCTCCAGGACCTTGCCCAGGAATGGAACATTTGCTACTGGCCTGTAGTTATTAAGATTTTCAGGGTCCAGGAAAGATTTCTTTAGGAGTGGTCTCACTGCCGCCTCTTTCAGGAGGCCTGGGACCACTCCCTCTTGCAAAGAGGCATTAATCACTTCCCTGGCCCAGCCAGTTGTTCCATCCCTGCTAGTTTTTATTAGCCAAGAGGGGCAAGGATCCAATATGGAAGCGGTTGCACGAACCTGTCCAAGCACCTTGTCAACATCCTCGAGCTGCACCAACTGAAACTCATCCAAGAAAACAGGACAAGCCTGTGCTCTGGATACCTCACTAGATTCATCTGCTATAACACTGGAGTCTAAGTCCTGACAGATGCCAGAGATTTTATTCTGGAAGTGCCCAGCAAATGTATTACAGCGGGCCTCAGATGGTTCTACCATGTCCTTGGGGCCAGCATGTAAAAGCCCCCGGACAACTCTGAAAAGCTCCGCTGGGCGGCAGGTTGATGATTGAATAGTGGCAGCAAAGTATTGTTTTTTTGCTGCCCTCACTGCCCCTGAATACAGCTTACCATAAGCACTTACCAGTGTTTGATTGCATCCATCAGGAGTTCGTCTCCATCTGCCCTCAAGCCGTCTCCTGTTTTGTTTCATCACTCTCAGCTCTGGGGTATACCACGGAGCCGTTCGAGCTCTACACAGGAGAGGGCGCTCAGGAGCAATCGTGTCAACTGCCCGGGTCATTTCTGCATTCCACAGATCAACCAGGGTTTCAACAGGAGAGCCAGCCCTATCAGCCGGAAAACTCCCCAGAGCCCTCTGGAAACCATCTGGATCCATTAGCCTCCGGGGGCGGACCATCTTAATGGGTCCCCCACCCTTGCAGAGGGGAAAAGCCACTGTAAGTCTAAACCTCAGCAGGTGGTGATCTGACCATGACAGAGGGGTTGATGTAAAGTTCCCCACTTTCAGATCCCCATCTCCATGTCCAGTTGAAAAAACCAGGTCTAGAGTATGCCCTGCTACATGCGTTGGGCCGATGGTATGTTGGGACAGTCCCATGGTTGTCATGGAAACCATGAAATCCTGAGCTGCCCCAGATAAAGTGCCCTCGGCATGAATGTTGACATCCCCCAGAACCAAGAGTCTGGGGGACCTCAACAGTACACCAGAGACCACCTCTGTCAGCTCAGCTAGGGAGTCTGTTGAGCAGCGGGGTGGGCGGTACACCAACAGAATCCCTAATCTGTCCCGTTGGCCCAACACAAGGTGCAAACACTCCAGACCAGCAGTCGCATGGACAGGGAGCCTGCAGAGGGGGATGGAATTCCTATAGACCACAGCAACCCCCCCTCCCCGGCCCTCAAGTCTACCCTGATGCTGAACCAAGTACCCCGGTGGGCATAACTGGGAGAGACTAACTCCTCCCTGCTCTCCCACCCAGGTCTCGGTTATACATGCCAGATCGGCTGCCTCATCCACAATTAAATCGTGGATGAGGGAGATCTTATTATGCACTGATCTGGCATTTAAAAGCAGCACCCGGAGGCCTGAGGGCTGGCTGATAAGGCAACCAACAAGCCTGTGGGTGGGACTGGAACAAGGCACAGCCATTAACTGTCTGGGCCTTGTTTCCCTAACCTGGCACATCCTCCTCACAACGCCATATCTCCCTCTACCCGTCACTACCCTGATTGTGCTCCCCTCAGATCCCCTCACCTGGCCCTGTATCCTCCCTCCCAGGCACATAGCTCAAGCCTGGGGAAAGGGGAAAAAACAAACAAACAAAAAACAACCAAAGACAAAAACAGAAAGCCGGCAGGCAGGCACACTCCTCTCCTCCTCCTCTGGCGGCAGGCCTCCCTCTCCTGCAGGTTGATGGCTTTTTACTTGGGGCTGCCTTTTTACTTGGGGCTGCCTTTACCAATGGCTTGGAAATGCCAGTTAATCAGAAATGCAGCTGCTAGTGTGTCACCTAAGGCCCAACCATCAGGGCCCTGTCACTTTGAATGGCCTACAACTTTGGTTCCCAATTCGATATAAATTTCTAACGTTGACTTGCTCCTAAAGTCTTTAGGGTAGCCTGCCAGCTAGGGCTGATAGTTGTAGTCCAACACATGTGGAGGGCACCCCGTTGCAGAAGCTTTCAAGAGCTCTGGCTCTGCCTGTCCATATGAAACGACCCAACCTTTAAGATCAAAGTTACAGGCCCTGCTCTCTATCCCACCTGAGATCAGACGGACAGGTGCAAGACAAGACAGCCTTCTTGGTGACGGCACCCAAACTGTGGAATGTCCTAATGGGGACCTGTCATGAGCTCTCTTGCTCCCTCTGTTCTGCAATGTCAATTGAAGTTGTTTCTGTTTCAACAGGCTGTTGATGCTTAAATGTGTTTCTAAGAAACTGTCGATGTTCAGTTGCTTTTATTACAGCTGCAGTTACGTTTTATTGCTGTTTTTACTCTTTTATGTACTGCTTTACTATTAAATTATACCTTTTGTTTGTTTCAATTTTTGTACGCCACTTGGAATGGTTTTCAGAAAAGCAGGATATGAAATAATCATAATCTGGCCCATTGTTAGCTACTTCCACTCATCTTTCTCATTTGGCTGCCTCTCAAGGAGCAGGACAGGAGTGGGGCAGGTGGCCCACAGCAGGCCATCTCCCCAGCGTGTCCTCTTTTCTGTCCCTCTTCCAGCCGTCAGCCTGAGCCACCAAAGAAGGAGAAGGAGGCAACCACGACCACCCCTTCTCAGTCCAAGAGAGCAGATGAGTGGAAGGACCCTTGGCGCCGATCAAAGTCTCCCAAAAAGAAGCATGGGATGTCCGCCTCACCTAGCCGTGCTCGCAGACGCCGGAAAACCTCAGCGTCATCTGCTTCCGGCTCGGGTTCTTCAAGGTACAAACCCAAGAGGGTTACCATAAGAACCTAGGAAGCTGCTTTATACTGAGTCAGACCCTGGGTCCATCTAGCCCAGTATTGTTGACACTGACTGGCAGCAAGGGCTCCCCAGAGTTTCAGGCCGTGGTTTCTCCAGCCATGCCTGGAGTTGCCGGGGATTGAACCTGGGACCTTCTGCGTGCAAAATAGGGGCTCTACCACTGAGCCCTTCCGTCTTTCACCGTTTCACCATGAGATTCCATCCTTCTAGGGTGGCTACCAGAACCCACTCCCAATAAGAGAAGTGATTCTGGTAGAGGAGTGAGTTTAGCTAGAGGTGGAGGAAATGGTTTGGGAGCGCAGCAGCAGGAAGGGGGTCTGTTGTGAACAAGCCAGTGTCCGACCCCTTGAGCGGGTTGGGGCTGATGGCTGTAGTTTTCTGCTCAGGGAGGGGTAGTTAAAACGATGAATGTGGC
Source organism: Anniella stebbinsi (assembly GCA_029215795.1). NCBI lineage: Eukaryota > Metazoa > Chordata > Lepidosauria > Squamata > Anniellidae > Anniella > Anniella stebbinsi. The sequence goes on along the minus strand of JARDYH010000007.1, from coordinate 2,801,320 downwards.
ATGTTGGGATGGAGTGCTGAGCACCAGCAGCTTGTACCCTTGGGAAGGTAGCCTCTAAGGATGGGGTACAGTGCTGAGTCTAGAACAGGGGTAGACAACCTAGTGACTACCAGATGTGTTGGACTGCATACGACTTGTAGTCCAAAACATCTGGAGGGCATCAGGCTGCCACCAGTGACCTAGGGAGATTCTCAAAGCGGCGAGAGAAGCCTTTGAATGGGTGGAGCTTGCAGGTTTTTAAGTTTTCCCCTCCCCCTTCTTTTCCTTTCAGGTCCTCGTCTCGCTCCTCCTCTTACTCCGGATCTGGCTCCTCACGGTCGCGTTCCAGATCTTCCTCGTACAGCTCCTACTCTAGTCGCTCTTCCAGGCACAGTTCTTTCTCAGGCAGCCGATCCAGGTACCGCTTCTCCCTGTCTCTCAGCCAGGAGGTTCTGCAACACGTTAATATTGCACTCCATCATTCCCTACACAATTCAGCCATTGCTGGTTTCTCAATCCCTCTCTCTGAGGTTCCTGCTAATAAATTGCTCACCACTATTTTCTGTTTTATTCTGTTCTTCATGCAGTTTCTCAGATCATTTAATGGCATGGCCTGTGGTGTATATTCTGATACGTTGTCTGTACTTCCTTTAATAGCTTCTAAAATCTCTCCCCAATATTCTTGCATTCTATCACACTGCTACCACATACACAGAAATCCAGCGTTATAATCCTGACATCTCCAGCATTTACCAAAGCTAGGTAAAACTGTATAGTACTAGGATTTTCTAATGCATATTAAATTTTGACTTAATGTGCTTAAATGCATTAACGGCGTTGATACTCAGTCCTGCCCCTGGATTTGTCCTCTTCTCATTGCTCTGAGCCACTCCCTGTTCCCAAACCACCTTCCCTCGACCTGTGCTTTCTCAGGTGCCTGGCTAATCCTTTCCTAGGCCTTTTTGGGGCCTCTCCCTTTTTCCTCTGCCCTACCCAAGCAGCTTGGCCAATGTTTCAATTTTTCCTCTGCCCTTCGTATGCATGTGTGTATGTGTGTGCTTCTGTGGGCAATTTGTGGCCCTCCAGATGTTGTTTGGACTGCAACTTCCATCGGCCCTAGCCAGCCTACCCAGTGGTGAAGGATGATGGGAGTTGCAGTCCAACAACATCTAGAGGGCCACGCGTTGCCCCCCACCCCCCACCCCTTGATCCATGGCATAGGTTGGTTCATCAACTGCTGCCAGCTCCCACTCTTGTAGCTCTTCCGCCAGCTTGCATTCCAGGAGGCTGCATCTAACATCCGAGGGGAGCCCATCTGTTCCCATGAATAAGAATGGAAGAGGACCCCTGCTGGATCAGCCAGAATGGGACCCTCCAGGGCAGCTTCCTGCTTCCCACGGGGGGCAGCCACATGCCCTAGGAAGCCCACAAGCTGGACCTGGAAGCAATGCTCCTCCCACACCCTTCCTCCCCAGCAGCTACCATTCAGTGCCTCTGAACTAGGAGGCTTCTATTAGCCAACCATACGACTGCCACGCTCAACACTTGGTAACAGACCTTTCCGCCTCCTCCTCCTCCTCCTCCTCGGATTTGCCTAGTCCCCCTTTGCTACCACCTAAGCCAGCCTTCCCCAGTCTCATGCCTCCAGATCTGTTGGACTTCATCATCTCTCATTCCTGGTCAGAATGGCCAAGGATGGGTGTTGCAGTCCAACACATTTAGAGGACACTAGTTTGGGGAAGGCTGATCTAAGCCAGTGGCAATTGCTGCATGTTGAGGCAGTGCATTCCATAAATCACGTGTCTTGTGGAGACGTACTGTCATAGGAAGAATGGGACTGGGACTGCGGGGGGAGACCCAGTGGCTTAGAGCCGGCCCAGATGTGAATTCAGAAAGTGCCAGATATCAGGTCCCATTGCAGCGATGACGTAGGATAACCTCCCCACAAACCAGTGCCCTCCAGGTACATTGGACTATAACTCTCATCATTATCCCCTGGGGTGTGATGGGACTTGTAATCCAACACACTTGGAGGATGCCAGGCTGGGGGAAGCTGTCTTAAAAAAATTCCAGGACTCTTGATCCCATTTCCAAACCCACTAACTCATGGGTGTGGCCTCTTGACTCGTTTGTTTACGATCATGCCCCTCAATGTGCATGTCAAATAAACGTAGTCACTGCAATCGCATGTGACAGCAATAAAGGCAGTTTCCTGTGTGGGCACAACGCCAAACTCTGCCGGTCCATTTTGCTCGTTTGGATTGGCTTCTACTACCAAAGGTGATAAAAGCGGTGATGAAATAACTTGATACAACATGACGATCCTCTCGTATTGGAAGGCAAGCAAGAGTCCTGGGAATGGATTGTACCGTCTTGTGACCCATGGGCAAGGTTTCCTCCTTCAAGCAGCAGTTTTAGCTGCAATTTAGCAACGTGTGTTTATAGCATCCCATGATTGCCTGAGAATCCCATGATACCTTGAGCATTCGGCCCCCAGCCAGGTCACGGTTTCTTGCTCCTCCCCCTCCTCCTCTCATCTGAACTTCTCTCTTAGCATCTCCACGAGATGAGCAATGTGGGAGTCCTGTCTTTCCCTCTGCCAGGAAAAGTAGCCTCCGTGGTCCTCAGGCAACCATGCCCCCTGCCAGTCATTTGGAACTTCTCCTGCTTTTGCACAGGTGTTTCCCCCATTCTCAAAGATCAAAATGCCTTTCCCAAGGCTCAGTGACTGGCAGGAAGAGCTTCTAGCTAAAATATGCCTGGTGTTTTTGGCCCTGCCATTTTGCCTTTGATCCCCCCCCCACTGGAGTGCTGCCCCTCTCTTCAAAAACTGAATCCAGCCCTTTGTTTAAAAGGATGGAGCAAAGAGCCGTGTCTGAGCTTTGAGCCCGAAGCAGCAAATCTTGAAGCAAACCAGGAGTACAAAGGTTAATACAGACACACACACACACCACCCTGCTTCTTGGAGAGGAGAGAGTCTCATCTGCCTAGGGCCTGATATGGGCCAGAGCTCAGCCCTTCCTTACCCCTTCCCCAAACCACGACATGAGTGGGCAAAGCCCCATCCTATGGAGCAGCTCAGCCTCCTTTTCCTATCCTGTCCCGGATTCTGCTGTGTAGAAATCAGCAACTGAAGTTCTGACCTCCTTTGCTTCATTCTGTTTCCAGGGTTGAGGTTCTCTTCCTAATGAATAGGCCAATTATTGGCGAGGACTGGAAGGAAGGGAACGTGTGAAATTCATGGCCATTGTGGCATAGAAGGGCTTGTGGGGCAGAGAGCCAAGCTGGGTGCTGAGGCACCACCCCTGATGACTGGAAACCCAGGCAGGTGTGTTCCTTGCCGTGACGTTTTATGAGCCATGTCCCCACCCACACATTTTGGAGCGTTCTTCCTGCCCTTCAATCACACACACACACACACACGCATAGCCCCCACCTCAAAAACGGGTTGGGTGCTAATTTTTCTCCCCAGTAACCCTGCTTGTGTGTCTTGTGAGAGTCCTGCTCACCCAGGACATACACAGCCTTGAACCCGGCATAGGAACTGCTTGGCGCACCGGATCGAACCATAGAATCGTAGAGTTGGAAGGGGCCTATCAGGCCGTGGAGTCCAACCCCCCCCCCGCTCAATTTTCAGCCAGCCTGCTTAGAGCTGTTTTTACTTTGCTTTCTTTCTGCTTTAAATAAAAAAAATAAAAATGAAATGAAATAACCTGGTGACCCTGGTATTCCACCACAGTAACTGCCCAATAACATTCAGTGACTCTTTCACATTTTATAGGAACCTTGCCGAATGTGGTTAAAAGTTATAATAATTTGTGCCAGGTTTTAAAAGTCATTTTCATTGTTTCACAATAACTGCTAACTGATTTTAAATTCTAATTAACATATCAAACCTGTTGCTGATCACCTTCTTTTTTCCCCATTGTTCTAATAAAATTAATGCTTTAAATGTTTGACTGGTCAGTTAACTGAATCTTTTTTGACCAGTTAAATGCCCAAGCCTGGATTCACCCCCAAATTCATACAGGCTTCTGCTGCAGCAAAGGCTGCATCTAACCTTTCACCCAGGCCCTCTTTTGTCTGGTTTTGCAGGTCGCGTTCCTTCTCATCTTCGCCATCTCCTTCCCCGACGCCATCTCCACACAAACCTCCTCCCAAAGCTAAAGGGGAGCCCCCAGTACCTGCTGCAAAGGGGTAAGATGCTGCATCTACTCTGGGCAAGGCATTCTGCAATGAAGCTCTAGACCTTGTAGTTTAAGGCTTGTGCTGCTAAGTTCTATTCACTGGCCAAGAGGTAAGTGCAGTGTATCTTTCTCGTTGATCTGCAAGCTAAACTCTGACCAGTAATGGAGGTAGGAGGAAAACCTTCTGAGGAGCTCACTGTACCTTTCTTCCGCACAAATAGCCATTAAGGAGTTGGGAGTTTTGTTTGTGCAAGTTGCATGGCGGACTGTCTTAGCTAGAAGCAGAACAATTGGTGGCATGAGTCCATATTCTAGCTAAAACGTCCTCAAGGGTGACTGAATTGAATGGCCTCATGCTCTTAGGAGCCAGGGCTAAACAAAGGCACTATTTGGAGCCAAGGATGCTGGAAAATGTGCTTAATGTACAATATTGTCACATGTCCTGCTTTAATAGCCAGTGCCTTTAAGCTCTGCAGACATTCATCATTCAGAAGATTGCATTACATTATTATGACATTGTATATCCCACATTACATTATTATGACATTGTATATCCCGCCCATTTCTAAGGAGCTTGAGGTCTTCTCCCTGCTTTTCTTTTATCCTGACAACAGCCCTGCGAGGTAGGGAGGCTAACGTGAGTGACTGGCCCATAGTGAGTTTCATGGCTGAGCTGGGATGTGAAACTAGATCTCCTTATTCAGAGTCCAGCATTCTTAACCCCTGCTGCCCACTGGCTCACCAGTAATTGAGAAAAAAAATTGTCTTCCTTGTCACTTTCTGAATGCCTGGGGGCCTGAGACCCCTCTGAGGATATTATGCACTAAAGATGCTTTCTAGCACCACTGGGACATTTCCTTTAAGGTTCTGTGGTATAAAAGGGCGCAGGGCTCCCTGTGCTTGTCACATTCAGAGCCAGCCTGGGAAAGTACTTTCCACCAGATCAGGTTTGTGAAGTGTGGTCCTGTGGTATTGTGGCACCCAGGCATGAAATAAAGCAAACACCAACAGTTGTGTATACTTAAATATTGATCTTTAAAAGGACGTCATTTCCCTTCCCCACAAATGCACACTCTGGATCGGCGTGACACATGCCTGGCACAGTTAAAGTGGTCGCTCACTGAAGGGTGCCTTCCTACCTGCAGCAATGTTGGTTGTTGCTTTTTAAGAGACCTTTAGCAAGTCTCTGGATAAGCAGTCCTAACACTGATTGAATGCATAACACAGCTGTAGCATGTGTGCTCCTGTCAGGTCCAGGCAATTAGGCTGAGGGCTCAATCCTATGCAGGCTTAGACAGGGGGGGAAACCTACAACTCTCACGTGGGAGTTGTAGATTTTTTTTGCTGCCTAAACATGCATAGGATTGCGCCTTTAGTTTACAGTAGGGCAGTGCTAGCTGGGGGACACTGGGAGTTGTAGTCCAGCTCATCTGGAGGGTGCCAGCTTGTGGAAGGCCCCAGTAGGGTGTGAGAATTAGAGGGCATGGAAAAGATGAGTTTTGAAGGAAGAGTGAGCGGCATCTTGTAGGCAGCTCCAGGTTTCAGGGCCAGGGAGCTAGAAAGGGAAAGGCACAGAGCTGGCTGAGCGTAGTAAACGGAAGGAGCAGAGGATACCCCATTTGTCTCTGGAGACAAGCTTGAAAACGAATCATCAGCATTGGTGGAAACTCAAAGAAGGCTGAGGGTGGGCTGAGCAGGTCTCCCAGCACTCAGAGGAGCCATCCCTCTTGTTTTTCTGCCCTTATCCCAGTGAGTAAAAAAACATCCTTCTCTCCCATGTGAGGCAGGTTAGTCTGGAGGGGTGGGAGGAATGGGGAGAGAGGGAGAATATGGCTTCCCAAAACCACCAATGAAGCTTCATGGTTGAGGCATCATCCCCACTGTGCCCCATTGAGAGCCATCTCAGGTTAGAAGGCTGGCTAAGGCTGCCCCCACTCTCCCCTTTGTGCCTGAGACCCTGGAAGCTGCTGCCAGTCAGAGTTCTCGGGGCTGGGCTCGATGGGCCAGGGGCGTCTGGCTCTGCGAATGACAACCTTGCACGTTCGACACGGGCTTCCTCCATCCAATCCCAATGCTCTGTTACCCCACAAAGGCTCGCTGGGAGGGTGCTACCAGAATTGCTTGCTGGCTCACGTTTTCCCCGTGAGCCACGATTTGAGGCCAGGATTTTCCAGGTCCAAACCCCCATTAAAAGTCCAGCGCTCTCTTACCCATCCTCCCACCCACTGGCTCCTTCCCTCCCATTTTACTTCTGCAGCGATAAGACTGTGAAGAAGCCACCTGCCCCTCCGGCACCGGCACCGGTCACGAAAGCCGCTCCCGCTGCGCCAGAGCCACCCAAGCCGGGCGACAACAGAGAACCAAGGCGGAAGGAGCGTCAGCCAAGAATGCCACCCCGGAGGTAGGGGGGGGGGGCGTCCTAGATCAGGCTCCAAGCAGGCGAGTCGCAGGCCTGTTTAGAGGCCGAGGTTGCTTTGTCGGCTGCCGCAGGAGGCGTGACGATGGCCCAAGGTGCTGCTTCGCGCCTAGGGGAAATGCTGCCTCCGAGGCAGGACCAAGAGTTTAAATGCCTTTTAAATCGGCTTCGAAACAGATCCCCGCTCATGGTCGGTAGGCATCCATGTTGGTTTGCTTTGGAGACCTCAGTTCTAAAAGAAATATTGGGGAATCGCTGTGCTCAAACGAGGCTTTCTCAAGTGGACAAGGCCCAGCACGCACGTGCGTGAAACCTCTGAAGCTGGCATAACGTACTTCAAGGAGTGGGCTGCCGTCCAAAGGATCTCTTTCCATATGCAGCCGAGAAGAACACCCCTCTCCGCCCCCATGGGGTTCTGCTATCGCTGTCGTCATGGCTGCTATTCCCACACCGAAAGAGGCATCCTGCCCGTTCGCTTGCACGTCCGCTTGCCTTGTTGGCCATCGTAGGAGCCCCAGCAGTGGAGACCCAAGGGAGAACTGTCTCTGCTCGCTCGTGGTTCCCTTTACTGACATAGAAATTACTCCCTTCTGGGGCCCCGTATGGTGGGTCGTAAGAGCCCTACAGCCAAAAGGCAATTTTACCCAGCTGGGGAATAGCTGCGACAGGTGGGCCTACGCCAGGAAACTTGCGGGGAGTGGTGGTGGGGAGATCCCTCCTCCCTAGGGGAACCCTCCGCTGCGTCAGCCCTCACAAGGGGACTGTTAGGGAAGGGGTGTTATGTTCAGGACACGTCGCACCAAAGGAGGTCCTGGGCCTGAGCGCAACTGTCGCCGCTGTCGGGAATATTCCCTGGTGGCAGGGGCAAATGCACATCTGGTACTCCTTGCTAGAGTGGGGGGCTTGGAGAATAGATGCCCCCACCGCCGACGTTCGAGGATTTTCCAGTTCACATCTATGTCAGCCTTCCCCAACTGAGTCCCTTCCAGACGTGTAAGACTGCGATTCCCAGACACCCCCCCCCCCCCACCAACCAGCACATCTGAAGGGCACCAGGTTGGGGAAGACTGATGTAGCTCCATTTCCCCACCACCACTGATAGGGACCCACTCTGGTCCTCTCCCCACCTACCATTTTCTTGGCGAAGGGCGCCCACACCCGCCACTTCACGAACATCCTGTATTCGTGGGGCAGTCTGTGCGTCTGGAGAGCATGGACGTTTCCCTGAAACGATGCGTGGAGCCGCTTCCACAAGGGGGCTCTGAACATTGGTCTTCGTTGCAGGAGGACCATCAGTTGCAGCGCGAGCGGCAGCGGCAGCAGCTACAGTGGGTCCAGCTCCCGTTCGAGATCCTTGTCCCGATCACTCTCCCGGTCTCACTCTCGATCCACCTCAGCCTCCGTTTCCCCGTCGCCATCTGGGTCCAGGAAATCCAGGTGCGAGATCCCCTTCTGCCGCTTCGGGTTTGGAAGGCTAGAAAGCAAAGCCGCCTCTCCTGACCGGGACCAATTCTCTTCGACTTGGGATTTGCTTGCTGGCAGCATCCTGCAGAACATAGTAATCCTTTGAGTAAGCAGGGAGATGTTCAAAGCTCAGGTTTTTCCCTCGGAAGACTTCAGGATGGCCACGAAGGGTCAGAGCCGTGGTCCGCCTGGGTCCGCATCCTGTCCTTTAACAATCTCCAGCCAGAATCTTCAGGAGGCTTCTCAATCTGGAGGGCGCCACGTTGGGGGAAGGCTGATAACAAGCGAAAGAGATAGCTGGTGCCCACTGAGGTGCTCTTTCGACCAGTCCTGTTGGATTGAATGCTCTCTGTACTCCTCTCTTTCTTCCCCCCACCCCCCCACCCCCAATCAGGTCCCTGAGTGTAAGTAGCGTCTCGTCTGTCTCTAGTGCCTCCTCCAGTAGTAGCTCAGTGCGCAGCGCTGACTCGGAAGACATGTACGCCGATCTGGCCAGTCCGGTTTCTTCGGCCAGCTCCCGATCACCTACTCCGGCGCAGCCGAAGAAGGAGAGAGGTAAGGCCACCCTGTGCTCACCTCTTGACAGCTGCCTGCTTGGCTTTCTTCGCCTGTTGCCTTTTGGGGCACACTCTGGCTGGGTTCACGCATCATGATAACCCACGGTGGGTGGAACGCTCCTCTGAGTAGGTGGTGATGCAAACAACCTACTGTGCTCTCGTGTAGATGGGTCAGGCATTACAAGCTTCACAGAGTAGTTTATTTCACACACATCCCTCGCCCCTCCTCCTCCTGTATTCCATCTGCCCAGCCTGACAGGTATCCCAGCCTCCTTTGTGGCGGAAATAGAGATCGCTTGAGAGGAGCAGAGCAGCGTTTTTGGCCGTTCTTGCCAAGCAGCTCTGTAGCGGGCGATCTCCATAAGCCACGCTGGCGTGACAGAAAACACATTAACCCACCGTAGGTAAAATAACCCTTACAGCAGACTGGTTCTCAACACGGCTTATTTCAGGGAAATAATGCACTGGCGGGGGAGGGGACACATCCCACAGTCGCGCTAACCTATTATGGGTTGTTCCGGGGGGGAAAACAAGTCAGAACACTAAAGGAGCTATCCAAGGTGTTTCTGCACCTTGGATAGCTCCTATAGAGTTCTTTTTTTCTTCTTTTTTTCTTTTTAAGTTAAATGTTTTATTTTGCTGTTTCTGGTTACATAGGTCGGGTGTTACATTTTCATATATATATATATATATATATATATATATATAAACATAAACAGAGACATTCCGTGACAGTCTGGAACCAAGTTACAAATTTCTTTGTACAATTATCTTTTTGGATTGGGGGGAGCGGGGGGAGAATTGTCTGGCATTGCCAACATCCTATCTACTCCAAATATCTATATATAGTAGAGGGGGCAATCTCCCCTCTTCATCTTTGTTCATAAACTCAATGAACTTACACTAAATCTTCTTGAATTTATCCTCACTTAATTGTCCTCGCGCTTTCCTCACGTTCTCTGTCAATTTTTCCAGAAGAGCAATTTGCCAAACCCTTTGGTACCAGTTTTCGACGTGAAGCCCTTTGCCATCTTTCCAGTGCTTGGCAATCAGCCGTCTTGCCGCCAATAATAGATGGCTGATTAAACCCTGAACTGAAAGTTTGATATCCAATCCTTTATATGAGTTTAATAGTGCTAGGAGGGGAGATGGATGCACCCATTGCCCAGTTATTGAACTAATCTCCTGGAACACCTTATTCCAAAAAGTATTCGCCTTTGGACATGTCTACCACATATGTATATATGTTCCAACCCCCGAACAGCCCCTCCAACAATCTGGGGATGTCCCTGGGCTCATCAGTGATATTTTTCTTGGCGTTAGATACCACCTATGAAACAATGAACACCTACGAGTTCTGACAGGTTTTGATTGAAACTCCAAGGGGATTCACCACCCCACTGACATCGGAGCCATCAGCTTCAGCTGTTTTAATTGTTTTGAAAGGCAAATTTCTACCCCTTTTGGGATGGTGAAACACACGGCCAATACGTTGGAAATGTTCAGTGGAAGTGAAGGAACCAAGGCGGTTGAGCCTCTCATGAGCAGCATTGTTCTCCCCGCCACCCTAGAACACAATAAACTGGCCTTGTATTTTATTTTTTTATTTAATAGATCCGGCCCCCACCTCTGCTTGAGGCAACTAAAATGGAGGAGGGGGGAATTAAAGTAAGCGTAAGAATGAAGAATAACAGCCACACACAAAACTGCAGGTTAAGTTCAAAAATGAAACACTGGACTTTAAAAGCCTAGGTGAATTAAAAGCAAAGCAAAGGAAGCTGAAGGTCGTTAGTCCCCAAAAAAAAAAAACAACTCCAAACTCCACAGTCAGGCAATATACCTTTAGTACAGCCAAGCAAACAAAAAATGTCACAAAATAGTAAGCAAGGCTTTTGAGTTCTCCAGAATCGTTCATCAGGCTAGATATTAAGCAGAGCAAGGGGGGAAAGCTGACATGAAGTTGAAGCCATAAAGCAGTGGTGGGAGACATGTAACCTTCCAGATGATGTTGGACTGCAACTCCCATCAGCCCTGATCAGCATAGCCAAAGTTGAGAGGTGGTGGGCGTTACAGTCCACCCACACCTGGAGGACCACACATTCCCCATCCCTGCCATAAAGTCTGCCTTGGTCTCAGCCTTAAGAGGGAGTGTAGGGCGAGGAGGCAGACTTTGTTGGATTTGGCTCTCCCAAGATGCAGTGCACGGGGTTAGGGTTACCTCTTGGGATGCTGGGGACAGGTTGGCAGCCCCCAGAGGGGCCCTTCCGAGTCCTCTGTTCACGGTGGCCATGTCCTTCTTTTTAGCCGGAAAGCCCAAAAAAGAAGGTGCCAGCATCAAGGAGGAGAAACGGAAACGGGACACGCCGGCGCAGCCAGCCAAGCTCCCCAAACCAGCGCAAGGGAGTAAATATGAGCAGCAGCAGCAGCAGCCCCCACCTCAGCAACCCCCTCAGCCACAACCAGCTGGCTTCAGTGCCCATAAAGAAATCAAACTAACACTGTTAAACAAGGTGAGTATTCGGAGAACGGGAGATGCCAAAGGAGCCCCTTCTTAACAAACGTAGCCTTTCCCTCCTCCTTGCCGGTGATCAGAGCGCCCTCCTCACTTTCCGGTGAGACGTCAGGAATCGTCACAACCAAGGATGGGATGTTGAGCGATAGACCTGTGTGCCCAATAAGATCCATCGTGGGAAGTTTTGTGTCTGCCCAGTAGCCTTCCAGAGGTTTCAGAAGGTATGGTCCTCCCGCAAGGGCAGGGCGAAGGAGCCGCCTTTGGTAGGGGATGGATCTGACCCACCATGGGCACAATTTATCAGAGCGTAGAGCAGGGATGTGCAACCCTCGGCCCGGGGGCCAACTGTGGCTCGTGTAGAGTCCTTCCCCAGCCCTCCCAGGGTAGCCCAGACAGCCGTGCCCCCTTCCCCTGAAACCACCCCAACCTCCAATTGTTGGGTGGATACCTGCTTTTGCATGGTTTTCCCCCCATTCTAAAAAGCTGACCCTCCTCTCAAGGTTTTGTTACTGTCAGGAAGTGCTTTAAGCTAAAACTCACTGAGAGCTTTGGCATCTGGCCCCATCCACTGCTGGAATGCGGCCCCAGAGCTCGGTGGCAGAACGCATGCTTTCCATTCAGAAACTCCCCTATTTGAGCCACAGCATCTCCAGATTGAAGGATTTAAAGCAGCAAGATCGAAAGAGGCCGTAGAGAGCTGCTGACAGACAGAGTAGGTAATACTGAGCTCAAGGGGTGGTGCTGGAAGGCAGCCTCAAGGGGAAGTGGTCTTTCTGTATCCATAGGGTTGGCTGTGTGTTGAGAGAGAGCAAAAGGCGACACCCACCCGCACACACAGCCCTGCCTTTTCCCTCTGTAGGAGCAAAATACCTGCTATTATAATGGGGGATGGGGACGGTGTTAAGTTGCTCTAATAGCGCCTAGGCCAGCCTCCCACAACCTGACACCCTCCAGGTGGGTTGGGGCATGCTGGGAGTTGCAGTCCAACCCATCTGGAGGGTGCCAGGTGGAGGGAGGCTGGCGTAGAGGGTGCAGTGGCCATTTCTGTGCACATGGCATGTGCGGCACCTTCCCCACAGGGCGCCTGTAGTCAGTTTCACCCCCAGCACACCAGTCTTGCCCAGTGCACAGGCCTCCTCGGGGTTCCTTCTCTCTCAGTCCCACTGGTCCCAGGCAGGATGCTAGGAAGCAGCGTCCCTGTTTTACCGGAGAGAAGAGCACTGGCATAGATCACTGGGTGAGAGTCAGAGCCGGAATCTTGCAAATGAGAAAGGTGAGAATCAGAGCAAAGGCTTCTTCCTTGCTTGCTTGCTTCTTTCCTTCCCTCTCAAGTGTTTGTGCCAGTTGAGTGTCCTTTCGCCTTTAAGAGGGAACTCTGCCTTCCTCCCAGTCTCTGTGCACTTCCTCTGGCGGAAAGCACAGTCTGCAATTGACGAGATGAGGCCAATGTAACCTGGGACTGATTGCTCAGGGCAGGCACTCCTCTGACCTGTCGCGTGCTAGTGAGGCCTTCCCTCCTCGGCACCTTTCTGGACCTGCCTGCAGCCATGGTCTCCGGCCTTCTCCTGAAGGTGTGACGGAGCCCATGGCTGAAAGTGGCAGCGGGGCGGGCAGGTTGTGCGAATGCCTTGTGGCAAGGCGGTGCTTCTGGGACGCCTCCCCTGTGCGTGAGCCTGGCTTTGCGTTGATCACCTCTGCTCTATTTTTAGGCAGCCGACAAAGGAGGCAGCAGGAAGAGGTGCGAGCCCTCTGACAAAGTCCGGACGGCTTCTCCTCCAGCAAAGCGGATTAACCTGTCTCCAGACAGAGGTGAGAAAGTGGGGCCCTGCCAGGCTCTCTGGCGCAATAGAGGCCTCTGCAATTGCACACGCGTAAACTGCCCTCCCCACACCCTCCAAACTGCCGTGTGCCACCAGGCTGGGTAGATACACCTGCCTGTGTCAGAGGCCTGCCCATGGGCCTTGCTGTTAACAGCTGCTCCTCTGTGTGTGCGCACGCATTTGCACTCAACTCTCTGCCGTGGAATCCGGTATGGAGCTCAGCGCCCTGAGAGCCGCTGTGCAATAAGGAATTAAAAGCTGCTAGCCCGTTCGACTAGCCAGACAATCTTGAAAATGTGTGGGCAGCCCCCTACTGAAGCGAGGCATAATGGGGTGAGGTCACACCATGCCTTTAGCGTGGCTAGCAAACGTGGTGGTGCTTAGGCACAATTTTCCTTCGGGCTCAGAATTCGTCTTCCCTTTTAGTGCAACGTATGTATTGATTTGTTGTATTTCCATATCGTCTTTCTAAGACCTGCCAAGGCGGTTTACAAGGTCCAAGACATAAAGACTAGACAATCAGATAGAAACATAATAAACCAGTAAAATCGGATGGATGGATGGAGCCCCGGCCATCTCAGTTGCAATGTGGCCCAGTACACCCTGGCCTTGTGCCAGCTTTCATGACGCGATTGGTTGTTCAGCCCTGACTCTTGCGTGGCGAAAGCCCAGCGCCGGCATCCCAGGCTTTCCCCTGGCTCTGTTGCAAGCCCATTCGGACTGACACGTAAGAGTTCAATGCCCGCCGGTTGGCACACTCACCAAAGCTGACTAGGCTGTTTCTGGATGGCCAGCATTTAACCTGGATTCTTTTGGTGTTTGCTGTTTGTTGTCCTTGCAACCGAAGACATAGTTGCTCAGGAGTTGCTTAACTATCTCCGCTGGCTGGCCTTGGAGCGTCGATAACTGTGCCACATTCCTCATGCTGATCTCGCCACCTGAAAAATGCATTATGCAAATTGGAGTCGGTGCCATGAAGAGAGCGGGAGGTTGGAAAATCCCCAGCACCAGCCTCGCCCCTGCCGTGAACTCGTGTGATGAGCTGCTGTTTGTTCTCTCTCGGTTCCGGCCTTTCCACCTGCAGTGTGGGGATAAAAACGCTGGCAGACTTTACAGGGTTGTTGTAAGGGTTATATATATGAGGTGTTTCAAACATTTAAAGTGCTTTGTTAATAATAGTTGCTGTTACGATCGTAACTTCTCCATGTTAGTATTGCATTGGCCCTCTGCCTCCATCCATGCTGTATATCTTTAGGGATCAGAACATCTCTTGACCTTCCAGTGAAATTTCCACTGCTTGCTTGAAGACTTAAAATGCCAAGCTGCAGTCTGTGCAAGGCACATCCTGTGATTTAGTCTATTCCAGCCTTCCCCAGCCTTAGACCTTCCAGATGCGCTGGGCTACAAGCCAGCTGGGAAAGGCTGGTCATTGTTTCTGCCACTCCGCTCCACCAAGTCCTCCTGAGGCAGCTCATCTCCAAATAAATAAATAAATAAGTAGCCAGAATAGCATCCGCTGACTTTTCCTTTCCTTCCCCTCCCCCCTTCCGCTCTCTCCCAGGTCCTCGTGATAGGAAACCCATGGCAAGGCTGTCCTCGCCCAAGCAGGAACGTCAGCGGGGGCCCAACCCGAAGCCCTCCCCTGCCCTGGCCGACAAGTGAGTTCCACTCTGTGATCTTGGCTGGCGGTCTGGCTTGGCTCTGCCTTGACCAACGCTTGCTGCAGGCTCTTTGAAGACTGCCGCCTCGCTTGGTTTCCTTCAGCGGGAGGCAAGGAGCCACCTGCCCGGGCGAGACTGGGCTTGGCACGGCCTCCTCCCGTGTAGGCTTCACCCTTCCTTGCCAGTCGTGCTCAGGGGGCAGAAGAGTGGGGATTCCTACCCTCCCGGTGCCCGCTTCGGGGCAAAAGTGGAGATTGTAGCCTGTGATGTGTGAGTGTGGCTGGAGCTCCTGTCCAAACTCTAGCCGGACTATAGAACAGGGGTGTGGAACTTCTTTCAGCGCAGGGCCGAATCAGATGGGGCCAAAGGCAAAAGCGGTGAGGTCACAAAATAGCAGCCTATTTTAGATTAATTAACCTTTTAGAATTGGGGGGGGGGGGGGGATTTAGTTGGCTTTTAGTTAGGCCCTGATCCCTTTGCCATGTGACTCACAAAGGTTGCGGATCGCCCATGGTAGACGTTGCACTGTGCCAGGGGTGGTTTGAAGGCCTGGAGCAACCCCGAAGGTTATGGGGCAGGCAAGAGAACCACTTCATGACTCAGCGTGTCATGTGAACCATTCCTAACCATGGTTGCTACATAACCATGGTTTAAAAGCACTCATTAACCGTTTACTGCAGAAGGGTTAGCGGCCTAACAATGGCTTAGTGTGTTGTCTGAACAGGCCCACTGTTTCTGAACCCATCCCTGCAAACAAACCAGGGCTTGTTAACCAGCTGTAAACCACAATAGGTTTGTTGTTGGCTTATAAAGCCTGGCTTGTTGTGATATCTAAACTGAGAATTGTGGCTAATCTATGGCTTGTTTGCATTGCTGTCTGCTCTGAAACAGAGGTGCCCAGCGAGAGCAGCCTAGAAATGAAATCACTCTGACAAAATGGACAGGAGAGAAACAAACCAGAAATAAGGGAAACAAATCACCATTTGTTTGCTTGACTGCAAGACAGTTCATATCTAAAGCAATAAAAGATTGCTTAGCCTTATGTGTGAATGCAACCAACTTAACATAGAATCATAGAATAGTAGAGTTGGAAGGGGCCTGTAAGGCCATCGAGTCCAACCCCCGCTCAATGCAGGAATCTACCCTAAAGCATCTCTGACAGATGGTTGTCCAGCTGCCTCTTGAATGCCTCTAGTGTGGGAGAGGCCACCACCTCCCTAGGTCATGGGTTCCATTGTCGTATTGCTCAACTTAATGCTGGATCCCATTGCTTCCCCTCCCGATCATTTCTCACCAGATGCACTTTTTATTATTATTATTATTATTATTATTATTATTATTATTTTCGCTGCAGAAAGCGCCCATTATCGCCGCAGTCCAAGAGTTCCAGCAAAGTTACAAGCATCCCAGGCAAAGTGGCTGAACCGCCCCCCCTGGCCACTACCACAAAACCGGGCAAGTCCAGCACGTTGTCACGGCGGGAGGAGCTGCTGAAGCAGCTGAAGGCGGTCGAAGATGCCATCGCCCGCAAACGGGCCAAGATCCCGGGCAAAGTATAGTCTGCCTTGGTCCAGCCTGGATCAGAGACTGTCCCTGCGTTTTTATAAATAGTCTACAAGCAGCCACTTGGGATTTTGCAGTTCTGTTTTATTTTGGCTGTGGTCCTTTTTAAACCATAAATTGAAAAGAGAAGAGAAATTCTGTCAGCTGAAAACCCACCCGCCTGGGCCTGGGATGGCTCCCTCTGGTTTCCTGTCCCCCCCACCCCCACCTCCACGTGTTGCCGGCACCGTGGTGGAGGCAGTCAGTCACCTTGGTGTTGTTCCATGTCCATTGTACACAGCGGACTCTTAACTGCAGCCCTGTCAGATGCCTCCTCCACCTCCTCCTCCTCCTCCTCCTCCTCCTCTGCTCTGCCCACCTCTCTGCTAGCTACGAGTTGTACTTCCCTAGTTAGCCCTGCTGTGTGTTGAGTGTCTTCAGCAGTGCAGTTCTACATCCTGTGTACGGAGAGAGCCAGAAACCGCAGTCACTTGCCGGAAACGTTCCCTCCTGCCGTCTCTTCTCTGCCCACCAAGAACTAAACCAGTTGCATAGATGTCCCTGATGGAAGTCTGATCAAAAGTTCCCATGTGTGTGTTTTTTTATTTTAAGCAAAAGATTGGTTAGTTGACTTCACAGAGAAAAGGCAAAAGGTTTCGTCAGGATGTGTGTCTAATAAGGAGGCTCATTTTTTTTTGAGGGGTTATGCTGAAAATAAAGTATTTTGATAAACAGCTCCTCCTCTTTGACCTGTTCTGTTCCTGTCACGGAATGTTTGGCTGGGGATGCTAGGAGCTGTTGTCCAAGAGGGCACCGTGTTTGGGAAAGCTGGTCTAGAAATGTGTGTATTTGTATTCCTTCAAAATGACGTCCTCTCTACAATGATAAAGGTACTACCAGGCCAGGTAGAAAACCCAAAACCTATCTATTGTCCTCTGACTGAAAGCTGTGAGCCTTTCAAGATGCTCTGCGGGCACCAGATTTTGCATTGAAGACTAATTCAGATATTGATCACTGAGGGATTCTAGCTGTTCTCTTCCCTGCCTCAGTCTGCAAGAAAGAATGTACACAAACTCCAAAGAGTGTGCTTAAAAGACTTATTGCAAATCAAACACGTAATTTCCCTTCTAAAAATTTGGATCTTAGCTCATCTCCATCTTCTTTGTTTCCCCAGCCCCTGTCAAACCTCCCCCCAACCCGGTTGTCTTACCCTCCATCGCGAGAGATTCACAAAGCTGATTCTGTAATCCCAAAAAGTTGGGGAAAGGGAAGTTGGGACTAAGAGTGGTAGCCGCTGACCCCCCCCCCCCGACTTTACTGTTTAAAAAGTAAATACCCTAATAAAATGTGCTTATTACGCAAGAAACATCTCTTTCACTGGTCAAATAATGTGATAGTTTATATGAATGAAAATTGTCAGTGAAACTGATTAGCAGACTCAGACCAGACAAAAGGAAGTTCATTGCACAATGCAGAATTAATGTATGGAACTCACTGCTGCAGAATGTAGTGACGGCCACTGGCCTCAGGTACGAGGAGGAGGAGGAGGAGAGGTCTATCAGCAGCTGTTAGTCATGATGTCTCCACGGAACCTCCAGTTTCAGAGGCAAGATGCCAGTGAGTAAATTCCAATTACTGGGTGGCAACATTAGGCGAGGCCCTCATGCCCTTCTTGAGGGCTTCCCCAGGGCATCTATTTGGCCTAGATGGACTTAGATCCAGAAACACCGCTGCCATGTCCTGTGGGTGAGACTTCCCATGTTTGAGGGTAGAGCATTCAAACCAGCATTGGCCTCCCACTTTTACGGAAGTCAGACAAAACTAGGGAGCATCCAAGGCATGATGAAAAAGGAAAAAAAATCCCTGGATTTTCTTCAGAGTAGCCCAATGCATTTTGGCCCTGTACCATATATTTATGGGATTTCCTCAGGGGTAAGTTATTTTATGGTAGCCTGCAGCAATCTCTGCGGAGGAAATGTCTCCAAGAATAAATCCTGCGATGTTTGGATATCTTATCTATCTGCAGTCTACATTAACATGATTTTGAAGGAGGCCCATAAATATATGGTACAAGGCCAAACTGGGTCGGGCCACTGCAAGAAATAAAACAATATTACGTGCCGAGACTTTGTCTCTCCTTTTCACTGTGTTTTCATTTTAATGGGCAAGAGCTTTTATTGGCCATGAGGCAGGGCAGTTAAGTATGCTACAAAACCAAGAAGCAATTCCTGGTTTTCTGATGCAAGGAGACGTGAACCACCAACCTTTTCCTCTGAAAGAAATGGCCCCCGGGTCTTTGTGTGTCTTTTCTGTGACGGGGGCAAAAAGGAGACGTAATTCCAATCTGACTTGAACACCCGCTAGGTGATCTTGCTCATCTCTTGCAGCAAGAAGCAGTCTTGCTTCAGGCACCCACTGAACAGTTCAGTGACTGAAAACGTGCAAAAGGCATGCGTACAATACGCCAGCTTGATTAAGCGGGAGATATATTTATTTTTATCCAGCGCAACACACTTGCTGCTGGTCTCCGAAAGCTGAACTGAGGCCCAACGTACATGCTAAAGTGACATACAAGGATTTCCTTTGCGTATTCACACACACACAAACGTTTAAACTGACAAGCAACAAAGTATCTGACGCTCAAAGACGACGAGGATGTAAAACCATGTGCTTGAAAACAAAACGGCCATGCAGGCAGCAGATTTTATAAAAGTGTAATACTTGAGAATATATTTATGATTTGTTGGATTGGTTTGTACCCCGGCTTTCCACCCAAACATGGCGGCTAACAGTAATAAAGCGAAGGTTAAATTAAACTTCAGTCAAAGCAATCATAAAAACAGATTAAAATCACAATGATAAAACCCAAACCTTAAAAAACTGCACCCAATGCAGTGAAACCTGCCAGCTAATATGTCAAAGACCTGCTTGAATAAAAACATCTTTGCCTTCTGGCAGAAGGACAGCACAGAAGGGGCTCACCCAGCCTCCCTTGGCGGGAAGTTCCAGGGCCTGGGAGCCCCCACCAAGAAGGTCTTCCCTTGTGCCCTCACTGGTGCCATGTTAGGGTCCCCTGCCCTACACACACAGCTAGGCACACTTCATATCAAAGAGATTTTTTGAATTGCTCTTTTTACTTTCTCAGTACACCTTTAGGGCTTATTTGGAGTGTTCTTAGAAAGAAAGACGTTTCACTTTGCAGCCTACTGCCTCTCAGCTGTATGTGTTTTCTTTATTTTTATTTTCATTTTAAATCTAAAATGCATATTTAAACATCAGGAGGAACAGGGAGCCTCCCAGGCACCAAGGGACTTGTCCGTGGGCACCACATCGGAACCCCAGGGCTATACAAAGATGTTGCCTACTTGTCTCGTAAGTCAAGAGCAGAAGAAGGCCTAATAAACAAATACAACAGAGGGTGACTTCCTTTCTCCATGCCCCCCCCAAAGAGATGCAGCAATTCTCAAAGCTGCACCTGTTGGATGCCTGCCTGTTAATGCCTGCTAAAGGTATCGGAGTACAAGCGGGGTTGAAGAGGAGAGCTGTTCCCTTCCCTTTGAGCCCTACGTCTCGTTTCAAAACACGGAGAAGAAGCCAGAGCGGTCAGCAGGAGGAAGGCTGTGATTTCAAAACAAAACATAAAAAACAAAACACCTGAAATCGTGGCCAAAGGTGTCGCCTGGGACCTTTCCATTCTTGCTTAATTTGGGAGTTCTGGCCCCGGCTTCAGGTGTCAAGGCAGCAGCCTAGAAGGCAAGACGCTGCCACTGAAGAGAGAACTGGCGATGTTGCCCTCCATCTATTTCGGTAAGAGGTGTGTGGCCTCCGCCAGGCCCTGGTTGGCTTGCTGCTGTGACTGCAGCAAAGGATGGAGCGGGGCCCTTTCCAGCTCGCTTGAAGGTGCTTCTTAGCTGCAGGGACCGGCAAGCCCCCGTGACTCATGCCGGGCCTCCCCTGCTGATCTGCCCACAGAGCCCCACCCTGCAATTTTGCCAATCCTCTAGGTCTCTCCTTCCAACGAGGAAGTCCGCTTATCAGTACATCCACCATTGTCACGGCTCAGTTCCTGAAGCATCCGTTCTTTTTTTTTAAAAAAAAATGCTGCTTCCATCTCCGCCCGGAACTGCTGTGCCTGAAGTGGACTTTGAGTGCAAAAGAGGATTAAAGGGGCCTATAAGGACTCGATGGCCTTATAGGCCCCTTCCAACTCTACTATTCTATGATATTGACCCAGGCAGAGGTGAGAAGAAAACCGACTGAAATCCCTTCTCGTCCACACAATTGGAGTCCACCCTTTTTGTGGGATTCCCTGCCTCTGGAGGTCAGGCAAGCGTCAACCTTGTGTCATTTCCGGCACCTGCTGAAGACCTCTTTATTTCGAGACTCTTTCCTTGACTGACCAGCCAGTGCTCTGTTTTTAAAAAACTTTTCATCTGTTGTTTTATCCTTTTTTAAAATCTTGTATTGTTCACAGCTTCCGAGTCTGTTCAGACGTGGAACGACAAATAAAAATAAATAAATATGAGGGCGGACCAGAATACACCGCCACCGCCTCCGACTTGGTTTCTGGTCAAGGGGTAAAAAGAAAGAGAACTTTTCAATAGACTGAAGGTCATTATTAAGGACCTAAAAGGGTCGGGGACAGGCGGCGGAGTGATTGGGCTCCACGTTGTCGAGGGCCCAGGGGCAAGATTCCTTCAATGGACAGCAGCGGCATCTTCTGATTGGGCTCTTTCTTGCCACTTCCTCCTCCCCCCCACACCCTTGCAAACACACACACACACACACCAAGTCTGATTAATCTCTTTTTCTTTGCTACCTGTATTTTATAGATGCATGAAAAGTAGGAGGGTCCTCATCCTCTCATGTATGTCACAGTGCTTTTACAAAGTACAGGAGGACAGGCCCCTGCTCTTGAGGGGCTTAGAGTTTCAGACAACACGCACCCGGCAACAGACAATGGGAGAGAAATGCTGGGGCAAATGGGAAGAGGCAGAAGATGATGATGATGATGATGAAGAGGAGGAGGAGGAGGTGGAATGGCAGGGTTTGAAAAACACCATGGACTTTTCAAAAGTCACTGGCTGGCCACGATCTCTTCTTTCCACCTGACCTTGTGTCCTGCCTCCTGGCGAAATGCTCTGCGAAACTCGAGACATTTGTGACTGCAAACCTATGCAAGTGGGTTAGCAGAGGACAGCACATGTGGAAGAGAAGCAGACTGGAGGATGCGGTGCAAAGCCCTTGGGCGGGGGGGTTTCGCCACAAGCAGAGGCAGCATTGGTGAGGGGAGAGGACCCTCACACGCCAGAGAGCAGTTGTGCCACAAATACATATTGCAAACAACAGTCCCCTTTTCACTTGAACTGTGGAGTGTTTTTCCTCTTTCGTTATCTGCGTTTCTTCTAATTCAGTGGCAAGCGACCTGCCACCCCCGCACACCAACCCTGATATTTCGAACCACAATTCCTACGGAACCTAGCCAGCACGGGTAATGGTTAGGGATAACAAGAATCATTCCCCAAAACACCTGGAGGGCAGCAGGGGCCACAAATGGCCAGAGCACGGGCTCCAGGTGGGCCCCGTGGGTGAGACATCTTCCATGCCCCCCCCCCTCTCAGTGAGTCCACCTTCTCACCACCCTGGTCACCAGCTGCTGCTGCTGCTGCTGCTCCTCCTCCTCCTCACCCCCACTTGCTTGTTTAGCAGGCAGAAAGCCAGGGAGCCAGGAGGCCGCAATGGCACCTGCTGCTCTTCCTCCGTCTCACCACGGCCGTTCGCTGGGCCAGAGTGAGAGGAAGCTGAACAAGCAGGTTGCAATGGAGGCGCAAGTCCAAGGAGCAATTGTCAGTGAGTCCCTGCTTGGGCGTTGACCCTCGGCAGGTGCCCATCCATGCCTACCTCTGGCTGTGCGCCTGCCCCTTCCCTCTGGCGTTCACATGCACTGACAAACCGACAGGAGACATTTGCTTCGGTGAGATTTCTTTTTGTTGAGGAAATCGCACCGTCAAAAGCATAATGGTTCCATCCTTCAAACGACACCCACTTAAAGCTGACCAACGTTTAGAACACTTTAGGCTCCTTATCTGATACGATGCTTCAGGCCAGCACTGGGGGGGGGGGGGGGGTAGGGTTTGCCGCCATCTGATTTTAGCTTCTCCAGACGCCGCATACGCTGGCACCTCAAGGGCCGTGGCCAGTAGCCTAAACAAAGTCTCAGGGAGAGAAACACTTATGTTTTGAGCCACCAGAGCTGGGCAGAGACCGTTTTCACGCTCCATCAACCTCAGCTTGCCAAAAGCTGAGCTGATCTGGTACGTGTGATCACAAGAAAAGTAAACCTTCAGGCCTATCAAACATACAATCCACAGCAAACGCAAGTTCAAGTCTAGGAAAAGCCTCACAGTACTTTCCATGGCATAAATCCTTAGAAATCCAGAGTCCAAATAGCAAGAGAGAGAGAGGATGTGCAGAGTGCTTCCAAAACCTCAAAACAGGTACAATCCAAACAAGAGGGGTTTCAGGCCTAGCGTCGAAAGATGATTTCTAGCTAAGGCTTCTTCAGCCTTGCTCAGCTATTATATCCTATTCAAAACCACTTGACAGGCAGGTCCTCTGACCTGTAAACCATTCCCATGTGCCAACAGGGTGGGATTGTTCCACCTACTACGATGATGCTACAGTCTGAGTGACAGCTTCCAAGAGTGGCCCCCTCCTTATCGAAACATTCCTAAGCTCTCAGAGAAACTAGGAACTTCAAGGCTGCAGCAAGCAACTCCTGTGGGAAATATTGACAGAGATAAGCTTCCAGAGAAACTGACTTTCTAACACTATTTCTAATGCATCAATTTACAATCCACGAGGCCTCCGACCTATGACACCTCTGATGCTGGCCTCATGCGCAAGGTCCCAGGTTCAATCCATGGCATCTCCCGCTACACCAGGGTCTCTTCTATCTTGGGCTGAGCAAGAAGTTGGCAAAGAAAAGCTGCTGGTCTGGGTTATGCATCAGATGTTAAATGACACAGAGTGGGCAATAAAATACTCAAAAATGTAACCAATCTGCTAGGCCAGATAGACCCCTTCAATTTCAGAGAAGCCCTCAAGGGGTCTGCATTTCAGAGATGAGCGGAAAGGGGTGGAACCAGAAATACTAAAACTGCCAACATATTTTAGCTTAAAGCTCTTGGTACCCGTAAATCGGCCTTCGGAGAGGCCGTTCAACCTTTTAGAATGGAGAAAAACTGCACACAAAAGGCAGGAACCGCCAGCCAATGGGCGGTTGGACAAAAGGGTGTGGGGCTCTCTGGGAAACCATGGAGGATCAGCCTGGGATCCCTGATGGGCCGGAGATTGCGCATCCCTGCTTTAAATTGTCTGATATCGGTCAATATTCCACCCTCCACCGTCATCACTTTAATCACCTTTTCTCAAAGCTTTGGAGTCAAATGATGCCACTCAGAAGAGGGCCAGAATGTGCTGTCAGCTATCAGGAGGCAAAAAAAACACGATATAACTGTGTGTGTGATTTCCAGGGAGCTGCCCTTTCCCTTGTAACCTCCCACACACACACACACCAGCTGCCTTTGTCCACTTACTGGCTTTGCCTGTAACCAAAGGCAGCCACATTCCAGGGGAGCTTTGCCTTGCTGTGCATGCAGCTTGCCAAGAGGTGTGGCTCTCCAATCCTCACCCAAATCCACAGCAGGCAACTGACTGGGAAATCTCAATGAGCTTTCCACACCTCTTTCGGGGCATTTTTGAAAGAGACGTATGAAAGGGGCGGCCGGGAGGCCTTCTTGCCACCCGAGTAAACCGAAAACTAATCTGGCACCATTTAGAGAATCCTTGTTCGCATCATGCAGCCAAAATGGTGTGTGCAGTGTGGCATAGTGGCTAAAGTATTGGACTGGGAGTCGGAAGATCCGAGTTCAAGTCCCCACTCAGCCATGGAAACTCACTGGGTGACTTTGGGCCAGTCACAGACTTTCAACCCAGCCTGCCTCACAAGGTTGTTGTGAGGATAAAATGGAGAAGAGGAGGAGGATTATATACGCTGCCTTGGGTTCCTTGGAGGAAAAAATGAGAGATATAAATGCAATAATAATAATAATAATAATAATAATAATAATAATAATAATTATTATTATTATTATTATTATTATTATTATTATTATTATTATTATTTCTCTGTCTCTTGAAAGCCAGCCTTGTGTGTAAGAGAGAGAGAGGGAGGGAGAGCCATAGGTTACACAGACAACCAGTCACAACAAAACCAAATTATTTAAGCCGGTTGAAACTGAAAGGGGATGTGAAGAGTTGCAAAAGGCTATCTCCAGACTGGGAGCTCCATCAGACGAGTGTTTTATTGCACGCTCGTTACAGGGCACTCACGGATTTTTGGGGGTCCCTCTCACGACATCATCTGCCTCCCGCGCGCCTCCCACCCTTTCCCTCCTTCTTCGCACCACAAAAAAAGCCTCCAGTAAGTCCGACCTCTTCTTAAAGACGGAAGTTGCCGCTAATTCCTGCTGTGTGCAGGAGAAGCATCAGGATCAAAACGGCCCACTGAATGGCCCACGTGTTACTTCCTCTTTCAAAAGAGGAAGTAATGAGGGACAAACATGTGGGCGGAGAAGCGACGGTAAAAAAATGCGATTTCCCCCTGTGTGATGACGCTCTGGGAGAATGGGCATCAAAATGGCAAGGTTCAATGCAAGCAGCTGTAAAGTGATGCACGTTGAAGCAAAAGAAATCACATCTCAACTGATAGGATCTGCTCCGGCACTGACTGACCAAGGAAGAGATTTTGAGGTTGGGATGGGCAGCTCAATGAAGATGTCAACCCTGCGCACAGCTGCTGTGACAAGGACTAATTCTGTGTCAGAGATCATTAGGGAAAGAATCAAAAATAAAACTGCCAGTATCATACTGCCCTCGTACAACATTATGGTGCAATCACACTTGAAATACCACTAACACAAGATGTATTTGGATGGGGTTGGAAAAATTCCTTGAGGAATTGATTTGCAGAGCGCGTGAATAGACTAGGGTTGTATGTTTTAAAAGAAATCCTGGCCAACATACACAGCTGTGCATACTGTGGCTGCAATCCTATGCACGCTTAGCCAAGAGTAAGCCCCATTGAAACTCAATAAGTTTTACTTCTGAGTAAACATCCATAGGATTGCACTGTAAGGTCCCATTTAAAACTAGTGGGACGTCAGCATGCCCAGAAGTGCTAGATCGTGGCCCCTGATTTCAAAGCAATCCGGTGCTTTGGAGGAATGCAAGAGGTGTGCTTTTCTTCGCTGCAGGGGATTGTGTAGGAGTTCAGTTGTGGAGCCCCCTGCCATATCATGCAGAAGCAGCCAGGTTTGCCTGAAACCAACCCATTGCACAGGTAGGTAAATAGATACGAAACTTTACTGCCGTGAGTTCGTAGCAATAGTGGTGGCTGTAGTATTATCGATTGAACATTGATTGATTCAGTGCTTTGCGAGTGTTCAAAATGCTTTGTGCAGCTTCGTCAGTTGCAAAGCTTAACAGTGCACCCTTGTGATATGACATGGTGCATCTGGAGCTAGACTTTGGGCCAAGACCCAGGGTCCCTGCAACCCAGGAGTCCCCCAAAAAAATAACCCAGAGAGCGGCAGGTGATGAGGGCATCCCGGTAGCAGAAGCAAACTCACAGTTGCAGAGACCAACATTTGATTCCTCTAGTCATGACAAAAACCCACAGGCCCTTAAAATACAAAACTGCACATGCTGAGGGTACTGCATTTTTTAATAGCAGGGTGGGCAACCATTCTACTATATCGGAAATATAGAAACAGTTGTAACGCAAGGAGGCGCAGTTGCATAAGGAACAGAAATGGTAGCAGTGTGCTTCACAACTGGAGGAATACACATGGCAATATACAGGGAGCATCCATAAGTCCATTAAATCCATGGGCTAGAATGACCTAGCTGCTCCACTGGTGATGTGAGATGGCAAAGGTAATAATACTCAACTCACCTTGCAGGGTTGTTATAAAGCTTACAACAACCCTGTAAGCTCGGTGAGTATGATCTCCCTATCATGGATGGGGAAAGGCGGATGAGAGAGAATCGCCCTGTCCGCTTCGAAAGAAATTACCGCGGAGGCAGGTTCAAACCGAGGCCGTCCTGTTCCATGACCCATCGTCTCCTGATGCGCATGCATGCCGTGCGGCGCATGGAAATGCGCTGTTAGAACCAACCGCCCGAAACATTTGCTCTGGAGAGTTTGGCAATTTTTCTTGCTGCTGCAATGGAATTGGGCAGTGTGACGCCACAAGCAGCCACGTGGAGGGGTTTTCCCTGGGTAGGGCAGGTGGGAGAATGTGATATCCTGGGCAAGGGAATGACACACACTGAGCAAGGTAGCGACACCAGCACTGGAGCGAGGGAGGGAGGGAGGGGGAGAGAGAGAGAGAGAGCACGCGCACCTGCCTTGCGCAGCCGGTTTGTGACCGAGAAGAGTTCAACACCTGCTTTGACTGCAGCTGACTTTTCACCTAATTTCAACATCGCGACAGTTTAACCCCTTGAGCGGCTGCCGGCTCCCAGGCCGATGGCACACTGCTGCCCACAGCAGACCCGGTCTGGAAAAGTGGAGGGCCGGAGCAGAAGGGCCACGGCAAGGAGCCCCCTCCTCTGGCAAACTGGGCTTGGAGGTTGCCCCCCCCCCTCCCTCAGTCTCCACTACACCGCACCGGCTCAGCCGAAGGGCAATACGGCCAAACCTCCCTGCCCACCAGGGCTGTCATTCAGCCTGGGCTCCTGGGGCCACAGCCCTGAACCTATTTTCCAGGAGCCCAGATTCATTTCCAAGAGGGCTGGGTATCCGTTTGTGCCAATGGAAGGTTTTCACTGGGCTAAATTCCCACCAGCGGGTGGTTAGATTTCCAAGGCGGGGGCGCAATTTGGGAAGAAAGGGCTAAGCCTCCCCTCTCTGTTCATTGTGACTCCCCCAAACAAAAATCACCTCCCCCCCCCCATGTAGCAGTTAAGATTAGGAGAGGGGAAAGGATCCATTGGTGCCAAAGGTGTTTCAATTATTGGGATGGGGAAATCAGGGGTTGGCTTTGCCTTCTGCGGGATTTAAATACATCCTAGTGATTTCTAAATTCACACACATCAGTTAGCCTATGCAACTTTGGGGGCAGATTTGTGGCCTATGCGCAGGGCGCCCAAATCTTCTGAGTGTCCAGCAACACCCCTGCTGCCCGCTGACCCATCCTCCCCTAGGGCTAATGGCTCTCTGTATGGAAAGGGGGGGCAACAACTTCAGAACACCCCCACATCCCTGTGTACATGGAGAGAGCAGGATGGGGGGGGGGGGACATTCCAGCTTGGCCTTTAAAAAGTAAAGTTTAAACCAGCTTTCGCCAACTTGGTGCCCTCCAGCTATTGGACTACAATTCCCAGCAGGCTGTCTGGGGGCTGCTTGGAGTTGCAGTCCAACACATCCTGACGGTGCAGGGTTGGGGGAGTTTAAATGATGCCTCGGAGCATGTGCAGAGGAACACTTCGAATACTGCTGTTGCCAGTATACAAGCAGTTGGGCCTGTTCAGACGACATGCTAAGCCGTCGTTTGGCCACTCACCCTTTTGAAGCGAATGGTTAGCGGGTGTGCTTAAACGGTGGGCATGTAGCCAGCCTGGTTAGGGATGGTTCACATGACACGCTAAGCCATAACGTTTAGCTCAAAATGCTCAACAGCTGTGGCTTAGCGTGTCGTCTGATCAGGGTCATTATGGCCCCGTAATGCTAATGTTCAGAGAGATGCGGCAGGCCTCACTGGTCACACTGGCAGCTCTCATTTAGAACTGGAGGGGTTCTCTCAATCCAGCCCCACCTTACCTCTCCTTCTCCTCCACTCCTCCTTGGCTACTTAGCTTTTGAATCAAAAGAATGTTTACTTTGCAATATTCATTCCAGTCCTTCCCAGGCCTCCTCATCAATCTGGGCTGAAACCTATCACCAGCTCAAAGTACAAGAATTCGCATTTGAAATGCATTCAGTCCATGAAACAGAAGCAGAAATACAAGAAGAAATTCCCATTCCATTGGATCCAGCTCTCACCGTTTGTCGTTCTTTGTCTATTGATCTTGTTTTTGGAGAGGAAAAGGAATCATGGAGGCCAGATTGGTGGAGCAACTGAGGTTCCTTTCTAACCCGCTCTGCTTGCTTGCTTGCTTGCTTGCTTGCTTGCTTGCTTGCTTGCTTGCTGCCTGCCTGCCTGCCTGCCTGCCTGCCTGCCTGCCTGCCTGCCTGCCTGCCTGCCTGCCTGCCTGCCTGCAACATCTTACCAAGAATACGGGAATGGGAAAGTTAGGGCAACATTTCTCATCGGCTCCATGCCTCAGGTTTCCCCGTCTGGAAAATGGAGCCAGTGACTTTCCACTTAAGTAAACAAACTCCACAATGCCAGGTGAATCAGAGTGTATTGTCATTATAAACTTTACTGACAGCACAGAACTCTGCTTATGAAAATGGACGAGATGTCAGTCCTCTAGATTTACTCGCAGTTCTCTGCCCTCTAGATTTACTCGCTACTGTCCTTTCCATTTTCTGAAAAACAGAGGAAGGATTTTGCAGCTTAAAACAGAGACAAGGGCTGCAGTGCCTTTAATATATATTGCTCGTAGAGAATTAGTGTTGGTGAGAGAAACTGCACCTTCCAAAATTCTCTCCTTTCTTCACAACTCTTAAAAGGCAAAAAGACCCAGCTAGACCGGGACGCCTTTAGTTTTCAATCCACAAATTCCATTTCAACAAAACTTTACCAATCACCCTAAATATGCCATCAGCATTGCATGCCTTCTGCTTTCACCTTTGCCTCGGAAATTGTCCAGACAGTGCATTTACTCCAGAGTAAACCTACCAGTTTCTATAGGACAAGCTATGGAGTGGGCGATGTAGTCGCAGCTCTGCAGCAAACCCTATGCACCTTGACTCCGACATTTCATCTAACTGTGAATAAAATGCACTGATGAATACAACGGGATTTACTTTCAAGTACCTTGCTCGAATTCCTTCCGCTAGATATTAAGCTTTTTCACTGGAGGGTGATTGTTGGGGGTTTTGCACAGAAGTTAGCAACAACAACTCTTAAGCAATAGAAGCAGCACTAGCTAGATTTTAAAAAACCCATTTAATGTGTTTTACTAATTTAATAAGACTCAGATGGTTTTAACCACATCGAACACTATAGGGACTAAATTCCCTGCTTTTAAATTTGGGTGGGGTGGAGTGGAACATGCACAGGCCCACCTACAGGTTTTGTGGGGGGCCCTGAGCAAGCTGCCCTAAGTGGTTTTCTAGCCCCCCAGCACCTGCCACCACTGCTATTTATGCATCATTTATTTATTACTCACATTTATATCTCGTTTCTTTTCCTCCAAGGAGCCCGAGGTACATGATCCTCCTCTCTGTTTTAAGCTCACAACAACCCTGTGAAGTGGGTTAGTCTGACAGCCAGTGCCTGGCCCCAAGTCACCCAGTGAGCTTCATGGCCAACTGAGGCCTAGAGCCCAGGTCTCCCCAGACCCAGTCCAACACTCTGACCAGGGCACTGTTTTTAGCCTCCCACCTCCCTCTTGTTCCTCCCTCTCGTGAACCACATGGCCAAGAGGGGATCTGAACACAGGTCTTCTCTGGACCTGATCCGACACTTGAAGCCATCCTTCCCCAACCTGGTGCCTTGCAATCATGTGCTGGACTGCATCTCCCATGATTGCTGGACATCACGCATGGTGCCTCCTCTGACCACAGTGACTCTCACATGTCCTTACGGCTGTGTTTGCTCTCTCGCACCACATGTCAATAACAGATTAAGAAAGACGAATGAATGAATGAGCTCACTGAGCAAACACAGGCCAAACAAATACCAATGCATGAACGAACTGGTTTTGCAAAATATTTATTCATTAAATAAACTGGATTTCTTTTCATTAATACATTTATATCCTGCCTTTTCCCCTCTTGCAAGAAACCCCAGGTGCTTTACACAGCCCTCCCCCTCTCCATGTCATCCTCCTCACAACAACTCTGTGAGGTAGGTTAAGCTGAGATTCAGTACTGGCCCAAGTGAGCTTCATAGCTTTGTGGGATTAGAACCCAGATCTCCTGAGTTTCAATCCAACAAGCTAAACGCTACACCACACTGATTCTACAAATTGTTGGAGGACATCAGCAACAGATGGAAAAATAGGCTTTTCAGGTCTAGGGTGAGAGCTCTCATCCATTTTCCTGGGTTTGGGCACCCAATTTTCCTAAGGGATATTCCCATTTCATTTGGGAAAGAGAGCTGATTTGCAAAAGAGCTGATCCTGAGAATCAAATCTGTGTCCTATCAGTGGTGCAGCTAGGGCTAGACTTTGGGTCCAGGGGCCTCACAAATGACCAGTCCAAGAGCAGCGGCTTATGGGGGCCAGCAGGAAACAAGACCACTGCTGGCACCTGGGCGGGCACCTGGGCGGGCACCTGGGCGGGCACCTGGGCAGGCACCTGGGCAGGCACCTGGGCAGGCAGGGCCCAGTGTGCTGGTTCTGCATGGCTCAGCACCATCCCGTCTTCTTTTAAAAGTCATTGGATCATTGGGGCTGGCAGCCGGCCCTGCACATATACACTTCTACGGATGCTCTTTTTATTATTTTTACATTTAAAAGTTGCGATTGTCCCTTCCTGCAACACATTGCTGCTTCTCCCCAAGCAAATGGGACTTCAGCGTCAGGGCAGCAGGAGCAAACTCCATTTGATTCCTGTGCAGCCATCATTTCAGTGAGTTAAGAGTGCAAAACTACACCTGTTCCGAGTAGGTCTGCTTGTTTGCTGCTCTCACGTATCAGGAGCGTAGCAGCAGTTGTCAAAAGAGATGTGAAATGTGTGCTTTAGGTTGAGGTAATACACACACGGCTTTCCATCCCCCAACCATAAGACCAATATCTCAAAGATCAAAAACTTCCTAGCTGTTCCACTGCCAACCATGAGTATACTGAGGAGGTACTTTTCTCGGACGCACCATAACTGGGGGGGGGGGGGGGAGGCTTTCCCATGCAGATTTGGGGATTTTAGGGTCTGATTCACACTCGCAAGCACGGATCCCTTAATATCTCATTTATTTATTTGCAATATTTATATACTGCTTCCAATTTGAAGCCAATCCAGAACATGTGAACCTGCCCCCACTCTGTGAACTCCCCCTGAACTTGGGCATCGTCTGATATGATATAATGGCTTCGTGTTTGGGCTACAAGTCAGCAGGTATGGTGGGACTTCTTCTTTTTTTTAATCTCAATGCTAAATGTTGTTCCTGCCAGCCTGAATTCTCTGAGGGAATGCAGGTCATAGATCAAAAGGAAGGAAGGAAGGACTAAATGAATGAGTTATTGAAAGGGAGAAAAGGAAGGAAGAGAGGCATGCTAACCTATATTCTGGTTGTTTAAAGGGGATAGTTATGGGCTTTCTGCAATGATCAGTAGAATATTTATTTATTTATTTATTTATTTATTACATTTGTATACCGCCCCATAGCCGAAGCTCTCTGGGCGGTTTACATAGGATTAAAAACAATTAAAAACAATATACAAAAATTAAAACAGCAAAAACATACAACATACACACAATCTGTACATTTAAAAACCACTTCAATACTTCAAAAAACAAAAACAAAAAAAAAACAAAAAAAACAAAAAAAAACCCTACAAAAACAAAACAAAACAGACCCAGGCTCCTCAGATATTGCCAAATGCCTGAGAGAAGAGGAAAGTCTTGACCTGGCGCCGAAAAGATAACAATGTTGGCGCCAGGCGGGCCTCGACAGGGAGATCGTTCCACAATTGGGGAGCCACCACAGAGAAGGCCCTCTCTCTTGTTGCCGACCTCCGAGCTTCCCTCGGAGGAGGCACTCGGAGGAGGGCCTTAGATGTTGAACGTAGTGTTCGGGTAGGTTCATGTCGGGAAAGGCGTTCCATCAGGTATAGCAGCATCAGCCAATATAAGTTCTGAAGGCAATGTTGGCCAATAGAGATCCCAACAAAAGATAGGAGATACAAAGTATAAGAAAAGAAAGAAAGAAAGAAAGAAAGAAAGAAAGAAAGAAAGAAAGAAAGAGAAAAGGCCAATTTATATTGGTTGCAGAATGTGCAAGCATTGGAGTTTCACAGAACTAATCATCTGAAAGAATGCAAAAGCAGTCAACTCTACATTGACCCGAGTCTCTCTCTCTAACCCAGCTTGCTTTTTATCCCCCTGAGAATCCTCTGTCTTTCCACTTCATATGACAAAGACTGCTGTGGAACTCAGTTGCTGGCATATCCCTAATTAAAGCTCAGGTGGCCCAATAAGAGGGATCACTTTAGCTGCAGCATAAACCACAATTAAATGGAAAACCTGGGTTAATTCCATTCACAACGTTTTAGCTAAAGAACGAAACAGTTTTCATTTTGTATTTGATTCACCACTGGGGCGCTTTCTCGATTGATGTAACCCACATTTTTTCCACCCGCTACACAGCACCAGAAGACCAGGAGGCCAACCCATACAGCTAACATAATATTAATGCATCCAATATAACTGTATACTTTTACTTGGGTTAAATGCCCCCACATTGTCCCCTCCCCTCAAATCCTATAAAATATTGTCAAATATTATCAGAAGTGGGGAAATTGTGACCATCCAGATGTTGTTAGACTACAAGACTCATCATCCCTGACCCATGCTGTCTGGGAGTGATAGGCACTGGAATCCCACAACATCTGGAGGACCACAGAGTCTCCCCTTCATCCTCTAAATGGATCTTGGGCCATCAAAGCCCAAATAGTTTGAGGTATACAAATACAGTAATTCCATAGGACTCAAACAAGCAATATGTGCAGGTCCTAGTAGGTGTAAGCAATTGTTGTAACTGAACTATTCCATGAATGCAAGAGGATTGCAGAATAAAGAGACAGGTAATTAAAATCAGCTGCCCCTGCTAGGTATTGGAGGAGGAAGTGAGTAGACTCAAGTATTTCCCTAAAGGGGAGGAGGGAACAGAAGCTGGAGTTTCCAGGTGTGTGACATCCCTCTCCCCTGAGCACTATATAAATGGAGACCGGTGTAAAGCTAGCTTCAGAGCACTTGTGCATGCAACGGACCTCACACACCCCAACGCCCCCACCCCAAAGGCAGCTGCAGTAACAACCAGCTCAAGACCAGAGGGCAAAAGGCCGGGACGCTAGGCGATCCACCGAGCATCATCACCTGTTCGCT
Source organism: Anniella stebbinsi (assembly GCA_029215795.1). NCBI lineage: Eukaryota > Metazoa > Chordata > Lepidosauria > Squamata > Anniellidae > Anniella > Anniella stebbinsi. The sequence goes on along the minus strand of JARDYH010000007.1, from coordinate 2,767,901 downwards.
GCCTTCTTCCATTGCCGGTTCAGCCAAGATGGTAAGGATGCCGCCTCTGCCATCTCCAGGTGCCCAAGGGAAATGCTCGGGAGGCTGCCCGGGGAGGGTTCCAAGGGACCACTGGCATGACAGGGGGAAAAAATAGGACGTGTTTAGCAGGGTTGACATGCCTCTGGGTGTCCTTCTACAGCGACACCACGTTGGGTGTTTATGCAAGAAATAGGATGCGGTCCAGCTTCTGCCAGTGCAAACTAGGATTTTAAGTTCAATGGGGGATGCATGCAGGTGTCTATTTTTCTATTGCTTTTATGCTTGGCATCGGAAGATCGTGTCAAATTGATTGACTTAGAGCGCTTGCTTGCCTAGATGCGTTCATAGAAACGCCTGTTTTAAATCTGTGATCCTCAGCGTGTTTGCAATGCAGCCCTAGGCACACTTCCTCAGAAATTACTCTTATCAAATTCTTGCTCACAAACTCAGCTTTATTGGAGTTTATTCACAAGGTGTTACTAAAATTGGAAGATTATAAATTTTCAAGCCTAGGTTGCATTGATTCTTTTGAGATGTCTTTCCTTATAATAAAGTTTAGTGTCTGTAAAAAACTAAAGTAAAGTAAATAATGTCATGCTTAAACAAGGAAAAGCAAATTGACAGGAGGACACGCTCTGTCCCTTTGTTATGAGCCCACAGGGGATAATATAATAATGTCTGAAACATGGAGAGGAGACCTTTGGGAGAAAGCCTGAGAAGAGGAAGGTGTGCCGTGCAACCCTATGCATGTTTAATTGGAAGTAAGTAAGTCCATTGTGGTCAGTGGTGCTTACTTCCAGGAAAGCAGGCTTAGCATTGTAGGCTTAAGGTGCAATCCTATGCATGTGAGTTGTAGGACTTTTCTTTCCGTCTAAACATGCATAGGATTTATGCATAGGATTTATTTATTATTTTATATTATTTCTAACCCTCCATCCGGATCGAGGCGTGGAACAACAATATATATAAATACAAGAATCATAAAATAGATAAAACATTAAAACAAATAAAAACAAAAACATTAAAACAAATAAAAACAAATATATTATTAAAAACATCTTAAAATTCAACTGGATAGGCCTGCCGGAAGAGATCAGTCTTCACAGCTCTCTTAAATTCAAGAAGATTTCTAATTTGTTGAATCTCCTCCGGCAGAAGCCATTCCACAGTCTGGGAGCGGCAGAAGAGAAGGTCCTCTGGATAAAGGATCATGCCTTTAGAATTTTTTTTTTCTGAATTCAGAGGAAAATTAGCTCATACATTGGCTCCATGAAACTGCTTCATTAACAAAGCAAATAAAAAACTGGATCAGGACCTTGGGGGGAAGATTCTAAAACTGGAATTAGATTGCGTAAATTCAAATGTTCTTTTTTTCTAATTTGATTTTTAAAAATCTCTAAAATTATGGATGGTGGCTTGGGCTGGAAGAAGAATGGCATGCAAAGTATTGTATTTGACTTATTGTTTTTTGGGCTTCCAAAGTGCATCAGCAAAACTTAAAAGACATGATTAGATAGAGAGATAACACCATCTGTGTGCATGGTGCTCTACAGAGTATAGGTTGATGGGTCCCTGCCCCTATGAACTTAAAATCATACATGTGTGGCAGGGGAGAGAAAAAAATGTTAAGCTCGGAGGATGGCAATAAGGGAGAGGGCCTTTTCAGTGGTGGCCCCCCAATTATGGAATGATCTTGCCGACGAGGCTCACCTGGCACCAACATTGTTATCTTTTCAGCGCCAGGTCAAGATTTTTCTCTTCTCCCGGGCATTTAACAGCATATGTTGAGGGGTTTGTTTGTTTGTTTTGACCCAGAATAGTTGTTTTAAATGGATTTTGTATTTGTACTCTGTTTTCATGCTTTTTATGGTTTTTAAATTTTGTATATCAGTTTTTAACGTTCAATGTTTTTAATCTTTGTCAACTGCCCAGAGAGCTTCAGCTATGGAGTGGTATATAAATGCAATAAATTATTATTATTATTATTATTATTATTATTATTAATAATAATAATAATAATATAAATTTCCATTTCCAGGAGGGTAAGAGTCTTGTGTCTCCTTAAAAATATTAACAAATTCCTTCTAGCTTAAGCTTTCATGGACTATTGCCCACTTCATCAGATGCATGGCGTGAATAAAACTGCTCGCCTTTAATGGCACAATCCTATGTTTATTTAGAAAGAAAGAAGTCCTCTAATTCTGGGCATTCCAGTGCCAGCCATGCTGGCTGGGAAGTGCTAGGAGCTGTAAGACTTTTTTCCCCTGTCTAAACATCTGTAGCATTGTGCCTCAAGCCTTCAAAAAGTTTAAAATGTTAATTTCAGTTATCCTTCTGGGCTGGAACCAGGGTCCCTTCCGTTTTCTGTAAACTGTAAGAAATAAAAGTTCAACAGTATTCATTCTAGATATGTTGACATGTAAAATGAAAATAAAGAGGGGAATGTCCAGTAAGAGTGATTTTGGAGAAATATGGAGTCCCTTTTTGGAATATGTTTTAAGATCGGGAAAGGGACAAACACCTTCAAAAGAATCGTTAAAATTTTGGGAGGAGGAAGAATGATCATGAGAAGGTCTCGGGGGGGGTGCACGGGGGGATTGTTGAGGGTTGTAGTTTGTTTTATATTGTGTATGTTTTATATTGTGTATGTTTACTGTGTTGAAATTAATAAAAATTATTTTTTTTAAAAAAACAGTATTCATTCTAGTAACAACAACAAAACATGCACCGATGTACAAAGTTTGTGTTCCCAGCTGCCTTGTTTAATCTCTAATGCATTTCTCTTTTTCCACACCCAGCGGTTCCTTCTGGTTGCCCTTGTTCTTCTTGCGTGGACAGAGGCGAGGCAATTAGGTGGCCACCACCACCACTGCTTCAGGGCGGAGGATATACAAGACGGGGAAGTGCCCATGCCGTTCCGGAGAAGGGCCACACGGGGGGCCCACCACAGTGCCTTTCGGCTAGTGCCTTACCTGGAGAATGGAGAGGCCACCCAGCGGAGGCAGCGGAGACACCACGGGCTGAACTGCCCTGACCTAAAGCTCGAAGACATTCTGAACAAAGACGTCAATGAACGCTCCATCTCACCTTGGAGATATCGGTAAGGGCACTTTCCGTAAAGGGTGGATAACAGGGCAGGCTGTGAGCGTTCTAAGCCAGAAGATAGACCTGGATGCTAAGACCTCCACCCAAGACAACTCTCTGGATTAGCAGTTACCAACCTGGTGTCCTCCAGAAGTGTCACAATGCAACTGTCATCACCAATGCCCATGCTTGCTGGGAATGATGGGAGTTGCAGTCCAGCACATCTGGTGGGCACCAAGTTGGGGAAGGCTATTCTGGATATTAGGGTCTGTTCCAAAGTCCCCTAATTTACAAATGCATACCTGATGCTTGCCTAGGATTCCTCCTGAAATGGCCCTTCTCTGGTGTGTTTGGGCTCAAAATAAACCCACAAAGTCTAATTATGGAATTAGCTGCCACAATATATTGTAAGGGCCACTAGTCTAATTTTTTTTCTTTCAATAATTGGGAAAATTCAGATATCAAGAGGCTATCAACATCTATTAGCCTAGCTGTGTCTTTGGTCTGAGATCCAGCAAGGCACAATTTCTTACAAGTACCAGTTGCTCTCTTGCAACTTGTATTGAAGGAGAAATCTTAGAAGATGCAGCTTGTCATGCAAGGATGAAAATTCCCCAGACTTCTTTGGGGAGGGAGAGAAGCCATAACATTTAAACCTGATGCAAAACCAGTAGGATGTTTCTTGAGTCTCTCTAATCCCCTCTTCTCCCCTGCCTTTTTCAACAGCATTGATAAAAATGAGGACCGCTATCCACACAACTTGGCCTTTGCGGAGTGTCTCTGTAGAGGATGCATTGATGGCAAGTCAGGCAAAGAGACCACCTCGCTCAACTCTGTGCCCGTGGTCCAGAACATGATGGTGCTGCACCGCAAGCCATGCCAGACCAGCAGTGATACCCCTGGCTTTACCTTTGAAATGAAGAACATCGCCGTGCCTGTGGCCTGTGCCTGCGTCCTTCCCCGATCCAGCAGTTGAGCAGACGACGGCCTGCACATCCAAAGCTCCTATGGAGCAGTTTTATCATGCAATGTGTCCAACCCCAACTCTGTTTTATGTGGCCAATTGTGTATCATTGTGTTTGTTTTAAAGCACTTGCTCATTTCAGACTCTAGCCCTTTTACAGTCCCGCTCTGGGACAAGCATACACTTTCCCACTATCTTCTAGTGGGTGGGAGCGGGAGGAAAATTGCAGTCTTTACATTAACTGCAACCCCCCCCCCCCCAATGCAGTAGTTCAGTAAGGTATCCAGAATGAAAATAGGAAGCCCACATTTCTCTGATTCAGGAGACCTGCTACCTTCCCCAAAGGATAAAAAGGCATGTGTTTAATCGCACTTTCCACCTCTGCACTTTTAATAGTTTTCCCCTGTAGCATGGACATGCAGCAGCAGGAAACCTTCTAACTGGAATCTTCTAGCTGGAATCTTCTAGCTGGATTAGATGGACTTTGGTCTGATCCAGCAGGGCTCTGCTCTGTTCATATGCCTACTGGATATGAAAAGAGCAAAATTTACAAGTCTCTCAATTGTGTGAGGGAGTTCTCCTGCCGAAACATGGCCAAGAGCGTAACATTGATTGCCTCTTTTTTAATGGCTCTTTTCCTGCAGATGTGAAAGCCAGAGTGTGATCAAGGATTATTTTAACACAACATGCTACTGGTCAAGCTGCTCGGCCTTCTCTCCTCAAGGGTTGTCATGCTGTGAGTCTTCGTAGACTTTGCAAAACTGGACCTCCCTGGAGGGAAGCTGTGACAGTAAAACGGGCTGGTAGGTCGCAAAGACATATAGTCCGAAATGCAAGGGCCTCAATGAACGAGAGCATAGGGTGACCATATGGAAAGGAGGACAGGGCTCCTGTATCTTTAACAGTTGTATAAAAAAGGGAATTTCTGCAAGTATCACTTGTATGCATGCATCACAACAGTTTACGCTGTAGGAGCTCTGCCTTCTTGACCAGATACAGAAATAGGAGCCCTGTCCTCCTTTTCATATGGTCACCCTACGAGAGCAGCTCTTGGCACCCCTTTCAATGCGGCTTTTTTGCAGGAGAACAGAACACAATGCCGCCGCCGCCTCCTCCTGAATTCTGTTCCGCTCAATCAGTAGCCCCTTCCAAGCCTGGCTTTTCCATATCTTGCCTCTTTTTAAGGGCTTTCCATACATGTCACTTTCCTAGCTTGCTGGGTAACCCCATCTCTGATCTTCGGTCCTCTTGGGCCCTCCCGGTTCTGCTAGGGCAGCAGTGAGCTAGCTGTGGATTGGCAAAAGGGACAGATCTTGGTTCCCATACATTTGTGTTCAATTTATTTATTTATTCTTATTTGTATTTATATTAATTTATATATGAGATTTTCAAGCATTTTAATTGTTGTTGTCATTATTATTATTATTATTAATTTATTTTATCAAATAGTGCTGGTTCTCTGGGTTGTGTGTCTACCATGACTTCTACACCAGCCCTGTGATGAGCATCCTACAGCTTGGTTGTGCATTGGTGTGCAGCCAACATCACAGCCAATCCAGGGGAGGGGTGACATTGTGCATGTAGGTTGCACACTGGTGTACACCCAACGGTAAACTGATCTGCCTGTTGTAGCACTAAGTCAGGATTTGGTGCTCACTGTTGTCACGCCGGGCAGCTACCAGCTCAGAGCAACGTCCTGTGTAAGGAGGGCGGCCAAGGGCAGGCCCCTCCCCATCTCCTTGCGTGTGACTTGGGCCTCCTCCACACGAGACGTTTAATGAGCCTTGAAGGCTCATTAAAAAAATTACCTCCACAAGCACGGAGCGCAAAACGGGCGTACAGGCGCGTTATCTCCCCGATAATGCGCATTTTCGAACGCGCGTTAAATAGCGACTTTTATTTTGCTCCGGCCGTTAAAGCGCATTTTCGCGGTGTGAACAAGCGATTACGCGCATTAACTGCTTGTAAAGCGCTTTTTGGACATGAATTAATGCGCTTCGCCGCCTCTCGCCGCCTCCGGTGCAGAGGGATTAGGAGTAAAAGCGCCTCCGCGATAATGCGCATAATCGCGGAACCGGGCGCAAAAGCGCATCCTTGTGGAGGGGGCCTTCCATTCCAGTTTTTGAGGAGTCTCCCTGGACTCCTCAGCTGGAAGCCACCAGGTGAAGAATATGCTCCTCCTAGTAGTGAGGAACCAAGGGAAGCCCAATCCTGAAAGCTGAGTAGTCTAAATTATTTTTATAAATGTCACCGACTTCTCCTCTCATGTGAAAGCAGACATCCTCTCTGCCCCATCCCAGGCATTGACTCCCATGATTTAATTGTGGCTGTGCAGAACACTTGTTTGTACAAAAGCAGCTCAGGACTGATTGGCCTGTTCCCTGTAGGAAGCGCATACTGCAACTTTTCCCAATTTGGTGTCTTCTGGATATGTTGGACTTCAACTTCCAGAATTCCTAGTCAGTGTGGTTATTGACCAGGCTGGCTGGAAATTATGGAAGTTGAAGTCTAAAACATCTGGTGGGTACCAGGTTAGGGAAAGCTAGGATATGTAGTCGGCTTTCCATCATAGATTGATGTTCTATTTATTGAATGTTTCATGGAGTTCCTAATTATGTATGTTTTGTCTGTCTGATGATGATGATGTCTAAATTATTAAGTTATTTATTGTAAGTGTATTTATTATGCAATGAAAACGCTGTACGCCGGGAAGGAACTTTTCCTGGATCTGGATGGGATATCAGATATTTCCTCCAGTGTGGAGTTCTGTCATAAATAAAGTTTGTATTCCTCTATGGAAAGCATCTGGGACTCTGAATGCTTTGTTCATAACACTGTAAAATGGTAGTGTCAGATGGCGGGGAGTTGGACCACACAGTTGGAATCCCAAACTGGCTGTATTTGGCCGGCAGGCCTGATGTTCAGTCCCCCTGACTGAAGCAAGGTAGTATCAATGTGCAAATTTCACTTACAAATGTGGATGCGCTCAAAGCACAAACGGGAGAGATCCCAACCACCTTCAATTATGTTGCTCTTGGCACAACGAGCCAGGGCTTGGCACTAAGCTATAACATGAGTGAGGCCCGTCCATCTTCAACAAATAATTTAAAAAATTAAATGCAAAATACGGGCTGTACAATGAAACGGAATTTGATAGTTGTGTAATATAGGTATTAAAAATGCAAGTTAGAGGGTTGCGCATTCTTTGTTTAGGAGTTTGTCAAACACGTAACACTATTCCCCCTTCTGAAGAGGTCTTCATTTTGCATTATGTTTATGGTTTCCCGGTGGCAACGTTGTAAATGTTCTTGTTGCTTGCTTTCTAATGCGAGGCCCTAAGCTGTAGCTTGTATGTAAATCCAGCCCTAAAACTAGCCTTACTCCAGAAGATCCTTCTCTTATGATTTCCACTGAAGAATACTGGTGTGTGTACGTTACCCAAATGCATAGCTCATCCCTGCTCCAGCACCATGCTTGGCAGAACTGTTTCCTGCTGTTCCCAAATGGTTGGGACGAACGGAAAAGCTAGGTTAGTCGGTTGCGATTCAAGAGGGAGGCAAATTGGGGTAAGCAACCTCTTGGAAAGACAGGTGTTTGGCAGGCTAACATTATATAACGGCAGGAGGACCTGGCAAATGAAATGTGGGGGCGGGGGCATCCAAGTTCTGCCCAGGTGCCTTCACCAATTCCATGTATCCCCGCTGCTCATAACAGCCGCTAACATGATTCCAGTTGCCATGTTTCCTTATGATGCTGCACACATGCGCAGGCGTAGTGATGCCGGGCGAGCACCATTCCAGACGACGTAGATGCCAGCTCCTGTTGCAAATGAACAAATGGTCTTGAAAGGGAAAGGTTGGTTGACCAAGGGTAGAAGTCCAGTCCCCTCGTATTTATATTAAGCCTGGCCAATCCACAGGCTTCATACTGCCTGCCAATCACACAAACCAGTGTTGCACACCACCAGTTCCCCTGTAGCTGGGGAAAGCTCCAAGACCTTAACACATACAGTACACAACACCATATCTCAACAAGCTAGAGCGCAGCTGTGGGCATCTCGAGTCTTGAAACGGTGTCCTGTGGGATGCTATTGCTGCTATTGTTCAATGATTGGGCGCCAGAAACGCTCGCCAATCTATGGCCACATGAGTAGGGCCATAGTTCAGTGGTAGAACACATGCACAAGGACCCAAGTTTAGTCCGCAGCATCTCCAGAGTTGGCTTTCTTCCTCCTCCCTCTCAGTTTCCTTTCCTTTTGTGTTTAATTTTTTATACTGTAACCCTGCAGATATTGCTTATCTCTGTAAGTGGCTCTAGAGGCTTTTCGGCCAAAGGGCAGGATTAAAATGCTTTCAATAAATAAACTAAATACCGCAAATCATCCGGCAAGCAATCCGTAGATCTTGATCTAACTTCTGCCCACTTCCTGCCATGGAATATCTGGAATAAGGGCAGCCGAATCATCAAACACGCGGCCATGTCTATAAAAATGACTGTTTCCTTCTCCTGAACTAGTAATTCTGGGGGGAAAGAGGCAGATCGAGGCAACACAATGGTGACGAAACAGAATAAGATGCCCAAACGAGCTCGTTTTATTATAATGTAAAAACGTGAGAAATCGTAGAGAAAATGGAGAGCCCAGAAAAGTTGAAGCCGTCGCCGCTTGGATGACACCAGCTAGAAGCATCCATGGCTGGAGATTCTCGCCACCCTCTTAACAAAATGGCTGCCACCAGGCCTTGTAGCTAGGCAAACATGGTGACTGCTGGACTTGGTAGTGAACATTCAGGAGGAAACTGGGAAAGCAGCAGGGCAGCAGGCTGAAGGGAATTGGGCTTGTGGGGAAGTGTCCATGAAGGCAGACTATGGGGCCAGTAGAGGAGGATGGCGACGTTTCCCTCGGGCACAGCCAAACAACCCCCCTCAGGCCTCTTCAACTTCGGCGATGACCGGGATGGGGTTCTCTTGGCCTACAGGCTCCTCCGTGGCTTGTCTCTTGCGTGCTTCGGCCGGTGGCCGAGGCGGCGGGTTGGTAGGCGGGTGTTTAATGGTGACTCCCGGCTCCAGGGGCCGTTCGCGTGATCTCACCTCGATGGGATCCCACTGTTCGCCACGGATGGCGGCCTGAGGAACAAAGCCCGGGGGAAGAGAGAGGTTGGTTCAGTCACTGAGCTTGGGTTTTGCACACAGAAGGTCCCAAGTTTGACTCCCGGCAGCATCTCCAGGTAGGGCTGGAAAAGTTGCCGGAAAGCCTGGAGAGATGCTACCCCTGAGAGTAGACAACACTACGTTAGATGGACCAAGGGTCTGGCTCACAATAAGGCAGCGTCCGATGTTCCTGTGTAGCTCCCTTCCGTAGCACAAGTTTTTATCATTTTATTTTTATCCACCTCCTACTATCATTCCGGAATATTTTTTAACCAACACGTGACGTCGGTGCCATCTAGTGGCCAGATCTGGATGTGCGCCAACTGCACCCCAAACCCAGCCATCTCATCATCATCATCATCACCACATTATTTCTTACCCACCTCTCCATTTGGATTGAGGCGGGGAACAGCAGTGAATATAAAATATGATAAAATACATAAAACTGATTTAAAACATGGTACACATTATTAAAATAGCAATAAAACATCCTAAAAAGATGACACACGCGGGCCGAATGCAACTCAGGGCAGAATTTAAAACCCGGCACAAATTCCGGCGCTGTCCAAGACTCGCTCCATGGTTCAAGCAAGTCGTGTGCTCCCAGCCACCAACTCTGTATAACAGCGATGAAAACAACCCGACTCACTTCAGTGGGTTCATTGTGAACTTACACCATGTACATTTTTCCTAACTTTAAGTTTCAGTGTTTATTGATGACTTTTCTATTGTAGTGAGCTGTTTGTGTTCTTATTGGTCTGTTGTTTGTATCGGGTTTTTAAGACAACAATAAAAGACTCCTGTAACATTTAAAGACCAACACTATATTATTATTGTTAAGATTTATACACCACTTTCCACAAAGTTTCAGAGAGGTGAACGTGCCATTATTGTGGTATAATCTTCTGGTAAAGCTTTTGGCATGATACATTTCTTAGCCTTTAAGGTGCTACAGTGGGTATGGGTAACCCCCAGATGTTTTGAATTACAACTCAGGAGCAGGATACCTAGCTGACCACCCTCCCCTCCCCATAGACCAATCAACCCCTGAGATCTTCTAAAGAGATTTTACTGGTTTATATAACCAATGGAATGTCACAAGGCATGTTGTCATTTCTTGCTGCACATGAAATGCTGGAATACATTTGCCTTTGGCATCTTTTTTATTTAAATGTAGCATTCGCTGTGGTCAGCAGAGGAAGCCAAAGGGCAGCTTTCCATCCCTGGGATCGGTGGCAAAGCATTTGCTCCGCAGAATAACCGGGCTCAAGTTACAGGAAGGCAGATTCTGGCTGGACATCAGGAAAAACTTCCTGACTGTTAGAGCAGTATGAGAATGGAACCAATGACCTGGGGAGGTCGTGGGCTCTCCCACCCTAGAGGCCTTCAAGAGGCAGCTGGACAACCACCTGTCAGGGATGCTTTAAGGTGGATTCCTGCACTGAGCAGGGGGTTGGACTCAATGGCCTTACAGGCTCCTTCCAACTCTACTGTTCTATGATTCTATGAAAAGGCTTTGCCTTCCAGTATCTCCCCAAAAACTTTGCATCTTTTTGATATGACCTCTGAGATTTCCATTTGTTATTTACATGTAATAGTTTAATCCTTCGGTTTGTTAAAAGGTGGCTGATTTATCAACTACGAAATATTTAACTGGCTGGTATTCGGGCTTACTAGTATTAACAAGATTTTTTTATTATGAACTGATTGATTTATTTTCGGGAGTCAAAGGTAGCGGCTGGCCACTTACTAGTAGGTAGATGCCACTTGCGATGGCCAGGCAAACCGTGCCAAGGATCGTGGCCAGCAAGAATCCTGTCGGAACGGCCAGGCTGCAAAAGGAAACGTGAGTGAGAGGAGAAGAGCCATACAGAAGACCGCTCTGTGACTGTCCCTCCTGTTTACAAAGAGGAAGGCCCGTCTCTGTCTTAACCACGGAGGAACCAGAGATTTCTAAACCCACAAATGGCTGAATGTAGGATCGGCCTGACTTCAGCCTTGCAGAAGAATGTAAGAAGAGCCGTGCTGAGTCAGATTGGAGGACTATTCAGTCCAGCCCACAAGAAGGACAAGGATGCAAGCAGCCAGACCCTTGGGTTCCCTAGAAACTAGTTTGGAGAGGCATGCCTCCTCCGAACCTGAATATTATATACAGCCATCATGACTAGTAGCTGCTGAATTGTCCTACATGCAATGGGAGTGGATAGCTCCGATGTCAGTTGGGCAGTGAATCCGCTCCAAGTTTCCGTCAGAACCAGTCAGAACTCTACAGGAGCTCTCCAAGGTGCAGAAGCTAAATTATGTCTGGAACCACCTTGGAGAGCTCTTTTAGGATTCTAAATGAAACCCGGAGCAGATTCACCACCCCACTGATATCGGAGCCACCAGCCTCTGCTGCCTACATGAATTTGATAAGAACGTAGGGTTAGATCCAGACTGAACCATACATAAGAGTAGCTCTATTGAAATCAGTGGGGCTCAAGTGAGTCATGACTACGTTTGGTCCTGTGGCTTTCAATGGGTCAACTCAAAGTATGAATAAGTCTGGATTCAGCCCATAGCATTGTGAGGCCCTACGGATAAAGAGAATATCTGCTCCGTCTCCCATAATACCACACAATGCAGATTTAAATGAGGGGTTTGGCTACTGCCAAGTGTGCTGATATCCACCAAACAGGGTCTACCTCTGCGGTCTCCAACCTGGGTCCATTAGGGTCCCTGCCCCTTTTGATGTTGATTGGTTGGTTCTTAAGGCTATTTAAATTTAAAAACCCTCTTTTAAATGGGACATTGCAATACTGCAGAGCAAAGTGCTGCCCTCCAGCATCACATTTAATTTGGGTCAGAAGAGTAGTTTGTGTTTCGGACCTTCATTCCCACCTCTGTCTTGTTGTACTTCAGTTCCTGGGCAAGTAGCTTTTTCTTTTAGCCTCACCTGTTTGCCTTCCGAAAAATGAAGGTCTTGTGACTGGCCGTGCCCACCATGGCAGCCATTTTATGAATAGGCAAGGCCTCCCGTGTCAGCCATTTTGTGAGAGCACCCATGACATGCTCTCAACATTCCAAACGTGCCCACAGACCCAAAAGTGATGGTGAACGCTGCTCTCACTGCCCACTCCTGATTTAAAGTGAGTTAGAGCTTAAAAACATACATCGCTTGCTCTGAGCAATATTAACACAGAATCTGGGTGGGCAAGTCTGAGGCCCTCTCTCCCTGAGAACTGAGGCTCTAAGTACGCTTGAGCAGAACAAAATGGCTTCTCTGAGCATTCACAGCTGACTACTCCAGATCTGAAGAGGAACGCCTAGGATGAGCTACGTTGCTGCCAGGCGGACATTTTAAAAACGCAGCGTGAGAAGGAAGTATGGCTACTACCCAAGGACAGGGGCATGAGCCAATCGAGTAAACGAGCCCATGTGCACACACAGAGTTGTGGCCCTCCAAGTCCAATTAGGATCCCGTGTGAGTTTCACGCATGCCAACCACACACCAGGACGCACACGGACCGCCATGAGACGTAAGCATCATGCAGGAGCGCTGAAGCAGGGAATTCTATACTTTTTGTAAGCATAGAAAACGCATTCAAGCAATTACCCAGCGTGTAGGAAGGCCCGGACATAGTAATTCCTAGTGAGGGGTCCAAACACCTTCACGACAGGCGTGAAAAACTTCTGGCCGCTGTTGGGGACAGGAGTAAAAAGACAGAGACGGTGAGTGAGAAATGATGATGCGTCAATTCCACTTGTTGAAGCTTTCTGTAATTCCCCAAAGCTTGCATCTTCCTACCAATTAATGACACCATTTTTGCTAAATAACTTCTAGGCAGAAAGGTCATCTGTCAAAGAACGACACAAGCAGATATGTACTTTCCTTGCATCTAGCTGATGCTTACGTTACATGCATGCGAATCCACCCTCCCACACACCCACACCAGACAATGCAAATGCAGGCACATCCAAACAGCATGACCCACTACAAGTACATGGGGCAAGATAGACACACCTGTGCACTTGTCACCCATGACAACAATCACAGTGCTGGAAAAAAGGTAAACCGGCATAAGACGGTCCCGCAAAGCTGCTGCATGAGTCTTGTTACTTCTGCAACCTTTTACATTCGCTTTATTGTAATGGTTGTTTTTGCTTTTTAATGTGTGAGCCTTTGCACTGAAGGACGGCCTATAAAAATATTAAATGTACTAACATTCCAGATGGCGGGGGCATGCAGAAGCTCAGGCCCGGGGGCTAAATCCAGGCCACCTGGGTTCCCAATCCAGCCCTCTGGGGTTCCCCGAATGGCCACACCACCTTCCACAAGGCCCCATGCCCTTTCCCCCCCAAATGTCGATCATCTGGTGCTTTCTTAGCTGTTGTGTCGTTCCACCCACCCACTCTAAAAGGTGGAAATGCCTCTCCTGAGGCTCAGATCCTGGCAGCGAGAGCTTTCAGCTACAACAGGCTGGTATTTTGGCCCCACCCACAACTAGCATGTGACCTCTCTAAAATGGAATGGGGTTGGACTCAATGGCCTTATAGGCCCCTTCCAACTCTATAATTCTATGATTCTTTGGGCTGAAAGGGGTTTAACACCCCAGTTCTAGATGCTGTCCATTTCCAATATCTACATAAGAATACCTATTCTCTCTCTCTCCCTCCCTCCCTCCCTCTCCCTTTCTCTGACGTTATAAAACTGCACATTTGCTGGAGGGGGGGGGAAATGTCTTTCATTTGCACACCGCACCCTCCTTGCGCTAACCACAGGGAGGAGCAATGAGCTACGGAGGGTACTAAGCCCCCCACTCCTTCACTTCTGAGATATTGCCAGGAATAAAGGCCTATTTTCACAGCCATAGGGACTAGAAACTTAGGTTTTGGTTTTAATGAAAGCTGAGGTTCTCATTCTTCGCCTTGTACCAAATTCTGCAGCTTTTCTACATTTGCACACAACTGAGGGACGTGCCCCGCTCCCCGGTGGAAAGGAATTTCACACTTACCATCTCTCAATAGTGGAGCCCTTTTTCCGCTTCCCTCGGGGATACTCCAGCAGGCAAATAAATACTCCAGCTGCTCTTTGGAGAAAACAGTTAAGGAGGAAAAAATCCTCTTTCACATTCCGTTGCTCTGAGATACCCTAGAAAGATTTTTTTCCATGGTGACCCATTAATATCCTGGACACCTCATAGCCCCTTCTGTTTGCCCTGAGAAGTAGGAGAAGATTTATAATTGATTCTTGCCTTGTCTTGTCATTCAACAGGGGAAAACTTATTTTTTTGGACTCCTGCCAGCTACGTGGGTGAAGTTTGTATCTTGTGCATATTAAATTATGTTTGTTTTCCACCAAGCAATCCCTCCTGTGTGGGTGAGGCAGTGGAGGAAGTTGAATGTGAATCAGGCTTCCGCAGAAGTAGGTGCCAGGTATTTCTGCAACCACAGTATTTGCAAGAGATAAGTAGAACTGTATGTATGTTCCTTGGGGCAAGGACCTATCTATCACCGTGTACTTTTTGACACACCATGCCCAGGTTAGTCTGCTTGCTTTCGGTGGGAACTGGATGGACAGCAAGCTAGGCTGTCAAGGGAGCAAGGAGATCATAGTGGTGCAGCAGGGCTGAATTCCATATCGACCGGGATTCATCGGCCCAACCCTTCGCACAGAGAGGTTTCCTGCTCTGTTCCTATTTATCACCCACTGTGGCCTGAAGGCTCAGGGAGGATTCAAAACATTTCTGGATCTCAGAGCACCTTTTCTGCAGCTCCTGCTAGCAAAGTTCCTCTAATGTAGGCTGACCAGATAAAATCCAGGTCAGGGCTCATGTAACTTTAACAGTTGTAGAGCAAAGGGAATTTCAGCCAGTGTCATTTTTATGCAATTAGTTCCTGGTGAAATCCCCTCTTCATCGCATATACAAAAGAAGGCAGGGCCCCTGCAACTTTAACTGTTGTGATGAAGAGGGAATATTACCAGGAACTAATTGCATATGAATGACACTGGCTGAAATTCCCTTTTCTCTACAACTGTTAAAGTTACATGAGCCCTGACCTGGATTTTATCTGGTCAGCCTACTCTAATGGCAATATTCCATTTGGGAAACTGAGGCTGAGAAGTATGAAACAGAACACGGGCATTCTGTAAGACTGTGGGAAACTGGAGGCTTGAACCAGGATTGTGCAGGTCCAAACCTGCAGAGCACCAGATGAGATCGAATCTGGGCTTCCTACAGAGATGGCCAACTGAGATGATCTAAGCCCCCCCTGACCCCCTGACCTGTTTCACCAGCTCTCCTCCCCCAGCCGCTGCAGCTTTAAACTTCGCAGAAGGCGAAAGAAAATTACTGACTTTGGAATCGCAATTTCCTGGGCTCAGCCGTTCGGCTAACAGAACCCATCCTCCACTCTCTCCAGCCTGCACCGTGCTTAGGAAATGTCCAAATCTCCAACCACAGAAAATCGAGAAGCAAACCAAACTAATTTCCCTAATTTATTCCAGTTGTAAAATTTGGGACGCTACTCCAAGCATTTCTCCAGATAACAAGGGGCCACTCTGAACGCTATGAAATTCCAGGAAAGTAAGGAAGTTCTGTGCAGGAATAACCAGGCCCAGGGCCAGTGCCAGAAGTCGGCAGCACTGGGCAGCTGTAAAGGATCAACCTCAAAAAGGGGTCCTGCTACTAACCTCCCTGCCTCAAGCCCCACCGCTATGCTGCTGCTTGCTGCCTGTTTGCTTGCTCTCACCAAGAATGCTAGGTGTGGCAACAGAAAGGAGCCTCAGCAGAGCCAGCTCAACTTGTACCCTTCCTCTTGTCAACTGGATTATTCAGCTTGTGGCTGTGATGCCAGAAAGCCTGCCTGGACCTTAAGATCTCGTGGAGAGGCCCTTCCCTCCACAGTTGCCTTCAAAAGTGCATTTGGTGATGCTGTAAGACAGGGCCTTCTTGGTGGCTGCTCCCAGGCTGCAGAACTCCCTGCTGATGGAGGCTAGGCTGATGCCCTCTTTGCTGTCCCGCCAGCAGGCAAAGACGTTTTTGATTCAAGCAGGTCTGTTGGGTTGGATGTTTTCATTCTGTTCTTGTTGGGATTTGAATGCATTTGTTTTATTATTGCTTTAATTACGTTTTTTATTCATCTATGATTGTAAGCAATGTTGAGACCTCACCAGCAGCCCAAGGAGGTGAGGCTACAGACTCTACTCACTGGTTCAAGAGAAACATTTTCACGGAAGGATACATTGAATATGCTGCAAACTGCCAATTTTTGAACTGGCCAGAAACTGCCACAATACCGCCGGTCACTAGAACTAAATTTGACAGAGACAGAGAGAAAAGTTATTTCTTTTGTGTTCAAGACATTATTAGCTTTTCTAGCTAGATCCACAACAAAACAATCATTTTTAAATTCCAAATTGCAGCAAACATAAAGAACTGGTGAAAGTATTGGGGACAAGGCCTTTTTCTGCAGTGGCTCCACATCTTCAGAATGCCCTTTCCCGGGAAGCGAAGATTATCCTCCGTTTGCTGGCTTTTAGGAGGATTTTAAAGACTTATTTATTCCTGTCTGCATTCAGTTAATTTATAAGCATACTTTCCTTTTAATTAAGGTTTTGGCTGCTGCTGCTATTTTGTTATATCTTATCTTTAATTTTAATTATTTATGTATTGCATTTTTTCCCCAGATTTGAATATGTATTTTGCATTTTTAATTGTTGTAATCTGCTGGATGAGCTGAACTTTGGGACTGATTTGGGGCTGCATAGAGGCGGTGGAGGGGGGGGAGGCCATTCCACTCACCCTGCTGAAAGGCTTAATTTTTTCCCTCTTCCCTCCTCATTCCCTTTCCTTGTGTATCACACTTTTTTAGATGGTAAGCAGGGGCTTTGTTGTTTGACTGACTGCATATAAGCTTTTTGACTGAGGACTGAGGCGAGGGGGAGAATACTTTTAAGTAAATAAAAAAGAACATAAGAAGTGCCCTGCTGGATCAGACCGAGGGTTCATCTAGTCCAGCACTTTGTTCACACAGTGGCCAACCAGCTGTCAGCCTGGGACCAACAAAGCAGGACATGGTGCAACAGCACCCTCCCATCCATGTTCCCCAGCATCTGATGCATGCAGGCTTACTGCCTCGGATACTGGAGGTAGCATATAGCCATCAGGGCTAGTAGCCATTGAGAGCCTTCTCCTCCTCCAGGAATTTATCCAACCCCCTTTTAAAGCCATCCAAACTCGTGGCCATCACCACATCTTGTGGTAGCGAATTCCACAGTTTAACTAAGCGCTGCGTGAAGAAGTCCTTCCTTTTAGTTGTCCTGAATCTCCCACCAATCAGCTACATGGGATAATGACCCCTTTGGGTTCTAGTATTTTGAGAGAGGGAGAAAAATAAATAAATATTAGCCCTGCTCAGTAAACGGAGCCCCCCCACGTGTAGAGGGAAAGCATCTGTGCATGCCAGATGCTAGGAACATACACGGGTGGAGGGCTCCTGGCCTTCAAGTCTTGCTTGCTGTCTGGCTAGTCAATGTGTGAAGCAGAATGTTGGATTATAGGGACCTTGGGTCTGATCCAGGAGGACTCTTATGTTGGAGGTTTCCCAGTGCGTTTGTGGCCAAGGCGAAAAGGAAAGTGGGGACTTTGCATTTTGCATCAGGCCCCTTTTCTTATGTCCTTATGGGGGATTAGACAAATTCATGCACAATGCAGCTATCAATGACTACTAGTCACGATGGCAAAATACTACCTCCAGCTTCAGAAGTAGCAACATCATTCTAAGGCTGTGCGTGTGGTTGCTTGTAGTAACCAAAACAGCACCATGCATGAAGAAGGGGGAGATGTCAGCAGGCTTAGGAAATCCCCAAGGTTTGCAGAAGTAGAGAGTGGAGGAGGGGATCTTTAAGAGAAGGGGAAAAAAACATCCAAAGGGCGGGGTGGTCATGGTTAAAAATAGCCCAATGAAGACTGAGGGTGTTTGGCGTTCCTGTTCTTGTAAATGACCGCTGGGTGTGTGGAGATGAAAAACTGGAATGGAGTGCTGTGGAGGAGGGCATGGCTGGCTGGAACACAGGAGAAAAGCGGTCCCTGCTGTGACATGATGTTGCAGGCTCGCTCGTGCCACTAGAATAGCAGTCTCTGGGGAGCGGCAGCGGGAGGATGCGATTACCCTCATGCGTTGCTTGTGAGATTCTCAGAGGCATTTGTGGACCGTGGGGAGTAAGGTGCTTGGCTGGACAAGGCCTCTGGTCCGATCCAGCAGGGCTTGTCTTACACCCTGGCCTTTAGACATGGCAGTTCCACAGCGCTTTGAGCTTGCTTCCGCTTGGGTCACCGGATCACGGGGCGTCTGAATGGCAGCAATCACGCGGATTTACCTTTTCAGAAAGGAGGAACCAGAAACCAGGAAATGAAAGCTGCCCTCCCTCAGCCTCCACCTCCCCATCTGCCTCCTCTCACTGAGATTAAATTGAGGGCTAGGGAGAGCGATGGGAGAACAGCGCTGATTTTTCTCATGGAAAACGTTTCTGCACTGCCCTCAGTTGCAAGCCCTTCTCAGTTTGTGTGAATGCACTAATCCAGGCTATAGGAGATTTGTCGCCTACGCTAGCAAAACTACAGCAACACACACGAACAAACCCCAGAGCAAAGGGCCTGAGGAGGGGATGTGTTCAGCCCAGGGCTGCTTGCATCTCTGGTCTGGCGGGACTATGCAAAGCTTCCATCTGCAAGGTCCTTTTGAGAAAGCAACCAGAGACTTTCTGCCGCTCTCTCTGCAGTTTGGTTCAGAGGGCAACCGAAGCTTTCAAGAGAAAGACCGGGACGGGTCTCGCGGGGTTCTCGCTGCCGGAGGGAAGCCAGGCTGACATCTGGGATGCATCAGTCGGAGCGCCGTGTGGGTACATTACAGCACAGGCTCTTGGAAGCAAACGGGATGTACTGTACAGTCATTCTTGTAATCACGGCGTAAAGGCTAAACCATGCAGGAATGAAAAGGGGCTGGCAAAAATGACCTATCCCAGCTTCATCTTAAGACATAGGCTTGAAGGGATTCAAATAAACCTATCAGAACAGGAACAACTGTGCTAGTCTATTGCAGTCAGCAAGAACAACGAAGAGTCTTGTGTGTGTGTGTGTGTGTGTGTGTGTGTGTGCGTATTCCCTTGTAGTAGTGCGTGTCTGAAAATATACAGATTCTAACTGGTAGTCGTAATAAGGCTGCCAGTTTGGCTTAATCCCAGTAGCATGTGGCTTGGCTTACTTGCGTGAGTTATCCACCTCTGTTTCTTCTGCAAGCACCTTACTCCTGTTCATTTCTCCAGCTGATCCACATTTTGGGGGAGGGGGCTTTTGTACACAAGACCCTCCCTTCCAGGGAAAAGCCTCCGGCTCCTTTCCCACTTTGGGATGCTCTGTTTAGACAGGGATGTTGGCAGAAATGGCAATGCTAACCAGAGCTAGCGATTGCAAGGACAGAACCAGGGCGCGCCTGTTACTCCAGGTTAACGAACCGGAGTTTGGAAACAGAAGAGTTCTTGTGAACCACCCCTGCGCAGCTGCTGCATAAAAGGTGGTTTAGTGGCCTAATACACTGGGTGCTGCCACAAGGAAGCAGGGGGGTCGGGTGGGGGTGAGGGTGCAGGCACGTAGCCGTGTGTCAGCCCAGCAAAAGGGAAAGTCCGTTCAACCATGGGCAGCAACGCAACATCGTTTCTACAAAGTTTCCTTCTTCTCTTTTCTGCAGTTCAACTTCCTCTATCTTGCAGCCAACGTTCTCACTCTAATCCCATCCACCCAAGCTCAGATGAGTCACAACCAGGCTAAACGTTGGTGTGCATGTTTCAAAGTCTCACCACCCCGACTGGGTTTAAAAGGGAAACCCGAAAAGGGGGTGCGTGTTTTAAGACTGTGAGCATTCACCCCCAAAGGATCAGGTGAATGGCTCCCCACTGACCCCACATCCCATGGAAGGAAACAGTCAAAGCACACACTTGTTGCTCAAAGGAGACATGATGTACACTTGCCACTTTAGTGTGTGAGAATTTGTTTCAACCCGAAATCAAGACTCCGGGAGAAGCAGACAGAACATTCCCAGTCAACACCACTGCCGTACCAGGAACAGGGCAAAAACATATTTCATTTAAGTGCCCTTTTGGTTCCTTTTTTAATGTTTGTTTTCATTTCTTTGTTTCAATCTTAGCCTTATTACCGTCAGATGCATGAGCGCCATTTTTGGGGGTGCAAAAGTGGGCTGAAAATCAAATCAGCAAATAAACAAAGATTTCCTGAGAGCATTTGGTGTTTTAGGAGCAATATATATGTGTGTGTGTGTGTGTGTGTGTGAGAGAGAGAGAGAGAGAAAATGCATTGCCCCCCCATGTAAATAAATGGGGGGGCATTGAGAATTGCCACCTCGCCTCTACAAACTTGCCTACTCTCACGCAGGCATCTTCCATCTGTTCACACCCACCCCAAACCACTAAGAGGTACCCCCATATTTTCATCTCCACTGGATCCTGACAGAAAAAAAAGCACTTTTCTATATTTTGATGCAAAACGTTCCCTTCATCATTTCATATTGCATTTTCCTTTTTACAAACGCCAAAGAGTGAGGGGTTTTGGGAGGGGGGGGCTCAAAGACTTGGAAGGGCAGGGGAGAAAACATTTCGCGGTGCAAACACCTGCCGGGGCTCAATTTCTCGGGGGAGGTGCCGGGGCTTGGGAGGCACTCTGCACCTGCTCGGGGGCCTCGTTGCCTGCCGCTGCCGCTGCGCCCCCAGGCGTGCCAAAGAGCTGCCAGGGCTCAGCACCCGCCACCCCCGCCCGGGAAGACTCACTCAGGCCGGAGGCCAGCGCCTGCTCGTTCGCCCACATGGCCCATTCGATGCGCCCCATCGCTGCCGCCGCCGCCGCCGCCGCCGCCGCCCCGATGGCTCGCTAGCTGTAGGGAGGCGCTGGCCGGCTGGGCGTCCGCCTCCAGCCCCGCTACGTCCCTTCCTGCTCCTCCTCTGCCAGGCCCGCCCGAGCACCGCCCCGCAGCCCCGCGGGCTACACGCGCCTCCCTCTCCCACCGCCCCCAGCCCGGTCCCGGCGCGCTCCCCCACCGGCGACTCTTCTGCCAAAGCTGCCGACGAAAAGAGAGACGCTCCGGATTGGGCCTCGCGCCCTTGGGAGACGCGGCCGGCGCCAGCTTTCGAGCGCCACAGAACTCTTCGTCACTTTGGCGAGGGGGGGAGGGGAGGGAAGAAAAAGTCCCCCCCCCCGAAATTCACAGAGAGTTTCCTTCTATCCAAACTTGCATAATGTTGGTATCACGCAAAAACGAGAGAGCCTTATGTCAACGGTGCAGCCCCGCTTCCAAGTGAAAACACTTAGGAACAGGATGCGCAATCTAAGAGTATTTACTCGGAAGTCGGTCTCAGGACGGTCATAGGACTTCCTCCCAGAAAAGTGGGCATAGAATTGCAGCGGTAAAGAATAAGTAAATAAAGCCCAGAAGTGGAAGAGGAACAACAGAGTAGGAAGGCATTGGATTCTCCAGAGACAGAAATGATCCTAGTAGTAACTCAGAACCAGACCATCAGTCAGGACAAGAGTTCGGAAGGCATGTGGAGGGTACTATTCATGGCCCTTCATTTGCTGCGATAAAACGTGCCATTTACTTACACTTATCCACCAACCAAAAATTGTTAACATTGACTTGGGGGGGGGCAGGGACCCCCCTCCCTATTGGGGTAGCACCCGAGAACTGGATTTTGTGCAATGACTCTTAAGAAAAAAATGGAGATTTTCTGCTGCCAACCGTCAGCAGCAAGCACACAAGACAGACTTCCTCTTAACTGCCAGGAACTGGATTGACCAAGATTGGTATTCACCTCAAAGAACGAGGGCCCAAAACGAGGCAAATCGCCGGAGACAGCAGAGCAGCTTTACAGGGCCCACAAACAGAGAATATCTGAAGCTCAAAATATAACCGGTTTGTTCAAATCGGCACCTGAAACTCAATTCCTCCTCTGCCCAGGCAATTTTCCTTCTCTGCTCCTCTCCAGGTATATGAAAGAGGGCCCCAATCCCCTTTCTTCCCCCCAAATCCCACTTACCCCCTTTCACTCATTCCAAGCGCAGTATCTGCTGTCGCACTCACTCTGCCCCCTCAGTTTTGCCACCACGGGGCACATCCCTTCACTGCCTGACCGCTTTGCAGCTCTTTCAACTTCTGGTCCCATCCTTGGTGTTCCTCTAGCACAACTAAAGCTGCGCAAGGCTGGCCAGCGCTCTACAAGCCAGGGGTGGTGAACCTCTCTCAGCCAGAGGGCTGAATTTAATTCCAGGGAAATTCCCGGGGGCCACATTACGATGGTGGGCAGGGGTGAAGGCAAAAGGGGTGAAGTCAGAAATAGCATGTTTGAGTTTAAGGGCACAGTCCTATGGGATGTGCCCTCGATGGTCGTGAGCCCCAAATTCGAAAGCTTATGATAATCAATGCAGGGCAGGAGAAACAGCAGATAAGATCTTCGCTTCCCCATCCTGCCGCCTTGCATTTTTTGCTAGATGGGCTTTTTCCCTTTTCTTTGCCCATCTAGCAAAAGTGTTTTGGATTTGGAGGGAAAGTGGCTGGCAGAGGCTCAGGATAACTTGTATCCTGGCCTCTCCAGTCTCTTTCCCTCCCCTCCCACCAAAACACCCCCTTTCCCCCCTCTCTGAGGTCAAGCGGGGGATCTGAATATCCTACGGCCCCTCAGACACTGTCTAGGGGGCCACAGGATTGCTCCCTCCTACTATCAATAACTAATCCTTAGGAGAGACATTTCAGCTTTTTAGAAGGTGGGGAGGAAAGTACAATAGCTTCATCCACAGCAGGAAGAATCTTCATCAGCTTACTTTAGAGCCGGGCAAGATAGCAACGGGCAATAATCTGTTGTGTCTCTATAAAAGAGATGAGCTATGAAGACAGAAGAAGTCAACTCACACACACGTGTCAGAATATTATGTTGATTTTTTTAAAAAAACAACCATCCATTAAAAGTGAAATGACAGCAACGATACTGAAACTTTAAAGGAAAAAACCCAGGTGGAAACTCATGCAAAAGAGAGCGACATGAAGCTGGTCAACAGGGTAGGAAAGAGAACTTAGAGGGGTGTTAAAGAGACTGGGGTGCAGGGGGTGGAAACAAAATTTAGGCTCCTGCTTTGCTGAATACCAGATAACCCTTAAAACTTCACCCCCACCTGCATTTCAAAAAAAGAAGTCCCAATCTTTTCTCGAGCACATTAGCAGGGGCAGCCCAAAAGCAACGCTCTCTAAGGTAGAATGAACTACGAAGGGGTGGGTGGGTGTAATTTTTGCAGCGATGCCCCACAGCTCTGCATTCCATTCCCAAAACAAGAGAATGTCTTTGGATCTCTTAACTGCAAAAGCAAGACTAAATTCTGCTGTGTGAGCTTGTGAGTGTGCTCTCTCTTGAGATCAGGAGCGCATTGCTGGCTCAGACCAAGGTCTGCAGCAGGTGTGCAGAATCCCCCGGCCTACGGAACTAATCTGGCCTGTGGCGCCTCCCTGGGTGTCTCTTCTCAGACCAGGGGTAACACTAGGGATGGGTGGGGCAGAGGAATTGGCCAGGGCCAAGAAGAA
Organism: Anniella stebbinsi; assembly: GCA_029215795.1. Lineage (NCBI taxonomy): Eukaryota > Metazoa > Chordata > Lepidosauria > Squamata > Anniellidae > Anniella > Anniella stebbinsi. The sequence goes on along the minus strand of JARDYH010000007.1, from coordinate 2,744,068 downwards.
CTCAACAACAGGAGAGCAGTTTCAGGATGCGGCAAACAAATGTATTGCTTTTTATTAGGCCTCCTCTTCAAGGAGTTGTACCAATGTCTGCAGGAATTATTCACAACAGATTGTCTTGCTGTAAACATTGGCGACTGGATTTATAGCAAGACAACCTATTGTAAATAATTTCTGCAGACACTGGTACAACTCCTTGAAGAGAAGGCCTAATATAAAGCAAGAGGCCGAAACTATACATTCATTTATAGTATCTTGAGACTGTACTCTCCCCTTTTGTGTTCATTTTGGATGCTCACCCACCTTGCACCCAGCGCCAAGAAGACCAGCTCCTCTCCACCACCAGCCAAGCCTTCCTTTGTGAGCTTCTCGCCGCCCCCGACGGCAACAGCGAAGTGAAAATGCCACGGGGTAGCAATGATATCAGTGGGCCATGCCCATTGATGCCACCCAGCCCACAGAGGGCCTAGTGGGTGGCAATTTGGATGCCCACCCAAGACAGATTCTGCAGCCCTGGTCTACAGAATCCACTATCCTTTGTAACAATCCCAGAAGCTAGCAACCACTAGGCAGTCTGATAAAAAAATTGGCAAGTGGTTTACCACTGGTAGACCCCCCCCCTCCCCGGGACTAAAAGGAGGGAATTCTAGCCTCCAGGAGGTCACAGAAAAAGGCACAGTAGGAGTGGAAGCTGATACTGGCTTCCTGCGAAGGTTTTGGCCCCGTTAGAGTCCCTGACAATTAGACATGACACGCCCACCGCCCAATAAAGAAAGGGGAGAGAAAGACACTCTTTGCATAATACTGTCAGATATTCCGCGTTTCCATAATTCCCATACAGGCACAGCCTCTCCCCCCCTTTCCTCCTATTCACAAATGCCCCCCATTTTGGGGGCTTGCTTCTTGCTTGGATATTCCAAGCTACCCCTGGACGCAGCTGGTGCACTTTGGGGGCAGCCCCAGAGATGGGACGCTTTCTGCTCAGCGGCTGCTTCGGGGCAACCCGTCCGCTCCCAGGAGATGACGGCTCGTGTCTTCCACTAGGGCTGGCCCTGGGCCAGGCTGGAGGGGAAACAAAATGAAAATAAAGTCAGAGCCGGGTCTGAGGAGGCGTCTGGAGCCGCCACGAGGCAAAGGAAGTATTAATGATTAACTGGGATGGTGGGAATACTGGAGATACACAAGGTTTCCCCACCCTGTTTTTAACTGGCAAAATACGTGCTAAGCCCTCTGGGATGTGGGGAAGGAAAGAACCACAGACCAGGGGAGGTGCGATGGACGGAATCCTTCCAGGAGGAGCGCATGTCTGATGTGGAAGAGGAGCGGCAGGATTCTGTGCAAGGCCTTGAGCAAAGTACCTGCAGCGGACCCCCCTCCCTCAGTGAGTCGACCTTCTCAGCACCATGGCCCCCAGCTGCTGCCGCTGCTCCTCTTCCACATCACTGCGCTTGCTTGCTTGCTAGGCAGAGAGCCAGTAGGCTGTGACGTCCGCTCCTTCTCACCACCACCTTAGTCTGGGCCAGAGTGAGAAGCAGGTGAACAATCCCTGGACTACAATTCCCATCACCCCAGCCATGCCTGTGTTGACTGGGGATGATGGGGGTTGACGTCCCAAACCCCTGGAGAACATCAGGACAAGAGAGGCTGAACCAAGGAGACAAAGAGCGAGTTTGCTCCCACGCCATTTCAGTACTTTTGTGCAAACACGTGCAAGCGCCTGCAGATTTCAATCCACTGGCTTTTGTCACAACCGGCAGCGATTTCCCCTCGCCCTCCAAGCCTTGCAGAGCACAGACAACAGTTTGTTTCACAAGCTGAGGGAAGCATCTGCCTTTTTCAGGGAGGGAGGGAGGGAGGGAGAGAAAAGAGGAAGACAGGCTTCATTCTCACGCCCCCATCCAATGCCATCCTGCTTCTTTTCAAGTGGGCCCAACACCATCCCGGGATGCAACACAGGGCAGGGAACACCAGAAGGGCACAAAGACCATAGCTGACTGGGCCAGGGCGGAGCCACGTGTGGAGCAGGGAGAGGCTGTGGTGGGCATTTGCTGAGAAACGTCTTGCCCTTCCTCCAACAACTGAAGCTGGGCTTTGGCCTGGGTGGAAGAGGAAGGCCCATTTCGCCACGTGCCGGCCTGCTTGCCTCTTCCTTGGCATGGGTAAGGCTAGAAGAAACAGGCCCTATTCCAGGGGTGTAGCACCTCAGCTCGCGGGCCAAATTTGGCCCTCCGGTGTGCCTACGGACTTCAAGGTGGTGCCTGCCAAAGAGGAGGCCAGGAGTTCAGAGTGGCGGCAAAGACACAGAAGCACAGGCACAGCAGAGGAACAACTCAGGCTGCCGTGTTGGGAGCAAAGTCACGGCTGTTCTATGAAGCAGGCCGTAGCTTCACTCAGTGCCCCGGGACGCAGAACGGATGCCGCCCAATTCCAGCAGTACCTTGGTGAGGAGCATGTACTGGATCGCTCCTGGCACAGGATCCGTCAGCACCGTGGAGAGCAGTTCCTCTGAAGGCGTTGCTGCTTCCACCGGCAAACCTTTCAGGAACCTAAGCAGAGGGAGGAAGAGGAGGCTTAGAGTCACCGAGCAGGTGGGTACTAGAGTGAGAGACTTCTCAGTGGTAGCACCATGGCTGGGGAACTCCCTCCCAGTGGGGATTCTCCAGACTCCCTCTCTCGCCATCCTTCAGCAGATGGTAACGGCCCTGGAACAGTACAAGTAGCAGCTCCAACTTTCCATGCAGGAGATCCTAGGATTGTCCCCAATATTCTCCCCCCACCCCACACAACAAACGAACAAACGGGGGAGTGGGCTTCCCCTTAAGGGACCCTGAGGATGTGGCATCAAACCCAGGCCAGCATGGTGGCTACAAACAGGATTAGGAACGTCTAGATTTTGTGAAATCCGTCCTGCGTGTGTTACATGAATTTGTTCCAGCATCTGCTCACGGACGGAGTTGAATTCCCCCCTCCCCCGTCACGCAGAAAAATACGCAGATAATTCCGTAAGAACGTTTGCAACAATTTACATAATTTCTGTTAGCACGTCACATTTAGCGTATTGTCCCCCATTCCCTTCAACTTTTCCCCATATATATTTTCCAGCATGGCATGTCTCAGCACAAACATGTGTATTTGCCTGCAAATGAAACGTAAATTCCAGGAAAGAAAAAAACGAATACATCTGGAAGTCCATGGACCCCTGCAGCCTGGGGAGGCCAGTCCGCAGCGGATTCCACAGGTCAGATTCTTAGAAATCCGAACTGATTTTAGTTGGGTCTGGAATTTCTCCAGCGCTCCTATCCAGGATGGAGGGGAAGGGGCTCCCATTACCTGTCGGCGCCATGGTTTGCCCCTGACCCGGCCACCCACCACCAGCTCTCCTGGCAGGCGGGCCAGGAATGGGAAACAGACGGCAGCCAAGTTAGGAAGGAAACAGTGCAGTCAATGACCTGCTGATCTAGGATGCCTCTACTAAAGTTTTACCATTGCTGGATCTTGTGTGGTTTTATTCTTTATGCAAGTGTTTTATTGCGTCAGTTGTAAGCCACTTTGGTTATTGACTGTTTTAATGGAAAAGGAGACTGTAAATGTCACAAAAAACACGCTCCCAATGTTTTACTTCCCCAATCTGGTACCCCCCAGACATTTTGGACTTCAACTCTCATAAGCCAACACGGCCAATAGTCCAAACTATCTGGAGGGCACGAAGTTCTGGCAGGCTGCGAATGTGTTTTGAATACGGCAGCTCTCCATTGCAGGGAGCCATCCCCTATGTCCTAACGCTTGTGGCCCTCCAGATGTTATAGCCTACAACTCCCATAATCCCTCCACATTGGCTATGCAGGCTAGGGCTGATGGGAGTTGCAGGCCAAAACATTGGCGCGCCTTAAGGTGCCCACCCCAGACAGAGAAACTACCTACTTAATGCAAAATACATTACATGTAGTGGTCTGTGTTGGGAGATAGCCGTTGTTTTCCTTCAGCGAGCATCTGAGACCTGCCTTCTGGGGTTTTGGGCCACCGTGGCAGCCCCACCTCCTGGCCACAGCGATGACACAATAAGCAGAAGAGAAACAGCTGGGCTCACTTACTCCTCGCCGTTCTTCTCCGGCGGAAAGCTGCGCCTCACCACTTCCACAAGCTCATCCACCGTGTCGTCCAGCATGAAGAGAACCGCGTTTGGGCCAGCGTCAAAAGTATAGGCCACCTGCAATCAATGCCAGATGTCGGAAAAGCACCCCATTGAATCAAAAAGACAACGCGCCCCCCCTTATGTGTGTTGACAAGGGTGGGCGGGAGGGGAGACACTGGAGTGTGCTTGCAAAAGCTTGTCCCGTCCCAGATTTATGGATGAACAGAGGACTCCACCTTGTGGATCCAAGCTTCAAGCTGGGTTTATAGATCCAGTCCTTCTTACAGGGAAACCTGATCAGAAAATGCACAGACCCAGGTGGTCTTCCATGGGTGAATAATAAATAAATAAATAAATAAATAAGAAAATAATCAATGGTTAGAATGTTCGACTGGGACTTGGGAGATCCGGCCTCCAATTCCCATGAAGCTTGTTTAGCCATGAAGCTCGCTGGGTAACTTTGGAGCTGTCACTGACTCTTAGCCTAAACTACCTCACAGGGTTGTTGTGAAGATAAAAATGGATCAAGTAAGCCGCCTTGGGTTCCTTGCAAGAGGAGAAAAGACGGGATATAAAATAAATAATAAAATAATTAATCAAATATTGATTAATAATAGACATTAAAGATTACTAGTAATTAATGGTTAATAAGTGTATTATTATTATCATCATTGTCATCCTTATAATTATGTCATAGCTTCCCTTGCAAAGTGAGCATTCCTAGCTCTGCCCTGGGGTGTCACTCTCCCCACCCCTCCCCATTCCAAGCTTTGCAGCTGGACCAGCCAACCTTGGTTTTGCCGTGGTGGCCATTGAAGCGGTGCACCAGGGCTACGACTTGCTTGGAGACGTCGCTGAGGTAGAAGATGGGCGGGAAGGTGTCCAGGCAGGTGGCATGGAACTGGTTGCTCTCCTTCATGGTGAGCTGGCCGAAGGCCTCGAAGTCCCGCCGTTGAACGTGCTGGATCATCTGGGCCATGCGCTCCGGAACCACAGCCTTGGCCCGGTGCTGGAAGGTGCAGTTGATACACACATCATAAGGATCACACATCATGAGGATACCACCGTACGAGCATAGGATGCCCATCTTAGGGCATTCGTACAGGTTACCAATACACTTCCAGATGCAATTCGCCTGGAATTGGGTGAGAACCAGGGTGGTGTAGTGGTTGGAGCTTTGGACCAGGAGTCGGGAGACCCAGGTTCTAATCCCCATTCAGCCATGGAAGCCCACCCAGACTCTCAGCCCAACCTGCCTAATAGGGTGGCTGTTGTGAGGATAAAGTGGAGAGGAGGAGGAGGAGGAGGATTATGAGATCCTTTAGGAGGAAAAAAAGTGGGGGATATAAACGTAATCAATCAATCAATCATAATTCAAAGTCCTGGTGAGTGAAACACCCTAAATGGTTTAGATTCCAAATGCCTAAAAGCAGCTTCCCCAATCTGATGTGCTCCAGATGTTTTGGATGACAACTTCCAGGATTCCTGATCATTGGCCAGGTGGGTAGGGGGCTTATGGGAGCCCAAAACATCTAGAGGACACCAGATGGGGGAAGGATGACCTAGAGCAAAAGGAGGACGTTTTTAGGCCAAACCTGACAAGACCCTCCTTATGGGAACACCACCACAGGGCAGGCGATGGCAGTCAGAGGGAAGGAGCCATCTTGGAAGGGACGGTGCAAAGGAGCTGCCCACCAAAGGAAAATCACCCACCGGACTCGCATCATTTCCCCAATCTGCCAACCCCAGGGCAAGGCGGTAGGAAAGCCGCATCGAGAGATGTGTGTCATACTGCCAGTAGGGTGCAGCACTGCCTCTTACCTTCAGCAGGAGGCTGGTCTTCACGCTGGTCTGCATTCCGGCTGTGCTGGCCACCGGCTTCTTCTCGGCGCTCACCTGCCGAGGAGGGGCAGAAAAAACAGCAATTATGTCAGGCCCTCCATAACACTGCACGCTCCAGATGTGTCGGGTTTCAACTCCCATAATCCCTAGCTGGCTGGGGGATTATGGGAGCTGCAGCCCAGCACACTTCACTCTGTTCCAGGAGGTGTGCCCCAGAATCCTTTGCAAGCCCTGCACCGTTTTATCAGTGCCCGCCTCCCCGCCCCGTCACTCACCACCAGGATCAAGACCCTCAACTGGGGCCAGTGTGTCTCTGGCGCCACCTGCTGGGCGACACTGTCCTTGCCATCGGCGTTCTCCCCCATGATCCACTGCACAAAGCCCCCGAACATGCTTCGGCAGGCGCTGCCAGAGCCCTGGCGAGCCACTTCCGAGAGTTCCCCCTCCACGCCATACAGCCTGGCCAGGGTGTAGACTGCGGCATCAAAGAGAAGAGGCTGGGATCAGGCCGGCAGGCCTTCCAAAGAGTTCGGAGCAGCACACGTATCTCTCCCTTGGCCCATTTCAATGTCTCACAACAACAACAACAACCCTGCAGGGTCGGTTATGCAGAGAAGGAGTGAGGGGGCAGAGGAAAGATTCCCATGGGGGCTTCTGGTTGGCCATTGTGCAAACAGAGTATAGGACTAGAGAGGCCTTTGTTCCAGTCCAACACAGCTCTGCTTACATCCTAATACAACCTTCCTCGACCTGATGCCCTCCAGATGTTTTGGACTTCAACTCCCATCAGCCACACCCAGCATGACGGATGGACAGGTATGCTGGGAGCTGCAGTCCAAAACATCTGGAAGACACCAAGCTGGGGGAAAGCTGCCAACATAATGGAGCAATCCTGGAAGAAGGCATGGCCGGCTCCGACTGGAACACTTCACGCTGCAACATTTTGTTGTAGATTGCACTCATCTATCCCCACATTTCAGTACACGTGATGCCAATCTGCAAAGTCTTCTGCCCACGACTGTCCCAGTCAGAAGCCACCACCCATCCAGGGTTCTCCTGAGCCTGCCCCTTCCTGTCTCTCAACTTCTGCTCTGAGCCACGGGCGCCATTTTGATCAGAAAGGCAACGGAGTCCAGAAGCCAGAGTTGGCGGATCAGCCAGGAGATGCTGCCAGATCCCTCGCTCACCCAGGCAGGCATAGCCGGCTGCGGAAGAGGCCAACCCAGCTGCGGTGGGGAAGTTGTTCTCCGAGGCGATGTGGACCTTGTAGGCCAGGCTGAGGGAGGGGGGGTCGCCGCTGCTACGGCGCTTCCTAGCCAGACGGCGCACTGCAAGAGAGAAGGGCGTTAGCACGGGCCTCTTTATTCCCCCAGACATTCTCATTTTCCCATTTGTTTTATATCCGGTATTGTATTTTAGATGTTTGCACTGCTGCTAGCTTCTGTTTGTGAATTGTTTTTACTTTTATACTGTAGTTTTAAACTTTGAAATTATACATTGCATTTTATTGTCATGCAGTTTATAGTTTTAATTATAGTGAGCCACCCAGAGAGCTTGGGCTATGGGGCAGTATAAAAATGTCACAAATAAGTAAGTGATGTAGCCCCAGAGACAGACAGGCAGAGCAAAACACCACAATCAAAGTAACGCAAGGCTAACGGCCTTTGATGTGGCCGAGTCGTGTCTGGACTGTACCACTTGATGCAGCGGAGGGGGGAGGCATCTCACACGATGGAATACGCCACTGTGCACCCATGCATTTGCGCTGTTGAAATTTGCACGGCCTTGAAACATCCCTCTGGCGTTTGTCACGCAGGGGGTGTCTGAAACCTAAAACGAACGAGAGACACAGCAGTCCTGGTTATTCCCAATGCGTTCTGACGTGAGCCTTTATCAAGGGAATTACAAACTCTTAAAGCCTTTCCAGGGTTCCCTCTGCCTTTCGTCATTCAAAGAAGCCTTTCAAAGTTTGTATTCCCTTGATAAAGACTCGCGTCGAAATGCATTGGGAACAACCAGGACTGCTGGGTCTCTCGTTTGATTTTGGTCTCCAGCTTTACAGTTGTTTTTCTGATCCCTGTTGTTATCAGTGCCTGAAACCTGCCCCCCCCCCCCCCGAGATTAAACTCATTGCTTCTCACCCTACACCAGGGGTTTTGAGCCTCTTCCAGCCTGATTTGGACCCCAGGCGGGTCAGAGGTTCTGCAACCTTGCCTCACATTGAGCACAAGGAGTGAAAAGCTATTAGCCCATCTTCAATCAGAAAACAATCAAAATTGGGATTTTTTTATGCCAAGATTCCTCTGCCCCTAGCAGCTTCCAAAAGTGGAGCCCAGGAATCCAGGTTTGATAAACCAGGTTTATTCTTCCTGGCTTTGTTTCCCAACACTGCCTTCCACTCACTCTCCCGTAGGCAGGACTGGAGACGCGGGTGTCCAATGTCACCTTCCTTGCCATTTAGCCAGAGGCGGTCCTCCGTGAAGTCCCGGCTGATGGCTGCTGTGGTGGTGGTTTTGAGCTGGAACAGAAGAACCGAGATCCCAAAGTCAAAAACGGCCCCCTGAGACCTTCTGCGTTGACCTCTAACTTGAGAGAAGTGCAATCCTGAGCATGTTTACTCAGAAGAAAGTCACCTCTATGCTCCATGGGACTTATTCCCAGGTAACTCTGGATAGGGTCATTCTTATTTATTTATATTTATTTATTAAAATATTTGTACCCCGCCCTATATCACTGGGATCTCAGGGTGGCGTACGGATAAAATGTAAGCATAAATATACACAGCTAAAAAAGTATGAAATTATTAACAAATGAAAACCAGTAGAAAAAAAAATTAAAAGCAACAAAAGCAATTAAAACGATGTGTAGCCATGGAGAATTTAGGGTAGTGTCCAACGTTAGTCCTACATAGAGTAGATCCACTGAAATGAATGGGACTTAATTTAGACTTAACAAGTCTGAATCATTTCAATGGGTCTACTCTACATAGGACTAACGTTGGATACTACCCTTAGACTCCAGCTGGGTGGACACTTCCCTGGAAATAAGCCCAGCTAAGCATAGTGGGGTTTACTTCCGAATAAACATGTGTAGGATAAAGAATAAACATGCCCTGTTAAGCAACCAGATCTTTTAAGGCAACTTTTCATTATGAGAGTTTATAAGCTGATTTTAAAACAGAAAAAGCTCTCAAAGTGGTAAATAAAGATTTTTCAATCAACCCTATTTAAAACAGGGCAATATAATAAATTAAGCAGTATGGCAGGCCCTCAAAAGTTGCCTAAAATACTAAAAACAGCAATATGAGGCGCAAGCCAATAAATAAATATTTGCAGTTTAAATAGCAGGTAACAGAAATGGATAAAATTGCATCAAACCAGAAATTCAAATAGTCTGCCCAAGAATCCAACTCTTAAGTTAAAATATTCACTAAAATGCTCCCTATGTTGCTTGAGTGGGGAAATAGAGTGAAGGATCTTAGAATGATCTCAATGCCTGGGTGGTAGCCATGCCTCAAATCATGGAAACTGGCTCCACCACGCCTCCTCCCATATGTACTTGCCCGGACCCTAAGATCATCCTCAGGGGTCCTTCTCTGTGAGCCCCTGCTAAAGTAAGTGAGGCAGGTGGCTACCAGGAGGAGGGCCTTCTCTGCTGTGGCACCCCGGCTGTGGAATGAGCTCCCTAGAGTGGTACAACTGGCACCTACATTATACTCTTTTAGACGCCAAGTGAAGACCTTTTTATTTTCTCAGTATTTTAACAGATAATTGTTAACATTTCTGTTTTAAATTTGTATTTTAAATTTGAATTAATTTGTGCATTGCTGCTCAGTTTTATCCTGGTTGTGCTTTTAAACTGTATTTTATATTATACTTTATATTATACTGTCGTTTGTTTTATATTTTGAACGATTTTCATGTTTTTCATTTCTGTAAACCACCCAGAGAGCTTCGGCTATTGGGCAGTATAGAAATGCAATAAATAAATAAATTAATACAAAATAGATTTTGCAGGTTGGGCTTTGCAGTCGCTGCATCCTTCCCATGACTGTCAGTCGGTTCAGATTTTTAAACAGCATCGCTGTGGGTTTGGATTTCTCCTTGCACAACCGAACTTTCCACCGCCCTGTTAACTCTGGTTCCCCAACTAACAAGCCCTCTTTTGCAATCTCAAACAGGGCATTGATGCCAATCCAATACTAACCTGGTCTTGGTGCAATGTGACGCTGAGGGAAGAATTTATAGGCAAGATCAGCTCTTCATCACGTTTTCCCCCTGAGGGAAGAAGGACATTTTTTGAACAGCAGGGAAACCCAGAACATAAGAGCCTTGCTAGACCAAGCCAGAGCTCTTTCTACTCCAGCATTCTGGTTGTACAGAAGCCCCTGTATAAATAGCCCACAAGCAGGATGTGAATGCAACAGCCCCTTCTCACTCACATTCCTCAGCGACTGGCAGAAGGAGGGATAGTATTCCTTCCATGATTACTATATTCTTAATTAAATGTTTAATTTAAAAGTTATTACACATCACGTAGAACATACAATTAGTTTTGACGGATGGGCAGAACAGCCTTACGTTTAGATTGCACAACTCAAAGACTTTGCACGCCTACACCAAAACCTTTAAAGAAGCCACACGGGGGAATATTGCTTCCTTTCCTGGTGCTCTTGTGACCTCTTTTTTCTAGGGACATCCAAGGAATGAGAAAAATGAGGGGATCTTTCTTTTCTTCCCCCTTTTAATCTAAACCTCTTGTACAAAGAGACTCATTCGCAAATGGGGCTCTATTTTCTGCCAACTTGTGCAGCCGCAAAGCCCAGCTCCTCCCTCCAAATGACCACCTAGAATCTGGCACATGATGGGACAGCTGCAAAGGGCCCAAAATCAGCACCAGGGCAGGTATGGTCATGTTGGGGCCATCGGGGCAGACACTGGTTGTCCCTTCGTTATTCTTAAAATAAGAATATAGCTTTACTAAATACAAATAATAAACCCTTGGACATCATCACGACCACATCGATGTAGTGATGGCCACCAATTTGGATGGCCTTAAAAGGGGATTGGACAAATCCATGGTGAAGAAGGCTATCGATGGCTACTAGTCCTGATGGCTCTGTGCTACCTCCCATACCGGTCTATGTACACCAGTTGCTGGGGAACATGGGCAGGAGGGTACTGTTGCACTCATGTCCTGCTTATGGGCAGCAGGTTGGCCACTGTGCGAATAGAATGCTGGACTAAATGGTCTGATTCAGCAGGGCTTTTCTTATGCTCTTATTTATATACCACTTTTCTCTTCAAAAGGAAGTCCAAAGCAGCTAGCAACGACACGACGGAATGCAATAACAGCAAATAAAGTACCAAACGACAACACTATGGAACACGATCTAACCATGAAAACACAACAATCCACTTATAATCAAGCTTTCAATTCAGGACATTGCATCAGTTAGTAAATGCAGAATCCATACGTAACTCGAAGAAAGAAGATGATAACAACTTCAGCTCCCATCAGCCCCAGGCAGAACAACTAACAGCCGGGGATGCTGGGAGTTGCAATCCAAAATATATAGAAGAAACTGCTCTACCTGGAAAGCCCTACGAGGAGAGAGACGAGAGAGACTCACAGTATTTAACCACAGCGATGTTGACAGGGGCTGTGCAGGTCACCACAGCCAGGGGATTATTGTCTTCAGCCATGTGGGAGGCGAGGAAGGTGGGAGCTGGCAAAAGAAGCCAAGCCAGGGGATGCACAGCTCCAGGCCCTGCAAAAAGACCACCTTCCTCCCCTGAGCAGGACCCCAGCCTGGCTGGCCCAGCAATCCCAGTCTTCCCAGTTGCACTCCTGGTAGGAGGTGCACAGCAGGCTCCACTCAGCGCCAGGGCTGCCCTGCCTTGCAAGCCTCCTTCCAACACCCACACATGTGCCCTGCACAGCTGCCTCCCCTGGGATTGGCCAGCCGAGCAGCAGCTGCTGCAGCCCTACCCAATGGGCGCCAGCCTCCCCCCCGCCAGTTGCAACCCTCAGCCAATCAGAGCGCGTCGGAAGATGGGTTTCCACTCTCGCCTCATTACAAGGAACCAGGATCAGAGAGGCGGAACCCCGGAGGCGCCTATCGAGGGGGAAATGTTTCCTACCCGGACGCTTTCAGAGCCTGCTCGAGTCGCGCGTGCGCAGGGCCTTAAGAAGGCCTGGGGAAGGGCAGAGTCCGGGGGCGGCCATGACACTACAGGCAGATCAGTGATGCGCATTTCCCTTCGTTCGGGGAATAAAATAAAGAGCATTAATAAAAAAAAAAGCGGGGACTTTTATGCACCAGACTTGTTCTGGTTTATCAAAGTCATGGCTCATTAGTCCACAGAACAAGAAAGAGCAAGTAGAGAAATATCTGTCATTGGGCCAAGCATTCATGCCTATTATTATTATTATTATTATAAATATTTAATAGATTCCAGAGCGGTGCACAAAAGACTGAAACAGGAAAAAAAGATAAAGATTAAAACCAGCAAATTAAAATTGTTCAATTTAAAACAAATATGCCATTATTTCTCTTTTAAAAATCGAGCGAGTTGGCCATTGCTCATCACCTCTCCCGAGAAATGCACTTTGCCCCTGTATATACAAAAGTGTCGTGTGAATTCGCCCATCGTACACGTATCAGTAGGTTTAGAAGACCAACCAGGCGTTCTGCAGTAATATGTCCACTAGAGGGAGATCTAAGGCTGCAAACACTGCAAGATGCTGCATTCTCAAGGCCTTTTATTTGCAGCTCCTTTTGGAAGATGCCCTGTGTAGGTTTTCCATTTAAATAGTTATATCCTATCTTTATGTCAGCTAATGGCATTCAGGAAAACAATACATCTCAATAAAACAACATACAAATTAATGCTAAACAAGCCTGTGAATATACAAAAAGTAAAGGTAGCCCCTGCGGCCCAAAATAAAAATTCCAAAATTTATATCACGGTAATACTTTTATTAGGCCAACTCAAAGGTCACAAAACACTGTGCAAGCTTTTGAGTCCTCCAGAACTCTTTATCCAGATGGTAAACAAAGAAAGAAAAAGAGGGAGGGGAGAAGTACAAGTCCATGGAGTCTGCATTTGGCTATACTCTTCAGTCTTTGGTTATAGAAGAGTGAGAGGAGGCTGCACATATTGAAATTAGTCTCTTCCAGGTAAGAAATAAATCCTAAACACACTATTCCCACTACACACATCCAACCTCAGCTTCTCCACTCTCCAGTTCTGTCATGTCCAGACAGAAGCAGTATCACTTCAATATTATGTGCAGGATGCCATACATTTCAGGTATTAAAGTAGAACTGAGCCAATTTTGGGAGGGCAGGGGTGGAATTTTCAAACTGCTTCTCCTTATATGAATTTGCTAGCAAAAGGCAAGGTACATCCTTTTAATTTGATTTTCTTTCAACACCTTTCACTTTCCTCGTAGAAGTTGCACTGTTTGACCACATTCCATTGCTGACAGTTTCCCCCTCCACTGTGACGGTTTTGCAAAACTTCAACTGTTGGATGGAGCTGCTTGTTTGTAGCCTACCAAAAGGACATGCAGCAGAATGTTCCGTTTTGGAGGGCTCCAGTTCAGGATTCTAGCTGGCCATGTCCTCCTCCTCTGTGATATTCCATTGTACCCCCTTTCTTTTCTCCTCCTCAAGAGTCTGTCAGCATCCTGTGTTCCTTGAGCATGCCCCTTAGAGTCCCCCCCACCCCCCAAAAAGGGTTGCTGTACTTCTGCAAACCTTGGAGTTCCCCCAACCTGCTGAGTCCTCCTTTCTGGCACATGGGTGGTGCTTTGGGGGCTACATAAGTATGGAGCTTGACATTAGCATATACGACTTATGCAAACATCACTTAACCAGGTCAACACAATATAGGTTTAAGAGCTGCAGAAAATAAATCCCCGCTTCTTAAAGAAAAATGGTGTTACCGTGGCAAGAGCTGATTGTTTACCATCCCCCCAGTGCACACTTGTCCACAACAGGCAGATCTGCAGAGCGAGCAGTGAAATGCAAACAGGGACACCTCCTGGATATAGCTTGAACTTAGAGTGGGGGCGGGAAGGCTGTCTGTTTGGTTTTTTTACCCTCCAGCTACTCACGTTGCAAAGCATTCCACAGATCCCTTTGTTGAAGAGATGCCGGTACCCATCCTCCAAGATAAATATACCAGTTTTGATTCACCAGGCTAGGATGAAAGGCCTTCCCGCCCCCCGCCATAACCTTATACTCATCCACACAGCTGCCTATGCGGCTGGATCACTTATTCAGAAAAGTCCTCACCCTGTGAACCTTCTTTATGCTGTCACCTAGCTGACAGTGTTTCCATCCCAGCTCCTGCTTGTGGTAAAGATCGTCACTTGACACCTGAGCTTGCGTTTCTTCTCTGCCGTCCCCGTCCTTGTGTGCCATGTCTTTCAGATTCCAATCCTGAGGGCAGGGACTGTCTTCCGGCTGATATTTGAAAGCCGCGCTGGGCACCTTTTTGGCTAAAGAAAGGGATAAAAACGCTTTTGATAAATAATTCTGAGTCGGGCTATTGATCCAGTCAGTGTCTCACTGGAGGCGGAGGCTCTTGCCTAGTCCTCCTGCATGAAATCATTTGAAATGGAGATGCGGGGACTTGTGAGCCTCTGCTTGCAGTATGGATGCTCTACAGGAAATGTTTGTTGGGACAGGAAAACAAGGAGGGAACCAATTTTTTTTTTGTACAAAGGGCACGTCGGCATTTTCCAGACACCTATAATGATGGCACAGTAAATGCTCGCACTGCCTTCAAGCCAAACAATGATAATAAGTCACCATCAGCCGAATTCATTTTGCACCGGCGCTTCACTAAAACAGCCTTCCCCAACCTGGCGCCCTCCAGAGGAGTTGGACTGCACCGCCCACCATCCTGCCCCACCCCACCCCAGTTACCCTTGACGCCAGTCCTGCGTGAGAGTCGCCGCTTGACACTGCGACCCTCGTGGGGGTGAGCTTGCATGTGTGAACTCACCCAGAGCCTGAACGTCCACTGAAATCCAAATGCACCCGTTACGTAAAAGCTGGACACATCTGCCCATTTCTTTGCCTGCTTGTGGGGCAGAGAGCCTGGAGCTGGGTATCTACCACGGGTTGCACCACCGCCAGAGCGATTACACTAAAGGTGCACACAGCAGCAGCCACGGACTCCAAGTCATGTGGCCGTAAACATGAATGACTCCTCGTTAATCATTTCCTGTCTGTTTATATTATCTTGCAAGGAACCCAGGTTCTCTTCCTCTTCAGTTATCCTCACAACAACCCTATGAGGTAGTTAAGCTGAAGGTCAGTCACTGGCCCAAAGCTTCATGGCTGAGTGGGGACTAGAACCCAGATCTCCCGTGCCCCAGTCTAACACTCTAATCACTACACCACAGTGAAAGGAGCTCAGTGAAGCTAACGTGAGAGAAAACCAACGTCACAGAGGGGCACCATTAAAATCATAACTCTATAATTCTAAATGCACAATCGAACCGTCGCTACAAAACCAGAATACAGATAACACACTTGCCTACACCCCCCAAAAAAGTGTACAAAGTAAGGCATCTTTGACTGGCGCCTCAAAAGCGATTGTGTGGGGAGAGGGGGACACAGCCCAATCTCTACCGGAAGGGAGTCCCATAATCTGACCCTGCCCACAAGAGGAACCGATACACAGAAACACCTGCCTCTTGCCATGAAAGATCTCGCTGGGATGGAGACCTCCCTGCACCCGTCGTGGGGTTGTTTTGCCACCTGCCAGGCATTCAGAATGTGACCAGTACCCTGGCTGCGTCCACACTCGGTTCCATTATGGCCTGCCGGAGGGTTATAGATAGAAAGCCGAGGGCCAGCCAACAGGGTATAGATAGAAACACCACCACTATTTTTGCCTCGTCGGTGTGAGGGCCAGGGAAACTTCCCCAGCCAAAGGTAGCCGGACTATTTATAGGGTCTGGTATTTAGGGGCACAGTGCTGCTTTTCCATGTGTTGTGGGAGAAAGGAGATTGAGCCGGGAGAGGCGCGGCATCACAGCCCTATAAACGATGTCTCCTCCTCCTCCTCTCATATTCCAAAGCAGGCTACACCGGCAGCTGAAATGGCAGCTAGTAAAAGCGTACGGTTGTAAAACTAGACAGGAAAACAAGGTCATCTTTTCCAGGCCTCGGTTGACTGGGCCATCCTCCATTCCTAAGCTTAAAGGTCGGGCTCACGGAACCCTAGCAAAACGGTATCAAAAAAGCAGGTGCCTCTGAGCACATGCAGAGTCCTTTTCCTACACACAACCCATTTGGGAATGGGGGGGGGAGATTTGTGTGGCTCATTCGTTTCAAAGTGTGGCGATCTGGTGTGGTATAGTGGTTAGAGTGTTGGACTGGGACTTGGGAGATCCAGGTTCTAGTCCCCACTTGACTGTGAAGCTCACTGGATGAGTTTGGGCCATTCACCAACTCTCCACCAAACCTACCTCACAGGGTAGTTGGGGAGGTAAAATGGAGGGGAGGAGTATCACGTGCACTGCCTTGGGTTCCTTGGAAGGCAGGATATAAATGTAAAAAATAAATAAAATAGTCTTCACATGTCTTCTTGTACAAGTGGTTCACACATTTTGCCAGGGGCTATCAGGGGGCTATGGAAAGTCTCAGGAATATCTGCAAAATTGTCCACTTTAACACTGGTTGAATTGGTTCCGCTGGTTCTAGAAGATTTCATCTCCATCAAAGCAGGTTTGTCCTGAAGCCAATGGGTCTAGATTGCCCATTCGAGACCAGGACACAAAATGCTTTGCATCACAACAGGAAAGAACATATCGTTGTTGGAAAAATCCATTTCCTCAAAGCCACTGTGAGGCTAGCAGCGAAGCTCAGAGTGAACAGGGAATTCTGAGGTGGGTGGCAGATGAGGTCAGCATCCCTGCTAATAAGAAGGTGCTGGCACTGCGTCCCTGCAAACCCCAACTCCACTACACCACATTATAATCAAAGAAAGTGGCCCTTTCCCAGAGGGCTTAAAGTTTGCTATCCTGACAGTTAGCATTCAAGGGCAACTAGGTAGTGTTCAACGCCCATCACATTTCAGTATTAAAGAAATCCCCACAAACAGCCCTGTAAGGTAGGGGAGTATAGGGTGACCACATTTGGGAAACCAAAAAAGAGGACCCTCAGTGGGGTGGGGGGTGGGAAAGTGGCTTTCCGGGGCCTCTGGAAAGCATGTCATTCACCCCCACTGCTTTAAAGGCCCCAATTGGAGCGGAGGAAGGGAAAGTGTGTCATTCCCGCCCTCCACTGCTCCAATACAGGTCCTTTTCTATAATGTCCAGGAATGACATACCTGTAAGGTCCTGATTGGAGCAGTGGGATAGAAATAACCCACCTCCAGAAAGCTCGTCATTCCCTCCAACCACGCTAATGTGGCCTTAAAGGGGAAAGCTTGTCTTTCCAGGACATTATAGAAAATTACAGAAAATCCCCCGACACCCAGGATAGAACAAAAACCAGGACAAATCCGGGGAAATCCTGACAGTTGGTCACCCTAGGGGAGTAGTACTGACCCCTTGCTGCAAGTGGGTGGGGTGGTGGGGGGGGGCAGGGCAGGGGAAGGCTGAATGTGAGACACACACACACACACAGAGGGGGGGGGGGGTTCCAAGGCCTGCATGGCTGAACTGTGATTTGAATCCGGGATGCTTTGGCTCACAGCTCCCCCTATTAGAGGCGACCTCACTTTTCCCAGATGAGGCAGGGAGAAGGCTGCCACTTCTTTGTCTGGTCTTTATGTGGAGGAGGGGGTGGGTGGGGGTGGGTGGGGGCTCAAACAGTTTCCCTCTTGACCTGGGGAGACCCCTGTAAGAAACATTTGTCGGCAAACAGGAGCGAGTGACAGCGTCATGGCGCCCATGGGTACGTCAGGCACTTTCCAGCTTAGGGAGGTTGGAAAAACTCATTCATTCATTCCACCCCGACGCTCCCCCCACCCCTCGGCCCGGCTTGAGGGATCGGCTGCTGACTGGCCGGACCTCCCCGTCCCGTTCACCCACCCCACCCCCCAGTGCTACATTTATAAGCACTTTCCATCTGCCACGAGACAGGAGAAAACATTCGGGCTTATTTTAGACCCGGCAACATTCTTTCCTGCTCTGGCCCTCGGACCGACAGGTGCAAGAGCCGCATTTAGAGGCCCGGGGGCTGAAAATAGAACTCCGTTTACAATACCGCTTCCTTTTAGGTATCTCCGGGCCCTGTTGATGCACTCTGGGCAAGGCTACGGCTGCCCTTCTTCTGCGCTGCCCAAATTATAAATATGAACGTTGCTCTGCCGGACTTTGCCAGGCTGAGATCATCGCTGTGGCCTGCTTTTCTTTGCTCTGATGCTGGCCCACTCAAGAGGGACATGCTTTGAGAGAAACAGGAGGGCGCCATGCTCCGGGACAGTCCCCGGTTTAACAGACGGGGGTGTGCCACGAGCATCAGTGTACGTGGGGGGGAAGTGGAGCCAGTCTCGTGCAGGTCGGCACAGATCATGATTACACATGCGGCTTTTCCGCATGGTGCATCATGCGCTGGTAATCCATGACTGGGGGCCGCTTTCCGGCAGGGGCATGCTGTATGTACACGCAGTGAAAGAAACGCATGGCGGATGTGCCTCGTACACAAACATGCCCATACACTTCTCATGTGCTTTTTCCTGCACACAAGGAATTTTTAGAAGGAGCATAAGATCTGAAGCAGCTCTGAATACCCCCTCATTCATTTTGTGTTTTGTCTTCCCGCTGCCGTGTGAATGTGTGTAGGATAAAGTCTGTGGCTGCCACCCAAGGAATGAATCAATGGGCCCGTTTGGAGGTTGACAGTTTAGCAGAGCAGGGTACAAACCGAGATCTCCAGTCGAGGGACAAAAGGGTTGCAAAACCCTCATTGCAAATGCATCTAGCTGTACAGCCGGCACTCAACATACTGCGCACGCAGCAGAAGGAATCTGCCATTCTCAAACCATTGCCTGCCTCTGCGATTATTACGGGGATCTTCAGCGGCAACGAGTCAACCTGAGACAGGCTTGCAATGACCGAAACATACTGCTGAGCTCTAATTTGTCTACAGCAGGGATGGGGAACCTCTGGCCCGTGGGCCACAAATGGCCCATTGGATTTGCCTGCCCTGCCCCCGCTGCATTTGGGCTTTTTAAAGCCTCCATCGTTTCCAATGGAGGTTCTCCAAAATCCCAAGAGTCAAATTCCAATTCAGAGAAATTCTGGGAAGTCGCATTCTGGTGGTGGGTGGGGCCAAAGCAAAGGGGCGAGGCCAAAAGTCCAAAAATACCAGCATGTTGTAGCTTAAATCTCTTCCTGCCAGAAGGTTGGGCAGGGGGAAGACTGTGCAAAGCCAGGAAACAGTCACTACTCAGGGAAAAGGGGAAGGGTGTGTGTGTAGCTATCTAGGTTACCTGAAAGGGGCAGATTTGGAATCCAGGTGGGCCGGATATGGCCCCTTGGTGTGAAGTTCTGCATCCCTGTGTTAAAGGCTATGATGGGTATGGAAACAGAGACCTTGACTCAGACAACAAGCAAGCGTGTTTGCAGGTCCCCCAACATGACATGCAAGAAATCACCTTGCAATTAAGCAAAACCTTCCACTGGGACCCGTGTTTCGTTCTTGAAAGCTCATAGGGCAGCTTGGAGACCAAGTTAGACATCAATCATGCCTCTTTTTACAATGAGAGGCCAGAAGACGAGGTCCCACACATATAGTCATAGAGCAACAGAGGTGGGCAGAACCACAGAAACGCAGGAAAACCACCATGGACTCATAGCAAGACAGGGAGATGCAGCTCTTGTTTAATGCAAAGGCTAAAAAGTGGAAGGAGACCATGGACTTGCTTTCCTCCTGATACCGTTCTACCAAGGAAGGCGGAAGATGGAGAGAACTCCTGGGCTCCCTAGTGACCAAGGAGATGCACCAGGATGCAAATGGCGCCGTTTGGATGGATGATTGGAGCAAGGATGGGAGGAGACACTTCTGCAGGGGAATTCGGTGCAAGGATTTAAAACCAGCCTAGTACGCAGCCGCCCCTTGAGCTGTTTTATTGTACAAAGCAACCGGGCTGCAGCCGCTTTCCTTTTCCGAATCGAGAGGTACCGAGATCTTGCTGCAGCTAAGAGGTCAAGCTACAATTGGAAGAGTAGGTACCGCGCAGTCACAAAGTCGGACTTAACACCCCAACTTCTGCCCTGGGATGCGACTCTAGCTTCCATGTTGCAGGTCTTTGGCATTTCGGCTCCCTCCGCCGCAGCCCTGAAATGGCTTCAGATGACTTTAAAAATAAAATAAAATAAAAATCCCAGCTCGCCCAGTGCAAGACAGCATCAAGTTGCCGGGCAGCAAGCCGCCTCCTCGTGCCTCAAGAGCAAGGACATCCGGGAGAAGGTCTTCAGGCAGGTGCGGCACTGGTACTTCTTGATGTCGGAATGCGTCTGCAGGTGAGCGCGGAGGTTGGAGCGGTCAGCAAAGGCACGGCTGCAGTGAGAGCAGGTGTAGGGCTTTTCACCTGCGGAGGAAGGCAAAGGAGGCAGATCAGGAGAACACCTTCCAGGCAGAGGCAGAGCCATAGGCGTGTGCAGCACATTTCATCAGGGTGCGCGCCCAGGGGATTTATTTTAAAGGCGAAGGTTTTATTAAATTGTCATACAGGACATTCTTTTTATTGTTATCTATTAAACACTGTAGACTCTGATGCCCTACTCTGCCTTCAGCTTGCCTGGCCACGGGAGGGACGTTGCAGGGGAGGGATGCTCCTCAAGCCCCCAGCATTGATGGAGCTTAGTGATGACACTGGCTGGAGGAGGGGCTTACATTAGCCTTCGGGGCCCTCCTCCTCCTGGCCTCTTTGAAGTGTGGCTCCCAGCAGAGTGATTCCTTTTCGCTCCTGCTGCCTGGCGCAATGGTGCTGTCTCAGAGGCAGCGTTTCTTTGGCGTGGCGATGGAGCAGCTGGAGGGATCCCCCTCTGGATCCCTACTAAATGCCCCCCTCAATTCAGCGTTTATTCTTTGAGACATTAGGGTGTCCCTGGGCACACCGGGCACACCCTTTGCGCACACCTATGGGTATAGCGCCGCCAGGGCTCCCAGGGACACAGTGCTGGCCCCATTTTATTAGCAGGGATGCAGACATCATCTGCCATCACTCTCAGACTTCCCTGTTCCCTGTCAGCTTAGCTGCAACCCTCACAGTAGCTGGGAAGAAATGGGTTTTGCCAGCAGCGACATAATATTCCTCATGATGTAAAGTGTTTTGGGCCAGGATGGCCAATGCAGACCCATCCGCTTTACAAAAGAGATAAAACTGCTAGACGTGGCCCATTGATATGGATCAACACCACAGCCTTTATGTTTGGACTCTGCCTGGGGGCACGGCTTCAGGCACTGCCACGATTTCCAAATTCAACGTGGCACTTCCAAATTGACTGCTTCCAGCCACATTGGCCCACTATCCAGAGGAGTAGCTGCGTTAGTCTATCACCTACATCACCTACATCCAAAGTTGGGCATTACCTTTATTAAAACCAAACAAAATGCCACAAAAATTGTGCAGGCTTTTGAGTTTTTCATCAGGGTAGGTGGCACAAAACAGAGGGGATGGGGTGGGGGAATAAAGAGTAACAGAATGATAGCAGAAATATTATTTCTTTCCCCCACCCACCCCCTGCTTTTCAGACCACTGGCTTGATGAAGAGTTCTGGAGTATTGGAAAGCTTGCCCACTTTTGTGAAATTTTGGTTAGTGTTAGGAAAGGTAAATGCCAGTAAAACATACAAACTAGAAAGGCAGGAGAGCAAAGAGCCCATCTTTATCTCCTCTGACCAGCTGTAGTACTCCACGGTGTCCGCTAGAGAGAACTGCCTTTCACATCACCTCCTGCCAGGTCAGAGGTTTCTTTGGAAGCCACCTGCACACACGGTCCTCCACCTTCTCATGTATAGCTGGGAATGGTTTTCCTTCACGGCCGCGGAGCAAGCTCAGCGTGACTATCGCCCTACACCCGGTGATATGCATGCAATCCCTAACAGGGCTGCTGGATTAGACCAAAGATCCATCTACCACAACAGTGATCAGCTGATCTTCAGTCACGTTTCCCCTTTATACGACTCAGTGGCCAGGTGCATAAGCAGCACCCTTGCTGGATCAGACCAAAGGCAAAACGACGACAAAAGGGGTTAAAAGGAAAAAACTGTAAAAGCCAAAACAACAAGCACCCAGTGGCACTAATGGTTATGGTGCCCAGCAATTAGACGCCAGAAGCCCTGTTTGGAAGTTCATAAGTAGTGAGTTTTGAGTTGTCTTGTGGCTTTTCAAACAATTGGTGTCTTATATATTAGTCTGTAAGAGCGATACTTTATCATTATTGGTATGTATTTCAGTATGTATTTAACCTCTTTGTTTTTAAGACAGATAAATCAGTTTCTAAAGATTTTTTTGTATTGTATGTTTTCCAGTGCCTCTTGATAAAGAGATATTGGCCTGGTTTGCACATAATGCTTCCCCCTGATATGGGCTGTTGAATCCTGGGTTGTCATGATGGGCAAATGCAGCCACGCTACCCAGTTTGTTTGCTGGGTTGTCAACTCTGATCTGGTTCACATGTAGCGACAACCCAGAGAACATGTTGAGTATGGGTTGTCATAGAATCATGGATTATTGTTGAATCGTGAGTTGTCATTAGGTATGAACCCTACATTATGATTTAACTATGGGTTGTTAAGTCAGAGTTCACAACCCAACAACAAAACATGGATTCTCTATCCATGATTCAACAACAACCCACACGCCGGGTTGTTTTTATGTGCAAACTAGGCCTCTGGGTTATTTAAACTATGAGCTGCCATTAGAGCTGTGGGCAATTCAAGGTTTTGCTAGGCTGCTGAGACAGCAGGCAAGAGCAGTAAAAAAAACCAGCCACTCCCCCATGCCAGGACTACAGTGCCAAAAAGGCATTTGGGGTACAGGGAGGGAGTGGGAGATGTAGGAGGGGAACAAATAACGCAGAAATGGAGAAAACAAACCCCAGTTTGTTCTATCATCTGCCAGACAAACCTTGGGTGGAGCAACAAACCACAGGTTATCTATGAGTTAAATAAACCACGGGTTAGTGTTACATGCAAACCAGGCCAAAGTTGAAATGTGCTGGGAACCATAAGCATGGATGTAGCTGTCTTTTTTTGTCTTTGATCAGACCAAAGGCTCACAGGGTTGTTGTAAGGATAACGTGTGTGGGGGAAGAACACTGGATGTAACCCTGAGCTCCAAGGAAGAAGGCTGGGATGCAAGCACAATCAATACGAGGTTCTAACACGGCAGATTGCTAGCCGCCAGGAAGAACAGCTCCGCCCATGGGCACTTGCCCGCTTCCGCAAGGGCGCCCCCTACCTGTGTGCGTCCGAATATGCCCCTGCAGCAGCCATGGCCGAGAAAAGGCTTTGCCGCAGATCTTGCACACGCAGGGCAGCGTGTGCGTTCGGATATGCATCTTCAGGGCTCCCAGGCTGGTGTACTCCTTGTCACAGAACTTGCAGCTGAAATACTTCCTCACCGCAACGGCAACCGCTGCCTGTAGCTTGCAGCGCTGCTGCCGGTGGTGGGCCAGGCCCGAGAAGGTGCCATAGGGCTTGCGGCAGTCCGGACACTCGAACCTCTCCAGCGGGTCGGCAGCCCCCTCTCGCTCCCCCAGCCATCTGTCGCCGCCTCCCTCCGCTGAGCTGCCCAGATGGGGAGTCCTCCTTTGGGGCAGGCTGAACGCCGACGGGAGATTGAGGTTGTTCAGGTTGTCTCGGAGAGGAGTGCCAGAGACCCGGCTGTCTCCTGGGGCATCCCCGGCTCCGACTTGGGGGTTTGAGCTGGGATCCCCTTTAGCCTCGCTGCTCTGTGGAAGAACAGGGGACAGGCAGGCGATGACGGAGTCCCGGTCCCAGAGACTGCCGGCTTCACATGGGGCGGCACGGCCAGCCGCGCCGTCCTGAACGAGGATAGGTAACACCACCCCTCTCCAGGAGCAGCACAACCCATTGGATTCTGGAGGAAGAGACAAGAAAGTGTAAATACACGCAACACAGATGCTCCATAGCCAGCCATACGTCGTATACCCCTCTCCTGGGTAAGCTCTGCAAACATTTCCCATACCTCAGCTATACCCATGGCAGGGAGCATCAAAGGTCACACACAGCCCATAGTTAGGCTTTCCTTTATTTGATGATGATGATGATGATGATGATGATGTCCATAGCACCACCAACGCACACAGCACATGATAGGAGGAGGGCAGCTCCCGCCTTGAGGACTTTCCCATCTAACGTTCCACGACAGAACGGATGGAGATGGGCGCAAGGATGGAAAAAGAGCAGGTACGCATGCTTAAGCTCCGCTGCAGGAGGGGAGGGGAAACCAAGAACCACAGGATCCTAGAATAGTAGAGTTGGAAGGGGGCCTATAAGGCCATCGAGTCCAACCCCCTGCTCCATGGGGCTGATCCAGAGAATTCCCAGAAAATGTGGGGCTTGAGGAGAGTTTTTGAAGGGGGCGGGAGAGGGAAAGGTGACATCCCACCGGTATACCAGGATGCAGTTCCAGGCCACAGCTAAGTAACAGCGAAGATTTATTTGGGGGACGGTTCACAGGAACATAGGAAGCGGCCTTATCCAGAGGCAGAACCTTGGTCAGCACTGACTGGCAGCAACGGATCTCCAGGAGTTCAGGCAGGTGTTTTCCCAGCCCTCCCAGGAGATGCTGCCAGGGATTGAACCTGGGGCCTTCTGCATTCAACACAGGGGCTCTGTCACGGAGCCGCAGCCTCCAGAACCTCTTTTTCATCAGCCCCACTTAAATTAATCTGTGCCATTGAGTCCCTCCCTTTTGTCCATATGAGAACTAAACACAATAGTCTCCAACAGTTTGCACCCATCCTATACTGCTGGGAGTTGCAGGGCATTTTTTCTGTCTAAATACACATAGGATTGTGCCCTTAAGGAAGGATGACTGCCATTACTTGGAAGCCACTGGACTAGCATAAATGTTTCTGCAATTATTATTATTATTATTATTATTATTATTATTATTATTATTATGAAGAACACTCTACTTCCTAGGTTAACCTACTTCAGCTGTTATATGCAACTTTGTTTTAAAGAAAAACATTTTGCTTCAAATAGCCATATCTGGGTATCTGGTTTTAATTCAAGAGCTCTCTTCCAGTATTGTAAACTGTTGCAACAGAAGTATCTCCCTCAAGGCTGCTTCACAGCAACGTTTTTCCAGATACATGCAAACATTGCGCACTATGTGTTCATAACATTGCAATGTGTACATGCAGCATACGCGCATAGTTCCAGCGACATGCCACACAATGGAACTGAGATTTGCCACCATGCCATGTGTAAAGCACTGGAATCCATGTGCCCAACACTAAAATAATCCTATGTGTGGAAGGTTTTTCTTTGTCTTTAAATTAGAACGCCTCTAGAGTAAAATGTTACAAACATGTTCCCAGAGTGGTTAACTCTGGAGGGTTGGGGGAGGGAGGAGCAGGTGTTATATTTCCAAGGTACCGTTTCCAAAACGTGGGTAGAGAATACCCATATTGAAGAATTGCTTTGAAATGACACAATGTAATTCCTTCCTATGAAAGCTTTGAGTTCGCTCTTAGGAATAATGTAACTCAAATAGTGTCCTTTACAAAACAGGCAACACTTGGCATTTTTAAAATAACTGTGTGTGCCTCCCTCCTAATCATTTCATTCTTTATCAGTGTACAAAAAGGTTAAGTGCCCAACCACTTCTGCCAGCTTAACCTGGAAAAGTTGCCTTAACTTTCAGAGGTCCCAAGTATCGCGGTCACTAGGGATCAGAACATGGGAAGAGCCACACCCGATCAGACCAAAGGCCTCTCTAGTCCAGCTATCTATTTGCACAGTGGCCAACCAGAAACTCAAACGGAAAGTCCAATAGCAGGACATAACAGCAACAACAACATGCACACACACACACACACACACACACACTGCTCGTGACCTCCACAACTGGCATACAAAGGCACACTGCCTCTAATACTGGAGGCAACATATAGCCATCGTGACTTGTAGCGATCAATAGCCTTCTCTTCCATGAATTTGTCCAATGCCCTTTCAAACCCATCCAAATTGGTAGCCATCACTACAGCTTGTAATATTATTATTATTGTCATTATTTACACTTATATACTGCCCCAAAGTCAAAGCTCTCTGGGCGGTTTATAAAAATTAAAAGATTGAACATTAAAAGTAAATATACAAAATTTTAAACCATAAACCATAAAAACAGCTAACATTAAAAAAAAACCATGTTAACATTTAATAGTGGATTCTAAAGTTTAAAACTGCAAGGTGTGAAAAAGAATATCCTTTTTTCTGTCCTGAATCTCCCACCAATCAGCTTCATGGGATGGCTCTGGGCTTGAGAATTATCAGAGAGGGAGAAAAAAGGTATTCTGATCCGCTTTCTCCATCCAACGAATAATTTCATGTGCATTTATCACGTCTCTCCCGCCCTCCTTACTCACCTTTCCTCTAAGCTAAAAAGCACCAAACATTGAAACCTTTCCTCATAGGGGTCGCTCCAGCCCCCTGATCATCTCGGTTGCCCTTTTCAGCACCTTTTCCAGCAATATTCTTTTTGAGAGGTGGTCACCAGAACTGTACCCCAAGTGTGGTCACACCATCAATTTGTATAAAGAGCTTACAATATTGGAAGTGATTATCGCCAAGAAAACTGTGAATGGCCTCCACTACACACAATGGCTTTTTCACACCCGCACCACATTACCCCAATCTTTCACGTGGTTCTTCTACATGGGGGGAAGAATCTCCAGGCCATCTCACTCCATTCCTGAGAGCTACCGCCAGTGACATGGAAACTTTAACTACACGCTTCAAAATCAACCACACCACGTACCCAGGAGGAGCCATTTCCATGTGACAAAAAGTCCAGCCAATAGTACTTAATGGTTTTAAGGGGAACCCCCTTAGATAGCCATGTACATTACTTCAGCTGTTAAGCACACAAATAAGATCCCTCTCCCCCTACCCCAACCACTATTCCATGCTTTAAAACTATTTCTACATTGCTGATATGTTAAAACGGGGGGGGGGGCTGTTTGCCAACCCTGATTTTTTTTTAAAATACTCTATGTACAGTTTTGCATTTTAAACTCACTTAAATGATAGCACCATCAAGACCACAAGAATACAATGATGTTTGCTTCTGCTGACCACATCAGCTGCCACTTTCTGGGTGGTCATTAGGAGAAGGGGCGCCTGGGCGGCTAGACTCCAGGGCCCTGGTCTTTGCCCCAAAGTCCAGCTGTAGGTGCACCCCTGAATCCAGACTAGAGGAATCCTTAGTCTTACCAACGTGGATGAGACTCTCCCATTTGTTCATAAAGCATGCATTGAAGTGAGCGCATGAGCTATCTGTCTATAGTGCAGAACTTTAGGCCTTTAGGCACCTTTCGCTGCCTGTTATTCCCAATAGCAGATAAAAACCCTTCTAAATGAGGTGTATACCTGAGATTGTGTGGTGGGTTGCAATCCAGGTTTAGTACTGTACTAATAGTACAGGAAACTTTGGATCTATTTCTTTCTTTTATTGATACAAATATAAATGCCCAGTTAAAATGCAACTATTTAAAAATAACTAACATTATATTTCCTAAGCATTTCTTGCTGTTACAAAAGGGAGTGTTGCTTACCAAGACTTCTCTATAGAGCAGTATTATAGGCAAGGACTTTCGATATCAAGGAAGCCCTCTGACCCCCAAATCGGACCACATTTATACAGTTTCTAAAATACTACTTCACTGCTAATATGTCAATACAAATTTCCATTTTATAAATCTAAGTCCACAATCTTGACTTCTAAAATAATCTTTCATGATCAAAACACACATACAAAAACTTAAACATACATTTTTCAAGTTGGATACAATTAATTTTGATATATGTTTTTGGCAAAGCAATTTCTTACTCAAAGTTTACTAATTAAACCTAAGTACATACACTTCTCTAGACATCTATATATCAGATTTAATGCTGATAGTTTACAAAATATTTTTGTTCCTTAATTGATATGTGAAAACTTTAAGCTCATTCTGACCTTGAATAACACAGTTTGACGCCTCTCCATTTTGACACCAAATTCTCCATCTCTTATGATGTGTTATAATTCAGCATTCTCTCTTTGGACATTATCCAAACTGCTTTGCCAATTACATTATGATAAAAATTACCGGAGTTCATTGTGAGCTCACTTTGTATCATCCCTATTGGTAACAGTTACCTTCTTGTTTAATTAAATCCTCCGGGTTCCTAACTACCTTCTATGCAAGCAGCTTAATGGCCTGGGACTTGCAGCTCCAAGACAAGGCAGGTTTTGCCTTTTTAGTGGTGGGAAACAAGTCACCTTCTTCAGCCATCGTTTTGAGCCCATTGAGAACTGTGCCACCCACCTTTCGTGACACATCCAATGACAGAAGGAAAGGGAGACTCTAAGAAAGGGGTACTTTAAAAACCCACGTAGTCACCCAATCCTTCCTTAATGCACACCTGCGCTGAAAAAGTGGATCAAAGCCGCGGCAGATGTGCATCAACCCTGCCGTGCGACGACGCTTTTAGAGCCTCCTGCGCAAAAGGAGGCGCCCTCCCCACCGGAGAGGGTTTGGGAGCGGGCCTCCAGGCAGCGCCGGAGAGCGAGCGAGCGAGCAGAGGGGGCGCAGGCAGCCCTCGAAGCACCGGGCAGGCGCAGGGGAGCCGCCCGGGGAAGCGCAGCGCCGCACGCAAGGCGGGGGGACCCGGCGGCAACCTCTCCAAACGCGCGCGCCGCGGTGCGCCCTGGGCGCACGAAGCTTTTACCTTGGCGGCGCGTCTCCAGCTGCCCGTAGTTGGGCACGCGGGTGCTCGAGGGCTTCTTGACCAGGAAGGAGCGCGGCATGGCAGGCAGGCGGCCGGGCGGGCTGGAGGCGGCGACGCCAGGGGAGCCGGCTGGGCAGGTGGGATAAAGCCGCGGGCTCATTAGCATGGGCCGCCCGACGAGCCAACCGCGGCCCGGGGGGCAGTCCTTGGCCTCCGCCGACGCGCGGCAGGTGCAGAGCGAAAGGGGCGGCCGGCCGGCGGGGAAGCCCGGGCAAGCGGGGGGAGGTCGGTCCTGACGGCGGAGGGGGGGGGGGATGGCCTTGAATCCTCCTCCTCCCCTTCCTCCAAGCTCAAAGTTTTGCCGGGCCAGGCGCGCCTCTTGTCTTGGCTTTTGGAGGGACCGCGGCCTCGACGTGAATCCTACTTAGAGTAGACCCCTCGGGAGGAACGGGATTTCAGTCCGGCTAATATTGGAGAGGTCCAAGCCCTCTTCTGCACCGCGAGTCCCTGCTTTGGGCGCCAACGCAGAAACATCAGAGGACCCCGCGACACCTTCGGAGGATTTGGGATCCAGGGAAAACACACTAAGGGTTTCCAGAGGATCCCCGGGCTGGTCAGTTGCAGCCAAAACAACAAAAAGGCTTGAAGCGTCTGAAAGATCAACAGGTTTACTCTGGCTTCTTCAGCAAGTCACAACAGACTGGAGATACCAGTATTACTGCTAGTAGTAGTACTTGTAATACTAGGGCTACTAGGAGGTCCTAGGAAGGGAGCCCACCCCACCACACACAGCAGGACTTACTTTTGAGTAAGCATACCTAAGATGGCACCGCTACTCCTGCAGCAGGAATGTTCGTTCCCAAACAGAGCTTCTTTGGTGTTTTCAGAGATATTATCTATGGACCCACCTGGAGGAGAAATTGTAAACAGGGGGACCCCATTACCGCTGGTGCCAACACAACATGGAATTCACTTACGGAACTCTCTGCCACAAGATTTGTGGGATGGCCCTTAGCTTAGATGGCTTTCTAAGGGGGTGGCCAAATTCATGAAAGAAGGGAGGAGGGTGCCTATCAATGGGTGGTGGTTATATAAAGTTGAAAGTGCCCATGACCCTGAATTTTCTTATTTACTATTACATTTATAATATCCCACCTTTTCTTTGCCTCTTGCAAAGGAACCCAAGGGGGGGCATAAATGAACTTCCTCCAGTCCATTTTATCCTCACTACAACCCTGTGAGGGAGGTTAGGCAGAGGGTCAGTGACTGTCCCAAAGTCACCCAGTGGGCTTCCATGGCCAAGCAGGGACTAGAACCCAGATCTCCTGCATCCCAGTCCAACACTAAACACTACCCCACATTGGATCTCAGAGTTGGCCGAACATGGACTCAGCACAAGCCCTGACCAATCAGAAGATTCTGGGGTACTATCTGCAATTCCCATAATATTGTCCTTGAAACCCGCCCCTTGCAAACTGCAGTGATCATCTCAACAGTATCAGAATAAGGCCTTTTGCTCGGCTGCCAGCACACTGTCCTCTGTCACCTCCCAGGGTTGCTTCACTGGGAGATCTGAGGCACTTGGGGGGGGGGGGGATTTGCAAACCCTTTTGAAGCGGGGGGGGGGGGGTGAGAGGGGAGATAAGCATGACCAGGAAAAGCCAAGCCCCAGAAACGTACTCACCTCGCCCAGGTTTCTCAGAATCCCTCCTGCTGCAATTCCCTCACTGGAGGGTCAAGCGTTGTGTCCTTGCCCCGCCTTGACTTGCCTTCTGCTACCTGTGTGCCTGCTCAAAGGCGGGTGGGGAGAGCTGAATGGTCCGTTCCCAGCAGGTGCCAAAGGCCGGCAGAAGCAGCCCTACAAGCCGGGCTGTTGAGTCCACCGTATGGTCCACGTTACACCGGCTGGCAATGGCTCCTAACTGACAACGGCTCTCCAGGGTTACATGCAGACCTCTTTCCTGCCCCCGTCTACCTGGCGATGCCGGGGATTGAACCTGGGGCTTTCTGCATCAAAAGCAGGGGCTCGACCTCGGAGTTATGGCCCCTTCCTCCAATAAAACAACAGAAGAAGCTGACTCCTACAGACTCAGACCATTGGCCCATCTAGCTCACTTTTGTTCCACTGACAGTCCAGGGTCTCAGACCGGCTTCAGAACTGCAGTTCTAAAGGTCTCCCCAGTTACTTCTACAACTCCAAGAACAGCCTGCCTGCCTGCCCACCTCACCACCCCGACATGAGAGCACCCGAATGAAGGCAGCCAGAGGAATTAGGACACTTCTGTTTGGCCAGACGCACCACCACACCGGGAGCATTGATCAGCCGCAGCACTTCCTGTACAGCCTGTGACCTGTGGATGCACCGGTGCCACATTAAACTGCTTCAGTTTTTAAGGGCATCGCTACATTCGCTCATTTTGGTCCACGTAGGCTGCCCTAGTTGTTCTTCTAGAGTTTGACTCTGTGAAGGGGCGGTAAAGACAGAAGAACAGTTCATACTGGTTCCTGTCAGAAGGTCTCTCTAGCCCAGAGTAAGATTACGAAACTGGAATTGAATCAGCAAATTCAATTCTAATCCATTCAGAGCAGACTCAATCAAGATTGGGGTTATCTTTTGCATTTCGAGGACACAATTTCCCCTCTTTCGGCATTGGTACTATCTTTTCTGCTCTATTAATTCATCACCAGTGCTCACTGTTGGAAAAGCTCTCTCTGTTCTTGTCTTGCATGCATGTGGGTTCTGTAAAGACATGCGACAGACATGTTCCTATCTTTGGCAATTTTTCATGACCTCCTGCTCTTATTGTTTACAACTCCTTCTCTTTAACTCTCTGCCCACAACACTTCATGCATCTTACTGAGCAGGTGCTGAGCCACCTGGTGCCCTCTGGATGTGTTGGATTACAACTCCCATCATTCCCAACCAGCATGAGCAATGGTCACTAGGTTGGGGAAGGGTGGTCCATGAAAGCGTATGCCACAATGAAACGGTTAGCCTTTAAAGGGCTCGGAGACTATTTCGTTTGGCTTTTTTTCTATTATCTGGTAGCAGGTCCTGAATGAATTGAACAGCGGGCCCCACCTCTCCCACAGACTGGCAGGAAATTACTGTTTGTACCAAAGACACCTAGAACAAATATTGGCTCAGATGCAAAGGATGGGGGAAAGCCCTTTTCTCAGAAGGCACGTCTCCCAAGTGTGGGAAGGAAGAGCTGAGATGCAGGGCGCAAGGAGAGGCGGAGCCACGGTCGGAAAGGGCAGGAGCAAAGGCCACACCTAAAATTATTGTGAAAGGATAAAAGGCCTGCCTGAGAGACCCTGCCCCCCCACCCTCAATTCCAGATGCTGGGTAAGATTTGACAGTGACGAGGAGAGCTCTCTCTGTATGTGCTCAGAGGTAGCATCATGTTAACGTAGGAACCTAGGAAATGGCCTTATCCCAGGTGAGACTATTTGCACACCTAGCCCTATCTTTTCCAGGGCCCTCAGAGGGCCCTCCCTCATGGAGTCTTACCCTCTCACTGCCATTGATTCCAGCTGCTCTTGCTTTGCATCATCCTAGTTTTCATCATTGCTACGGTCAGTCCCCAGCCAGGGCACCCAGCAAGGGTTGTATTGGGCCCCCGTCCCATTCTTGCCCGCCTTCCTATTGCCTCCCCCATTCCTGCCTTGGGTGGTAGAGAAATGAAGCCACTTATTGGTAACCAATCTGCCTGCTGACAAACGATTTACCTGATATGCAGCATGCCCTTCCCAGATTGCGGCGGCTTGTGATATGGCCACCCCGGAGCTATCAGGATAGAGGCTTCAGAGCAGTCATTGCTACACCCAAAAGCAGATCAGGCAGAGGAAATCCCCCTCCCCAAACCACAGTCAGCCTGATTCACATTGCTTGGCAAATCCCATCAAGATGAGCGAGTAAGCAAAGAACACAGCCAACACCAATCTGACAGCAATTTCTTGGCTGGAGTGTTTGTTCCTTGGATTGCATCAAGTAAGCGTCAGACGGCTTTGCGTCTATCGCTTCTTAAGTCAGAGCTTTTGCACGCCTGGGGATGGGGTGGGGAGATTAGGGTCGCTGGTGAGGGGCAAGGGATTCGTACCGTATGCTGCAGTTGCCAATAGGGAAGCAAGGCATGCCGCATGGCTGGGGTGGGCGGAGGCGGGAATAAGAGTCACTCACACACAAATGGAGGAACTGAACAGTGACTTGATCGATATCAACTGGTTAGCTGTGTGGCAGAAATGCAAACACAACCCTACTTCTCTCTTGCTTCTATTTATCATTTTATGGGGCACTTCTGTAATGTAACTTGTGATTTCTTCTCCCCTTAAACCCAGCCCAAATAGAAGTTTTAATGGCACTTCGCATTTATAGCAGGAGTGTCAAACTTCAGGCCTGTGGGCCAGATCCAGCTCACCGGGGTTCCCCACATGGCCCTGTCCCCATTCCTGTCCTCACCCTTTTATAATCCTAACACCATCCCTGTGAGGTAGGTCAGTTTCCTCATCCCCAGTATTACAGATGGGAGAGATCAAGGCTAGGAGAACATCTTGGCCAAGGCCGCAGAGCATGTTCATTTAAAACAAACCATAGCAAAACTTGAACAGGTGACTTTCCGATTCGCAGCTCTTAGGGTTGCAATCCAACACGCTCTTCCTCAGAAACAAGCCCTAACGGGACTTACTTCTGAAGAAGCATGCAGAGGATTGCGCTGCCCAGCAACCCAGGCCATTACAAGTCCCAGAGTTGGCACGATGGCTTTTTCATGGGTCGCCCCTGCGCATTGTAGCATTGTAGGATAGCCTCCGTCCTGTGCAAATATTCATCAGCAGCTTTTCTCAACTGGGAGTTTTCCACTGTCCCACTGACCTCTGTGCACATTTAAGAGACAGACAGGAAACTGCAAGGCAACAGGGGCAGAGTCGGTCATGGGGGAAGGAGGCGGGGGGGGGGGGGGAAAGACAGATAAAGCTTAAGTAAGCCCTGAAGCACTCTGGCCTCATTAAAAGCAACTTGACGAAAGAGACGAGGCCTCTGAAGTTAAGACAGCAGTGATGATTACGGCTGCTTGACGAAGCCACAGGTTGGGGCCGTGCTGTTGACAGAAGTTCGGCCAGAGATAAGGACGCTCTCGGGTCCTGCGTCAGCCCTGATAAAAGATGCAGCCGGAGCACTGATAGAGCGGCCCACCTGGCAGGGGAGAGACTGAAAACACCAGATTGATGAAACAGGGCTTATTAGTGCCACTGGCGGGAGTGAGTCAGTCAGTCGGGGGGAGGGCATGTTTGGAAGATGGGGAGACTGATGGGGCCCCGCTCCAAGCCAGCCGTATCGCAGTCGGTGCAGCTTTGGGGAGTCAAACTGTTTCTACAATCCAGGATTCAGGGATGTTTGCAGCGGAGGCGAACCAAAGCACCTACTTGTAATGCGATGGGATCAAAATCCCTGCAGGCCCCTTTCTTTGCAACAATGAGGTCTAGAAACTTGATTTCCCCCCTTTGTTGAGATTCTCAGGATGCTGAATTCAAAAACATTTTAAAATTCTAGGCCTGCGTAGAACATAAGAAGAGCCATGCTGGATCAAACCAAGGGTTCAGCTAGTCCAGCACTCTGTTCACACAATAGCCAACCAGTGTTATGGCTCAAAGTGTGGCAACAGCTGCTGGAGCTATGAAAATAGATTAGACAAATTCACAAAAGACGGATCCATTGGTGGTTATGATGATTCAGGCTAACAGTTGACTAATTGCACAGGGAACCAATAGATCAATTTTCAACCTGAATGGTATTGGAGAGATAAAACCCTACCCTTGGCTTGTGCATCTCTCAGGAGTAAAGTATACTCACCCCGTCCATTTACTATTTTGGTCCTGGGACGAGCTATTTGGTAGCCTGCATCATCACCAGCCACTTCTCTAGGGCTTTGTATGCGGCTAGCACAAAACATTACTTGCTCCAGTATAGCTCCCCTTGCTCTGGGTGAACAATGGGGCTTCTAAAAAAAACCCAATGTACATTTTGCAGAATCCATTTTTTATGTTTGCAGTGCTTCTGCAGGTTCCTTTCTCATGGGGAACACATTCCCTTCCTTTCTCACAGCTCCGCCCCATCCCAAACCGGAGGCGCTTGAGTGTGCGCATCTCACTAGGCAAAGGCTCGAAAGTGACACGGAACTGCAGGGGTTAAGCCCGCTCGCATCCCAAGGCCAACAGGGCTCCCAGAAGCATGCAAGACTTTGGTCAAAGTCATTGCTCAAATAGGATTTCTAAAAAAAAGGAAGAACTCACTCCTGATAGGAAAGGCCGGCATTGAGGCCGTTGCTCCCCCTGCTGGAGGACCCCACTGGTTGCACCACAATATTTGGCTTGAACTTCAAAATCTGTGATAGGAGTCGCTTAGGCACAGGCTCCTGCCCAGGGGACCAGTGACACGAACACCCTGGAGTTACTCCTCCTCTTCGCCATTGTGAAGTTTTTAAAACAACGCTTTTAAGCAGTGGGCCACCAGAGGTGGAGGCGAAATCAAATGTGCTGGCAAGAGAAAGCAACGTAGACATTTTGCGGCCCCGAGTGGGGCAGCGCAGTCTCTCAGTGATGTGGGAAAGACCTATCCCGATACAGGGACCATGTAATCCCACCAGAATTTGCCTGCCTGATGACTTGGCAACTCACTCTTTGAGGCCTTGCTTAGATGATGTGGGGAAGAGAGGCTGGAAAAGGCCTCGAGTCAAGCCCCATCACTGCCTGACTGACAGGGATGGAAAGAGAAGTCCCTTGTGTTCTGGGAAAGGCAAGCGAGTGGTCTGAGTTAGGATCCTTGCCTCGAGCCATTTGGCTCCTGCTTGAAAAATAGTGAAGGCTACCAAACAATTTCCTTCTGCACCTGTTGAACTGCAGGCACCGCAATCCGCCTCTGGTTTTGTCAACGGGATGCATTTCACAGCCGTCATACCGGAGAGACACATGCACACATAGATGGTAGCTTATGCACAGCTTTTATTTCTTTCAAGTCTACTTTCGACCCACTGACCATTTGCTTAATACCTGGATGGTAACACCTGGCCATACACCTTCTAGCAGTGGTGGCGAGTAACAGCATATGCCAACCTGAAACGGCCACACACACACGCCTCTCTCTTCTTAAAAAGTGAAGGGGGGGAGGAAGCTACCGCTTGAAGTAAAAGAGGCCCCAAAAGGTAATTTAAAATTTTTTTTTTCTTTACAGAAGAAGAATGGTCCTCAGATCATGAAGGGGAAAAAAAAAAAGATAATTGTTCCATTGCTCAGGTGTTGATGAAAGGAAGTCCCTTTTCCACTCCGGGGTCCAGCATGCCATCCCCTCCTGAAATCCTTGAATCCGTGCCATTTTTTGTTTCTTTAAAAAATATACTTTAAAAAATAATGTTCCATAAAAATACTATTGTTCCTAATCAAACACAGATATTGCAATACCAATAGTTAACTGCTTTGCTCTCTCTATAAAACGTGAAAAGAGTATTGTCACATAGGTAAGATGTAGAGGGGGGAAAAAAACCACGAAGAACCTCTAAACAGAGTATCACAAAAGCTGGTATAAAACGAGCAAGGTCAATTTGGGGTGGGGGTGGTGGGAAAAAGAGAATTTGCCGCATGCTTTGGGGTTAAGAACTTCTCCCTCTTCGTAACCGAGGAGCCGGATCTTCCTGAAACGCCAGTCGGCATTTCCACGCACAAGTTTATTGCAATGTTCTCCGCCTCAGCGGCAACAGCTGAGAAGCAGGCACCTGGTACCCAAAGGCGTAATAAATATTCCTACAAAGTTTAAACGTCCCATGCTTTTTTTTCTCTCTCCTCCCCTTAATTTTTTTTAAAAAAAAACAAATGAGTTAACCAAAAAACACAGGTGATAAAAAAAAATGTAAACTACAGTTTCCCCACAAAATGCTTTGTTGCTATATAAACCGCAAACAGGTCGAGGGCGGACGGTGCTAAAATCTTATTAAAAGCATCTTAATAAAATATCCCCTCCATACTTAAGTCATGTGTGGAATGTCCGCCCGAAAGTTTGAACCGGGTGAGGCAAGAGCCCCCCTCCTCTATGCTTCCCTGTCCAGGCGTCTGACCGCATCAAGTCCCTCCGGCTCTGAAAACGAGGGAAGAGTCCGACGCCTGACTGAACAAGGCAGGACAGAAGCCGAGGGGATGGGCTGCCCACTGGCTGGACGAGGCCCACGGGAAGGCGGAGAGTCGTGCCTCCTGGCGATGGGGGAAGCAGGCCTGAGTAAGAGGCCGGCAAGACCCCACAAGAGTTCCGATCCGCCGCTCATCCGTCTCCTTCAGTTCTCCGAGAGGGAGAGCGCCAATGCCGCTTGTAAAGCTGCCTCTTCATCAATGTTATAGTCCTGGAAACAAGGAGGACAAAACCACTGTGAGGGACCAACGGGTGGCGTCACCTTCCCCATCACATCTGGCTTCGGAGATGAAATAATCCCTTTTCTCCAAGGTGCTGTGGGGAGCGGGCCGGAGGATTCCTTCCCCCCTTCCATCACCCTAACGGCCCTGTGAGGTACACTAGGCTGAAATGGAATGGCAGGCCCAAGATCGCCCAGCGAGCTTCATGGAGAATGGGGATTTGAACCCAGATTCCTCTAGTCTGACCCTCTAACCACTATGCTGCCAACAGGTGCTTGTGTAGAACTGAACCCTCAATCACAGTTGGGGGTTTTTGGAAATTCAGTATCTAATCTGCAACTCAATGTAAATGTTCTGCCATGAAATGAGGCACAACTCAGGCAAGGAGGTGGGGGGATTCCAGATGGGCCGCTCAAAGGCCTTGGCTGCCGTCTTTTATGCAGAGATGCGGAACTTGACACCAAAATTGAAGTTAACATTCCTCAAGTTGATATCTGACAAAGGAAAACCAACCTCATCAACCCGAACTTGCAAAGTATCTATTAATTAATCAATTCATTAGTCCATATCCTGCCCTTTCTCCAAGGAGCCCAAGACAACATACAAGTTCCTCCTCTTCTACATTTTATTCTCACAACAACCCTGTGAGGTAGGTTAGGTGAGAGTCAACGACTGGCCCAAAGTCACTCAGTGAGTTTCATGGCCAAGTGGAGACTTGAACCTGGGTCTTCTCAGTTCCAGTCCAACACTCTAACCAGTAGACCACACACGACCTCACTTTTCGAACTGGAGGTTGTTCAGAGTGCCGTAACCTCACCATGCAAAATCTGCTCAGCCTCCTTCCGATGACTTCGTAAGCAGGGATGGGGGAGATGTGGCTTGCTGGATGTTGTTGGGACTTCAACTCCCATCATCTCTCATCATTGGCTAAGCTGGGTAGGGCTGATGGGAGGTGCAGTCCAAAAAACATCAGGAGGACCACAACTTTCCTATCCATGGCATAAGGCATTACCCCATGTTTTTAATTTTCAGCAATAAGGGCTAGAAACTTGATTTAAAAAAAAATACAGTGAAGGAAGCCAAATGTCTTGGGACCCTGAATTCTGCGTTTGCATAGGGAAATTAGAGGAGTGCAGCACCCACCTGCGTGGAATGGTGGTGCCCTGTAAGGGTGCGCAACTTAGGGCCCTCCGCACATTGCCCACTAAACTAGAGGGTGCCTAAACGCAAGAGAATGAGACTCCTGAGGAAGTTCCGCTGCTTGCGGCTAAGGGGGAATCACTAGCTACATCTTCCTGACAGCCACTCTGCACTACCTGTGCCCTTTCTTGAAGACAGGAGAACCATTTTCCACTTGCTGAACTGTGTGCATTGATCCAAGGGTTACAGGGAAGCGAAACTACTCATTCATGTGCAAGCTCAAGCTGCTCTGTCTAAAAGCATTATTCCAGAAGGAAGCTGCTTTAAGAGCTGGACAGAAAAAGCGTTTGCTTGACTTCTGAAGTGGAAGAAGCTAGAAACCCCATGAGAGTTCAGCCCATTGTTATGCGTTATTACTAAAGTTTATTTTTACACTGCTTTTGGCCCGAAAACCCTCAAGGCAGCACACAATGAATTCAAATATAATAGAACACGTGAGTCAAGAGGCCCAGCTAGCATGCCAAAGGGCTCTTTAGCTTCACAACTGGGGATTCTAACCACTAAGTCACCCACCCCAGGGATTCAGTCTGGCAGCAGGACCCACCACAAATGTGTCGTACGAGAACTTGTGCCTGTGCAGGAGGTGCTGTAGGAAGTTGGCGCTCTTGTAGCTGGGGTCACCCCAAGGCATGGCTGAGCAAACCGGGCATACCTGGAACACACGGGGGGGGGGGGGGGGGATAAAGAAAAGGAGACCTGGATTGTCACCAAGAGGAAGGTAAACAGAATCCAAAGCCTCTGGATGATCCATAAAAGCAGCCGTGGTGTCTTTGCTGTGATGCACCTGAGACGCACGTGGAAGCGGCTTCCATATTTTCATAGGAGAGTTAAATCTCCATGCTCTGCAGTGTACATTTGATTTTCCTTCCCAATTTACTCTTTCACGGATCATGTCCATACACGAGACAGAAGGTACAAAGAGAGCTGAAGCACTTGTTTCCCTAAAACTAATTATACCCTGACCTCCTGTTCAAAATTAAACATTCCAAGCAAACAAAACCAATGAATGTAGAATTCTAGAACTGGAAGGGATGTTGAAGGCCGCTGCTTCCAACCGCACTGCTGAGATGCATAAAAACAGCCAAGTTCGTGACAATCGTAAACGGTTATTAAAGATTCCAACAGTGAAGGAAAGAGCCAACGTGTCTCTCTTCTGCACCACATCCCGAGAGACTCTGAAACACCCCTTGACGCAAGGTTCACAGGCCACGCAACATGAAATGGCTACCCTGGCCTTCCCCAGCTTGGAGCTGGGATAGTTTTAGAAAGTGAACATTTGAGCGAATTTTCAGGGGTTGATCGATAGAAGCTTTTCCCAGCCCAGCGTCCTCTTGAGATTTTGCACTACAACCCCCATTATCCCCCATCCAACACATCTGGTGAGCTCCCGGCTGGGAAGGCTGAGCTGGCCTGACAGTGGACTGCAAAACGCAACTGCTCCCCCCTTTTAACATGCTTTTCGGTGGGACACTTAAGTTTCCTCTCTTCCCCTTCTGCTTTGGAGAACAGATTCCACTTTGCTTCTGCCCACTGGAGAGGCTGAACAGAGATCAAATGAGTTAGAAACAGGCAGAACATTCTAGGCCTAGAAGCACAGGGCTGTGTGGGTGTGTTTGCGAACCTCCAGCACCATACAGAGAAGTACTAAAACACGCTCCCAAGCCTACAGTCCCCTGGATATCACTCCCTTAAACGTTTGCATCAGCTGAGCAGCGCACTTGGCCCTGGCGTGAACAGAAGAGGCATATTTAACTGTCCCCAGTTCACAACCTAAACAGCAGGAAACTCAGGTTGTGATACAGGCAGGAGCATTTGGGAAGAAGATGGGCAAACATCCCCCTCCCTTTATGTATAGTGTTTTTACCCTGCTCCTCAGCCAAAAAAAGGCTCTCTAAGCAGCTTACAATCAATCAGCAAAGAAGACAGTCCTGCCCTCAGGTTTACAATCTAAAAAAAGGCATGGCACACAAGGAAAAGGAGCTGGGGAGGGAAGAGGGGGGAAAAGAGAGAGAGAATTAAGTAGATGGGCAGCAGGGCTGGTGGGACTGTCCTGCTCCTGAAGGAGGCAAGTCGAACCAGAGCAGGCCCTGATGTTTCCTCTGCCTGCTCCTCCCTCCTTCTTCTTCTACCCCACAGGGCCAAGACATCAGTTAGAATATCCAGCTCTTTCCCAGGGCTTTGTCTCTCTCAAATATGGGTTTGGAGTCCAGGAGCTAGGCCTCCCCTCCTGCCCGAATCCCCAACACGGGAGGGACTGGAGATGCTCAGCACGGCAGTCTTATTCCCAGCCTGCTGCTTTCTGGGCTTTTCATTTGGCTCCTGCACAGGATTCGCACACGTACCACTTTGTTGGGGTCATTGCGGTGGCTCTCCATGCAGTGTTTCACCAACTCCTGCTGGTCGAGGTTCCGCGCTCCACAGTAGGGGCACACGAACGTGGACCGGTTTGGGATATTGCTGCAGGAGACAAGGCGCGATTGGGCAGGGCCACCTCGGAGAATGGCGCCTCCAGGCAGCTTGCAAAAGCTCCGTTTCCAAAGAAAGGCAGAGCGCCAACCTCCACCCAGACCGCGATTACTCCCATCGCCCCGAAACTACCACCTTATCAGCTGCCCCAGGTGGTGAAGAAACAAGATACCTGGGAATGGGCTGGGAAGTTGGGACAACCGGAACAAACTTTGGGCAGTTGGCCATCTGTTCCTGAACCTTTGCACAGGACGTGACATGGGACCTCATCTTTGCAAGGGTCACCTGGAAGACAAAAAAAGGAGATGAAAGGATCAGGCATGCTAGTTTTATCTTGGCTTACTTTGGCTTACTGCAGGGGCTCCCCCTCCCCCAGCCCAAATCAGGATGGTCAACACTCCTAGGATGTGCATCTACACATAGATCTGCCCTGGCTCACACGCCAGCGGCTGTTGATTTCACCTTTTTGCTACAGCCCCGGCAGGGCGCTTTAAAAGAGGAGAGCTGCTTCTCGACACTGGAGGCCTTCTCCACCTTTTTGGGGTCAAAGGGCATGCGGCAAAGCGGGCAGAGAGGAGACGGGACTTGGAGGCACGGCTGCAGGCACTCCCCACAGAACCTGGAAAAGAAACAGAGCCCTGTTTTCACTCAGAAGTCTTGAGAACCCCGGGCAAGTCATATGCACACGTTCGTGTGGCCCATGAATTCAACGAGATGGCTGGCTAGATTGCTCTCCTAGGATCGGGTACAGGCAAGCCTAAGCCAAAGGAAGGTCCCAAAACATGGAGGAGCCACAGAGAACAACTCTAGATGCCCTAGGTTATGAAGGGTGCACAGGCAGAAGGATGAACAGAGTGTTCTCAGACTAGTTTCAGCACAATCAGGACATGAGGAAGGCTGTCTGGCCTTAAAACATGCAGGCCTGAAGCGGTTTGGAGCTTTCTGCATCACAAGTGACGCATTTTGCATGTTCCGAGGACAATAGAGCCCACTGAGCTCTGGGACCCCACAAGTACCCACCACCTGCTCAGTGACCAGAACCAACTTGCAGTGATTTATGCAACTCATTTTGCCAAAATGCCAATTGCCTCTTGCCCTTTATAATCATCCTCGAGCTTCATGAGCCAATGGGTAACCCTGTGCATCCACCAGGAAACCTGTGCCTCTGAACCCGGGACGGGAGGCTACAGGAATTTGAGCAACAACCCAAACAGCCTCAGGCCAGAGAATGGCTTTCAGAAACTGAAGTGAAGCAACGGGTTGGGGATCAGAGTGCGCTGCAATTTAGACGTTCTTATGCCTTCAGGTTGGTAGAAGAAGTTCTGCAAAATAAGCACTGGGCTGAAAATGCAGCTCAGGGCTCTGCGCAACCAGGAGAAGCAAGAGGAAAGGGACACCCGCCACCCCACTTGCAAACACACCGGCCTTTCAGAAGACCTAAACAATTAACAGGCCCACTTCTTCCTCTCTCTTGCTCCACTGGGTAGGCACTGACTATGTTCCCTCAAAGCAATTCCTTTCTGGGAGAATTCTTTGCTGCCTTATTTACTTTTCAGAGAAGAACCACTTGGGCTGCTCTGTACTTCACCTATCAGCATTTCTCTTCCAGAAGACTTCACAAGAGGTAAAGCTAAAGGATAAGCAGAGGCTGCAGGAAAGGCGTTGACACACTGCTAGATGTAGGGGAAACCAATATTTAACCGTATTACTTTCTAGTAAACATTCACTGATCTGATTTGCATGGACAAAAAAACCCATGGTAGTTAACTGTTGGTTGTTTGGGAGTGAGGATGCTAGCGCCTGACTGCTCACCTGCTTCCAGTGTGCTAAACAACCCAGGGATGCCGCATCTCTGGGCTGTTCTCTGTGATGGCCAAACCTGCAACTCTGGGTTGCTGAGGGAGGAATAACACAAGAGTTATAACCCAAGAAGAAACCATGGGTTATAACTCTGGGTTATTCCTCCCTCAACAGCCCAGAATCCCAGGTTCAGACGTCACGGAGAATG
Source organism: Anniella stebbinsi (assembly GCA_029215795.1). NCBI lineage: Eukaryota > Metazoa > Chordata > Lepidosauria > Squamata > Anniellidae > Anniella > Anniella stebbinsi. Next base: position 2,701,079 of record JARDYH010000007.1, on the reverse strand, counting down.
ACCAAAGGATGCAGCGTCCCTGGGTTGCTTACCACACCGGAAGCAGGTGAGTAGTCAGGAGACAGTACACGCACTCCCAAACCAGCTACGGTTAACAAATGCTAGGTTGTTTAATAGTGCGAACTGGTTCAATAGAGTACAAGGTTGATGAACAAAATATCCGAAGGATAATGTCACTGGCTGTCCAAGGCATTTCCAATCCACATTAGCCAGACAGGATCGGGATTGGTGAAAGGATCAGGAATTGATAATGGAACTAGGAGAGGCCAACGGCCTATCTAGTTTTAGTCTATAAGGTGTTGCTTTTACAACAGTAGACTATCAGATGATGATGATTGGCAAAGGCACTGTGGGAAAGAATGGAGTGGATCCTCTTCCACCAATATTCATGTGAACTTACAATTCACAGTTCAGACTTGTGGTTAGCGAGGAGGACACAGTAGAGGGTTCTTGCTTTAGTTGCCTACCAGTTCAAACAATACACACTTGTCTGCCTGTTTATAAGAGCTGCAGTAGCTCTCTGGAACGCACCACTGGCATAGCATACATTTGCAAATATGGCTTTCCCTCGTCATTTTCTTCCATGCACATACAAAACATTTCCTGGGGGCCTTTTAAAAATTGAATGCACAATCAGGTGTGCACAACTGCCTTCCCTTCAGAAGCTGTCCCTCAGCTGCTGCTGCCCACCAACCACTGGACAGATTCTCCTCTGCCTGCTCCCAGCACAATATCCTGGGCTGCTTCCCCAACCAGGAACCTGAAATGGTTTCTGTCCCCCTTTCAAGGCAATGAATCTTTCACCTCAACCGCTTCCCCATTGCTCTCCACCGGACTCCAGCTATGTCTCCTCCCCACTCAGGGACTGTGGCCCAACTCCTTTGAAGGCCCCCTTCCCTGTTTCTGCTGCCCTCCCCCTCCCCCCACGGTCACTGCCCCTTTGCCCCTCCCTCTCCCCCACCCCAACTAACTCAGGCCACCTCATCCTGGTCTCCTCCTCACTCAGCCCTCCACGGCTCCCCAACAGTCTCACCATGCCCCCTCTTCCCTGTGGCACGTTCCCCACCCTGGTACTCTCCAGATGTTTTGGACCACAGCACAGCCTGGGGCTGATAGGAGCTATAGTTTAAAAGATGCGCTGGGCACCAGGTCAGGAAGGCAGCTCTATACCACCCGTTGGCCAAAACTCCCCAGGCGGTTTGCAAAGGCTGAAACCACAACCCTGTTTTCTTTTTAAAAGATTTATCGAAAAATGCTAGGGGGGGGGGGGAGGAGGCCGCCCAACGGCTCCCCTGCTCCCCTCATTCCCACAACTACCTACCTACCTACCTACCTACCTGCCCCCTACATGCACACACTCTTCCCCTCAAGTACGTGCCCCACTGCCCTACGCCACCCCTCCCTCCCTCCCCCCCTCCGATGTCACCCTCCCCTTGAAGCTGGCCTCTCCTTCTCAGCAATACCCCTCGCCTGCCCCCTACCAGAGCCCCCCACTACTCGCCTTGCCCCCCCACCACCTGGGCCCCCTCCCTGCCCCCCTGCTCACGTGTGCCTGCAGGGGGCGATGCGGACGGGCCTCTGGAAGACCTCCAGGCAGATGGGGCAGCTGAACTGGGCCTCGAGCGCGGGGCCGGCCTCGGGCGGGGGGTGGTGCGGCGGGGGCGGCGCGGGGGCAGCGGCTGCCGAGGCCGAGGAGGCGGCGGCCGGGGGCGCCTCGCGGGACCCGCCCGCCGACACCAGCAGGCTCCGGAACATCGCCGCCGCCATGGAGGAGGAGGAGGAAGATGGAGGAGGGGGGCGGGGGGAGAAGGGCGGCGCATCCCCACTACGTCATCACCCCTGCGACACGCCGCGCTCCCGCTCGCTCCGCGGCGTCGGCCTCGCCTGGGCGCGGCGCGACGCGACCCCTCCGAGGAAGCCAAGGGGAGACGGCGCGGCGCAGGGCCTCTCGCGAGAGCTCCGCTCGGGCGTCATCGGGGCGCGCCCGGCCAGGGAGCCGGAGAGAACGCAGAGATCGTATAGAGTTAGACTCACACGCAGGGCCGAGCTTCCGGGTTGCCTTTGCCGCTATCCTCATCTGCAGCAGCAATAACAACCACAGGAATAGTAATAATAGTCGTAATTGCATAGCGCCCTACTGGAAAGTGAATGCCCTTGGGGAGGTTTAAACTCATGATACCAAGCAACGACGACGCAACCCAAAATGAATAAATAACAATAATGCAACAACGCACGTATCAAAATAACACAATGTTAATAAACATTATATATATATATATATATATATATGCTTTTAATTTATATATAAATTAATTTATATATAAATATATTAATTTATATATAATTTCCCACTGTAAACCTTTGAAAAAGCCCCCTCCCTCACCTCCATCCCCCCAAAATACATACCTGAAACGCAACCCGGAAACTGGAACCTCTGCATGAATCTTCCAGAAATCTATGGGCTCAGCCGTCGGGCGAAGGGGGGGCGAAGGGGGGGCGAAGGGGGGGAGTGGTGGCGAGGGCTCTTGACGTCACAAGAGCGCGCCGGAAGGAGGTGTCGGCGGAGGTTTGCTGAGCCGCGGAGGGCGCCCCACGCGGGCTAGGCCGGCATGTGCGAAGCCGAGGAGGGAGACGGCGGCGGGGGGCAGCCCCAGAGGGCGCCCCGGGGCAGGTGAGGAAGGGGTGGAGTGGGGTGCCTGGGCTTGGAACAGCCTTCCGCCCCGTGGCGCCCTCCAGCTATTTTGGACCACAACCCCCATCATCCTCAGCCAGCGCACGTGGGGATGATGGGAGTTGTTGTCCAAAACAGCTGGAGGGCGCTAAGTTGGAGGAAAGCCTGCCTGAAATGAAACCGTTAGAGTTCTTTTAAAAACTTCCATTTATTTATTTATTAAACTTCTGAGTCACCCTATAGCCCAAACTCTCAGGGCAGCGTTCATATGGAAAAATAAATCAAACTTAAGCCTCAACGAAATACAAGAATGTACTGTAAAAATCAACTATAAAATACGAGGTACAAAGCAAAAGAATAAACATCAGAGGCCCTCAGTGCCAGCAAAGATTTAAATTATCCAGCCAAGATAATCATCATCATCATCATCATCCCCCATCCCCAAATACGTAGTTCATCCAGCAATACCCAGTACTTAACTCAAGGCAAGAATACCAGATGCCAAATGTTTGGGAGCCTCTCCTATGGCTGGCTGAGGGATGCCTGGAGTTGTAGTCCAAAAAACCAAAAGGAGGAGAGCATCCAACTCAGGGCAAAAAAAAAAAAAGGAGAAAACCAGGTCCTCAGAATGCTAAGATACTTTATTTCCAAGCCCAGCATATTTCGGCCTATGTTGTTTTTAAGACCTTCTTCAGGGGGTTGATTAGAGATGTCTGCAGAAATACTCTTAACAGGATGAGAGTCTCCTACGATAATTACTGGCGACTGAGGACATCTCTTATCAACCCCCTGAAGAAAGCCTTAAAAAACAACATAGGCCGAAACGCGTTTGGGCTTGGGAATAAAGTATTTTAGCATTCTGAGAACCTGCTTCTCTCCTTTTTTTTTGCCCTGGAGTTGTTGTCCAATAGATTTAGAGGGCACAATTTTGGGCAGGGCTGATGCAGACAATCTTCCCTTTTGTCCAAGCTGTTTGGAACCTGACCGTCTCTTTCTCTTTCCAAAGACGCCCCCTGAAATGCATGAAGTGCAAAGAAGGTTCTCCAGTGTTAATCATCCGCGTTGGGGATGCTTTCTGCAAGTAAGTGTGATGGACAGTTTTGTTACCTTCGGACTGGGCACACAGCTGCCTTGCTCTGAAAGCTTGTTCGGGTCTACCACAGGGCTGAAAATGTCTTGGCTTTTGTTGAGGGTTCTGGCGAGTTTTCACAATTGCAGACAGACAGCCAAAAAATTTCCCCAGGTTTTTCTGCCAGGCTATCTCCCCTACTTGGGCATTCTTGCTTGCTAAATTCAGTGGTGCCCTGCCTGTGGCGTGTTGGTGGCTGGGCTGGCTGAACTTATTGACATATATCTGTTCCAATCTGTAGGACCTGTTTCAAGGAATATTTTGTCCACAAGTTCCGCGCCATGCTCGGGAAGAATCGCTGCATTTACCCTGGAGAGAAGGTCCTGTCTGGTTATTTCTTGATTGAGGAGTGGGCTGGAGCCGAAGGGAGATGACAGCTTGAAGCGACAGACATGTTTTCTAACCATTCCTGGATGTGTTCCTCCTTTGCTGCAGGTTCTCCTTGCATATTCGGGCGGTCCTGCCTCCAGTTCAATGGTGCGGCAAGTGCAAGAGGTACATATGAACATAGAAAGCTGCCTTCTACTGAGTCAGATTGTTGCTCCATTTAGCCCAGTATTGTCAACACTGGCTGGCAGCAGCTCTCCAGGTTTCAGACAGGAGTTTTTCCAAACGTACCTGGAGATGCCAGAAATTGAACCTGGAACCTTCTGCTTGCAAAGCAAGGGCTCTAGCTCTGAGCTATGCCCCCCTCTTTCATGATCAGCCCATGGTTGCCAAGTACGCTAAACAGTCTGATAATGGAAAGAGTTTTTGCTCGGATGGAGAACAAGTGGAGTGGCCCTTAAGTGGTGGCATTAAGCCCCTGCAAGAGTTGCAAGATATCAAGGAGGGCGAGTTCCCTGCCTTTCCTCTCAGCTGCAAACAGCCCCCTCTAAGAGGGCGCTGCTGACAGATGCTGCAGAGAGCCAGGTAGGGACATTAAAGCAACTTCTAGCTGCAACAGCTTCTGTATCTCTTGCCTCCTGCTTGGGTGTTTGGCTGGCTCTAAGAGGACATCTGAGATGCTTGCTTTTGTCACTCACTTTAAGAGCAAATATGGATGGTGGTGAGGGCCAGCAGAAATTCTATTTGTTATATTTAAGTGCATCTCTTTACTCCCCTTTGGCTAAAGCTGTCTGGGATGGTTCACACAAACAAAAAACATAAAATACAACATAATAAAACATAATATAAAAGCTTTAAGTTTTTCAAACGGAATGGAACTGAAGTAAAGAACAGAGTGAGAGCTATCAGCAATGTGTCAAGGATAAAAATCCATCTTGGTTGTAAGGCAACGCTGTTTTATTGAGCGTAATGCAGCTGTATGGAGAGAGTCTTACAGGCAAAGAACTTATTTCCTGTTAGTGTGAAAAGCAGGCATATTTATACACAGCAGCATCTTAAACTTGCAACACACCAATTCTCCCTGTCAAGTGTAAAGACCTGAAAGCACAAAAGCTCATCTAAAATACAATTACCAAGGACTGAGAACCTTCAGCCTGGAGCAGATCCTGTCCAGCCTGCCAGGATGCCCAGTGATGTGATGTACTTCAAGGACTCGATGGCCTTATAGGCCCCTTCCAACTCTACTATGATTCTAAGTTCATTGTATTAAAGGTGTGTCTGGCTTTCTCCTTACAGGGCCTGAGCAGGGAAGCAGCCAAGAAACTCCGACTCAAGCCAGGAATCATTTACATCGATGGTGAGAAACACTTGCTGTGTTTGTTCTCGTCTGTATTTGCGAGACAGAAGGCGCATGGTACTGCGATGAGTCAATGCAGAGGCACTTTGTTTAGGCTGAAACACCAGGGCATCAACACAACTTTTTACTCTTCTCTCATATTAAAAAACAACAACCCTGTACCTATAGACCTGAGGTGGAGAAATGTTTAGCCTGAGGGCCAAATGGCAAAATGGGAAAGGTCTCAGGGGCCCCATTCCATCAGTAGGCGAGGCCAAAGGCAGTGAGTGGAGCCAAGCATGATTGTTACCATTTTAAGCTTATTCAGAAGTAAGCAGGACAAGTCTTCTGCTTGTTAACTCAGAAGTAAGCAAGACTGAATCACTCAGCAGTACTTTTAAACAGGATCCCAAATACTAAGTTTCTGCATGTGTACTCACAAGTGGGTGTCTTGCCTGCAAAATGCATAGCTCAGTCCTGCACACGAACTCGGTTCTTTGCAGGTTATTCAAAAGTTAATTGCCTTTAAATACTCTTATCTCTGATCAGTGATCGCAGATAGGAGCAAAAGAAGCTTGCTCTCTCCTGAATGGGGATGCCTCCAACTTGTGGACCAGAAGTTCCCCATCCTTGTGCTAGTCAATTATACCTTTATACTTTTTCTTCCCTTTTTGAAAAACCTGGAGCCTTATAGGGTGCCAGTGAAGGTGGCCACATCCTTGCTGCTCACAGCAGCTGGGGTCCCATTAGAGAAGTTGCGTGCTACAGTCAAGCCATTAACCATTACCCAGGCACTGGGTGCCCTTTTTGGCCTCAAAACATATTGGGGCAAACATTTTGGATGAGGTGCCTATTTAATTGCTGTGGAAATTTCCATAGTGACTGTCTCCCAGGCTAGGACAAGGGAATGTGAGAGAGCTCCACCAAAGCCCTTCTCAGTTGGGTCACCTCATCTTCCTGACCACCTTTCTTGCCATGTAGAGGGAGCTGTATGCGGACAGAGCCTGGACAAGCGGAAGGAGATTCGCAGTCAGGTGGAGACAATCCTACAAGCCACAGGGTTCCCCTATCACCTGGTGTGCTTGGAGGAGGTAAGGAAGACGTAAGCGAGGCGAGGCTGGACGGATCAGGCCTTGTCTTGCTGCAGTTTCTCCATTTCAGCACCTTGTAAACAATGGGTTAACTTGGTGGAAACAATGGATTTATTTGGACGATAATGTTGCTCTTTCCTTATTGACAAACTGCCCTCAGTTGGGAATCATAAGTTGTCTGCACTGCTATCTGCTGGTGGTTTAGTTCACACCTCTCTAAGTAGGACAGCCTTAAAGATGATGTTGGTTCATTTTGGACTATTTTGCCCGGAAGATGTCAATTTATTACTCAAAGTCTCTGTTCTGAACCCTCTCTGACTCACACAAGCACAGCACCCAGCTTCAGACGTTACACACACACACACACCATCACTCGTTCAGGCAATCATCTCACGTATGCAGATCCACCATTCCTCACTTTTACTCCAGATATACTCACCATAAAACACATAGAGTTATAACATGAATACACATCTTTACCTACAACTCATAATATACATAAATGTAATGTCACAAACTTTCTCCTTGTATTCTAAGGTTGGGTAAGCCTGTTTTCACCACACCATTAAGCTGCTGTAGCTTGCAGCTGGGTGGTTAGAAGCCTTTAGCCCTTTTCAGAACTTCAGCCTTTGAAGGAAGGCAGGAAATGGTGACCCAGACGAAAGACAGGCATTAGCAGTAGCACTGACATTCTTCACTACAAGCCATAAAGGAAATAGAAATTTGTAACGCCTGAATCCCATTGGTCACTGCTAAAATTATAAATGGGACAGAATTTAAACCCTGATACAAACACAGCAGAGATGGAATAAATGTCAGTGAAGCAGTAAATCTCTCTTAATAGTTGGCCAGGTCATAAGACAGAAGAGGCCTTGGTCCTGCTGAGAGGAAGATTTGAGGAGAAGCTTCAAACTTTGTCCCTTGCCGAAATCAGCCATTACTTGAAAATCTGAACCAGGGTATGGAACCTCAGGCCCGTGGGCCATATTTGGCCCACAGAGGTTTCCAAGAGGGCCAACCATTGATCATTTGGTGGTTTCTAAAAGGTTGATGTGCTTTTTCTAAAGAAGTGGTAAATCGTAATCTTCTGTATGACTTTTGGACAGGCCTTACCGCATTTCAGTATCTGCTTTGGTCAGCATTCTGCATTGGTCACAGCTGACGCCAAGGGCCCCTTTATACCTTCTCACAGGTGTTTGACCTCCCTGGTTCTATCCTGTGCTCGCTTTCCCGCGATGCCACTGACGAGGGTCACAACTACAAGGAAGCCGTGGACAGCTTCATAAGATGGCAGCGGCAGCAGGATGAGGAGATGGGGGAGCCAGCAGGCACCCTGAAGGACCAGGTGGCAGAGCTTAGCATTCAAGGCTCTTCATGGAAGGAAGGGCTGCCAGTTCGAGGAGCAGGGCCTCCCCCCAGTTCCCACACTGAAGATCTGGTCTGCCTCTTTGCGGCTGTGAATACCCTGACTGCAAAAGAGGAGCTTCTGCAGACACTCCGGTGAGCCCGCTGCCTGGTTCCTTGTCTTGGATAGAGGTGATCTTTCCATCGGTTGGGGTGTTGCTGGATGAATTCCCAGCATGCACCGCTTCCTAGAATGGGCAGCCCATAGCCTGTATTCAGAGTTGGGCCCAACAAGTTCTTGCTATCGCTTTAACTTGCTTAATAGGGGGCCATTGAAGCCCACTTCCTAGCTTATCCCACGACTGGTGGCTGCTGCAAGGTGGCTGCTGCAAGTGCTCCCTTATGTTGGCAGAACCGGTGACAGAGATGCTGCTGATACAGCCAGGGACACTTATGAAGTAGACACATCCTAGGCAGCCCCTCCTGGGCAGCAATCTCAGGGGCTTGTGGAGGCAAGACTTAAAGTGGGTCTCGTGGCCAAAGAGCCACTCTGTCCTGTCCTCTCTGTGGCTGCTTCTTTTGTTGTCCTTGGTGTAGCTGCACAGAGGAGTGAAGTCATTGCTGCTTGCTTTACTGGCTTCTGTTGTGTTTCATGGGCTTGGGAAAGTGGGTATTCTCTTTCAGGTCGTGGGTTCATTTGAGATCCTGTACTGCAGCCTGGGTTACAGTGTTCTGCTATGGATCAGAACTTGAGCACGGTTTGGGTCAGGTTCCTCAGGGAAGTATGATGGAAAGAGATCAGCACCTCGGAAAGCTCCGAGTGCTACTAGGACTGGAAGCCAGACAGGGGTGTCAGTACGTTGCTCCAACAAGAAGCACAAAACTGAGGCTTAAATATGAGTGTTACTGCATTTAGGTTGGTTGGGCCACTCGTCTCCATACTGATTGAGGATTGTCTTTTAAAGGGGCCTGGCCTATTTTGGCAGCCTCAAGTTGCAACATTGTGGAAGTGGCTGTGTGGTATGTTTGTATCCTCATGGCTTGAGTCTTCAGAGTCTTAGGATAGTAATGTGACCTCCTCTGGATGCAAGGGAGTTCTGGAGCCTCTTCCTCTGAGGACAAGAGGTTGGAATCTTCCAAGGACGAAGGTAAAGGGTCCTGATCTGTGACAACAAGCATCCAGAACCCGGTCCATTGCAAGAATTGACAGATGGACTCTCTCCACCCCTCTTCTTCAGGAACCACCTGATCCTGCACATGGCCCGGACGAATGGATATGCCAAGGTGATGATGGGGGACAGTTGCACCCGGGTGGCTGTCAAGCTACTGACCAACCTCTGCCTGGGCCGGGGGGCCTTCCTGGCCGTAGATACGGTGAGAAAACGGGGCTGTGCTGCTGTTAAGAACTCTCCCGCTGACGTCATCCACTTCTGTTCATCTTCTCGGCTGGGGTGTGCATTTCCTCACTTTGTGCAAGAGCTGTGCCCTCTCTAGCTCGGAACTGCAAGAGGGCAGTGGCCATCCCTACAGAGCCCCACAACAATGGGGAGATCCCCCCTCCCCTCTCCAAAGAGGACGTTTGGGGCTGGCCCATTTTAGCCATGTTGAACACAGTGGGGCCTGATTCTATGGGAACATACTGCTGAAGCGGGGAGGAGCAGAGTGCTGGTGCCCCCCGAGTCTGGCTTGGCTTGGTTCACCCACGGCTAGCCGAAGTTTCTGGAGCCTGCAGTGGCTCTCCCTTTCTACCTACCTGCTGTCACTGTCCTGGAGTTTCCACAGGTGGGGGCTGTTCCACACAGCTCACAGCTGACTCCGTCAGTCTTCCTCGCTTTGTTTAATTGCCTCACATCACATCCCCATATTTCATCTCATTTATTTAATTTTAGACCATTTATATACCTGCTTCCCATTTGAAAAGTCTCGAAACGGTTCACAATATATGACGAAATGCAGAGGCGTTTGGATGAGCAAATGGTTGGGAAAAGCCAGGGGGAAACAGCAGATCGGGCCTTTTCTCCCCTGCTCACGTCCCCCCCCCCCCCTCTGCTTCCACAAAAGGGCTTTGCAGACAGCCGACACGGTGACGTGCTTTTCCTGCGTCCCATGCGGGAATATCCCACCAAAGAGATTGCCTTCTACAATCACCTCTTCGGAGTGCCCACCGTCTTCACGCCAGCCCTGGACACCAAAGTAAGAGGGGCGCAGCTTGCGGGCCCCTGCCTTTTTCATAGAATCATAGGATCATAGAATAGTAGAGTTGGAAGGGGCCTTTAAGGCCATCAAGTCCAACCCCTTGCTCTCTGCAGGAATCCACCTTAAAGCACCCGACAGATGGTGGTCCAGCTGCCTCTTGAATGCCTCTAGTGTGGGAGAGCCCACAACCTCCCTAGGTAGTTGATTCCATTGCCATACTGCTCTAACAGTCAGGAAGTTTTTCCTGGTGTCCAGCCGGAACCTGGCTTCCTGTTTCTTGAGCCCATTATCCCATGTCCAGCACTCTGGGATGATCGAGAAGAGATCCTGGCCCTCTTCTGTGTGACAGCCTTTCAAGGACTTGAAGAGGGGTGTCATGTTTCCCCTTTTGGGTGCCTGTTGGGTGCCTTCCCATGTGACAACTCTAGGAGGAGGGAGGGGCTGCGTCCCTTGCCCCTCCACCTGCTGCAGGAGAGCAACAGCCCGGCACTCTGTTCTCTCCTCCTCCAGGTCCCTGGCAGAGCCAGCATCCACCACCTGATTGAGAGCTTCCTCTGCCGGCTGCAGTCTGAGTTCCCCTCCACGATCAGCACCGTCTACCGGTAAGCGTGCTTCCTGCTGGCTCACATTGCTCCTGCTAGCTGCAGATGGCCCGATGCTGCCTCTAGGCCAGATACGGGCCCGCCTGCGGTCCTCCAGGTGTTTAGCCTACAACTCCCATGAGCCTTAGCTAGCATAGCCAGTGGTGAGGGACGGTGGGAGTTGTAGGCCAAAACATCTGGAAGGGGCACTTAGCTGTACTGTCCACCATGCCAGTCTCCCTCCTTCCAAACTGTAGCAGCTTTTACTCGTTATCGGCAAGGTTTGGGGCCACAATCCCCAGCTTTTGCAGGCGGAGTATATGATGATGGCAACTCTGCATGTATTGCCCTTGTTGTTGTTGCAGTAGTTGTGAATTGTGTTTCAGGGCAACAAAGCTGCACAGATGTAGCTCAGCCCTGGATTCTTTCTGGATTCTTGAGATTATGGGTAATTCTTGCAGGGTTTAAATGGTGCTTCATCTACTAGAAGAGCTAGAAACTCTCTCTTTTTTTTGTAAGAGAGAGAGAGAGAGAGAGAGTTGAGAATCTTGGGGTGATGAATTCTGTGCCGGACACCAAATGCTGCCCACGCAACACACACAAACCTGGCTATGGGACCCTTCCCAATGTGAAGGGTGAATAGAGGGGGGACCTGAAGGGTAGGCATGGTGGGGCACCTGCCAAGGGCCCACAATCCAGCGGGGGTGGGGGAGGCCCACTGGCAAGAGCCCCCCTGGACTTGCTCCTTCGCTTCCCCGTCGCCACCGGCTTGTTCACCTGCCTCTCGTTCCTGCCCAGACAACAGTGATGAGGAGGAGCAGGTGACGCCGTGGCCTCCTTTCCGACCGGCTCTCTGCCTGCTGAGCAAGCAAGTGGGAGCAGTGATGCGGAAGAGCCGGATGAGCAAGAGCAGGCAGTGAGAAGGTAGACTGAAGGAGGGGGCAAAACTTTCAAATACCTGGACGCAGCCCTGGGCAGCTAGCTGGCAGTTCCATATCGTGCGTGAGGGAGATGAGCAAGGTGGATATTTCACACTTTCGCTGGTCTGTTCTGCAGGACAGGCGAGAAACTCAGTGTTGCCCCTCGAGAGGCCGGTGCTGGTGACCCCCCAGGACCAGAGCGGTGCCTCTTCTGCCTCTGTACCCTGGACACGAACGTTGGTATGTGGGAGCCAGATGGGGCAGTTCAATCCCACCTTCGATGAGCGGGGGATGCGGGGCCCGGGTGGGGAACTGGGGAATCGGGAAGAGCCAGAAGGCTCGCTGCCCTTGCCTCCCGCACACCAGGGCGCACGTCTCAACTTGCCAGGCCCCGGAATGGGAGAGCAGATGCCCTGCGGATGAATGTGCTCCCGGTGGTGGAAGCCAGGGCAGGAGGTTGTTTCTCGGCCGCGCTACCAAAGGAGAGGCAGCCCCTGGGGGACTTGCCAACCTGCCTCCTGCACAACGGCTAGAGGTCGTTGCCTAGAAGTGACAGGGAATTGGTCAGGGGATGAAGAAATGGTAAACTCCCTTGGGGTGCAGAACCTCTGGTCTAGGGAGACAATGCACCCTTTCAGGCTTCTCCCAAACCACCAATAGTTTAGTGGTTTCCTTTGGTGCAGTTCCCCCCTCCCCCTATTTAAAGAGGTTGAAATGCTGCTCCTCACTCAGGCTGAGTCACTGGCAGGAAGAGCTTCAAGCAAAAATAGGCTGGTGTTTTGGCCCTGCCCATCACTGGAATGCAGCCCCCAAGAACTTCTCTGAAATGCAGTCTGGCTCTCCGCACCCCTGCCTTACCCCCATCTCCACCTGTTGGCCCAACACCTCTGCCATTGGGGACAACGTCTCGGAAGAAGCACGGCTTCGTTGACACGCTAACTCTGCTTTCCTCGCAGCGGATGGCTCCTCTTTGCAGTCGACGCTGCTGTCAGAGCAGCTGAGCCGGCCTCCTCCTCCGCCGGCCGCCGGGAATGGCTGCTGCGGAGGGGCCTGGGGCCAGAGAGGATGCTGCAAGGCCCCCACAGGGATAGGGTAAGGAGAAATTCAACAGGATGCCAGGTCCAGGGCGAGCCCCACCAAGAGCCTGAGCCTTGTACAGGGGAGTGGGTGGGTACAGTCCTTGCTGCTAGGCTCACTGACCTGCCTCTCCCCACACCGTCTTCCCTGGGAGGATCTTTTCTCTGGGCGGACACGAGGTGAGAAATTGATGCTCTGCCTTCTTGCTCTCCTCCTTCCTTCCCTTCCTCCCCACAGAGGGTCTTCTGACCACGCCCGGCTGCTCCCGTTGCTCTGCTACAGCTGCCGTCTGACCGTGCGAGACATGGTAAGTGCGCAGGGAAGGGACGAACTCTGGGGTCTTTCTGTTGCGTTGGCTAACAAGACAGTCCAGGAGGAGCAGAGAATGCTTTCCTGCTCTAGGGCTGCAGGACAGCGAGAAACCGCCTTCAAGCGCTTTCTCAACGGTCAGGTTCGGCTTTCCCAGCTGAATTTGCCTGTGGCGCTGGGGTGAACAACACAGCGCCCACGGGCGCCTTCCTTGGTATTCACCGTGACACCCCGCTCCCCCCCGCTCCCCCCAATGTTCCTTTAAAACCTTTTAGATTTCCTTACACTGGATGGCTTCAAAGGGGAAGCCTCTAGCGGCCGCCATCTTCCTTTCCCAGGACCGCCTCTGGGCACTGGTCCTTTCTGGCTAGGCACGCCCACCCACGGCAGCCATTTTAGGTGGCGCCCAGGACAGCTCTGCAAATTTCCAAATGTGCCCCCTCATTTTGCCTACCCCCTGATGTAGGGAGAGGAGTGTCTGTACAATCTGTGCCTCTGTGAGTGGAGGGGGGAGGGGGATGCTGCGTGGCCAAGCAGCCTGCGCGAGAGAAGGGGCGCAATGCGTGTCTCTCTAGAGTAAAGGGGGAGGGGCATGGAATGGAGGGAGGGGGAGAGCAAAACGTCAGTAGTGGAGCTGCAGGAGAGAAGGACGCAGAAAGGGAGCGAAGGAGGAGGAAAGACGGAGAAACCAGCAGCGTGGTGGAGGTGGAGACAGCCTGCAGGTTAATGAAGGGCAAACTCCACACACACACACAACTAGGGGGTTAAGGAACAGGGATAAACAACTGTTGTTCATCCAGCAAAACTAACATTGCTCTTCACAGAGGACTTTGGGTTGAATGGGGAGTCGAATATATTGGACGCATAGTTGTGTTAATCGTTTTCTTCGTGTTATTATTCCATAAACTCTTTTAAGTAAAGTAAATTTTGTTTAAAATATAATTTTTGTCCCTGGAACGATTGCAGTCTGCCCCTCCTCCTCCTAGCTATAGAAGCCTGAAACGTTACAGGTGTCCCTCCTGTCACTGGTTGTGGACAGAGGGCTGCTCACCAGAGATTTGGCTCAGGGAGATGCCGCCGTGCACCTCAAGGGCCAGGTGGGAAAGGGGAAGGGGCCTCCCCACCTCCGTCCTTATCTTACCAGATCGAGGACGGCGGCACGCTCTGCTGGCTGCAAGCGACGCTCAGACTTTGATCGCAGCGGGACTCCTGCTCCGCACTTGAGCTATTGGGTTTGCTTCACCCGAGCTCTTTCCCTTTGCAGAGCAGCTTGGAGCGCCTCCTGCCATACATCTGCTCAGAGGCTGAGCGACGGCGATGCAGGTACGGCGTCTTCGCAGCGCAGGGAATCGAGCAGTGGGATAGAGCCAGCCCTGGACACAGATGCTAGAGGAAAGGCAGGCTGCAGGTGGCGTCACTGTCTGTGTCCAAGAGGGCATAGAGTAGAGCTGTTGAACCTCAAAAGACCAAATCCGATTTTGATCACGCTTCCGGGTGAGCAGGATGGAGATAACCGCATTTTTAAAGATTAAAGAGGAAGGGAGCTGGATTTGGCCTGCGTGGCTGAGGTCCTGCATCCTTGGCATAGAGTCTGACAAACTAGATATCTCCAGTGGGGCAGATCCCTCCACAGAATGATTCTGGGTGGTAATGCCAAGTCCCCAAAGCAATTTAGTACCGGGGGAGACGTCATTGCTCCCCTTACTAAAATGCTCAGGGTGATCTGAGAAGGAAAATGAAATCAAGGAGGTATTCAAAGGCAAAACAGTTGTAGTAACAGGTGACTTCAGTTACCCTTGCATAGACTAGCTAGATGCATGTTTGGATTATGGCAGAGAGATCAGATTCCTGGACACCCTAAACACCTTTGTCATAGAAGAGTTGGTCATGGGAACAACCGGAGAAAAGGGGGCTGAGGACCCAATTCTAAGTGGCACCCGCAACTGGATGCAAGATGTCTTGTTGAACTGAAAGAGGTAAACCTCCAAAACAGGTCAGATAGAAGAGAAATGTGTTCTCAGGATGCAAAATGTTTATTTTCAGGAAGCCTTGGAGGGCTTCCTGAAAATAAACATTTTGCATCCTGAGAACACATTTCTCTTCTATCTGAACTGATCGTCAAACAGAGGTAGGCAGCCTGGTGCCTTCCAGATGTTTTGGAGTGCAGTTCCCATCATCCCTGGCCATGCTGACTGGAGCTGAAGGGAGCTGTAGTCTGAAACCCCTGAAGGACAAAACAAGGACTAAAGTTGCAAACTGTGACTACAGTCCTATCAACATTACACACCCGGACAATTGCTAGGAAGTTCCACCTTTGCTCTTTGGGGTGCAGGGAAGGTGTTGCTTTCGTTGATTTCATCCTCTGGTTCCCCCCCCCCCACAAGGGCAGTTGCTGCCCACAGAGGTCCCCAAATTGCCCTAACTTTGGCACTTGTGTGTTTATTCTCTCTCTCCTCCTGTAGGGCTGCGATGAAGCAAGAAATCCAGGAGTTCTTACTTGAAGATGACCCTGAACTGACAGCCGGAGCTCCACCCTGACTCTTTGCTGCTTAAGCAGTTCAAGCTTTTGCTGGGCTACAGAGATCCCAGCCACAGAGTAAAATGGCCATAGCCTCCCCCACCGTGAGCTTAGCAGCCACTGCCAAGAGGCCCTGTAGAGAGAGGTGGGTTAAAAATGTCCAAATCTCACCTTTCCTTGCAAATTTGTTACAGGCATAGAGACCCCTGAGGAGGGGAGGGGGTGAAGGACAAAGCCGCAAATCCCCACTACTCTTCACCACCCCAGCCATGCTCCCCCCTAATCTGGTATGACCCAGTATCGTTCACAATCACAGCTTTTAATTTTTATTTTATAGATCTGTATAAATAAAACCACCTCCTTTAGAAAAAAAGAAAGTCTGTAGACTCCATGCCCTCCCCCTTGTTTCCAGCAGCGGGGGGGCGGGGTGGGTAGGTGGGCACTTGGTGATGTCTTGGCTGTGAGGAAGGGAGGGGGGACGGACAGTGTTCGTGGCAGCATGAGAATGGGGAGTGTGGGGGTCGGGGGAAACTCTGCACCCCACGGTGGGTTGGGGAGGTGCAGGCGGCTTCTTGCTTTGCATCGACGCCGGGCCTTTTGGCCCCAGGACAACCACCTCCCCCCCACCAAGTTAATTTGCAAATGCTCCCCAGTGTGGGTGTCCCACACAACTGCCTCCCTTCGGACAGGGAGGTTTTTGAGCGCAAGGGGTCGAGTGGATTGCTTATGTCCCACCGTCTTTAGAGTCCCTTGTTTTTGTTCCTAATAAAAAAGGATAGACCTGTTTCAAAAAGTGACAGTGTTTTCCCTCTCCCCCAAGGCAGTGGGGCAGTAGGTACGGCTCAGAGGTTAAGGGCTGCCCCACCCACAGAGCGCAGAGCCATGTGGGGCGGGGGGGGGGGGGGAGAAAGATGGGGCGGCTTCCGGGTTCAGTGGAGCAGCTCCGCATTCCCCTCCAGGTCCAGGTTGCGGCCCTTGGATGGAGAGGGCCGTTTCCGAACACCCTTCCCGTGGGTCGGGCGCGCTTGGTTCTCTTCCGGCTGCCGCTCCTCCGCGGCCTCATTCCTTCTCGCGCGTCCACTTGATCATGGTCTCCGGCGAGCGGTACAGGAAGATGAGCTTGGCGTACAGCTCCTCCTCCAGCTCCAGCTCGCCCGTCTCGCGCACCAGGAAAATGTCGTGGCACAGCTTGAGGATGCGGTCGACGCAGGGCAGCTCCTCGAACATGATGGAGTGCGAGATCTCGCTGAAGAAGCCCCGCACAAACTTGCCGATCACCAGTACGATGGAGACGTAGAGTCCCATGATCCTGGGGAAGGCAGAGAAAGATGGGGTTGATGCAGCTACGGGCCTTGCTGTGTGGGGGAGCTGAGCTCGCGCACGTGCAAGATCGCGCAGTCCTATTCCTTTGGCGCTTGCGCTCGGCAACACCCCATTTGCCCCTTGGGTGGGCCGTGTTTGGCTCACGGGTCTTAAGTTTTCACATTCCTGTGTTAAGGGGATCTTCTGCGCGTATCACGGTGCGAAGCGAATTCTGACAGCCAAAGGCGAGCCGATGGGCGGAATCTTCTGATTCGACCGTTGCTCAGCAGCTGGGCACCCCTGCTTTGCATGCAAATGGCGCTTGGTCCAATCCTTGGCATCTCCCGGTTGGGCAAGGAAAGACACCCCCCCTCCATCGCCACCCCCAAATTGGATGACTCACCCATAACCTGCGAGGAAGCCTAGGCTGGGGGGGCTGACTTTGTCACTGAAGATGACCATGGGCAGGAAGTTGCAGTCCTTTTTGCATTCGGCCAGCCGGATCACCCACCACTCGAGGAAGCTGCCGTTCCCGGCTCCCACCCGCTGCCGTTTCAACTGCACCTCCACATCGAGGTAGCTGTCCTCATCATCTGGCACAGAATACCGGGGGGGGGGGGGGAGAGATTTTGAATGAGGAACCGTCGTTTTCTAAATTAGCTTTCCTGTCTCCTTCCCAACCACAATGGCCGGGTTATGGGAAGACAGTTTCAAATAAACCATATTATTACAGACTCTCCTTTCTCTTAAACTTTACCTGGTTTAGTGATGTGGGTTTCCCAGAAACCCATGAATCTAAAAAAGATCCCCAAACTTCTCTGATAAACTAAGTCGGTGCAGGGTAGGCAATCGTTTTGAGTCTCTGGGCACATTTGGCCAGTTAAGCAGCTGTCCTGGGCACCACCACAAAATGGCTGCTATGGGAAGTTTGATTAGCGCTGTACCCATTCACTATGTGACTCATATTTTACGAAACGACGCGTTTCTAAAAATGGAACGTGTTCGACCCCCACATCACCGACCCGAGCAATCACTTTCATTCTGCGCTGGTCAATGAATGTTCTCTGCTCCCCCGGTCGTTTTTTAACATCAGGGGCTGCTCCTTCTTCCTAGTCTGGACTAAATGCAAAGCCCGCGGCGGAAAGGCGAACGTCGGGCTCCTGAGTTTTGCAGCCAGGCCCAGAAGCCCACAGGAACTGGGGGACCCTCCTCCACTCACATGCCCAAGGCTCACCTGGTAGCAATTGCCCCACAGGGTTGGCCTCGGGGCCGTTGGGAGCACGGATGTAAGGGGGGATGAGGTGGGGGACTCTCCTGGAACAAAGAGGAGGAAGAGAGGAAGGGTGAGAGGCCGGCTTGGGAGGGAGGACACACAGGTGTACACAGACACACACACACACACACCCTATGAGACTCACACAGCCCAACACATTTCCCCATTTTTCTGACTGGAGCAAAATCCATTCGACTTCCCCCCTCGTCCTTTCATCCTCCCCCAGCCTAGAACAGACTGCTGAGCCACCCATGGGAGGGTTTGTGCGTGGGTCGGTCTCTATGACTCTTTCTTGGTCTCGCTCTGTGGGTGGGTGGGGTGGGGTGGGGAGGGGAGGTCCCGTGCCCACAACTCACACAGGGGCCTCGTGGGTGCCCTCCAGCAGCCCTGCTAGGTTCCTTCGCACGATGCTCTTCTGAGCCAGATCTGTCGTGTGCTTCTCAGAGGTGTACTCCACATTCCCCCCTTTGCCCAGGTCCCTGGCAAGGGGTGGGCGGCAGGGAAGAGAAAGAGAGAGAGAAAAAGGTGATTGAAAAGCCCGCTGGAACACGGCCCCCACCAATCCATCATTCATTGCTACAGCCAATAACTGGCATGACAAGAAAACAACAACACATAAAATACACGGGATACACAGAGAAAGCAGAAGAACCGAAGGAGAGCCTGGATCAGACCAAGGGCCCATCTAGTCCTTTCCATACAGCGGCCGACCAGCTGCCCACAGGAAACTCACAAGCGGGACATGAGTGCCACAACTGGAACACATGCTGCCTCCGATGCTGGAGGTAGCATAGAGGCATCAGGACTAGTAGCCATGAAATGAAATAAAAACATATATTGGGTTAAAACGGGGAGGGGAAAAATGAGGCCCCTATATATATATTATAAAGCGTAGGATCTGCCAAGGGGGGGTTGCATAAGCCTCTGAGGCCCACTGTACCTGCTGCAGCGCAGATTTGGCAACTCCTTCGTGTTGGATGCGTTTTGGTCAGAAAGAAATGAGAAGGCGTGAAGGGACAGGGTCTTAATAGGTGTGTAGGTTCAACAGAACCGGGGCGGGGAGAGAAAAGAGACTCCAGTGAGGTTAATGTGAGAAATCTCTTTGTCACCTATTGAGTCTGTGCTGCTCTTACCAGTCTTGGGTGTCTGTGGAAGTGGGGAGGCTACAAAAATCTAGAAGTCAAATGCTGGAAATAAGCTGTTGGGTTACGCAGAACTCATTCACAGGCAGGACAAAATAATAATAATAATAATAATAATAATAATAATAATAATAATAATAATAATAATAAAAAAAAGGGAACTTTGAAACAGGGAGGCTAAAATGTCAGGGCTGCTGTTAACCAGGATCGTTCGTGGCTCTGTGTATCGCCCGAGTCCAGCCAGGCCCTTACGTTCTTAGCGCAAGCCAGAGAAAACCGCCGCAATTCTAAACCGCCGCCAAAAATACCTCTGGAAGTTCCACGTGAAGCGCAGCGTGATGTCCGAGGAGCCGTTGCGGAGTTCCCAGCGCAGCTGCTCCCGGCTGGGAGGGCTGATGCTCCAGAGCGAGCCGGAGCTGCCCTCGATGCGCGCCGTCACAATGTCCTCATAGCCGTAAAGGGAGATGAACTGCATGGCCAGCTGGGGGCAGCAGAGAGCACCGAGGGTGGGGGGGCAGCGTCAGCATGGCACGCCACGGCTCCGGCCAATTCAGCTCAGGACTGCAGCCCACGATGGCAGAGAAGGAATCGGGGCCGTTCTACCAGCCTTGCTGAAAGATCTGCCCCACAAAGGCCTCCCCCTCCCCTGACTGTCACCACCGTCAGCCACTCCAGCAGGCTGCACTGAGGGAGATGAGAGGGGAATCGGGACCGTTCCACCAGCCCTAATGAAAGCCAACTTCATTTTTTCCTTCCCCCTCCTCATTCCTTTTTCCTTGTGTGTCGTGTCTTTTTAGATTGTAAGCCTGGGGCCAGGGACAGTCTTAACGTGCCATGTAAGCTGCTCTGGGGAAAATACTTCAAAACAAACAGTGTAGCATAGCGGCTAAAGTGCTGGACTGGAAGTTGGGAGATCCAGATTTTACTCCCCACTTGGCCATGGAAACCCACTGGGTGACTTTGGGCCAGTCACAGGCTCTCAGCCCAGACTACCTCACAGGGTTGTTGCAAGGATAAAATGGAGAGGAGGAGGAGGAGGACCAGGTAAGGCATTTGGGTTCCTTACAGCAGGGAAAAAGTTGGGATAGAAATGTAGTAACAAATCAACAATCCACCTCACTCTCCTGCCCCCTGAGCCAGTGTGGAGGAGGGCTGGGATGGGCTGGGGGAGCTGCTTCTGTGGCCCCTTGCAGCTAGGAAAGGTCACCGTCCCCGGTCCCCCGTCCCTGTTTCCTTGAGGAACTTACTGGCTGCCGCTCAAACTCTTGAGTCAAGGCATCATACTCCTGAGGGGTGAAGGGTTCGATTGACTGCTGTTGGGCACTCATGGTAAACAAAGGCTGGAACAGAAAGGGGGGAAGAGGGGATCAACCACGCCGATTCCAGAGCTGGGGGTAGGGGCTCATCACACACACACACACACACGAATCCAGGTTTGGACACCAAGGCCCCCAGACCTGCTCAGGGCCAGCTCAACAACGGGAGATGGGCACACACACACACACACACACGCAGCCTCCCATCTTGTGCCCCAGGGCATAACTGGCCCAGCAGTTTGATTGGAGCCTAAAGATCATCTCGGACAGGGTTGGGCAGAAAGGAGATGTCCAGATAATTTGGACTTCAACTTCCAGCAGTCCTGACCATTGGCCAGGCTGGCAGGGGCTTCTGGGAGTTGAAGTCCAAGCATCTGGAGATCTGCCTTCTGCCCATGCCTGCCTAGATAACGGGTATTCATGAGCAGAAAAGCAGGATTTTGTGCAGAGCACAATGACGTCACACTGGCTGGGAGTCTGACACCCCAGGCTGGGGGAGAGAAGGGCCATCACGCTCTTTGGCACTTCCTCGACCTGAGGGGCAAATATCCTTCCTGAACGTGGCTGGCGACAGATTGCCTGCGGTGCGCCTGGCTTGTGCGAACAAGTGCTTTAGGTAGAACTAGCCAGCACTCGCCTCCGCTGAAATGCGTGATGCGGCTATTTCTTCAACTGACGGCAGGTGGCGCTGTGGCTTTACTCTGCCGGGAGGCAGACTATCACTCCTGGCGACGGGGAGACAAAGACCTGCCCCACCCGGCCGGCCGATCGCCCTACCTCGTAACCTCCCAGCTTGAGGGTGACGGTGACGTCAATGGGGTGGTTGACCACGCCCACCACGGAGCGCACCAGGGACATGAAGAGCAGCGGGAACCAGATGATGCAGATGAGGAAGAGGATGATGAGCCCCCCCATGCCGTACTTGACGATCTTCTTCTTCTTCTGCCCTTTGGGTTGTGGGTATTTCTGCAGGGAGAGATCAGCACAGGTAGGAGAGGGGCGGGATGCGTGGGTCAAACTGGGCAACGGAGGAAGTTACGTCTCGCCCAAGAGTCTCCCTTCCTCATCCTCCAACCCCCTTTGCTTTCAGAGGTGAGCAACCTGAGGCCTGGGGCCCCCATGTGGCCCTCTGTGCTTTCCCAGAAGGCCTCCTTTCCCTGGGCCACCTGTTCATTGTGGTTTCTCAGCTTTCGCGCACCTTCTTCCCAGTTCTGAAAGCTTGAAGCGCCTCTCCTAAGGCCGAGACGCTGGCAGTCAGAGCTTCAAGCTAAAATAGGTTGGAGGCATTTTGCCCCCTGCCCCTTTTGCCTTTTGCCCCACCCACCACAGGAATGCCACCCCCCACCCCCCGATGGCTTCTCCAAAATAGAATCCGGCCCTTGGGCAGAAGCCGTTCAGCACTCCAGCTCGAGCCTCTGTGCACGTGGAGCCACGGAAATCCGAGCAACACGCAGTAACCCTGGTAAATAACCCTCCACTTGGTCGAGCGGACAGGGACCCGGACTCCCCAATCTCCCGTCCCTGTCCCACCTGCTCTTCCCCGCTGCGCCAGCCCACCTTCTCCGTCTCGCGACTGCACTTGATGATGAAGATGTTGGCATAGATGTCTTCCACACACATCCAGTTGGAGAGAGACAGGGTGGTGTCGGTCCAGACCCAATCCATGACGGCCCGTAGCTCTACCAGGAAAGGCACCAGGCGGAAGCTGCCAGGGGAGAGAGGGGTACGATCATGTCCCGTGCGTCTCAAGTCCCTTCATACATACCGCACATGATACACACGGGCGCTGGAGCATAAGGAAACATAGCGGTCTGGCACTGCTATTTGCAGACTTCATGTGGTCATACATGGGCGAGTGCTCTCTCTCTCTCTCTCTCTCACACACACACACACACACACACACACACGCATGTTAGGAACACAGGACATGGGCTGCCCTGCCTAACAGTTCAATTGAGCAAAACTGAGCAAGAGCATCCTTTCAGGGCTCATTCAGCCTGGGCCATCAAGGGCCGTGAGAGTGCCCACAAAGCGTCGTTCCACAGGGACCAGCGAGAAAGGCTTGGTGCTACTTGGAACTTCCCTCACACCTTCTCAATGAAGGAAAAGGACAAACGTGTGTGCTACCCAGTGAGGCAAAGTGCTTCAATTGGAAACCCCCGTTCTTTGTGCTAAATTTGGCTACAACACACACACACACAGAAAAACACACGCAGAGACAACATTTCCAACCAGAACTTTTCACCAATCTGCCCCCACCCCACCCCTTGACCAGCCAAATTCCGCTGCATTAAAGGAGAACCCCGACCAAGTGGGATGTTGAAACGGAGGATTTCCTCTCCCACGGCACCTCCATCCACCTGGCTCCACACCCGGCTCAGGCTCCCCTCACTCCACACCGGCACTGCCTGAGGACTCGGCCTTTACCCTTGGAACAGGAAGAGGTTGAGGTGGTTGTATTTCTTGGTGAGGAAGTTGCCCAGGATGCGGGTGGGGTAGCCGCAGCGGATCTGGTAGGCTGACAGCGCAAAGTAGATGCATTTCACAAAGTACCACAGCTGGGCCACAGTGTTCAGGTTGAACATCCTGGGGAGGAGAAGACATCAGAGGGGGGACTTTGCTTGCCTACAGCAGAGCAGAGGGGAAGTGGCTCAGCAGTAGAGGCCCTGCTTTGTACGCAGAAGGTCCTGGGTTCGATCCCTGACAGCATCTCCAGGTAGGGCGGGAAAAACTCCTGCCTGGAACCCTGGAGAGCCCTTGCTGCCTGTCAGTGTCGACAACACTGGCCGAGAGGGGCCCAGGGTACGGTTTGGCATAAAACAGCTTTGTGGGTCCCCTAAGTGCCCTTCTGCAGGGGCGCTGGTGAGACTCCGCGGTCATCGGTACCCTGCAGGGACTTTTGATGTTTTGGGAGTTTGGGAAGGCTTGGAAGGATCTCTTGCTGTTTGTATCCAGTGCCATTAACTGCTGAAACGCAGTGGCTCTGATCAAAATGCCTAAGACGCCAAATGACTATATTTTAGACCCTGTTCAGACAACACGCTAAGCCACGGTGTTTAAGCTAAACATGATGGTCTAGCCTGTCATGTGAACCATTCCTAACCACGGTGGCTACATAACCACAGTTTAAACATGCTCACTAACCATTTGCTGCAAAAGGGTTAGTGGCCTAGTCATGGCTTAGTCTGTTGTCTGAACAACCCCTGAACATGCCTGGAGTGCCATGGTAGCTCTCGGTCAGTACGACTCAGCGAGATGGACCAAGAGCTTGATTCGATATGAGGCAGCTTCCTATGTTCCTACAAAGGGGTGAGGAGCTGAGGCAGAGGCCAGGTACCTCTCGGTGACTGCAGGCAGGATGAAGAACATCCAGACGTGAATGCCGAAGACCAGGAAGACCTGGAAGGAG
The DNA here is from genome assembly GCA_029215795.1 of Anniella stebbinsi. NCBI lineage: Eukaryota > Metazoa > Chordata > Lepidosauria > Squamata > Anniellidae > Anniella > Anniella stebbinsi. The sequence goes on along the minus strand of JARDYH010000007.1, from coordinate 2,677,138 downwards.
AGCTTGCCCAGGACGCTCTTGCGCAGGTAGAGCGCCCGGTCAATGACCATGGTGGAGAACTGGATGAGCAGCATCACCAGGAAGGCCTGCGGGACCTGGTCGTCTGACAGCGATGACGTGATGTCGGCTGCGGCGGAGTGTTTCTGCGGAGGAAGAGGAGCCTGCGATGGAAGGTGCTCACCAGCCCAGCCAGCAGAACAAGGATGCTACTCCCTGGGGCCACAGTCTGGAGGTGAGATGCCTGCCAGCCCTTGCCCAGGGATCCGAGAACTCTGGCTAGCCAGGTCCAGAGCACTACAGCAGAGAGACAGGACTCCCTCCCATTGAGTTGGCATCTCTGATGCCGCGCTGAACTTCAGAGGCACTTGGAGGTCGCCACTTCATTCAAGCCCCTCCAAAGCTCAGCAGGGCTGTGAGGAGGAGGCCAGCACACCTGTCTCATGTTACACGCATGAGATCGGAAGATAAGACTCGCCACTGGGCAAGGACATCTGTGGAGCCCTCCTGTAGCCTCTCCCTTGCTGGCCGTTTCCTCCTTTCCTCAACAAAGTAACTTCCTTGTCCAAGTTCGGGCTGGAAGCACCTTGGTGCAGTGACGTTACTTGGTCAACCACCCTGTACACTCATGGCATCGTGAAGACCAGTCTTCCCCAGCACTGGTGCCATCCAGATGTTTTGGACTACAACTCCAAGCATTCCTGGCCATGCTGGCTGGGGCCGATAGGAGTTGATGTCCAAAATGGGTTTGAGAAGGCTGGTAGAAATTAACCCGGCTAAAAGCAACAACTGCTATCAGCCTACTTACCCCGAATGCCCAGAAACCAAAGATGATGATGATGAAGTCAACCACGTCAGCCAGGAACATGAGGGCATAGACGTCGGTGGCCGCCCGGTACTTGCTGTGCAGGATATCCTGGAAGAATTGCCGCAAAGGCTGGAACACGCGCCCTGTTCTGGAGGAAGAGGGAGGTTGGGGAGGGTGAGATGCGCCTCTTGCTCCTTGCTACTCAAAACATCCTTAATCCAGAACCGAAACTTGTTACGTTGCAAGGATGGGCAGTAGCTCAGTAGCACAGCCACCCGCTTTGCCTGGGGAGGGGCTCCAGGGTCTGCCTTCAGCATCTCCGGTTAAAAAGTGATCAGGCAGCAGCAGGGGTGGGAAGGACCCTTCTTCTGCTGAAGGCCGTGGACAGCAGTTGCCAGTCAAAAAATGCGGCTCAGACAGAACACCCTTCCGGGAGAGATTTGGCTATCATTCAGGCTCCAGTTAAAGAAATTGTTTATTTATAAGCTTTTGGGGGATAGGCCAGTATTGTATCTGTTTTCCGGCATATTCTGGAGTTTTCCGGGTGGTTTTATTGTGTATTTATAATTACAGAGTTTCAATTTTATTGGTGTTCGTGAGTTGCATTGTTTTTATATGGGTTGTTACGTAGGGATGTCCGTCACTGGGAAATCGTGTCTTCTTTTGGCTCAACAGACTTCCGCGGTGTGTACAACGCAATTTGCGTTTGTGAACCCAGCTGCAGACTGTTCTCAGAACTCCAGGAACATTTTTTATTTGTTTGCACAATTTTCTTTTCTGAGCAATTTGTGCAAATTGCGGAACCTGAGGAAAGTGCGCAAAATGCCCAGAAAATTTGCAAACTGGCCTGACTCTCTGCAGACCGAGGCAGGCAGCACAGTGGGAACCGGCACAAGGTCCAGGGGGCTGAACCTAGGAAAATGTGTCGAACTCCAGCCCTCAAACGGATTTCTCTGACGTCCCTAGTTCTAAGCCACCTTGGGCTCCTTGCAAGAAAGGGTGGGATATAAACAAATAAACAAGATGGACGAAGGGCGTTTCCCAGGCTCCCACTGACTTCAACAGTGACTCAAAGACAGCAAGCTGCCCCCTGGCAGTGGTGGGGTTGTCCCAAAGCCTGCCACCCCAACCCTTGAAGTCCATGTCCTCACTTACGCAGAGACAAAGAAGCGTTTCACTCGGAGTCCAGCAGCCTTCAACTTTTCCTGGGCTGGGCTTGACTTCTTCTCCTCTTCCTCCCGTTCCCCCTGCTCAACCCCTGGGGCTGGAAAACAGAGAGAGAGAGAGAGAGAGAGAGAGGCACGTGCATTACCTTCAGGGCCAAAGAGGCGCAGCAAGATGCATTTCCTTGGCCATCCCCTCCTGCCGCCGGTACAGATTCCCACCAACTGAGTGACGCTGAACCAGGCAGCCTCTTCCCTCGATCTCATCACAGCCCTGCAAAAACCCCTTTGTTTGTTCTGGGTTTAGCAGACGAACATCAAATTGTGGGCTGGGAGTAGATTTGATGAGCTACTTTAGATACGTATTTTGATGTCTTGATTCCCAACTACGGCTTGAAAACAGACATTACTAGAGCAGTAACTAAGAGCATTCTTTAGGGCACGGGAAGAGAACCTCAGGACCCAGGGGCCAAATCCAGCCCTCCAGAGTCCTTCCACATTGCGCGGGGGGGGGGGGTGTTGGGTGTGGAGGACGGTCTCCCCACATACCTTGGCCTCCCAGATCCCACCACGTACCTTTCTCCACTTGCTCCTTCTGAGCCTTGCTCTGCTTCTGCCTCTTCTTCTCCTCCTTTTTCCTCCTGAAGCGCAAGCGGATCCCCTTGTGCACTTCCGGCTCAGGCTCAGGCTCTGTGTCCGCCTCTACTCCTGCCTCCGCCTCCCGAACCGCCATGGCTTCTGCTTTGGCGTCAGGTTGCTCTTCCACGCTCTCTTTTGACACCACCAATTCTGCTGCCTCAGGCTGCTTGGCCAGGACATCTTCCTCGTGATCCCACAACCCGTAGCCCTGGTGAGGACAGAGGGGCAGATCTTTCAGAACCGGCTCAGGGCCAACACCACATTCGATTCTTTACCAAAGAACAGTGTGATGTGGCTGCAAAAATGGCAAAGGCTACTTTGGGCTGCATTAATAGAAGAATAGCTTCCAAATCACGCGAGGTACTGGTTCCCTTCTATTCGGCACTGATTAGGCCTCATCTTGAGTACTGCATCCAGTTCTGGGCACCACACTTCAAGAAGGATGCAGCCAAGCTGGAGGGGGTTCAGAGGAGGGCAACAAGGATGATCAGGGGTCTGGAAACAAAGCCCTATGAGGAGACACTGAAAGAACTGGGCATGTATAGCCTGGAGAAGAGAAGGCTGAGGGGAGACATGATCGCACTCTTCAAGTACTTGAAAGGTTGTCACACAGAGGAGGGCCAGGGTCTCTTCTCGGCCATCCCAGAGTGCAGGATGCAGAATAATGGGCTTAAGTTACAGGAAGCCAGATTCCAACTGGACATCAGGAAAAACATCCTGACCATTTGAGCAGTACGACAATGGAACCAATCACCTAGGGAGGTCGTGGGCTCTCCCACCCTAGAGGCCTTCAAGAGGCAGCTGGACAGCCATCTGTCAGGGATGCTTGAAGGTGGATTCCTGCATTGAGCAGGGGGTTGGACTTGATGGCCTTAAAGGCCCCTTCCAACTCTACAATTCTAGAATTCTATGAGGGAGAAGACAGCCTCTTCAGCCATGTTGCCGGCAACCTGTATCTGTTGCCATAGCTACCAGAGGCTTCCTAAGTACCACTCTCTGCCCTAGGCTGCCCAAAGTCACCCAAACCTGCTATTCCCGACCCAGGTAGAGAGGGCAGGCTAGCATCTCCCACCCATGGTCCCAAATGATCTCTTACCAGGAGAAGAGAGCGGTGGAAGAAGAGCGCCAACAGCTGGATCAGGTCATATCTGATGTAGTTGTCGGTTTTCTCCAGGCCCAGGATGCGTGGGGGGAAGAAGGGACGGGCTTCGTAGCGCAGCAGGGTGGTGTAGCTGTTCCAAGGGAAGAAGCCAAACTGGAAGAGGTACTTCACCACCACCATCACCTGTCCACAGGGAGAGACAAGAGGAGATATTTCAGGTGCTTCAAGGGACCCCACGCAGCAATAGATGGGTGGCAAGGCGTAAGAACATGCATCTCACTCACATGTGCCACCACCCGGCCAGAAGAAATATATGTGAGAAAGGAAGGAATTTACGGAGAAAGGATATATGGAAGCAGTCCATATGTGTCCGCACATGTCACAAGAAGTTAACTGGCCAAGCTATTACCTTGTAAAAAGAGCCTGATTGGACCAGACCAATGACCACTAAGAATGCTCCAAGATGGAGGGCTTCTAGCGCTACCTATGAGTCATGGTATAGCAGTACATTTTGAGGTGCAGGAGCTCATTATGACGTTCCCCATAGTCACCACCCCCAAGGAGAATCCAAAAATGCAGGCAACTGCGTGGATCCTCATCAACAAATCAGTCCTAATAATGTTCAACTCCACCAGGAGCAGGGCTTTGGGCAAAGCTAAAGACCACGACACCCTAAAATACACTGCATTTCAACATGGAACAATGGATTATTTCCGGTAAAATTCTGTTCCACCCATCTACAGAGGGGACAGAGAAACCTGAGAGGTGTGTGTATGTGGCAGATGATGTCATGATTCCTGCTAATAAAAAAGCGCCAGTGCTACATCTCTGTGAGCCCGGCCTCCGCTACACCACTGCCTATGAGAGGGTCTTCTCGGTGGCTGTTCCAAGGATCTGGAACTCCCTTTCCAGGGAAGCTAAACTGGCTCCCTCCTTGATCTGTTTTTGAAGGCAGGCAAAAACGTTCTTATTCTGGCAGGCCTTTGGTGAATAATGTGGACTTCCATCTATGTTAAGATTTTTTAAAAGTTTAATACAGTATTTCTTCGATTCTAAGACACACTTTTTCCCCATAGAAATGTCTCTAAAAACAGGGTGAGTCTTAGAATCGATGGCATCTTAGAATCGCAGTTTTCGAATTTTCCCACGCTTTGCACAAGGCAAAGGTTATATTTTTATTATTATTTTCTTAGAACCAAAGCGTTTTTTTTCTGTTGGTGGTACTGAAATTAAGGTGCGCCTTACAATCGACGGCGTCTTAGAATCGAAGAAATACGGTATGTATTTTAAATGTGGAGATGTTTTAATATTGAAATCTATTTAGTTACATTTTAAACTTTTGTATGTTTTTATTTATAGCTTTTAACTGTATATGTTTTAATTTTGTAAAGCCGCCTTGCGGCCCAGTATTGGGCAAAAGGCAGGATACAAATAAACACAATAATAATAATAATAATAATAATAATGATGATGATGATGATGATGATGATAGACATTGTGCTGCTATTCCATATTTCCTCCCTTAATGGATTTTCTGCGGGGAGGAGAAAGATGGACGTAGCGCTCCTCGTTAACGCTGCAAGCAGCCGTTGGGCCTGCTTCTCCACGTCAAGCGGGACCGTGACGACTTTGGGCCCCCGCCTAGAGAAGGAGCCCCCACCTCTGTGTACACGATGGCCGTCATCCAGAAGCGCTTGCTGGGCCGCGGGATGGACAGCATGGCCCACAAGAAGATGAGGATGGGGAGGACCACGGAGATGACCGAGGCCGTCACCATGTTGTTGAGGATGATGACGAAGTAGCACAGCATGTCCGAATGAGCCGCCACAAAGTGGTAGCAGGCCAGCAGCAGCTTCGCAAAGCGGTTCTGAGAGCGGTAGAATTGCTCCGACTCCTCCAGCTCCTCAAAGGAGACATGTCTGGAGAGAAAAAGAGATTGAGAGAGGGGGAGGACAGGCTGGGGAGAATCAAATCAATGGTTTTTTTATTTACTTATTTCATTCCATTTCTAGCTGAAGCTTTCTGGGCCGTTAACAGGAATTAAAACCACAAGGTACAGCATAAAATACGTAAGCTTAAAACCACAATGTAGAAGTACAACCGGAATAAAATCTAGCAGCAATACAGAGGCTTAAAATACAGAGACAGAACAACCTTCCCCAAGCTGGCGCCCTCCAGATGTGTTGGACTACACCTCCCATCACCCATGGTTGCTGGGGATGGTAGCAATGGTAGTCCAGCACATCTGGAGAACACCAGGTTTGGAGTTTGGGGGTAATATCCAACAGAAGTCCCACTCAGAGTAGATCCATTGAAATGAATGATTAACTTAAGTCCTATTAATTTCAATGGATCTCCTCTAAGTAGGACTTACTTTGGCATAGCCGGCTAGGGAATGCTGGAAGTTGTAGGACTTTTCCCTATCTAAATAGACATAGGATCTCACTCTAAGCCAGTCTTCCTCAACCTGGCACTGTCCAGATATGTTGGACTACAACTCCCAGCATGGCCAGCTGTGGGATGATGGGAGTTGCAGTCCCAACACATCCGGAGGACACCAGGTTGGGGGAGGCTGGTCTAAGCCACTCTGACTGCAGAAAATAGGTCTTTTCACTGGCAAAATAAACATTCCACATCTTTGCTTGGGTGATGCGAAAGTGAAGCCTTCCAGCCAGCCGGCAGAGGGGCTGCACACTTTACCCACAAAGTTTTGTGCCAAAACAACCGCTGAGTCTTTCTCAATCCAGCCCCAGTACCTGCTCAGCAGCAACTCGCTGGCTGTGCGGGGCCGGACCTTGGCGTCGGCCAGCACCTCTTGGGAGCTGCTGGGAAAGAGCCCCACGCTGTCCCGGGAGCCCAAGGCCGCTATCTGCTCCTCGCTAGCGCTGGTGTTGTAGCCGGTGGTATCGATGCTAAGCACCTCTCCTCCTTCGCACCCACTGGGGAGGACAAAAAAAGGAGGTCACACACCTACAATTATTATTATTATTATTATTATTATTATTATTATTATTATTATTATATTTATTTATATCCCGCCTTTTTCCCAATAATGGGACTCAAGGCGGCTTACAAATTAAAAAATGTACAGTTAAAACAAATTTATTTATTTTATTTTATTTATTTTATTCCATTTATATACCGCCCCACAGCCAAAGCTCTCTGGGCAGTTTACAAAAATTAAAAACATTGAACATTATAAACACCGATATACAAAATTTAAAACCATAAAGCATAAAAACAAGTTAAAATTACAATATCCTTCTGGGTCAAAGCACAACAACGCAACAACACAAAACCCTCATCATATGCTGTTAAATGCCTGGGAGAAGATACAAAAATTAAACATAGTACAATTGTAAAATATTTAAAACATTTAAAAACATTTTAAATACACAAATTAAAAATCCGAACTATACGCAGTACATCCACAAAGGTCTGAATTACTCTCCAAAGGCCTGCAGAAACAGAAAAGTTTTAGCCTGCCTCCGAAAGCACACCAAGGAGGGAGCTAGTCTAGCTTCCTTGGGAAGGGAGTTCCAGAGCCCCGGGGCAGCCACCGAAAAGGCCCTCTCTCCCTTGTTCCCACCAGGCGTGCCTGTGATGGTGGTGGGACGGATAGAAGGGCCTCCCCTGAAGACCACAGGGGACGGGCAGGCTCATAAGGGAGAATACAGTCTTTCAGATATCCTGGACCCGAGCCGTATAGGGCTTTGTAGGTCATAGCCAGCACTTTGAATTGTGCCCGGAAACAGACTGGAAGCCAGTGGAGCTGTTTTAACAGGGGAGCTGTATGCTCCCTGTAACTAGCCCCAGTCAACAATCTGGCTGCAACTCTTTGAACTAGCTGAAGTTTCTGAACACTCTTCAAATGTAGCCCCATGTAGAGCACTCAAGGGGGAGGGCTGTCCTCAGGTGGTGGGCCGGGACAAGGGGAGACAGAACCACAGAGTTTTAGAGTTGGAAGGGATCTCAGGAGGTCATCCGGCCCAACCCTGTGCTCAGCACGGGAATCTTGCAGCTATTTATTTACTACATTTACATCCCTCCTTTTTTCCTCCAAGGAACCCAAAGGCAGCGTACATAATCCTCCTCCTCCTCCTCGCCATTTTATCCTCACAACAACCCTGTGAGGTAGGTTGGGCTGAGAGCAAAGTCACTGGACCAAAGTCACCCAGTGAGCTTCCATGACCGAGTGGGGACTAGAACCCGGATCTCCCAGTCCAACACTCTAGCCACTACACCGCACTGGCTACAGCATCCCTGACAGGTGACTGTCCAGGGCTCTGCTTAAATGCCCCCGGCGAAGGAGAACCTGCTGTTTCCCCTGCTCAATGTTGTAGAGCTGGTGGGGTGATAGAGAGAGCAGGGGAGGATCTCTCTCTCTCCCCCCCCCCCCCACATATGTGACTTGCTATAGGGAAAGGATATAGAGCAAGATTCCTTGCTAGATACCACTACTCCCAAATGCTTGTCTGTGGTTGCCAGTAAAATAATGTCACGCTGCATTATGCTCAGAGGCACTCTTTTCTCACCTGCACCTCGACCCAGATCCCAGCGGCTGACCCCTGGCCCCAGAAGGAGAGTCCAGAGGTGCCCTTTGCTCAGCGATGCGCACCCACGGACCCCACAGATCCATGCTCCCCACCCCCAGGCCCCTATGCACCTGCCTGGAAGTCGCGCTGTCTGGAGAAGCTGCCGCCATACCCGGCAAGGCGGTATCCTCCGAAGCGCTGTCTGCTGCTGTGGGTTGGTACAACCTGTCCAAGACGCCCCTCTGAACTTCCTCAGCCTACGGGAGGAAGGAAGGGCCATGAGTTTGCTTAGAATGGACTGAAATGCTAGGATTCGGGGATGCAATTCAGGCTAGACATTGTTTGGATGAATAGTATATTTTCCCCTTTTGCCTTTAGTAACACTAACTAAGGATCAATGTTACGAAATACTGCAGGGTTGTATTCCCGCCCTCCCCCATTTTGTAAATCATCGAATAATAAATATTTTTTAAAAAATTCTTACCAGCCTCTCCGTTTAGATCGAGGCGGGGAACAACAGTAAATATAAAATGATAAAATACATAAAATTGATTAAAAACATGGTACACATTATTAAAATAGCAATAAAACATCCTGAAAGCATCCGAAAATTCCACTGGATAGGCCTGCCGGAAGAGATTAATCTTTATAGCTTTCTTAAATTCTAAAAGGCTGTGCACTTACCTGGTCGAGCTGCTGTGTCAAGACAAACCTCTCCAGCCCCAAGACGGTCGACATCTGCTCATGCTCTTTAGTAAAAGCACACAGCCACTGGGTCAGCCCATCCCCCGTGGCCTGGCACAGCACCCAGAGGAAACGCAGCACGTTCATCACCCGCTGCACCACGTTGCTCTTCCCTGAAGGCAAGGAGAGTCGCACTGGATTAGTCCAAAGGCCCATCTAGGCCAACCTCCTGGTTCCCATCGTAGCCGGCCAGAGGCCTCCAAGAAGCCAAGAAGCCAGGCACACGCTCCCCTGCCGCTTTATTTTCAGTGAATTTTCTGCCATGACCCTCCGAAATCAGGAAATGCACCAGCCTTCGCCTGGCCAAGTATCTCGCATCCCAACACACAAACTCCCCTTCCTGAGAGTGTAGCCCACCTGGAGGGGTCTCTTCTTCCTCTTCCTCCTCTTCCTCTTCCTCCTCCTCCTGGCTGCTGGTCCTCTCCTTTAGTACACCTTGCTGGGTTTCCCCCTTGGCCACATCACCTGGAAGACAGATGTAGCTGTTCTCACGCTCCGCCCGCACCGTGGACCAACATGGCCTAGGCCAGGTGCCCCAAAGTTTCGGACTACAGTCCCCATAAGCTCCAACCGGCATGGCCAATGGTTCAGGGATTCTGGGCGTTGAAATCCAAAATGTCTGGAGCCTGCCTGCCTCTGGCATTACCCATGACGTGGCCTCCTGAAACATGGCGGGAAGACAGCCACGCGTGAGTCAGCTCGGAGGGGCAGTAAAAAAGGAGAGGGGGAGATGGGGAAGAGGAGACCTCTCGCTTGGGGAGAGGAAGGGGAACCTGCCTTCAGGCTGCTCCACCTCCTGCCGCTCTTTTTCCTGCCGCTTTCGCTCGCGGAGAGCTGATTTAGCATTCGTCACCCACGCCTGATAGGCCAGCTGGAACAGAAGACCCAAAATTAAAACATTTAAAGAAGGGGGGGGAGAGCAAATGAGTGACGCTCGGTGCCTAGAGGCAGATCAAGATCTCAGGTCGATGCGGCCTCAATTGGGCAGCGTCTAAGAGGCTGAAGTTGCAGCCAGAAACCAAATCAAGTTGAGACACGCGTGTCAGATGGCAGACATCCCTTTCCCTTGAGCTAGACCATGGGTGTTGAACCTCTTTCAGTCTGAGGGCCGGATTCCATTGTGGAGAAGCTCTCGGGGGCCATGCTTCAGTGGTGGGTGGGCTAATGACAAAAGGGGTAGAACTATAAATACCCCAACCAACCAGCATATATTAGCGTAAAGCTCTTACCGCCAGTAAATAAGCCTTGGGAGAGGCATTTCCGACCTTTAAGAATGTGGAAGACACTGCGCAAACCACCATTCCGTGGTCAGGGGAAAGCGGGTGGAGCCATTGTGCAGGAGCCCTGAAGTTCTACACCCTCAACCTAGAGCGCGCTAGAGCGTCAACTTGGAACACATTCACAGCACTAAGGAACAATGCTGGCACGTGTGAAGGTATAGAGCCAAAGCAAAAGTGCCACTGGGCATGTGCAGAGAGCCTCCTCTTGATTAGTGAGCCATCACAGACGGAGTGACGGCAACAAGGGTTTGGCTGGGGGGGCGGGGGCGGTCGACTCCAAAAGAAAAGTCTGTGTGTGATGTAACTACAGATGGTTTTCGAACTCGTGTTGCAAAATGATAAAGTTAATTCATCCTAGTCATTCAACCCCCCCCCCCCAACCAACCACCCCCAGATGTCTGTTCTCTGTGTTGGGTCACCTGTCCGCCCCCTCTCCCCCCCTTCCCCCAAGCAGCTCTTTTTAGGGAAGCCACCTCTAACCTGAAAGGCGCTCTGCTTCGGTAGCTTCTGATCCTCCAGGGCCGTCTCCTCATCCTCCTCGCTGTCCGTTTCGAACAAGAAATAATCCCCGGAGTGCAGCACTGAAACCCACCCCAAAAAATACACCAGAATCAGGCGATGCCTTTCTTTCTTTCCTCCTCCGCACCAGCCGCAGCTCACTTTGGAACACAGGCATGCAAGAAAAGGATGAAGTATGAAGTAAAGAGAGCTGAGAGCATCCTTGAGCATGTACAGACGGAAGCGCCACTCCGTTGCTACTCTAGGAATCAAGGCAAGGAGAAAGGAGTGTGCGAAGATCACGAGAGCTCCAGTCCGACTTCAGACTGGAGAACGGGAGCACCAGTGACAATCCTATTTTATCGGGGAGTGAATGTTGAGCCCTCAAATCCAAAACCTGGGACTCCCTTCCTGCAAACAAACAGGAAGATGCTCCCTCGGGTGCAGGCGGGTTCACCCAGTGACTCAAGCCTGGTTCGTCACAGTGCTGATGGGAGGCGTGCTAGAGCATCTTTCGGAGGCAGCGGTCAGGCCAAATTCACTGGTGGGACAACCTATGCAGGGCTTTGCAGGGAAAGGGCTCTTATGAACCTCACCATGCATGGAGAGTAGGGGTGTGCATCGGATCGGATCCGATCCACGATCCGAATCCGATCCGCCACAAAATCGGGAAAATCCGATCCGATCTGATCCGATCCGATCAACCTCCGATCCGATCCGATCCGATCCGACGAGGTCCGATCCGGATCGGACGCCATTTTGAATGCTTTTTCCCATAGCCAAGTATTGTTTTACAAAAACGCCTATAACTTTTTCATTTTTAAAGATAGAAGGATGAAACTTGGGCACATTATACACTGGTTAGGTACAGTTATCTGTGAGAAATTTCAGAAAGATTGGTGCATGCGTTTTGTGGCAATTAATTGTTTAATAAATACCCAGAAATGCCTATAACTTTGTCATTTTTAAAGTTACACAAATGAAACTTTGCCACATTGTAGGTGGTACCTTGGGACCTATGTGTGTGAAATTTCAGAAACGTAGGTGCTTGTCTTGTGTGGCAATTAATTTTTAGAAAAATGGGTAGTAGTGGGGTAAATACATTTACGCCTCCCATTTTTTTATTTTTGAAGATACAAACAGGAAACTTGGGCACATTACAGGTACCACTTGCCTTGATATGTGTGTGAAATTTCAGAAACATTGGAGCTTGCCTTGTGTGGCAATTAATTTTTGAAACAATGAGGAAAGAAACACCTATAACTTTGTCATTTTTAAAGTTACACACATGAAACTTTGCCACATTGTAGGTGGTACCTTGGGACCTATGTGTGTGAAATTTCAGAAACATAGGTGCTTGCCTTGTGTGGCAATTAATTTTTTAATAAATACCCAGGAATGCCTATAACTTTGTCATTTGTAAAGTTACACACATGAAACTTTGCCACATTGTAGGCGGTACCTTGGGACCTATGTGTGTGAAATTTCAGAAACATAGGTGCTTGTATTGTGTGGCAATTAATTTTTGAAACAATGAGGGATTCATTGGATAGCACTTGCCCATAGGGATTCATTGGACAGTACTTGCCCATAGGGATTCATTGGACAGTACTTGCCTATAGGAAATCATTGGAAAGCACTTGCCCATAGAAAATCATTGGAAAGCACTTTCCCATTGAGAAATACAGTTATGCCTCCCACTTTTTTATTTTTGAAGATACAAACAGGAAACTTGGGCACATTGTAGACTGGTTAGGGATAGTTATCTGTGAGAAATTTCAGAAAGATTGGTGCATGCGTTTTGTGGCAATTAATTTTTTAATAAATACCCAGGAATGCCTATAACTTTGTCATTTTTAAAGTTACATACATGAAACTTTGCCACATTGTAGGTGGTACCTTGGGATCTATGTGTGTAAAATTTCAAAAACGTAGGTGCTTGCCTTGTATGGCAATTAATTTTAGAAAAATGGGTAGTAGTGGGGTAAATACATTTACGCCTCCCATTTTTTTATTTTTAAAGATACAAACAGGAAACATGGGCACATTACAGAGAACACTTCGCTTGATATGTGTGTAAAATTTCAGAATGATAGGTCCAGGCATTTGGTGGCTACGAATTTTTTAGATTAAAAGTTATTAACCTTTTTTACACAGAGGCTGGGGATGTCAATTGCACCCTCCCGCCTCCCGGGAAGAAGAAGGAAACACTTTCTCTCATCTCTTTGATCCTTGCACGCTTGGCTGCAACTGAGCTAGTATCCATTACAAAAGGAGAAACAAAGTAGCACTTGGCTCGTGTCTGCTTTGATACTTTCACTTTTACTGAAGCAGAACGGCTGAGCCTAGGATCACTCTCTCTCGCTGGGATCGTTACAGGAGAAATTTTCTACAGTCTTCAAAGTGGTGTGTGCAGACACCTTGCCACCACATGCCTGGACCTATCATTCTGAAATTTTACACACATATCAAGCGAAGTGTTCCCTGTAATGTGCCCATGTTTCCTGTTTGTATCTTTAAAAATAAAAAAATGGGAGGCGTAAATGTATTTACCCCACTACTACCCATTTTTCTAAAATTAATTGCCATACAAGGCAAGCACCTACGTTTTTGAAATTTCACACACATAGGTCCCAAGGTACCACCTACAATGTGGCAAAGTTTCATGTATGTAACTTTAAAAATGACAAAGTTATAGGCATTCCTGGGTATTTATTAAAAAATTAATTGCCACAAAACGCATGCACCAATCTTTCTGAAATTTCTCACAGATAACTATCCCTAACCAGTCTACAATGTGCCCAAGTTTCCTGTTTGTATCTTCAAAAATAAAAAAGTGGGAGGCATAACTGTATTTCTCAATGGGAAAGTGCTTTCCAATGATTTTCTATGGGCAAGTGCTTTCCAATGATTTCCTATAGGCAAGTACTGTCCAATGAATCCCTATGGGCAAGTACTGTCCAATGAATCCCTATGGGCAAGTGCTATCCAATGAATCCCTCATTGTTTCAAAAATTAATTGCCACACAATACAAGCACCTATGTTTCTGAAATTTCACACACATAGGTCCCAAGGTACCGCCTACAATGTGGCAAAGTTTCATGTGTGTAACTTTACAAATGACAAAGTTATAGGCATTCCTGGGTATTTATTAAAAAATTAATTGCCACACAAGGCAAGCACCTATGTTTCTGAAATTTCACACACATAGGTCCCAAGGTACCACCTACAATGTGGCAAAGTTTCATGTGTGTAACTTTAAAAATGACAAAGTTATAGGTGTTTCTTTCCTCATTGTTTCAAAAATTAATTGCCACACAAGGCAAGCTCCAATGTTTCTGAAATTTCACACACATATCAAGGCAAGTGGTACCTGTAATGTGCCCAAGTTTCCTGTTTGTATCTTCAAAAATAAAAAAATGGGAGGCGTAAATGTATTTACCCCACTACTACCCATTTTTCTAAAATTAATTGCCACACAAGGCAAGCACCTACGTTTCTGAAATTTCACACACATAGGTCCCAAGGTACCACCTACAATGTGGCAAAGTTTCATGTTTGTAACTTTAAAAATGACAAAGTTATAGGCATTTCTGGGTATTTATTAAACAATTAATTGCCACAAAACGCATGCACCAATCTTTCTGAAATTTCTCACAGATAACTATCCCTAACCAGTGTATAATGTGCCCAAGTTTCATCCTTCTATCTTTAAAAATGAAAAAGTTATAGGCGTTTTTGTAAAACAATACTTGGCTATGGGAAAAAGCATTCAAAATGGCGTCCGATCCGGATCGGACATCCGGTCCGATCTGATCCGATCATCCTCCGATCCGATCCGATCCGACCCCCCAGGTCCGATTCCGATCCGCTATCCGATCCGATCCGGGGGGTCAGTGCACATCCCTAATGGAGAGGCCTTTCTTCAGGGGGCCCAGCCTACCAAGGTTAGGGGCCTTCTGCTTAGTGCTCTTGATGTTCTCCTGCCCCAAACAGCATCGGCCGGGCGCATACCCTTGCCAGCTCCGCCTACATTATTTGTCCAGGCGTTTTGAGGTCTGTGTTGCTTCAGGCTCCTTTTAGGGAATTGTGTTTTATGCTGCCTGACGCTGCTCGTATTTTTTTAGCACTCGGGATGTTGTGCATTATGCCACTAGTTGTCTAGTGTGAGTGTTTGGATCGATGGTTGTTAATGCTTTCATAGTAGCCTTGAAACGATGTGCTGATAAGGTGGGACACCACACACACACACACACACACACACCACACCACACCACACCACACCACACACACACACACACACACACACACACACAGGCCTTGCTCCCTCCTCTTCACTTTCTTCCTTCCACTGCAGGATGTCCCCCCCAATGTACCAATATCAAGACATGACTCAATGAAAAAACTCATGCTTGTAATTGCATGCATCCAAAAAATTGGAATATTTTCTTTTTTTCTTTTCTTTTAAGTGCAGCGTCAGTGACCGGAGGCTAAAGGAGAGGGCTCCTCATTTTGTGGTGCAAGCTGATCATGCCGCTTCACTTCGAAAAGGGCTTCAAAGTGAGGAGGGAGCAGGAATTTGGATGCTAAAAAAAACACACAGAGAGAATGGAGCACACGCGGCTATTTCTGGACTGTTTGGTTCATGCGGACGTTACCACTGTAGTGCCCTCTGCTCCCCGCAGTGCCTCGGTCCACCCTAGGAGAAGGGTCTCCTTCTTTTCTGGAAAGCAAAGCAGGGAGCTCTGGGTTGCCCTCAACTGAACGTGGTCCTCCTTGGGGGGGGCGTGAGGGAAGAAAAGCAGAGAAGGTCATCCTGGACAAGCTCATACGCTAGCAGAGAAGTTAAGGCACAGCCTGCTAACACTCGCCACACAAGCATCCAACGCTCCCGCCTCCGTTTGTGTAAACGTGGCCTCTGACGTGTCCTGTTCCGCCCAGCCTCCCAAGGGTCAGCTGAGGAGGCTGCCTTGCGCACAGCCAAACCATTTGATCCATCTAAGCTCAGTATTAGCTGCACTGACTGGCAGCAACAGCTCGCCAGGGTTTCAGGCAGCTTACAGACCTTCCCCTAAACTTTAAAGATTCTAGTCCTCATGGTCTGGAATAAAGGAATGATTTCAGGAAGGAGTCAGATCACTGGTATTGATCTCAGTATTGTCTCAGTATTGACAGTATTGTCTGAGATCTCAGTATTGTCTGAGCCAGGGTGAGGCAGCCTGGCGCCCTCCGGATTTTTTGGACTGCAAGTCCCATTCAAATAAATCCATCAGCCCCAACCTGCATTGTCAATGGCCGGGGATTTGAGGAGTTGTAGTCCAAAACATCTAGAGGGTGCCATGTTGCTTAATCCTGCTACACTGACTGGCAGCAAGGGCTCTGAAGGTTTTCAGGTAGGGGAATTTCCCAGCTCCAACTGGAGATGAACCTGGCACTTTCTGCATGCAGTGGCCTGAGCGACGGAGCCTCCCCGACCCTCGGCTGCTGAAACCTCCAGTTCTGCACGCAGGCGAAGGGCTGCAATGCCCGGCCACCCGGAAGCCCTAAAACACCTTGGGAGCCACATGGTGGCAGATATAAGGTCCCCCAATGCTCAGAAGAGCTCATGATTTCAGGGGGCTTCTTAAGCACAACCTTTGGACAGATGAGGTTTGCGGCGATGTGTTTCAGGCTTTACTATGAGAATCAGGCAGAGAAAGGGCGCAGATGGCACTTGGGGGGGGGGTGTCAGAAGGACACAGGCAAGGTTGGGCTGGTCAGAGACCCCTCCTCTCCCAAAGACAGAGTGACGAGAGAAAGCTCCACCACCTACACCACCAGCAGTCGTAAATCGGAAGAGATGCAAGGCATGCAAAATGGAAGAGCGGGATTCAGCCCCTGCGATGATTTGTGAGAGCGATTCCCGAGTTAAGACAGCTGCCCTAAAGCAAGATGAGTCAGGGTTAGTGCGCCTGGTCGCCCTCCAAGCCAGGGCCGGGCAGTACCTGTGGCATGATCCAGCCAGGGGCGCCACCAGCGCGTCCTCTGGTGGGGAGGGTCCTTCTTGGCGCCTGACTCTGTGGAATGGGGCACAAGGAAGCATGAGGGAGGGGCCACGAGCAGGCCGCAGCTCGGCTTTGCGTGGCTGCTGGCGGAGACTGTGGCGGCAGTAGCCGGCGGAGACCCCCACCCACCGCCAATGCCCTCCATAAACCCACAAGGCCTGGGCACAGGCAGGAATGCCTCACATGGGCAGTTTCTAGCCTTGCCCATGGATCCACTCTACAAGGGCAGGAAGCCACAGTGAGAGCAGGGGTGAGCCCGCCTCGCAGGGTGGTTTTGAGAGGACAAAAGCAATCAGGATTCTAGAACACGTCACAAAGCCAAAACGATCCATAAATTGCTTTGTTGTGGTTGCAGGTTGAAAGAGGCACATCCTCGGTGATGGCTAGTGAAGAACGCAGGGGCTACCGGATGTAGAGCACACACACACACCTTGTTTTTAAACTCTAGTGTCTGGAACTCCAAATTCCAGTCGCCTCTGAGATTTATTTATTGATTGCATTAATATCCCACCTTCTTTCCTCCAAGGAAACCAAGGCAGAGCACATAATCCTCCTCCTCTCCATTTTATCCTCACAACAACAACCCTGTAAGGTAGATTGGGCTGAGAGTTTGTGACTGGCCCAAAGTCACCCAGTGGGCTTCTATGGCTGAGTGGGGACTAGAACCCAGATCTCCCGACTCCCAGTCCATACGGCTCTGAGATGTGGAAGTTATCCTACACTGGGGATGAGAAGCTCTTTGCATGAGACCAGGTGTGGGGAACCTTTTTTCAGTCCACAGGCCAAACTCTGATCTGGGAAAGGTCTTGGGGGCCACACACCATCTCTACGCAGGGCCAGAGGGAAAGTGGACAGGGCCAAAAGAAGAATGGACGGGGCCAAATGGGATCATTTTAAGCTTGCTCAGAAACAAGCAGGGCAAGGCTTCTGCCTGTCTAACCAGAAGTAACTGGTTAGCACTGTCAAATAGCATCCCAAATACCAAGCCTATGTATGTCTACTCAGATGAAAGCCAGAGCAGCATGTCTGCTCAGAAGTAAGGAGGACAAGCCTCAGAAGCATGCGGGTCTGAATCACTCAGCAGCTTCCTCCTCAGGGAATAGCTGCTGACCACAGAGAAGAGCTTTGCCTTGCTGGGAGAAGCTGGCGGGCCATTTGCGGAACACCTGTGGGCCGTATATCTGGCTCGTGGGCAGAGCATTACCATTCCTGTATTATGGGGTATCTTGTGGCAATGAATTCCACAGGTTAATGATGTATCTGTGGGAGGTTGCACGCTCCTGGCCCACATAAACGTGGAAGAACAATGGCCAACTGGAATCTCCTTAAACTGGGCATCAAACAAAGGCTGTATGTGGCCCCATGCAAGCGATGATGGGCAGGGGGGCAAAACCACGGACGTCCTACGGGGGCTTCATCCCTCTGAAAGTTGGCCACTGTTCCTCATCCCAGCCCCGAAAGCCACTTCGCACCTGGCTCCTCTGTCTCCAGGGTCTCTTCATTGTCCGCTGAGAGCTGCCCCTGGTGGTACTTCTCTTGCTTGGCCCGGATCCGCTCCATTCTGTGGGCACAAGGCAATACATTGGGGGGGGGGGGGGTTCTGGCTCCACCCATCCTGGATTCTGTGTCCCTGCTCGGAATGCCACAAAAAAAACCCTCCCTCAGGCAGTTTTTCCAGGTGCTCAGAGAACTAAAGCGAATATCCCATGGTACTAACCATCTCCATCTTATACGATGGGCTCCAGTCCCATCATCCTGGTACCTGTACACCCTAGTATGGATTCCCACCTGCAGATATTCCTGAGCAAGTAGATGGATGGCTCAGGCACTGGCGACTGCCCCATTAGCTTCCTTGCCAAGGGGATCCCTGGGGCTTGGCCAGACCTCTGCTGAACAGGACGAGCCGTTAATGACTGAAGAGGGCTCAGAGAGCCTTAAACAAGCAGCTCCGGGCAGGTGAGGAGGGGGCTGTGCCCCACCAGAAGTATCTCTGCCTTGACGCCTAGAGATGAAGCCTTTCCCTACAAGCACCGCCTATAGGCACATGATCCAAGCACCTTGCTGAACCTAAGCAGGCCTAGATCTGGTCAGGGCTTGAACGAGTGATGACGTGGGACACCCCACGCCCACCCCCTTGATGGAAGAAAGGTGGAAGTCTGTCCAGTGAAGGCTGGTGGCTCCAACGTCGGGCGGTGAATTCACCCCACCCCTTGGAGAGCTCCTTTACAATTCTGACTGGTTTGGACCAAAACCTGGAGCAGATTCATCGCCCCACTGACGTCAGAGCCACCAGCCTCCACTGTGCATGTCTGTCTCATCTCACTATCTACCTGTCCTATCTATCTATATTCAAACTAACTAAAATAAATTTGGCACTGGATGTCAAATTGCTTTGGGTAAGGGTGTCGAGGGGCTCCAGGCTGAGAATAGAAGAAATTGGCTTCCTGCCTCAGCTATGGCGTCACCAGGGTAGGACTGTGGGGCAGGAGTGCAGGGCCCCCACTCAGCAGAATGAGCAGGGGGGGGGGGCAAACGCAGCAGGCCTGGCTTGCTACAGTTTGAACACACGTTGCCACCTTAAAGAGCCCCCTCCCCAAAATACCACGTCCTCCAGAGCATAAAATGACCTAACTGCACCATTGATCCCAGTTCTGGAGGGGAGATGAGATTCCTCCTCCCCTTCCTGGTGCAGGAGCAGCAGCTGTTGAGGAGCATGGACACCAAGAAGGTGCTTCTTCCATCCTCTAGACCCACCCACCCTCCTCCTCGCCTGTGGAACTCACTGCCGCTTGAGTTGCACCAAGGACTTCTTTTCTGCCTGGTGGTGGGAGCCCATTCGCTTGATCATCCTGGCCTTGTAGAGAGCAAAGCCCCTGCAAAGAGACAAAAAGAGGTCAGCTGAACCTGGGCTGGGATGCAAGCATCTCTCGTGAGCACAGAACAAACCAAAGGCCCATCTGAGTCCTGCAGCTCCAGCATCTGGTACCCAGTCGGAGGCAGGTTGCTTCTGAACATGGAGCCTGTGCTCCTAATGATCACGGCGTAAGAAGAACTCTGCTGGATCAGACGGAAGGTCCGTTTTGGCCAGCATCGGATTGCTTCCCACAGTGGCCCAACTGGGTGCTTCTTGGGAAGCCCAATAGCAGGGAGGAAAGGCAGTAGCCCGTCCACCCGCACTACACAGATATTCCCACCAATTGACATGCAATGGCATCCTGCAAAGGTGTTCATCCTCGTTCAGCCTGAGAACCAAAATCAATTTTGGATAAGCCCTTGGTGCACATTTGGCGGGGGTGGGCAATGTAGGCAAAATGGGCAGGGCCAAAAATACCTGCATATTTTAGCTAAAACCTCTTACTGCTGGCAACTAAGCCTTTGGACCACAACACCTGATGGAGCGCCTCTCCCAACATGAACCGACCCATGTACTACGCTCAGCATCCCAGGCCCTCATCTGATTGCCTCCTTCAAGGGAGGCTCAGAGGGTGCCAACAAGACAGAGGGCCTTCCCAGTTGTGGCCCCCCCTATTATGGAATGCAAGGTAAAAACTGTTCTCTTCTCCCAGAAGTTCTATACAGTAATTCAGACAGCTGGCCATCAATAAACATCTCCTCTGCATTGTCCTGTGTATCTGCTCTTCCTCCCTTCCCACCCTTGGTTACACTCTGCAGCCTGGATTGCAGGACCGGCCTGAGACGCTTTGTTGCACTACGTGAGAAGCCCCTGGATGTTCCTCGCAACGCTGCAGAGGTTTAAGGGTGTAGCTCACAGGTCACACCCATAGCTTCACCAGTCAGCCCTCTGCATGTTGCTCCTTAAATCTGCGCCCACCTGGAAGCCTGCAGGGCCGAAGCCTGGAGATCCGCCATGACATGCAGGAAGTAGTAGCTGAGGAAGACCCTGCGCTGGAGGAGCAGGAAGAAGAAGCAGATGCTGTCCCAGATGATGCCAGCCTCCTCCATGGGAAGCACACAGTCCAGCTTCTTGTCCGCAGCCTTGGCTGGCGAAGAAGAAGGAAGGGGGTGCTCAGGACACAGGCACACAAGGCGAGGGGCAGGGCAGGATAGGGGAACTTGGCCCCCTCTCTCCCTGGCTTAGAGTGTCAACTCAATTGTCCCAGCCCCCCAGAGGGGTCAATGAAGAACCTCATCCTGGCTCTTCCGAATAAGGTCCTGGGGCAACCATGCTCCCAAAGCCCAGTTCACCCCCACCTCACCATTTCTCTACTCGAGGCCTAAAACGGTGGAAGTCGTGACACAACCCAGCAGAGACAGGATCAGACCTCTCCACCAACCATGTGGCAGCCACCCATTGCAGATACTCACGGTCGTAGTAACCCTTGACAGTGCAGGCCAGGCTGAAGAGCTGAATCACCCAGCAGAAGTTGTTCTGCATTTGCTGGACAAAGACACAGGACAGGAGCTGGCAGGAAAGGATTGGGAAAAGGGAGCCATGGCATGAATAGGAAGAAGGTAGGAAGCGCTGTGCGCATTCTCGCCTACGGCCCATGCTGGATCCGACCAAAGGCCTCTCTAGCAGTGGAGGCTAGCGCTTGGAGCCTCACTTGCATCTGGACCACTCCTGCCTTTGCCTGATCCCATAACGGACCGGAACGTTGTTGCACGATCATCGGCCTAATTTGCTGGCTTGCCTTTCAGACGGCCCCATTATTTGCTCTAACGCCAAGTCTGATTCAGCCATAGCGGGACACTTCTGAACCTCCCCCACCCATGGTGCAATGGCCTTTCACCCCACAAAACCTACCGCGAGCATGTTCTTGGCAACGATGACGGTCACGTTGTAGAGGATCAAGCAGTCCCACAGCACCAGGCGGGCGTGGAGCGGCCGGACCAACATGGTGGTGCCAAAGAGCAGCAGGTAGAAGCAGGCCGTGAGGTAGCCTAGGCCGAAGATGCTGATGCGGTTGGCGCCGGCCACGAAGACAATGACCAACACGAACCAGAAGAGGTAGCGGAACACACACACCTTCAGCATGTCCAGGTAAGACCTGGAGAGAGAGAGAGAGAGAGAGGGACTCTAAACACAAGACGAGCTCATGCTGGATTAGACCAAGAATCCAGTGAAGGTGATTGATCTCACCTGCTGCTGTGTCACATCTGGATTGCCTCTGAAATCCACAGTCATTCCTTCTCCAGGAATCTGTCTAATCCCCCTTCTAAAGCCATCTAAGTCCATGATTAAAATGTCCTCCTATTTGCTTAACAATAATAAAGACAGCTTAAAGAACAACGTCCGTAAAACCCTGTGATTCAAGACGGTGTCGTGGCTCAGACCCTGACCAGCCTTCCCCACCCTGATACTCTCTGGATGTTCTGGACTCCAACTCCCATCAGCTCCAGCTAACAGGGCAAATGGTCAGGAATGCTCCAAAACATCTGGAGGGCACCAGGTTGGGGAAAGGTGGTTTAGACTCAGGTGGATCTCTAGGGAGGAAAAAATGCACAGGCCCCAACAGGATGTCCTGAGGACTGAATCACCTACGATTATTAGAGGAGGCAGTTTATTGCTCGAGGAAAATCTGCAGACGTCTTCTAACAACCCCCTGAAGAAGACTTTTGAAAGGACACAGTCCGAAACACACCGGGCTTCCTAAAAATAAATCCTTTTGCTTCCTGAGGGCCTGTTTCGCTCTCCTTTTGAATACTTTGCACTCACCTGCAATTGACGAAGTTGGGCATGGGGTTTGGCTCCCCTTGCAATGGTTCGAGCTGCTCCTTGTTGTCCCCGGCCAATTGCACCCATTCCTCAGTCTGCTCGCTGACAAAAACCTTCCACTGCTGCGAGGCACACAGGAGGAGGAGGAAGTCACCTGCCAGAAGAAAGGGGGAGACTTAAAAAGCATCAGGGAACACCCTAAAGGGCTGCTTTAGCTCAAGCGGCACCATCAGTCCATCTTGCCCAGTGTTGTCAGCACTGACAGGCAGCAGAGGCTCTCCAGGGTTTCAGGCAGGACGTTTTCCAGTTGTACCCGGAGATGCCGGGAATTGAACCCTGGACCTTCTGCATTCAAAGCAGAGGCTCTGCCGATGAGCAACGGTCCTTCCACATGTCCCATCAGAAGTGACAGAAAGCAAAGAAGGATGTTGTTGGTAGGAGCATCACCCCTTTCAGAAAGACAGGGATGGATCCCCTAACTGCCCAAGGGTGTGTGGTCTACGCTAGCATCACCCTCTAAATCAGGGGAGTGGAACCTCAGGCCCATGGGCCAAATCTGGCCTGCCTAGGGTCCCAATCCGGCTCTTCAGGGTTCTCCGGATGGCCACAGCCCTTCCCCTGATCCCAAATACTTTCCCCCAATTGCCCATTGTTGAATGGTCTCCTTGGCTTTTGCGCGTATTTTCCCCTATTCTAAACGGCTGGGATGCCTCTCCTATGCCTTAGTTACCGGCAATAAGAGCTGTAAGCTAAAATATGGTGGATTTGAGGGGTATTTTTGGCCCCGCCCTTTTCCCTACAGCCCCACCCACCACTGGAACGCAGCCCCTGAGACCTTCTTTGAAATGGAATTCGCCCCTCAGGCTGAAAGCGGTTCAACACTCTTGCTCTAAATAGCACCGCTTTGCACGGACAAGGAGCTGTCCCTGGTGCTGAATTACAGACTCTCCGGAATCAAGGTTCAATTGACCATGTGGAATTGAGGGCAGAAACTAACACGTCCCAAGGGAACCCTAAATGTTACATCCTGCTGTCATGCCTTCCCCAGAGTCTACATCATCGGGGGACGAAGGGGAAGATCAAGCTGCAGCAGATCCTGGGGAAGGAACTAGCAGCAATGTAGAACAAGACCCCTTACTTCCAGGGGGAAGGCAAGACCCGGATGAAGCCCCTTAAACAGAGTCAGACAGTGATGAAGGGGATCCCGAGGCTCCTCCAACCCCAGCTGAGCGCAGGCTAATGAGAGTCAGGGATCAGCGTCCGCAGGGCAGAGCTCGGAAGCTCCAGAGCTAATTGCCAGCACCTGATGTCAGTAGTGAAAAAGTTCAAAGCAGCTCAGGGAAGATGCTGGAAACAACGCACAGACCCCATTGTTCAGCCTATCCAGCTCCCCATGTGTTTAGACTCTCTGGCAAACCTTGACCCCTTGGACTGTGACCCCAACTCTGCCTCCATGTAAGCCCTACTCTGTGACGGCGTAATTGAACTCTGTCGGCGGCCCTGGTAACTGAGAAATTCCAGCTGCGGTTTTTCTGGCTCAGCCTCCTTCTTGATAAGAACAGTCATAAATCTTCCACTCTGAGCTGGCGGCAAACGCTGACACCAGCAAAATCGATTCATGTGTGCATTGGTTGAGCATGGTTTATTCTTCCCGTGCCAGCTAGGTGGGGCAGGCGGGATACTAGGAACTCCACAGCCCTGAGAACCAGCACGCGGGTCTTTTCAAAGCACTCACTCATGAGATTGATGGAGTTGGGTTTCATGAAGAAGTCAGGCAAGAACATCCACTTGATGAGAACGGAGTTAACGGGGATGGAGCGGCTCCACCTCCAGGGATAGTCTAGAGGAAGTAAGAGAAAAAAAAATCACAGACATGTAGAGAAGGGCCCCTAGACCACAGTTTCCAGCGGAGGATGGGTCACCTAACCAAGAGCTCCCTCTGGCCCCCACCGCGTCTCTCCCCCCGCCCTGCAGCTCTTGCAGGGGACTCACCGATGCAGAGGACCGGAGGGATGCCGACACACAGGAGGTACTGGAAAAGCAGGAAGAGAGCCAGGAAGAGGCAGTATTTGGGCCAGAGCCGGGCAATGGCATGCCGCCGCCGGCGTGTCAGGATGACGACCAGCCAGCAACCGTGGAAGACCACCATGAAGTTCATCCGCTGGCCAATCACGTTCACTGTCATCAGGAAGCAGATCTGGGCAGGGAGGGAAGGAGCAAAGTAAGATGGCAGCTTCGATAAAAAGCATGGAGCCCCTGGGAGAAAAGTGTGGAAACAGGGACTCTTGAAAGAAAGATCTTGTCCCGAGACGTGAGAGGGGTCTTCCTCCTCCACTCCAGTAGAGTCTCTCCTGTTTTACTTGGGCAGGATAGAATAGAGCAGAGCCAAGGATGAGCAAAGGGGAGGAATAAAATGTAATAAAGGGGTCCTCAATCTCTGGGGTTTGGTAGGAACATTTGGAATGTTGAGAGGGTATCATGGGCACTCTCACAAAATGGCTGCCACAGTGGGCACAGACGGACACAAAACATCCATTTCTCAGAAGACAAACGGGAGAGGCTAAAAGAAAAGTAACTTGCCCAAGAACCTAAGTCCAAAGCAAAGCTCTGAGCTCCGAAACAGAAAAACAGTCTTCTGAAACAAAAAACCTTCACTTTGCAGCATGGCGGTACCCCAAGTTTTAAAAAAAGAATTTAAAACTCTTAAGAAATAAAAATAAACTTCAAGAGGGACAGGGAGCATGTAGTCCCTTTTCTGATGATTCTCCACGAAACCACCATTTGGCCACTGACTGGAAGGTGACGTTACCATACTGGCCAACCAACGGTGTTTCCAAACAAAGGAGCAGGTGCTACAGCTGGTTGGCCCTTGCTCACCTCCAGACCAAACTTGTAGAAGAAGTAGTTGATGAAATACTTGATGCAGTTCAGCAAGCCTTTGTCCAGGTTCTGGCGAGTGCCGTCTTCGAAGACGGTCTGGGTGAGTGGAGGCAGCAGCTGGTGTTGCTTGTGGTAATATTCCTGGCACCGGTACACGACCGCCTCGAAAACCAGCAGTACAAGCACTTGCAGGTGGTTCTGGAGGAGGCAAAGGAGGATGGGTGATGAAGACAGACAGAAGATTGATTGACTGATTGATTGATTGATTGATTGATTGATTTGTAGCATTTCTGTATCGCCCAATAGCTGAACCATTAAAACCATAAAAGGCCCTCTGCGGAGAAGCTGCAAAGCGTCAAACCCCACAGATTGGAATTCTAATTTCAGTGGGCCAGACAGCTCCAAAAAGTAATAAAAACATGGGCAGTTTCTCTTACAGGAGTATTCAAATCTCTTCCATCCTTCTTTCCTCATAGAGGATGGGTCTTTGTGATTACCGCCACTTTTCCTTTTTTGTGTCACATGGCAACTGAAAGCTGCAACTGGATATCCACAGCTCATGCCCCCAAGGGGTTGCATGATGTCTACATGATTATAGGAATCAGCCGTCCATTTGGGACCATTCCAGACGCAACAGCTCCTTCCCAAATATCTCAGGAGACAAAAGAAGGGAAAGAAGGAGAGAGCGAGGGGGGTTCCAAGATGGAGAAAACACTCACCTGGATGTAACCCAGGTTGGGGAATCCCTTCCGGATGCCAAACCAGTTGGCTGGGTCAACAGGACCCTGGTAGAGTGTAGAGTTGCCTATCTCCTCTGGCTCGAGATTGGTGCTGTTGGGCTGGGGCTGTGGAGCAAACAAAGATTATGCTATATTTCTTCTTATACTGCAATACGATTGTATACCTTATGTCCTAATTAGGATTTATCTAGTGCTTTAGAAAGCATTCAAATCACCACTCCAGTTAAGATCTTCTTGTGCCACCCTTCTGCTAAGCATTCCCAGCGTAGCTTACAATATCAAACAGCAGAATGAAGTGTACAATGCAAACCATCATCCCTGACCATTAGCCATGTTGGTTGGAACTGATGGAAGCTGTAGTCCAGAATACCTATGAATGCACCAGGCTGGGGAAGGCATAATGCCCAGAGAAGGGGAAACGCCTCAAGATGGTGGGGAAAGGAAAATAAGAACCTAAAAAGAGCCCTGAGGCTGCTGGATCAAATCAAGGGTCCATCTAGCCATTCTCTTCACACAGTGGCCAACCAGCTGCAAGCAGGACTTGAATGCATCAGCACCCTCCCACCCGTGTTCCCCAGCAACTGGGGTACATAGGCAGACTGCATCTGGGAGGAGCGTAGAGCCATTAGGACTAGTAACCATAGATAGCCTTCTCCTCCAGGAATTTATCTAATCCTCTTTTAAAGCCCTCCAAATTGGTGTCCCTCACTACACCTTGTAGAAGTGAATTCTATAGTTCAACTATGCACTGTGGGAAGAAGTCCTTCCTTTCATTTGTTCTGAATCTCCCACCCATCAGCTTCATGGGGTGATCTCACTGGGTTCTTGTATTATGAGGGAGGGAGAAAAATGCCTCCCTCTCCACACTATGCATAATTGTGAGCACCTCAGTCATGTCTCCCCTCATTCGCCTTTTCCTGAGCTAATCAGTCCAAGACACTCCAACGTTTCCTCATAAGGGAGTTGCACCAGCCTTTTGACCATTTCATTTGCCCTTTTCGGCGCTCCCCCCCCCCCCCCCAGTTCTACAATATCCTCTTTTAGGTGTGGTGACCAGAACTGTACACAGTATTCTAAGTGTGGTCGCAACATAAATTTGGATAAAAGAAGTATGATATTGGCAGGTTTATTTTCAATTCCTTTCCTAATTATGCCTAACGTGGAAACCTAAGACCTATCCCAGCCTCGCTGTCCACAACAGAAGAAAACCCATAACGCACCCTTTTATGAGGTTATGAAAAGCTGTCCGAATCTGCCTTGAAAGCCAGTAAGGTTCATTGCCCCACAATTCTCACAGGGAGGTTGATCCAGGATTTAGGATCATGATCCAGCTAGCAGTTTCTTCCCCTACTTAACTGCAGATTTTCCTCATTTATTCATCGCTGGAACTCCGACAGCCCAACATACCTTGTTATGCTTATAAGCACTATCCACACAGACAGACATGTGAACACACACACAGGCATGCAAACACATGAGTACAGGGATCGTGGCCCCTTTTCCGATACCTCAGTGCAGTTACTGGCATACTCGTGCGGGTTGACAATCTTCAACTGGTAGAGCATCTTGCAAACGATGATGATGCAGACCCAGACTGTGGAAAGGCAGGAAGCCATGTGGCAGAAGCGGCTGTAGGGAATGGCAAAAGCCCACAGCGCCACCAGCAGGAAATTCATCACCGACACCTGGGCGGGAGGAGAGAAACGGAGCATGGAGGGTTGCAGCCGGGGCTGGGCGGCTCCCCATCAGCAGCCACACCAACAAAGCACAAGACAGCGGTCTCCGGTGTACACTGTCTCTGTTCATTCATGGACAGTAAGTTTCTAGTCCTCATGTTGCGAGTAAAAACATCTCAACAGTGCCTTGATGAAGGGCTAGGAAAGAGTCTCAGAAGTGTTTAGGACTCTGCATTATTCCTCCCTCCCCCCTAACCAATTGCAGCCTTTTCTGGCAACAGTAGATATTGTCGTGCCATGGTTATTTCTAAGTTAAATGACTACAATATACTCTGCATGGGGCTGCCTTTGAAAAACATCTCCAGTGGGTACCAAATGCAGCAGAGGGACTGCTTACAAGAGTCCATTTTGGTGACTGTGGCACCTTTATTTTACCAACTTCGTTGGCTCCTGATTCGTTTCCAAGCCCAACCCAAATGGCCAGGATTTAGCATTTTAAAACCCTAAATAGCTTAGCCCCCAAATGCTGCAGAACTGTGTCTGCCAGCTGCACGCTTCGATCTTTAGAGGAGAGCCTGTGACTTTCCCTGCCAACATCAGAGGTGCAGTTGTCAGACAGGGCCTTTTTGCAGCAGGGGCCATCGAATCATGGATGAACTTTCCCTGAGAGATCTGGCTAAACCCCTCTTTGCAGGCCTTCGGGCACCTATTAAAAACCGTTTTCATAAAGCGCTTCTGATTCCACATCTGTCGCCATGAGGGTGATCTCCTGTTCCTTTGATGCTTTTAACTTATTGTGCTATTGGGTTTTTTTTTCCTTCTTAATTGTCATCGCAATGGAACAAGGAGGCTTGGTTATGGAGCCAGAAGGCAGGTTTTTAAAATAAGAAATCAATAAAGAAGCAGACCAGCAGCTCCATCCATCCTAGGAAGGCTCTGGGCAGGGGGAAACTGAGGCAGGCTGACATGGCACAGCAAGACATCCCTACAGGCAGAGGGTCAAGCAAGCCAATCGCAGCAAAGACTCGGATATGAGGCCCTTTGCTTGAAGGCACAAACAGCAAGAAATCACACCGGGGGAGCATGGAAGTTCAGTGCGTCCAGAACTGCCTGGTCGTGTCCCGGTTTCCTTGCCTTCTTTCAGCAGAACCCCTTCCTCGGTCACTTCCCCCCCCCCCCTGCACTTTTCTCCGGCATCCTCACCTCCTGCAAAGCCACCCAGACGATGTACAGTGCCACCAGCTTCAGGACGTGCAGTTCAAGCAGCCGAAGCAGGAAGATGCGGATGCGGCTGAGAATGTCCGAGAACTTCCCGCCCAGCACCATCAGGCGTTCCAGCACCAGGCCCCACTTGCTGGGCATGGCCCCTGCAGTGGGAGAAATGGGGAGTGGGCAGAGCAGTGAGAAGCAGCTGGATGCATCTAGAATCACTGGATTGGAGTCTTTCTAAAACAGAGGTGGGCAGAGGCCAAGCTTGTGGGATCTACTTTGAGTTGGTACCTGACGGAACGCCTCTCCCGACATGAACCTACCCATACACTATGCTCAGCATCGAAGGTCCTCCTCCAGGTGCCTACTCAGAGGCAACAAGGGAGAGGGCCTTCTCTGTGCTGGCCCCCCAATTATGGAATGATCTCCCCGACGAGGCCCGCCTGGCGCCGACACTGTTATCGTTCCGGCGCCAGGTCAAAACTTTTCTTTTCTCCCAGGCATTTTCACAGCTTAAGCTGAGGTTTTTAAATGAATTTTTGGCCAGGCTTAAAGTTTAAAATGTTTTAAATATTAGCTGTTTTTATGTTTTATGATTTTAAATTTTGTATATTGAGTTTTTAATGTTCAATCTTTTAATTTTTGTAAACCGCCCAGAGAGCTTTGGCTATGGGGCGGTATCTAAATGTAAATAATAATAATAATAATAATAATAATAAATACTAGAACCCCGAGATATGGCAACTGGAGCCTGGTACAAAAGGCACAGAATTGAAGGATTTTAAGCCCAGGAAGTTGTTCAGTGCTTGTAGTTTCCTGCAAGGGAAGCCTCTTGAATGATCCTATTAGCTTTTCGGTTAACCTTTAGCTATCTGGGGGACAACTTGCCTTTTCCAGAGCTTAGATATTCATAGTGGAGATTTAGGCTCCTTTTCAGTGTTTCAGATATAACATGCTCTGCCATGTGTATACATTATTTTTGGTTTGGCGAGACCCATGAATTTGTGTCTGAATTGGTAGCGACATGCCTATATGTATATATGTCTTTTTAATGTATATATTTGTTTATATACCTTTTAACATACCAGGCCATTTTTATATGCAAGACCATGGAAGACAACTTTAACACTCGGTCATTTCTGGTACTGGTTATTCTTGGTACTGCAGGATATTATTCCACTACTAAATTATATTCTCCTCTATTGCCTTTGAATGTATGTTTTTAATCTGTATAGATAAAATGCTATTATCAGATTTGGAGGGGGATATTCTTTATCTTCACCAGGGCGCTTATCCCAACTGGTGTAACACTTCTTTGTTTTGTGTGCCAGAACAGAACGGAGCTCAAAGCCTTTCCACTGTGTAACTCCTGATTATCCCAAGATTTCCTCATTTATGCAACGTAATTTGGGAGAGGGGGAAGTCATTCTGTGGCTATTTTAAAACCCTTACTGGTCTACTGCAAATCACCCAGTTGATCCCAATTTTCCTTTTGCCTAGCACTGTTTGAAAATGCCATCGGCCCGCCCGACCCTTTGGGACTGCATGGGATACATTAGCAGGGGAGACAGGCCAAGCTGTGCACCCTGGAAATACCAACGAAAGCCAAAGTCATGAGCTGTGGCCTATAAGGAGCATATGCGCATCTCAACACATACTCAAGGTTGGTTTTTTCCTGTCCTTTCCCTCCTCTGTGGGCACATGATGGCCATCATGCAGCCTTACATGCATGGGGCATTCAAAAATAGGGTTGTGGAGCAGGAGAGAAAGCTCTCCTTTCCATAAGTTGGACAAGAGCAGAACCCTTCTTTGCATTTTGCAGCAAGAGAAAAGAGAAACATGGGAGGCTCCTGGAGACAAGACAGGTTTTTAATTTTCCTCTTAGAGGCAGCAAGTTCTGGGTAGCCAAACCCCTTGGCTTCTTCTTCTTGCTGCTCACCTGACGAGAGGAACTCCCGCTTACCTTCAGACACAGCATCAGCCTTCTCTCCTGGTTCATGGTCTTCAGCTTCTCCATCCTTTGCCTGCAGCAGCAACTGGCTCCCACTAACCTCTTCAACCCTAAAAATCAAGAGGAATTATGGCAACCAGAGCTGGGAGGGGGACTTGGCAGAGGCAAGATGGGTTCTGTCACCAAGTCCCCTGGAACACGTGCCAGAGCCAGCTGGAGGGGGAAGGAGAAGGCTGTTCCACCGGCAACCCACAATGCATGGCTTATTTCACAGAGTTGTTGTGTTGCGCAAACTCAGCCTATATTTCTGACCTACATACGTATAAACATTAAAAACAAAAGAATAACGACACTTTAAAAATGTCAGAGGCTGATGCTGAGTTGGAGATTGGGGTAAGAGGCTCATAAGGAGGACCTTGATGCCAAACTGCAAAGGGACATGAATCTTCTCCCACCACATCTCCAATAGCACATCATGCTTAACTGGAAGGCCTAGGAAACCTTTTCTGAACCACTTCCTCCAAAGCCCACATTCAAAACCCCGAATTCCCCGTCTGAAGCGCTTCCATACTCATTCCCAGCTAGAAATGAACTTATGGTGGTGTATAGGCATTTGTTCCCATTCATCCCTGGCCCTTTCCTCCCATGTTCACTGGTCGTGCAGGCTGGGGACGATGGAAGTGGTAGTCCAACCCATTTGGCTGGGGGAAAGACTTGCTATATGGGATGCGCCACTTACTCCAGTGGCTGTGAGCCACGCTGCCCCAGCGCAATGACATGCTCCAGGTCTGTGATGCGCATGAAGGGGCGGTGGAAGTAATGCAGCTGCAGGATACAGGCCAGCAGGAAGAAGCCTGGAATGAAGATGCTGGAGAAGAGCTCCGAGACGCTGAACTGCTCCAGGCCCAGGTCGCCCAGCCTGTCGGAGGGAAAGCAAAGGGAGAAAGGTGAGACCAGGGCTGTTGAGGGCTGAATTCGGATAAGTTCTCCCGGGGAGGGGGGAATTCCAGTGGTGGGGAAGGGTTGAAGGCGAACGGGGGTGGGGCAAACGGGGAAAGTAGAGAGGACTACATCCCCAAAATACCAGCATATTCCTGCTGGTCACTAAGCCTTTGGGAGAGGCAGTACAACCCGTTAGAATGGGGAAAAGCATTGCACAAAAGCCACAAAACCATACCTAGCAGTCAGGAGGGAGGGAAGGAATTGGGTCAGGGGAAGGGGGCATGGGTCTATGGGGAGCCCAGGAAGGCCAGATTTGGACCCCCAAGTGGGACAGATTTCAACTTTAGGCATGAAGTCCAGCACCCCTGTACTAGAAAGACCTGGAAAAAGTGCCCCCAAACAACCAAGCACAAAGCAACCACAATGATCAGGGCGCCGAGGCAACTCCTGTATAAGGAAAGGCTGCAGCAATGGGGCCTTTTTAGTTTGGGGGGGAACTAACCGGGGAAGGGAGGAACAGCATCGAGCTTGATAAAGTGACCTTTTCCCTCCTCCTCTTTTAATTCTAGACACTGAGGTCCTCGAATAACGAAGCAGTGTGGCAGGAGATGCAGGGCAGACCCAAGGAAGTCCTTCTTCACATATTACGTGGGATTTATGGGGATCGTCGGAAGCTCCGATGACTGTAAAAAGGGACTAGAGGAGGAGGAGAGCTCCAATGCTGGGTAGTAGCCCTAATGGCTATGGGCCACCTCCAGTATCAGAGGCAGAAAGGCTATATACCAGTTGCTGGGGAAGATGGGTGGGAGGGTGCTATGGCACAGTGTCCTGCTTTGTTGGTCCCTGGTCGACAGCTGTTTGGCCACTGTGTGAGCAGAGGGCTGGACTAGATGGACCCTGGGTCTGATCCAGCTTCGAGGCTCTTTTGATGTTCTTATGAGCCAATTGCTGGGGAACAGAAACGGAAGGGTGCTACAAGTGGAGCGCGTGTCCTGCATGTGGGCCTCCCATTGGGGCATCTGGCTGGCCATTGTGAGAACAGAATGCCGGACCGGATGGGCCTTTGCTTTGATCCAGCCGGGTTCTTCTTACTCTCGAGGAGACCTAACGAGATCCCAGAGTTTTGAGGGGCCCCACGCAGCGAGCCTTTCTGCCCACACGTCTACACCACCAACGGAGCCAAGGATGAGACGCCACTCACTGCTCATCAGTTAATCCCGTGAAGTTCCGCCAGTACATGGGGAAGTCCTCAAACTGGAAGGTGTAAACGGCAATGAGCACCAGCATGGTGTAGGCCACCACAAGCCACCAGAAGGCCTTCAAGAGTTTCCGCCAGAGACTGTAATACATCTGCAGAGGAAGTATATGGGGGGGGAGGGAGTTGGAGCAGGTTGGGACAAAGAGGCATGGGTCATGCCCACAAGGCAGGCTACCCCACCCATCCAGTCGCCTGCTTCTCCGGCCCAAATTCCAGGGGAGCCAACATCCGCCAGGAAAGAGACACTGAGATATGGTTCCTCTGAGTCAGCCTTCTCCAATCTGGTGTGCTCCAGATGCATTGGACTACAACTCCCATCATTCCCAGCCAGTTTGGCCAACACCAAGTACAACAGAAGCAAACCTTGCATTGCCATGCTCTCTGCCGCCCAGGCTGTGAGCTATCCCAACAGCGCTGAAATAGGGTCTCAACAGTTGCTAGCCCATACACAGGCCTTCCCCATTCTGGTGTCCTCCAAATGCTCTGGACTACAATTCCCAGCATTCCTGACCCCTGGAGGGCACCAGGTAGGGGAAGGCTGCTGTACACCCGCCATATCTTTATGGTCGCAAAAGCAGTAGTCGAAATGCCCTACGACAAAATGCCCTTTGCATTTCGAGGCTCACACTAAAGTCATCGGAAACCCCGCACACCGTTTGCCACCAGTTTGCTAAAAGCACAAGTAGATATTGAGACTGTTTGAGGAGCAAGGAGGGGGTGTCAAGGAACCTCGGGGAAATTAGCCAGTGAAAAAGAGAGCGTTCCAAGGCTTCTCTTCAGCCTTCCCCTCCCTGCCGCCCTCCAAATGCTTTCGACTTCAGCTCCCATCAGTCCTAACTAACATGGCCAATGGCCAGGAATCTTGGGAAGTGCTGCCAGTCAGTGTTGACGATACTGGGCTAGATGGACCAAGGCCTGACTCCATAGACGGCAACTCCTGATGTTCCTGTGCCAATACTTTAGACTCATCACGTCCTGCTCTTGGCTCCACCAGGCTGCCCACACCTGTCCAAGCCAGGGCCAGCTCTTACCTGGAAGAGGGTCAGGCAAAGGAGGAAGAGGAACATGTAGACGATCTTGTAGACAACCAGGCGCCCGGCAAAGCTGACGACAATGAACATGCCGGCGCACACCAAGATCCAGAACTTGGCATAAAAGCCCGACACGTACGCCCCCAGGATCTTCAGCACGTCGCGCTTGCGGCCTGGCCCTGAAAGTGGAGGTGGGGGGAGAGATAGTAGCTCAACATCTAGGGCACCATTGCAGAACCCCAATATTTAGTCACATGCTGACAAGGCTTTCTTTCTTTCTTTCTTTCTTAAGCAAATCCAGACCTGCTGATCTATTAGTCTTGGGGGCCCAGTTCTCACCTGAGTCCACAACCGTCACCTCCATCAAGGGTGCAGGTGGATGCTTCTTTTTCAGCAACTTCTCCTGCACAAACTGCCGAACCAGGAGCCAGAAGGTCAAGGTGAAAAGGAGCTGCGGAGAAAGATGGGGGCAGCAGGAAGAAAAGATGAAAAGGGTGTTGGAAGGAAGGGGAAAAATTAAGGCTGGACAGATGCAGACATACACACAGGGCAGAGGTGTCGCATATATCTACACACACACACATACGTGGCCTGTACCTTGGCTCCCAGCTCCAGACAGGGGTACGAGGGTCGCACCAGCCCCAGCTGTATCAAGGGCATGAAGCCCACTCTGGTGGGCAACTCAGGCTCCAGGTCCATGCCCCAAACATACTGCAGGCTGCAGAGGGCGACGCCGTAGAGGAGGATGAAGGGCGAGCACAGCATGGCGAAATGGTGCCTGTTCCGCACAATCCAGATGAGGCAGGCCCACAGCAGCAGCACGAAGGTCAGCCAGCTGTGGTAGGTGATGCTCCACACCTGGGGATGAAGGGCACAAGAAGTGACCGGAGGTGGATGCCTTCCTCTTACAGTGCATTATCTGAGGCTGCATAGCCTCCCCCAACTCGGAACCCTCTGGATGTGTTGAACTACAACGTCCATTATCCTCAGCCAGCAGGTGCTGAGCAAGGATGATGGGGGTGTAGTCCAATTCCTCTAGGTCCAATATGGCCGTTTTCAAAAACTTGGTTTAGCTGAGAAATGAGACACAGATTCTGGAAAGAGACACTGTCTTGTAGAACGGGGGTGAGCAGCGTGTCTCTCTGGATGTTTTGGACTACAAATCCCATCATACCTCACCATTGGCTATGCTGGCTCAGGCTGCTGGGAGTTGCAAGCAAACCACATCCGGAGGGCTGCAAGTTGCCCACCCCTGCTGTACAAAGTGACCAGGGGAAAAGAAACAAAATGGAATTTCCTTGGCCCTGTGGACCAGAATAATTTGTTTGTTTATTTATTTAAAACATTTCTTGGCTGCCTTTCAGGGCAGGAGCCTTGCCAAGGCAATGGACAAGAATAAAACACCTAATAAAAACAGATATGGTAGTAAAAAGCACAATAAAAACAGCAACAGCAGCAAGCATTCCAAAAAAACCAACAAAAGCCCCGGCAGCCAAAAGGATTTTAAACGATAGCCTTCCAACCCCCTAATGCCTGGACTACTTTAACACCTAAGGGTGGGACTGAGCTTTTGAGGATGACATGCCCTCTCCAACTACTAGGTAATTCTCCTCCGTTTGGCTTCCCTCGACTCTTTGCCTGGTGCACCACCTAAAACTAGCTTTGCTAATATAAAGACTACCATTTTCCTCTTTATTTCTGCTCTCTGCTTTCGCGGCCCCGTTTGTAGGCTACGAACCTGGAGCAACGTGTTTGACAATGTCCCCGGGGGTGGCGGGAGGAGAAATTCTTTAAAGAATCGGTTCCATGTGTCCGCGTGCACGAGGCTTCCGGCGCTAAGTGTCTGTGGCAGCTGCGGCACTGTAGGTTTGCTCTCAAATTAAAACCAGCAGCTCTTTGGCGCCACCCCCTTCCCCTCCCCGCCACCCAGGGATCTCCCACCACGCAGCCCTGGCGCCTCCGCTTTGCTTACCATCATGGCAATGAGGGCGCAGACGTAACTCTGGTTCATGATCACGTGGCCGAGCGAATGCAGCAGGGCCAGCTTGTCTTTGCGGTGTTCCCGTTTCCTGCCGGCTACAAGGAACGGGGTTTAGAGCACAGTCCAGCCACCCGAGCAAGAAAAGGTAGGCAAAATGCAGTCTTGAATGACCTACAAAGCTACCTGACGCCAAGACAGCATCTCTCTGGATCTCTAGTCTTTCCCAGGATGCCACAAATTTGATCCTGGGATCACAGAATAGTAGAGTTGGAAGGGGCCTACAAGGCCATCGAGTCCAACCCCCTGCTCAGTGCAGGAATCCACCTTAAATGTTCTGCATCAAACCCAAGGTTATGTTCCACCTTGTACTGACCACCTGAGAGCCCTGTAATTGGAGATGCCAGTGACTGAAGCATCTCCCTCAACTATCAACGTCTACTAGTCCTGATGGCTATGCGTTACTTCCAGTATCAGCGGCAGTAAGCC
Organism: Anniella stebbinsi; assembly: GCA_029215795.1. NCBI lineage: Eukaryota > Metazoa > Chordata > Lepidosauria > Squamata > Anniellidae > Anniella > Anniella stebbinsi. The sequence goes on along the minus strand of JARDYH010000007.1, from coordinate 2,640,496 downwards.
TATATACATTCGTGGCTTGGGAACGTACGTTTTATACTTAAGTTGTACTTTATGGTTGCAATTTTTGTGAATTGCCTAAAGAGCTTTGGCTATTGGGAAGTAAATAAAACCAATGAGTTTACATTCCCCAGCAACTGGTATACAGAGGCACCCTTCCCCCGGTTCTGGAGGGATCTACTGGTACCCGTAGCCACAGATAGCGAAAGGGGCACAGATGCCCCTGTGGTGATGCCTTCCAGCCACTAAGAGGCAGCATTGCCTCATGTCAGTCCCATGCGGGATATGCTTCCAGGAGAGTGAAATGCTAGGAAAGTGACCCCCATGGCTCCTATGCTCAGCACGGAGGGACGCGGAGAACAACATGACCTTCTGTTTCCCCTCCGGGGCATCCTCAGCTCTTGGGCAGGGTGGTAAGCACCCCTCACCAGCATCAGCGCCAAAGACTGGGTTGGAGAGTTTGGCTGTCATGCAAGCCTCTTTCAGCCAAGTCCATTCCATTTTGGAGAGGCTCTCAGGGGTCGTGTTCCAGGGGTAGTCAGGGCTGAAGGCAAAGGTGTGGGGGGGGGGGGTGAGACAATAGGTGCAGGAGCAAAAAAAAAAAACCCAGCCTACGGTAGCTGAAAGCTCTTCCTGCCGGTAACGAAGCCTGAGGAGAGGCATTTCAGCCTTTCACAATGGGGGGAAAGCTGCAATCAGGGGAAACGGCAGAGGGCCGGATTGGGACCTCAGGCAGGCTGGATTTGGCCCAAAGGCTCCTCCTAGGAGCTCAGGGCATCTAAGCGCTGGGCTCCCATCTGGACAGAGCTGCTTTACTTGACATGCATTACTGAATTACTCGGAAGCCACGACTGAGTGTTGGGGAAAGACCCGCTTTTGGTTTTCTTGCTGCCTGAACTAGCAGGGGGCTCCAGATGTTTTGGACTGCCACTTTCAGCATGCCTGATCATTGGCCAGGGGGGATGATGGGAGTTGAAGTCCAAAACTTCTGGAGGGCACCATGCTGGGGTCGGCAGTCACAGTGGACTGTAATTGGCACACGGCACCGCAGGGAGAGACTTTTGCAAGGAAAGGAGGAGGAACAAAGGTGAACTGGAGCCTCTGGAGTGACCCTCACCTGGCTGCCCGGCCTCACCAATCACATGTGCCATGCTGTCCTCTGCATCAGCCTCAGCCTCAGCCTCAGCACCAGCACCTTCTGTGTCATCCAGCATCGGCTGTGGATTGGGGAAGGGGAGAGAGAAGTAATGAAGCAAAATGATGCCCGAGAGCAGCAGCAGCAGCAGCAGCAGAGGCAGCCAACACCTGGATAACTTCAGTGGGCGGTTCAGCTACCCTGGAGGCACAGGTGCCGCGTTCCAGAGGGGCAGCCATGTTAATCTGACACAGCAGAGCCCTTGAGGTGCCTTACACCGGCCTTCCCCAACCTGGTGCCCTCCAGATGTTTGGGGCTGGTGAGAGTTGAAGTCCCAAACATCTGGAGGGCCCCAGGTGAAGAGCAGGCTGCCCGAAAGCCTAACAGATTTATTAGGGCAGAAGCTTACACAGGCTAGAGAGCACTTTGCCAGATGCATGAAGTGTGTTATCCTCCGCTGGCAGATATACACATGGGAACAGAGCGGAGGAATGTAAACATGGCACATGGCCACGGAACGCAAGAAGTGCAGCCCGTGACATCTGCAAGGCTCAAGCGTGCGTACTGGAGCAGATGGAAGACATGCCCCTCTCTGTCGCAAAATGGGGTTTGAGGAGCCAATGTGACGCAAGTGCCCTGACAAAAGCATGGGCGGGGGCGGGGCAAAACGGTGCTTTGAAGACATGGAGAGCACATATGCTCTGTCTCAAGAAAGCAGAGCAAAAAAAGGAGACAGCAGAACTCCGAGAGAGGACAGAACAGATGGGCTTGCGCTTCCTGAGTAACGCTCAACTCCCTGGTCTACAAAAGCAGGAGGGGAATGGCAGGCGGGGTAAAATTCTGGACTGTATCACTTCAAACCTGGCAGGGGAAGGACGCCATCTTTGAATGCTTCACCATGTTCTTAAGAAACGACCCCGCAAGCAGAAAACTACCACATCAGGGACAAAAATTCTAGACCACTCTCTGCTTGCTAGTTTTCTACTTGGAGGGAGGGTCTCTCTCTCTCTCTCTCTCTCTCTCTCTCTCTGGTCCCCTCTACAAGGATTCGCTTTTGCGCCTGGTTAGGCGATTATGCGCATAATCGCGGAAGCGCATTTACGCCTAATCCCTCTGCACGAGAGGCGGCGAGAGGCGGTGAAGCGCATTAATAGATGTCCAAAATGCGCTTTACAAGTAGTTAATGCGCATAAGCGCTTATTCACACAGTCAAAATGTGCTTTAACGGACGGAGCAAAATAAAACTCGTGATTTAACGCGCATTCGATAATGCGCATAATCGGGGAGATAACGCGCCTCTACGCCCGATTTGCGCTCCATTCTTGTAGAGGTAATTATTTTAATGCGCCTTGAAAGAGCTTTAAATGCCTCTTGTAGAGGCACCCTCTCTCTCTTTTAACTTGTAGAACAGCATTCAAAAACGTGATGCCCAACTGCAGTCTGAGGTTGTACAGGTCTCTCTTTCATCTCATTCTGCTGCACGTCCAGACCAGCTCTGCAGGTCAGGCGAGCGGCTGCACCCTCTGCAGTGCCAAGTACTGACATCTACCTAGGGTGTCACTCCTGAGACCTCAGCCCCACTTTCCCTCACACCTGGCTTGGAGGCCCTTAGCAGCCAGAGCAAAGTGAAAACCCACCCACCGCACCCTCACGCAGCCATCCTGGGGGCCTCTCCCTCCTCACCTTCACATCCTCAGCCAGGCCATCTCGGTCCACGGACCAATTCTCCATTTCCACCGAGTCCAAGGTTGAGCTAGGAGCTTCTCCCCGCTTTAAAAAAAACCAAAAAAACACCACCATGGAATTGGGAGGCAGAAGTGCCAACAGGTCTTAAAAGAGGAAGGATTCTGACAACCTTGTTCCGTTTCCCTGGTCCCTGGCTAGAAACCAACCAGCCAGAATCCCATAGATATGTGGAAGCCTCTGCAGCGATTGTGCAGTGGGGCAGAATGAGGCCCCGGCTCCACACGGACCAAACCCCTGCTCCAACCCCTCTCACAGGCACTACAGCCGGCAAAGTCAAAATAACAGAGTAACTAGTCAAAGAACGCTTTTTTCTAAGAGCTCACAGCGTTTCACAGACATTATTCTCGGGAACTGTTAAAAGAAGCCTGGAAAGTAGGATTATATTATTATCTTCGTATTATAGCTGGTGAGGGATGAGCTTAGAGCAGGGGTGTTGAACTCAGGCCTGCGGGCCAAACCTGGCCCGCCTGGGGTGCAAATCCAGCCTGCTGTGGTTCCTTGGACGGCCTCACCGCATTTCCCACCCCACGCCTTATCGTTTGGTAGTTTCCTGCATTTCCTCATTGAAAGGCCTCTCCTAAACTTGGGATCTGCCAGCAAGAGCTTTAGGTAAAATAGGATGGTATTTTGGTCACGCCCCTTTTGTGTTTGGCTCTGCCCACCACTGCAATGCAGCCCCCAAGAGCTTCTACGAAATGGAATTTGGCCCTCAGATTGAAAGAGGTTCAACACCCCTGGCGTAGAGATGGCAGCTTGCTTAAAGCTGCCTAGGGCTTTTTTGGCTAAAGGTTTGGAACATGAAGCTCACACCACGTCACCAACACAGTACACCCCTGCCTTCACTCTGCACCGCTCAGTTTCCATGTCTCCCTTGCTACAGTTCATGCCACCCCACCCAAGAGGTGTGCTGAGGACCTGCTCACTTCTTCCCTGGTGCTGTTCTCCTAAACCGGGCATCTCTCTGCAAGTTGGGCTGCGAGATCACAGTGGAAAGAACATGCTTTTGAAACGGTCAAGGCCAGGAGAGGCCAGGAGTCAAGGAGACTATATGGAGGGAGATGAAAGGGGGAAGCAGGGCCATCACATCAGCCCTGCTGAAAGGTTTAATTTCCCTCCTCTTCCCTCCCCATGCCTTTTGCCTTGCGTGTCGTGTCTTTTTAGATGGCAACCCTGCAGGCAGGGGCTCTGGCAGACTTTTTGTCTGAGGAGCAGGATGAAAAAAAGGCATTAAATAGATGAAAGGGAGCAACTGTGGGCCAGGATAGCTCACCTGCTCATTGGGGTACAACCGGCGGAGCTTCACCAGGGTGGCCAAGACATAATAAAGCAGCAGCAGGATCCCTGGGTTGACGTAGACGGGCCAAGGGAAGCTGACGTCCAGTAGCATCACGTTGGGCTTATGACAGTCTACGTGCCGGACAATGGCCTTCAAGCCAAACAACCTGCAGGGGAGGGCGACAAAGGCAGTAGTCAGGGCTCAGCGACAGCTCTTTACTTAGTCATTCATTCCACCAGCATCGTGAGACTATGGAATTCCCTGCCACAAGATGTACTGACGACCACCAGTTTGGAGGACTTTAAAAGGCATCCAGGGCGCTTCCCCTGAACCGAGAGACATTCAGATGAAGCATAGACGGCAGGCGGCTCGGGGCCAGCACTTTGCTTTGAAGTGCTCCGGGGGGGGGGGGGGGGGGGAGAAGGGAGGAAGGAAGGAAGGGGGAAAAGAAAGGGGGAAAAGAAGGGAAATAAAAAAGGAAGGGAAAAAGGGGAGGGAGGGTGGGACCCCTTGCCACTGTCTGGTGGGGAAGAGGAGGCATGCAGATGGCAACAGGGAACCCTTAGGAGGGCTGGGGGAGGACCTGATGGATTGGGAAGAAGAAGTGGGGCGACCAGGGCAGGGGTGGGAAAGGCTTCAAGGAGCAATGGGGAAAATGAGGGAGTCCTGTGGGGCAGCCCAATGGGAGCGGAGAAAGCAGGGAAAGGCGTGTGTGTGTGTGTGTACTTCCCCACAGATGTTGGATGCTCTCAAAGCACGCTGAGTAAGAAGGAGTACTCACAAACCATGCCCCCCCCAACCGGGTTTCTGAACGTTGATTCTGCAATACAGGGGACTGCAAGCTTTGGGGGGCTTTTGCAAGGCCATAAATGGAGTGCAGTGCGCTTTGGCACACTGCTCTCGCAAGCGCCGCTTCCCCGAACGTTCAGTGTGCCACTCGCAACGAAGTTCAAAAGCCACAGGTGAGGTTGCAAAAAAACCGAGATGGGAAACCGCCCCACACCTGCCAGCCAAAGGACTTTCCCACGGGAAGCCCTGCATGTGAAGAGAAAGGGCAGAAAGACGAGCCCCCGTTCACCCTGCAGATGCCCGTCAGGATAGCCAGGGAGGTTCAAAGTGGCCGGGCTGGCAAAAGCTCCCTGCTTTGATCCTGAGCTGGCTTTCAAAGAGGGAGGAGGCCTGCTTCTGTTTGCAAAGGTGTCGCCCGAGCCAGAGTCACTCCGCTGGGCTGTGCGGAGTCAGCCCCAGGGCACTGGGCTCCCAGGAGTCCGGGAAGGGAAAGCTGATCCAAAGGCAGTTCAGGCTGCTAAGAGTCCTCTTGGATTGCTCCATTTGCCCTTCAAGCCGACTCCTCGGGTTTCAAAGGGTTTGGAGAGAGAAGAGAAACCGGACAGGGCAGATTCTGCTAGACAATCCCTCGTTGTCTTGGAGGAATGCGAACAGGGTCAAGGGGGACAGACGGGCTAAGCTGAAACTTGCACCCAACATATTTCACTCTGGCAGATCTTCATGGCGTGAACAGATAGGCCAAGCTACACCGCACCCCTGTGCAGAGCCGGCTCAGATCCACCCACTCGGCAGAGCCGGAGAATCGGATCACGGAGCTGTGCAGTCCAGATTGGAGAGGTCATTTGGTGCGCAGAAGCTCCCACATGTAGTAGTATTTTTTTTAAAAAAGAGAGGCACAGGAGTATTACACGGACAAAGTAGGAAGCTCTGTTCATCTGTGGATTGGGGGTTCAACGTGAGAAACCCTTTGCACAAGAGCAGAGGCACTCATGACTTCTGTGGCTCCATCCTCTTCTAATGCTAAAAAATAGGTTATGGTGTTAAAGGCCTGAGCAAGAGACAAGATGGGAGGCAGGGACATTCCACCAGCCTGGCTGAAAACCCATTCCCCCCCCCCCACCTGCCCCCATCCCATCCCTTTTTCCTCTTGTGCTATGACTTTTTAGATTGTAAGCCAGCAGGGAGGGACAGTCCTTTTTTGATCGATAATACGCCTACTGGCCCAGAACGTTTTCAGCTGGGGATAAAAATGCTTTCCCTCAATAAGCAAGCGAGCTCTGCCTCCAGGCCAGGCCAGCCTTACTGTACATGGTAAGGGGTCTTATTCACCCTAGGCATATTGCTTCCTGAATTTCAAGGTCTGCTCTACAAAGTGAAAAACCAAAAGGAGGAGAGCATCCAAATCAGGACAAAAATGGGGAGAGAAGCAGATTCTCAGGATGCTAAAATACTTTATTCCAAAGCCCAAGGAGTTTCGGCCTGTGTTGTTCTTTAGAGGCCTTCTTCAGGGGCTGTATTTCAGTGTATTTTTAATATTGCAGCCCCCTGAAGAAGGCCTTCAAAAACAACACAGGCCGAAATGCGTTGGGCTTTGAAAGAAAGTGGCTGAATTCGGACGACACAATAAGCAACTGGGGGGGGGAGGGAACAATCGTCAGTTGTTTTGACTATTGTGTCATCCGAATGCTGCCATAGTCAACTCAGCGCTGATCCTAATCCACTCCACAGTTGATTATTTATTGCCATGTTGTGTGGGGAGTACCCCCTAGACGAACAACTGTAAAGTTGATTATTACCCCACCATTGACTATCATGTTGTCCGACTTCAGCCACTATCTTAGCATCCTGAGAACCTGCTTCTCCCCCCCATTTTTTGCCCTGCTCTGCAAAGTGCCAAGTGAGGCTTTATAGGAACGGCAGAAGGGCTGTTCCGCAACCCTTTCTCCTCCCTAGCAGGACCCGGCTCTCTCTTCCTTCTCGCCATCAAAGGGGCATTGCGACCCTTCTCCTGTTCTGGCCTCTTGAGGCACCTCTGCTTTGCAGCTTCCCATGCAGTTTGGCCTTTGACTGAACTGCCCATAAAAAAACCAGCAGGTCACACAGCCCGGCCATTGCAGGGGCACCATTGCCAGGACAGGCCAAAGAAGGCAAAGCCTTCCCTCTTCCCAGCTGAAGAGAGAGATTCAAAGCGAAGCCATCCAAGACTGGCACGGGATGCACCAAATGCAAATATAACTTGCATTGTGCATTCTGGGAAGCAGTCATGCTACACTCCAGCACGCAGAACCGCAGATCTGGGGAACCTAAAGGTCATGCAGCCTTGCTCCCTGCATCATCTTAGATTAGCCTTCCCCAATGTGATGCCCTAGAGATGTTTTGGACTTCAACTCCCATGAGCTCCAGTCAGGAATGCTGGGAGTTGTAGTCCAAAACATCTGAAGGGCAGTAAGATGCAGGAGGCTGCCCTAAGCAATCCAGGCGGTGGAGCGACACATACCTGCAGTGTCCCCCCTCAACTAACCTTCCCCCCCCCCCACACGCACACTTACCGTGCCCAGATGTCGGCAGGCGGTAAGACTTCCTGCATGAAGGGGGTCTGGTAGCCATAGAGGCAAATGAGGTGGCCTCCGGCAAAGACGTCCACCATGATGCACAAGGTGTTGAAGGCCAGGTGGCTGACTGGGAAGTGGCAGGCCCACCAGGTGCAGAGACCCACGAAGAGCAGGTAGTAAATGCTGGAGAAGGCGGAGGGCAAGGTGATCCCTAGGATGGGAAAAAGTAGGTAGCCATGATTACTGGGGCACAAGGCAGAGACCACAGGTTGGGTTAACGGGGACAGACGATAGTTAAACACCTGCCAATTGAATGACCATGAGGACTAGAATCCCCCTTTAGAGACAATGGAAGAGACTGAACACCTGTCTTGTAGCGGGTCAAAGCACTGACCCCGCCAGGCCAGCACAGTCTACTCCAGGTGTGTAGAGCCTGAGGCCGGCTGGATCCCCCTAACGGGGCTGCATTCCTTTCCTGGGACTCACCACCTTCCCCCCAATCACTGATCATTTCCTGGCTTCCGTGCAGTTTCTTCCCCATTCTCAAAGGTCAAGATCCCTCTTCCTAAGGCTGACTGACTGGCAGGAAGAGCTTAAAGCTGAAAAATGAGCTCCAATCCCCTCCCAGGCTGAGTTGTACATCACCTTAAGTGCAGGAATCTGCAAGAATCTATGTGGGCGACACCCCCAGGGGTCACCTACACATACTCAAGGAAGATTTGGAAGGAGGCTGGGGAACCTCTAAGGAACAGCCTCTGACCGGCCGAATCAACTGTTTGGTCCCGTGTTCCAGATCTGCTGCTAAGCCAACAGATTGAGGTGTAGGCTGTCCCCTGTTCCTGCAAACCCTCCTCAGCCCTTCTTACCTCACAGAATCATAGATGTGGAAGGTACCTAGTCCAATACCCTACTCGGTGCAGGCTCTGCAAGGCAAGGTGCAGCTACAACACCCCTGACTGATGGCCATCCAGCCTCTGCTTAAACACCTCCAGTGAAGGAGAGGGATTTAGCAAGAAACGTTTAATTAACCTTGCAAAGGACCTATGCTGAATGGGGTTTACTTGCAAGTAAATGTCACCTGAAGATTTTGGCGATGGAGAAAGGCATTGCTGGGCAATATGCCACCACTGCATCAGCCTTCTTCAACCTGGTGTCTTCCAGATGTGTTGCACTGCAACTGCAACAGCCATGCGGGCAGGGGGTAATGGGAGTTGTAGTCCCATACATCTAGTTGGAGAAGTGTGCACTATATTAAGCACTGTGCGAAACCTCTCTTTTAATGCCACTTCTCACTACGAAAGGGAAGGAGAGGGGTTTAACAAGAAACTTTAATTAACCTTGCAAAGGACCTATGCTCCATGGGATTTATTTGCAAGTAAATGTCACCTGCAGATTTTGGTCACTTCCAGCTACAGCAGAATAGCAATGCCTCAGCACCACCAATGTGGAAGCGACCAAAGGAGGAGGAGTCTTTTGACATCGCTGACAGTTGCCAATCATCCTTCAGCACCTACCTGCCAGTGCAAGTAAGACAATGGCCAGGACTTTTCCAACGGCCATCAAGAGCCAGTGAGCTGTTTCCCGGAGCCGGGTTGCCAGCCGTGCCCGCTGCCTCAGAGAGCCTGCAGCCAGGGCATCAGCAGGAACCTGGGGACTTGATGGGACCTCATCCACCGCGGCTTCTTCCTGATGGGGAAGGAGAAGGTGATGAAGGATTAGACACGGAACGCAAGAGACCAAAGCAAAGTTTCTTTAGAGCAGCTTTGCCCAACCCGGCCTTGGCAAATGAGTTTGACTACAGCTCCCATCACCCCCAAGCCACTGCCCAGGGATGATGGAAGTTGTAGTCCAACATGTCTGGAGGGTTGGGCAAGGCTGCTTTAGAGTGACACGGTCCTACAGATTGTGCCCACAGGGGAGAAACGTATCAGTCACTTACTGGTAGCAGCTAAATGGCACCGTTCTGGAAGAGGAAGCAAAAACCCCGTGTGGAAAGCTGAAGCGTGAGAACCATGAATAATGGACAAGCTGATCGCCTCCCTGAGAAATTAAGCCCTTAATTTGGATGGAGTCGGGCCAGAACTGCATCTAACTCAGGGCTTTAGGAAAAACAAAATCAGAACTGCAAGAGATGCTGAATTCTGTAAACCTGAATGACTCTACACAAAGTCATGAAAGCTGCATCCCTTTTGCTTCTTTTGCAGAATATCTTTCTTGGGCCTCATCTACAAGAATTCGGCTTTGCGCCTGGTTAGCCGATTATGCGCATATTCGCAGAAGCGCATTTATGCCTAATACCTCTGTACGAGAGGCGGAGAAGCGCATAATCGGATGACCAAAACGCGCTTTAAACTGTTGACATGCGGAGAATTGCATGTTTACACGGTGGTAAGGCGCTTTAACTCCCGCCGCAAATTAAAACTCGCGGTTTAACACACAGTCGATAATGCGCATAATCGGAGAGAAAACGCGCCTCTACGCCCGATTTGCGCCCCGCTCATGTAGAGGTAAAAATTTTAATGAGACTTGAAAGAGCTTTAAACCTCTCGTGTAGAGGCAGCCTTGGCTTCTGAAAGTTAGGAGAAAGGACACAAGTCCAGCCCTGCAGCTGATGTCCTGCCCGCTGACGACCAACCATGCCGTTTGATGTACCCTTCTGAGATTTCGCCAAGTACCGTCCTACACACTTCCATCCATATCTTCCAAGCCTATTCTTAAAGACTAGGAACTTCATTTTTAAAAAATTAAAAAATAAAACAAAACTGGACGTCGATGCAGGGATTATTGTTGTTGTTGTTTAACATGAACACTGATGGTGATGCTGAATTCTGTATACCAGTTTCTGTGTTCTGTGTACTCCACTTGTAAGAAGCCATGGTTTCATACACTGAATATATGGGAGAACACGTTCTGATTTTATGGGTGCAGAATACAACCATCTTCGATGCATGTTTTTTTTTAAGCAGCAATATGTTAAAGAGAATATACACCCAAATATTAC